>CM019118.1:18318152-19568152 GCA_009720345.1 Fragaria iinumae | reverse complement strand
GCAACTCCTGGCCGGCAATGACACACATTTGTTTAATCAAGTTTCAAACTGGAAACTTTGTAACGGTCTAAACCCTAAAGCTCAGTTGAAATAATGAAACCCACAACTCTCTCTGGGATGACGACGAAGGACACAGCGGTCATTGTTTGAATTGTCCAACGACACTGTGGGACCCTCTTCCCTCTCCTCTTCTCTCAGGAAGAGAAGAAAAGAAAAGGAAAAGAAGAGAGTGCGCATAGTGAAGAAGAGAGATTGATTGAGATTTGAGAGAGAAGGTGTGTCATAATTTGAAATTCGCTATCAAATTCATTTCCAAAGGGAGCAGCTTTTCAGCTCTGACAACTGTGCTGGCCACCCTCACCAGTCACCCTTCCTTCTTCTTCTTCCTTCTTCTAACTTTGAAGTAAATCATAAATAATACAAAGACATCAACCTGCAACACAACCCTGAAGCTTGTTGTTCTGTCTGAATTGAAGCTCTAACAATGTCGGGGTACGTAGGCATTCTGGTTTCAGATCCATGGCTGCAGAACCAGTTTACCCAAGTCGAGCTCCGCAGCTTAAAAACCCACGTATGTTTAAAGTTTTGATCTTTTTGATTCTTCTTCTTCTTCTTCTTCTTCTTCTTCTTCTTCTTCTTCTTCTTCTTCTTCTTCTTCTGTATGCCTTTTTTCTTGGTGGGTTCGAAATTTATAATGATTCCCGAAAGTTATTGTGTTCTTTTTCAGTTCATGAGCATGAAGAGGGAGAGTGGTAAGCTCCCAATCGGAGACCTTCCTGCGAAGATGTCGAGGCTCAAGGTTGTGGGATCAGATAATCTCACTGAGGAGCAAAGGACCTCTGTGATTCAAGATTTGCATCCCAAGCTTGATGACGATGTAGATTTCGAGTTCTTCCTCAAGGTTGGTTTTTTAGCCTTTTTGATTCAACCCAATTGGGGAATCTATCAGCTAGATTGTGCTCAATTCTCTGTTTGTTGTTTGGTTCTGTTTATTTGGAGTCTCTTTTGATTGAATTGGGAGATGGAGTCTTGAAATGTTAAGGGATTAATGGCAGGTATATTTGCAACTCCAAGCTCATGCCACTGCTACACCAGGAAGTGGTGCAAAGAACAACTCCTCATCTGCCTTTCTCAAGGCTGCTACCACTACTTTGCTCCATACCATTAGCGAATCCGAAAAGGCTTCCTATGTGGCCCATATCAATAACTATCTTGGAGAAGATGAATTTCTAAAGAGATACTTGCCGATTGATCCTTCCACCAATGATTTGTTTGAGATTGTAAAAGATGGAGTACTGTTATGGTGATTGCTCACTATCTCTTTGTGCTACTTTTTATATTTTGTTGTTCAATTAGTTGCTTCTCTGTATGTTGATCGGATTTTCACATGTCTTGGTTGCAGTAAGCTGATCAATGTGGCAGTGCCTGGAACAATTGATGAACGCGCTATCAATACTAAGAGAGTGCTCAATCCTTGGGAGAGAAATGAAAACCATACTCTCTGCCTCAACTCTGCTAAGGCTGTTGGATGTACTGTAGTCAATATAGGGACTCAGGACTTCATTGAAGGAAGGGTATGCAGACATGACTCTTCCCACATATAGACTTGCTATTGTATTCCTGCTTTACTTGAGTGTTCAAAAAATACATCCTTGTTGTGGAAACTTATGAATATTCTCCTCTTTGTTGGGCTTTCAGCGGCATCTTGTACTTGGAGTCATTTCTCAAATTATCAAGGTGAGACTTGCATGGTTACGTAACTTTGTATAAAGAACTTCGTCACAAAGAAGTTCCATTTTTTAGAATTATGGTGCATGTCTCAAACTATTTTGCAACAGAAAAGTATTTATGCTTTGTACTAATTGTTATGAAATGCAGATACAACTACTGGCAGACCTCAACTTAAAGAAAACACCTCAATTGGTGGAATTGGTTGACGATAGTAAGGTAAGAACAGCGCCTAATTCACAGAAGTCTTGATTCCTACAACAATTAGGAGCTGAGGTTTTCAACCAATTTCAACCTATGTATGTCTAATGTTTCTCTTATATTCGAAACCAACAGGATGTGGAAGAGTTGATGAGTCTACCACCAGAGAAGATATTGCTGAGGTGGATGAATTTCCAATTGAAGAAAGCACAATATAAAAAGATAGTCACAAATTTCTCCTCTGATGTCAAGGTGTGAGATTAAATTACTGCTTTGTCAAGGTGCTATAGATAGCATTCTATAATCTTTATATAAGAGGATAAGAAAGGAAGCCAGTACCTTGTTTCAATGGGTTGCAACACCTTTAATTGCTATACTGGTTTAACTTATATTTACAGGATCATTTGAGAATATGAGACGTATATTGCTTGCAGGATGCAGAGGCGTATGCTCACCTCTTAAATGTTCTTGCACCTGAGCACAGTAAACCATCTGCACTGGCTGCAAAAAATACTTTGGAAAGAGCAAAATTAGTCCTCGAACACGCAGATAGGATGGGTTGCAAGAGATATTTAACTCCAAAAGATATTGTTGAAGGATCCCCAAATCTTAACCTTGCTTTTGTAGCACATGTTTTTCAGCATAGGTGAGAAATTACCCTACCTGAGCAATGCATTCCTTTTAAATTGGCTACCTTCATTGTGTAAAAACTTGAGTATGAATTGCTAACTTTTACTTGTACACCTGCAGGAACGGGCTTTCAACCCAAAAGCAGATATCATTCCTTGAAACTTCTCCAGATGATGCTCTAATTTCCAGAGAAGAGAGAGCATTTCGTTTCTGGCTAAATAGTCTTGGACATTCAACATATATCAATAATGTCTTTGAAGACCTTAGAAATGGGTAAAAACTAATTTGATTTTATACTCTTATGACAATGAGGATATTAATAATGTAGTGCTTTTATCTTTCTTTTGAAAAAAAATATAACATACTCGGATCAACTTCTGATTGTCTTCTACCTTGCATGTTATCTTCACATCAGCATCATGGTGCTTATAAAACCAAATTTCTTGACTTCAATTTTTTCAAACTATAAGATAACCGTGAAGTAGTTTTGAAATTTTAATTGCCATAACGGATGTAAACAAAATTCAAGTATTAGAAGAGTTAGACATTAATGGCTATATTTATTACTTTCTTGAGTAGCTGTGAAGTTGGTCCTCATTAAGTAATTAAGTTTCACCAGCTGATGTTTGATTGGTTCTCTGCAGGTGGGCACTTCTAGAGTCCTTGGACAAGATTTCACCAGGGATTGTAAATTGGAAAATTGCAAACAAGCCTCCAATTAAAATGCCTTTCAGAAAAGTAGAAAACTGTAACCAGGTTGTAAAAATCGGGAAGCAATTGAAGTTTTCCTTGGTAAATGTTGCTGGAAATGATATTGTGCAGGGGAATAAAAAGTTAATACTTGGTACGGCTTACTCTATTGATAATACAAGTTTACATCACTGTTCTAAAATATTAAGCATTCTTGAAACTGCATCATATGAGTTTTGATTGCATTCTCAAAACATCAAGTTACTGGTATATGCTCTCATAATCTTTCAAAATATAGTAATAATTCATGAGATGTTGGGTTTTATCTTTCAGCTTACTTGTGGCAATTGATGCGGTTTAACATTCTCCAACTTCTAAAGAACTTGAGATTTCACTCACATGGGAAGGAGATTAGTGATGCTGATATTCTTGAATGGGCCAATACTAAAGTCAGCAACACAGGAAGCCAGAGCTGCATGAAAAGTTTTAAGGTACCATACTAGCATTTCTGTAGTTTTCTCGTTTTAAGTATACTAGTGTTTTATAATCGTGACTTACTTTAAGTTTTCCGAGGTATGTTAGTTTCACTCGTAGTAACTCGAATGAAACTAAAATATGAACTCCGGTGCTTTTGCCCATGGTATGCCCATTATACTATTGCTGAGGAAGTACATAAAGGAAAGACATCAGCTGCAGTGATGGGTGAGCGACCCTCCGAATACAAAACAAAATAAAATGCAAATATCGCGTAGTGAAGTAGATGAATTTTTAGGCATGTTCTACGACTTATACCCAGAGGCATTATGCTTAAGAATTAACTGTTCATCAGCTGATTAGTGAAGTAGTTAAGTTGCCACGTTCTAATTGGTGATGGAGGCTAAATCATCAAAATCTTGCTCCTTGACATTTCTGTATAGGCTGTGATATCACATCAAATTTGAACATTCAGAATTTTGTTTTGTCATTCATTCAATGTTTAAACTAGTCGGAATTTCCTTTTAGTATTTGGTGATAACTGCAGGTCGTTGTGCAGGAAAGAGTGTTCTATTTCTAATATGTTACTCTTTTGAGTTTTTTTTTTTCAGGATAAGAATTTGTCAGATGGCATTTTTTTCCTTGAGCTGCTTAGTTCTGTGCAGCCTAGAGTGGTGAATTGGAGTCTTGTTACCAAAGGAGTAACTGGTAAGTTGATTTAGTACACTCATTGTGCATTCAACATGTTTCTTGGAATGATGCTAGTTTTTGTTCAATCTCTTATTGATTATAGATTCTGTTCTATTATATCAGTACATTTGAAAATGATATTCACAAATGTCTTTCCAATCCTTGGAAAATATAGATGAGGAGAAAAAGATGAATGCCACCTACATCATCAGTATTGCAAGGAAGCTCGGATGCTCGATATTTTTGCTTCCTGAAGACATAACTGAGGTACTTTTTGGAATATAAAGCTCCTTCAATGTCTATCGTTTAATCCATGTTCCTAAACTAGTTTATGGTAACTTCATCAGGTGAATCAAAAGATGATCCTTACATTGACCGCAAGCATTATGTACTGGTTTTTGAAACAACCAACTGAAGACAGACCCTCTGCAATTTCGGATAGTGAGGGTTCCAGCCAGTTGGAGACAATCTCCAACTCTACCCTTGATGACTCTGCTTCTGAGTCATCAATGGAGGAAAATGGAAACCTATAATTATCCTATTATTGGGAAACTTTTGCCAACTTGCCATTTCAAAGGGCTCATGAGTTTTTCTTTGATATATATATTTTTTCTTTTATTACAATTGATTTCAACAATGAATATATGCAATAGTAGGAATCTAAGTGTTCTTTGAAGCAAATTTTGCTCAGGCAGCATATATGTAAATAGTCACCCCCATCATCCTGATAAACATTTGTATTATTTGAAGGCAATTTGATTCTGCTCATCTTATTGCATTGTTGCATTTCACCTTTTACATATAAAGATATACTTATCCTTCAAGAATCTAATCAACCATATTTTTTGAAAGCCTGATATTTTCTGGACCAAATCTATAAGTAAAGTTGGTCTCTACACATGCAATTGATTGAATATTCTGGCAACAAATAATATGATCAACCAAACTGATGGCCTTTGATGATTATTAAATGTTGTTTGGCCGAAGATGGTAGATGGAAAATCCTGATGTATGGAAGACCTGTAACTTGAAGGTCTTGTTAGTCTGTCCTATCAGTGGGTTTTCTCTCTATTTTTGTCTTTGTTTTCTGCTTTCTGTCTTCTGTTCCATGAGGCTTATCTGTGTTTGTTTGGTAAGCTCTCTTTGTCCTTGATTCTGGATGAAAGTAAGATATGATTAAAGGTCTAATTCAACATGGTAAAATCCAGAAATTTCTCTGGGCTTGTCAAAAGAGATGCAATCTATATATTAAGCTTTGCCAACTCTTTAGTAAAAACATAATTTTGGCCATAAACCCAAATATTTCAAATTATAGTTTACACCAAAATGCATGAGACATGTGAAGTTCTCAAATTATGCACTGGTTTATGAATTAGGAATATATCATCATGATCCCTTCCAGTTTACAAGGCATGTGAACTGTGGAGAAGTTTCTTAAGAAGCAAAGACACTTGCCCAGCTGTTTAGTCATATGCAGATACTGTTCTATCTCATGCTTCTAATCAAGTGCTTTTTTGTAGTACTACTGCAGATGATAATAACATGAACATTAGTGTGACTTGACACCAATTTTTTGGGCATGTTCTACAGTAAACATGGATTATGGATAACACCTGTGACTTAATCAGAAACCAATTTAGTGGTCCTGTCTGGGAGTTTAAGATGAATAGATAAATTAGCAAGCATGTGATCCTGCTTATCTAAACACAAACCCTAATTATGAGTTTGTTAAAGTCTAATCCCCAAGGGTTAAATGATGTGTGTGTCTCATTTTGTAGGCAAAGCCAGACCCACACTTATGAATTCCTCAACCGTTGCCAGTCAAGGCCAAGTGAAGAACAACATGAAGAACTACTGCATATATGTGTTTGATTTGCTTGTGTGTCACTTACTTCAATTGAATCATATGTTTTCTAATTATTTTTCCTTGTTGTTTCCTTGTGATTAAGGACATAAAAGTAGCTAGGTGAGGATAATATGAAGTGTGTATACCAAATTATCTATGTATATTATCCTCACTTAGCTGAAAAATTCTACAATGTGTTAATGCATGTCATGCATCAAGTTGGTCCTAAAGTTGTAAAATAGGTCGTTAAAGTAGTAATACTAGTTCACAAAGTTGTAACTGAGTTTTTAAAGTTGAAAAACTCTTATTTACAACATTAGTCCTCTAAGTAGTAAAATGTGTCGTTAAAGTGGTAATTGAATTCTCAAAGTGATAAAAGAAAAGTTGATGCAACTTTAAGGACTCAATTACCACTTTAACGACACATGTTACCACTTAGAGAACTAATGTTGTAAATATGAGTTTTTACAACTTTAAGGACTCAATTACAATTTTGAGGACTAATATTACTACTTTGAGGTCTCATTTTACAACTTTAAGACCAAGTTAATGCATTAACACACCATAACCTTACCCCACTTATAGGTACTCTATCTAAAAAGTACTATCAGAATTTTTTTTTGATCAAGAGATTTATTTCAATAAATAGAGATTACATAACGGAGTTACAGAGTTTATAGTGGCCTCATTAAACCTAACAAAATTAAGAAGAGTACTGTTAGAAATTAGACGAACGAGATCCGAGTTAGTGGTACTATTAATGGTATATTTTCCTCACTTGAACACTTTTTTATAGAAATGTCACTATATATAACAAATCTAAAATTACAAACCATAAGAGAAATCGGTGGTGAATATAAATTTCTCACTCTCCTCTCTCTCTAAACCAATGATTACAAGGGACAAAAACCGATATGGGTTCAACTGTAATCTACCTATTCCAGAAGTCTCGATACCTCTTTACGGCCAACCTCAAGAAGAAACAACTCGTTCAAGCACTATATACCAAATCTTTCAACATATATGTAGGTGGCAACCTCCCCATTACGTTGACAACTAGAAAAAACCGATGTTAAAACCACTAGTCCCTATATGACACCAAAATATGACCCAACCGACACGATCAAACAACACCAGCCAACCAAAATCCTTAACCCTCGCCCAAAGAGAAGGGACGACTAACCAACAAATCCAAACAAACTAAAAAAAAAAAAGTGGAAAGTTAGTCTTTTTCGAATACGTGAAACCCTAAGGCCGTCGCTCCCAAGCAAAGCTACAATACCCTAAGCGCCTCTGGCACCAAAACCTTCGATCTCCTTATGTTTCATTGCACTCCATGGCATTCTTCCTTCCAAAGCTTAACCTCTCTTCATCAACATCAACCCCAAACAAATCGTTTTTATCTTCATCCATGGTGCAAACCTCATTCATTCATAAAGTTACTGAGTCCTTTGCCGTCTCACTTGCGCTTGCAAGTTCCAAGGTGGTTGATCTCTTTGCTCGTATATTGGGCCCAAGTGACATGCTTCACAATCGTATATGGTAGTTAAACCCCTTATGAAACGGTTTTGTAATATGGTTTGGGTACTGGAGAGGAAATTCTAAATTAAGGAGCGCTCAAACAACATTTTCATCATTGGTTTCGATCTCACAAAGGACATAAACAAGGTTTTGCACGGTGGACCTTGGTGGTATCAGCAAGCTCCAGTTGTGATCCAACTGCAAACTGGCAAGCTCAGACGACTTGTGATCATCAAGCAACATGCTAGAACTACAACCGATGATGCCTTGGCTATTGTTCTGACTTGGAGGGAATGAATACAAAACCTAACAATATTGATGTGACGAAGGACAATGAGGGTTCAAATGAAGCTTATGAGAATGCTGTTGTTTCGGTGATAGCCCCTGGACATAAGCATGCAAGGCCTGCCTCTCCTGAACCCATCTCCAAAGAAGCTTAAGCTACTCTTAGCAGATATGCTCCACGCTCAGGCTGGTATCACTGCAGCAAAGAAACTAAAGCATGCAACCCGCCTTCCTAGCCTTTTTGTCTGCCAAACCCCTTAGCCTAGCTACTTGTTGAACAGCGTTTCCTAATACCTGCTTAGGATGCAGCGTTGTATGACACTCAAAAGAAGAAGAAGTTGTCCAATCGGATCCAAGAACTAGAACTCTAAAAAGACAATCATCAATGAAGAAACAACTCTTAGATTCACCCCGGTTCCTAAACCTCCTAGCCCTAGTCTTAAGGGCAAAGAGGTGCTTTAATTTTTTTTTTTTCTAACTATTACCATAAACAATTGCCTATGATCTATGTTTTTCCCATAGATTATAGGTTTTAAATTTTTCTTTATTTCCCTGATTTGCTTTGAATAATTGCTCTCTACACACAAGACAGTGGATCGATTCACAATGTAACCTCTATTTTTTTTATTACGTAAATTACAACTGCGTGAGTCGAACTCACAATCTTAACTTATTAAAGGGAAGACTATGTCATTAGACCAAATGGTACTGAACAATGTAACCTCTACTTGAAATGAACTTTGATTCCAAAATAAAAATAAAAAAAAACCTTACAAACTTTTTTTTTCATTTCTTATTATTTTTTTTTTTTGAGTGAAAGGAGGTCAGACGATTTTATTCAATAAGCACAAACCATATTACACAGTGATCCGCCATTGTAGGGCCGTCAGAAATAAACATCGTTAAAACGTAATACAACTTACCTATTGAGTGAAGCTTAGAGGGTGAGTAAACTAATAAAATATTGACAATAAACTTTTTCGCCGCATCCATCAGAATACTCGCTGACAACCTTCGATCAATAATCCTGACAGTTCCTAGCAGGTATTGATCCCAAGAAAAAAACTGGTACTGAACTAAAAATAGTCATGGGTCCCAAACTTTTATCTTGAAACCACCTAGATCCCAAATCTGAATCCAGAACTTTAGAGGCCCAAATGTTGTTGATCTAGGTCTGACATTAAGACTCAGGCCCAATTTCACAGAAAGAACTTGAGCCCAACTCGCACTAGGTCGACCCCAAGCAAAAATTGAGCTGCCGCCGTTAAAGCAACCATGGTTCATCCGCCAAGTTCTCCGCTGCCGTATCACACCAGGATTTGGTCGTCCCCGCGCCGATCTGCACCGTCGCACACTAGGGGTAGGTTCGGTTTTGTTCGGTTTGGTTTTCACCTAAAACCGGAAACCAAACCGAATAAAAAATTTGATTCGGTTCGGTTCAGTTTGACATTTTTTTAGACCTTGAATCGGAAACCAAACCAAATCGTGGTTCGGTTTTTTTTCGGTTTTTCTTCTTCTTTTTTAAAATATTTTTTCTTAAAATTTGTATGTTTTTGGCTTACTAAAAAATTATCGTATTTTAGGTTTTTTTTTTCTTCCATTACTTGTTTTTATAAGCACATATAACATATCAATAAAAAAATTTACAGTAATTCTTTAACAAACCAACAATTTATAAACCAAATAGATACTTTAAAAGTTTAACACTCAATAATTTCGAAAATATTGGGAATTGACCACACCATAATTTTAAAATTTCTAAGTTCATCTTGAACAGAAAATATAGACTCCATAGTTTAAAATCCATCTAAATAAATTTCGAATTTTAAAGTTTAAAAATCATAAATTTGAATAAAGAAGAGAAAAATAAATTAAATATTAGAGTTTATCATCTAAAGCTCGCAAGAATAAGGTCTTCGATTTTAGAGGTAATATATCACTCTCTATACATACACGACACCTAAAACATTTCTATATGTACATAAAACGAAAATAAAAAGCAAAATATTAGCAAATACAAACATATAATTATATAGAACATAAAACTTAAAATCATATTGTTCAAATCAAATATTTAATACAAAAATAAAGACATAAAACGACGTTATTTTAGAGAGATTCGGTTTTTCGGTTCGGTTCGGTTTTTCAAGGGCCGAAACCAAAAACCAAACCAAACTAATTTGGTTCGGTTCGGTTTTTCTTAATTCGGTTTGGTTTTTTCCGGTTTCGGTTTGGTTTTCGGCTCGGTTTTTTTCGGTTTTCGGTTTCAAAATTCCACCCCTATCGCACACCCACGCGGTTGACAAAAGCAAGAGCAATTCTTCTATGTAGCTTCAAGGAATCTAACGAGGAGGCCAACTTCTCTTTCCACCAAGAGGAATAACGCCACCGAAGAGAATCTGAAACCATCTTCAAAACCCCGCATCCACATATTGGATCACAACTGGAAGAAAAGAAGCAATTTCCAAGTCTGGCACCGACCCAGGATCCCATATCTGAATTGGATCTGCTGATGCGAAGATTCGCCAACCACCGACATCTATGAAGGCAAGAGCGTCAATGATGTGATGCCAAGACGAGAGGATGAGAGTGCAACCACCCAAAGGGTGCTCTGAAAGGATACGTGAACCCGAGGGATTCGTCAGGCGAGAGCCATGAGCGGAAGCGGCACAACCCAAGAAATTTGGACGGGAGCAAACAAGGTTTAGCAGCCGCCAAGGTGAGAGAAAGAGAGCCTTCAGTCTTCCGCCCCTCTCTCTCTCTCTAGGTTTTTCATTTCTTAATGATTTAGCTAGCTCATAATTGACATTATATTTAGCATAGAAGCAAGATTGTAGTGGAATGAAACAATTGGTGCATATATGGACAATTTATTTATTTTTAATCAGATAAACAACTCAAATGTTACAACTAATCTTTTGTAAGTCAAACTCTCAACCTCTCACTAAATAAGATGAAGCTATAGCGCTAGACCAAAGGACACTATATGTAGAAATTGACAATTTATTAATTTTTTTTTCGGTCTATTTTAAAATGAAATTTTTTGAATTTAAGCATGAACATTTGGATATCTTGCACACGCACATATACCATTTCATGTCGGCCGCCGGCCATTCATTGTCATCATCCATAAACATCCATCACTAGTCACCACCATCACTCCATCACCATGCACTATATATGATATAAATCATTGCCTTATAGACATCAAAAGGAGTTGAATTCAAATATAAATACAAAGAGAATGATATATGTAGATAAATATAGATAGAGAGACATAGATAGATCATGAAGTAGCTAGTTAGAAAGAATCAAATTAAGATGTACACATAAGATAACAAAATGAAGAATGAGAAGAAGCAAAATGAAAGGTCCAAGTGGGTAAATGGAACCATGTGCGCTCATATGGTGGTTGGTCCTTTGTTGCCCCACAAAGCTCCCTTTTCACCTCCAAAACCTCCATGTTGAAAATGAAAGATCAAACTCATTATTCAATTCTCCCATTACAACTCTCTCTCTTTAGCTCTAGCTACTCTGGTATTCCCTAATCTAATCTAACATTCATTAATAATAACATTTATTCTTATTAAAGGTTGATTCTTCAAGTCTCCTTCTTCTTTACACCTCCCCCCATTTCCAATATTCTCTTCTCTCTTCTTTTTCTCATTTCCCCTCCTCCTTCCTTAAATTGCCTAATCACATCTCTCTCTCTCTCTCTCTCTCTCTCTCTCTAAGATCTCCTGTTTCTTTGGGTATATAAGATTTGAGAGACAAGTGTGTCAGAGTTTCAGAGCTAAATTCTTCCTCTTTGTCTTGGTTGGGTTGGTTTGTGTTTTTGAGAGCAGCAAGCTGGACCCCAATTTTGTGTCAGAAACCAAATCTTTATCTTGTTCATTTGTCTCCCCCCAAAAACCCTAATTCTTGTATCCATGTCCATGAATTCTAGGAAGTTATTGTTATCTCCAAACCCTAATTCCCTCAAATCTAGGTTCACTAGTGGATTGCTGAGAGCCCTGTTGAGAATAAACAAGCAACCTCATCAGCAACCCAGATCAGTAAGAGAGATCTGGAAACGCCAGCGCTTAATCAAGGCTGCTGCTTATAAATCCATGGCTTCTTCTGTTGGGAATAGAAGAGCTTGGAGTCGGGCGTTGCTGTGGAAGATCCGAAACCAGAGACGTAGAGGCTACGCGGCGAGAAGAAATACCGGCAGCAGTTCTCGTCAGTTGTCCGTGAAGAAAAGAATATGTGATCTGCAGAAAGGGAATAATAACAGCAAGAACCGGGTCGAGGTTGGTGGTTCGGGTCAAGTAGAGAAGCTCCGGAGGCTTGTTCCGGGCGGTAAGGTCATGGAAACTTGCAGCTTGTTGGAAGAGACTGCTCATTACATGAAGTGCCTTGCCACACAGGTAAAGGTGATGACAAGAATTGTGGAAATTTACAGTATCAATCCCATAGAGAATTAGAGGCTAAGATGTTTGATTATTAATTTATTATGTAATATCTGGATGTTAAAAAAAACAAGAAGAATAAAAGTGGAAAAGAGAATATATATATATATATATATATATATATATATATATATAAATACAATTATATATATATATACAATTATATATACAAAGGTAGATTATAGCTATAGCTCTGGAATCTATCAAGAGTAAAACGGGGGAGATGTGATATATGTTAAGAGATTTTATATATATATGTTGGCTGGGTGTGTATAGCTGGTTAATTATTTTTGAGATTCTGTCGAGGTTGTGGTTTCTTAATCTATCATTTTCTCATGTATTTATCTTAAACTGCTTGTGTGGTTTGTTTCAATGAATTACCTCACAATTCCCCCATATCTGAAATTTCCTGAGCTTCTTTCACAATTTGATATAGTTATTCTCTGAAAACACATCTCCTATATCTGCAAACAAAGATTGAAGAATGCTTCTGATCTCAGTCGACTCTACTTCAGAAATGTTAATAATATTTATTTTCTTTTAAGAGGGAGCTAGTGCATTAGTAGAATTGGAAATATTGGTCAAAGTTTATAGTCGAACATGATAATCATGGTCTATCTTATCCTTTTATCATAGAAAAACCATATGAGTGCCCGTGGTATTCGTCCAGTTACTCATCGATCTTTCTTAGAAATGGGAATCAAAAGTAGTCACATGCAAAATGTTTACTTTCTGTCTTCATATGCTGGTTTTCCTGCTGATAATATTCATGGTAAAGCATGAAAAATGGGAAAGCGGTTAAAGCTAGCTTGAAATGTAGCTCTCAGATTTTGCGTATATATTGCTGGTGGCTTAGAGCAAGTGATGAGTACTACACTTGGAATATATACTGTTGTATTTGGAATCTAGTAAGAGCGTGCATAAATATATGGAAGTATTTTCTTCAATGTATATGCATTTAGTTTTTAGCTAAGTTCTTTCATTTGTATAACTAAGGACATATGCATTCTGGTTTGGAGTCGTATCTAGGGTCGTAGCGTTCACAGTCCGAAAGCTCATCTCTTGTGTGCATATATATGTTCTTCACTTGTATGGCAGCTAAATGGAGCTGATCATCTGGTACAGATAACTCTAGATTTTCTTGAGAGTCTGTTCTGAATATTAAACTCTTGTTGATAATAAAGCTAGAGTTGAAATTAATGAAAGTAAAGTAACTAAACTACATGATCTTCGATCATCGGCTTAACAACTGGTACATCTGGGATGTATTTCTGAATTCTGATATAGCTATACATCTGGGATTAAATTATTATATGCATAAGAAAAAGAATAACTAAAACAACTGGTACTTAAATTGATTAGGTAGCACTTCTTTAGTCTAATAATATTTAGTTAAATAGAAAGGATGAGCGAGTACAAGAACCCTAAGTAAGCTTCAATGTCGCCTTAGCGACTCATGCTGTTAATTTGTTAAGGTGCTACCAAAGTCTGCAAATAACATCTTCTGTTCCTTTGTACAAATTGGTCGTATATATGCAGCTAGTTGTCATCACTAAACTATTAATGATAGGGAGGATTGCAATTTTCAGAAGGAAATATATCTACATTATTAGTCAACAGTCAGTACTTCTCGACAAAATTGGATGTTAAGACAGTTAAAGCTTAGTTTGGTACTGTGGTTTAAAAACTCAATTTTTTAAAAACTCAATTTTAAATAAGCAACCCCGACCTGCTTTCTAAAATCGTGGTAATTTAAACTAAAATTTTCTAAATAAGCACGTTTTAAGATTTTACGAAACAGAAAATCTATCTAAAATGGTGATTATAAATGATTTTAATCTCCAAAACTCAATACCAAACTGGGTCTTACTATGTACCTCATATAATTAGTCAGTCAACTTCTTTAATCTTTTTCGAACCTAGCTAGCTCTAAGCCTAGCTCTAACCTCAAATACAAGCATGTGATGAAATTAAGCACTATATATAGAGATTTTGCAAAAGCAATTATTTACGATTGGACTACTATATATATATAGAGATCTTGCAAAGCAATAAAACTCTAAGACCTGTCATAGTTAGGTAGAATTTGAAAAAGCGAAGAAGAGTGTCAATCGAATAACTATATATCGGCATTCAATTTCTAAACTAGCAACGCAGAACACCAATTAGGGTTTTTGTTATAACTACTTTGTAAACTATTAGAGTACTTTTAAATGAACGGTTAAATGACATGTATATTGGGGTTTGAAACTATCAATTAAAATTTAAAACACTCATCTAACCGTTTGTTTAAAAGTCTTCATTTATTCCTCAGATCCTCAATAGAAGTTTTCCCCACAAAAACAACGTCCCTCGAACCCTAGCTAGCTAGGCGCTAGCTTTTCTTCTTATTATTAGGTGTGGCCAAATTAAGATTCGTTTATATGCTGCAACAAAAGATTTAATCCAATTCCTTTTGTGTGATGAAGGAGGATGCAACACATCAATTAGGACGAGTGAGATCGACAGCATGGATGGATAAACTCAGTGGACGTCCAAACAACACTAATCAATTGAGAGGTAGATAGCTTAGCTAAGCCAGGCACATGTTGATCCAGCTTATTCGAACATGATTAAGCTTAATTAATAATTATGAGTTGGTTAACGAGTCTAGTTCTAGAATAGCTAGGCAAACAAGGCCCACCCATGTTCGTGTTTTGGCTATAGCTACGTACTGATCGATCACTACTACTCCTCCCCCAATTAAGCTATAGTAATACTCGAGCAATAGTTGAAGCTAGCTAAGGGCTAATGCACCCTCTTGTTCTTATTCCTTCTAGTTGACAATAGCTACCTCCAATCCCTGCAGTGTTGGTTTTGGCAATGCATGCATGCATATCTGTCATTTTGTTCCATCTTTTTAATCAAGTCTTCATATTATTGCTTAGGTATCATCTTCTCCATGGTAAAAGCTACACATATTCCTTTTTCTTTCATTTTCTAATTGATATACACAGTAGTAGCTTGTTTTGTGTGGTGGGTATGTATATATATTGAGGGAATGCAGCCCACCAACACAGAAGCATTATGAACCGATTGTGACTTGTATGAATCTAACTAATATCTGGATCCAAACCGAGTGCTACATGAGAGCAGCTAGACCCCGCTGGATATATACATTAGTATCTAGATATATACACAGCCGGTAGGTTTTACTATTTAATGGTCAGCATGCTTATGATTTAACGATTCTTGTAAGGGACTCATCGATAATGTTATATTCGTGCACGTGCATCGAAGATTTAGTTTTCATGTTGATAGATCCATATTCTTAATTGGAGCTACCCGTAAACATTTGGAGGCATATGTATCGACAGCACTCTGAAATACTCATTTGGATTGAAGCCATGTGATCCTCCAACCACCACCAAGCAGGGTTGCATGCGTTTGTCTCTATTTTAAGGAAAGGAGACAAGCAAATGAGATGCTATAATCTGGTTTTACTGTTTTAAGCTTTAAACCAAATTAGTCTCTCAAATGACCAAATCCATTGGATATAGGCACAATATAAACACAAGATTTGGGGCTAAATTGCTCGCATAAGTTTAAACAACATGTTACTTGCAAAGATTACGAATTTAAAAGTGAGAATCGAGCAACAAATTTAGAAACTAACATTACAATTTTCATTTGGAATTTTTGTTTTTGTTTTATTGTTTTAATTTTTTTTTTTTATCAAATAACTTACTCACGGCTTAGAATGAAAGAACAATTACATGCATAAGCCCTAGAGCATGCACAATTATTTTATTTCATAAAGGGCGGACTGCCGTCGATCGATGCTGCCATGTATTATATTACATTTTGTGAATTTGTAGTGGTGCTTTGGTGGTTTAGCACAACTGATACCCTTATTTGCCAACACCATTTGGTCACCAATGACCTAATAATACTGATTTTTAAATGCTAATTAGATAGCGTAATCAGGTATGCATGGAGTTACTCGGAACGAATAAAGCTAATTAATTGAAGAGAAAATTGATTAAGGCCCCCACGTTAATTCAAGTGGGTGATGGAACCATGTGCGCTCGTATGGTGTGGTTGGCCCTAGGAACCCCACGAAAACCCCTCTTTATATCATTTTCAACCTCATGAAATTGCAAATTCAAGATCCAAAACAAAAGAAAGATAGAAATGTTAGGAACTCATATATATTTATATCATTTTCAACCTCATGAAATTGCAAATTCAAGATCCAAAACAAAAGAAAGATAGAAATGTTAGGAACTCATATATATATATATATATATATGATTATCAGTTAGTGATCAAGAGAATCGATCATATCAATCAGTCTTAAATGTAAATTTAATGGTGGAAAGTATTATTTTAAAGTTAAGTTGGTTTGTTTTCAACCTTTAAATTTACATCTAACGGTAGTTAATCATGATTCCTTTGATTTGGTTAGTAACTGACTAGTAAATGCTACTGATATGATTATTTCGTGTGTCCGAATTATTGTTTGAGAAGTAGAAATTTTAAGAAGACGATCGAGTGTGTAAATTCAAATAAATACTACACAAATGCGTGTGATATGTAGATATGACTACTGCAATTACAAATAAAAGAAATATTCATGTGAACAAACCATTAATCATATATATAAGATACTGTGTGAGAATAATTTCCTTCAAAGAAAAAGTAATGAATTATATATGATGCAATTATTTGTAGTATCCTAAAGAATTGATGCCTCTCCCCTCTTTTTATTTATAGCTCCCAATTTCATGCTCTCGCCCACACGAACATAGAGAACATAGACAATTTGTGTCTGAACTGATTCTCCTTTTGTCCTTTTGAGTTGTGAGAGCCCAAAGGACCATTTGTGTCAGAAACAAAATCTATATCTGTTGTTGGTCTTTTATATACTGAAAACCATATTTAGCAACAAAAGTTATCCTGAGCCACCATGAATCCTCAGCACTCTTCCTTGAGGCCTAACAGTTCCAGCAGTTTGAAATCTAGGTTCACACAAGGGTTTCTTCGAGCTCTGAAGAGATTAAACAAGCAACCACCACCATCATCATCATCACCGCCACAAACTGCATCGTCTCCGATGGAGATGTGCAGACGATATCTTAGAATTAGGATTGCTGCTGATGCATCCATGGCTTCAGCTGTTGGGTATAGAAGAGCTTGGAGTCGTGCTTTGCTTCTCAAGATTCGAAGCAGCAGACAATCCCGGTCCTCTAATTCATCTACCAGAAGAATAAGCATGAAAACGAAATGCTTAGGGAAGAAGATGAAGAAGAAGAAGAAGCTCAATTGTAGTACGGAGATCACCGATCTTCGGAAGTTCGTACCTGGTGGTGAAGCCATGGATGCTTGCAGCTTGTTGGATGAGGCTGCTCACTACATAAGGAGCCTCAGCACTCAGGTACAGGTGATGAAAAGGATTGCCGATATTTACTCTGTTAATTAATTAAGCGACTACTTATGTGTTCATACTCATGGATGAACTTATAAAATAAGAACAGTTTCAATCATGCCATTAACAAAAAGTCTGAAAATCCATGTAACGTTGCAGGGTCGACCATGAAAGTATAATTGATGAAACAGAAAAAAGTTGTAATATATATATATGGACTTTACGTACGTATTCTAGATCTGGTATTCAATCGCCATGTTGTTAATTTATTACAAGCTTATGAAGATGGCTTAATCTTGGAAATTATGTACGTGCTTTATTCATACTCGAGTATTTGAACTAGTCACTAGCTAACTAGTTCTTTAGCAGTTTAGCTGATACTCTGATAGACCGAGATATCGAGTATTGCACTTGATCGGAAAACAAATATACTACACTGAGGTTTCCATTTGTAAATTATCACAAACTACAACTTGATCAGAAAACAAGCTTTAAATAAAGAAGTGCATGAGAGAGAGAGAGAGAGAGAGAGAGAGAGAGAGAGTGCATGAGTATTGCACTTGATCGGAAAACAAATAAAGAAGAGAGAGAGAGATGGCATCATCTTTTTTAGGCAAGTAATTAAATACCGGCATATTATGTAAAGCTTTTCTATATTTTAAGAGCAATACATACACGAACTATTTTTATAAATATATATACATGCTACTGTCAAATATACGTAAAGAGAGCGTTGTACTCTTTTTCCTTAGATTTTTATTACTTAACAAAGTTTTTAACAAGACAATAAAGATAAGTATCACCTAATCGTGAATTCGTGACCGACACAACGGGTGTTTAAGGAAATTTGATTTGTCTTGTCAAACTAGGATCAGTACGTATATGATAAAGAGAGGTATTGAATTGGATTACAATAGTCGAGTTGTAATAAGTGTATGTAATTCCGTGGAATGAAAGTTTGATATATTTTCTCCCAATTTCTCTCTTCAGTCCCAAGTCCTAAAACAATAGAAATACTATATATGAACTAGAGAAATTATCTACCATGTCTGGGATGTGCCATTTTCATAGCTTTATGATCAACTCAAGAAGAGAAGGAAGAAAAAGGGAAACATATCTCCACTATTCTCCTGTATTATGAGATGCGTAAAGTCATAATTTCATTTCTGAACAATGAATGTGTACAACTGAAAACATCATCCTATATATTTACGGTAATTCATTTCCTTGGCAAAAGAACTGAGATTACATGTGAAGTTATTTGAAAAAGAATTTAATTTCTACATAGGAATCATTTATAACTGTCGTTTAGCAGGAAAGTAAAAATGGGAAATGAATTTATTTTCCTTTTCAAACAGATATGGAATGGAATATGTTTTGGTATTTCAGTGTGGGTGTTTGGTACATATTTGAAATTAAATGATGGAATCAAGTATATTAATTTCTATTGTAATGTTTGGTAAGTCATTATAATGAAATACAAAGTTATATTTTTCAATAATGTCCCTTTATAATTTCTAAATAAGTACAACATTAAAAGTTATTAGAAGATAATTTATGTAATTGTGGCTTTGACAGTGGGAATGAAATTAGAATACCAGTCATTGACAAAGTAATTGAATTGAGGGCATGTTTACTAACCTGTAATGGAATTGGGAGTGACGGAATTGATTCCGGGATGAGTGAATTCCGGCGTTTACTAACATTTTAAGGTATTGGAATGATTGTGGATTTCACTTGCTTATCAAGAATCGATTCCTTATGAACCCTCTAATCTGATACCTAAGGGGGGAGATAAGTATCAGAATCAAGCTTATGGAATCAACTTTTTCTTCTCAAATTATCCTCACATAATTATAATATTTTCATATTACTTAACCTTAAAAAATTGCAAACTGTTCTAGGATATTCTATATCTTTATAGATATTCTTTATGTGTGTCTTGGCCTTATGTCAATAGGATATGTAGTTTGACTAAATTTATGTATTTCTTATCCTTACCATAATAGTATTATGTAATTCCCTATATAAAGGGCTTCTATCAATGAATAAGGTATATATCTTTCACGATTCTCTATTCTCAAACCTCTCTCACTTCATCACGTTATCAGCTCTTGGCTCAACCTTGAGCTAATAGTTTTTCCAAACCCTAAAACCAAACACCGGAAGTTCTCTGCCTTGCCTCGGCCGTCGCCGCTCCCCGACTGCCGCTTCTCGGCCGTCCGCTCCGCTGCTTTCTTTTTGTCCGATCAAGCATCCGAGTTTTTACAATATGTTTATTTTAAAACCCTAAAACTCTTCCAAGTTCAATAACTTCAGGGGAGATAAAGTGTTTTCTCCCCTTCTTCTACTCCATTCTATGCTTGGGTCGGCATATTTGCAGATTTAAAATCTCGGTTTTTTCTCCCCGGGTCCAAAGTTGTGTTTGATCAACTTTGGTTCTTTCTTTTGAAGGTGTGTTTGATCAACTTCACATAGTTTTCCGGGTCGTGTTTGATCGACTTCGAAAACTTATATCTTAAGGTTGTGTATGATCAACACTAGAGAGACAAACCAAAATAATTAAAGCATCGTATTTGAGTATCATTTGAGTCTCTAACAGAAAACTAATATGACTTGTTCTCTCTTGTATGCAGATGGACAGAGGCATCGAATTCGATGTCCTCGACGCCCATGGTACTGAGTACCACCGCTGGGTCTTGGATATTGAGCAGACCTTCATTGCTAAGGATCTGACCGAGACCATATTCCCCGATCCAACTCAGGAACCGCCTCATAAGAGAAAAAAATCTCAGGCGCTCATGTTCCTTCGTAAGCATATTGATCCCACACTGCACAAGCAGTATCAATCGAAGCATGATCCAAAAGATCTGTGGGATGCACTCGCCGAACATTTCGGCAATATTCATTCAACCTTGCTCCCAGAATTAATTGCTCGCTGGGATGAAATCCAACTATTAGATTACAAGAGGGTTGATGACTTCAACATGGATATGCTTTGCCTACAATCTCAACTGAGCTCATGTGGAGTCGAGAAAAGTGATGCAGACATGATTGAAAAACCTTTCTCGACCTTCCCTTCTACTGCTAAGATCCTAATGAACCAGTATCGACTTGAGTTCTAAAATAAGAGGATTACAACATTTAGCGGCTTAATGACGCAACTCCTTATACAAGAAAAGAACAATATGATCAATGATCAGCACAATTTGCGTCCAGTAGGCACCCAGAAAATTTCGGAATCTAATTACAACAGCAAACGGAGCAAGAAAACTTCGAAACGCAAGGATCACCATCAGAATAAACCTTACGCACGTGGGAATCAGCACCACCATGCCTCTGGTTCCCGGGGACAAGGTAATGGCTTTAGTGGCCGAACCAACACTTGTTGCCGAGACGCCGGTGCCGCTGGCCCCAAGAGCGGCGCCGCTCCACCTCGAAAGCAGCATGTTTGCTCTTCTTCTGCTTTTGATGGACAATGCAAAAAATGTGGGTCCAAGGACCATTGGTTCAAAAGTTGTCGCGCTCCTGCAAATGTTATTGCCGTATACAAGAAATACAAGGAATTGATGGAAGTCAATTCCACTGAAAACAATGGAGTTGAACATAATGTTACCTTCAAGGTCGCAGACCCCAATGGACAATGTTCTAACTTAGATGCTCCTGACTTTGACGTCAATGGCTAGATTGTTTTCTTTTTTATAAGTCATGCTGTAATAAGGCATCATTAGAATGTCATGCTTAGTTTTCTTCTCAAATTTTTTTTTTGGAGACCCTATGTACTCTTTTCAGCGCGTTAAAAAAAGTTCTTTTTGGTTATTCTTGTCTATACATAATTCAAATTGATTTACAATAAGATGTACATTTACATCTACCTTAGAAAACATGGCATCAACGCCGTCTTTGGTCTCTCCCTCAGAGGAGGTGATGTACGGCGCCGTGACTCTCAAAGAGGGTTACTAACGTGTTTTCTGGTTCAAGTCTTTTACCCTATAACGGATTTTCCTTCATCAATTATTTAACTAGGCTCATCCGAATTAGTATGATGTCTTAGAATTATCCGAAATTAAGGAGATAATGGTTTCAAGTGTGCCTCGCACTGCCGACCCTCCATAGACATGCCTGATCATACTTAATTTGGAGTTACCGAAAGCTTTTGATTTTGGATTCCCCCTACGCTATTAATCCAATTGTCGTCTTGTAAAAGACGTTAAAGACTTGTCATAACCGGATCATAATCGAATCCTCTAGGTTCTATGGACTTGGATTTGATTATCAACACGTCGCTGTGGCTGAGCATACGCCTTCATGTCACCGCCAAGCTTCAAAAGCTTCACTAATGCCAAATCTGCGAAAAATAGTAATCTGTCCTCGCTGGACAGTCGACTTCGTTTGAGCTTTTAGAACAGATCCAGACGAACCAGACAGTGGGCTTTATATCATTGGAAAGCTCTATGAGTCTAGTTTTCAGAATATTTTACGGTTTGTCCATAGCTGTTTTAACGAAGAAGTTATAACTCTTTTAGTGCGCAAAGGTCATTCTGCACGAGAACTTTTCAGCACTCTCGGGATTGTTGCTACTTTTAGCCTTTTGAATCCTTCTAAATAGCTTGATATTGACCTATTTACTCATATATCTACTCTCTTTTGTAGGTATGCCTCTTGGAGAGATCGAGTGCCTCGCAGATAGTGGATCAACCCACACCATTCTAAGGAACCGGCAACTATTTCTTGAGTTAGTACCCCATAAATCATCTGTGACGACAATGATTGGATCTTCTCCTATGATCCTCGAGCATGGAATCGCTCGTTTCTTTCTGCCTCATGACACTATGATCCACGTCATAGACGCTCTTTATGCCCCAAAAGGGCACCGAACCTTGTTGAGCTTTAAAGACATTCGCGCTAATGGCATTCACTTGGAAACTCATTGTGAAGATGGAACAGAGTTCTTGTGTATAACTTCTTATGATTACGGACATAAACGTATATTGGAGAAACTCATGAGTCAATCTAGTGGTCTTTACCTTACTACGATTCGGATTATTGAATCTCATGTAGTCGCCAAATAGGATCTTTGAGACTTTGACTCATACAAGCTTTGGCATGATCGACTTGGTCATCCCGGAAGGGACATGATGATCTGAATTTTGCATAATTCTCATGGACATGCCTTCTTCAGATCAAAACAAAAAATGTTTGGGAACTGATGTCACTTTGAATCATGGTGGTGACGCCACAACTAGTCATCACAGCCCAAAGGGGACTTTGACATCTCCCGGGCTCGGCACCAACTTCCTGGCTGCCGCTCGGCCGACCCCTCAAGAAACTGAGTCACGCCGTTCTTCCCTTGATGTGTCGTTGACTCTTTCAAACGCTCATCGTTCGTTTTGCAAAGCTTGATCTTTAGCGAAAGTAGTATCGAGACCGTCTTACGCTATAGATCACACCGAGAACATTCCATTTCTACATCGTATCTAAGGTGATATTTGTGGACCCATCCATCATGAATGTGGACCATTTCGATACTTTATGGTTCTGGTGGATGCTTCAATGCGTTGGACTCATGTCGCGCTCTTGTCCACACGTAATGTTGCATTTCCAAAACTCCTAGCACAAATTATTAAACTTCGGGCTCACCACCCTGATTATCCAATTAAGCATCCCGTACACTGGATAATTTACATTAAAGACTTTTGATGACTATATTGCATGTCTATCGGGATTGAAGTTAAGCATCCCGTAACCCATGTTCACACGTAAAACGGTCTCGCCGAAGCTACAATCAAGCGACTTCATCTTATTGCTCGAGCGTTGGTAATGCGCACCAACCTCCCAATTGCGTCATGGGGCTATGCAATATTACATATAGCCTTACTTATTCGTTTCAGACCCACTGCCAAACAACCATTTAGTGCGTACCAGTAGGTTACTGGATATGAGCCTGACATTTCGCATCTACACATTTTCGGTTGTTCGGTTTATGTGCCAATTATGCCTCTACTGCGTTCTAAGATGGGTCCTCAGAGACGATTGGGTATCTACTTTGGTTATGAATCTCCAACAATTATCAGATACCTCGAGCCATTAACAGGTGATCTATTTACCGCCAGGTTTGCGGATTGTCACTTTGATGAGACATTCTTCTCGTTGTTAGGGGGAGATACGAACAAACGTGTTCATGTGAAACGACAGGAATTGTCGTGGTTTGTCCTCACTCTGTCTCATTATGATCCCGACACCTCACAAACTGGAAGTAAAGTGAAACGTATTCTCGAACTTCAGAAAGTAGCATATACGATGCTTGACTCTTTTTCCGAGATTGCGAAAGTGACAAGATCAGATATACCAACTGCAAATGTTCCTACTAAGCCCGAAGTCTCTAAAATGAGCATGGCCATCCCCGGGCACGGGACTGCCGCCGCCCACAGTGGGGGGATGGAGGCCGTGGCTCCCCAAAGGAAAAGGGGGAGGCCACTTGGTTCGGTTGACACGCGTCCGAGAAAGAAACAGACTGACAAGGCACATGTCAATCCCTTGATCATCGATGTTGAGAATCTTTCTCACGAGATGATCTCTGATTACAGTTATGTTTACGAATTGATGTCAGAATCTATGGGGGACGCCTCAGGATCAATGTCAACATCAGAGAACATAGAGATCTCCATGTGTTATGATAACACTTATGAATTGATGAACCGGTCATCAACCCATGTCGATGATATATTCGCTTATTCAGTGGCTCATGAAATCATTGAGCACGATGACATCGAACCATGCTTTATTGCAGAATGTCAAAGCAGATCAGATTGGCCTAAATGGAAATATGCAATCCAGGCAGAATTGGACTCTCTAACAAAGAGACAGGTCTTCGGCTCAGTAGTGCTAACTTTGCCGAGTGTAAAGCCTGTTGGACATAAATGGGTCTTTGTTAGAAATCGTAATGAGAAGAATGACGTACTTCAGTATAAGGCTCGCCTTGTGGCGCAAGGTTTCTCACAACGCTCTGAGATTGATTACGAAGAGACTTACTCTCCGGTCATGGACGTCATAACTTCCCGCTACTTAGTCAGTTTGGTATTGTCCGAAAACTTGACATGCAGCTCATGGATAAGGTTGCAATGCTCACTTTACAGATTAAAGCAATCCAGGCGAATGTGGTGTAGTCGTCTAAGTGACTACTTGATTAGGAAATGATATAAAAACGATGAACTATGCCCGTGCGTGTTCATAAAAAAAACAAGTTCCGGATTTACAATAGTGGCTGTCTATGTCGATGACATAAACATTATCGGTACTCTTGATGAAATCAAAGAGACCGCGGTATATCTGAAATCCGAGTTTGAGATGAAAGATCTTGGGAAGACTCGATTTTGCCTAGGTCTTGAACTAAAGCACCGAGTCTATGGAACTCTTATCCACCAGTCGATCTGCATATGTCCAAAAGATGCTCAGTCGATTTAACATGGACAAGATGCACCCTGTTAGCACTCTCATGATTAGTCGAAGTCTGGATATAACTAAAAATCTATTCCGTCCGAAAGAGGACGACAAAGAGGTCTTGGGCGCAGATGTTCCATACCTTAGTGCAATAGGCGCATTATTGTACTTAGCTCAATGCACTCGACCATACATTGCTTTCTTAGTCAACTTGTTAGCTAGATTTAGCTCAGCGCCAACCCAACGTCATAGGACCGGAGTCAAGAACATCTTTCGATATCTTAAGGGTACCATTGACTTGAGACTGTTCTTTCCCTATACTGATTCAAGGACAGAAGATGGTCATATGGCTCATGGAAGTCACGGCACCGATCTACCAAGGGACCGTACCGCCGCCATGAACGTCGCCGGTACGGCTGCTGGACACGGGTCTGACGTCGTGCATGCCACCGCCGCCTTGTCCTATGCCGAGACACCCAACAATACGTTAGTGGGTTTCGCCGACGCCGGATATTTATCTGACCCTCATAAAAGACGTTCTCAAACTGGTTATGTGTTCACTATTGGGAATACGACGATATCTTGGAGGTTTACAAAGCAGACTCTAGTGGCGACATCTTCAAATCATGCAGAGATTATTGCTTTGCATAAAGCTGTTCGGGAATGTGTTTAGTTGAGATCAATCATTAAACACATTAGAGGGACTAGTGGATTAAATTCTACAACTACTAGACCTACATGCATTTATGAGGACAATGCAGCTTGTATTGAGCAAATGAAGTTAGGTTACATCAAGGGTGATAATACAAAGCACATTTCACCTAAGTTCTTCTACAACCAATAGCAACAGGCATTTCTTAACATTCAAGTGAACCAAGTTAGTTCCGAAGGAAACGCAGCAGACTTATTTACTAAGTCCTTACCTAAGTCTACTTTTGAGAAACATGTGAAAAGTATAGGCATGCGTCGGCTATCAAGTCTCTCTGAGTAATGTTCACATCATGGGGAGTATCATCTCAATGAAGTAGATTGGTGCGTTGTACTATTTTTCTCCTACGATCAAGATTCAGTTTTTTTTCTCCCACAGGGTTTTTGTGACTTGACGAGGTTTTTGACTAGGCAACATAACTGCATCATCAGCATAACAGCGCGCGACACAAGGGTGAGTGTTCTAGGATATTCTATATCTTTATAGATATTTTTTATGTGTGCATTGGCCTTATGCCAATAAGATATGTAGTTTGACTAAATCTATGTATTTTTTATCCTTACCATATTGGTATGGTATAATTCCCTATATAAAGGACTTCTATCAATGAATAAGATATTCATCTTTCACGATTCTCTATTCTCAAATTTCTCTCACTAAATCACAAACATTCTAGCTTCCTTTCTTGTAGGGGTATTTTAGTAATCAAACTAGTTTTAATTCTAATTTTATATGGTAAGTAAACAATATTAATCGTAATTAGTTCCATTCAATGTTTGATTCCTTATGGTAAGTAAAAAGTAGAATGAAATGAAATATTCACATACCAATTCTTGTTAATATCGATTATTGTTGATACCGATTCATGATAATTTCCATTTAAAGTTAGTAAACGTGCCCTCAGGTTTTATGAGGGGAGTCAATTTCCAGTCAGATCTCTTTTGTTTCTTTTTCTGTCTCTATGTACAATCAATTAACTCCTTGTAATGGAAAACCAAATTATTTTTTTTTTCATACCATGGTTTCCTGCCAACCAAACGGGGCCTAAAGAGGTCAAGAAGGGTAAGAGTGTAAGACACAACTCTTACCAAGTTACTGGCAGAGTCATTTTCATAATCCCGACAAACTGTTAATTTCTGATGCTTTCTCCACTCCATTCGGGTTGTAAGACACAACTCTGTGAAGGTGACCTGAAAATTGAAGTTTGCCCAGCAAATCATACTCAATGCATTCGAACAATTTTAGGCAGAGGTTATCAACAAGTGTTGAAAGATCCATCATCCTCCGTTTCAACTCGGAAAGTTTCTTCTCTGAATATTCTTCAAAAGGTTCCTGTGTAAACATCGAAAGCTTCTCCATGCTTGCCTCAAGATGCTGCTGCTGGTCCTCAAACAAGTTCTGTTTTATCATCCTTTGTTTTTTTGTCATCTCTTCTTTGAGAAGGTCACCGAACATGTGATATGCAAATGGGTAGGAACACATGACAATTCGCCTTGACCTAAAGAGTCTGTCGAGCGCTTTGATTATCCAATTATAATCTTCAGCTGACGATAAGTTTTCTTGCAAATCATATATCTTTTTTTGTACGGTTTGCTTCAGGGTAGCTTCAACCTTAAGAGATACTTTATGAGCTTGATAACGGTTGAAGTAGTGATTATAACGAATTAGGTCCTTCTTGGTTTGCTCAAGGTTCGCCACCTCCTCTTCTTTGAATCGTCCACACTCATGACCTTCAATGGATTGGTATGTATGAGTAAAACCAGTTGCCGCACCACAGAGCCAACAGAATGGTTGTCCACAGATACAGCCAACTAGATTGCATCCTCCATTCTTTTCGACCACCTTGCCACATTTTGGGCAAGGCTTTGTGTGGACTGCAATGTACTTTACAGATTGTGATTCATCTACTAACGACTTCAACCACTGCTCCCAAATTTGGCATGAACAAGGAGAGTGTGCTTCGCATAAACAACGAAAACAGAATTGGTTTCCACATGCACATTCAACCTCGATTAGTTCATCGTCTTCGATACGTATAGCATTTCCGCAATGAGGAACACTAGGGCACCACTTCACCTTTTTATTATCTTCAATATATGATTCCAGAAGAAAACGATCAAACTTCTCTGCCAGATTAGGATCCCTTGCCGTTACCAGATTTATGATTATTCCTTCGTCACAAACAGCATTGCACTTGTATGCCATGCATTTGATGCGCCTGCTTTGACCCTCGTTTATTTTCACAATAAAATGCTCTGTCCAACATTCGTTACAAAAACAGTGGTTGCAGTCCATGACTGTGACCTTATTAGCCGGAATTTCGTCCATGCAAATATCACACATAACCGAAGATGAGAGCTGTGATGTGCCATGCTCCGCCATAGTCACACCTGCCTTTTCGTATAGGAACTCTTTCCCCCTCTCTACATACACAGCAAGCACCTTGTCGACGTCCCACCGATAATGGATGAGCAAGGTTCGGGCATGGTACTCTTTCAGTGACATAACATCCATTACCTTCTGCAAATCTCCCCTCTGTGCAGCCAAGAGAGATTCTCTTGAAATCACCTTGGTCGATGAAACCTCACACCTAGTCTCACTCTCACCGATGGCCATAATATCCGTCTCCATATCCTCCTCCTCCTCCTCCTCCTCGTAATAGCTTTCGTCCTCGCAGCTCATATAATAGTCGTCCTCCATTGTTGTTCGCCAACGAGAATTACAGAGAATTAACCAAAACTCCGACAACAGAGAGAGAAGCTTTTCCGGGAAAAAAAAAATTAACTTCTAGGGGAAGCAAACGTCTCTTTTCCCTTTTCCTTTTCTTCTCTTTGTGGCTCCTCTTCTTCTCTAGCTGCAGTTTTTATTGTGATTTTGGTTTCCTCCTATAGTTACAATTACAAAACTTACAATCACGTACCGGCAAAAGTTCTGGTAAATCTTATTGTTATTTATAGACTTTAAAGTTGAAATATATCCGAGTCCAAGTAATAATAGGAAACTAGCCGATTCGCGTCTAGGATGGAGAAACGTTTTTGGTAGCGATTGGGAATCTTTGATAATTAAGAAAATTGTCAAAACAAAAACAAAAACTATTGAATTGGAATGTAAAGATGAATACATCCAGCATGAGGCCAAGAGCCCAAGACGGTCCCTGATCCAGGATATGTTGTGATCCTTGCAATTGTGACACAAACAGCGGCGCCGATCGATCTTGCCAGCCGATGGGCTATGCATGTGATTTGCTTCTTCACATGCTTCCAAGAAATCAGCTCAAACTCAATAGCATCAGGGTTTAGGGTGGTTTAATCTAGCTTTTTGCACAAGAAATGCATTCAGGCACTTGCGCTCGGTTGATGAATGCCGCTGTGCTCCTATACGAGAGCCTGTGTACTTCGATGCCCTTAAAAGGCTTGATGTTAAGACAAACTTCTTTGGACACTTTGTCTTCCCCCTGCGGGACCTTTATTATATAGCTTATTAGAATCTGGCAACTTAATATCTGAGCAAGTGAGCATGTTGATCGAACAGATTAACTGTAAAATATTTTTTTTGATTGAGGGATACCTAGAGAGGTCCCTTAGCTTCTGGCAGATCAAGATGGTAAGTCGAAGTTGTAAAACTCACGGATACTTCCTTGTTTTTCTCATGAAGCACAAGAACCGGAAGTCTGGAACTTGATGTGTCGATCAACTAGTCTTGATAGTTTCTAATCTCCATTATTGCTAACGGTAACCTCCTGCATGCTCTTTCGACTTCTTTCAACTTCTTTTAACAGGAGCTTTAAGCAGCAGAGCTATGCACTATACTGAAGACTAGATACACTTTTCGAATGATGAAGTCCAGGAAAGCAGACAACGGAGAGGGTCATATGTCGAAGAGACATAAAGATGTTGGTTAAATAGAAAAGTAATTCAATTATTTAGTTTGTAGTTGGTCTATTCCTTACCTTCTTTGTTCTACGGTTTGTTTGTTCCTGCTGTTGCAGGAAATTGAAAACCATAAAGCATTTATGCGCTCAAGTTAGGTTGGCTTGGGTGTAATCATGTGATTTTGCTAGTGTCGGACTCAAAGACACTGCTAAGTTAATTGTGAAATTAGTGAAGGTGGGTGGGAGTTGCAAACCTTAATGAGGGGCTATACAAAGTAGCAACACCAAGATATAGCTGTAGTTTAGAAAGCTTTACAACTTTACAAGTAGTCTAAGCCTAAACTATGTCACCCGTTGTCTATTTGGCTCCCTTATCCTCTGTACGCACTATTCTTTCCAATCCCCCGTTAAGGTGCTGAACACAAACACCCCGGATCCCTTCCTATTGTACTTGCCTCAAAATTCTGCGTTAGTTTCCCCGGCCACCAGTCTGCACTGTGTACTATATTAGCTTTCTCTGGCTGTTGCTTCACTACGAAGCCTTCATGGCAGAACCAGTTTGAGGCATAAGTAGGGAAGAAAGGTCTCGAATTCGAGCACCTGTGCCCCAGAAAGAGGCAAGAAAAAGGCCCATGATGGCCATGGCAACGACTGAACATGCTGGAGGTACGGCTTGACTGCTCCCAAGGAACTGACTTGCAAGGAGACCTGCCAGGGTGGAGCTTTGCATTCCTGTGCATAACGATAGTGTTCTGCTAACTTCTTCTTTTTGCCTGTCACAGCAAGAAAATTATATATTAGCGGATTTGGAGTTATCAAATCACCTAAATTTTACACTAACTAAACTGGCTTCAATTGGACTCCACAAAATTTAGTACTTGCAAGACTTGAACCATATCTCAGGTTAACACAAGCGATTCAAATCATTCAATGCTATATAGGGAAAGAAGAATATACCCTCCTACGGAATTGAGCCACATCAAGGAAACTAAATAACTGTGTAACAAGTAAATCTTAACACAAGTGATTCAAATCATTAAAAGCTATATAGGGAAAGAAGAATACCCTACTAAGAAATTGAGCCACAGCCAGGCAACTAAATAACCGTGTAACAAGTATATCTATAAGCTCTTCATAATAACAAACCGCTATTAAACAAAAAAGATGAGTTACAAGTACTAACTCGAAAACTGTGGAATTGCAAGGTGGTTGGCATGGAAATGAAACATAGATTTTTGCTACACCAAACATGCATGCTATTCACTATTGGAAGGGCACAAGAGAAACAATACTTGAGTAGTCGAACATTGAAATATGATCACACAGGAATCAAAGTTCAGAAACAAGAACAATGACAAGGAATTGGAGGGTTGCTTGTACCTCAGCCCCACAACTAAAAAGACTTGACTTCAGAGCATAAGCTTAAAATGCCAGGGTAAAGGAAGTTTTACCTCAAACTTGGAATTTTGGATACCCAGTATCCAACTGTAAAGGCCACTGCATGAAAAGCTAAAACAGGAAATATCAATCGGAGACCATCCATAGACAAAATTTGTCTTTGATTAATTGCAAGAGGACTGCCGATGCACAATGAAGTACAGATCATAGCAACAAATGGCATCACTGGTCGAAGGATGGTGACAACTGGTTTGGCATAAGTATTCAGTGCAAGGCCAATAGTGACTGGAGCAAGCACAACCTAACCACCAGATCACAATGTCAATAATATTAAAACTAAAACATTTTTTTTTATCAGAAAAACAATGAATGTAAATAAAATGTATGTCCAGTATAACAAAGGCATCCCAACTCCCCATTACCTGCAATATTGACTTTGCCATGGCAACAGCGTCAACTGGAACAACAGAACCAATCAAAAGGCCGGTCAGTAGAGGGGTAACGATTACTGAGGCAATTGTGGTGGAGCTGGTGAGGAGGATGCTCAAGGCCACATCTCCCTTGCTCAAGAAACTAGCATAGCTAGATAGCTGTGCCCCTGCAACACAAGCGGAGAGGACAAAGCCAGCATAGAACATTCTAGGGACACCAAATGCCGTTGCAATAAACACCCCCAGAGCCGGTTTCAGCACATACTGTGCGATAAACCCAATAGAGAGTGGTAAAGGTCTGCAAGAGATGAGAAGTAAAGAAGATTGGGAGCACACTCAAAAACTCACAAACAAATTGGAATAATGACAATAATGAGAATATATACACGGTGGTGAATCAAGACATTACCTTTTGACAGCAAGAGCAAAATCATCGATGGAAAGTTTTATTCCAATGGAGAGCATGATCCCACCAAGAGCAGGAGCGTATAAATCCTTGGATACCCTGCATCAATTCTGAATCAGGACATCTCTAATCTCAAGCTTTACCCAAAAAAAAAAAACAGTCTTTTTGACTTATTAGCAACAACAATAACTTGAACAAGAAAAATTAGTTCCTCATGAGCCTTTTATCAAACACATGCAAGCAGTCCCAGCTTCAAACTTCTACTTGCAAAAACCAAATAGGTACTACAAAGTATAACTTCAATGATCAAGTTCAACGAATGGTATAGGACTATAGAAAAACGAAATAAAAATATATATACAAAGGGGCATCTGAAAATTGCATTATTTAATGAAACTAATCCAAGTTTCAGTTCATTGTCTTCAGACTTATCCCCTAGGATACAAAAAATGGTAATAAAATAACCCAACTTGGACTGACAATAAACTTCAAACAGAACAGAATCCCAGTGCTATAATCCACAAGAATTCAACATGCAAGTAATGAAAAGCTAGCAAACCCAAAAGAAACAAAGAAACAAGGCCAAGTAGGCAAGTAGTCCGTTACCAAGTAAACGTGGCAGGCTGAGCCAGAGCAGCAACAGCAGTGGCGGCAACCACAAACGGAAGCATTGCCGATAAGACCTGAGACGAGTCCTCACCACTCTGCTCTGCTCCTTTGGGCATAGCCGTTGGTGGGTTTATCCCAAACGAAAGCAACGAAGAGTTCCCTTCCCTCCATTGCAACCCAACTCTTCCTATAAACGGCGAAGTCGAGCAACCCTTTATCGACAGACCCCCATTTCTGAACCCCCTCTTCGAAAACGATTCGCACGAAAATGAAGAGCTTGGTAGTCTCGGTTTGTATGTACTTGGCTTTAAAAGGAGGTTTGAAGTTTTGGGTGTGAGAGAAATGAAGGGTATGGAGGTAGTGGACATGGCTGTCGTGAAGTGGGATTTTCCGCCGGAGAACGGTGGTTTCCGGCGGGAAAACAAAGGAGAGGTGGTGGGAGAGATGAGAGGGATAGATTGAGGAGAGTTGAGCGAGCTTTATAGGTATAGATTGGATGAGTCGTTTATTGAGAAGAGGGGAGAGGAGAAGGAGAGTACTGAGTTGTGTGCGTTAGGAAAGAGTTAGGATGGCTTTAATGGACGGTGGTGATGGTGGCCACGGGTGGAGGATGTGATTTTTGCAAGAGAGTCCTTGGAAGTGTTTGTCATTGTCTTCAACCTTTCTACATTTTCAGTCAGGGACCCATGCTTTTTGGGATTTATGCATACGTCTCCCTCAAATATGTGATTGAAAGACAAAGGACAAAATCATGGGAACGATTCTGTTTCCATTTAACCAAATTCAATGGTAAATTCTAAGTTTCACATGAGATCTGAACTCGGTGTACACTTAAAATGTTGTCACAACTTATTAAAGTTATAGAGCACAATCAACGGACAATAAATTTAGATAAACATCATGAAAATGATTAATACGTGATAAAGATAAACGTAGATTGACATAGATATATATTAAAGCTATATATGAATTGTAATCGTATAAGGTAATTACCCTGACACCTCGGTTCAACTCTTTTGTCATGTTGGCTACTAGAAAGGGTGTTTCAACAAAATATTGGAAGTTGATGGAATGGTTGGTAGAAATTGAACCAACCTTGTTGTTATCGATCGGAAAATGGCTAGAGAAGCCATGCAATTGGGACAAGGGTGTTCTACAAGTGTTGGAAAGTAGAAGCGAGCACCGTGATCAAGGCCGTGCATGTCCATGCATTGCAATCAACTCTTCCGTGTTTGGCCGCGTGTTGGTGGCTCTTTCTTCTTCATGTTTCTTAACATTTGTGATTTGCTAAAGAAAAATCCAACGCCAGTTGTGAAATAATTACCCAATTGAAGATGCTTTTCGGCTCTCGTCGTTTTCTGATGCCGACTTTGATTTTAGAAACAGATTGGAGGAGGCATGGGCCTCTTCAAGTTTGGATTAGTATCTTAACTTGGCCCAGTATGAATGTGATGGTCCATATGCAATTCCGATAGTACAAATTTTAGTTAAAGTGCGCAACATTTTAAAATCTAGATAGGGACTTCTAGCACAAGCAAATTGTTTGATTTTCTTTGTCATAAAATATCTTGATCAGCATGTTTGTGAGTTGTGAAATGGGGACAAAATTGGATGGAGAGCCTCCGAGTTTCTCGGATTCGAAACCTAGAGTTTCGATTTGGCGGCGGTGTCCTTCACCTCAAAAGGGCGACGATCGTGATGTAGTGGTGGTGGTGGCGCAAGGATTTCTAGGCGTTGATCATGTTTCGACGACGAGAGGTTTCAACTCTTCGATCGTGTTTGGATTTAGGTCTTGGATGTCGTTGTCTCTTGTCCCAGCAACATCGGCTTCGTCAGAGGCGCGGAGGTATGAGGTAGAGGAGGCAATTGGGTCATGCCTGAATTTGTGGGTGAAGATGGTGCCGGATTTTGAATCCGAAACTTTGGTGATGAATCTCGGTCGATCACCGGAGAAGGATGAGGTTGTGGTACTACAAGATTGGGATTGGAAGGAGGTTTGGCCGTCTGCTGGATCTCAAATCGAAGAGATCGGATCTACGTGGAAGGTTGCGGGGACAAGAGGCCAGGGTCTGATACGGAAGGCACCAACGTCTGCGTCGGAGATGCGGCCTTCAAAGGTAGGACTGAAGCTAGACTGGGCCTTGGCTCCGGTTTTTGGGCTTGAGAATGATGTAGGTTGGGCTTGGGAGTCTAGGGGCAGGTGTGATGAGCCCAATGTTTGGGCTGAGAAGGAGCGTGTATTGCCACCCTTACATATCACCTAGTGCTTTGGGTGGGCTCGCTCAAAGGTAGGACCGATTTGGGCAGCTGATCAAATTATGGTCTAGGTCTAGCAATTCTGATTTCATCTATGCAATTCTTAGTATTTCTAGTTGTACACTCATTGCGGTCTCTAGGCGACTAGATGTACTTTTCAAAGGGAGTTAGGTAGTGAGATAAACGTTGCTCAATAAGTGAGCTAAACCTATTTAAAGTGAGAGAATTCGTCAATTGTTGTTGTTGAAACATTTTGACGTAAGACGATGATTATTGTAAGTGCCTTCTGGCTATGGATAAGTAATAAAATTATCTATTTACCTTCAAAAAAATCAAATGGGGACATTTCTCAATTGTGTAGTACTCCAAACTCCTCCCCCTAGTGAAGAGGAATCCCTAGTCTGATAGGCTTCCGAGTGACTCTCTTCTTCTACTTGTATGATTAAAATGCACTTCGGCCTCAACAAAACTTGCTATCTAAGTTTAAACATCACTACACAATCTCAGCCTAATTGCGGATAAAGGTCCAAGCTTGACCATCTACAACCAGCAACGAACCCAGAATTTTGTTCATATAGGGCGAAATGCTTATATGAATCCAAGAGAGACCGAAAATGGGGGCAAAAACATTAAAATTTATAGAGAGCTATATTCACCAAAGAAAATAAAGAAAGAAAAAAAATCACCGAGGACAGCAACCCCGACTAGTCCCCATGTAGGTCAATCAGTGTCTACAACCAACCTAAACACCAACAATCTAAGCTACCTCTATCAGCCTTACCCGTCTATGGAGGTAAAGCTCAATTTTACATTGTTTTGCACACAAGTTTGACGCAGCCACCACAAAACACCAACACGCAAGAAAGATTTTACGATGACGATTAGTTCTAAAACAACATGGTAGCCCATGTGACCACTCTCAGGGTCAGTTGAGAGTTCAAACTACCATAACTTAGCCTCATTTGATGGCTAGGTCACTCACATGAAAACATCTCTTTTCAAGCACTTTCCTATGGAAAATGTCTTGAATGACCTTGTGTAGTCTCCCTGGGGGTGAATGATTCCATTGACAACATCAATGACGAGTTTCGAATCTCCCTCCACCTCCAGGTTTGAGAACCCTGTGGTGAGCAAAGACTAAACAGTCTCTTAAAGCTAAAGCCTCTACAACATGGACAGTAGTTGATCCAGAATTTGATGCTTCATACAGCAGGTAGGAGTCTCCCATCCTTGTCTCCAAAAACAAAGCCACCAGCTGCTACTTCATTACACACCGATTCATCAAAATTCACTTTAAGAATTGAATTGAGATTTAGAACTGATCGTTGTCGTAAAGTCTCTTTGCAATAAGATTGATAAATCTTAAAAAGTCCTCTTCCCAGTCAACTGGTGGAATAATATGTCTTTTATTACACCTTTTTAGTGAAACTCAGTATCCAAAGATTCTGCATTCTCCTTATTAGCATTTCACTAGGGGAAAGAGTTGTCATGGATGAGGCCAAACTTTGAAAGTCTGTCTCTTTTCAAGCATGGTCGTCAAGATGCATATCTCACATCTTATGCTTTAGTTGAGCTTGGACGTCCATTGTAGGAAGTCCCTTCATGAACACATGGTTCTCTTTATATATTTTCTGTTTTTTATTTTTATTCATTTAGTTTTGGGAAAACCATCTGCACAGTACCTAACGTTTCAGTCATTCTAAACTTTCATACCTCAATATTGAAAAACTTCATGACCATCACTCACCGTTATAAAAGTTTTCAAATTTGAAGTATAAAGTTTGAATGGCTGAAACGCCAACTACTGTACAAACCATTTTCCCATTTATTTTAGAAAGTTTCTAAAATACGTTAGGCGTGCCGCACGCTCTCACAGGAGGAAACAGAAGGGTAAAGAAGACATTTCGATCAACAACTACGTGGCAGGCTTTACAAAAATTCTTCTGAGACTGTAACTCAAGGCAAAATAGACATTTATAAGGCGACAAGTTCAGGAATCTCTCAAAACCCAATCTAGTTGTTCCATGGCTTGGATGCATGATTCGTTTTGAGGTACATCTAGTTCATCAATTCATTCATAGCTTAACCAAAATCAGAATCTAAATTCGTCAGTAGAGGAAGTTTTGTTCGGGTTCAGTTGCCAGGTCGTCGGGTAGGGAAATGATCTGAGGTTCCTAATTTGTTTCTAAAGAGATATGGAGGGTGCTACAATCTCTTCAAGCTATATATAATAGAAGTTTGATTCGGAGTTATGAATTTACCTTCAAGAATTGAATTTGAGTTAACAGAGGTCTTGAGGAGGTAATCATCGAGCAAAACCCACTCAAATACTCTCCTTCAATTCGAAATATCCAATTTGTTCAACAAAATGAATTGAGCTATGTCGAACATTGATTAGCGTTCCACGACATCCAAAACAACCCAGATGCTCGGAAATTGTTGCTGAACTTGCAAATAGGGATCTGTTTTGGAAGAACCAACGAAATGATTAGGCGATTTGACATAAATGTCCTTAAAAATTATCCTAACATAATATTTTTTTACTGTTGACGATTGTAAGTGTGCATTTACTGCTGTACCCTTCTTTTACAAAATTAATGGACCAGAATGAGCCACGTGGCTAGGCTACAAAAGAGAATTATAAAACAAAGATCGGGTGACCAGTAATCACATGAAAGGAGACCAAAAAAAAAAAGTTGGTTGCTATGATGGGTAAGTGAACCGTTATTCCGTTGTCATATATACTTTTCTGGTTGAATCGATCCATACTAATAATAGTGTTGCTACATTATGGGTTCCGAACATATCATGATATGTGCAAGGACCACGATTCACAGAAGAATTGCTAACAGACACTACACTTTGGGTACCACTACATGTTCCATGTCTAATGTCTCTATGCATGCCTACCCCAAAATGCTTATAGTCGATTCCGAAGTCCAAATCATCCTCTTGTTTCTTCCCTCCTAACGTGCTAAATCTAATCGTGATCATGCTCCCAGGGAAGAAATGTCACATGCTTTCGTCAATGAGATTCGATAGAAGTTGAAGGCGATTCGAAGCTATCCTCTAACACAAGGTCGCAGGCTTGTTTAATCATATCATGAGCGAAATTAACTTTCGAGTTGAAGAGGGCTGTGAATCGAGACGTTACTGTAATCTTGGATTTGGTGTTAAAGAAAACCCGTAATTTTGTTATTACACATCGACGACCGGCATCGACTTATAAACTCAAAACGCCCGGGTTCTATTGCTCCGGTGTGATGAGAGCTTCTGTGTTCTAATCGCGCAAGTCTCTAGAGTTTTCATAAACTCGGGATCACTATGGTCATAAAATGAAATGTGCATATTGGAAATGCAAGAAAGCCACACCAACATCTCAGTAAATTGTTTGACCAGTCTCAGAGTATGTGGTCCAGAACCCAATTCACACACTTCAGCCTGAAGCTTAGGAATTTGTTAAGTTGCAGTCGACATGAATCCCTACGCTGTTAGTCTCCAAACTCTACTGCTAGATAATAGGATAGCAACAGAATCAAACAAACGAAAACGTGGAAAGCAAATAAGAACAAGCCTACGAGGCTATGACAAGGAGAAAAAGAGAAGAAAAAACCCAAAACCCCAGAACCTGTCAGAGTAAACTAGAAACACAAAGCAAAGCAAAATTTGGAAAGAACTTGAGGAACAGAACCTCTGCTCAAACCTCTCTGACAATGGAAACAGAGCCCTTCAAGGTTTACACCTGAGCATAACAATGCAAATATAAGTCCTCTATGAAATGTGAAACTGGTTAGTATGAACAAATAACAAATTGGGTTAGCATTCTTCATCTCATCTCTTCCACCCACAACTCAAACATTACTCAAAAACATTGCTTCAGGAAAGAAGTAAAGTTCATTTTTATTGGAAGCTTTATGCTATCAATGATTTTCATGATACCATATAGACTTAACAATACACAGAATACAACATAAACCTGTTGCGGATTCATCACCTGAATTTGGTCTTCATATCTTTTGTAACACACCTCTGCCTCGTCCAATCTCTGGTTCGAATCGAATTCACCGGCCTTTAAAAATTTAAAACACACTAACCCATCCCAGACTCTCTTTGTATAACCCACAATTCTTTATCACATTTCTCCCCCAAAATTTCTACACAAAACCTCTCCCAAAATGTTGCTCTTGATCAAGACCATACCGCAGTTTTCCCGAATTACTCTGCACATTAGTCAAATTTAATCCATATCAGTCTCTCTATCATTCTTCACAAAATGGATGACGTTTATTAGTGAAAGAAATTCAAAAGTTGACCTTGGAAACGGCGTCAACGATGAGCCTGCCGCCGTCGACATCAGCGGTGGCGGCAGTACAATCCGGCGGCGTTTCGAATAGCGAAAGCGAGAATTGCTTATAAACAACGCCAACATCGAAGTAAATGATACCGGAGCTGGGCACATCCACCCGGATACCCTTCACCGGAAACCAGAGGAAAAGCTCCTGCGCCGAAATACCCGACAAAGCTCCGATCCGGCCGTAGCTGAGAGTACCCGACACGTTCCGGTCGTAATGCAGTTCACTCTCGAACTTGGCATTGCAAGCCTGATCCAGGTGGACCTGGAACCTGCCGCCCTCGTCGATTTCGAACTTGGTCACTCCCTTGGGGAGCAGCCCCATCGGAAGACCATGTGCGCGGAGGACTTCGTAGACCGACGGGGGCGGCTTTGAATCGGAGGTGATGGTCATGATCGGAATCAATAAGAGGAAGCAGAGGATCGGTATGAAGTTGGAAGTGACCTGTAGTAGCAACATGGTTATTGTTTGGGTTTGAGCTGAACAGAGTGATCAGTGAAGTGAATTGGGTGTTTGGTTGAAATAAAGGAGAAAATGGGAAACAGGGTATTGGGTATTTACAAGAGGTGGAGACTAGGGTTAGGGTTTAAGGATTTAAGGGAGAAAAGGGGAGCGATGGAAAGGAGTAGAAGAAGAGTAGAACAAGTGTAGAAGGAAGGAGACGGTGGTGCCAGCTCGAGTACAGAGAGGATTAGGAAGAGAGGAGAATATGATCAATTATTGGTGGTGGAAAGTGGGTCCTTGAAGGCAGAGCTGGACTTCTGTGCAATGCTGGAAGCCAGGGTTTTTGATAAGGCCCAATGAGACAGGGCCATGTGTTGGGTGGATGTGTAATTTTGGCGGGCAGGGGAGGACAGTTGGCAGATGGTGGGAGATTGGAATCTGATAAACAAGAGGAGGAGGAGGAGGAGACGGCACGGCTGTACGGCAGTTAAAAGCGACAGGGCGGTGATCGGAGCAGAGAGACAGGGAAGGATAGGTTTTGGGTGTAGATGACGGGAAGTAGTTGTTTTCGTAATCATAACTCATAACGAAACAAAGATACGAAAACCATTGCGGTTTTCATGCGTGTATAGATAGATTGGGGAGATTCCTCTACATCCTCAATGTATTGGCTATGGATCCCAATACATACATTTTTAGAAGTAGACAGTGGACTTGATACGCTAGGTAAGTAGCTAGGTATGCAGGTAAAGTGGTAAACCTTATTTGTATTGATAGAATGAGATTCAATTGTGAAATATATGTAAAATGTATTTCAAATTTACGTGACGAATGGAATAGCGTCTGTTATCGTGTCTAAACTAGGTTATTACGTTAGATCAACCCTAAATAAAATCTAATACATGTGCATGAAAGAGCTATTATAACACGTACAAAAAGGCAAACTCACATAAAGACCTAAGTGAGAGTGGTCTTTTTGGCACCGGATACATTGACAGTTTGACACTGATCGGCCTAATACCATTTTATCTAGCTGCATAGTCTCCCCTTAAATATTAATAAGTGGGAGGTTATAAGTTCGACTCACGAACTTGTAATATTTAAGTTTACCTAATCAAATTAAATAAAAATTGGCACTGATTGACAACAATAATATTAGCGTAGTTCGATTGTTGGTTTGGTGATTATCAAAGCATAAGAGCGTCTCCAACAGCTCATGTAAAACTAGAATTATCTCTATTTTGGAGGAAAAACACCATCTTTTGGCTCCAACAACTCATGTAAACTAACATCTATAATACAAAAACTATGAAGAAAGAGAATGAGATTCTCTATATCTATAAAATTCTCAAAATTTGTATATTCATGAAGAAATATCTAAAATTTATTGGTTTGCCTTATAGAATTCATTCTCTCTCCTCAAAAGAGAAAAAACTTTATAAAATTAAAACATTTAACATGAGAATTGGGATTTGATTTGAATAAATATATAATATTTATAGGGTAATGCTATTAACACACCCTATTTTGCTATTCACACACCTCATGCATTTTCATAACACTACAAATTTGATTATGTTTACGAAATTGCCCCTTAAAGTTGCTTTAGGATTGGTCCACATCATGAAGGAGGCGTGTGAATAGCACAATAAGGTGTGTTAATAGCACCACCCTATTTATATAGATTCATTCAATTATATAGAAAAATATTTAATTTTGTATAATAGAATAGAAGAGTTGTTTTTATAGAAGTTTTGTGATTTCTTCCTCTATAATAGAGAATTAATATAAGAGCTGTTAAAGATGTTGTAAGATCATTCATGTCCTCTGTGTCACGCCCCAACTTATAATTTTTACCTTATTTACTAGCATGGTGTTAATACGAGTTTTACCGTCTTCATCAATGAGTTTATAGTTTAATTGGTCCTCAGAGGGGTTTTGAGGGACGAATATTTCGGAGGAATTATTCGTAGGAGAAAAACGTGACGACGGTAAAAATGGAAAATTTTAGCTAGTAAAAGGTAAGTTTTATTAGGGTATTATTTTTGTGGTGTTATTTTGGAGTTGGGTTTGTATTGGAGTGGGTTTTTAAGTTTGGGATCGGGTCAATTTGGAGGGGAAAAAACCCAAACACTTTCTTCACTCTCTCTCTCCTCCCCCCCCCCCCCCCCGAGCTCTCCCTCTCCGCAGGAAATCTCGACCTCCGCCCGCCGTCGTCCGGCCGAGCTAGGCCGCCGCACTGGTCCCGTTTGGACCGCCGTCTCCTCCTGGGTTGGTGGTAGTGCCTATCTTGCCGTCGTTCGCTAGATATTACGGAAAGAAGCCGCGGCTGTCTTCTCGCCGGAACTCTCTCCTCCAGCCGCCACAGCCGGAGCTGCTTAGCTCGTTGGAAAGCTCTCCTCCCGTGCAGCAACCCCTCCGAAGGACTCTCTCCCTCTTGAGCTAGGTAAGGAGAAATATGAAGTTGAAATTCTAGGGCTTATTAGATGTTTTCGTTCGATTGGCATAGTTAGGCTTGGAATTGGTGTTTGTGCTGGTTAGAAAAGTTGTAGAGGAGATTGAGAGGAAGATGCTGTTAAAATTTGGTAGCTATTGAAGGTCGCCGGAATCGGCTGCCGGCCGTTGCTGTTTGGGGATTTTTATGGTTTTAGATGTGGAATATTAAGGGGAGGTTAATGATGTGAATTTAGTAATTTTTGGAGGAATTTTGGATAGGTTTGGGATTTTTCGAAGTTTGGTAATTTGGCCTTTAATTTGGATAGAATCCGGCCGTTAGATTATTGTTGTTTCGCCCGTAGAAGGTGGATTTAAGGCCGCCGGTATTTGTGGTGACGTTTGGACGGTATCAATTTTAAGATTTGTAAAGTTGGGCAAGAATAAGAGTAGATAAGACCACATTTAATTTTGCCTATTTTTATATAAGCGTTGGTATATAGTTGAGGATTTAATTATGTTCTTGGATCATGACGTGAGGAAGCTCGAGCAGAAGAGACCTCAGACCGACTTCAGGCTTAGACCTAATTTGTGAGTGGACTCTTGGTTTAAATAATGTGCATGCAATTGTTTATTTGGTAGGAGCATTGGACGTCATTTTTATTTGACAATTTTACTCATTGTGGTGAGTTACCGAAAATGAGATTTTCGGTAAATTATAATATATTTATGAGAAGAGTATGTATATAAATGCTAGCTAGTCATATGTGTCTGTCCACCTTAATGACATAGTATATAATTGCATTATGGTGTGACGTGAGCGTTGGACGCAAGCGTAGTAGCTCTATATGAGTGTTTAATTCATATAGGGGGTATGAGCACATATTTATACACTCGTCTGTCAATCTTAATGGCATAGTGTATCACCGCATTAATGCGTGACGTGAGCGTTGGACGCGAGCGTAGTAGCCCTATATAGATTATTATTAATTTATATAGGGGGTATGGGCGAGTGTAAATACATACATATTTTGATATATATAGTTTTAGCTGAAGAGGCTCGATATTTATGAGATAAGAGATTTATCGTTTGAGGCATGCATTCGTAATCTTTGAAATAAAATTGGGAAAGCATAAATGTTGAAAATTATTTTCTTTATTTATTTTTGTCCACTCACTCTAATTTTTGCTAATGTTTTCCCCTTGGCACTTCGTTTTAAAAATGCCCAATCTGCAGAGTTCGGGTTAGTACGAGTAGGAGACGACAAGGCATAGTTACTCATTTCTCACCCACATTTCACTAGAAGGTTACATGTTTAACCTATTAAGGTATTTTCCGGTTCCTCTAGTGCTTAGTAGCTCTGAATACTCTTTGGGTTTTTCGTATAATTTTTCTGGTGGTGTGCTAAGACCTTTGTTTAATTTTAGAATTTACGAAGTTTTTAATTGTTATATTCTCACTTTCGGATAATTGTGGGTTGATTTGGAGGATGCTCAATAATATTTAGGAAAGTAACTCTTTAGTTTTCTAGGTTAGGGTTGTCTATTTTCAAGAGAGGTTTACCTAGCTTTTCGGTAAATTTTCCTTTGAGGTGGATCCCGCAAGACTCACTTCGGGTTTCAGGGTGAAATTCGGGGCGGGTCTTGACACTCTGTCCACAGTTTCTCTTAATTCATTTCATTCATTGCGATCATTAATGCATTTATCTTATATGCAACATGATTTATCAACCAATAACATTGGTATTACTTATTTGGAATGAAAAATCATTAATCGAAGACAATTGGAACAGAGAATGAAGAATCCGTGTGGGAATGATTCTTAAATCCATGAATCCCGATAGCTATTAAGATAAGAGTTATTTAGAAATCGATTCCTGATAATGAGGTAGGTGAGACCTACACCGAGTACGATTACTGACAATGAGTTATTTAAGTAAACACGTGTATATATATTTACTTGGAATTATTCCGACTTCTTTTTTTTTGGTCAACTTATTCCAAATTCTTTAGGTATTAGTAAACGAATAAATATTTAATTTTACCCTGTAATAGTTTTATCTCATTCCAAGTAAGTAATCATGTCATTAGTCTCTTGTTCTATCTAATAAATAGATTTTGGGTAAAACCATAAGAAGAAAAAAAAGATGACTAGCCTCCTATCTCTTCTCCTTCCAAATCCTAGCCACCATGGCATGGGGATTTCTTCACGGCACTCTCTATAGATACCAAGCCACGTTCTGCCGGCCACCAACCGTCTTATGACAGCAAGCAAAGACCCAATCAGGTCACTTAATTTCCAACCAAGACCTCTCCTTACAGAGGAGACACATCAAATTTTGTCATCCATGATCTTTTACTTGACAACCAAATTTGATGGTTGTTTAGTTGCCGCCGTGGGTGTTGTCATGCCCCGACTCTTAAATTTTACCTTATTTACTAGCATGGTGTCAATAAGAATTTTACTGTCTTCGTCATTGAGTTTATAGTCCTAAGGTCCCTAGAGGTGTGTTGAGGGACAAATATTTCGAAAGAATTATTCGAAGGAAGAAAATGTGATGACGGTAAAAATGGTAAATTTTAGCTAGTAAAAGGTAATTTTTATTGGGGTATTATTTTGGGGTGTTAATTAGTTGTGTTGGGTTTGATTTTTGGAGTGGGTTTTTAATGGTGGGTTGGAACCGGTTTGGGCCAAGCCCGTTTTTCTTTCCTCTCTCCTTTCTCCCTCTTCCTCCCGCTTCTCTCTCTCTCCCCGAGCCCTCTCCCTGCCGGAAACTTCCGGCCGCTCGTTCGTCGCCGTCCGGCCGCCCCAGATCGCCGCGCCGGTCCCAATCGGTCGGTCTCCAACCCAGCTTTCATTCTAGACCGGTGGGAGCTGCCGTGTGAGAGGGAAGCCGCCCGAAAGCCCCGACTGTCGGAGTGGTTTTCTCGCCGGAACTCCCTCCTCCGGCCGCCATAGCCGGAGCCCCTTGGCTCAAAAGGAAGCCCTCCTCCCGTGCTCCAATCCCTCCAAAGGATTCGCTCTCTCTTGAGCTAGGTAAGGAGAAATCGGTAAAGGAAATTATAGGGCTTTTATTGTTGTTTTCGTTCAATTGACATGGTTAGGCTTAGAATTGGAGTTTGTGCTAGTTAGGAATGTTGTAGAGGAGGTTGAGAGGAAGGTGCTGCCAAATTTTGGTGGGCATTGGAGGTCGCCGGAGTTGGCCGCCGGCGCCGCCGCAGAAAAATTGTTTTTAGCGGGGAATTTTATGAGGAGTTTAATGGAATGAGTTTTAGAATTTTTGGAGGAGTTTTGGATAGGTTTGGAAATTGTTAAAGTTTGGTATTTTTGGCGGATTATTAAGTTAAAATCCGGTCATTGGATTATTTATGATTAGGACGGTGGAAGGTGATTTTTCGGGATATCGGTTTTTATGGAGAATTATGGTTGGCAGTGAAGTTTTGATTTAGGGCGATAGGCATGGTTGAGCGCGAGAATCTCACATTTAATTATGCCTATTTTCTTTAAGCGTCGGTGTTTTATTTAAGGATTTATTTATGTTTTGGAACAGGACGTGAGGAGGCCCGAGCGGAAGAAACCTCCGACCAACATCAGGCTTAGGCCTAATTTGTGAGTGGACCTTTGTTTTAAATAATGTGCTTGAAATGTTTTATTGTTGAATAATTTCTTTTGTTGGAATTTAACCGGAAATTGAGAATTTCGGTGTTTATACTCATTTATTGACGTTTATGAGAATAATATGTATATAAGTAAACGCTAGCTAGCTATACGTGATTTCCCCCCATAATGAGGAAAAATGTCATTATGGGGTGACGTGAGCGTTAGACGTCAGCGTCGTAGCCTTGTACGACTTTCTATTTTTCGTATTCATTCATAGAATTCGTACAAGGAGTCAGAACGTGTGTGTGTGTGTGTGTATATATATATATATATATATCCACTCGTGCGGTTCCCCCATAATGAGGAAAAATGTCATTATGGGGTGACGTGAGCGTTAGACGCAAGCGTAGTAGCCTTGTATGAATTTCTGTTTTCCTTATATCTCTTCAAAGAAATCATACAAGGAGTATGACGAGTGTATATACATACTGATATATTTATAATTCTAGACTGAGAGGCCATTTTCTGAAGTTTAAGAGTCTAGCGAGGCTAGACACCAGTCAAAAATTTTTGAGTTAAGCTTTTAAGCTGTCGCTTGCATAGCGCTTTCCTTTAAAGTTTTCTCGGGGAAATATTGTTGTTTGTCGAAATTACTTTTGTCCACTCACTCTGACGTAATTAAATATTTTTCCCTTGGGCCTTTCCTTCGTTTTTAAATGCCAAGTCTGCAGAGTTCGGGTGGGGTCTAGAAGAAGGCGACGAGGCATAGTCACCCATCTTTCCGCTACTGTTCGCCAGTAGGTTATCTGTTTAACCCACTAGGATTTTTATCAGCTTTCGTTGTCTTTCTTGTAGTATCTCTGAATATTTTCTGAAAAATAATTGTGTATTATTTTATTCAGTTATTTGGATTGAGTTGAAGAATGATATTTTGGTTAAGAGGGTGTTCTATATTTTTCCGGGTTAGGGTTGTCCATTTTCAAGGGAGGTTTGCCGAGTTCTTCGGTAAATTTTCCTTGGAGGTGGTCCCCGCAGGACTTACCTTGGGTTTCAGGGTAAAATTCGGGGTGGGTCTTGTTGATGCAAGAACCCGTAGGCTATGCGGAACCACAGTAGAACATAATCATACGCAAAGACAATATTTATAGTGGTTCACCATGTCATCGGAGGGCATGGCTACGTCCACTTGAATCTACTATAATGGCCAATAGGCCTTTGGTGTTACAAGAGCATTCATCCATCCCGCCCGGGAGGAATGGGGGAGGGAGTGGGGATGAGTCCAAAGACTCCAGCCCGTTTCTACATAGGGGGAGCCTTCCTTTTATAGATAAGGAAGGTTTCCTCTTTTAATACATTTCCGATGTGGGACAATTATGCATTCATCTTATCATGGTGCCTTCTTGTGGAGCTTGGAGGAGCACCTTCCCGATATGGTACCGATGATATTTCACCACGGCGAGGTAGCCCGGACGTCGGTCTACAAGTTTCATGACTGGTATATGGGCGGAGAAGGTAGTTTACTGACTACTGACTACAAGTCCCCCCAAGTTCTCGTTCAAGACACGTCTTGAGTGGGGACTTAATATACAAAATGCCCATAGACCAGTTATTTATCAACGGGACCCGTCCCAGTCCCCCCAAGTCCGTACTCTAGACGTGTGTTGCACGGGTCCGCCTGGCACAGAAAGGCTGACACTAACAGGCGAGTTGAGGAGTTCGCTCCGCACAGAAGGGTTGACTCTCGGCCAAGCTGACAAGTGTGCTCCGCGTGCCATGACCACGACGCGAGCTGTTGAGTTCGCTCCGTGTGTCCCGACTACCACGCGAGCTGAGGAGTTCGCTCCGTACAGAAGGGTTGACTCTCGGGCGAGCTGAAGAGTCTGCCTCGCGCCATAATGACTGAAATTGTTACGCGAGCTGCCAAGTGTGCTCCGCGTCACATGACCACGACGCGAGCTGTTGAGTTCGCTCCGCGTGCCCCGACTACCACGCGAGCTGAGGAGTTCGTTCTGCGCGAGCTGAGGAGTTCGTTCCACGCGAGCTGAGGATCTCGCGTGCCCATGGACTACCCGCGAGCTGAGGGGTTCGCTCCGCACACAAAGTCTACCCGCGAGCTGTGGGGTCCGCTCCGAGTACAAAACTTCACGCGAGCTGTGTTCGCTCTGCGTGCAATACTTTCACGCGGACTGGAGAGTTTGCTTCGCGTACAATGCCTATCTCCGTGACACATGTGAGACGGATCTTGTTCCCCACGAGATGAGTCTTGCTGACACACGTGAGATGGATCTTGTTCCCCGCGAGATGAGTCTCGCTAACGCACGCGAGCTGTTGAGTTCGTTCCGCGCACAGTAACCATACAAACTGAGGAGTCTGTTCTGCGCATATTGATGACCGCGCGAGTGCGTGCGAGCTTTGTAGGGATTCGCTTCGCATAGGACTACATTACCCTGGCCTCAAAACTGACTCGGCGGGGCGAGGATTGTCGTACCTCTCGAGTCTTATTTCCGATGGACGAAGGTAGCGAACCTTTACACATGTGTTTCTGCTCGAGCGCGGGGTATTATCCCCGCGTGGGTTATCAGGCCACTATTCTCCGTGTGAAGGGAATGATATGAACTGCCCAACCCCCGCCCTCCAGGAGCTGTGCAAGGGATTTACAGTTTTCATGGCGTTAGTTGTTTCGCGCATGCTTCCTGGTGCTACATTGTCGGGGTATAAGAATCTTATTGTTTGATGCAGTTTAGTTCGTATATGCTTCCCGCTGGTTCTTGCTCGGGTATAAGAATCTCATGAAACGAGTGTTGTATGTTTCTTCCCGTTAGTTCTTATCCGGGAATCGAGATTTTCCTAAGCAGTTGGTGCATGCTTCCTCCCGGTGACACTTATCCGGGACTTACTACAATCTTGTTTGCCTCTCCAATTATTGGCCATTTAGTTGGAATATATGGCAACCCGGTGCCCTCAATACTCAATTGCAAACTTACCGAGTCCAATCTTCAAGACTTGGAACTCCTAGCTTTTACACTGCCGCGCGAGCTGAGGATCTTGCGTCGTGTGAGATGACTACCGCGCGACGGTGGAGTCCGCTTCGCGTACATTGCAGACATGCGAGCTGCGGGGTCCGCCTCGCCCTGGAGAGATGACACTCGGGCGGGCTGAGGAATCCGCCTCGCATAGAAAGGCCACTCAGGCGAGCTGAGTACTGTATGCTCTGTGAACAATACTTACACGCGAGCTGTTGAGTCCGCTCCGCACACAAGTACTAGCTCGGTCACACACGAGAATTGCATCTTGGTCCCGCGAGATGGATCTTGGTGACACATGCGAGATAGTCTCGGTGTTATACTTTCATGGACAAGGGTAGCATGCCCCTTTCCATATCCTGTGTTACTACTCGAGTGATGGGGTGTTAACGCCGTCCGTGGTTTATCAAACCACTTGCTCCGTTTTTAAAGGGAAGATAGATGGTTTATGCCTATCCCGCTTGGTCTTTATGAGGATTTCAATGACATGCCTCTCGGTGGATTACCCACCCCCCCTGGTGTTTCTGGGGATTTCAGTGTCATGCCTCACGGTGGATTACCCATCCCCCCTTGGTGTTTCTGGGGATTTCAGTGCCATGCCTCACGGTGGATTACCCATTCCCCCCCCTGGTGTTTCTGGGGATAGTGTCATGCCTCACAGTGGATTACCCATCCCCTCTGATGTTACTGGGGATTTCAATGACATGCCTCTCGGGGGATTACCCATCCCCCTGGTGTTACTGGGGATTTCAATGACATGCCTCGGTGGATTACCCATCCCCCTTGGTGTTTCTGTGTCATGTCTCACGGTCGAATTCCTATCCTGCCTGGTCTTACTGGGGATATCATTCACTTATGCCTCATTGGTGGATTCCCCATCCCGCCTGGTCTTTCTAGGGATTTCACTAACTTGTGCCTCTTGGTAGATTACCCATATCTTCTGGTCTTACTGGGGGAAAATTTTTGCCTCTCGGTCGAATGCCAATCCCGCCCGGTCTTACTGGGGGAAGATTTTGCCTCTCAGTCGAATGCCAAAACCTGCTACGCGCGAGATGAGGAGTTCGCCTCACGCATAGCGACTAAATAGGTCACGCGGGCTGACAAGTGTGCTCCGCGTGCCAAGACCACCAGGCGAGCTGTTTACTTCACTCCGCATGCCCAGACTACCACGCGAGCTTTGAGTTCGCTCCGCGTTCCATGACTACCTCGCGAGATTTGGATCTCGCTCCGCGCACAAGGACTTCGCGCGAGTTGTGGTGTTCGCTCCGCGTGCAATACTTTCACGCAAGCTGGGTTCGCTCCGCGTGCATAAACTAAGCGCGAGGTGAGTTCTCGGCGGGGTGAGGATTGTTGTACCTTCACAATAAACAAATGATCGACTTAATTATGGGGCTAGCCAAGTATGGTTATGGCATAATAATTATCGAAAAGCAAAATGGTTCATGCAATTGTGTAATACTCTCTCTGTGGAATGCCAATCTTGGTCGAATGCCTATCTCTTGGTTGAATACCTCTCTCTCGGTGGAATGCCAAAACATGCAGGTTGACTTGCAAGTAGAATATTATGCATTTTTCACAAACCAATGAGGTTATAACAATCATAAGTTGGACGAGACTTATCTGTGAAAATAGCTACCGAATTGGTGCACACAGGAGGTCCAGATTCAGGCCCGTACTACTCCCGGACGATGAATCCTTGTTGCCAGTATGGTCGGGCTACCTACAAGATTTGTTGACTTTTTTCGGTTAAATAGCTCCGGGTGTCCATAGCTTTGCTACCGAGACCCGCTGCTGGCAGATTAGTCTGAGGCACTGAGCCTTCCCCTTTCGATACTCGGAGATAAAGGTGGTGGAGCCCTGACTTGCACATGGTCAATTCTCTATCTTCCTCAACTTCTTTTCTGCTCCCGGATGGCTAACTCTTTAAACCTGGAGTCATTGGGGTAAGTTGATTGAAACCCGGAGAGATGAAGCTACTGCCGAGCTGGGTGTCCATAGCAATTTTTTCAGTAGGCACCCAACTGAACACAGTTTCTTCTGCAGTTGAATGATGCCAACAGATCGAGTGACCCAAGTTCCAAGCCGATCGAGGCCGATCAAGTCTGATCCCAACTCCCACATTAACTCCCTCTCCCGATGAATCCGACCAACCGGGTTCATAAGCTTGATTTGCCTGAACATGGACTCTGCTATCCCGGAGGCAAAGAAACTACCGGTTGCTTATTTTGACATCAAGTCTAGCATCGAACTCGACCGAGATAAAGCGGGTTCCCGCCGATTTGACCGAGTTGAACCCATGTGCCATGTTGATTTGCAGGTGAAACCAGACGAGCCTTGACCGAGTTGCTCGTGCGGTGCCCATCCCGGCCGGGCAACTGACCGACGCTGTCGGTGGATCCCGAGCGGTAGCTCCTTGGATTGAGTGAACAAGGGTCCGGGATGGATCTTATGGTGCCGGCAGGGACCTCCGGCGATTTGGAGCAAACCGGAGGCTGCCACCGGGAAAGGAACCCTTGGGTCTTGTTGAATCATCTCCGGGAGGCTAGAGGCGTCGGTCGCAGGCCAGTTGGCCTCTTGGTGATGACCCGGTGATAAAGGGAACCCAGGCGGGTAATCTCGCTTCGCCTCCACGCGAGGTGTTTCGCCTCTTCCTATTGCTGAGGGATTTGAATGAAATGCCTCTCGGGCGGTAGAGTACCGTGACTTTTAGTAATGATTCCTACAGACGGCGCCAATTGTTGATACAAGAACCCGTAGGCTATGCGGAACCACAGTGGAACATAATCATACGCAAAGACAATATTTATAGTGGTTCACCATGCCATCGGAGGGCATGGCTGCGTCCACTTGAATCTACTATAATGGCCAATAGGCCTTTGGTGTTACAAGAGCATCCATCCATCCCGTCCGGGAGGAATGGGGGAGGGAGTGGGGATGAGTCCAAAGACTCCAGCCCGTTTCTACGTAGGGGGAGCCTTCCTTTTATAGATAAGGAAGGTTTCCTCTTTTAATACATTTCCGATGTGGGACAATTATGCATTCATCTTATCATGGTGCCTTCTTGTGGAGCTTGGAGGAGCACCTTCCCGATATGGTACCGATGATATTTCACCACGGCGAGGTAGCCCGGACGTCGGTCTACAAGTTTCATGACTGGTCTATGGGCGGAGAAGGTAGTTTACTGACTACCGACTACAGGTCTTAAATTTAAAAGAAATAATTCTTTATGTTTTCCCAAATTAATTTCCATAGACATTATGATGCATGCGACAGCTCAAAAGCTCTCAAGTCAAAAACTGGCAAATACATGACTAGCTCCGGTTAATCTTCGAAACTTAATTAAATAGAGCCTCTCAGGCTAAACTATATATATATATATATATATATATATATATATATATATATGATTTCTTCTGAAGAAATATAAGAAAAATAGAAATTCATACAAGGCTACTACGCTGGCTACTACGCTTGCGTCTAACGCTCACGTCACGCCATAATGAAATTTTACCTCATTATGCGGAAAAAACAGGAGCACTCCGAACAGTCGGACCTTCCGGGTTCGATTTCTCCTTCACGGCGGCGCTAGGGAGGCTGTCACCGGTCTAGGAAGGAAGAGGAGGAGATGGTCGACCGTTTACAAGGCTACTACGCTTGCGTCTAACGCTCACGTCACGCCATAATGGAATTTTACCTCATTATGCGGAAAAGACAGGAGCACTCCGAACAGTCGGACCTTCCGGGTTCGATTTCTCCTTCACGGCGGCGCTAGGGAGGCTGCCACCGGTCCAGGAAGGAAGAGGAGGAGATGGTCGACCGTTTGGGATCGGTGCGGCGACCTACGGTGGCCGGACGAGTGCGGAGAACGTCCGGCAAGGGGAGAGAGAGAGAGAGAGAGAGAGAGAATCGGGAGAGAGGAGAGAGAAGAGAGAGAAAATGGTTTGGGCTTTCCAAACCCAACCGGTCCAACACCAAATATAAACCCAACTCTAAAAAATAACACCATAAAATAATACCCCGATAAAAATTACCTTTTACTAGCCGAAATTTATCATTTTTACCGTCGGTAAATATTTCCACTACGAATAATCCCTTCGAAATACTCGTCCCCCAAAACCCCTCTGGGGACCAATTAAACTATAAACTTATTGACGAAGACGGTAAAACTCTTATTAACACAATGCCAGTAAATAAGGTAAAAATTTAAGAATCTCTTTACGTTTTCTCTTTTATTTTCTATTAGATTTTTTTCTCGGGTTAGAGATTTTTCTTGATATTTTTCAATTTATAATCAAAAGAGTAATATTATATTCGAACTCTGAATCTCTAATATGACATCAATCAAGTAGAATTTGAAGAAAAACAAATATTAAACCTACAAATTTTTTTCAAAGTTAAAAACTAGTAGAAGTATAATAGCATAAAAACTAGTTTTCAGTCTGCAAGATAAAAACTAAAGTTAATAAAAAAAACAAAATGAATTGGTAAATAGTACATGTGATTACGACAGTAGTCGAAATTCAAGTGATGAATTTTTGAGAATAGGTTTTTATTTCTTTTCTTTTGATGCGTAGTAATAATGGAGAAGAGTTAGGTTTTAGGGAAGATGAAGTTTTTTTTTTTTTTCCCTTTTTTTGCCCTAATAATTGATGGATGTTTTTGTAATTAAATATACATATAAAATCTGATGTGAAATATAAAATAATAGGGGTTTGTATTAAGATATTAGAAGTTTGTATTTAAAATTTCTCGAAAAAATACATTTGATAAGAATTAAATTAGGGAAAATTATTATGTTCCCTTTACACTCACCTTTTGATTGGTTAGAAAACACAGTTTTTGGTCAATGGTTAGAAAATACACATAATTAGAATTTCTAAAGTAAATCATCTTGTGCTGGCTCCCGCATTGTCTTAACCACTGGTGTATTCTCACACCCCGGTCCCGGGGTCGGTGGGTTTTAGGCACCAGATGTCATTTCCAAGGCGTGAACGAGTGTTACAAAGCGGAATAAAACAAAAACACTATCTTCTAAGCTCGTCGGCTACCATTTCCTGGCTCTGTCTGTTTTGACCACGATCCTCAGCGCGCGGAGCAGAGGTTTCTAGCGAACAAAGAGAAGGGGGTGTTGTGGGCGTGCCACCTCGCGGACGAGGAAAAGGTTGCAGGTGTGCGAGATCTTGACTTCTGATCAGGCGAATGGGTTTCAGGTGCCACCTCAGACGAGGATTTACGAGCACAAGCGATCGATACTCACGGCGGCGCGAGCAAAGCAACTATAAGGAGTTCAGAGAGAAGCCGAGGTAGAGTCCAGAGGGCTTTGAAGAAGGAACCTAGGCGGCGGCGCTTAGGGTTAGGGTTTCGAGGAGCTCGAAGGGTAACTGGTTTGCAGTTTGTATTGTGTTTTTGTATTTGTTTTTAGAGAGAGCTGTGTTAGGGTTCGAGCCCCTTTATATAGTAGTTCGACTTGCGGCAGAAGAAAAGTGATTAGAATCCAAGTCGGACTCTGAAACCCTAATTGACAAAGACACGGTTTACTCCATGCAGACCAACCAATTGGTGACACCTGCCCAGTTCGCACACTTCATTCCGCATAGGGCATTGCTTCCGTGCTGCCAACTGTAGACTCCTATGCGAACCGGCATTAGCAATATCCTCATCCCGCGGGCTGTCACATGATGCTATCTCGCGTGCTCCTGAAGCTCGCTTCCATTTCGCGGGCTATTGCAGCTCGCGAGCCTTAAAAAGGCTTTTTATATTAAATGGGCCACATGGATTGGCCCGAAGCATATCAAAGACTTGTAAAAGTCTTCAACGATTAAAATGGTGCATGCGGACTCCGCATGTTGCTTCCTCGCGAAGTCTTCTACGTGAGCCAGTTCGCCAGCTCGCCTTGCCTCGCCCACGCGGAGAGTCCATCTCGCCTCGCCTACGCGGAGTGTTAAATAGTAATTCCGCGCGAAGTCATTCCGTGCGCGAGCTAAGTGTTCCACGCGAAATGTGTAGTCCGCCAATTTCCATTCCGCGCGCGAGCTAAGTGAAGTCCAGTTCGCATGCAGTTCGTTCCGCGTGAAATTCATTCCGCGCGAAGTCTAACTCGGCTCGCGTGGTCTCACTGGCGGGCCGACATTTGTAAACTTAAATAACTTGGGCTCGCCGGTATGACATGGACCAAGAATGTAATTAATATTCACATAGACATTTACTGTCTAGTAAAATATTAATCTAGGCGTAAACACTGTCAAATCTAAGTACTTCTCTGCGAAAAATATTAGAGATGGGTGGGTGAGCATAACCACACGCTCAGTGAGTAGATCATTGTAATATGCCCGCAAAGCCATGTCATTTTATACACACTACAAAATACGTATATCGTATACACATCGCTTCAAGCAATTCATCATATCGCACAATCTCTTCTTATTGGATCTCCTTCAATTTAGTGATCCCCACGGAAACCTAATGACTTTCAAGTCCTATACCTCCGTGTGTCACATCCTTACTTCGACATAACCAATCAAGAAGTGCACATGTTCCATGACTAGTCAAACAATGGATCCAACACATAAATATATATATAAACTCCACATATTTCGTAAATCGACATGATTCACTATGAAAATAGATAGATATTTCATAAATAGATCAAAATCATGTTTTTCGACTATTTTAATAGCAAATAAGAATACATGAAGTATATTACACAAATCCACTCACCTCGACAAAGTGAAACCCCACCACGAATACCGATTGTAAACCGAGCCTCCTAAAACGAGCATCTAGAAATCACCGTTGGGTCTAGCTCAAACTTCTAGGACAGAAAGAGGACATCGATACGAGCCCGTAGCACTTTGCGGATTTGAAATCAGAGTTACGGATCATAACTTTTGATCTAGGGCCGAAGTTTCTAGAGAGATAAACTAGAGAGAGAATTTAACGAAAGAAAGTAGAGAGATAAACTCAAAACAGACGAAATGAAAAAAAGCAGCTGGTCTCTCCTAAACCCATGTTTCGGTTTGATGTAAATTGGGCTGATGATGTAGAAGCAAAACAGTTGGTGGAGGAATGTTGGTCTATGACCCCGCCGGGGCTGACAAACTTGGAAAACTAGACTTCTTGCCTCAGTAGATGTCAGTCTAAATTTAGAAGCTGGAGAAGGAAGAAGTTCCCTAAGGGCAACAAGGAAATTATCAAAGATTGTCTTATGGAGCTGGACTGCCTACAAACTGACCAACCTCTCACAAGTTCGGTACATCAACTGGAGTTGGAGTCGACTATCAGCACTATGTGGATTCGAGAGGAGAAGTATTGACATCAAAGGTCGAGGGTGAATTGGCCCAGGTACGTTATGAATTTGAAGTATTGACATCAAAAGAACCGAATTCTAAAGATTTAAGGAGAAGATGGGTTGTGGATTAGTGGTGATGCTCAGGTACGTTATGAATTTGAGAAACAATTTGGTAAAGTCTTTACCAGCACGGGTTCTCGAGTATGGGGCCAAGCCTTATCAGGAGTTACACAATTGGTTACTCCTGAAATGAATTTTAATCTACTATCAACAATCTCCATTGATGAAGTTAGTGAGGATGTCCATCAACTGGGTGCTCTCAAGGCTCCAGGCCCGGATGGCTTTCTGGGTATTTTCTATCACAAGTATTGGGATATTGTGCAACAGGTGGTATGGCAAACCTCGTTGGATTTTCTAAATGGCTCTACTTTTCTGCGTGATCTAAACATAACACACATTGTTCTCATCCCAAAGGTCCCTAATCCTGAGAAGACGGGACAATTTCGTCCAATTAGCTTGTGCAATAATTCCTACAATGTGCTATCAAAGATATTGGCAAATAGGTTGAAACGGGTATTGTCTCTTATCATCTCTCCAAACCAGAATACTTTCGTTTCCGATCGACAAATTCAAGATAACCTTATTGTGGCACATGAGGCTTATCACTACCTTAAATTGAAGCGTGAGGGAGGAAATCATGAGTTTGGTTTGAAATTAGACATGAACAAGGCTTATGATAGGGTTGAATGGGATTTCCTAGAGGCTACTATGGTTCGCTTTGGATTTGACAGCAAGTGGATTTACTTGCTTATGGCTTATGTAAGGACGGTTTCTTTTTCAGTGGTTTTGAATGGGAAGCCGGAGAAGTTTTTCAACCCTCCTCGTGGTTTGAGACAGGGTGATCCACTCTCTCCTTATCTTTTCCTCATTGTCAGCGAGGCTCTCTCCCTTCGTATTACTAAAGCTGTGAATGAAAATGACCTACTTGGTATCAGTTTAAGTAGAGGCAGCCCTATCATATCCCACCTCTTCTTTGTTGATGATGCTCTATTCTTTCTAAAGGGTAGTTTATTGAATTTCCAGCAACTTAGCACTATTTTTAATGAGTATTGTACTGCCTCTGGCCAGTTGATCAACATTGACAAGTCTAGCATCTATTTTACCCCAAATACGCCTTGTCAGATGGCGTTACTTATGTGTGAGCTTCTCTCTTTCACTGAGGTTATGGACCGAGGCATTTACCTGGGGATACCATCTATATGGGGTAGATCTAAAAAAGGAGTTTTGTCGTATATCAAAGAAAGAGTTTCAAGAAAGGTAGAAGGATGGAAACAGTGTACACTCTCTCTATGGCTGGGAAAGAGACAATGATCAAATCTGTGGCTTTGGCGATCCTTACTTATCCTATGAGCTGTTTTAAATTTCCCCTCAGCACTTGTAAAGAAATCAACTCTCTTATTAGCAATTTTTGGTGGGGTACTGGTCAAAATGGTAACAAGGTCCATTGGAAGAATTGGGATTTGATGGGCACACTCAAAGCTGATGGTGGCATGGGATTTAGGGACATCCATCACTTTAACCTTGCACTTCTTGCAAAGCAGTGTTGGAGGCTCATTCAAAATCCTAATTCCTTATGGGCGAAATGTTTGAAAGGTTGATATTTTCCCAAGTGCAGCTTTATGGAGGCAAAGAAAGGGTATCGTGCCTCTTGGGGTTGGTCTAGTTTAATCGAAGCAAGAGACTGCTTCATGGGAGAAAGCTTTTGGCAAGTGTCTAATGAAAATGACATCAATATCTGGAAGGACAAGTGGCTGCCCCCTCCTAATGCAGCTAAGGTGAGGATAATTGGTGATATTCTGGCTAACAGTCCTAGTTCTGTGGGCTCTCTTATTGACTAGGATTTGAGTGGAACACCACTATTATTGATCATTTCATTAATCCTCAAGACATACATAGAATTGTTGACATTCCTATTGGTGATGGGGAGGATTTGGACAGTTTTTTATGGCCTTGGAATAAAACTGGTGTTTACACAGTTAGAAGTGGCTATCATTGGTACCATACTTCTATGTCTATTCCTAGAGCTCCTAGCATCGGGTCCTCTCACCAGTTCGATCCCAAAATATGGAAGATTTTATGGAGCATCAAAACTCTTCCTAAAGTTAGAGTTTTCTTATGGAGGGTACTACATGGGGCGGCTCCAACTATGCACAGCCTACACAAGAGAAGGATCGTTTCGAACCCTCTGTGTCCTGTGTGTGGAAAAACAGAAGAGACTTTTGAACATCTCCTCCTTATGTGTCACTCGGTTGACCCACTCTAGTTTGGGTCCCCAGTTGGAATCAGAATTGATAAAAGGAAGATTACTACTTTTGATAGATGGCTTATTAGTATCTACAATCACTGCCCAACAAGTGAAAGAGAAGTTGTACTTACATTGATTAGCACTATTTGCTGAGCCATCTGGAAAGAGAGGTGTCATTTTGTCTATCAACATAGAGAGGTGTCTCCGCCTTCTATTATCAGGCTGCCCGAAATCTTGCCTTGGAGTTCCGTCATGCCTCAGCGTCTATGCGGAATTCCCGAGTTCCGAGACTGCACATGCAATGGCTTCCTCCACCCATTGGTCACCACAAGATCAATTCGGATGCTTCTTGGTTCCCACCGGATCATACTGGAATTGGAATTGCGATAAGGGACTCGAATCGGGTCATGATTGCTGGCTCTAGCCTTTTGAAGAAGTGTGGATCGGTTACAAAAGCGGAAGCTACTGCTATACTTGTCGGTTCTGAATTGGCTACCTCCCTGCAATTACAAAATATCATTTTTGAGTCGGACTCAGAAGAAGTCATTTCAGAAATCAATAAGAAGCACAACAAGGTAAACTGGAGAACTCATCTCATCATCCAACAGATTAGAAGAAGTTGCTCCATGTTTAATAGTTGTAGCTGGGTTTGGATACCTACAAAAGCGAATAGAGTGGTGCATGTCGCTGCATCGCTTGCCTTCAGAAGGGTGGATCCTCTGCGATGGGCTTCCCAGCCACCACCTTCCCTCACTAATGTTCTTCGCAATGATGGATTGCCCTGCCCTCATGTAGACGGGGCTTGAGCACGGCTGGTCTGGTCGCTGCTCTTTTTTGTTGGCAAGAAAACTCTTCAATGTCTATTTATGTATTGATTTAGATGATGAGTTTTCTTGTTTTTATATATTCTATATGTAAGCCGTTTAGGCAACTGTGTCTCTTCCCTCAATGAATATATTTCATTTCCAAAAAAAAAAAAAACATAGTAAGCCGACTTGAAGAGTCGGTTAGAGTAGTGGCCCAAAGAAAAATGGACACTTGTCCATTAGAGAAGAGAAACAAACTCCACACTTTGACAAATGTTTCATGACAAGACCAAAAGATAGCTAGCTGCGTCAATGCAGCCATTATCTCTACACACAGCCAACTTAATCATGTCATGTGGTACTAAACAACAAATAGAAAGAAACCACGTCACCACCTAAATCGATTTCAACAAAACTTTGACAGAACTTTGAAAAATCGTTAAAAATAGCTTGGGAGTAGGTTGCTAGACTAGCCCAGAACCATCCTACAAAGAGGGTCTCCCCGGTTCCTCAATCACCACCATTGTCCACGCAACAAGAGAAGAAGCCCAAACCCAAGGGGATGCCCATGTCCAAGACCTAGCTCAACAAGAATACCAAGCCCATATCCAATTTCTTACGGCACCGCCATCTCCTTTATTACCGTTGGCTTCTCACAGGACTATGATCTCGGTATTGTCAGAGGAGAACAACATACAGTCGGTAGTCCCCACCGACTCACCATCACCGCTAGTTAGGAGTTCATTGTCGAAATCGGTGAAAGAAACACCGACATTGTCACCATTGAGATCCAAATTTTTCTACCTGTTAAACTCCCCGGATGCCAAAACCACATCCAAAGGGTTAAAGAGCACGTCCCTTTGCTGACCGCTACCGCTGCTACCACTTATTTCGATCGGGAAACCACCATGGCCAACCCGACCGAATCCCTTACGCACCTAAGCCACCACTCCACGCATGAGAAATAACCTCCCCTCCACCACCGCCAAGGGCACATAAGGAAGAAAAGACAAAATGAGTTGCGGCCCTCCCAGTGTTTGAAGCCAACTTGAACTGACCACACAAAAACCCCGTCGCAGTCTACCGAAAACCTTCCGCCACTATCAGTAGAGATGAGGGCTAGGGTTAGAGCGAGAGAGAGAATATGAAACCATGTTTTTTTTTATCAAAACCACACGGATAGCTTATTACGAGAGATGGTCTTAAAGCATCTTCAACAACTTCTTTATAAATTCTTTATTACAGGGAAGCAAAAGTTAAACTTTTGAGCTATTTTTCTTCTCCAAATCCAACAGCTTCCCTATTTTAGAGAATTCATGATCATTCTCTAAATCTTTTTTTTTAAATTATAGAGTTTGCTGCAAATATGAGGAATTTGAGTTTTTCTCTTTTCACATTCTTCATTTTGGAGAAAATTTTAAGGAATCTGTTTGACGATCATGGAAATTTCGTCGGTCCTAAAATTGGATATTTCGAAGGAAATATCGAGAAAGTATCAATACAATGAAATTTCAGAATAAATGATAATGAGAATGTGAAATTAATTAAGGATATATATTAAAGTGTACAAAGAATTAACAAGCAACAACTCAGCGTGGATGGCTGGAGAGTTTGGATATACACTAACCAACCAAGGTTTGATTCCCCTTAGTGTTGAACCTTTGATTTTTGTTAAGAATTTTCAAACTTGGGCCAGATTAATAATGACGAGATATCAAATTTAGGCCGGATTATTGACGAAATATCGAGGATTTCAAGTAAATTTCGAAAGATTGACGATATTTCGAGATATATCGTGAGTTTAGACGAAAATACCTTGGTATGAGAAAGATATATTGTCTAGTGAAAAAAAAAACGAAACTTTCAGCGAAAATATCAAAATTTAAATCCTTAGTTTGAAGGAAAACACCCAAAATATTTCTTAAAATAAAAAAAAATGAAGAAAATAAGTAAGCTATTCGAGATACTTTTAAAGGTTAGCACAAGATGTGGTGGCTTACCAAAACAATTGATGTTATTGGTCATTAACATCCATTTCATTATTTAATTATAGTCTCTTGGACAAAATATCTTGGATTTGACACATGAATTATTTATATAGATTCAGAAATAGACGCATGAATTATTTACATGAATTATTGATATATAATACTTGTAGTATTGGATAGGCATGTGGAATATTGGGCAGTAGCTAATGAATCTTATACATATGGGGTACAATTTTCTTGTCATCTTACTACATGTAGTTTGGGTTTTATTCATAATTTGCAATAAATTATATGAATCGGAAAATGCTTGGAATGAGTCTTAAATTCGATGACATCTCAAAGTGAATGTATGAATAATGTAGATGATTTTGTCCCATAGAGAGGAGGAAAACGTGAGAATGGAGAGGGAGCATACGAAAGGTAAACAATACACTTCATTAGTTGGGGCTTGAGTGATTATGATTTTGTCTTAACGTGTATTATGTGCCTTTATTTCTATAATCAATTGAAGACAAGTCTGCTAAGCAGATCTCTTTATGAGGTTTCATTTGGGGATTTGGAGATTAGTAGTGTAACAACCGTCTATTTATTCAATTATTTAGTTCAACCACTTTCTACTTATCTATAAAGATTCCGTACATTCAATCATGTTCATAGTATGATTAGTGTTGTACATGTATTGATGGATTTATTTTTTTCTTTTGTTTTTTGATAATAATGGAAATTTAATTAAAACATCTCTAAGATGGGCCTCATCTTACATTACAAATCAGGAGAACCCTCTCTCTATTTTTTTTTTTAATAAAAAAGTAAACATTGTTTATGTGTCTTGACCTAATCATTTCCTTATTAGAATATATTATAGTATTGATAGAAATTCTAGATCATTCGGAAGACTTTATATAAGCATTTCTATCAATGAATAAGAAGACAGTTATTGATCGTTATATTCTCTCTTACAACACGTTATCAAGCCCTTTGTTCTAATCCTAAGTTCATAGCCAAAAGAAAAACCCTAGCCTTTACCGTGTGCCCTAGAAACCTTCAGTCGTTGGCCGGACCCGACACCCATCTTATAGTGCTTGTTTTCAGGTTTCCATCGCTGCGAGCCTCACCCCAAGAACCGATCGGAAAAGTATCGAACCGGCCGTCGGAATCTCCAGACCGGCTTGGCGACAAACACAGCAGGTTCACGCTATTCCCGACGTCCAATTGCCGCCAAATTGTCACCAGCATCGCGACAATATAAGAACTCTTGTGTTATAAGCACACTGCCAGAACTGATCTAAAAGTTGGTGAACCGGTCAGGAGTAAGGCAATATTCATGTTCGTCGCAAATGATCTCATCTTTGAAACGGTGTCAAGGGAAGTGATCGCCGGTCACCACTCGGGTCAGGATATCCTCAAGCACTCCAATACTAATTCTAACACTGACTGGGTTAGCATCTTCAACAGAGGTTGAGGGAGCACCATGATCTGGACTAGAGCAAGAAGACTCACGGTCTGTATTATCACGGGCAGAGGGCCCCCGGGGAGACCCATTGAGATAATCATCTAGTCTTCTTTCATCATCTACGGGACCCCGAGAAGACGAACTGACTCTGCTTAGATCAGGGGTGCACCTAGAATCCATTTACCCTAAAATGACAGGAGGAAAGAGGAGGAAACTTTATAGCCTATCAGTTAGATAATCAGCCGCTAGGGGCCCAGAGAAAAGAAATAGAAGCCCCGGAAATACCGGAAATAGAAAATAATTGTAACATCTCGAAAATTCGATTTTCTATTTTTAAAAAGGAAAATATTTTTTGAACTATTTTTAATTACTATTATTCTTTAAATCCTTAGAAGCTTTTGAAAATTATTCGAAATTTTGGTTTGTCAATTTTGTTTTCTTTTGAGCCCATAGGATTAAACTAGACGTTGTTACGAGTTCGTAAGATTTTACATAAGCGTTTTCGGACATCGGGGCTATTTTTAATGATTTTTGGAAGCTGGTATTATCCAAAAATTAATTAAAAATATATTCTTATGGCGGTTTGATCTGGGCCGTTAGATATTTTAAAACGCCAGATCTAGACCGTTGATTGCTTTATATATATTGGATTTAGATTAGTTCATATCAGTCTAAGACCCAAACCGGGTCAGCACGACCCGAATGGCGGCGGCGGGTCAACCCGACTGCCTCTTCATTTTCTGGCGACATCGTAGAGAAAGAATGGCAGAGTTGGCTTCGTCTTGGCCTCCACATCCTCCTTGTGGTATTGGTTTCGGCAAATGAGCTTCGGTGAAGAAGAATCGAAGAGGAGAGAGAGAGAGAGAGACTGGGTTCGACGACGAGTTCTCGATTCTGGCCACGGCGGAGAGCACGGCAGGTGGTGGTAGCTTCGCCTCGACCTGGTAAACATCTTTGTGGCCTTTATTTGTCCAGATGATTAGGCATGAGGGAGATTCGAAGAGTTGAGGCTTCTAGGTTTTTCAGGTGACGATTCGATGTTTTCTGGCGAAGTTTGATTCCGATTCAGGTATAAAAGTCGGTCCATTTGTTGAGCCTTACATGTCTCTATGCTTGAATTCAATTTTGGTTGGGATTTGAAGAGGTGGAGGACCGTTGTGTGTGCTGCTGTGCACGGCGGCGACAAAGGTGTTTTGATTGTTTTCTGATTTGGATTGCATGCTGGAGTTGAAATGATGTACTATAATGCTTGAAGTTTAGTTTTGGTTAAGATTCGAAGGATGGGAACTCTGGGTTTAAAGGTTACTGTGTGATCGGTGTGGAAGTGGAAGTTTTCATGTTCTTTGATTAACGTTCGACAACAATGAAGATGTGAAGTAGGAATTTTGATGTTGTATATGCTTGATGCACAGAAATGGAGAAGTTGGGTGATATGATGTCGAACTGTGCAATTTGGACTTAAGTCGAGTATTTTATGAAAAATGGAAAGAGTATATTTGGTCGTTGTGAACTTGGGATTTAGAAGATGCAAGTTACATTATGAATTGAAGGATTGAAAGATATATTTACATGTAAAGTATATTGGGTGCTCTTAGTAAATTTCGAGAACTTAAATCATTTTAATTTGAAGTGATCTGTCAACATTCTCGGAATGAGGATTCGATACTAGAAATGAGTGCACGTCATCAATTTCAGAAGCAGAAGGATAAATATTTCAGAAAACGCGTCGTTGAGTTACTAATTTTAGTTAGCGTTGGAGCTAAAGCTTGGATTCCAGGTATGGTCTCTCGGAGAATATTTCTATAAATTGATAATTATATTATAATGGAAATCAGTGCATTGTGCGTCATTGATTGTTTAATTCTTGATTGTTATAGTTTTTGATAAAAGCATGAGTAATCGGTGATTTATATGATTGATGTTATTGATTTCCATAAAAGCATGTGTTCGATATTATAATACAAGTATTGATACTTATTTGACATGCGTAATGCATTGTGAGGAATACTGAGGATAGTGAGAATGGTGATTGTGGAGAGGTGAGAATGAGATCGAGAGAAAATGATACATTTTGTGTAGTTGAGTTTCCTCATAGGTTGTCTATGAATCCATACCAGCCCACGAGTGCACAAATGAGGGGAATGCAGTCCCCATCAATGAAGGACGTTGATAAAACGATCTAATCGGGTTTCGGGTTTGGAGATCATGAGTATAACAAGACGACTAACAAAAGAGGTACAAGTAGTGAGATATTAGGTCGTTAGGTCGTATATTCGAGACATCTGCATGGTATGAAACGTGTAGGCTTATATGTCTTTGATGTATGGACTAATTAGCTAGTAATTGAGTGAAGGGATTTCATTAGCATATATGCATCGAATTGTTGTTATTTATATAAAGTATTGTTTGATACTTGATAACCTGATTGTTTTACATAGTTAAGAATGATCTAAAGATGTTTGACCCTACTGAGCGTAAGTTCACCCTTATAGATTCTTGTTCAGGTACGTGCAAGACTGCAAGGACACGTCTTTTCTAGAAGACTAACTGTGACGTTTTGCTAACTTGTTCGAGAGTCGATAAAGATTATGGAAGTTTCTAGTGAGCTAGACCGCAAGATCTTTTTTTGTCTATGTAGTAGATTTTGTCATTGTAAACGTTTTTTTAATGATTTCTAAAAGTGTATTTGAGTTTGTTTTATTTTCTTTTACTTTTCTCGCTCACGCCTCAGATTCAGTGTTAAGTATTTGGAAACCAATGCACATTCAAGATCAAAAGAAAACCCATAAAAAGATCTAAATTTCAAAGCAAGAAGAGAGAAAAGAAGCAAAGACAATCACAACCAAGTTTGTCGGAAAATGCGAAAAACTTAGGTGAATGGGTCAGAAGAAAAAAAAAACATAATACAAAATGAAAATTCAAAGCAAGGAAACAAAAACCCACCAAAGATGATGGCGCGGTTTCGCTCCGGCACAGAGAATGGAAAGCACCTCGCAATTGCAAAATCTCAAAGAAATCCGGCAAAAATTCTAGCGCAAAGGAGGAATCTCTCTTCTAGAAATAGTATAGATACCCGGCCCATGGATCATACAAGAGCCCGAAATGGCAGTCACGAGTGTGGTCCAGGTCCATGAGTAATACAAGGTGAGGCAAGACTAGGCACTGAACATTGTGTCTGTAACTGCTGGAAGAGGATATTTGTCCCACATCGATTGGTAGGAGGAATGTAATATAAATGAAGCCCAACAGTAATTACGTGAATAATTAGAGAAGGTAAGACGGGAAAGTCCCGGTCACTAAGTTTCAGGCATCATCAAAGGAGACAACTTGGTTTTTCTCTCCAAAAAGAGAAGAAATGATGTACCTCATTAGAGCTGCTGAGGTTTTGTCTCTTGCTTCCAAACTCCCAAAGCAAATGGGTCAAAAGATTTGCCCCCAGCACGCAGCTACCTGCCTTTATGCCCCCACACGGTGAATTCAACTGTAAAACCACGGTGGGTGTGGCTCCACAGCCTTCATAATTTACCGTATAATGTAGAAAAGCGGGACCCAAGAAACAACAAGCGCCTCATCAGGCTCCCCCGAGCTCTCTACTTTTTTCCACTCTCCCATGTGCGTCTTTCACTGCCACTCTGCTACCCGGTTTTGGCTTCGGCTTCGCTTCCAAATCCAGCAAGTAACTACCCCAACTCTCTCTCTGGAACTCTCTCACTGAAAGTAGAGAGCTACCCAAGAGAGATAGGATTGGCTACTGAGACATCATCCAATGCCATCTTTGTGTTTCTTCAACTTGGTCATCCTCGTCTGCTCATTGCGTCCTGCTTTGGGTGCTGACCCTTACGTGTTCTATGATTGGACTGTCTCCTACATCACTGCTTCTCCACTTGGAGTTAAGCAAAAGGTTCTTTCACTTGCTCTCTGGTTTTTCCAGTTTTGGGTTTGAACTTTACTTAGTTCTTGTGCTGTTTCTAGTATCTTGTTCTGATTTGGGAGTATTTCTATGCCTGTTTGGAGTTTAGTTCGATGAATTTAGTTTTATCAGTCAATGCTTAAAGTTAGTTGCTTTCATATAATGAATTCTCGTAGAATTGGAAACAGTACAAGTATCATAATTGGATTACCACATTACGGTAACCAACTTTTTAGGATGTTAGGCTTGGTGCTGCTAAGAAGTGGGCAGCAACTATATATATAGGGACATGTGGGAGAGAAATGGCCATGAGATCTAATGGTTGGGTTGTCTGCCAGAATTGCTATTAACTGATACAAAAAATGTACTAGAACTGTGAGAAAGTGTAGAGGTGCTAAAGTGGTTTTAGCTGATTCTATCTGAGCCATTGTTTGGTTAATACTTCTCAGGTTATTGGGATTAATGGAGAGTTTCCAGGACCGGTGCTTAATGTCACTACAAATTGGAATGTTGTTATCAATGTAAAGAATGACCTGGACGAGCCATTGCTTCTCACATGGTTAGTAAATGCAGTTTTGGTATCAGTCACAAATTATAGTTTATATTTCAATGCTAATCTTCTTAGTTGAATGCAGGAATGGAATACAACATAGGAAAAACTCTTGGCAAGATGGTGTGTCAGGGACTAATTGTCCAATTCAGGCTGGTTGGAATTGGACATATGACTTTCAGGTTAAAGATCAGATAGGGAGTTTCTTTTATTTCCCTTCCCTAAACTTCCAGAGAGCTGCTGGTGGATATGGGGGAATCACCATAAATAACAGAGCTATTATTCCGTTACCGTTTGCTCTGCCAGATGCAGATGTTACTCTCTTTATTACCGACTGGTATACAAAGAGTCATAAGGTGAGTATAAACTGTCTTTTGGGCCAGTCACTGGTCGTTCAAAGCACCTTTCAACTTGGTTTCTGAGGTGAATCATACTTAAACAGGAACTACGGAAAGATATTGAAAGTGGAACTAACCTGGGAATTCCTGACGGCATCCTCATCAACGGAGTTGGTCCCTTTCGCTTTGATGAGGCTATAGTTCCAGACGGCTTTCCTTTCCTTACAATAAATGTTGAAGCAGGTACATATCTGGGAAATGATTTATGATTTGCTGGTTTTAGGTTATGAATTTGATTCGTCTTATACATATACCAGAATCATATGGTGTTCAGTTGCTGAGAAATATAATGTTTCATTTTACATACTTTTGAGGGGGTGGTGAGCAAATGGTCTGCAGTTCTGTTCCCTTTTGGGTTCAGTTCTACTTTGGGCTAGTTTCTTGTTCTACTGTTATATTTTCATATAAAATTTTGCTACCTTCCAGTTTTAATGGGAGCCAATACTTGGTAATTGCCTGGAACAGGAAAGACATACCGCTTCCGGGTGCACAATGTTGGCATCTCAACTAGCCTGAATTTCAGGATACAAAATCATAACTTACTCCTCGTGGAGACTGAAGGATCGTACACAGTCCAACAGAACTATGCTAATATGGATATTCATGTTGGTCAGTCATTTTCATTCTTGGTTACAATGGATCAGAATGCCAGCAGTGATTACTATGTTGTAGCCAGCCCCCGTTTTGTGAATTCATCTTCATGGACTAAAGCTACTGGAGTTGCCATCTTACACTACTCCAATTCTCAAGGACCCGCATCAGGTCCTCTCCCTGATCCTCCTAATGATTTCGACACATATTTCTCAATGAATCAAGCAAGATCTATAAGGTTGTAGTTAAGTATGTGTCTTTTTTTATTTAATAACACATATTGTACCTGATGAAAATAAAATCGCTCATTAACTTCCACTAAAATCTTTAATGATAATGGTAGTATTCTTCAAAATGGAAAGACTGCTTGACAATTGCTTACTCTTTATTTCAATATTACCGGCCAGCCAAATCATTTTTCCAGCAGCTTTTGTTTTATATTCATATGAGGAGGTTGAATGATGCTGATCCAAAATAATTAGGCAAAGATTGTACTTGCCTACCAGACTACTTATTATCTTAAAATCATTTTTGTCCTTTCTTGTATGAATATTTTAGTACTCAAGTGCTTGGCTTACTCTCTTGATGGTTTTTAAATTGTAGGTGGAATGTCTCTGCTGGTGCTGCTCGTCCAAACCCCCAAGGTTCTTTTAAATATGGTGAAATTACCGTTACAGATGTATATGTAATCCTAAATAGACCTGCAGAGCTTATAAATGGGAAGTGGCGCACAACCCTTAATGGTATTTCATATTTAACACCTTCGACACCGCTTAAGCTCGCTCAGCAATTCAACATTTCCGGGGTTTACAAGCTTGACTTTCCAAATAAACTGATGAACAGGCCGGCAAAACTTGACACATCTTTAATCAATGGTACTTTCAAAGGTTTCATGGAAATCATCTTTCAGAACAATGACACCACTGTTCAGAACTACCATTTGGATGGCTATGCATTTTTTGTCGTGGGGTGAGTAATGAGTTCCTTATTTTGAAAATCATTATGTCTCTATTTCTGATTCTGGAACTGGAGACTTATAAACATTATCGAATGTTTGCTCTGTAGTATGGATATTGGAGTGTGGACAGAGAATAGCAGAGGCACTTACAACAAATGGGATGGCGTTGCTCGCTGTACCACACAGGTACCTTGGTGCTTTTTTAAGAACCCATTGGTTAGGAGATTTTTTATAGGGGACTTACAGCTTCAAATCAGATACTAAGTTGTAACAGTATATCATGATTGTTTATTGATATACTTTTTGATTGATTAATCTGCAGAGTTGAACCATTAATTTCATTATGTCATAGGTTTTTGCATTACTTAGTTGCATTGTGGTGTTTGGTCACTTGTATTTTACTCGTACTCAATGAACGGAAGTATTTTCTGCTGACTGCTTCATGCTCATATATACACAGGTCTTCCCAGGCGCTTGGACAGCCATATTGGTTTCTCTTGATAGCGCCGGCATTTGGAATCTTCGCGCTCAGAATCTGGACTCATGGTATCTAGGCCAAGAACTTTATGTCAGTGTTGTTAATCCTGAGAGTGATGGATCCGAAGCTGCTTTGCCTGATAATGCCATTTACTGTGGAGTACTTTCCTCTTTACAGAAGTAAGACATCAGAAATTTGGCTGACACTTTTGTTTCAGATTAATTATACCATGTCCCCGAAATTTATATCACAAGAAATACCTGTGAAACCTTGGTGCTAATGCGTAGTTTTATTCGGTTATCTTTTCCAGAGACCAAGCTCAGCGAGTCAAGTTTTCCGGTTCGCCTTCAGTGTCCTGTTCAAGCACAACAATTTTGGTTCTATTAATCATAGCATTTGGGGCTTTCATTGGGTAATCAAGGTGGAATAAGGTATGACCACAGCATTGCCACTGAAAATGGGAATTTTGAGTGAGATGAGAGTAGATTGTTAGTGGGTAAAATCCATGTAACACTATAACTAATATGTATCATGTACTGTAGTTTTACATTGTAAAACAATGTAAAATTTGTAATTGTAATGTAAGTGTCTGATTTGTAACTCCCAAGATTATTATTCAATAATACAAGGAATTGGACTTGGAGAATCTAGGCCAACCTGCTTGCATCAAATTCAGACTTCTTCTGTATCAAAAAGATGCAAGTTTCCTAATTAAACTAAAGTCGTACCAAAATCATGAATTATAACACAAAACAATGAAAACATAAGTGAAGATGGCCTTTGAGCTCAAATATATGCAACTTGGTAAAATGGCATATTATTAGTCATGGTTTTCTACCCCTATTAGCCTAGTTGTTTTGTCTACCTTATTTTTGTGCTTTCTTCTGTTGTTTTGTTTGTTTGGTTGTTCTTTCCGTTTTGAAAAAAGAGAGAGAGGTGCAAAGTTGAAAACCAACATTAGATAAACAAAACATGTGCTTTCGTCTATGATTCCTGGTCACGTTATCAAGTGCGAAGCACAAATATAGGACCTAAGAGCACCTTTTTCTTATATCACATGCTCGGCTCTAAAATCCAAAGGAAACAGACATCCTCTTTATCAATGCTTTTGACATCTCATTCATCAATTTGCATGAAACAAATCCATGCTAACATAATTTACCACAAAAAACACTTTGCATATGTAAAAGAGGCCGTTTTTGCATGGAGCGGAGCCTCCCAGCTAGACTAGGTTTCAAACCCTTGTTAAAAAAAAAAAGACGTTCTTCGTTCCCAAACTCATGATATCCGTCTTTCATAATTTCAGTGATTAATTACAAGTGGTTCAAACATGGGTATGAGATTTCACACCTTGTCTCTTATCAACTCAAGTACTTAACCACGTATGATGGTTACTTCGTGGAGTTGTTTATTTGTTGTGAAAAGTAACATTTTCCACTTTTTAGCTACGAAAATTTTTCATTTATAATTTCAATGGAGTTACTTAATATCTAATACCATACCAAATACATTGATTTCATGGTGAATTAGTCAAAATCTAATCCAAGGTCTTGGTCATTTGATCTTATCAAACAAAACAATAAGAAACAAATCTTGTTCCAAGTTCCAACTCCATCATCATCACCCACGAAATTTCGTGTGCCAATTCATCCTCAGTCACCCTCACAGTGCTCACACGTTAAGTAATCTTTGGAAATTTTGAGCCAAGGGCATTTTTCACTTTCAGTTGCCTCAGATTCTCATTGGATTAGACTCCACACGTGTCGTGACACAACTGGGCCTTAGAACAGTCTCCATGACTGTTTTCCTACTCCTCCCTTCTCCGGTCAGGTTCTTCATCCAAGTTGAGAGCTCAGTTTGTTATCTTTTTCATCTCTTGGCTTGGAAGCAACGATTTTCAGAAGCAACTTGCAGAGTAATAATCTCTGCGTCTATAAATATATATTCTTTGTGTTACAGTTTGATATAGTTCTGTAACACTTAGACATGGCCAAGACTAGTATTATTGTATTATATTCACTCTTATCATTCACGTTCTTGAGCTTGGTGCCACTGCCAACCCAATCAGCTCCTGAGGCAGCTCTCATAACCCAGATTCCTGGATTCAACGGCACTCTTCCTTCAAAGCACCGTTCTGGGTATGTAAAGGTTTTGGTAGATATGAAGTTTTGGAAGCATTTCTGAATTTTCAGTTTGTTAATATTGTTTCGTGGGGTTTGAAGGTATGTGACCATTGATGAGAGAAATGGGAGGAACTTGTTTTACTATTTTGTGGAATCGGAGAGGAAGCCGTCGGAGGATCCGGTGGTGCTGTGGCTGAATGGTGGACCTGGTTGCTCCAGTTTTGATGGCTTTGTCTATGAGCATGGTATTGTTTCTTTATCTGATGTCATGTTTGGTTTTATTACCAAAGAGGAGAAAGGTCATATTTTTCAAATTCCATTGCTGGTTTTGTGTTCATCCCAAGATAAGAAAATTGCTAGCTTCATTTCATACTTATAGAATCTGATTGTGTCAATGAAAGAAAGTTTCATGTTTGAATTAGACCAGCCATATAGATTTACTCTGCTGGGATTTGGGTTCGGTATTCACTTTCAAATTGGCAAAATTGGTTCTTGAATTAACACTCTTTAGCATTTTAAAAGTTTATTACATCAGTGGTTAATATTTTTTCAGGGCCATTCAATTTTGAAGCAGCAAAGACCAAGGGAGGTCTGCCCAAATTGCACCTTAATCCATACAGCTGGTCAAAGGTTGTATCTTTGATAGTAAAACTTATGTTATATATTGTGAATTTGGTTACATTCTATTGTGGTTTTCCATATTAAATGAGGAAGCTAACTCATTGTTTGTGCTTCTTCTCATGTCAGGTTTCCAACATTTTATATTTGGATTCTCCTGCTGGTGTTGGGCTTTCTTACTCCAAAAACAAATCTGACTATATTACTGGTGATCTAAAGACTGCATCTGATAGCCACACATTTCTCCTAAAGGTGATAATGGAAACAACTTGAAATGCTTTCATACTTATTTGGCTTGCTTGTTATTCTTATGTTGCAGTACACTATCAATGCATTTCTTATATTCTTTTTTTTCCTGCATCTAGTGGTTTGAACTTTACCCAGAGTTCCTCTCCAACCCGTTTTTCATTTCGGGAGAGTCTTATGCTGGTGTATATGTGCCAACACTTGCTTCAGAAGTTGTGAAAGGTATGTCAGCCAATAAAATCTAAACTCTTGCATCTGTTAAACCTTAAGCATGGAAATCTTTCTATGATGGCAATGTGGAATTTTAACAGGAATTGATGCTGGTACAAAGCCCAAAATCAACTTCAAGGTATTTTTTATGTGCATATCCTTTTGTTAGTTTCAAATATGTATGGATTCAATCTCAAATAACTGCATAAAACAGGGTTATCTTGTGGGAAATGGAGTCACGGATGAGGAATTCGATGGGAATGCCATTGTTCCATTTGCTCATGGGATGGGACTTATATCAGATGATCTATTTGAGGTTTGTTCCCCAATTTCATTATTAGAGCACTGTAATGCTAATTCCAAATCATAGGTTCTGAATATGCATCTTGCTTGCTCCAGGAGGTAATCAATGAGTGCAATGGAAACTACTATGAGCCAAATAGTGAAACTTGTGACAACAAGCTTGAAAAAGTTGACAAGGTATGACAAGTCTCCATAGTTTACAATATGAAGTACAAACTGTAACTTTCTTTTTTAACTGAACTTATGATTTATGTCAATTCCAGGCCATAGAAGGTTTGAACATCTATGACATTCTAGAACCATGCTATCACAGCACAGATTCTATGAAAATTTCAACCGTAACTAGTAACATTCCATCTAGCTTTCGAAGGTTGGGTGAAACTGAAAGGCCTCTTGCTGTGAGAAAAAGGATGTTTGGTCGAGCCTGGCCTCTTAGAGCTCCTGTAAGAGCTGGACTGGTTCCAACTTGGCCACAGCTTATGAATAGCGAGGAAGTTCCATGCACTGTAAGTTTCTTAAATTGGTATACACCATTTTGATCTGTTGGAATTGTGAATTGATTTTCTAAAGTTGGTAGTAAACATTCTTGTACTTTTACACAGTAACATCTTGTAGGGACTGCTTAACATGATTAACTTTGATATTCACTTGCAGGATGATGAGGTTGCAACTGCATGGTTGAACAATGCAGCAGTTAGGAAGGCAATCCATGCAGAAGATGTGAGCTTTCTCAGTCTTAATGTTGTTAAACTAGAATCTGAAATATGGAATCGGGTCATAAAGCGTTAACTTGTTCAAACTCCTGTCTACTCAACAGGCAAGCGTGATTCCCAGTTGGGAATTGTGTACAGACAACATTCGTTTTTACCATGATGCTGGGAGTATGATCCCATACCACAAGAATCTGACTTCGAAGGGATACCGTGCACTTATATATAGGTAAATCTCCAATTATGCCTGTGAAAAGACATCAACATTTTGACCTTTGCTTAATGTTCCGTTTGATTGCGCTGAAATGCAAGAAGGTAAAAGGAAATTGAGAAACAGAAGTAGGTGATGTTATATAGGTTATGTATTGCTTTGATGGACTGAAACTTGAGTCAAGTCTCAGTACTACACTATGTAACTTAGCTATTTCCGATTTCCCAAGGAAGTTACCAAACTAATCCCAAGGTCTATGTATGCAATAGACTTCCTGCTGAGAATGCTAATCTGGAACGTCTGAACATGCACCGGCTTTCACCTGGTTATTTAGATTTTTGCATTTGCAGTAATCTCGATACTGATATGCTAAAATGTCTACGTTTCCTCGCAGTGGTGATCATGATTTGTGTGTTCCATTCACCGGGAGTGAAGCATGGACTAGATCACTTGGTTACAAAATTGTGGATGAATGGAGGCCATGGACTTCCAAGGGACAAATTGCTGGGTACGTTTGCTGTTTCCCCTTCGTTGCACCATGTCAAACGGTCGTTAATCAGCTTCACAATAATATAGAATACATAAACTAAGTAAGCTAATGTGTTTGTTGCAGGTATACACAAGGGTACGAAAAAAACCTCACATTTTCAACCGTAAAGGTCAGAACATAACCACATGAATGTTGTCATTCTTCTAACAGTTTTTAGTATCCATTTTCCCTTTGATCAGGAACCTTATTGATACTCATACTCGTAATTGATGGTGCAGGGCTCCGGTCATACGGTTCCAGAATACAAACCTCAAGAGGCATTAGATTTATATAGCCGATTCTTGGCTGGAAAACCACTTTAGGAAGACCAAATTCAGAGAAATAGAGCAGTGTTGCTATTTATTGCTACACTGTATGAACTCTTATTAGATGAAGGAAATAATTTGATGAAAAAGGAGCAGTCTCCTTGATTTCAATAACGTAAACTTTTTGTGTTACTACGAGCTTCATACTTGCATTACTTCATACTTGGAGATCGAAGCAGCCAGCCAGTATTATCGCAAACCGATGATCTGAGACTGGTGACTCCGATGTATAAGATTTCTCATGGAAAATGAAGGATGGGAAATTCAGAGAAATAAACCCGTAGGCACATGGAGACTTGACAACATTGAGTTGAATATATAAATCTGGTTATCAGTAAAATCATGCTAATGAGATTTACTCCATCCCAAAAAACAAAACATCAGCTAATCTCATCACAATGCTTGCTCTTCCTATATTCATGCATCTTGAGATCTCAGATCTCGCAATGCAGTGAACCCCGATACAGTAAATAAAACATGCTCTGAAAAATAATACAAAACATAATCCCTCTTCCAAAATAGCTATTAGACCTGTATGGCAAAATTCTAAATCCAGACGGCAGAAACCCAGTAGTGCTCTCAGATACTTTACCTAACATAAAGCTTGAAAGATCTCTGCCTAGAAAGAATTAGATGTGTGAGATACTCTAAGCGATTTCCTCATGCATCTTAGTATTCTGCAGCATCATCAAGAAAACCCCAGCAAATTAAGCAGAACTCTTCTTGTTTCTGAAGCTCTCCTTCAGCAATGAAAATTTCTTCTTGCATTGGTTCACACTCTTCCCAGGAACAGCAGCAGCAACTCTCTCCCACCGTTGACTGGCTTCCTTTGGAAAGGTTTTGAGAGCCTGAACTAGTGCCCTTTCTTGTACAGCTGACCACACATCTTGCTCTGAACTTGAGGATGATCCATTTGCAGCATTTGGATCATTAGGACTATGGTCTTTTGCACTTCCACTTGACGACTCTCCGGCCTTATCTTCTGCCTGGTCACTCTTGTCAGCGCTGCTTTCAGTTTCCTGAGCAGTGGATGGCACCCCTTCTACTTCCACTCTAGTTGTAAGTGGTGAGGCAATAGAAGGTGCAGGTTTCCTCTTTTCAAGAAAGGAATCAAAAGCTTTGCTAGAATCAGGTTTCTGGAGGAGAACTGTTTTAGTTGCCTTTAAAATTTCTTCCACAGATCTTTCAGTACCAATGAAGTCTGAAACAACCTCCCACCTTCGAGATGTTCCTTTTTGAAATTTCACCATTGCTTTCTTCAAAAGCTCAATCTCTTCTTTGCTCCACGGTTTCTCCTTCTTCTCATAGCTACTTAACAGAACGGTACCATTATTCACCACAGAACCATTCTGTTGTGGTGGTTTCTTCTCCTCTTCTTTCTTTTCCTCTACATCATTGTTATCTCCACCATGTGCATCTCTAAGAACTTTTGCTCGCTCTACGCCCTCTTTGCCCTCCATCCTGTCACATATACTCCTAAGCTGCTCAATGTTCAAAGACGTACAAAGGCTTTCCACATTATCCTCAGCAAGATTGAGCAAACGCTGTGATACAACAGGCCCAGAAAGTGTTCGCAAACGACTCCGCTCCTTGCGCAACAGTTTCTTCTCTTTCTCTCTTTGTTTCTTCTGCTGTGATGCAGCTTCTGCAGCTTGTTTTTCCTCCTCCTCCTTCCTTTGTTTTTCCTCTTCAGCCGCCCTGGCTGCTTCCTCCTCCTGCAATTTCTTTGCCAAATACTTGGCCTGCTTTTTCTTCTGCTTCTCAGCTTTCTCAGTTTCCTTTCTCTTCAAGATTCTAGGGTCTCTTTTATAGGCACTGTCCACAAGAGTACGTATCCTTGCATACTCCTCCTTTCTAGCCTTTTCTGTGAGTTTTGCATTTTGCCTCTCCATCCACCTCTTATGATCACGAGATTCAGCTTGCTCAAGATCAAACTCCTCCTCATGTGGGAACTCTCTCCAGCTCCTGAAGCTGTACCAGAAGTTATAAAATTCATCCACCTCCTTCAACAAAGTATTGTCATCCCCTAAAAATGGGATTGGTTGGTTAACCGACCACCGCCCATTCCTCATAAAAGCAGGACCAAACACCTTGAAAAAATCCTGTGGGGCACATTCAGTGGGGATCTCATCATCAAACTCATCAGTGGAGTCATAGATTCTTCTCTTCACAGGATCAATTAAGACTTCATACGCTTCTTGGATGGACTTAAAGTGGGTCTCTATCTCATCCTTCTTAGTCTGTTTGGCAGACTCACTTTCCTCCGCAAGAAGAAGGGAAGCCTGCTTGTCAGGATGATATTTCAAAGCAGTCTCACGGTAACTTTTCCTTATCTGCTCCTCAGTGGCAAGATACCTCAAATGACTCAAACCAAGCAAAGCATAGTGATCCTGTTGCTTCCCTTCACCACCCGACTTCTTTTTTCCCTTGCTGCTGCTATAAGAATCAAACGACGGCAGAGAAGTCTGTTCCTTATCAACCACCTTCACCTCCTCAGCACTCGCAACCTCCTCTACCCAACCACGCAGCTTAAGAGCCACCGCATGGAAAGAATGCCCAGCCGGCTCCTTCCCCAGCGCCTTCACAGGAAGGCAATTCGAAGAAACATAGATCGGTTTCCCATCTACAATCTCCTCCGAATACGTAATCAGACGAAGCTTCCTTTGGACACCCATAACTTCCGTAACAGATCAACACCACCAAATTCACAAAAGCTCCAAATAAGCTTCAGGAGACTCTTTAACCGACTCGAAAACAACCTCCACACTGCATAGACAATCAATCTTCAATCAGAACAGCCCTAAAGTACAAACAAATACTACACCAAACCAATTCACATGACCAAAATATCATATTCCTCATACAGAATCAGAGAAAAAAAAAACCAAACCTACTTTATCACACAATTAAAGTTCATTCAAGATAGAATCTAATCAAACTAACTAAAAGGAACTCTTCAGAAAATGAAAAAAGCCAAAAAAACAAAACAGATATTTTCATTATATAAACACCTAAAAATGAAGCTTTCAAGAAACTCAAAACCTATCACTAGAACTCATACAAGAAAAATTAGATGAACAGAGCACAACAGAACCATTCAGCCAGAAATTCAGAAAAAATGGCGGCGGAGAACAAAACCCTAACCTGGAGCAGCGAAGAAGAAGGAGACGAAGGAAATGGAGCTTACGGCGGAAGAAGGCGGAACCTTGGAGGAGGATCGAAGCTGGTAAGGCGGAGGAGTTGAATGGGAGTCGCCGTCGCTCAGCCTCGTCCAGGTTTTCTCGTGGTTTACATATATAAAGCTCAAATGCCCTAATCGATTGCGAATTGGGTTTTCTCTTCACGCCCTACGTACGCACACGTGTCACGTGCCAGCTTTCTTTCTTTATTAATTTTCACCTTTGGGCCGGTCCATTTCCAGGCCCAATGTTTTGTCAATGAAAAGCTGGAGAAACAGACTGGAATGGTTCAACCATGGCGGCTCTGATACGGCGGCGTTTGCTCTGCACGAGCGCCGAGGCGGCGGGGAAGATGCGGGCGGTGACCAAGGCTAATTTCGCGGAGGCGGTGGAGGAGTTCAAGGAGGACTTGGCCGGGTCGGACTTTGTTGCCGTGTCGCTGCAGAAAACGGGGTCGTTTTCGGCGGGGTGGCACCGGGAGCTGCCGTTTGATACGAACGACACGGCGTATTTGAAGGCGAAGTACGCGGCGGAGCGTTTCCAGGTGCTGCAGTTCACCGCCTGCCCTTTCAGTCTTAAAGCCTCCAAGCTCACCGCTCACCCGTTAGTACATTTTTGGTTCTACTGCATACAGTCATGTACGAATACGTGTACGTATGTTTATACGTGTTTTTTTTTGTTTTGGTGCAGATATAACTTTGTGTTGTTTCCTAGAGATGAACTGAAGATGGGGATGCCTTCTTATAGTTTTTCAATTCAAACGTCACATTTGGCATACTTGGCTCAAGAAGGTTTTGATTTTAATGCCTGCGTTTATGATGGTAAGCATTGTTATTATTCAAAGTCTGAAACTTGTAATCCAAGTTAATGTGATTATGATTTACATGTGTAAAAGAGAAATGTTATGTTGTGTGCGAATGTTATACCGCTTTGGTGAATTTGAGAGAGTGAAATGGAGCCTTGTCGAGTTGTTTGTTGCGATTGCATCGACTCTTTCTGCTTGCAGATGCACTTGATATATGAAATTTGGGAGTAAAGCAACTGAAAATATCGAGTGCTTGTTGGATTCGATTTGGGACTTAATGAATTTGTATCTATTTGGTGGTGTTTTGAGATTTAGTATCTGTTTGTCTCATGACAGGTATATCGTACTTATCTAAAGCACAAGAATCTGCGGCTAAAGTGCGGATAGGGAATCCGACGCCCGGCAACTATGTAGTAGATTCTAAAGTAACCCATACTGTTGCTGATACAATGTTTATTGAGAGAACTAAATCACGAGTTAAGAATTGGAAAAATATGTGCAAGAACTCTAGCTCAAGGACAGATGGTAAGAAATGCTGTAGGTTTATGATCCATTTTTGTTCCTTTTACATTCTTAGTTTTGTATCTTATAACAAGAACCTCTGTTCACTTTCCATTTTGCAGATGCTCTGCTGAGTTCCTTGAGGAAACTTGTGATGGGGACTGAACTTTATGGATCGAGACCATGCATGAATATAGATGTTTGCAGTGAGCGTCAAGTACAGCTTTCACTGGAGGTACATTGCTTGGACATATATAATCCCTTAGTTTTCAGGTGGTAAACTTGATCAGATTGTTATTTGATCTAATGCTTTTTGTCTTTCGTTACAGATGCTAAAAGAGTTCAGTGATGAACTTGTTCCTGTAATAGTCCCAGCAAAGGGTGGGGGTACTCATTCTGTTCGTGTTTTTTTGACAAGTTCCAAAGAGGACAAGGAATTGTTTGAGGTTAGGAAAAGAAATTTTCAGTTTTTTGTTTGTGCCCATCAACATCATTGTGTAAATTAATTTTTGGTTTGAATATACAGAGAGAGCTTCAAAACGTTGAGGAGGAACAAAACAAGAGGGTTCGTGGATTCCGAGAGGTGATCGATTTGATTTCTGCTTCACAGAAACCTGTTGTCTCCCACAATTCCCTTAATGGTCTATCTCTATTTGATTAATATCTGTGACCTTTGATCCCACTAAATTGACGTTTGCTCTTTCTATATTTTCTAAACTTAAATTACAATTTTGCTTTCTGCAGATTTCACATCTATTCATTCAAAATTTCTCTCTCCCTTGCCCGGTAACATAGAGGAGTTCACAGGCTCCTTGAGCATGGTGTTTCCCCACATACTTGATGTCAAGCATCTGATGAAGAACATTGGCCCTTTAAGGAAGGTGACCAATATACCTGCAGCTATTTCCTACCTGAATAATCATTACTTTGCACCCATTGATTTGGAAACTTTGCCTGAAGGTATGTATAGTCAATATTCCTAGTTTTCTTTGAGCTCATAGAGTGAGAGTGTACAGTATTGCCGCATGATTGTTACTCTGGTAGATTTTCTTCTTGTACAAAAGGATAAGATATGGGAGAGGAAGAAAATGAAAGAAAAGTTATGCATTTTGTTTGAGAAGTGATTGATAAATGCAAGCATGCCAAATTGAATCACTACTCGGAATTATTATATATTTTATATCATGTTTCCTATGATCTTTTACTTCGTCAGATGCAATGCCCAATCTATCACTAAATACAATTTCTCTGGTTGTGTTTTACAGAAAATGAAGGCAAAAGTCATAGGCATAATGTTGTGAAGATATGTTATTTGTTTGCAAAGCTCTGCACCATTCTGAAAATTCCAGAGAATGCTAAGCCAATTGACTATCACCTATTAGCTCCCGCCACTGAAGAGTACACTAACATATCCAATCCGTTATCCAACATTCCCCAAGAATCAATCAACGAGGATATCCGAATCTGGAGAAGTAACATGAGAAAAATTAGCTGTAATCATTTGGCATTCGTGTGGGGATTTAGAAGTGGGTATACTGCTGGAATGCTCAAGAGCATGCTGCAAACGTCTCATGACATTTTCTCTGAAGACTTTGATGTTCGGTTAGTAGATAAGAGCTGCGCCATTGTTGTTTTCTGCCAACCTGGTTTATCTGAAACTTTCCTTGATGTTGTGAGTAACGAAGACATTTGTGGATCTTTAAGGGAGATGGTCTCAGAGGGCCTAAGAGCAACGAGTTACCAAACTTACAAGAGAGTCTGTAAGTTGGGCTTATGGGAGGCAGATTTAGCAGACTCCTTGGACAAAGCTTTAGAACATCCAGACTACAATATGGAAGCTGATTCAACAACAAATCGCAGAGAAATTCTTTGGTCCACCGACTCCATGATCAATTTCAATGACCTCTAAATCCCATGTGTTGTAAATGAGACCAGTTTTGCTCTAGCTCACTAATTGGTGCACAACAGGAACCGTTGCTTACTTGATTATCATCCCAACCAAGGGGGACTCGATACTTTCAGGCACGAGGCGAACCACGATATGAGGTCCATAGATATTCGTATTAAAATTTCGGAAGAATATTGTAGCTGAAGATACTTCTGTGACATCTCATGTATCTGAATTTTGTATGCAGTTCATTCAATGAATCTCTCTGAGTTTCCCTTAAACGACTCGTCGTATATTCTTGTCTAATAGGCAAACCTGCCGCCAGGTTCAAACGGTATTCAAAGTCTCACCGGAGCAAGTCAACACTCAAAGCTCACTAATGGCTTCAGCTTCCACCTTTCTCTCACACCCAAACCCTCACACAAACGACGCCGTATTCTCTTCCCGAAATCGCTTCCGCTCCTTCCGCCGCTTCGCCTGTCAATCAAACTCCAAATTCAAATCGAAACCGATTTCATTCTCCGCCTCCGCAACCCGACCCGAACCCGCTCGCTCTTCGGTTTCCGAACCGGTATCCGCATCCCAAACATTCGATGTTTTGATCATCGGAGCCGGAATAATCGGGTTGACCATAGCCCGGCAGTTCCTGATCGGGTCGGACCTGTCCGTCGCCGTAATCGACAAGGCTGTCCCCTGCTCTGGTGCTACCGGCGCCGGTAAGTTTTTTTTTTTTTTTTTTTTTTTGAAGTGTTGGAAATATGTTTGGTCAATTCTGATGAGAATGAAATGTTGACTTTTTTTCAGGCCAAGGCTATATATGGATGGCACACAAAACACCAAGCAGCGAGCTTTGGGAGCTGGGGCTGAGAAGCCAGAAGCTTTGGGAGGAGTTGGCTGAGAGTTTAGTTCAGAAAGGGCTGGACCCTATAGAAGAATTGGGCTGGAAGAAAACAGGTATTTTCGATACTCGAAATGGTAATGCGGTTTTGGTTTTGGCCTTTTGGGTGTGTTTTTATGTGGTGCTGTTAATTTGTGTAGGAAGCATGCTGGTTGGTAGAGGTGCTGAGGAGTTAGAGGTGTTGAAAAGGAGAGTGGAGCAGCAATGTGGAGCTGGGATAAGAGCAGAGTACTTGTCGGCCGGTGACTTGCGTGTGAAGGAACCTGAATTGAGGGTTGATAAGGATACTGGGGCTGCTTTTCTGCCTGATGATTCCCAGCTGGATGCTCATCGTGCCGTTGAGTTTCTTGAAAAGGTTTTATTTTTGTTGTTTTCTTTCTTTTTTTATTAGAGGGATAATTATTTAGCTGAATGTTTCTTTTCTGTGTGGAGTTGTGGGGATAACCAAATTTGTTTACCTGGAAGCTTCTTTAGTTCTAATTAAACAGTGAGACATCAGTGCGTCACTTGGTGATGATTTTGGTGGTTTTAGAATTGTTGTGATTTTTCACTAACTTGTTTGTGTACTTGTGTAGGGTAATAGGCTTTATTCATCAGAGGGCCGGTATGGTGAGTTTTACAATAATCCAGTGATGAGTTTGTTGAGGTTTGTGATCATACTTTTTACTAGGACAAGAATGGAAAATTTGTTTTTTATAGGTGAGGTAGATCGTTAAGCGAATGCCATTTTAATTCTTCATATGCTCAGATCTGGTGGAAGTAAGGAGGTTGAGGCTATCAAGACTTCCAGGACTATGTTGCACTGTAGAAAGGCCATTGTGGTGGCAGCTGGTTGTTGGAGTGGATCATTGATGCATGACCTGATTAGAGAATCAGAAATTGTACTGGACGTCCCTGTCAAACCACGAAAGGTACTGTGGTCTTTTGACGCAGGTCCTGGTTAAATTTTGACTTGTTCGTGGATATCACGATACTTTGATTTCTTTTCCAGATGCGTGTTGTCATTAATGTTTCTTTGATTAGGGATAATTAGACAAAAATAACTCTTCATACATGTTTTAATCCCTTGCACCTTCTGGACGAGTAGCTTCAGTTTCTCTAGGTTCTATGTTAAGACGCACCTAATACTTAATCTGTATGGCAGGGTCACCTTCTAGTGCTTGAGAATTTTAATTCCTTTCAAGTCAACCATGGTCTGATGGAGGCGGGATATGTTGATCATCAAACTACAGTTCCACATCCTAACATATTGGCTCCCGGCTTGCTTGATCAGACCTTGTCTGTTTCAATGACAGCCACTATGGATACATTGGGGAACATTGTTCTTGGTAAACTTTTACATTCACGGCTCGTGTTTTGTTCTTTTCTTGAGAAAACATGAAACCATAGTTATAAGCTTCACTTCTCAAGAGATCATACTAGATAGTTGTTTCATGCTAAATTGCAATATATTGCAAGTCTTTAGAAAGCTTTACATATCATGCATATATTTACAAATCTGAGTGTCTGACTTCTAGGGAGCAGCCGCCAATTTTCTGGGTTCTGCACTGAAGTGGAAGAAACCATTCTCAGTCGTATTTGGGACCGAGCTGGAGAATTCTTTCCTAAATTGAGAGAGAAGCCCCTTTCAGATTTCAGTAAGAGCAGAGAAGTTAGAGTAGGATTACGACCTTACAGTAAGTTTGAATCATGAAATCTCTTCGAACCTTTTGAAAGTGTTACACTAGCAATTTCAAATTTATACTAGTTCTCAAAACTCTCGTCCTGTGAAATTGATTACTGAAATAACCTTACTATCTCAGTGCCTGATGGGAAGCCAGTGATCGGGGCTGTGCCAGGTCTGCCAAACTTGTTCCTTGCCACTGGGCATGAAGGGGGAGGACTTTCTATGGTAATACTCGCACATTTTGATTCTGCTGATTATAGAAAGTTAGTGAGAAAGATATTTCCAAGATTCTGGCTTGTTACAACATTTTGCATGTCATGCCACGCTGAAGTTGAGTGAATGATGGCCAATAATTTATGTACAGAGTGTGTCCTAGTTGTAACTTACACTTACAGAACTTCAAAAGATCAGAGAATACTTTTAGTGCTTAATTATTTGTGGGATTCACTCTGCAGGTTTAAAATATTTTTCCTAGCATCAAATTCCCACGGATTGTGCATGTCTAATCATTACTGGTTCTGTTACTTGTAGTTCATTTAACAGAAGAATCATCCACCATTTTGGTCCAATTTCAGGCTCTTGGAACTTCTGAAATGCTTGTAGATATGGTGCTAGGCAATGCTGAGAAGATTAATTCTGCACCTTTTGCTCCTCATGGTCGATGTTGAGGATAAAGCGAACCGTACTAATCAAGTTTAATGCATCTGTTCCTGATCATTTTTATCTATGAATCACACAAATTCACAATCTTCTCTTGGGCAATGTACAAAGCTTATTCTCTTAAGTCATGCCACAGAGCACCTTGGTTTCTGCAGTGCTGGTATGGTGTCTTCAGCTACTGCTCATTTCCTGTACTCCATATCTAGTTACTTCCACTATTATCTTTCAGTACATATGCTTCTTTTGTCTTGTTCAACAATATTTGCAATAGAGAAATGCCCTGAATATATATATATACAGGTTTTCCTGCTATGTAAATTACATTTGTGTTATTCCTTCTATGCATGAGAAGTTTCTTATCGTGTGTACTACGAAACATTTCAAATGGATATACTATTAGGAATCCCCTTTCTCATGATGCCCCCCTTGGATTCAACATTGGATGTACCCGGGTACAGAAGCATGTAAGGCATCTTGGCACAGCCCTGTCTGTTTTTAAGATTGGCATCAGCATTCTTGTCCTCAATTCTTTTCTCTATATTTCGAAGTTCTCTGTTGAACTTTTCAAACTTCTGGCCAACCTCTTCATTCTTTATTGGTAGTGATGATAACCTCTGGCCCAAATACACTTCATCAGATGTGTGTTGTGAGAGTACCTCTGCTAGTGATATACCCAAGATCATCTCAGCTCTTTCAGGCAACATGTTGAGATAGTATTTGTCTGGATCCCTTAAGAACTCAGCATACTCAATCGTTCCTTCCTGTGGAATGAACCTTCGGCATAGTGTGGTGCGATTTAGAGGATAACCATTAAACGCATATTGCCCAAAGTTCACTGAAGCATGAAGGGCCGATGCAATCCATATCAGTGTTGTCAAACCTTGGATTAGATCCTTCCTTGATGTTATTTGATACCACCATGTCTCATTGCGCTTATCACCATGGCCCACATTTCGAATTTCTGACCACCATGCTTGGAGTTCTTCATCAGATCTTACAGAAGCATCATCAGTATAGAATAGCATGCAAAAATCTGTGACCCATGCCTGGATGGCTGTCCATATCTCAAGTCCATCCGCACCATAGGGATAGTCCTGGAATAGAAGCTGAATCCCAGTGGGGTTTTCTGGATCTGGATCTTCAAAGGCCATACCTCTGAAAGGTGTTTTCACAAGGGATGAGTTCATAAATCATTATATATGAGCTTGTAAAATTTCCGTGTAGTACATTTTTTCAGTTCTGCCCCATATTGTCTAATGTGAAATACCTTTTAAGTAGATCAGCAGGAAGGGCTTTCTCATCAAATCTCCACTCTTTGTATAACTCAGCAGACAGCTGCATGGAGATTTCAGCCGAAAACAATATCTTCTCAAAGATTCCTCCAGAGTTGATGAGTTTGCTCCGAGCCAGTGCATTCGCGTGCATGGTGTCTTTGAAATGAGGATCTAATAGCCAATGGATTGGATGCATCACACTTAGCTGTCTTCTACTAGCGATGATGAACGGCTCGACCACTGCATGTGTATGCAACCTAAATAGCATAGCATGATGGATAAGGTTCTTGCAGTAGGAATTCACAGTACAATGAGAAGGAATGTGCATTATTATTGGTTCAAGAAACTGATCAACTCACCAATGACTGACCAGTTGATGATATACAGAGTCATTAACTGCAACATGAGCCTTAGCATAGTGCCACAGTGCTGCTGCTTCACCCTGACTAGCTGGAACAAGTACCTGATTGATCTCATCACCTCCTGAGCCTGGTAAACTAAGTTCAATTGCCAGTGGCCTTAGCGTGGAATCACTCTTCAGAAATAGTAATGTGCGGGATGCATAAATACAAACATCGTTTGTGTTGATTCTGCTCAAGAAGGGCATGAGATAGTCATGGTGATCCAAGATGAGTATCCTCCAGTTGTTCATTGCCTGTGAATGTTAAGAAAATCAGAAAGAAAAAAAATCATGTTGCCAAGAAAATACATTTGGTCTGGAACACAGTATTTCTCGACTTTACAACTAGGCTGTGTTGATTGATGATATGCCAACTTTTCAATTTGTGAGGCAGGATGGATGATGTTCTGGAGTGTTTTATTTGGTTTTTACCTGGGCAACAGTCATGCCATCAAGGTTGTGCTCTATGTGTGACGTCTTTATTGAGCTCACCGCTCCATGTTTGCTCTGCGGTGGAAATACCTGCAAATCAAAGTTATGCAAGTGATTGCAGCAGTTTTTGGTTGGTCAGGTGGATATACTAATAGCCATGATCTTCTGTTCTTGTTCAAATGGTTAAATAGTACCTCCAAAGATTGTATTCGTGCTGGATTTACTCCTGCAAGCATTTGGCGCCCAAACTCTTGGTCGTCCTTCCATGCAAATTCATTTTCTGCATAGTGGAAGACAACAACTGTAAATGTGAAATGAAGCATCTTTCACGCAGCTGTAGAGGTGTAATACTAAGATGTGTCACCTGCTATTATTTGAGGAAGTGGAAATTTCAAGGTTTTCTTGATTGCATGTGTTTTATAAAACTCGTCTGGTACCATAGCTTTCAGTTTCTCTTTGAGCGACCCCTCAATCACTAGGCTCTCATTTGCAGAAAACATGGCATCTATCTCATCAAATGACTCAAGATGCTTGGAACCCTTTCCCTCAAAGATCAGGAAATGCAGAGCTCCTTGGATTGAATTGGATATGAACTCAGATTTTTTCTTGGGGCTGACCCTCTCATCCGGGGGAACATATATATCCAGGTTAGTGGTACATGATCGGCTCTCAGTCAAAGGATCTTATAGTGATCATGCATGCAGAGACATTGAAAATGCAGAACTTTTAGTTCTATGTAACAGGAAAAAAATATCATATCCAATTGTTGACATGATTATGTTGTTGCAAACTAGTCATAGGTGTACTTGTTTATACCTGCATTGCTTGGAGGGCGACCAGTTCTTCCTCTGCGAGGATAAGGAAGTAATGCAGACCCACCCAAGACAGGTCTCTTGTGTTCTGCACCTTTATCAGGATCACCAAGATCATTGTAGTAGTCATAGTCGTAAATTCGTTCCCATTCTTTCCTCTCCCCACTTTCATTTCCTCTCAAGCTACTAAGTTCTTCCTTCCTTAGTTTTATTAAAGCTTGGGGTGTTTGGCTTGGGAGATACTTCTGTGACCATACAACCAAGCTGTGTTGCTAAATTTCATTCTTAAGTTCTTGCATCAAATAAATCAGGCAAAACTGACAGTCAGTTCACTTACGGTGTTTGAGAAGAAAATCCGATCGAAATTCTTGGTCATTTTGAACGAGTATATCCAGGAGTAACAGTCGAATTGGATAATATGACTGTTCTGAATTTGGAGAGCTGCATATTTGAGGAAGAATCTGTTGTTCTTTGGGTTTCTTATGACCAAAGCTCCTGGAGTCCCGAAGTTTGGCTCAACATGGAACTTGACATTATAAGTTCTAGTTCTTTCACCACGAATTGTTTTGGTTTTTCCACATTTGAGGTATGCCTGCTCACTCAACTTTCCTTTGCCGGTTTCTGTTGAAGCAAAACCATAGAAGAGAAAATATTGATCTTTTACTCAAATCATATTAGGTTTTCATAATAAGACTAGTTATTCATGATTGAACTTAATTACTTGGATCGACTTCTGTGCAGCTGTATATCCAAACAGAAGCTGATCTCCCTGAACCTGATTTCTTATCACTTTGGACAATGATGATTTCTCCTTTGATGATTGTTGGTCTGCTTTGTGGGTTAGAAGTACTCGAGCAATCTCGCAGGCTAGATCGACCTTGGTGGTGCTGCTGGTGTTGCATTTTCGGCTGCCTCCTCTAAATTCAACTTTGGTGATTGAATTGCATTTTATGCTAATTATCGAGCAGCTTCTGTCATTGTGCATTACTAATGAACTTGATTAAGTTCAATGTGAAAGGGAAAGACCTTATCCTTGGCTTCTATTCTTAGTCATGCATCTGATTCATTGCTTGCACATAGGTTCTCTAGCTTGGCGTTTAAGTTGAACTCCAGACACACAACTTGCTAAGTTTCTGACATTGCTTCTTAAATAATACTGAACTAGCTTACCTTCAATTCTGAATGTACATTGATCTGGATCTTAAGCTATTGAACATTCTTGATTTTTCTTTTTAGGACAAAATACTGGTCACTCCTCTTATTTTTTAGGGTTCGACAGTTTAGTCCTCATTTTTTCAATTTCAACAGCTCACTCTTATTAATTTTCAATGTCATACAATTAGGTCCAATTTGGTTCAACTGTTAAAATTGACTGTTAAGTGTCCACATCGGGCTGTAAAATTCCTAATCTACCCCTAGCCTATTACACCTTATCAACGCAGGAAAACCCAGGTGTGATTCTTCAAGAGAGCAGGTGTGATTCTTCAAGAGAGCATTGATTTCCTCAGCCATAGCCGAACGTCATTCCTTGGATTGAGCTGCCTGGGTATAACAAGAATGCTCCATATCATTGATAACAGAGAGTAGAGCACGAGGAACCGGATATATACCTGACGGTTCCATTAGTGAGATTTCTGGGTTTTAAAATTCCAAAGCGAGATCGAGTTTGGTTTTGGTGTGCAGCAGCAGCAGGTTGGGCTTTAGAGGGAGCCACCAGAGGCGGTGGTTCAGTCGGATCAGGGAGTGGAGCGTCGGAGGCAGGAGGAGTAGCAAGACAAGCAACCGTGTGTGGTGGTTGTTCGGGCAGAGGCAACGATGGCGACAGAATAGACGGGGATGGGTTGGGGTCGAGAGTGGTGGAATCGAAGATTGGTGGTGGTGGGTTGGTGGCGCGACCACTGTAGACGCGCACGGAAGGTTGAGCGGGTAGCAGTGGGAGATCGGGGATGGGTTGGGGTCGAGCGTGGTGGAATCGGAGATCGGTGGTGGTGGGTTGGTGGCGCCGCGACGGTAGACGCGCACGGAAGGCAGAGCGGGTAGTAGTGGGAGATCAGGGATGGGTTGGGGTCGAGAGTGGTGGAATCGGAGATTGGTGGTGGTGGGTTGGTGGCGCGGCAACTGTAGACGCGCACGAAAGGCGGAGCGGGTAGCAGTGGGAGATCGGGAATGGTGGTTTCTGGTGGAGGGGGAGTGACGATTTGTGTTTGGGTGAGAAGGAGAGAACCCAGGTTAGTGGTGTCGGCAATAGGAGGTGAAGGGGAAGGAGTGGGTTGATGTATCAAATTAGAGGGGTTTCCTGCGTTGATAAGGATGTAATAAGCTAAGGGTAATTTAGGGATTTTACAGCCCGATGTGGACACACTTAACGTGCCACGTCATCATATTAACAGTCAATTTTAACAGTTGGACCAAATTGGACCTAATTGTATGACATTGAAAATTAATAGGAATGAGCTGTTGAAATTGAAAAAATAGGATTAAAGTGTCGAACCCTAAAAAATAAGAGGAGTGACCAGTATTTTGTCCTTCTTTTTATTTCTTTTATAATTGATCACTAATATGACTTCATAATCATTATGATGTGTCCCCAAGAAAACCAACACTTGAGCCTGGTTAGCTTTCCTTCTTCCTTTTCTTCTCATCTGGGCTAGGCTAGATCTGTGGGGTCTTTATCCTCTAATGTACGCCGATGAGTTTTAGGCAAACAAAAATCAATATGGCTATTTTGGCCATCTACAGCCATGATTCCCCTGCATTTTAAAGTGTAAGAGTCAAGAGGAGTTTAAAATAGAAAATGGAGCCCAAAAAAGGAAATGAAAATGAAAATTAAAAGTAAATTCATTTTAAATATATATAGATCAATGACAGAATAATTATTAAGTCATTAACATAGAGCAAGTATTGTGTTTAAGCGAAACGTAGAAGGAATAATTTGATAAATCTTCAAAAATGAGAAAATTATCACATAAAAAGTCAAATCTTAAAAAAATAAAAAAGGAAAAATGTAACCAGTCACATTTCCACCGATTAATTTGTTTTAAAAAGCTCTTACCTTCCACATTATTTTTTTGTTTTCGAAATCACCTTATAATATAGCCATGGTTCCAAAAACACACATCTCTCTCGATTTCAATAACACGTATCTCTATAGTAAACAGTAATACCGAGCTCTTTCCATGGCCATCGTATCTCGCACTCAACTTGTTCTACTTGCTCTTGCATCAGGTATCTATATCACTCTAAGTTTTAAGCTGTGACATATCTAAATTACTATTCTTTGAGTTTATCAGTCTTTTTAGTTGTTTGTGATAGTCTCAAAAATAATGCACAATTTCATATAATTGATGTCAAAGTAATTTAGGATAGAAATTTACAATATGGTAACTAACATTAGCTTACATTGCGAATGGCTATGACATGCAGTTGCAGTTATGGGGATGTTTGTGACGGAAAATAATAACATATGCTACGAACCAGCCGGTTCTTGCGAGAGCATTCCTGACTGCAACGGAGCCTGTAAGATTCTGCATGCTAATGGTGGTGGTTCTGGAAAATGTAATGAAACAAACATGTGCAATTGCTATTACTTTTGTCCTCTGTCACCACCACCAGCAAGAGTAACACTAAGATTTTGACTATCCCTAGCTAGCAGCGTCGTTATTACTTAAATAGATGATGATAAGTTTTAACCTCTGTTACGTAGGCAAAATAAGATATAAGTTTTTTTCTTATGTTTTCTTGTCATTATATGAAATATGAATAAATCTTACATTACTGAGTATTGTCATCAACATATCTCGTCAATGTCTCTTTTTGAATCAATTTATTATATGGGTGCGGCTATTGTCACCTTACTATCTTCTTTGTTCACCCTACGAACATTTAAATTATTAAAAGACTACGTTACCCAATTGTAAAATGAATAATAAGTACATTAATTTTGTAATATCCAAATCTAAAAGAAGACTAAATACATAACAAACAAGTTAAATATCTTTCATTAAATAACATTAATCCTCACTCTTCTCCACCCATATCTGAATCGATTACAATTTTTTTGCTTTCTCATCATCATTAATATGTTATTCAATTCATAAACTCATTAGTATTAACTTGATCAAAGTCTTTACAATAATATTTTAAACTTAGAAATTTAATATATATATATATATATATTTTTTTTTTTTTTTTTATGTGCGCGCGTGTAATCATTTTTTCTCAATTCATTTCTGACAACTGTATGAATTTTTTGACATGACCGGAATGGACGAACATAAAAAATGATTTAGAACAAAAATATAAATGAATTCTGTTAATATTTTATTAGCAAATGTTTTTGTTGCTATAGATTTTGAGAGATTTTTGTTAAAATTTGCTTTTTAATTGGATATGTCATATATGGATATTATTGGAAAACGAAATGGATGGATAAAGTAAATTTAGTATAGAAAATTAAAATGTAGGGTGAAATAAGCATATAGGGTGAACAAAACAGATAATAAGGTGGAAATAGCCTCATCCTTTATTATATTTTTCATGCTCACATACTCGGACTTTCCATTCAATAATTCGTCCTTGGCTTTCAATTGTATGTAAGGCGTAAACAACTTGTAAATACAAACCTAGCTCACTCTTTGGATCCAAATTTGCCAACTCATAAACTCACACTTTCAATCGTATGGTAACAGTAAAAGAAGAACCTAAAATGTACTGTATGAAAAGTAAGTAAATAGTTGCAACAACAATGAAGCAAATTAAGGATATGTACAACTTTGATAGGGTTAGAATTAGGTGATGGACCACATAAAATTGGCCACATCATATATACCATTACGGGCACCCCTTGTTTCCCTTCCATGCAATTTGTGGTTTGTGTTTTGCAGGAACCCATAACCCTCTGAGTTTAGGACACATATCAAGTCGAATAATGGAAGCTAGAAAGATATGGAAACCTTAGAAGACACATGTGTCTGAATTACACTGAACTAACTAGAACTCAATTCAATTCCACCACGTACTATTCTTTTGTCTCTTAGCTTCAAGATCACGCAGCTTTTACTAGTAGCCAGAAAGATACCAATGTACACATATAAAGGAAGAGAAATCAATGGAAAATATGGAGGACAAGTTCGGAGGTATTTATATTTAAAACCAGCCACTGTTTCCTTTTTTTCCCAGCGAACCCCTAAACCCTAAAATATGATTTTTTTTTTATTTGTTATTTTTAAGTTTATTGTATTTAGTTTGTTTCCTTCAAAGAGGGAGAAGGAAAATGCACCAATCAATCACACTGCTTAAGTTTTGGCAAGTTTATTGGCATGAGAGGATAATAGTAGATTATATAGGGTAAAGCCTTCCCGGCTTCACATACTGAATTACTAGGAATTTAATCATTTTGCTCGGAGGTACAATATACAATTCAAACACAACATCATTGGTTTGAGAACTCAATATTGGTTTGGGAACTCAATAAAGTAACTACAGATGTGACAACTAGATGTGATATCAATAGTAGGGGATATTTTTGCGTGTTTTCATTTTTGGATTGTTAACAAACAACATTCCAACGATTATGGTAATCATGGTCACGGTTACAAATGCATTTATATTGTTTTTATGACACATGTAGTGCAGTGATGTCGTCACATCTTTGTTACCTATCAATATAGATGTGTTTGTGCATCTGATCATCTTTTATTATTTTTATATTATAGATAAGACTGTGCATCTTGCTATGCTATTACATCGTGTAATGTAATCCTCAGTTGCCATTTAATATATGTTTTTGTCTTTCCCTCGGAAAATAACAAACAACATTCCAAAAACTTCTTTTAAGAACTCGCAAAGCTTGAGTGTATAAGAAACCACAACAATACTTGTACATACAATCGTGTGGTAACAGTAAAAGAAGAACCCAAAATGTTGTATGAAAAGAAAAGCAAGTAAATAGTTGCAACAACAATGAAGAAAATTAAGGATATTTACAACTTTGAGGGGTTAGAACTATTGAGCATACACCACCTAAAATTTGCCGCATCATATGTACCATTGTGGGCACCCCTTGTTTCCCTTTCATGCAATTTGTGGTTGGTGTTCTGTAAGAACCCACAGCCCTCTGAGTTTGGGACACACACCAAATCGGATAATGGAAGCTAGAAAGAATTGGACAACTTAGAAGACGCGTCTGATCGAATTGCAGTGAACTAACTAGAACTCAATTCAATTCCGTGGAGCATACTCACTGCTATCCTTTGTCTCTTAGATTCAAGATCATGCACCTTTTCCTAGTAGCTACAAAAATATCGATATATGTATGATCACGTTCAAGACACATAATATTTAACATTATCTTTTACACTTGTTTTTATTACTTAGACGGTTAAATCTTACCTAATCAAATGATTGTTATTAATTGTCAGTATGATTTCGGAAATAACACGACAATAATACTATTTTCCAATAAAAAAGATAAATAAATCAATCAAATCAAACAATTTTGTTCTGTTAAATAAACCTCACCATTGTTCTTCAAAAAGATAAATAAATCAAATTAAATAGAGTTTTTGTTACAGAAATCTAGAAATCTTTTACCTGATTGAATTGCAGAAGAACACACTCAAATCAAGGAGAAAAAGAAAATCTCAGGTTCATGGCAAATTAAAGAGTCATGCTCCTTCTCAAATTATACCCAACACCATCCACTTCTTAAAAAAAAATTAAAAAAAAGGAAATAATGATATCGAAATTCATTCCCCGACCACGACGCCATGCAGGGATCAGGGAATGCCGACAGTCGAGGAACACGCTACTATTACTACATGCAAATACGCCATAGAGAAAGAGGAGGGGGAGTACTTACTATCTCTCCAAAGAAGCTAAGATTGAGTCTTGCGGGGGCAAACGTACTCCGAACCTTAAACCTGCTTCTTTGGGTTTGGTCCCCGAGGAAACTGAGTAATATGACACTTGAGTTTGATGAAAAAGGTAGTAGTTCCAACTCTAACCCGAAAAGGAAGGAAATAGAGGGTATTTGATTTCTATTCTGTTAACTAGGGATAAGCCCTACTTTATGAGCTTTTATATAGATAGTTTGATAGTTAGTTTGCTTACTACATATGGTATGTCGCTTTTATATAGATAGTTAGATCCTTCTGTACCACAATTGCGCGCTAGGCAAAGTTAGAAGACTAGATGCATAAAAACATACAATACGAGTTGTAGGTACTCGTATTAGGGCTTGCTTATTTAGGAAGTGTACAAGAGTTTTCTATTAGTCTATTAATTTGCTTACTACATATGTTATGTCGGTTTTTCTGTTTCTTTCTTGTGTGAGGTTGGTAATAAAGTATAGCTGATTTTGGCTATGGATTTATTGTTATCAATGGACTTTGATATAGAAAATTAAAAAAAAAATCTAGTAGCTTTGCTCTCTATTTATTTCCCTTTTCTTACTTCCAACTATCAAAAATAAATTGATAGTTGGAAAATCAATATTCCTCTCAAAGTCTTTGCTCATTCTCAATTGACTCTTCTGAAGAAGATGTGGAAAATCAGCATTCCTCCCAAAGTCAAAGTTTTTAGCTGGCAGCTCATTCGTCAAAGACATTCAACTAGAGACCGTATTTTCACAAACTCTTACATAGATTGTTCCTGTCCTTTTTGTCATTCTCAATTGGAATCAGCTGATCACCTTTTCTTACAGTGTAATTTTGTCATTTTAGTTTGGCAACAAACATTCCATTCTCTTAATAAATCATCTTTTTTCTACTTTCAATGCTTTTCTCTAACATCTGGCCTCGATCCACTCCAATCTCATTCCTTTTCTAGACATTGCTCTTATTACTACTTATTCTATATGGAAATATCGTAACAATATCATCTTTAGGAACCAATCCACTACTCCTTCCCATATAGTCTATTCTTCTGTTAACATGTTCCAGTCTCATCGCTCTTGCCATATAACCTCTCATCGCTCTACTCCTCCTAGAAATCAGATTCTAAAATGGACCCCTCCTCTAAACAACATACTCAAACTTAACTTTGATGGTTCAGTTACTAACAATTATGGTGTTGCAACCTTTGTTTTCAGGAATGATCAAGGTCGACCAATCTTAGCCTCAACCAAATGTGTGGGAAGTACTGATATTCTTGGTGCTGAAGCTCTTGCTTTACTGGTTGGTCTCACTGCAGCATGCATGGTACCATGGCTTTTTTCACTTCCATGTTGAAGGAGACTCACAAATTCTTATTGATGCGGTCAATAACAAGATTACTTGCCCGTGACGCATCTCAACACTGGTAAATGACATCAGACATTTTACCCAACCGCTTCACATGTCCTCGTTCAGGCACATCAAACTTTGTAGCTAAACTTGTAAATGGATTGGATCTTGATCCGGACTCGTTCCGGATCTGTGGTTTTTAAACGGGTTTGGATCGAAAATTTGACCCGTTGATTCGTTAAGGACCCGGATCCGTTTTAAAATAATTAAATAATATTTTTATAAATATTATATTACTGATAAATATTAAATACTATAACAATTATTTGGATAACCTAAACATCTAAATTATGTCTAAAATATGATTTGATTAAGTTGAAGGTTATTGATGTCTATGTTCTTTTTATGCTCTTTGCTAAAAATATTAGAGGTCTAGTATTATGATTATATTAGTTTATTGTTAAGGAGTATATTTTGGCTATGTAATTCAACTTTTGATGTAAACCTTTATTTTGTTATAATATTTCATTAGTGTTTTATGAGAATTTATGATAAAATTAAGAAATTATTATTTAAAATTTGAAAATTTTTATTATTATAAACAGATTGGATTAACGGGTCGGGTATCCGTTAACCCGCCGGATCCAAATTTGGATCGAGCTATTAATGATCCGGCGGGTAACAAGTCGGATCCGGATCTAAAATTTTTGTTACGGATCCGGATCCGAATCTAGATCGATCGGCTCCAGATCCTGTTCATTTACAGATCTATTTGTAGCTGACGCATTATCAAAGATGGGACACTCTCCAAACACGAAGGCTTGATACTTTTCGCTGCCTCCTTCCATGAGTTCTGCTTTTTACTTTGACTCCTTTATCGAACAAAAAAAAAAAAAAAAAAAAAAACTTACCATACAACAAATCGACCACATCACCACTCCGCTCCACAGCCCAAACCAAAAGCACCACAACAATGGCGATGACCTCCCTCCGCTCCCAAATCCACCGCCTCCCATCCCTCTCCAAGTCCCTAATCTCCAGATCCTCCGCCACCGCCGCCGCCTCCACCACCGCCTCCCCCTCCAAGAAAGTCTCCGACCGCCTCGTGAAGCTCTTCGCGATCGACGTCGACGGCCGGAAGCGCGAGATAGTCGGACTCGCCGGCCACACCCTGCTCAAAGCCCTCGCCAACAACGGCCTGATCGACCCCGCCTCCCACCGGCTGGAGGACATCGAGGCCTGCTCGTCGGAGTGCGAGGTCAACATCGCTCAGGAGTGGTTTGATAAGCTGCCGCCGCGGACCTACGACGAGGAGTACTTGCTGAAGAAGTACGCTAGGGCTAGGGTTCTCAACAAGCACTCCAGGCTCGGATGCCAGATCGTCCTCACCGATGAGCTCCAAGGCATGGTGGTCGCGATCCCCGAGGCCAAGCCCTGGGACATTCCGTAAGAGTTTTTGATTGAATAATGTGTTGAATTGAAATGGAGGCTAGGGCTTTATTGTGCTGCTTTTGGATATAATAATTGTGCTTGCTGCTAGCTCTGGTGGCTTTTTTTGTGAACCAGGTTTCTATGTTGTGGTGGCATAATGTGCTTCATTCTGTGTAAGAGAATTGCCGTTCAATTTCATGATTCGGTTATCATGTTTAATTGCTTTCTCTAGTAAGAGAATTTCCGTTCGATTCATGATTCGGCTATTTTCAATATGTTTGCTCTGTGATTTTAGCTAAAATGCTTTCGTATTGTTTAATTGACTAAATGTATGAAAATTTGGGAGGGTTTGTAAAATATAGGATCAGAAATGCAAGTCTGGTGCTTTGTGATGCAATCAATTGTTGCTTTAGTTCTAGTGCAGTTCATTTTTTAAAATAGGGGCATCTTGAGGAAAGAGAGCTTTAAATTTGACTTAATGTGCGTTTCTGTAGGTGTGTAAGCAGCACATTCAGTTTGTTTTGTTTTATAGAAAATCAAGTGGTTGATCATTTTGAAATGTTGCATAAAGAGAAAGTAAAGCAAGGAATGGGGAAAAGGAGGTTTGCAGTTTGAAGTAGTGTTAAGGTAACAATTACAAAAAGATTGATAAACTTTGATTGTCGATCCTTTATAATATTCATGGGTGGGTTCTAGTGGCTTGATCTAGTAATGTGTAGTACTAAATCATCATAGCATGCAGGGTTGATATAGTGTGTAAGAAGCGATATAAGTTGGTTTGCTTATCATTAGCCTGATCTGATCCTGAGGTTCTGAGTTTTACTAAGTCGAAATGTGGGTGGCTCTAGGAAGGATGTAGATGACATGCCACTGTCAGCGACAAACTATAAATCCCCAATTAGAAAAAATTCGAAGTCTAGTAGAATTATGATTCTAGTCTAATTGGGTTTGTTAGAGTTATTCAACTCTGCTTATTGGAAAATGTTGCAGGCATTAGTGTACATGAAAGATCTCAATTCGACAGGAGAGGTTATAACCCGGTTGTCTTGCCATAGCCTTTTCCTGACTGCACTGGGAACCCAGGGAACCTGTAGTTCATAATAAGCCTTAACATGTTGGACTTGGCTTTTCTCTTTAGTTATGATATTTTGTTATCACCCAGGGGAGCCAACTTTTAGCTCCCTAGGAATTGAATATATATACACTTCTATAATATCTTTCCATCATGCTGTTCTGGAGCATATTTAACAGCATGCTGGAAAGGGGGAGAGTTGTGTTAGGAATAGAGGTTCAAATTTGAAGCTTTTGCTTTAAAAAGGTAGAGGCTTTTGTAGTTTTACTATGAGTTACTAGAACCCTTCAAGAAACACATATACATGGTATTGATCTTACATTTTGTAATATATAAAGATCATATACATGTGCACGTAAATGGGATAGCCGTTGGCCATGTGGATGATTGCTCTTGCTTAGGAGAGTCCGTTGAGGTTCCTATGATACAATGGGATAGGGTAAGTGACTAGATTTATAGTGAAAGCCAAGAACAATGTTGTGACTTGAAGGTAGAAGATAAATTAGTTTTAAAAGGGTTGCTATCTTATACTTGTCCAATACTACAAATATGTTGCGATTAGTGGGAAGGAATTTCAGATATGAACCCTTTCTCACTAGTCTCTTCTTCATTTAACACGCATTAAATCTAGTTAGTTGTAATGTCCAATCTGATCTTGTGCACATACAGAATGGATATTTGCCTTGTGTTGGATTACCTGAGAGGCTTTTCCCGGGGCTCAGGTTACTTGTATTGGCCAGTTGATCTGTACAGTTCCATTTTCTGGCCATCGGACTGAGTTGGAAATGCTTGTAAGAATAAATGGATCAGTATATGTTATGTCTGTTAACACAATTATGGGAATGCATTGGATGTGATCATGTGTGGAAGTTGATGTTTAATACAACTATATATTTCTTCTGAGATCCCATGAACATCACATTTGTTAAAAGGTCAGTTGAACTTACTGCTCAAAGAGAACTCATCATTATTATGATCATCAGCATCATCCTTCATTCTGAATTCCTGTTCAACAGATTATCATGGCACATAGCCACAAAGGTACTTTACAACCACGGATTCTTGAGATAGTTTGGCAATTGCCTAGTAATGCTTCATCATCTTTACTTGATCATTGTACTGTCTGAAGTTTGACCTGTACATTGATGCCACCAGAACTAGATATAAGAGACAGAAGTAACAAATGTGTTCAGAACAAAAAAAGAAGAAGAAGAAGTAACAAATGTGACGAAAAACATATTTATGTATTTACCGGCTCTGTTTCAAACAACAATAGCATGAAAACCTATACTCAATACTCAAAACCTAAAAAATCTTCTCTCCAACCCACACTCATATATGGGTTCCTACAAGGAGTGGACCCAAAATGGGCCCATTTCACTTCGGCGCGGGACCCACAGGCTACAGACACACGTGAAGGGGGGAACACTCAGACTTGGACGCGGCAGACCAAGTCTGTGTTGACAACGCGCGGAAGACGACAAAGAAAAGGGGCTGGAAACATATGACGCGCCCCCATATGTTTCTCATCCAATAGTTGGGAAACCATGATTGTATACACTTACATATATTCCACAAACCAAGTTTCATTCAATTACCTTGTATCCAAAAAAAAATAATTCATTCAAATTTTTGCAAGATTTTCTCAAATTTCAGCTCTTTCCACTCACCCTCTAATTTATTTTCTTTTACATTACATTTGTTACCTATCACTAGATGCAAGTCATGTTTAATCGTTTATATGTGGGTAATTATACAATTTTTTTATATTTTAATTAAGACAATGAAGTATATAAGAATATAAAAATATTATATATAATTTATTTGTTGTTAAATAATTATATAAAATAATTAAAATTTAAATTTGAGTATAACGGTTAGAAATTAGAAACGAAAGAATATCATCGGAGATGTATGAGATACGAGGAAATATTGCTGGCTTTCCTGAGTAGCAATTTTAAAGGAAGAAATATTCCTGATTAGAAACTTGAACCACAGAAAATGTTGAAAGTTGAAACATGATCTGATGGTGGGACCCGTGGAATAGAGAACTATCCTGACGTTTAGTGCAAAAGGATTGATACATGTCATCCATTTAATTATCGAGCAGAATAATTGAGGGAAGACTTGGTTCACTGGACTTCATTCACTCATTATTCCAGTCTGGGATCGATTGCCGCATTCATGATTTCATATATAACTCTATTTCCTACTTCAATTTTCGCATAAAAACCTCTCTTTCTCTCTTCACGGAGTTTGCCGCCATCATTGCTGAGAACGTCCTGGGAAGGCTAGCTTCCTATGCTTCCCAAGAGGTCTCTTTGGCATGGGGTGCCCAACTTGAGCTCACAAAGCTCACGAGGACTTTATCCACCATCAATCTAGTGCTTCAGGATGCAGAGAAGAAGCAAGTGAAGAATCTCCTAATCGCTCAAAGATGTTTGTTACGACGTCGATGATGTCCTTGACGAACTGGAGTTTCGAAAGCTGCGGAAGAAAGTGCTGGCCAACAACCATGGGCGTGTCAAAGGACAGGTACGCCACTTGTTTTTTTGCGTTGGAATCCAGTTGTGTTTAACTTCAGAATGGGGCATAAAGTGAAAAAGATTAGAGAGCGACTAGTTGAAATTGAAAAAAATAAGACTGAGTTTGCTCTCGTTGAGTTGACCAAGATAGCTGAAGATCATAGTGTGCCCCAAGGTATGCAATACAATCAAAGAGAAACTGATTCCTTGGTAGAGGCTTCAGAAGTTATTGGGAGAGATGATGATAAAGAGCTAATTTTTAGTCATCTCTTACATAACACTGATATCTCTAATGAGGAGAATGTTTCTGTTATTTCAATCCTTGGGTTGGGGGGCTTGGGTAAGACAACGCTGGCTAAATTGGTGTACAATGATAGCGTGGTTGAGGAGAAATTTGAGGTGAAAATGTGGGTATGTGTCTCAGAAAACTTTGAAGTCAAATCATTAATTCTCAAAATTATCAATGCTGCAACTGATCAAAAATGTGAGGTTGAAAGTTTGGACCGTATGAAAAGAAGGTTGCAAGATACTTTGAGAGGTAGAAAGTTTTTGTTAGTGTTAGATGATGTTTGGGATACGGAGTCTATTGGAGTAACACCAGAAAAATGGTTGGGTTTAAAAGGTCTGTTAAGTGTGGGAGCTAATGGAAGTAGAATCCTCGTAACAACATGAAATAGATCAGTTGTTTTACTTGTGAATCCTTCATACATGCATTCTTTGAAAGGTCTTCCCCACAAAGACTGCATGTCCTTGTTCATCAAAAGGGCATTCAAGAAAGGAGAGGAGCAACGCTATCCACACTTGATAAAAATTGGAGAGGATATTGTGAACAAGTGTGGAGGAGTTCCTTTAGAGCAAGTCCAACAGGTTCCTAAATTCTTTGATTTTCTCTATTTTAGGGAATATGAGGTCATTTTCCACTTCAACAACTTCCCTATCATATTCTCTAAAATAGGGAAAGAGACGAAAGAGAAGCTTTGCTTCCCTATATTTACAGATTCTCTAAAAATATTTAGGGAAAGAATAATTGAATGTTGTACATTCTTCAAGACTCAAAGATAAGAAAGAAAACATAATTTATTCTAAAAAATAAACTTTTAAATTTTTATAGTTATTATTATATTGTAATAAATGAGGATTGTTGTTGTAATAAATATTTGAATCTTTAAAATAAGGAAACGGTTGGATTTGGTATACAAATTTTTTAGAGATTTTGAGTTTTGCTTCTCTATTATGTAGAAAATATAAGAAAGCTGTTGGACTTGCTCTATTTGAACAGAGAGCCGGACCGATGGTAAAGTGTGAGAGATGATGACATGTGGAGTATAGGAAATGACCATAATCTACCTGCACTCAAATTGAGCTATGATGCATTGCCACAACACTTGAAACCATGTTTTGCATTTTGTTCACTTTTCCCAAAGGATTATGTATTCGTTAGTGACCCACTGGTTGAACTGTGGGTAGCACAAGGCTACCTCAAAACATGTAAAAAAAATGAAGATCTTGATAAAATGGGTATGGACTATATAAGACAGTTCTGCTCTAGATCATTGTTTCAAGCTGAAGGCGCCAGAATGAGGTTTAAAATGCATGATCTAGTTCATGATATAGCAATTTCGGTGGCACAAGCAGAATACTCCAGTCAATTTTCGTCCCTCTAGTGCTTTTGAAATGGTTCGACATGTGTTCATATCCGAAAAGGACTTGCTTGGAGAAGAAGCACAAGTGCCTGATTTCATATACAAGTCAACCAAGTTACGAACCTTTCTAATTCCATCCGGAGATGGCAAGATGATGAATCAACGTTTTGTGAAGACATGCATGCGTCTCGAGATTCAAATATATGCGGGTGCTAGATCTCAGTGGGTCGCCCCTTGAGAAGCTACCAAGTTCCATTGGTAGTTTGTTTCATCTGAGATTTCATCTGTATGTTACTGAATTTGGACTCCTTGAACCTTGGTATGTGTACCGCACTTGAGGAGATACCCAAAGACATAGGGAACCTGATCAACCTCTGAAGCTTGGTGATAACTACACAACATAAGTTTTTGCCAAAAGGAATTAGTCGCCTCACTTCACTCCAACTTTTATATTTTGCTGGATGTGTCAATCTGATGACTTTGGGGGAAGAGGTCCAATTCCTCACTAACCTTCGTAAATTGGTGATTGTCCGCTGTGAAAATTTGGAATCCTTGCCACCAAATATGAAACTTTTGACCGCTCTGAATACTTTATATATAAATGAGTGTAAAAAGCTTGATTTGATGAAAACCAGAGAAGGCCCTCAAGGTCTGAGATTATTTGGGATCCACACTTCAGATTTGGAGGCTTTGCCTCCCTGGCTTGAAGATTCTGCAAAAGTTTTGCAAAGCATAGTAGTCGGAGGAGTGTGATAATCTGACTGAACTCTCGGAATTGCAAAAATTTACATTCCTCGAGCAACTATTGATTGGAAGTTGTTCCAATTTGTTAGCTTTACCGCAAGGATCACATTGCCTCACTGAGTTGAGAGAATTGAAAATTAAAGATTGTCCCAAACCAAGCAAGAGCTGCAAAAGGCAATTAAAAGGTGAGGATTGGTCGAAGTTCGCACGTGAGGCAAAGATTGAACTCGACGATGTGTATACGGACGAAGAGGAAGACAAAGATGAAGGTGCTTTCGACGATCACAATGCTATCACAATACTACGTCACACTGGTGTACTTCAAATTTAAAGCATAATGTAAGAATCACATTATCCATTATGTTTTATATACATGTAAGTTGCAACCTTTCTTCTCTAATCTATCTATCTAATAAAGTATACCAAATTATATATTTTGATAGCTTTTCTGACCAAAAGAATGAGCATGCAAATTTTAACTAATTAACACTAACGATTGATTGTTATAACTTTCTTTTTACCACTGGATTTTCATATACTTATAACATTCAGGCTTTTCATTTATTGTAGATCTCCAGAGTTGCAACAAAACTGCAGCTAGGTGATTCAGAATGAAGTAACACTATACTACGTACTTGGCTACTTGCATTCTACTAATATGCTTCGGTCACCACGGAGCAATTGCAGCTGCGGCGGCTCTTTCTCCTTGGCTCTTTGCATGCTTGGTTTAGGCCTGTAGTCTTTCTTTTTATGTATCGACCTATTGTGTTTCGTCTGTGTTTTTGCTTTGGGTGGCTTTGTTTTTCCTGCTTAGCTAGTTTCTGGGTTTTGTGGTTGTTCTTCTTTTCAAGTTCATTCACTTGATTGTCGTTTGCCAAAAAAATAAAGTCTGTAATGTGAGAGGTTGATGAACTCAAAGTGATGTGTGACAAATGTAATGTTTGAGTGGCTACACTTATGCTTGTTTTGTAATTTTCTAGCTATAAAGCGGGATCGATTCAATAAAGTGACGAATTCAAATTTCAGCTTGAAGTTTTTGTTATCAAATAATAACTTAATTGATAATGAATGAGTTACAACGATTTATGGATAAATACCAGTTAGAGCACACCAGCATTGTGGCTTCACCATATAATTAACCCAACTCGATTCTTTTTACAATGGAAATCCATACTGACAGACTGTAAAGCCATATTGGCCCCGATTCCAAACATAATGTTTTAGCCCAAATGCTTATTAGATATATATTTAATTAGTGTCCAGTTCTTGAGTTGACCTCTACGGCTTAAATTAAAATATACTTCACGGTTAGGTCAAAACTTCGCCTTAAATCGTGTTACGCAAGAAAACGCAATTTAGCATAATTAAAGCAGTGGAAACCTATTAAGAAATAGAATCTTTTAATCCTTCTATGGTAAGGAACAATCAAAAACCCTATCTGCCAACATGTATATATAGCGGGTTCAAGGACTATAAAAAAAATTTCTCTCTCACAATCTCAGAAAACCTACACAACGGCTCTTGCCAGGAATCCTTGTCAACCTTACCTGAAGCCTCCTTCGAAGCATAACTTTGGCAACATTTGCTGGGCTATAGCGAAGCTGAGATAATGCCTCTATAGTAGGGTTCAAAGACAGAAAAAGTTTCTCTCTCACAATCTCATAAAACTTACACAAGGACTCTTGCTAGGCATCTTTGCCAACTCTACCTAAAGCCTCCCTCGGAGCATAACTTGGCTACTTTTGCTGGCCGCCACAGTGATAACCAGCGAAGTTAACATAATGCCTTAGTAAAACACCACATGTATCCCATATTGATTGCTCACTTGACTGAGATTCGATTAAGGTGTCACAAAGGATTACAAAGAAAGACCTAATCCTGTTTAGGCAAAGCAAGGACCTAGAGATGGAATTGGCACTCTCTTCGTCCACAGCCGCTTGAAGGAAGGAGGATGGCCAAACAAGGAGGATGTAGCGTAGCATCACAATAACTTGCAACACAAGGTGTTGTTAGGGCATGGCCAAACATGGTTACCATAACCACATCTGTAACCATAACATGTAGAATCCATATGACAATTAAAGAAGAAAAAAACAAAAGAAAACATCACTTTTGGCCACGACACAAAACCATCGCAAGAGGCTCTTTAGCCATCGTAAAAAAAACATTAGCGACGGCGAAACATCAGTCTCAAATACTTGCGACACCGATGCTGTTTGCGACGGCAAATACACCGTGGCAATAAACTCAAAAGTAACCACGACGGTAGAAAAGAAGAGAACGAGAAGCCCGCGATGGGATATAATATCTTGTGGGCTAGGACTTCAAGTCTATCCGACCCGACCGGACGCGATCCGCTAAGCATAACTGCAGCTACTGAAATTACCAACGTACCACTTTGACCAAACAAAACCCTAGTCTCCAATTTCTGTATAAATACTACAATCAGAGAAACAGAGCGTCACCCCCCCCCCCCCCCCGGGTCTCCCAGTCGCCGCTGCTTCTCCATATCTGCTTAGCTTCATCCTCCTTTCTCTATGTTTTGCTTCTTCTTTTTTGTTTATGCTTTCATGATTGTTGGTTTGGAACAATAAGCAAGTAATAGCTTCTTGACTGGGTCTCGATCTCGACGACCCAAGCCAATTGATTTACAAACCTTGCGAAATCCAATCCGCCAGGATCACTCGCCTGAATTTGACCTCTTTCTGATTCTTCAGGCCCTTATATTACTGGCACATTTTATTTTCATCCTTAATTTGATTGCTCTTGTTTATAATTTTTGCTGAATTAAGCAAACGCACTCTGTCCCAAAACCTTCAATGTTTCGAGGCAATTTCTTCGTTTGCGAAATTGAATCGTAAAAATCCACCTTACTCGCCTGAAGATCTCTATTCGATTGGTCTTCTCGGCACATGGTTGGATTACATTCTATACCAATTTTGTGGGTTTTGTTTTGTTTGTACTGGGTTCTGTTATATTGGTTCAAAAGCTTCAGCTTCCCGGTGATGTTTCAGTTTGAACCATGCTAATGCTGATTATTGCATGATCGATAATTTCAAATTTTCTGAGGGAAGTAGCTGATGAAATTGCTATTGGAAGGGTTAGGGCTATAGTGTAGTTAGACCAGAAACGCACATAACCATTGGTTGAACCTCATAATTGAATGTGGGTATGATATTGCTGTTTCCATCTGGTTAACTATAGTTAGTTAAGAATTCGGACAGAACCTCAAAATTGTGTTCGCAAACATCTGTAGTTTTGTTTCAAGGAACTAAGCACAGCTCATAAGGCCGAGATGTGTTGAAACTTGGATTTGTTGAACATAAGTCAAGAAACAACTAGCATTTGGTTCTCTCCAACATTGTGTTTCTAGACGTGTCAAGCTTGAATTCTCAATTAGAAGTCTCACACTTTCAAAGTACTAGTCCTAATTCGAGAAAATTGCGCCTCCTAAACAATGGGATCTAAACGTAGACATGTTCAATCAAAAATAGATATGTAAAACTAAAAATAGAGAACACAATGGAACCTTTACGACAACGGTCAATAAAATGTTCCAAGTACGGAATTTCAATTCTCATTGATCAACAAAACGAAGACAAAACTCCAACACAAAAAGTCGGATGAACAAAAACATAGAAGTCTGGTTCTAAATTAAGAAAACGGCACCACCCTGAACGGACTAAAATATTTCTTTGTCTGCAAAAGGCAACGCGGTTTTTAGTTCAACTACTTGAAAAAGAGAAAATGATGATTTGGAATCGTATTTTCCAATTTGAACCAAACTCCATAACCGACGATGGAACGCGTTTGATGGCCGGCGTCACAACCCAGTCTTCCATTTGACTCTTTCCTCCCTTTCTTTAATCTCACCTCCATTCCATAACAACTCCATTCCACACATCACATTGCCCTTCCTAATTTCCCCAACAATTAACCACCTCTAGCAACCACTTCTTTTCTCCATATCTCTCTCTCTCTCTCTCTTTCTATCTCTCTGCTCCTCCATTCCCCTTCTGTCTTTGTTGTGTGCATGTTTGTGCTCCCAATCACTTCGTTTTCGCAATTAGCTTCACCCCATTTTGTGTTGTTACATTGTAGCAACAAATGGACAGAGCAGAGCTCCGGAGGGTTTTCCAGATGTTCGACCGGAACGGGGACGGGCGCATCACCAAGCAGGAGCTGAGTGATTCATTGGAGAATCTAGGCATCTTCATCCCCGATAAGGACTTGCACCAGATGATAGAGAAGATCGACGCGAACGGAGATGGGTTTGTAGACATTGACGAGTTCGGGGCGTTGTATCAGAACCTGATGGACGAGAGGGACGACAGAGAGGACCCGGAGGAGGACATGAGGGAAGCGTTCAATGTGTTTGATCAGAACGGAGATGGTTTCATTACTGTGGAGGAGTTGAGGTCGGTGTTGGCTTCCTTGGGGCTCAAGCAAGGGAGGACATTGGAGGATTGCAAGATCATGATAAAGAAGGTGGATGTGGATGGAGATGGGAGGGTGAATTTCAAGGAGTTTAAGCAGATGATGAAGGGGGGTGGATTTGCTGCCTTGACTTCAAATTAATGTAAGTTTTTTTAAAGGGAGAATTTGTTAGAGGAGAAGAGCTGCCCTTTGTGTAAGGATTTAGAGGTCTCTCTCTCTAATTTTATCAAAAGAAAGACAAATTCTTTCATTTCATTTCATTTGTCTTGTGTATCTTTGGATTTGATTGATTTGTTATTTTGTTTTTGTGATGGTGGTCTTGATTATTTGTTATGATCTTCATTACTTGTTGTTTTTTTTTTTTTTTTTTTTTTTTCCGATGATCTTCATTACTTGTATATTATGTTGTTCTTTCATAAAAGAAAATTGAATACGCAATTACTCAAGGATGACTTATATCTCTACTATTAGAAAACGAGGCGCTACTTTAGTGTCTTTGATGAAGCTTTTTTTTGAATTACCGAAAAAACTAAAGTAATAGAAAATTCTTAAAGAAATAGAAATAAGTTATTATATGCATAATCGTAAAACACCATTGAAGTTTTAAATAATAAAAAAAAAGACGTGGTTTGTTCCCACTTTTAATGGAACAGTTATCTAAGAGATTCATTTCACTTTAAGTGGAGCAGTTCAAGTTAAACTTCTCTCATTTGATGCACGGGTAAAAGACTAGTATGGATTAATCATCATGAACTCATGAACAACATTATGAAATAGCATGTTAATGTTGGTGAACCTTCAAAGCACTTAGCCTCTATAGAGTTGGATGTTCTTGAGCTGTAAACGAGTTGAACTCGGCCATGAAAAGATTACTTTGCAGCAGATGATCATTTCATTCCTAAAACTCAACAATATTCTAGACATGCTACATCTTTTTTTTCATATTCTTTTTATAGGATGATATAATAAGGTAGCTCAAATTCTAAGACTTCGGTTTGGGAAGAGGAAGCACCAATATGCCTAGTAATATACCTAAACCAAACCCAAAGATTCAACATTTGCAACACTTCAACAGTTGGTTGTGTATATGAGCACGCCATGGAGAATCAATTTCTTAGTTCAAGTCACTAAACAGACTATTAGTCGATTTTAATTCTATCATTTTAAACAAGTGTGGAAAGAAGCTTTTTTTTTTTTTTGAGAAAATAGACAATTTCATTAACTTTTTCACGGCTCTAAAGCGCTTACATCAATTTGCCTACTTGTGATCAATCAGTCTTACTGACAACAAGCACTAATAAAGAGACATGTAGTCTTCATTACAAATGCGCTCAGTTAAGCCTATCACATCTAATTTCCAACTACACCTATCTAAATTCCATGTAACGGTAATACTAGTCGCCTACGGACCTCAATTGGTATACAACAAAGTAATACCGAAATCTAAACAAGAAATAGTCTTCCATTAGATGTCTAGGTAAGAAACAAGAAAATTAAGCTACCTCTTTGCCCTTATTAGTAGGGCTAGCCTCTCCCGATCAGACCTCAAGGATGTATGGGAGACGGAGTAGATAATTTATGGGAAAGCTTTAGCTTAGGTCCACCGAAAACCTTGCATAAAGGAATAAGCCCGAATCCAGGCACAAAAACCCAGATCCAAGCCCATACCTTATCATCACCAATCCCTTCTCTCTTCCAGGCCAACAACGCCTTTCTTGCCGGCCACCATCTGCGAATCTTCGGCGGTCATACCTTCAGGTACATGACAACATCTGCCGCCGTTGTTGGGGACTAGTGCCCAAACCCAATCAATCTCACCATGATGTCAGGCTGTGGCTAGTCAGCTGCCACCACAACCAATTGCAATTCGATGTTGTTGAGTTCAGGGACGACTCCATCCAAGGGTAGGACCATTGAAGCCTTCAATCAAATTATAGTAATAGGGTCCTCTAGATTATGTAGGGATCTGAGAAGAGGGCTGAGGGAATGACGAAAGGGAGAAGCTGGGATGGAGGAGATGGAGTGGAGGAGACGGGAGTTAGGGTTTGAGGCTGCGCTAGAATGCTAAGGTGAGAGAAAACTCTCCTAGTTTCTCGGAGTAGAGCCGAGACTGGTATTAAGTGAGAGTGGCCTTGAGACCAATAATGATAAAAAGCTAATTTTGTTGCTGATGTTTGACGTATTTTAAACACTCTTATCGTCTCAAAGCCTACCTTTACATGCTTATCATGCTTTGAGAGTTTTTGGTGCTGATTATCATTAGGCTCTATGTAATCTTGTTTACTCCACCCAAATTATGTTGGTGTAAAAAATCTTAAAAGACTTTAATTACGACGAGGGGCTCAATTGAAAAAGAATTAATTTCAGTTTACCTCTTGAGATTTGGGATTAACATCGTTTCACTCTCCATACTTTTAATTTTGAAAAATTTACCCCTAAAGTCTCTAATTTTCATAAATTAGATATAATTGTTAAAATTCCGTCCAATTTGGAGGTTAAATGATAGTATGAAATCTTAGAAAAAAAATGTCCTAAAATGCGATTTATGTTGTTATAAGACTATTTTAGCCATTTTAGTGAGTTATGAAGTCAAAATTAACGTCCGAATTAGAGATAATTTTAACAATTGGGCATGATTTATGAAAATTGAAAATTTTAGGGGATAAATTTTTAAAATTAAAAATACGAAGAGTGAAATGATGTTAACCCTAAACCTGTGTAAACTGAAATTAATACACTGAAAAATGTCATAAAACGTTAGCGCCCGAGTCGTCAAGTTGTATGCCGCTGCTTTCATTTGGTCCCAAATTGAGGCTATACTGGCAAGTTTTGAACTGAAGCAAATTCAATTCAATTCCATCACCACTACAGCTCCCAGACGCCTCATTTCAAAAGGGTACAACTCAAATGTGCTAAACTCGTCTTCTTCTTATTTTGGGTTTCCAAATAGCTGAGACCCAAATGCAGAAACTAGTTCGGATGACTCTTTCTTGTTCCCCGCGTCTTCTCAAACCCCATAATTATCTCAACATTCTCAAAAGCAGGTACCTTTCTATCTCAAAATCCCATCATTTTACATACCCTTTTAATCCAATTCAGCATTTCTTATTATAATCTCACAACGCAGTAGCTTGGGTGGTGTTGTATGCAAGGTGTTCGACGAAATGCCTGCTTGTGTTGACCCAGTTGGTATTGCAAAGTTTCCATTGGAGGGTCACAGATGGGTGCATTCTGCTCCGGAGCAGAAACCTGTGGCGCCATTGGAGCATTCCGGGGATGGCGGTGGTAATGGTAATGGTAAAGTGAAGAGGAAGAAGCTCAAGGGGAAACGAGCTGTGGTGAGGTGGCTCAAGTTCTTTAGGTACAAGAAGAAGAAAGATTTCGAGAGAATGACCCTGGAAGAAAAGATACTATTCAAATTGAGAAAGGTAATCAATTTGGGTTTATGATAATGTAGAGTGTTGGAGTTTATGATTTAACTGCTTATGCATTTGGGTGGTGTTGTCAGCAGGCTCAAAAGAAAGAGGAAAGGCTTTTGGAAGCTCTTAGGAAGATCGAGCCTAGGGAGTCGGCAGAAACAGCGCATGATCCGGAGATATTGACACCGGAGGAGCATTTCTTCTTCTTGAAGATGGGGCTCAAGTGCAAGAATTATGTGCCTGTCGGAAGGCGGGGGATATACCAGGGTGTGATTTTGAATATGCACTTGCATTGGAAGAAACATCAGACTCTGCAGGTGATAGTGAGGACATTCTCACCTGAGGAGGTTAAGGATATTGCTTCTGAGCTGGCAAGGCTAACGGGAGGGATTGTGCTTGGAATTCATGAGGAATACACGATTATTATGTATAGAGGGAAGAACTATTCTCAGCCACCGACAGAGATCATGTCACCTAGGATCACTCTCTCGAGGAAGAAGGTTGTGCTCTCCCTCTAGTTCTATTTATTTTATGACTTGTACATATCTGTGTTCTGCATTGAGTGCATCCTAACACTGCATAATGTTGTGGTCTGCTTTCTAACTTCCACATACATTTTTCCATTCAAGTGCTAAATATGTCTTTGATGGAAGTGATTGCAAATTTTTCTTAAAATGTTCTCAAAAGTTTGTGAGTGCTTAATTCTGTTGGCTGTAATTTGGGGGCGTATGCTGCTTTTTATGCAATTTCATCATAGAATTTGGTAGGGCATGTCCACTTTGCATAGTAGAAACTAGATATCTTGATCACAGAACACCGGTCAGATGTTGAAATTAAAACTAGAGCCCTTAATAATATACTTGAAACTGTCCATCATTACTTCTCAATTTTCTCCTTTTGTTCTCTCCTGCGCCTTACAGGCTTTGGATAAATCGAAGTATATGGATGGCCTTCGAGCAGTAAGGAAGCACATTCCAAAGCTCGAACAGGACCTTGAGTTGCTTAGAGCACAAGCCAAAAGAAAAGTTGAATTCAGTTCTGATGCAATTGAAGAAACTTCAGAAGGCATTCAGAATGTAAAGTCTGGGAGCTCCTCAAACATCAATCTCGAGCCTTCAGATAAGCTCAAAGAAATTTTGGATAAAGCAAAGGAGATCCCTGAGGATGACCCTGTAACAGATGAAGATATGGCTTCGGACTCAGAAGATTTATCAGATATTTTTGAGACCGATTCTGAAAAGGAGAGTGAGAACAAAGTGCAACGACCTCTGTATTTGGAAGAATTTGAGAAGTTCCAAGTTGAAAGTGATGGAGAGCCTGATGATTTTGAGGATCATCTGCGTAAAATATCCATGGACTCAAAGAAGGCTAAATCACCGAACGAAAATGCTGGCTTGCCAAACTTTGATGAGGTTGATAGGATATTTCTGCGTGCTGCTTCACTTTTAAAGAAGAAAAGAAGATGAGATGCTTGTAAATTGTTTAAGATTGCATTGCAATTGTTAGATTAGTTTCTTGTGAATGTTAACATTTGGAGCCAGGATAACTTTCTTTTGTGCTAAAATGTTTTATTGAGAAAATGGCCTCCCATAAATTATGAAATAGATTACAGACAAATGATACCTTATAAGAAGGCACAAATGTTTCTTCTTTCGGGGCCCTAAACTAAGCAATACATTGAAGGGTGCAATGGACATCAATATCCTCTAGGGTGTTCATCAAACTCTACATCATTGGCCAAGACAAATTAATGTTAAATTAGCATCTGCATCAAGCCTCGAAACAATGTACAAGTAGCATTGCTATTCTGAGTCTTCATACTGCTCACTCTCTAGTTCTCTTATGTTCTTCACTATATCTTGAACTCTTTCTGACAAGTGATCACTGTGATCTTGGATATCTTTCAGAAGCCTATTCAGTTGGTCTTGATAAGCAGCACATCTTCGCTTACATCGCTGTCTCTCATTGCTCAGTTCAATGGTTAGCTCCCTAATTTTCCGATCCTTCTCATCCTACAAATGATACCATAAGAGGTGCAGTATCAGTTACAAAAGTTAAACAAACGATTGGGAATCATCGTCACATCATTACAGAAACTTCGTTCTATGCTTTCATTATTTTAAGAACATTGCCCTCAGCAGCAATTTCACTCAAAAAGTTCAAAAATATGCATACAAAATAACTCAAGTACCAGAAAAAAAAAAAAAACTATGGAATTCAACCCATACACTGAACTACGTTGTTCCAAAAATTTTATATCAGCTTATCAGTCAGAAAGTAGAATATTGCATAATCTGTCATGTCTGCACACACTTTACAGCTCAAATTCACTTCATAAATGTCATAAAACATCCTACTTATCATAGAGATTTAGACACACACCTCATTGATCAAGGTTTTCCCAGATCCTCGCCATGGAACTTTACTCGGAGACATTAATGTGTGATTGTGCTCCTTCACAAACTTGGTAACAACCCACTTGTCCCCATCTCTCAAAGCTACCCTCAGCATTGCAGCACAACCTTCTCTTGTAACAGGTGGTGGAGGGAGAACCCTATTGTCCCTATACACATACTTCTTGTCACGAAAACCCTCTTTCGAGCAAACAAAATCCTGGCCAATCACCATGTTATTCATCCTCGAACGACGGTTGTGATGAATCCTAACTGTAAACCCAGTGTGCCTGCCATAAGCAATGTAAAACTCTCGAGCACCGTCTCTAGACTTGAACTCCATTCCTATGTAAGGCTCTATCGGATTACCCATCAAATGTGAGCTTCCATTAGACTGTTCTATAATCTTATCTACTTCACCTGAGCATAACTCAATGTCATTTGGAAGCTCACAACTTTGGCTCTCATCTGAATCAAATGGGTTGTTGTTTATGTTGTTGTAACTCTCGGTTTCCATTGTTACTTCTAGAACCAAATTCTTACAAAAAGCTCTACACCCATCACAACTCTGCAAGCAGCAAACCCACCTAAGATTATTCAGCTACTTTGAGGAAGCTACATAATCTAATCTAAAACATAAGAATTCAAGTGCACCCATGTATAATTGAGGTCAAATGTTCAGAAAAATTGAAACTTGCTCTAAATTATCTCAACCTTCAAACCCAAAGTCTTGCATTTCGGAAAAGAATCTCATACCTGGATATCGGGAGGTGAGAAATACCAGAGCTTCAGTCTTTCATCAGTTCTCACTTGTTTTATAAAAAAATAAAAAATAAAAAAACGAAATGAGAGAATCCAAAACAGTGTAACTCAGCGTCGAATTTGCAGAGGTCTGTACACCCAGAGGTTCTTACCGGTCAATTAATCTAGTGCATTGGTGCACAAACGACGACGTTTAAGTAGAGAGGAATAAATAAATTAAAGGATTAATTTCATTTTACACCCTGAGGTTTTGGGTTAACATCATTTCACTCCTCAGACTTTTAGTTTTGAAAATTTACCTCCTAAAGTTTTCAATTTTCATAAATAATGTCCAATTGTTGAAATTCCGTTTAATTTGGACATTAATTTTGACTCCATAACTCACTAAAAGAGCTAAAATAGTATTATAACAACATAAATAGTTTTTTATGACCTTTTTTCTAAGATTTCATGCTATCATTTAACCTCCAAATTGGATGAAATTTTAGCAATTGTGTGTGATTTATCAAAATTAGAGACTTTAGGGGGTAAATTTTCAAAATTATGAGAAATGAAACGATGTTAACCCTAAACCTTAGGGAGTAAATTGAAATTAATCATAAATTAAATTTGACAAGGTCCAATTCAACAGTATGTGGATATGCTGGTATCTGGAGTAGAACTGGAACTGGAACTTTGGAAGCAAACACAATTCTAGTCTAGAAGAAACAAATAAAAATCAAAAGTGTAATAACCTCTATGATGCTGTGATACCACAATCATAGTCGGCACAAAGGCATCAAGCAGCCAAGCAGTATATGTTGGAAATATTGTGTTAGAAATCATATATTATAAATATAATAAAAAATCAAATCAAGTAAGCATGTAATATAAACATAAATAATATAAAAAAAGAAGGGAATTGGAGAGTAACGTTGTCCTTATGCTGTAGATGTCTCCCCACGTGCGGGTTATGAAGGTCGTCTACAAACTCCAAGATACAACCCTTGTAGTCACGAATTTAGACAGGTGTAGGTGTCTTCCAGACTTGAACCTACACTTAGGCCTCGTTTGGTAACATGTAAAGGAAATTCGTTTCTTTGTATTTCCCATAGGAAAGTAAAATAAGCTTCCCATTAGTTTTTCTTTCTGTTGTTTGGGATCATTGGGAAATCAATGAGAAAACATGAGTTTGTTTCCATTTTGATGTTTGGTTTGTGCAAGGAAAGGAAACTAAATCATTTTGAAATCTCATTTATGTCCTCATATATCAAAATATATAGTTGACAAGTTTCATAGATAAAATTGTTAATAAAAATTTTCAACAAAGATATAAATGTATTTATGCTATGTAATTAATGCACATTTAATGTTGGGAAAGTAGAAGGGAAAGTGAATCTTTGGAGGATGGAATGATTGAATTTCCCTCATATTTTCCTGTCTTAAAGGAAAGTTATTCCTTTTCTTGTGCACACCAAACATAGGAAAATAACAACTTTTCTTTCCCAAACCTTTAATTCTATGAAACAAACGAGGCTTTAGTGTAAACAACTTTCATTCGAAGGAATCATAGTGAACTATGTCTTGACTTTCATTCGAAGGAATCATAGTGAACTATGTCTTGAACTAGAGACGTTTTAGCCGAATTATTCATTGTCACACACGATACCGATACGTAAATTTTGACGCGGGTAACGCTATTTATAGCCTTGTGCTTGATCTTGATTATCATTAGAGTTACTAGAGAGAAACCCATCTCTCAATTGTTACATTGCACAAAACCAAATTGAGGCCCAGGAAGTACTCACTTAGAATTGGGGAATACCTTGTCAATATGTTTGAAGTTGCTCTCGGATCATGATTTACTTCAACAATCCCCTGCTTCAAGTCTTATCATAGCTGGCATTGTATCAATATCATACCAAACGAAACTAGCGGACCAGAAAGAGATAGTAGCTGCCCTTTGTATTGCAACCACTAAGCACACAGTACTACTACCAACAGCTGTCTTTGGAAAATGAGAGTTGTCTCTAGTTGGAAGCAAGTGCGTTTAGTCAGTCTTCTTCTGGAAGAATGCAATGATCGAATCAAACAGTGGTTCTCCATCCCTTTGAGCACTTGTTGAGTTGTTGATCACATATTCTAAATCCTCCTACCGTATAAATTAGATTGTCATGCCTCTCAGACTCTCATAAAACTACCAATTTCATGAACCAACGCCACCCATATTTATCTCAGTCCCTTTAGTCCAAAGAAAAAAGAGAGATGGGGGACGTTTTGGTTATGAAATTGATTTTGGTGTCCTCATTAGTTCTAAACTGTTGTAGCTCCATGCAATTGAACCATCCCAGGAGATTCGACGTGAATGAGACTGATAGGCAGGCACTGCTAGCAATCAAAGCTCAGATACAAAATGATAGACTGATAGCAATCACTGCTAGCATAACTAGGACTTCTTCTCTGTATTTTCCTATGATATCGAAACCATTCCGATACAAATTTTGGATCTCTTTTTTCTGTTTAGTTATGATTTCAATTTCTCATTATCATACCTTGATTTTTAGCAGTTGGCACCATTCCTCCCAACATATCCAATTGCTTCCAACTCATCTCTCTAGATCTTAGTGTAAACAATCTGGTGGGTAAAATTCCTCCCCACCTGCGTTCCTTGTCAAAGCTTCAGGTTTTTCTTTTGTCAGTCAACAATTTAACAGGAGAGATCCCTCCTTCTTTGGGGAACCTTTCGTCTCTTGAGATATTTGATACAAGGGCTAATAACTTAGCAGGAAGCATCCCTAGTTCTCTCTGCCAGTTTGAAAAACTAACATATTTCTCTTTACCCGGAAATCGATTATCTGGTGTCATCCCTTCCTGCATTTACAACCTCTCTGCTATAGCTATTTTCGAGGTATCACTCAACCAAATTCAAGGAAGCCTTCCCTCCAATATGGGCAATGCTCTTCCCAACCTTCAATGGTTTTCTGTTGACAAAAATCAACTTACAGGGGCCATCCCTTCCTCATTATCTAATGCAACAAATCTTGTGGTGTTTCAATGTGCATTCAACAACCTCACTGGACAAGTCCCAAATTTGCGAAATCTCCATAACTTCGAGAAATTCAGTGTCGGTCGTAATAATCTACATGGTGACTTGAGTTTTGTCTCAGATTTGATCAATGCCACAAGACTGACTCGGTTAGGGTTGGCCTACAACAATTTTGGAGGAACGCTTCCCACATCAATATCCAATCTATCAACCAATCTATGGTGGCTTTCACTAGGAGGAAACTATCTACACGGAAGCATCCCAACTGGATTAGTGAATCTCGTGAACTTGCAAGTATTGGGTATGGAGGATAACAATTTCAGAGGTAACATCCCCACAGATATTGGGAAAGTTTCCAGGCTTGGGCAAATTTCTCTTGTGGGCAACAAATTTTCCGGGAGCATTCCATCTTCTCTTGAAAATTTAACAATGTTAAACTATCTTTTCTTGGATGGAAATAATCTCAATGGCAGCATCCCTTCAAGCCTAGGAGAATGTCACAAGCTGCTAGATTTGGGTCTTTCTCAAAATAGCTTAGATGGCATTATACCTCAACAATTACTTATTGGTCTATTCTCTTCATTAATTTTTTTGGACTTGTCAAGAAATCACTTCACCGGTTCCCTTCCAGTTGAGATTGGAAAGTTGAAGGTTGTAGGTCAGCTAGACATTTCTAACAATATGTTATCAGGAGAACTTCCCAATAGCCTCGGCAGTTGCCAGAGCTTAGAAGTCCTATACTTGCAAGGCAACTTCTTCAATGGGCTCATCCCTTCGTCTTTGCAGGATTTGAGAGGGATTCGAGATTTAGACCTTTCTCTCAACAATTTGTCAGGAGATATTCCACATTTTCTTGAGAATCTAAACTTGGAGTACCTGAACCTATCGTTCAACCAGTTTTCGGGAGCAGTACCAACTGGTGGTATTTTTAGGAATGCAAGTGCGACTTCAGTTGCTGGAAATGATAGACTCTGCGGAGGTATGGCTAGTCTTCGACTTCATGGATGCAAGCTTAATGAGTCTAAAGGAGAAGGGTTGTCTCGTAGAATGAAGCTAATGATCTCGTTGGTGTCCGGATTCACTCTTTTGGGACTGACTGTGGTGCTGTCTCTTTTCGTTCTTCGTAAGAAGAGAAAAGAAACTGAAGTAAGCACTTTGGGTAACTCTGTTTTGCAAGTTTCATATGCTACACTCCTCAAAGCTACTGATGGTTTTTCGTCAACTAATTTGATTGGTGTGGGTGCATTTGGGTCTGTGTACAGAGGAGTTATTTCTCATGATAGCGTAGTTGTTGCTGTGAAGGTGCTTAACATGTTACACCGGGGAGCATCTAAAAGTTTTCCGGCCGAATGTGAGGCTTTGAGAAATATCAGACATCGAAATATGGTCAAAATCTTAACTGCATGTTCAAGTATCGATTTCAACGGTAATGATTTTAAGGCTCTTGTTTACGAGTTCATGGACAACGGTAACTTGGAGGAGTGGTTGCATCCATCTACTGGAAATGAAGAGGTAACAAAAGCACCCAAAAGTTTAAGTCTTATTCAGAGGCTCGGAATTGCCATTGATGTTGCTAGTGCATTGGGTTATCTTCACAATCAATGTGAAACACCGATCGTTCATTGTGATCTTAAGCCAAGTAATGTTCTTTTGGATAGTGACATGACTGGTCATGTGTCCGACTTTGGGCTGTCAAGGTTTCTCTCAGAACCAACCACAATTGTTTCTGGAAATCAATCAAGCTCCATTGGAATTAGAGGATCGGTTGGTTATGCTGCACCAGGTAATTTTCTTATATGCATGCATCAAAATTTTCTCTTCCCTTGCTTTAGTGTAGCTCAAAAACAATGTGTTGAGATATCAATCCAACATCGGGAATATGAGACATTACCTGTGGGTTTATAAGAGTTTGGGCTTCTTCATCCATTGTCAATTGGTTTTAGATGTGAACCTCAGACTACTTTACCATGCTAACATAGCGGTTTACCCATGTCCACGTGTAAAGCCCAGTGGCCACACGCATTCCACCTCACTTAAATATTGTGTTGAGAAGGGTTTGAGTCTCTCTATCCATTACCAATTGGTTTTAGATGTGAACCTCAAACTACTTTATCACAATGACACCTATTTGATTTGATTTATGCACAGATATTTGTGATATGTTTTAACTGTAGAGTATGGTATGGGAAGTGAGGTATCCACATACGGAGATGTATACAGCTTTGGCATTCTCATGTTAGAAATGTTTACGGGGAAGAGACCCACCGATCACATGTTCCGTGATGGCTTGAATCTTCATATTTATGTGAAGACATCTCTCCTTGATTGCGTTTCGGAGATTTCAGAATCACTATTTCTTCAAGAAGGCGCCGCCAATGTCACTGAAGCTAACAGGCTCAACAAATTGAGTGTTAGAGCACAGAAAACTGAAGAGTGCTTGACTTCAATACTTGATGTAGGAGTTTCATGTTCTGTTGAATCCCCAACAAACAGAAAGGATATCGGTGATGTTTTATCTGAATTGCATTCCATTATCTTCTCGGCTAGAACTTCCAAATTATTAATGTGTTTGATGGCTTTAATAAATTATTGTACTTGTATTCGATCTGTTCTGTTTTGTTTTTGAATTGTATCTAAAAGCCTGTCGCTACCATATAATAAACAAAAGAGTATTGCTGCTTATTGTGTAAATCTGAATTCTAAATCGAAACACATGCATGTGACCATTCAAAATCAATCCAAAATCTGAATAGATAACAAAAATGACCAGGTTCACTTAAAGAGAATGTGATATTCTGGTATATGAAGTAGAACTGGAACTATGATAGCAAACACAACTTTATAAAGATTAATTATATTTTACCTCCAAACTATGATTTTTTTTTTTTTGAACTTAAAGACAATTTTGTCATTAGAACTCAAGTAAAAAGTACAATACGAATTGATCCGTTGCCATACGCACAGAGGACAAACAAGATCATCTGATTCGTATGAGAGTTGTATCCTCATTACAAATTTCAGGAGCCTATAATTTAATAGCAAATAAATCATAGGCAAATGTTTCTAACTAAACTAGAGCAATAAAATAAAGCTCCCCCATGTGAAAAGCATGGACCAAGAGCAATTGTTCCTAAATAAGCAAAAACAAAAACTGAAAATGGAGAAAGGGAAATATAAAAAAAAGACTTCAAAAAACCTCCTTGCCCTTCAAGCTAGGGCTCGGGGGCGCTGCAAGTGGAGGGGTGATGATGGGAGGCTTCTCTTCCTCTTGCATCTTCTTCTGACCCTCTCTATTTCGTGGATCAATAGGGCGTCTTCTCTTCTTCTTGGGAGGAGCAAAGCCACGATTCGAGAGATTGACAACCTTCGAGTTGGCCAAGGCTAAAGAGGCAGCGAAGAATCTGATAACCTCATCAATGAACAAAGTTTGGGTCGTTGACGATGCTTTGCTAGGGCTAGGGTTTTGAAAACCCAAAGAGGATGCCAAGTCGAGTGATGCAACAAACGATCTCGTGACCTCGTCGATGGAAAAGGTCTGAGATCCCACAACAGAGTTCGACATAGAGGTCTTCGCACAGGAGGAGGAGGAGACGCCAAGAAAGGCCATGCTAGGGTTTCCTCCAAGAGAGGACAGTGGTAAGGATGCAAATGAGTTTTTGGAAGCTTTTGAACACGAGGCGGTGTTAATTGATGGTAGGGAAGAAACCATGGCGTTGGATTGGATGGAGAAGAGCTTGGAAACGCTTCAAGGGAAGCTAGGTTTGGCCGTTCTCTTATGAGAGGGAGGCGGCTTAGGTATTAGGGTTTAGGCGCTATGCGAGTTTTTTGTTTACGTGTTCAAATGGTCCTCCGGAACTATGATGCTCCTTTCATATTCATACATAACTATTAAAAACTTGCATTTTCATATATACCTTAAGTTTCAATCAATTAACATTTTGATACCTTGCCCATTAACACCGTTAAAATTTGCTAATCTTTAAGGTATTTCTATCAGTTCATTATCTTTAATTTGTAATTAAAATTAAAACTTCTACATTAAAATTGTTATTAGAATTAAGTCTTTCATTAAAATTGTTGAAACTCGAGAACACCCCTTTTCATCAATGCACACCCAAACCATTTTGTTGTTGTGGACTTGTGATTGAATTATTCTTATTGGCTTCTAATTTATTAAGTTAATTTAGCTTTGGTATTTTATGTTATTTCGTTTAACATATATATATATATATATATATATATATATTCTAATATATATACCTATAGGATCGAATTATCTATAATAATATATGTTTTAAGAAATTATAGTGTATTCTATTTCATGTTTTGTTTGAATATTTTGGAAAACTATTTATATTGGGTAACTCAAAAAATAATAATTATTTTGTTAATTAAATGTTATAAATAATAAATTAACTGAAGTGACAAAATACCCTCAAAATCTAACGGTGTTAGTGAACAAGGTATTAAAATGCTAATGGAATGAAACTTGAGGTATAAAAATACAAATTTATGAAAGTTATGTATGAAAATAAAAGTAACATCATAATTCGGGGTTTATATTGTAATTAATCCTCTTTATAATGAACATTCATGTTAGTAGGCAACCGTGCAACACCAGGTTTTTGAGGATGCATGCATTGTCAAGGAAAAGAAGATCAGAAGACACATGAGCTCATTGAACATCAAGATCGATTATGTGAACCATATCGTTGGCCGTAAAATCCGAAAGATTACTGAAGAACAGATAAGAACAGCTATCTAGGATAGTTGGAGTTATACCTCTATAAATGTGGCATCTTCTGAAGAGGTGTAATGGTGTTCCTATGCTGAAACAATTGAAGTTTGTGTCAAAATGTGGACTGTTAGATAAAAAGACACTTTCTTTAATGAACAGAAACTGATTCTAACCAAGAGTTCAACACTGTACATTCATGGAGTGGGATTCCAATGATTCACAAACCCAGCCCATAAGTAGCAAATAAGCCTAGAGCTAATTTCCATTACAATGCTATCTACAGCGAGATTTTTCCTGCGTTTCGGATTCAACTTTTCTCACATTGTCAACAATCGTTTGTATCTTTGCAGAAAGTTCTTCTGTTTCTGCCTCAACGTTATTTATGAAACCGAGTAGTTTTTCTCGATAAGCTGCACATAGTTGATCCTGATGATCCAATTCCATCATAAGTTCCTCTATTTTCTTATCCTTGTCACCCTACAAGCATGAATAAGCAGACAAGTCATTTGTAGAAACTCTAGTACTGAACTGATTCAAAATGTGTTAGACCTATAAAAAGTAAATATAACAAGACTAAAAACGAACATTTACAGAATACATTTCACTCCCCTACATTAAATGATCAAATTGTAAATCAGGGTACGCCTTTTGGTTTTCACCAGTTTCTGTAATAATACAACTTTGTGAGAGCTTCAACTTCCAACTTTAGGGTTTCAACAAAATCACATCCAAGTCTTTTGCTAGAGAGATGCCCTTATCCGAAAGAGTAGCATTTTACATTTAACTCAGTAATAAGACCACTATTCACAGAAATTTTCCAAAAGTAAGGACTTTTACAACGAAAACTGTAACATTTTCCTGTGCTTGCTTATCCCTACTACTCAGATCCGTATTCTGCTTGGTTTCCTTTCATCAATAGTTCATACAGTAAAGTGAAATATAAGATGAGAGAACCATACTTTAATGTCTGTCACTATAGAATCAAATGACATGCCTGATACAGCAACCATGCAAAGATATATAACTGATACAAACATTACCATAGTATATTTACCATGCTATATATGTCTCTTGTATAGTTGCCCCTAATGACATAAAACTTCTCTTATATGTTATAACATGTGTGTGCAAAGCATAATTAAATTCAACTAAAGCGAATAATCATTAGGACCTTATGTCCAGTTTGGGTTTGAGAATAAGGAAAATGGAGAAGATCAACCAAGAAACAAGGATCCCTTAGACAGATAACAATATATATATGAGAATAAGGAAAGAGATAATCCAGGTAGTTAAGTAACGTAAAGAAGCTCACCGCTGTGCTGAACTCATTGGCAGTAACAATGAGAGGATGATTATGATCCTTTACAAATCTTGTAACCACCCATTTACCAGATTTATCCATCTTCACCAAGATTGTCGCATTGCAACCTTCTCGTGCACTAACTCTGGGCCTTTTCTCATGTCCAAGTTTCCCCTTATGGTTGGGAGAGAAACCTTGTTTGTTACATCCAAGGCGACGGGCAAGAGTCGTCCCATCAATACCTCGTCGACGCTGCATAACACGGACAGAAAACCCAACTCGCCTGGCATACTCGGAGTAAAATTTCTTGGCATCTTCTTCACTATCAAATTCCATACCAACATAAGGTTCTCCAACAGGACCTCCTTCTGAACCGCCCATGTTTACTTCAGCAGACCCACCAACTGCCCCAACTTCCTCCTCATCCTCCTCATCCTCCAAATCCACTGTCATAAAATCATTAAAATGTGATAAATTGCATGAACATTTATTTATGTAGGTCTGGTTCTCGCATACAAAATTTGTTACTAAACTGAAACTTGAGGAAATACCCAACTTATTACTTTCAATAATCAAGTTGTCAACATGTAAACTACCTTCATCTTGAAGCAATATCAACTTCTACTTTCCACTAAATTTACTGATGGTAACTCAAAGTACAAAGCTTTCTGCTTTCATACATTTAGACCAATATCCCAGATGATTAATATGGATGAAATCAAGACCAAAAGCCATAGATTAAGCAATGATATCTATACCACCATATACTGCTACTAACCCAAATAGTTACACAAGGCTCAGTTAAAAGATCTGAGAACTCAAAAATCAAAGCTTCCTCACCACATTTTCTCACCAACAATGTTTTGCATGTGTTATTTCTCAGTTAAATTCAACAACTTTTCAACTGCTGCTGAATAGTTGCGGCATTGGGTGGGCATTAAAGGCCAGATTGCACAATTTTTTTACATTAAACAATAAGAAAATTTGTTGAGTTGGTTGAAAGAGTGATGGAGCTTAACCAGAAAAACAAAGGTACTTACTTTTAACGAAAGCCGGAAATTGGGTGGTCAGAGTAGTTGTGAATGGTATCGGAGTCCGAAGATCTTCTTCTTCTGGGCTTGCGCGGACTGATTTGGGAGACCAGAGACGGGTGCAGAGGAAGACAAAGAGGAAAGGGTCAAACCTCGTCAGTGAGTGAAGTTTAATTTCTTCTTCTTCTTTCTTTTGCGTTTTTACTTCACATATTGGTTTTTATTGGGGAACTGAAAGAACGTACCGAGCGTGGTACCGTTTTAGTTTTAGATTGGGCTGCTACTACCGTTTTTGATCGTAGCTCAAAACAGCTGGACAGAAAGAATAGATTTCATTATCACAAGTGCTGGACAGAAAAAGAACAGCTTCTATCATTTTTTTTTTTTGGTTACAACAGCTTCTAGCATTTTGAAATAACCTTCTTTTTTTTTTTAATGAAGAAGAAATTTCATTAATTCCATAGCTAGAAAGGGGTATACAAATTTCATATACTTGCATCATACATCCATGACCAGGTAATTTAGAAATAACTAGCACATCTACTATAATATTGACGCTCGCTTATTTAGTGAGTAATGTCCGGTACCATTTGATTATAAATAGATGAAAGCTCTTTTAATGAATACTCTTAAGTTGAGGACTAGTTGAAGACTTTTCAGCTTATCCCACTTTTCGATATTATATCTAAATCTTGACCGTTCAGTTTATAAGTATTTATGAGTAGATCATTTCTGCAAATTTCCAGCCATATTGAAAATCGTTAAAACATACATAGGTGTGATTTACCAATTATGAACTTGAACGGTTCATGTTTGACAGATTTGGTTAGTCCATTAATTTGATCTAGTTTGTTACCTTAACGATCACCGATTTGGCTAAAAATTTGTAGGGTTGATCTACACATATAGACCTAAAAACTGAACGGGTGAGATGCCAAGATATGATCGAAAAATAGGTCTTTTAAATCATAAATCGAAAAATCATCAACTAGTCCTCAACTTAAGGGTTCTCACTAGAAATGCTCACATGAGTAGATTATGTAAAAAGCCTAGATATTGTATATGAGTAGATTATGTAAAAAGTCTAGATATTGTAGATTATGTCAAAAAAAAAAAAAAACTTTAGAGACTAAAGTGGCGCCTGGTCTTCGCCACATAGGATCATTCCTTCCTTCATCCACATTAACCCCCTCTGAGGCCATCTCCAATAAGGAGGGCCAAGTGAACTCTAGGGCCCTAATTTTCAAAAAATGGGCTCCAATAATAAAGGGCTAGAGAGCAAGAGGGGTAGAGGGGTAGAGGGGAGTGGATATGTCCAAATTTGACCCTCAAGGTGACCCTAGAGTCCTTTTTTCGAGCCCACAAAAATCAGCCACAAATTCAAATTGTGGGCTTTCCCACTATGAAGGTCTCCGAAAATTGTACAAAGGGTATTAGTCAAAAAGGAGACGGCATTTGGAAACAAGTGGAGCGAAAATATATTGAAGGCTTCAACGGCAATCCACCAAATGCAAGATCGTTTGAAAGTTGGAAGTCTCGATGGCAAAAATTTCTCTTCCCATACATGAATAAGTGGCATTCATGCATTACACGCGCCGAGAGGAGACTTCATAGTGGAGGGAATCACACAGATGAAGTAAGATTTTTTTTCTTTCATATTTTATATGTATTTTCTTTAATGTTGTTTCTTGAAATATTATTCTTATTTATCTTTTTGTAATTATTGTCATAGCAACACTTAGCCGAAGATATGTTTAGGGAAGACATGAAAAGAAAATCGTTTGATTTTCATAGTTGCTATGGTTTATGCAAAGGTTGGGTGACATTTGACCAACCCCCACAAGAAATTTTTGGTCCACCACCGGTGCAAAGAAACCTCCCGGTGTCCTTGGAAGATGATGATGATCTGATTGCTACCGATAACAACTCCACACCAACTTCAAGTAGAGATCTGATTCCTAGGGATCCAATTCCTAGGTCGATGGGAAGAAATGCCTCAAAAAGGAAACAAATCAAGGATCAAAAAAAGGATAGGAAAGCCTTTGAAGATAAACTACTAGCTCGCATGGATCGATTGACGGAAGATAATGCAAAGGCGGAAGAGACAAAAGAAATAAGAGAGAAGATGAAGGAGGATCGACGAGAGAGAGATAGAGATGAAGCAACTTTAATGTTGCAAACCGTTGATTACTCTCCGGTGAGCAAGGAATATTTTGATGATCAAAAGAGGAAAGCAATTCAAAGGCTTTGGGCACGAGAGTTGTTCCCGAATACCGACACCGACACCGACTCAACATCAAATTACTATCGTCCACAAATGCAATCCGATGAAGATGAATTTTAGTTGATATAAGGATTTAAATTAATGTTAGTTAAGTTTATGTAATCTTTAAATTATTGAGTTTGTTTCATGTTAGTTATGTAATTTTAATTTATGAAATGCAATGTTTAAATTTTTATAAAGTTTAAGTAAAACAAACTAAAACTTTTATTCATTAAAATTGAAAGCAAACACAACTCTTACAATTTATTCCTTACAATTGAAAGCATATGAAAACTAGTCACATATATATTTAAAGAAAACATACAAGTAGAACTTATTAAGATGACAATATATTGTCACATCACTTGTTCTCATCATCCTCTGGTTGACCAAACATGTTTGACAAGATCTTTTTGTAGATTATTGTTTCCGATATGAGAGCGTACTCTACGGTAACGAGACATGTATTCGACCATTGTAATTTTCCCGGTTCTTGGATTAACAGGTAAGTTTGGGCCATCATATATTCTTGCCCGAGCTCTTCTTGACCTATTTGGGTTCGGTTCATCATCATCAGACTCATCATGATAGTAGTCATCTCATTCGTCCTCCACAATCATGTTATGCAATATAATACAAGCCAACATAATTGTAGATAATGAATCTTTATCCCAACCTCTTGCAGGTTGCCTAATTATTGCAAATCGTGCTTGTAGAATTCCAAATGCCCTTTCAACATCCTTGCGATATGCCTCCTGTTTAGTGGAGAAATACTCCTCCTGTTCATTCTCAGGTTGTCTGATAGATTGCACTAATGTCGCCCACTTAGGGTAAATACCATCAGCAAGGTAGTACCCAAACTCATAAGGAGTCCCGTTGACAGGATAGTTAAGTTTTGGTGACTGACATGCTGTGACAACATCAAATAGTGGGGAACGTCCGAGAACAGTGAGGTCATTCTGCACTCCCGGGATTCCAAAGAAAACATGCCAGATCCAGGTGTCAGGACCAGCCACAGCTTCCAGAACAATAGTTGGTTTCCTTGTTTTGCCGCTAAAGCTCCCCTGCCACCCAACTGGACAGTTCTTCCACCGCCAATGCATGCAGTCCAGCAAACCGATCATTCCAGGAAATCCTCGTCGCTCGGCTCTTTGTAGGAGCATGTCAAGATCCTCTGTTGTAGGAGCCCGAAGGTAGCGTTCTTGATAAATGGTGACAATGGTACGACAAAATTGACCAAGGTTCTCAATGGCGGTGGATTCAGGCATACAGAATGATTCATCTAAGGAATCAGCCGAGCATGTAGTGGCTAGCATTCAGAGTGCACACGTCAATTTTTGGTGAGGTGAGAAGCCCGGACGCCCAGCACAATCTTGTGATTGCCTAAAGTATGGGTCAACTGTCTGGACATGCTCTAACATGCGGAAGAAAACTTCACGTATCATTCTGTAACGTCTTCTGAAAGTTTCGACATGATACACAGGGTCAGCTACGAAATAATCATTTAACAATTTTTGATTAGCTACCTCACGAGATCGATGACGGGTAGCGCGGCCTGGAATAGAACCACCCCATTGAGGTTGCTGCTGAAGTGGATTTGTAGCGAACCAGCTAGATGCTTCCATCATAATTTGTGTTGTATTTCTTCTCCTCTGGGCATCATATTCTTCATCTTCTTCATCATCTTCCTCATCTTCATGTAGCCTCTCATTACTTTGAGAAAACCAGTTGGAATTCATTGCTAAATGTAATAAAAAGGTATAAACAAAACAAAGAAATAGAGAAGAGATAGATGAGATAGTGAGTTACGCATATGAAACAACCCTTTTTATTGAGGTTGGAAGCTGCAGATATGCAGATAATCCAATCAGAAATCTAGAGAGTTGATCTCAACCCAACATGTGGCATTTAGAAATCCTATCCGAAATTTCGATAAGATCTCGTAATGATTAATTGTGCCACGTCAACACTATATCTAATCAGAAATCTCTAGACTTGCTTACAGATGAGCACGTGGCACTTGAAAATCCTATCTAAATATGTTATCGTCAAATCACATAATTACATGTCGAAAATATTATGTTTTTAATATACACATTGTTCTTTTCATTTTAAAAAAAAATAACTTAAAAAATTAATTTCATCCCAAAAATTTATTTTTATATAAATTAAATGATACTATAATAAACTAAATCATAAGTTTCAAAAATATAATGAAAAACTATAAAATATTTAAAAAGGTTAAATATAACCCTCATATGTTAGAGATGGTTCACGGTTTCATTAATAAATTATATCATTTAGAAGCACTAAATTTTAGCCCTGCCCCATGTATGCCCCTCCTTACTGGAGATGGCCTGATGTCTGAAGTTTGAGCTCCGACCTCTGTCAAGCTCTTCCAACCTCATTGAAACCCAAAAAGGAAACACCTTTTTGCCTTTTCACCAGTCTGGAACCAAACCAAACTACTGGGTCTGGATCTCTCTGCCTACAAGTGAGCTAAACATTTTCATTTCCGTAAATCCGTACTTGGTTTACTTTTTACAACAAGCTTCGATTATGAAATCAGTTCTTCAATTCACTTTTGCTTTATATGTGTTTGGAAGTCTTCTATGTTTTTGACTGCTGAGAAGTTCTTGAGAAACCCAATATTAGCTTGTTCTTGTATTTGTCTGAAGCCAAATGGAACTTACTACATACCCAGTATTTCTAACCATGCTTAATTGAGTTTCTTTGACCTTCCGTTTCGAGCTGGTTTCGGTATCATGTGTGAATTTTGGTACAAAGGAATGCCCTTTTAAATAATTGGTTAGCCTAGGATTGTGGTCCTTGTGGTTACTATCCTGAGAACTGTTTTCCAGTAGCAAGTTTACATACCATTTACATTTGTGAAATGAAATTTGATAGGTTTTCGTTTATCGCTATAGAATACATTTCTTCGAAACGCCAGAAACTAGTTGACTTATTAGTTATTGCTCTGAGCCTATGAGTCTATGACATTGTAATGTGAGACTTTGTACAGGTCAGTGTGTCACCTAATACTAGTGTTGGTAGAAAGAACGAATTTTATCTCTTGTATTTGATTGCCCAGAATTGCACCCGAGTCTTATCACACTGTGTGTTTGGCAGTGGATGAACAACCATCTTCGAGTAAGGACGAGGATATGATAGAGAGTTTGAATGGGCAAGAGGCAGCTGCATTTGAGGGGAGTTCAGATATGGAACCGTATGTGGGTATGGAGTTTGAAACAGAAGAGGCTGCCAAGGTGTTCTATGATGCATATGCAACACAGTTGGGATTTATTATGCGGGTTGATGCCTTCCGGAGATCATTGCGTGATGGTAAGGTAGTTTGGCGTAGACTTGTGTGCAATAAAGAGGGATTTCGAAAGACGAGGCCCAAAAGAAGTGAGTCCAGGAAGCCTCGGGCAATCACAAGAGAAGGGTGTAAAGCAATGATAGTGGTAAAAAGAGAAAAATCTGGAAAATGGATTGTCACGAGATTTATAAAGGAGCATAACCATTCACTGGTAGTTACACCTGCAAATGGTCGCCGGACTGTGCTTCTTTCTCAAACACCTGTGAGTCCTCATTGCTCAATAATCTTTCTCATTATAATATGAATTGTTTTGTTGTTCCTTGTGTAGTCTGTGTTTGTGTGTTACTCAACTATGGTTTATGCTTAATACGTTATTCACTGCTCAGATGTATTGGGCATTGTGTGGCTTAAGTTAGTGGGTTATCTAGTTGTTGTCACTTCACTGTATTCCATTTGAATTTGCACCAAATGGTCTTGATCAACCTAGTATTTGCTGAGCATACAGCCATAGTCATTTGGAGCTTTGACAAGTTGGAAAATTAGTTTTTCTTTGTGGGAATTTGGAATGTTAGTTTTGCTGATACAGCTAATGTTCTAGAATGAACTTTAGATTTGCTGCATTCTACAGCCTGTACGTGATTTGGTGCTTTTACAAGTTGGAAATTTAGGTCCTTATTATCTATTTTCTGTTACAATTAGGAAGGTTTTGCTAAAAGCCTAAAACACCAGATAGTTTAGCATGAACTCAAAAATATTGATGAAGCCTCTTTGCAGTCGATTTGGGGCTTAACAGGTTAGAAGATTAATTAACTTCTTGGCTTATAATTTGGAAATTTAGTATTGTTAATGTATCTTACATCATATAGTTTGGGTTCTGGTTCAGTGGATGGAACCGTAGATCCCCTTGTTCGGTAAGGTTTCCCTATGTTGGAGACTGGATTGTTTAGATTATTCCAATAATGTAGTTCATGTCTTCATATCATTCTCATTTGTCCATGATAAGCAACTCATGCTTGGGTAATAATGAAAGAGATAGATAATTGGCTTCCCACTTCAGTAGTAACTGGTATTAGAATTCGTGTGAATCTCATCATGAGTATCTGCTTCTGTAATTTTAGGTCTCTGGATTCTAGAAAATCCACTTTAGTTGATAATGTTCCATTTTTTATGATATGGACCCATGAGATTCTTCAAAATGCCTCTTTGTGCTGTACTTTACATCAATTAAAATTCTATTTTAATCACAATGGTTCTTTACTATCTTTTTGGGTTTTCATTTGTGTTGTATACATTCCAGGATGAAAAAGATATGAAAATTCGGGAGTTGACTGCTGAGCTACAGCGTGAGCGAAAGAGGTCTGCAGCCTATCAAGAACAGCTTGACATGGTTTTGCGAGAGATGGAAGAGCATTCCAATCACCTCTCAAGAAACATTGACGATATAGTTCAAAGTGTGAAAGAGATTGAATCAAAAAGGGTAGCTTAACACCCTCAAACACTACCAAGTCTGCAACACTTGTGCAGCTAATCATTTTTGTAAAATTCCTTCCGATTTGCTGCTGCTGTTGTTGTACTCTAGACTATAATTCTCATCTTTTAACTTGAGCTGGAACTCCTGTACTTGTAAAAATAACATACCTAGAAATAGCCAGAGATTCCAACTCCATAGACTCAGTCACTCATTTTGTTCGTATGTTTCATCTGACTTCCACTCATCTCTATTATGAACTATCAAATAAATACCCAGGTCTAAATTTTATTTTCAAACATCCCAGAAAATACAGATTAATTATACAACATTCCAAAACACTTCTAGGAAAATCCTAGTCGCTTATTCTCACAGATTCCCCGTCAAAATGGTTCTCTAGCCAAATAATACGCCAGAGAATCCAAAGGCCACAAAATCGGGTTCCAAGTGTTGCAGCACACCCTCCAGGGATCAATGCCATCATATGCCTCAACTTCACAATCCCATTGTCGTTGCTCTTATCCTCCTTTCATACATAGATAGATTTACGTGTACACAACCCATTTCTTTGCTTGTAGGTTTTGTGCCTTGAGCGTAATGCCTTCTCCCAAGTTTGAAATACTTTTGCCCCAGAAAATACGAGCATGAATAGTATTCTACACTCCAAAAAAAAAAAAAGAAAAAAAAAAGAAAAAAAAAAGGGCAATAAGTGGAACCAATAAGGCAATAACCCCCATAAACCCTGAAATGCATCAAAGTCCAGCATCCATAGCTCAAACCGGGTATTACAAATCTTATGGTAATTGAATAAGGAACTGGGTTTTTTTTTGCTAGTGAAGAAAAGCATAGATAGCAGTAGTGAGATAGACCAAGAGCGCCGAGCTGACCAAAACGACAAGAGCCGCAACAGAATGAACCGCAGATTTGCTCCCACAAGACAACATCCCCAACCGGATCTGAATCACATTCACCATCGACAACATTAGAAACAGACAACCCATGACGGATCCGAACGCCGACCCTAACATCCCGAACCTGAGGACCTTAAGGTTGATGTGGGCCCGGAAGGCCTCGTCGACGTCTTTGCTGTTGAGCAAGTTGATGGCGAGCTTGAGGCCCTGGGCGATCAGGGACGAGAAAAGAAAGAAGCTGAAGGAGACAACCTCGAAGACAAGAAGCTTCTTGGCTACGTCATTGCCGGCGTCGCAGGCTGTCCGGTTCTCGAGGCTCTTTTGTCCCGGAACGGTCAGGGACAGGCCCACGAAGACTGCAATGGTGAAGAGGGAGTTGACGTTGACCAGGCCGTCCAGGGCGGTGACGTGGACGCTTGTGGTGGATGAGGACGACGACATGGATGTCACTCTTTGCTGGCCGGAGTAATGCTCTTTTGGGTACTCGTCAGATCTGAAAAATGAATCAACAGAGAGAAAAAGATGGTCAATTTGGTGGGTTTGGAGGGTTGTGGCTCAAAACCCAGAAATGAAAAATGAGAGGCTAGCTTTGTGTGGAGCAGTACTCATCCATGGTGGTCTGAAATTGCTATGTTGTACTTTGGTTTCTGCAGCTGCTTCTAGTATGGGTTGTTGGTGACTCAGATTTTGTGTTACTGTTTTATATTGTTGTTTGCTGGAAGGGTTTTTGTGTTTGTTTCTGGGGAGATTGACTGATTGAGGAGGAAATTAGAAGAGGAAAGTGAAAGTGAGGCAAAGGAAGATGCTTTCCTTTTATTATGTTGTGCTTTTTGAGATGGTTTTAAAGTTCCAAACTTCCAAGGATTTTAGTTTTTTCTTTTTCTTTGCTTTGTGAGGTGGGTGAGGGATTAAAGACATTGAATTGGCTAAGGCTGTTTCAATTTTCCAACAGAATTAATGTCCCAACCTAAAAAAGTTGCAATAAAAACATTGACGAAAAAATGACGTTTGAGTATTTGGCTTCAAAAGATTTCAAAAATTGTAGATGAATAAATTTACCTCTTTGGATGAGGAAATTCTAGTACGCAGCACGGCATGCTATGCCGATTTCACTAGAAGACAAAATAGGTAATGTCATCAAAAGCTTTTCCAGAAAATACAACCGGAGAACCTTCCTAACCAGTTTTTACTTTTAGTAATTATATTTTTATCCTGCTTTTACTTTTAGTAAAAAAATAATAATAATAAAATAAAATAAAAAAATAAAAATCTTTGACGGAGCATGATGACCTATAAGTATGAATTTGTTTATTTACCATAATACAAATATATAAATCTATCATCAATTTGTACCAGGTTAGATTATATATCAGAAGTTAGACAGTCTTTTAAAGAGTTGCGGGAAGAAAGAGAAAAATTAAGAAAACTAAAAGAACTTCGATCTAAGCTTCTGTTTCTGCTAGATCTCGTAGACCTTGAAGAAACTCGTCCTGGATCCGTCTTCTTGCCTGCAAAAGGATACTGACCGGGACTTTCCGGTCTTTATCTCTCCGATGGTAAAGTTAGTTTATCAGTAGGAGTATATTTAAGTGTAAGGAGATGTTTTCTTACCCTTTTGGCTGACTTCACCATTATACTTATAGCCCCGGGTTGTCTTGCATTTCAAACATTCTTCGATGTGGGACAAGTATGACTCCCGTGTAGTCGTACTCCCTCCCGGGCAGGACCGTTACAACTTTCTGCTTCGTAGCATCACGGGCCGGGGGAGGTATTTGTCGACTACCGACTACAAGTCCCCCCAAGTTCCCGTTCAAGACACGTCTTGAGTGGGGACTTGAAGAAATGGTTTGTGATGCCGAATTGTTAACGGGTACCCGATCATAGTCCCCCCAAGTTCGTACTCAGGACATGTTTGAACGGGTTGCCGTTGGGATGGAAGGTAGCGAACCATTCCACGTTAGTTGTTGCTCGAGCGCGGGGTATGATCCCCGTGTGGGTTATCAGGCCACTATTCTCCGTGTGAAGGGAATGATACAGGCATGCCCAACTCCCGTGTTTCCGGAGTCGTACAAGGGGCTTACAGCTCTCAAGGCTTGGTTGTTTCAACCTTGCATCCAACCGGTGGTACGCGCGGGGCGACCACAGCTCGCGTGTCAGTTATGTACGCGGCGAGAACTTTTCAGCCCGCGTGAAAGTGTTGCCTACGGAGTGAACGCAGCTCGCGTGTAAGTTAGGTACGCGGAGCGAACTCAACCGGTGGTTCGCGCGGGGCGACCACAGCGCGCGTGTCAGTTATGTACGCGGCGCGAACTCTTCAGTTTGCGTGGTCACTGGCACGCGGAGCGAACCCAGCTCGCGTAAAAGTATTGTACGCGGAACGAACCCAGCTCGCGTAAAAGTATTGTACGCGGAACGAACCCCACAGCTCGCGTGCTAGTCATGGCACGCGGAGCGAAGTCAACAGCTCGCGGGGAAGTCGTGGCACGCGGAGCGAACTAGCGTGTAAGTATTGAACGCGGAGCGACGTATTCAGCTCGCGTGACTTGTTTAGTCGTTTTGCGCGGGGTGAACTCCTCGCCTTGTGTGGAGGGGACCCTGGTGGCTTGATTGATGGGTCTGCGTAATCCCCGGGAGCTAAGTGACCACTGGCGAGTGCTACCGGGTAGTGTTGTTGTGCATTAATGGTATGTCCGCCAGGTGGCGCTGTGGGGGGGGGTGAAGGGATGTGCATTTAATGCGAGGCGTGTCACGCCTGTCGTGTTGGAGAAGCTACTCGGTAGTGGGGCACGTGTCTGGATCCTACGGTGGGCGCGACCGGTTGGATATAAGGAGGCGCTGCCTTATCTTCACTCCCGTCTTGCCGTTGCAGCGTGGAGGAAAGAAGGGAATTCATACGCCTGGGGGAGTGCTGCTGCTCTGCTACAGTCGATCTTGCGATTGTGAGGTGCTATCCATTTGCTGTTCTTGTGTGTCGTCGGCCGTCGCTATCTGGTGAGTTTCCCTTCTCTAGTGTGTAGTTGTGTGGCTGTGAGTATCTAGTAGGGTGTGGATTGGTAGATGTTTCTGGGTTTCTAGGTGTCGTCGGGTGGTGGAAACGGGTGGTGTCAAAACTTCCCGGCGGCGGTACGCGGTGTAGGTATCTGATAGGGTTTTTTGTATAGGGTTAAAAGGGAGTCAAGGGCTTCTGACGCGAGCGTTTCTGATTCGTTTCGGCTGGCCCGTGCGGATGAGGACGAGAGGATGGAGGGGTATCTACGCCGGGAGACTAATAGGGATGCCGAGCAGGCGAAATCAAATTCTGGAGTTTCCAGCTCGAGCACCGAGTACCCGGTGATGGAAGCGATCCCGATCCCTCACGTCCTTCACCGTTTGGAGGACGGGAGGGTGTGTGATGAGCCCATATGCAGTTACACGCCTGAGGAGATCGAACAGTTGAGGGAGGAGTGGAACATTCCTCCCGAGATCCCTATGCGTGGCTTGTACCCGGGAGAGCTTGCGTGCGCTCCGAGAGATAAGTATGTAGCGGTGCATGACAACATGTTCAGGAATGGGTTCTCCGTACCGCTACCGCAATGTGTGCAGTACATACTGAGTATGCTGCAGCTCGCTCCCGGCCAGGTCCCGCCGAACCAGTGGCGTCAATTGCTGGGACTAGGTTGTCTGTATTTCCTTTCGAACTTGGGCTGGCCGACAATCAATGAATTTCGCGCGCTCTACAGGCTATCATACTCGAAGAAGGTGGGAAGCTCCGGGTGTGTAGGCTTTACCGCGCGGGACTATGAGTCAGTGATCACCTCCCTTCTTCGATAAACAAGGAGTGGAGGGGGAAGGTAGTCCTGGTGGGGGGGCTCTGGCAAAGAAAGACGAGACGGTACACGGTTCCCAACTACTTCCGGGCTATTGGGGATCAAAGCTACTCGTTGACAGCGATCGAGCGGGAGCGGATTGCCCGTATATTCGCTGCGTGGCCCCACGACGAGGATCGTAGCTCGTATCACTTGACGCGGTGGGCCGTTCTCGCATACTGTGAGATGGGTAGAGTGCCCGGTGGGTTCATCTTGATTTCCGCTTTATATCTGAAGTCTTTAGTATGCCCAGTGTAATTAATGTCGTCCTTTGGTGTGTAGGAAAGATCCCTAGGCGTGTTCCGCGCCCGAATCATCCGCTTGACATGGAGAAGGATCAAGCCCTCTTGAAGAGGCTCCTGACCAAAGGGGATCTGGCATCGCGCACTGAGGTGGACGTGGACACGCATACGGTATGTGTTTTGAATAAACAGAAGCTGCTGGATGTTCCCGAAGAAGTATATGGGTCAACGGAGACTCCGCCGGTACCTCTTCCTACAGGTTCGCCGATCACTTTGGGTGAAAGGAAAAGGCACCATCATCACTCGAGGAGAACTCAAGGTGTCGAGGAGCCCCTAGTGACAGACACCGGCAGGGTCGTGTCCGGGAGTCACGTACCAAAGCCGAAGAAGCATAAGGCGGCTCCCGGGGCATCTACGTCGACTCCCACGCTGTCCATACTTGCCTCTGCGGTTCCGAAGATTTCGAAGACTCCGATCAGGCAGGTTCTTGATGAGTATGGTTATGCGGACGAGAAGTTCGTCCGGGCGATGGTTGGGGACCTGAAAGGGATTGATCTGGACCGGGTGAGATTCAAGGAGAGTTCTCCCTCCGAGTCCCGAAGGATAGCACGGGAGCACCTGATGAAGGTAAGCGTACGGGATGCTTGTGTTTTGTTGTGAATTGTGTTTGGGGACTGGTATTTGTAGGCTCATTCTTTTGTACTTGTAGGCTTTGTTCGCGGTGTACTCCATTGACGCTAGCGAGGACACTGCTGTACTGAAGGAGCAGGTGGCGAAGCTCAGCGGACACGTAAGCTACCTTCAGACTGAGAAGGGGTCTCTCGAAAGGGAGAAACAAGTTTTGGTCGAGAAGCTGGCCACGACTCAACAGCATGTCCGGGAGGTGGAAAGCAAAGCGGATCGGGTCCCGGAGCTCGAAGCCGAATTGCAGGCCTTGAGGGTGGAGGTGGAAAAATATCGCCCGCTGGAGGATAGGCTTCGTGAGAAAGAGGCCGAGATAGCGGAGTGGGAGAGCTTGGTTCCCGTGCGCTGTGAGCAAGCGGTTGCGGCGTTTAAGGAGTCGCAGGAGTTCAAAGGTCTGCTCCAGGCTGCTCGGGATGAGGCCATCACGGAGAAGTTCACAGAGTGGAGTGTGCACGGGTACCTCGACAAACCCCGGATGCTCGCGGATCTGCTTGCTGCGCAGGAGAAGGGCGAAGCACAGGGCTCCCAGGCTATCCACCCGGAGGGTCCTGTCGAGGCCGATCCTGAATGCGCTGGGGCTGAGGTGCATGTGTCCGAGAGTGAGGGCGAAGAAGATACACCCGACTCGGTCGAGAATGACATGGTATAGGGTGTTGAGCTGAGCGCAACTGGACTAATTTTTTGATTTTGCTGTGGAATGGCTGTGTCGGCCCGTGGTCCGGTTTGTATATTTGTAATGTGTTTCAAGTGTCCATGTTGAATTCTCATTGTTATGCCTTTGAATTGTGTTGCCTCTTTGTTTTGCCCGTTGGAATCCGGTGTACCACCCCCACAGTTTTACTCCAGTGTTACGAGTTTAACTGTACAAATGTTGTGAATTTAACTTCTTCATTTCTGTAAGTTGTTAACAAAACAAATGAAGGCATCTTCCCGGGTCGACTTAACCAGACCCGGGAGGCATGATTTACAATTCCTGACCTCGATTAAACGGGGTAGAATTTAAGGTGTTCGGTGTTCCACGGGTGCCCGGTGACGATGCCGTCCCTGTCTCTTAGAAAGAATGTTGCTGGGCTGACTTCCTCCACGATCTCGTAAGGGCCCTCCCAGGTCGGATCAAGGGCCATTGGTTGGGCCATCACACGCTTCATTACCCAATCTCCGAGACCCAAGGTGCGCGGTCTGACCTTGGAGTCGTAATGCCGGGCGACGCGCTGCTTGTAAACTTGGTTGTGTATGTCGGCCCTGTCCCTTCTCTCCTCAATGAGATCCATGTTTAACTGTAGCCCCTCGGTGTTGGTTTGTGCGTCGTATCCCTCGACTCTTCCAGTCGGTATCGTCACTTCGACGGGAATGACAGCCTCCGTGCCGAAAGCCAAGCTGAAGGGTGTCTCTCCCGTTGATGCCGTAGCAGTAGTTCGGATGGCCCACAGAACCTCCGGGAGGGTTTCCGCCCACAAGCCTTTAGCGGCGTCTAACTTCTTCTTCAGCAGTTTCTTGATAATCTTGTTGACCGCCTCCACCTGCCCATTGGTCTTTGGGTGTGCTACCGATGCGAACACCATCCGAGTTCCCATGTCCTTGGTGAACTCAATGAGCCTTGGGTTGTTGAACTGCGTGCCATTATCGGTTATGATAGTCTCCGGGACACCGAATCTGCAGTAGACATTTTTCATGAGGAATCCCATCACGCTGTCGTGGTTATCCGACGAAGCGGTTCTGCTTCAACCCATTTTGTGTAGTAATCCACCGCTACGATGGCATACTTGTACTGTCCGAGAGCGGTAGGAAACGACCCAATCAAGTCCAAGCCCCACTGTGCGAAGGGCCACGGAGACAGCAGGATTGAGAGTGCAATGGGCGGGGAATGGACCGCGTTAGCGTGTTGGTGGCATTTATGGCATCTTGCTGCTACTTGGTCCGCCATCTTCGCCATGTTGGGCCAAAAATACCCCGTTCTGAGTGCCTTGAACGACAGGGATCTTGATCCGGAATGATTGCCACAAACGCTCTCGTGGATGTCCCGAAGGATCGTTTCACCGTTTTGTACCGATACACATTTTAAGTTGGGAAAGCAGTAACCCCTGCGGTACAGTGTATCGTTGATGAGCGTGTATCGGGCGCATCTTGATTGCAACTTCCTTGCATGTTGCCGATTCTCCGGGCGGACGCCCTCTTTGAGGAACTCGATGATGGGGTCCATCCACGTCGGTTCTGCGGGACCGGTAGTGATGGCGAAGATTTCCGAGATCGTCTTGTCGATACTCGGCCGGTTCAGGATCTCCACTTTCATTTCTTCGTGTCTTTGCTGACGGGTGCCGGTGGCAAGCCGGGCCAAAGCATCGGCATGGCTGTTTTCCTCCCTAGGGATCTGGGCCATAGTTGCCGACTCGAATTCGCACATGAGAGCTTTTGCGAGTGCCCGATAAGAATTGAGGTGCGGCTCTTTAACTTCAAATGTCCCGTCTACTTGGTTCACCACAAGCTGCGAGTCGCTGAACACCTCGACTCTTTTGACCCCAATCCCTAATGCCAGTTGTAATCCTCCGATCAATGCCTCGTATTCGGCTGTATTATTGGACACAGGGAAATTAAACTCCTGGGCGTATGTGTATGCGAACCCGTCCGGGCTAACCAGGATGATTCCCGCTCCGCTTTTCTCTTTAGTGACGGAGCCGTCTACGAACAACTTCCAACACGGCCGGACTTCACGGGGAGCCTCCGTGTCCTCTTGCTCTGCCGCTGAGCACTCCACGACTCTTTTCATGGGGGTCAATTCGGAGATAAAATCCGCTGCCGCTTGCCCCTTGATGGTCACTCTAGGCACGTAGTGGATGTCGAACTCTCCCAGTTCTATCGCCCATTTGGCCAGTCTCCCGCTGGTCTCTGGCTTCTGGAGGACTTGCCTGAGGGGGTAGTTGGTGAACAGGGTGATGGAATGAGTTTGGAAGTAATGCCGCAGCTTCCGGGCAGTCACGATGAGTGCTAGGGCCAACTTTTCTAAGTCCGGGTATCTGCTTTCAGCCAGTGTGTAGCCCTTGCCAACATAATACACCGGAAGCTCCACGGTGTCATCTTTTCTGATCAGAGCTGAGCTTACTGCCGTATTAGATGCTGCAAGATAAAGATATAGCATCTCCCCGGGAGTTGGTTTGGAAAGCTTCGGGACGAATGCCAAATATTCCTTGATATTCCTAAAAGCCTCGTCTTGCTCCGGCCCCCAATTGATCAGCTTGCAATGCTGGCTCTTGAGGAGTTTGAAAAACGGTGCACACTTGTCCGTGAGTCTGGAGACAAACCTAGCGAGAGCTGCGATCTTACCCGTTAGGGACTGCACATCGCTTCGGACCTTCGGGACCACCATATCCATGATGGCTTGGACCTTCTCTGGGTTCGCTTCAATTCCCTGCCGGCTAATCACGTGGCCCAAGAACTTCCCTTTGACAACTCCGAACACGCATTTCTCCGGGTTCAGCCTCATACCGTACGCGAGTATAATATCGAAAGTTGTTTGCAGGTCACTAACGTGCTCGACCGCAGTGAGACTCTTGACTAGCATGTCATCCACGTACACTTCCATGGTGATCCCCAGCTGCTTAGCGAACATCTTGTTCATCAGGCGCTGGTAGGTCGCTCCCGCGTTCTTTAGTCCGAATGGCATCCTTTTGTAATAGTAGACTCCTTTGTCGGTCGTGAAGGCAGTATGTTCCTCGTCCGCGGGGTCCATCATGATTTGGTTGTAGCCCGCATAAGCGTCCATAAAGCTCAGCATTTCGAACCCAGAGGTGGAATCGACAAGCTGGTCGATTCGAGGCAACGGGAAGCTATCTTTGGGGCACGCCCTATTAAGACTGGTGTAGTCCACGCACATCCTCCATTGCCCTACCGCCTTCTTGGGGACCATGACCAAGTTGGCCAACCATTGCGGGTATTTCGCTTCCTTGATAAACTGGATATCCAGCAGCCTCTGCACCTCTCCCTTGATGACGTCATACTTGGCCACGTCGAATGACCTCCGCTTCTGCCGTACGGGGGGTACGCCTTTACGGACTCCCAACTTGTGTGTGACTATATCACTCGAGATACCGGGCACGTCAGCGTACGACCAGGCAAACGCTCTGCTGTTTGCCTTCAGAAAACGTACGAGTTCCTCCCGCATGGCGACAGGTAATCCGGTCCCAATCTTCGTGGTTCAGGCTAGGAACTGGTCCGAGATGCAAATGAGCTCTGTTTCCTCAACCGACCGTGGTCTCTCGGATTCAGTCTCTTCCGTTGCAGCATTAATTCTGGGATCCTCATAAACATCCGACATGAGTCTATTCGTACTTCCGGAGGTTAACACCTCTGCTCTTTTTCTGCCGGTATCCCGGTCGATAGCGTAACATCCTCGTGCAACCACCTGATCGCCACAGATGGTAACGACACCCGTGGGGGATGGTAGTTTCATCATTAGCATGTGACCGGCGATGAACGCCTTGAGTTTCCACAAGGCCGGTCTCCCAAGTATCCCGTTGTATGATGAGTTACAGTCGACTATGATGAAGTCTACCGTTGATCGCAGCGTGCTCCCCTCCGAACCTCTGAGGAGCATAGGTATGTAGTCAGACCCGAGAGGTTGCACCACGTCTCCGGAGAAGCTTATTAGCGGTTCATTATCCTGTGTGAGCTTGCTGCTCCCCCTCTTTAGTGCCTGCCAGGCATTTCTGAACAGTACATTCACGGACGCCCCGGTGTCGATCAGAATTTTCTTACAGAGATAGTGATCCAACTGTGCAGTGATCAAGAACGGATCCTCGTGAGGCAGCCTGGTCCCTTGCTCCTCTTCTTCTTCGAACCTCACGGATTTCCACGTCAAGTTGACATTCTGAGCGCTATAGCTCCTGAAGGCGTATACCTCCCGCCCATCTCTGATCCCGGGGCATTGTTTCTTGGCCCTGTTACTTCTCTGGTCGATCGGCTCTCCCCCGCGGATCGTGTTGATCGTCCCGTACACGGATTCCGCAGGCGCTTGTCGTTGTCCTGACACGTATTGCTGAAGCTTTCCTGCTTTTAGCTGGCTTTCGATCGTCTTTTTTAGCTCAATGCAGTTATTTATCGCGTGCGTCGCTTCCCCGTGGTATCCGCAGTACTTTCCGGTATCTTCCCTCGTTAACCGGGACGGCGGAAACTTTCTGGTCGCCGGTCCCGGGATTGTTCCCTTGTTCTCGTTCCATACTACCTCGGGGGTTGCTGTTAATGTGGTGAAGCGTTCCCTGGCTACAGGAATTGTCGCTCCCAGTCCGCCGTCCCGAGAGCTCCCTCTGCGTGGACCCCCCAATGGCTTGGTTTGTTTCCCGCCCCCGTCCTTGAACCTCTTGCTCGGGGCGCACGCTTGTCCCTCTGGGTCCCCTTGCCAGGTTCTTACTTCTTGGATCGATTGCCCTCGGGATTCGGCCCTCCTACCTTCCTTTCTTTTGTTCGCATGCCGATCCCCATACGTGTCGTGGTCTGCTTGGGTGTGTCTGATCGCCATTTCCATTAGCTCGTCATAGCCCCGTGGGTTTTCAATCCGTACTGCGTATAAGAACTTCCCGGGCAGTAGGGCCTGGACGAAGGCTTCCTCCGCCACCTTCTTGTCGAAACTCCTAACCTTGGCCGTGGCCCCCTGCCAACGATTCACAAAGGTTTTTAACCCCTCGGCGTGCCCTTGCTTTACTTTGAAGAGTTGGGTGGTATTCTGCCCGTCCGTTCGCAGTATGAATCGGTTCACGAATCTGTCCGCGAGCTTCCTAAAGCAATCTATTGAGCCGGCCGGGAGCTCATAGAACCAGCTCAGCGCCTTACCCGATAGCGTCTCCTGAAAGATGTTGCAACACGCGGCATCCGAATAACCCTTTGCGTTTGTATAGGATTTAAAACTGTCGAGGAAGAGATGCAGGTCCCCTTCCCCCCCGTAGCTCAACTTCAGAGGCTTTGCTGCGTGAGAACGTACGGTCTGCGTAATGGTCCGCGTGAACGGTCCCCTTCTTTCTTCGAATCCCACACCGGGCGGGTTGTGGGCCGCCCGTCTCTCCGCCTCGTCTACCCTCATGGTCAGGTTCACCACACTGTCCCGCATTGCCATTAGGGCCGTCTCTATGCCTGTCATTTCCGATCTCCCATCCTCGATAGGCGTTGGGGGCGGTGGTGGGCCCTCTCTCTCCATAACTTCTGGGAATAGGTTTGCCCCGACAACGACTGTCCTGCGGGCGATCATCGGTGGCGTCATCGGCGAACCCGACCCTTCGCCTTGCGCCTCGCGTGATATGGCAGCAGCCCGCTCGATTGCCTCGTCTCTCTCCAGTCTTCTTGATAACGCGCCCATTATCGTCGCGTTATCTTTCTCCAGCTTTTTCTCCCGAGCGGTTGCTTCTAAGCGGTCCCGCGCTCTCTCCCTTTCCATACGTGCCACGTCCGCTCTTAACCTCCCTACCATGTCCTCCAGTTCTTCCTGCGTGGGATCGCGCATCACCCCGTCCGGGGTCCTTTGCAGATCGTTTATCGCCAGCGCGCGCTCCAGCCTCTCCTCCGTTCCTCCCGTCCTAGTATTGCTTCCTGGTGTCCCATCTCTACTGAGGCCACTGTGGTCTCCTGTCGTCATCCTGCTCCCGACTTCTGCTTCATTTGTCTCGGTCATCGTGACACTGGCTTTTCGTAAAGAATTCCCACAGACGACGCCAATTGTTTCTGCTAGATCCCGTAGACCTTGAAGAAACTCGTCCTGGATCCGTCTTCTTGCCTGCAAAAGGATACTAACCGGGACTTTCCGGTCTTTATCTCTCCGATGGTAAAGTTAGTTTATCAGTAGGAGTATATTTAAGTGTAAGGAGATGTTTTCTTACCCTTTTGGCTGACTTAACCATTATACTTATAGCCCCGGGTTGTCTTGCATTTCAAACATTCTTCGATGTGGGACAAGTATGACTCCCGTGTAGTCGTACTCCCTCCCGGGCAGGACCGTTACAACTTTCTGCTTCGTAGCATCACGGGCCGGGGGAGGTATTTGTCGACTACCGACTACAGCTTCATAGAAGTACAAAAAATTATTGGGATATTATCTATCAGATCTAGAAAATGATCTATTAAGTAGAAGAAGAAGTCAAAATTCTCAAAGAAACGTTTGAGGAAGATCAAAAACCTTTTGATTATTTAAGCATCGATTAGATCCACCCTAGCCGGTATCAGAGCCTACTTTGCTCAAAAACAGGTAAAATGAAGGCTGATGCCACAAAGTTGGCTTCTCTTAACAAACAAAAGAGAATCTAAATTTAAAAACTATCAATCCTATTGTACTGCAATAGGAACTGATAAGTAAGAAGTGTAATACCCCGGAAATTTAATATTAGTTTCTAATATTATTTTGGGAATTTTCAAGTTAGAAGTTAGTGTGTTTTGAGATTCGAAGGAAGAGCGGAAGAGTTCGGTTGCATAATTTACCGAAGCGGTATTATGGTTTTGAAAGGTCAAGAGTTGACTTTTTAATCTGTTGGGTTTCTCGAGAAACTTCCTTCACAAAAGTTGTAGAATTTGTCGATACGAGTTCGTAGACATATGGCACGCGTAAAACGGATATCGTATGAGAAAGTTATGGTCATCAGAAGTTTGTGGCTTTATGGTTTTTTTTGGGTTTATTAAGGAAGTTAAGGGTTCCATCCTCCGGAACCCATTTCTCTCTCTCTCCTTCTTCTCTCTCGCGATACCTTCGGTATCAAAGTTCTCCAGCCGACCCGACCCGAACCCGCCAACCCGACCCAATTTTTCCGGCCAACTCCGATCGACTCAGGCGACCGCACCGGTCGGAGTCGCTTCATCTTGGCGGCGCAACCTTCCCTGTGGTAGTGGCTTGCTTCGATTCATGGTGGTTCGTGTGAACCGAAGCTAGGAAGTTCGGCTTGGAGACCGGTCGGGATTTCCACCTCCGACGGCGGCGACGCGGCTTGGAAATGGTCGGGATATGAGCTCCTTGGCACCCTGGTACAACTGCGGGTGGTCTTGAAGCTCGACTCACAGCGGAGAATAGCGGCGGTGGATTCCAACTTTCCGGCGAGTTTGCCGGTGTTTTCCAACCGATTCCGGCCGAACTGGGTGAAACCTCAGGTATAAAAGATGCTTCCCTTGCTTCAATCTACAAGTTTGATGTTAGAAGTTTGTTGAGATTTTGAGTTTGGTAGGGTGGCGCGGGGGGCCCACTCGCCGCCGCTTGTGGTGGCGCGTGGCGGCGCGTCTGGCAGGGTGTGTAGGTTTTGTTGCAAGGGTTAGCTAGCTCTTGTTGATCTGAGCATGTTGATATATTATAGGCTAGGTTGAGATCATGTAATGCTTAGTTGTTGGAGTGTTTTCGTTGATGTTGTTGAGTTTGTGAGTTAGAATGTAGGAGCAGTTTTTGGTAGTTGCAGGAGGTGTTGTTTTGGGGATCGAAGACCTTGGGAGGTCTTGAAGGAGAGTTGCTCTCCTTTGGGCAAACCTTCGGGTTTAGTTTTGAGCTAAGAGGGCAAATGTTACTTTTTAGTTGGTTGGTTGGTTACTGAGTTATTATTTGTGTAATTTAGGTGACTTGTAAAGTGTGATTTGGGATTGGTTCTTGTGTTTTGTTGAAGACGCAACGGGATTTTTGAGGTGAGTAAAATCTCACCAAGGTTCACTTTGTGACCTTTTTACTTATGTGGTTATGGTAATTATCATGGTGATTATATGATGATGATTAGATGATGATTATGGTGATTTTATGATGGTGATTATATATTGATGATCATGGTAATTATATGATGGTAATTATATGATGATGATTTGATGATGATCATGGTAATTATATGATGATGATTTGATGATGATCATGGTAATTATATGATGATGATTAAATGATGATTATGGTAATTATATGATGATGATTAAATGATGATTATGGTGATTTTATGATGGTGATTATATATTGATGATTATGATGATTAAATGATGAAGATGATGTTTTGATTTAAAAATTATGTTTCTCTTTTGTTTTGTTTAAAATATATGAGCTTGATCGCCAACGGCTCATGGTAAATGAAAACAAGTTTTCTTTCAAAAATATAATCTTTCAAATGTGCATTTGTTGTGAATTTGTGCCTTAATGGTGAATGTGTGCTTTTGTTGTGAATGTGTGTCTGAGCGGTGATTGTGTGCATTCGTTGTGAATGATGCCTTAGTGGTGATTATATTGTATTAGTTGTGGAAGTGGTGTCTTAGTGGTGATCGTATGCATTAGTTGTGGATGTGTGTGCCTTAGTGGTGATTATGTGTATTAGATTAGGAGCCTTCGTGGTGGAACGGGAACCAAGCCTTGGCCGGGTGATTGGTTACGGTCAGTATAGAGCTCTAGTCTGTCTGTTGGTACTTCATGGGGGATGACTAAGTGTTGACGAACCCATGAGTACGCGTTTGTGTGATTACTTATGGGGGATGACTAAGTGTTGGCGAACTCATAAGTAAGAGTAGAGAAATGATTGTGTAATGTTCTTATGTGTTGTTAATTGAATTCTTTGTTTTGACTATCTCCTGAACTATTCTCATCCGCAGGAGATTCTTAAATCTTAATTGTGTGATTTTAATTGAATTCCTGAACTATGTTTTTGCAGGATTTATTTTGATTTTTGGTGTTCTGAATTGTTGTGTTTTTCTTAATTAATTCTTTGAATTCTCTTGCTTTTAGGCGATTCCTGAACTAAGCTGCCAATGCAGGAATTTCTAGTTTTATCTTTAGTAAATTTGTTGGATTGGTAGATTTAATTATTTGTTCTCATTGTTCCTGTGTTTTACTTTGTTGGTAGAAGTATTTAGTTATTTTTGGGATTTACTCATACGGGCTTTTTAGCTTACCGAGTTTGTTGTTTACAACCCGGTGCACCATTTCCTGGTGTAGGGGTTGGACCTGCAGGTGTGGATTAGCAGGGTTGAGGCGGAGGCATAGTGGCAGGATTTTAGTTTCTGTGCACTTTATTGTATTTTGTCGTGACAGTTGTTTAAGCTCATGTGAGCGACTTACTTATTACTAGACTTTTGAAGTTCATGTAATTAAGTGGGATTAATGTTCAACTCGATTTACGAGTTTGTTGACTTGTACACTTCCAGTATTGTTTTTAGCTTAGAAGTTGTTAAGCAGTTTTTTTGATATTAAGATTTTGAGTTATATCACGCCCAGATTTTTGAAAATTTATCTTTCGAAAATTGGGGTGTGACAAGAAGTGTGCTTTCATACAAGGCATATTCAAGAAAGTCAATACTCCATTAAATACGTATGTAGAGTATTAAATACTCTCTACGACTAACATATTCATCTTCAAAGAGATATCGGAGTAGAAGAGCTTGATCCATCAAGACCAAGCTTAATCGAGTTCCTAGATCATTTATCTAGGGATAAAACCTCTGAAAAAATAACATAACAACTCGAAAGATTTAATCTAAGGATTAATCAACTTGAAGAAATAAATTCAAAAATTGCTAGACTTGAAATCAAGCTAGATTATCTCAAAGAGAAGCAATATCTAATAGATATTGAAAAGAAATTAGTTCGCACTAAGAATCTTGCCAACAATATTCATCAGCAAGCAGTGGAACTAAGAAATACTCAAGAAAATCTGAAAAAGCTTTTAGAAACTCTTATCTCCATAATAGGATGAATCAAAGAGTAGATCTAAAAGTAAAACATGAAGATGTTAAAGCTATTGGCTTTCATCGTCCTACAGAGAAACTTGCTGAAAATGTAGAAGCAATAATCCTTCAGCAGAATTACAATATCGCTTATGTCCAAGAGATATGTACCGATCTCGAAATTCAATTTCGAGAGTTACATAGCAAAATCTCAAATCTACAAAAGATTGTAGAAAAGATGAAAGAAGGAGAAAGTTATGAAGAAAAGCTAACTCAAAATGTAGCTAGTAAAATCATCATACCACCTCCATCAATGAGAGAAAGTAGGCTAAGGTTTAGTGAACCAAAGCTACTTGAATGGAGAAACCTCATCGAAAAAATCTACAACAAAGAGAGATGTGAAGATGCTGAGTAGAATCCTCAGTAAAAGGAACACAGTTCCGGTATAGTTAATAAACACTCAAGAATTTGAGTATAATGAAATTGAATCTAGTGTGAGAGAAGCATCTACTCCTAGATTTAAATTCAACAAGATCTATAAGAAATGATCTTTCATTATGGATTCTCACACATTCAAGATACTAGAATTAACTGTTCCAGCTACAGATGGAGAAACAGACATCAGATTAATAACTCCAAAGGAAGTAAATGAAGCTTTCCAGAAAAAATATTCTTATATGCATATTGGAGTAGTTCAAGTAGGAATAAAACTTTTAACCAGAGATGGAATTGACTGTTCTGTTCTATGTGTCTTACAAGACGATAGAATAACAAATTTTAAAAAAAGTCTATGAGGAACAGTGGAAGCTTCCTTGTTCAGCCAAGTTGCATATTTTAATGTTTTTCCAAACTTCACAACGCATCTTAGAGATGCCGCTCACTGTCTAAGACTGAGAATTAAGACAGATGGAATTTCTATGAAGAAAGGAATGATGGAACTTGCAATAGATTATCGAATCTATTATAAGCTGATGAGTTCAAATGTAACTCCCAATACCAGGTTTTTAAATAGCCTTGGGATTACAACATCCATTCTCACCAACCCAAAAAATAATTCTCAGCAAAAACATGTCACAAAATGGTATGAAGTAACATTCCTAAGAGAATGGAATTTGACTCCTCCTGTCAAACAACTTGAAAGTATCAATGCTTCAATTTATGAAGACATGGGAGGAAAACTAAGTTTGCAGTTTCATAGGCATTCATTTGCTAATTATGAAGAAGCTAGTTCCTCTGGAACTAAATCAATTCTTCATGAAGAATCCTTTGAAGAGGAAGATACTAAAAGACCCATGAAAATGCTTAGAGCAGAAGAATTAAAAGGATTGTATACACAAGCTGAAACTTGTGAATCCATAGAAGAATTGGAGAAAATAATGAATAAGATTTCTCAAATTCAACTTGGAAAGAATAAGAGGAAGATTCTTCTTTATCAAGCAAAAGAAGAACCACCAGGTTCATCTTCTATGAATATAGATGGTGAGGAGAGGCAGGCCCCTCCAGAAGGTGGTCATACCATAGTACATAACATTACAAACAATCCAACTAAGATCATTTGAGAGAAGAATATCAAGCTTCCAAAAGGATAAGCCCCAACAGGAAGAAATGGAGAACGAAGTTCTCAGAAGTATATCCCTACCGAACCCAAATGGGGATAGTCAGTGTTCGAGAGAGGGGTTTATCTGGATTTAGACCAGGTAGGAGATAAAAGAACGACAATAGATAACTGGGTTGCTAGCTTAAAGTTAACTCAGGCTCTAGTGTTACTAAAGTATGCCTACGAGGATGCTCATGCATATTATGAGTCAACCTTAACTGGAATAGTCCAGAAATGGTATCAATCCTTTAAGAGAAGTTCTAAATAAGCTGATTGGGTAGTCAAGTTAGCTCAGACTAATAGTCCTTTAAATTTTGCAGTGCCTATCTATGCACAATTCTGTGGGGATATCACTGGACATAGTGAGCAATCTAAAGAACAAGCTAAGGCAAATATTCATAAATTGAGTATTTGTAACATGAGATATTTTGAGGAATATACCAATAAATTCCAAAACTACTACTACACTATTGGAGACATTGAGAATGATGATCTCATCAGAACATATTACAGAAAATTGCCAGAGTCCTGAAATGACGCAGTAGCACAGTCCTTGGAAGAAAACCCCCTTCAGTATTTTACTGTAGGAGGAATAGCAAAAAGAGTTAAGGATCTCCTAAGAAAGCAATACACAGAGAACATAAAATCCAAAACTGCCAAGAAGCAACTCAGAGGAGTTGAGAATATGTGTCCAAAAATATTAGATACTCCAACACAATGGGGATGTCATATTCCTAAAGAAAAAAAATACATAAAGAAGTTCTCTGGCAGCAAGGATGGTAAAAGGTTTGCTTCTAAAAATAAGTATAAGTTTAGAAAAAGTTCTAAATATAAGAAAGAAAAATCTTCTCAATCTTCTCCTAGAAAAATATTTTTCAAAAGGAAAAAGAAAACAAATTCTTCCCCCAGAGAAGTAAAGAAATGCAGATGTTGGTTTTGTAAGGCAGAAGGACATTATGCAAATGAGTGTCCTAAAAAGGAAAAAAGGTATTCTAAAGCCTTAATTGCTGAATATGATGAAGCAATAGAATGTGCTAATCTAAAAGGCTTTGAAATCGCATATTCTGATGAAGAGAATGAATCAGTATATTCTCTTAAGTACCCATCAGAAAGCGAGACAGAAAGTACTTTAGAAAGTTCTGAGGAAGAAGAAGAAGAAGATATAGGATATTGTCCTATATTTTTATTACAGATACAAAATTGGAAGGAAGAAACCTCTGATATTATCAGTACCTTCCATCCCAATCCGGGAAAATTTACATGTGACTATTGCAAATGTGATGATAATAATATAATTCTCATGTACTGTGAAGGTATAGGAGAAACTTATCATCAAGAATGCTTTATTGCAGAACTCAGAAGAAAAACCAAGGATAATGATGCTCATATCCTGGTAGAAGAGGAATATAATGTATTCCATAAAAAAGAACAAGAAAAGAACCTTGAAGAGGATATAAAAACAATGAAGTTTGTAACTTCATTAAGCCAGAACAAGGAAATAAGAGAATCTCTTGATTCTCTTAATTCCATAGCTGCTATGACAAGTGTCAATCCAATAACTGCTGTGACAAGTGTCAATCCTCTTGATTCCATAACTGCTATGAGACATGTCAATCCTTTCACAGAATTACTTGATGCTCCAAGAAAGCAAGAGCAAGTAATGCCAGTCCAGACAAGCATATATAGCAATTATATCACTATAGGACTGAAGTTTCCCAATTACAAGAAGTATCATCTACATGCCTTTGTAGATAGTGGTTCAGGGTATTCTCTTGCTAAAAGATATGCAATCCCTGAGGAATATTGAGATAAATCTCTAAGAACAGTTACTGGAATTGCAATGGAAGAAAATAAAATAGTCATGGATACAACGGCCCGAAATGTAAAAGTTTCCTTAGGAGGAGGAAACTTTATCATCAAGATTCTCTGGCAGTGTGAAGGCCAGACAACTGATTTTTTGATTGGAAATGACTTTCTTCTTCAACAAACAATAGTTCAAACACCAGAAATGATTGGGTTTGAGAAAAATCAAAAATTGTATTGGGAATCTCGATTAACAGACACGGTGAGCGTTACAAATAAAGGATTTACAAATCAATATCAGAAGTCGCTAGCAAAGAGTGGTGATTATAAGCCAATTCTAAAGCCAGTTTTGCTGTTACAAGACCAGCTTAAAGGCCACAGTGAAATATTGGTAAATGAAGCAACAAGTTTAGAAGACTCTGAATCAGAGGAAAATTCTGAATATCAAATTTCTAACAATGAGAGTTCTGACGGAGAAGAAGAATATATCAAAGAGCATAACTTAAAGGAATATGCTAATAAGGTAGAACAAAAAAAATACCGACTCTCACAGAAATAGAAAATTTGTTGAAACTAGTAATCAGTGAAGATCCTCAGTTGTATTGGGAAAAAGACCCAATATATTGTCAGCTAAGAATGCATGATGCAAATGTTATTTGCCATGTTAAAGTCATCCCTCATTATAGGAAAGAAAATAGGAAAGAAATGGAAAGTCAAATCCAAGAACTTCTGGAAAAAAGGTTAATCAGGCCTTCAAACAGTCCTCATCATGCCTCAGCATTCTTGGTAACAAATCATGCAGAACAATTAAGAGGAAATGCCAGAATGGTAATTGATTACAGGGATGTGAATAAAAAGACCATTAAAGACGGTTATCAGATAGCTCAGGTGAGAGTTCTCATCAATAGGCTTAAAGGAGCAAATATCTTCTCCAAGTTTGATGCAAAATCAGGCTTCTGGCAGGTTAAAATGCATCCTGATTCTATTGCTTTAACTGTTTTTGGAACTCCTCAAGGGCATTATGAATGGTTAGTTATGTCATTTGGTCTTAAGCAAGCTCCGTCTATTTTCCAAAGGAAACTGGATAATATTTTCAAGCCTTACTCAGATTTTTGCATAGTTTATATAGATGACATTCTTGTCTTCTCTAGAACTATGAATGAACATTTAAAGCACCTGGAACAGGTGTGTAAACTTATTGTTCAAAAGGGAATCATCCTTGGACAGACGAAGATTCACCTTATAAAGGGAGAAATTGATTTCCTTGGCATTCATGTTAAGGATGGAGAGATTCGTCTCCAAGAACACATTGTTAAGAAAATCAGCCAATTTCCAAACAATATCCCATATGCAAAATCTCTGCAGAGATTTTTGGGAGTTGTTAATTTTGCGAGAGATTTTATTCCTCAAGTCAGTGGTCTCACTGCACTTCTCTCTCCAAAAACAAGTTCTAAAAAGAAATGGTCTTTCACAGAAGATGACGGTAATACTGTCCGAATGATTAAAGAATTAACAAAAAATCTTCCTCCTTTACAGTTACCTGAAGAAGGAGATTTGATCATCTTGCAAACTGATGCAAATGATTATTATTCGACAGGAGTTGTTTTAGCTGTTGCTCCAGATACAAATCATGAAAAAATTTGCAAATTTTTATCAGGAAAGTTTAATGCAGCAGAGTTAAATTATTCTACTTGAGACAAGGAAGTCCTTGCCTTAATTAAAAGCATTAAGGGTGCTAAGGCATTCTTAGGAAATAGATTTGCAGTAAGAACTGATAACAAAAGAGTTAAAAATTTCAAAAACTACAAATTAACTGATGCTGCTGATAAAGGAAGAATTCTGAGATAGCAAATGTTTTTAACTCAATACGAATATGATGTTGAAATGGTTGCAGGTGACAAGAACTATTTGCCTGACGCGCTCACAAGAGAAATGACGATGTTTGAAAGAGAATGTCACAATCCAAGAAACCGGAAACCGGTATTAGAAGAGAAGAAGCTTTGGGAAAATTACAAGAGCGGTGATAAAACCGTATGACCTCTCCATGACAGACCAGGTTATCAATATATTGTTTCTTATGGAGCTGCTGAGGCAAGCCAGTCTTCAGAAAGAATCAAGCCAAGACTCGATGATCTTGGATGGGATGAACATTCAAACCATTTTAAAACTACTCTGAAAGATGGAGATCAATCTGAGGCTTCCAATGAAGAAAAACTCGTAAAAGAGTTCTTGCTGTGTCCAAAAGGAACAGCCTCAACTGACCGATCTCAGGGTAAAAGATCGGCTAGCCTGTCTCAAACGACAGACGGTAAAGGCATATAAAGTCCGTTTATGGTTGCTGCTTTGCCAAAAAGAAGAAGAGACCCTTTCAGGGCAAATAAACTACCTTTAGTTACTGGGAAAAGGTTGTTCATGATCAACCTTTAAAGATCTTTCAAAAAAACCAGTTTTCAGGACAGATAGGCTATTGGCCTTTAAGCAGAAGATTATTATTGATAATATTCTGCATGCTTTTTATGAGGAGAATGAAGCTCACTTTGTCACACCCCAATTTTCAAAGGATAAATTTTTAAAAATCTGGGCGTGATATAACTCAAAATCTTAATATCTAAAAACCTGCTTTACAACTTCTAAGCTAAAAACAATACTGGAAGTGTACAAGTCAACAAACTCGTAAATCGAGTTGACACTAATCCTACTTAATTACATAGACTTCAAAAGTCTAGTAATAATTAAGTCGCTCACATGAGCTTAAAACAACGGTCATAACACAATAACATAATGTGCATAGAAACTACAATCATGCCACTATGCCTCCGCCTCAACCCTGCTGATCAACACCTGCAAGTCTAATCCATACACCAGAAAATGGTGCACCGGGTTGTAAACAACAAACCCGGTAAGCTAAAAAGTCTGTATGAGTAAATCCCAAAATAACTAAATACTTCTACCAACAAAGTAAAACACATCAATAAAAGATAAAACTGATAATTCCTGCATTAGCAACTTAGTTCAGGAATCACCGAAAAACAAGAGAATTCAAAAGAAATAATTAAGGAAACATAACAAATCACAATCACTCAAATCATACATGAAATCCTGCAAAAAAGCGTAGTTCAGGAATTCCACTAAAAATCATACCATTAAGATTAAAGAATCTCCTGCAGACAAGCATAGTTCAGAAGATACTCAAAGTAAGGAATTTAAATGATAACACATAAGAACATTAATAACCATTTAAACAAAAGAACAATGCATCCTTAACAAGCCTTAATCCAAGGTTTGCCCAAAAAGAGACAACCTTCTTCCGAGACCTCCCAAGGTCATAAGGTCTAGGAACCCTCAACCAACCTATTGAAAAAGGTTAACAAGATTTTCAAAGCTCAAACACCAAGGTTTAACAACCTTTCACAATTCTCAACTTGGTCTTAAACCTAGGATGCAAAACTTAATCATAACATAACCTTATGACATGTCAATGAGATCGTATCGACAAGCACAAGCTAACAGTTACTCCTAACCTACCAACCCCTGCCGGACGAGCCGCCACACGCCACCACAGACTGCGGCGAGTGGGCCCCACGCGCCACCCTAAAACTTCAAAATCTCAACAAACTTCCAACATCAAACTTGTAGATTGAAGCAAGGGAAACATCTTTTATACCTGAGGTTTCACCCCAATCGGCCGAAAAACTCGTCGGAAATTGGAATCCGCCACCACCACTCTCCTCCGTGAGTCGAGCTTCAAGACTACCCGGAGACGAACCAGGACGCCAAGGGGCTTCTATCCCGACAGTTTCCAAGCCACGTCGCCGCCGTCGGAGGCGAGAATCCCGACCGGTCTCCAAGCCGAACTTCCTAGCTTCGGGTCACCACTTCGGGACTGAATCGGTGTGAACCAGCTAGAGGAGGATGAAGGCAAGGAGAAGCGGAGTCGATTCGGGCCAGTCGCGCGGTCAGGCGATGTCGGACGGCGTCGGAAAGTCTGGGTCGGGTCGGCTGGAGGACTTTGATACCGAAGGTATCGCGAGAGAGAAGAAGGAGAGAGAGAGAGAGAGAGAGAGAAATGGGTTCCGGAGAATGGAACCCTAAACTTCCCTAATTAACCCAAAAAAACCCATAAAGCCACGAACTTCTGATGACCATAAATTTCCCATACGACATCCGATTTATGCGTGCCACGTGTCTACGAACTCGTATCGTCGTGCTCTACAACTTCCGTGAAGGAAGTTTCTCGAGAAACCCAACAGATTAAAAAGTCAACTCTTGACCCTTCAAAACCATAATACCGCTTCGGTAAATTATGCAACCGAACTCTTCCGCTCTTCCTTCGAATCTCAAAACACACTAACTTCTAACTCGAAAATTTCCAAATAATATTAGAAACTAATATTAAATTTCCGGGGTATTACACACTTGCTTCAAACACTTAAAGCTTTAATAGAAGAATTGTATGGATTTCATACGAAAGACAAGAGTGTACGAGCAGAAAATCCAGCAGGAAATTCTAAGGTCCTCTACCTTGAAAATCCTGAAAGTGCTAAAATCCCAATGTTAGCACTAAAAGAATCTGAATGGTGTAGCTTTCATAATCTCTTAGGTGAAGGTAAAGATGTTCTTCCAAGAACATTATCAGCAGTCCCTGGCCCATATTATGGGAGATATTTGGTTGATCTTCAAGCAGAATATCCCCAAAAACACAAGTTGTGGCTTGTGGAAAATGGTTTTGTTCATAATCTTTGGACAAAAACTAATAAAGATTTGAAAAGATTCCCATATATAATATCTGAAGCTGTCAAGAACATTAGACCTGATGGATGTATTTTAATGTTAAAATTCATTTCAACTCCTCTAGAGTGGACAGTGGTAGATGGACAGATGAATTATATCTCTCCATATCATTATGTCAGATTAATCCAAAGTCCAGTTCAAAAACCAGCCGTTGTAGGTGGCAATGGTAGACCTAATCAAAGCATCCCATAGATGAAGGCTATGGCTATAGCTATTATGAAAGACGTGGTTCTAAGAGACTATGATTCAAGTCTCTTAGCAGGTGGAGAAAAAATAATTGTCACTTGCTATAATCACCCTCCATCAGAAAATTGTGACTTTTTCACAGCTCTTATGAGAAAGGAGGTGGATTGCACTCTGGCTACCACTATATGGCTAGAGAAAGTTGAGAAGGATGAAAAGTATAAGATTTCTTATCATTTTGATTCAGATCTTGATAATGAAGAAAATAACACTGCACGTCAATGAGAATACAGCGGTCCCAACTCTTCAGCAGGATATGAGGAAAATCTGGAAGAATATCACAACATAGTAAATATGTTGGAGACATGAATGGTTGCCGACGCATGAAGACATGAGACTTTACTTTTTCAAAAAGTAAGGTTATCAAGATAAGATTCCATTGTCGACCACTTAGTTTAGGGGAGTTTCAATTTCAGTTTGGAGTCCGCTCCCTATATAAGAAGCCTTAGGCGTCAGTAGGAAGACGTCAGAAAACTTGAGATAGAAGTTTGAAGTTCTCTCAACCTTTCTCAAGAAGCAAGATAGCCAAAATACAGTCTTTGTAGTATAGTGGTGTGAGAATAAGAGAGTGTGTGTGCTGTAGTCATCTGGTGTGGAGTACTGTATTTACAAGTAAATGTTTTATCTTGTAATTATAAGTATGAATAACTAAACAGCTTTTAACTGTTTACCTGAGAGCGAGGCTCTAGGTTTTGTATTTGAATTTATGTTTGAATAAATAAATTCTACTTGGTGCCTAATATTCCGTCGCAAAAATATATCTTGTTAATCTGTTATATTTTTGAACTTTCTCTGTCTGTTAAGTTACATTATCTTTGCATTTTATTTAGAACCATTCATATTTAGACTAGTAATTCCGTCATACTCAGTAACCAGGTCGACCATAGGTCTTTAGGTGAATTTTCGGCATGTTGAAAGCTAGTTCTTTTTAGGAATGTTTTTAGTTATTTGCGAGTAATGGTAACTTTGTGGTAAAACACCTGTTGTATAAGTCTCTAATCAGTCATCATTTGTCCTCTTGTTGTGCATATATTATAAATATTAGGAAAGCAGTCTGCATCCCATGCAGCGCTGCATGATAGACATACCCCTTTGGATGGATGTATACATTAGGAGCGTCATCCTTACTCCTTACCACATGGAATTGTGGTTGATCAATAGAAATGCATTATGTTAATCTGAAAGATAGTAATATGCAATACACATAATACTCTATCCATGTTTTTATTGGCCGGACGTTCCGCTATTAGAATCCGAGACATAAACCCCATAATTCTGAGATACTAACTTGCATCCGCATCACTCCCTTCAAATCTACAACCCTTGGTTTATGTTTTACGTTAAAAGGTGGAGATGCTCTAACAGGTAAAATTCAAAGAGAAAGCAAACATGTAAAAATCATGTAAAAAGAGCTTGGATTAGCAAAAAATTTCGATATAAATACAAGCTAGCTGGGAGAGGTTCTCATGAACACTATTTAGTTAAGGACTAGTTAAGTACTTTTTCATTAACTGGTTTATTACACTCACTTTTCAATTACATTTTTTCATCTCAACCGTTTAGTTTTTAGGTTTATATAAGTAGATCATTTATACAAATTTTCAGCTAAATTGGTGATTGTTTATGAATCAAACTAAATCAAATCAATGGACGATCCAAATCTGTCAAACAAAAGCCGTTCAAGTTTATAATTGGTATATCACATTTATGAATGTCTTAACGATTTTCAATTTGGATGAAAATTTGTAGAGTTGATCTATTCATATATATCTATAAACTAGATGGTCGAGATGTGAACATGCGATCGAAAAATGGGTGAAACAAAAAAAATCTTTAACTAGTCATTAACTTAGTGGTCCTGACTTCTCATTAGAACCACTCTCCTAACTAGTTAGACCCTTTGTTTTATGTGGCAATAATTTGAATATTTGATTGACTGGTAGCTTAAACTAGCATCCAACCAGTGGATAACAAATTTTCCATGGCCTCTTGCCCAAGAATCCTTCCCATTGACCCAAGAAGATATATACGTTTGGTTCTTGGACATGCGTCAAAGTTTCCATTCCCATACCAAAATTAAATCATAAATTCTACAATGTTCATTACTTGATATACAAGTGGCAATAAGAGTCGAGAGACATAGAGAAGTAGTATACTCTACATTTTCCCTCTAGATGAGAATAATAGCCCTATATCTTCGAAGACTTTTGAGACACAAGTTAATCTTAAGTATGATATAGGATCTTTGAGTCCTACAACGACGGCGCGATTGTCGTCATAAGTTTCTTGTTTTCTGGTGTCGATGGCAAAGCCAATCGGATTGGGACAGATTGATGAAGGTGTCGTGGCGTACCTCTTGCAATCATGCGTGGATATGGTGGATCTGTCTCATTCGATGGTGAAGGTGTCGATGACGGTTTATGTGATGCTTCACGAAGGTCGTGGCGGTGGCGGTGAAGGTGGAAGTGTTGATGGAGACAGGCACGAGTCACCTTTCGTTTTTGGGCCTTGGGCTGGATCTAGTTAAGGTGGCTTGGGTCTAAATTTGGGCTAGGGTTTGTGCCTTAGCTCAAGTCCAAAGTTTTTAGCTGGTCTATTTATTGTAAAACCTTTATTTAGGATGTGTATTTTTTCCAAGTATTAGTACTTCAATATTTCTCTATGTTTAGAAATAAGTGAAAGAATTTTGTAATGAATGGTACTAGCATGTCAAATCCTTAACTTGCCCAAACGTTTGGCAAGGGAAAACATATATCCACGCCATTCTAGCTTCTGATTAATGATTTTTGCCTTACGGGTTTTCCATTAAAAAAAAGTATGATATAGGATGATTAGGATCAACATGTTTTTACATCAGAAACACAAAAATGGCTTCTTATCTCAAACAAGTAAAAAAAATCAACGATAACACATGAAATGAGTAAAGCATTATGCAAGTACAACAAAGATATTTCAAGTAGCACTCAGAAACATTTGCAACAGTGAGTTTGAGAAAAGTTCGACTTGCAACTGAGTAAGAGACGATATCAAATACGATCAAGCGATCAAGAAGAAGTCCTCAAGATGACCTCAATTTTCAAGAAAAAACAAGTCACAATTGACCCATTTTGTATGAAGTCCTCGTAAATAAATAATTAATTTTATGTGTTAAGGAATAATATGTGAATTCTCATATTTGTATTATCTTATAAATTTAGCGAAATATTAATTTAGCAAGGTTATTAATTAATCAAGTATTAAATTATATATATCCGTATATGGTAATCAGTTTCATTAATCAAGATCTTTATAGTCGGGACCTGACCCGCTAGGTTGGGCCTTCTTATATTAGTCTGCCCCGACCCGGTTCACGGCCCAAGCCAAGTTAACAACGTTAGCCGTCTAGACTAAAACCCTTCCAATTCAAAGAGAGAGAACCAGTGTCTTGTTCGCTGAAGACAGAACCCTGAGCAAAACTGACCCGCAGTCAATTACCTAAAACTGTGGCCAGGCTAGGGTTTTTGGGCTCTGCCGTTGTAAAACCCTAGCTCCGGTAATGGAGGGGTTGAGGGTTTCCGATACAAATCTCAAAGTTTTCTTACACCCATCGAAGAGCGGCGACGTCGACGGCGCAATTCATCAAGTGCTGAGCTCCATGATTTTCAAGTACTCTTCAATCCTTCTTTCTCTTAGTTTATGTAATCTTGGACATTTTTTTGGTTGGTTTCAGTGTTGCTTACTTAAATTGTTCATAAAGATCCTTGCTTTCTGTATTGGCTGAGTTGGTTTAGTCGAATTTCCTGAAGAAAAATAAAAAATTGAGCTTTTTGAGACTATGTTTGCAGTAAAAACAATAAACTATTCATGTGGAAAAGCAAAGGCTTTTCCTTTATTTGGTTTCAAGGAGGTTTCACCAATTTATCGCAAAAATGAAAATTTTCTTGCAATTAACAAAATTTTGCAGTGTTCCCACTGTAGATATAGCCCTGGTTTGGTCTCTTTGCGTAGATAAGTACAAAAATTCAGTTGAAGATACCCACTTTATGTTGTATTAGAGGCTGCAAGGTACAGAAACTACTAGTGAGCATTACTTTTGGTAATCGACCGAATTCAGGCTCTTGTATATCTCTATCTGCCCGTTTATGGCTGTGGTTGGAATATCTGGTGTTACGTATTACGATAATTACAGTGAATAGCTAACAAGTATTTTTTGTATTTAACAGTTTTTCTCTGGTGTCAAACACAGGTTTGATGATACTTTGGATGGTGCGTTAGTTGCTTATAAGTTTGACATTTCATCTAAGGATGCAAAGATTCTGAATGGGATTCATCCTTATTTTGCTGTGAGCCTAAGAGCAAAGCTGTTACTTTTCTCTCCAAAGCCAAATATGCTTGTAGGTAGTATTTCTTGTCCTTGATGTTGACTAATGCAACAACATAGATACTAGAGTTGTGTTCTGTTTAGAGTAATAATATGAGTTTTCTAAGCTGTAAATTGAGTTGTACTGTCATTAAGAAAAGAAAAGAAGTGGGACCTTTTTCATCATCTTGTTGTTGTATCTGGTACACATGCTGTACTGTTTGTTGAACTTACTACTATATTTCTGACTATTCTGTAACGTGATGGAACTTCAGAAGGAAAGGTGGTGAAACTCACACGAGGATCCATTTCTGTCATTGTGCTTGGCTTTTCGTGTGCTTTCATAAAGGACGAAGATATTCGCGAAGAGTTTAAATATAAAAATGTAAGTGGATTTCTTCATTACTGTGTTCAATGTTCATCTTCTTAACTATACAAATTCATTTGGCCTCTCTGATATGTCAATATTCTTTAGAAACGTGGCAAGCAAGTATATATTAGCAGATATCAGAAGCGGCATGTAATAAAAGTTGGAACCATGATACGACTCTCAGTCAACAGGTAACCTACACTTACTTTTCCTTCTCTATTTTTATTTAATACAAACATAGTGGTATATGTCCTCTGGTGTCTTCTTCTTCTTCATCTGACAGAGGAATGTTAATGGTTATCAGAGGACATGTTATGGGTATTTCGATCAGGCCTTTTGAAGCCGATGTTTCATTTCTTAAACTGATTTACATGCAGCAGTTTTAGAGCTAAAGTAGGTGAAATGGCATTTGTTTTTGTTCTGCATATAAACTATTTGGTGTTGCCATCGTTAAAGAATAGTTCAGAACCATTTCCAGCATATGTAACAAGTCACTCTGATGAGGTAGTGAGGGCAGGTACGGAAAGGGGGGACGGGGGAACTTATTTTGTCAATCAATGGTAAAGTGGAAGTAATGTTACATGATAGTGTTTTGGCGAAATAGTTTTCAACTTTTGTATTTGGAATTGCTATACTGATGAAGTTCCTACGTTTTTGGCTACTTGGTCAATCTTCATCCTCCCTCAGTATTTTAGCTTTGTATTTTGAATTCTTAATGCCTGCACATATCTTCAATTCTTCATGTCACTATTTCACATTTGCAGTATGGATGTGGATACGCTGCACATATATGGCTCTTTGCGTCCGGCTGACACAGGGAGCATTCGGTTTTTAGATAAAGATATGGGAGATGATGCACTTACAGACAGGTTTTTACTAATAGAAATTCTATAACTTGAAAAAGTTCGTTGTTTAATTTTCTTTGACTAATAAGGTTAAACTTCGAAACTTTTTCATTGTGCAAAAAGAAAAAGTACTCAGTGGATTCTGCATTCTAAGTTTCGAACTGTTGCAAGAATTTGTAGGAGTAAGAGGAGAAGAGAAAATGAGGGGGAGTCAGTTATGCAAGAGCCCAGTACAACAGTTATTCAAGGGCTTAATACAAAAGTTAAGGAAGGGCTTAGTTCAACTGGTACTGAAGCATTGTCTTTCAATAATGATCAGTATATCAAGAAGTCAAAGAAGCACAAGACAAGATAAAGAGACTTGAAGAGTGCTGTGGGTTACGTGGTTTTGTGGCTATTTTTTTATATATTTCCAGTAGCATCATTGTTGTGTTTCTGCATGTTCCAGATTCTGAAGCCTCAAAGTCCCAAACAGAAAGGAAGCGATAATGGATATCAGCCTCAAAGTTCTTGATAGAGATGCATTCTTAACTATTTTTGCTGTTTGGATTTAGATTCTTAGGACTTGTATTCTGTGATGCTTGTAACATGGTGATTAATTATCAACCTTTGAGGTTATGTGAAAGTGTGAAACATTATGTAACATTTTCTATATAATGGAACTGGAGCTCAGTTGATCATTTGCTGAGTCATATGAGACCGTTTACATTTTTCAAACCTGAGGAATAGCTTATTCAAGCTGGAACATTTATTTTTGAATATTTTGGGAAACCTAATTATCGAGATCACAGAAAAGAAAAGACAGAGGAAGGTAAACAAACAAAATATACATTCAGTGGCTGTTAGATATTTGTAATCTTGTCTTTCACCAGTAATCACCACAAGAACAAGCCCCATTCTCGAAATGATGGAATCTATGGCGATCCCTCATTATCATCTTTCTCTTAGTAATCTTAGCTATCAACTTGATCATCGAGTGACAGTCATTGCAGACCCTCAAATTTTTCACAATCCTTAAAGTGGTACACGGTTTAGTAGAGATTAGTCCGTAGCATATGGCAAGCCTCTCACTATGTATTGCCAGAGCCCATTCCTTTTGCCTTTCATCAATATCATGCAAACCACCTGTGTCGCAGGCGAATATCCTTCCCTTTTTCAACACAGGGTTTAGCTCCTCCAACTTTCTGTAGATATGTTCTTTCTTTGGGTGTCTGATGTCTCCCACAAGGAACTCATGGATCTCATTGTTCACTTCAATCAAACTACAACCAGGCTCCTTTGGAGTTCCAGCTTCCTTGATCAAGGCTCTCACTTCTGCAGCCTCTTTCCATTTCCCTGAGGCAGCATACACATTTGACAGCAAAACATAAGTTCCTGAATCTGCATCGTTACAATTTACCAACATTTCGGCTACCCTATCTCCTAATTCGAGGTTTCCATGGATTTTACAAGCACTTAGCAAAGTCCCCAACATGATGTGATCTGGTTTTATTTTCATTCTTTCAATGAAACTATACGCCTCTTCAATCTGTCCTGAACCATGCATCCATAGTGTTCTATTTGTGGTTGAATTCCGTGACAACTAGTCATGGAATGGAATATCTCAAACCCCAACTCCACCAAACCGCCATGGCTACATGCATTTAACACTATAACAAAAGTAATGCTATTTGGCCTTAGGCCTCGCTCCATCATATCCCGGAACATTTCAATAGCCATGGTGCTCTTCCCGTGCATACCAAAACCCTCAATCATGGAATTATAGGTACTGACATCTCTCTCTTTCATCCTACTAAACACTTCTACCGCCCCATCAATATCACCACACCTCGAATACATATTAGTCAGAGCACCACCCACAATGTAATTACATTCAATTTTATTCTTCTCCATATACAACCGAACCCATCTTCCGAGCTCCAAAGCTCCCAACTGCGAACAAGCAGATAGAACACAAACCAATGTAACTTCATTAGGCCTCACATTCTCCCTAAACACCTCCAAAGCCCTATTCATCTCCCCATTCTTAACCAACCCGTCAATCATCGCAGTCCAGCAGACCGTATCCTTCTCCCTGAGCCGGCCAAAAACACCACTCGCCTCATCAACTAGTCCATGATCATCGAACAGCTGGCGCGCACTTTCAAACTCACGGCACTTCCCATAAACACCCATCAGCTTCAATCTTATTGACCGATTCGACGACAGCCCAAGCTTCAAAGCCTGCGCATGTACTTGTCTACTCTCCCCCACAGCCAACCCAAAGCCGCAAGCTTTCATCACAGAAGTGATGACATATTTGTCTGGAAATATATACTCATTCACCATTTCAAAGTAAAGACGAACTGCGTCCATGTAATGACCAGACGACACGAACCCATCAATGAGAGCAGTGTAGAGATACACATTTGGGGATTGGGTTCGTCGGAAAACCTTGGAGGCGAAGAAGCTCGAAGACGATGAACGGGTCTTGGTCTTGGCCGTTTCTGATTATTTTAGCGTGTATTTGTAGAATCTGACAGTGTCTGCATTTCTGTAACAGGGAGATGAGTTCTTTACGGTTTTGGGGATTTCTGAGTTTTGAGTTTGAATTTGGCGGGAATGCTGGGTTCGCTAGAGCCACTGTGGTTGAGTAGCTCATATTATTGGCGGCCAATGTTGTGAAGAGTGGCACAACCAATTTTGCATACGTGTAGCTCAAGGCTTAAGTTATGCCAAGTCTATATATAGTTTGTTGACCACAAACACAACGTCGGTGAGTTGTGGTTTGTTGGGAATAACGTGAAGGTCACAAGTTTGAATCTCACTGACATCATGAAATTACTTCGTATGGATTCAATTCTCTTTTAGTTTAGTAAACATAAGAGTAAAATTTACATGGAACATTCTTCAAGGTAAAGACTTCACAAACAAGTTGAGTTGTAGGAAATGCACTCCCAATATAAGTCTTGTAAAAAGTGAACTGCAATGCCAATGACTTGAATTTATAATGATTGTAGTAAGGTCCAACAGAAAGTAAAGTGTTACAAGACTGATAGAATCAAAAAATGCTAAGCAAAGAAACATAAAGAAGTTCATGAACTTGTATTACTATAAATTCAATGAGGCTGCAAAAATGGAATCATGAATCTAGCTCTATGATAATACTAGAAATTAGATTAGCATGGCAGAGAAATCCTAAATCCCACAACCAAGCTTGAAAGATCCAAGTCCTAGTCATGCGCGCGAGGATGTTTGATCCAACTGGAAGATCTAGCTAGCATTCTTGCTACAACTAGTATCTGAGCAATGAGTTCTGAACGCACTGAGCTGATTCAGAAAATCCAATTCCCTGTAGGGTTGCTTAGGCAGAAGATGAACGGGAAAGGAGAAAATGCAATACCAAGCAAGAGATAGTTATGAATGGTGACATCGTAACTCCTAGCCTCGGCATACAAAGTTAGCTTAATCGTCTTAGCCAAGAAGATGCCTGAGCACATGGATGTCCATATGACTATCAAGTAGTACGCATAGCTCAATGTGATTCTCCCTACAACAGCCACACACAACCCTGTGAATGTGTACCCAGCATATGCTATCATGTCCAACAATGGTGCCTCTCCTCCGCCTAGCGAAGTCAATGATGCCTTCAGCAACATTGCTTGGAACAACCAGCTTCCCATTCCTTTCACAAACTGCCAATTTAAGGCTTCTGGACTAAATCTGGCATGGAATAGGAATTGAAAATGTTGAAACTATTTTATCATACAATTGTATGAAAGGATATAAAGTGAGGCGATAGATCAAATTTGAAGGAGAACTTAAGAGGATGTTACTTAAAAATTGGATTTAAAGGATGTCTTAGACTTACTTCCCAGAAAGGCCGAGTGAGATGCCAGCAAGAACCAAGTATGTCGCAAATGTCATGAATGGAATGTATAGATCTGGAGCATTTATGTCATTAATTGGAGGATTATAGGAAAGCCTGCCTCCAATTGGCTCTGTTATCCTGGTCCAGTGTCCCTAAAGCAAAGGAGATATAGAATGTAAACACTGTTATATATTATGAATCTGAATCTTTTCGGACTTCATAAGCTTCTTTTAACATCAGATTTCTACATACCCTGTGAAGAAATGGAAATAGAATTATCTTCAGCTTGTTCCTGACATAGTGCGCATTCACTTGAAAGTAGTATTGAGGATCCGAGAAGCACTTTATTATCTGCTCATTTGGGAGTACATGGTAAAGAAAGTGAAAAAACTCAAACCAAGAACACAATCCATTATACCATTTTTCTAAAAACATTGCGTTGTACAGTGGATCACATTCAAGAACATCACAAGAGGATTAAAGTTGTGCCAAAATAATTAGCTAGAAAGATATTCATTCATACTGACATAACTACATTCTAGCTTGATTATCATATAAACTGAAGTTGCTTAACAACTAATTCATAGTTCAGTCCTCAATGCCAGATAAGTGCTACTTACATTGCTTTGCACATACTGTGAACTGGATCCACAAATTCTCTTCCCATAAGCACCCAATCCCTCTCGAATGAGTCCCGACCCAGCTCCACAAAATGCATTTCCAAACTGATTTGATGTAGGATTCAGCCTTGGTATAGGAGCTCCAGACTGGAATCCTAGATTCTCCTCCGTAGCTGCATCATAACAGGTGAAAGTTTTCAGCACAGAAACATAAAAAACCAAAGATTTGCTCCTTCAAGCTCTATAATACTACACATTAGATAATCAAGATGTCATTTTATGTATGAAACTTCAACAAAGCCTTGATGAACAAGCATTCAGGTTGTTCCAATTTCTACAAACAAAGAAAGCCCTTTCACTTTCAACCAGTAGAAGAAAACCGTACAACTTCAAACACACTATTTCCAATCTAATGTAGTGTCCAGAACTATAGATTTAAGGGTGCTACATGTGCAGTAATTTAGGTTTTCTTTTTGGGTATCTACATTGGTCTCAGACACTGTTTGAGATTCATCCTAACAATGCATGATCTGGATTTCTGAATTTCATTTGTTTTCATCTGAGAAATCCCAGAGAAAGCAATTCAGAAACCTAAGGGTGGTGACAATTCAACTATTCAAGCCAATCCCTCAAATGGGGATCACATATTTACTTTGACGTCTGATTCAGAATGGGCGTAAGATCATGAAAAGGGATGCAGTGATAGCTTGAAACAAAGCAATTACATAAATTTAGAGGGAGAGTCATCGAAATATACACACCTGAAAAGTGTCCCATGGTGACTATACCAGCTTTGTGATCGTGTTGCTGTTCGGGATAGGAGAAGAGAAAGAGCAATATATATATATATATATATATGTCTTTCTCAGGTGCGGAGATCTGCACCAATGATTTTGGTGCATATTTATATTTTTGCACCACTTTTTGATCAAATTTCCTCATCTCCACCATGTAGTATGTAGATAATATTGTGTAGATCATCTCTGCAAAATTTCAGCCAATTTGGTAATCGTTAAGGCCCTCAAACTCGAAAAACAAATTGACGAACTGAATTTTGTCAAACATGAACCGTTCATGTTTAAAACAGAAAAACGCAATTTTGAAGGCCTTAACGATTACCAAATTGGCTGAAATTTTGCAGAGATGATCTACACAATATTATCTAGATACTAGATGTGGAGATGGAGAAATTCGATCGAAAAGTGGTGCAAAAATGGAAATCCGCACCAAAACCATTGGTGCGGACCTCCGCAGCTGAGAAGACCTATATATATATATATGATGTAGTTAGCAGTAGCGTTACCTGTACGTAACTAACTAATTTATATTTACCCAAGGACAAGGTAAAACAGTGAAAATCAAAACATATTTATACGTGTCATTGTAAAATACTAACTGAAGCTTGTGTTGTGATTGTAAAAACAGTGAATGCTATAATACCTTACTGGCCAGTTTTAGGATTTTGAGATTTATGGATTCAAGAACAGTATGGTACGCAGTGATGTGGTTTGAGATTCAGGTTTTCAGGAATGCAAATTCACAAAATTGAATTTGACTGTGATATGTTTGGTAATTGGTATGCTTCAATAATAATATTCTTCTCAAAATAAAAGATTTATATAGAGATATACAATTATAATGCTAATAGGAAAATACATTTACGCTAAATATGTTACCTACGCATATAAGGAAAAAGTAAACATTTACAGAATATTCTACATTTCCTGTGTTTATACATTAACTTCATTGTGTAACCTATTGCATAATATGTTTTATATGTCATTTCTTGTCTTTTCATTTTTACCTTGTCGATAACATTATAAGCTGATTATGAAATCATATTGTCCATATCAATAGTTGAATGTAAGGATTACGTAGTGTAATTCTAGCATTACATGCCCTCTATTGGTTTCATTGCCTTTGTTATAAGTAGTGAAGGTTTTTGAAAATTGAGAAAAAATGACAAGAAGAGAAAGATGATACTGACCTTTGGAGCAAAATGACTTTATGAGATGTGATGGTCATAAAGTTTACCGTCATCATACAAAAGTAACAAAACAAGTACAGTTAACCCTCAACTTAAAGATCCTTATAGACTTGTTCAGATGCCTGAAGTGAGCAAGGATGTTTCTATCTCTTTTCTCGCCGAAGCTCGGTAGTCATTCCTTTGCACCTTGCTAATTGTAAGACAAGTACTTAATCAATAATTCAGTTTACTGTAAGAAAAGGTGAGATTTTCACTTTTTCTGCGGCTAGTCAAATAGATTAACCGCGCGGTAAATTAAGCTGCTGCAGAAAAGAAAAAGAAAAAGAAAAAGAAAAGGAGAGAAAGAAAGCCCCGATCTGGGTTGTCATAATAAGCAGAGAGAGAAGAAGAAGAAGAAACTCTGGCTTTTCGAACTTGAAATCTCTCTCTTCCTCCGTCTAGGGCATAATGCGTTGCTGATCTGAAACCTCTTCAGAAATCGAGTTCCGATCCAATGTTGCGCCTAAGAGCATTCCGGCCGACGAACGAGAAGATCGTCAAGATTCAATTGCATCCCACGCATCCATGGCTCGTCACCGCCGACGCCTCCGATCACGTCTCCGTTTGGAATTGGGAGCATCGCCAGGTGCTCAATCTCACCTCGCTCCTCTCTCTTTCTTCTCTCCCTCCTCTTCTTCTTGTGTTTAACTCTGCTTGGATTCTCAGGTGATTTACGAGCTCAAAGCCGGCGGCGTCGACCACCGGCGTTTGGTCGGAGCCAAGTTGGAGAAGCTCGCCGAGGGTGAAACAGGTACCGAATCGTTTAATTCAATTTCAGCGCTGTTTCCCAATTTCTTATACCTAATTATACAAATTTAGCTCAGGGAATACCTAAAAGCTTCATGAAGAATAGTTTCATTTCTGTAAGACTTACATACATGATTTCAGAAAGACTTGGCTCTGTAAGCTGCTGCCATAGAATTTGACTTAGAACTTTGATGTAATTGAGATGATACATCTGCCACAATATTTTGCTTGAAAATGGATGCTCATTTTTACGGGGAGCTTTGAATGCTGCCATCTTTCGCATAGTTTTGCTTTAGCTGGAACTGTGGTCACTAAGTGGATTAGTTGAACAAATAGCTAGTGTGGCTCGGTAGGATTTCTTAGCTTGTGTCAGTAAACCAAAGAACTCCATAATGTGTAATTATTTCTTATTTGTAGTTTTACTGGTACTAATATTATTTTTGTAATCGTGTTGTTTGTATGTGGTTGATAGACTCCAAGGGTAAGCCCACTGAAGCCATGCGTGGAGGGAGGTAATATGCTACAGCAGTTGTTCTGTCTTTGGTTTTTCTCCTGTTTTAATTGAAACCTCTATAAACACTGAGGCCTGAGGACAAGCTGTGTCTCAAAAGTGTGAAGCAGGTAAATTTTTACGACGATGACGTGCGCTTTTGGCAACTTTGGCGTAACCGTACTGCAGCTGCTGAGGCTCCATCGGCTATAAATAATGTAGCATCACCTTTTAGTTCTCCTGCCCCAACAACTAAAGGAAGACACTTTCTTGTCATCTGTTGTGAAAACAAAGCCATTTTTTTGGACTTAGTGACAATGCGTGGCCGTGATGTGCCAAAGCAGGAACTTGACAACAAATCACTTCTCTGGCAAGTTCACATTCTTTTCCTCCTTATCTTTGTTCATGTTGTTATTCTCCAAAGGAAATAGCTTTCATACTTCCTTGGAACTGAATCTGGTGTTGTTATGACATAATCTGCAAGCCATAATAAACTTTCTGTTCTATGTTTCTCTTCATAAAAATTACTTTTTTGGTGCTATCCATTTATTTCTTTCTCCTCTGGTTCTTGTAGTATGGAATTTCTTTCTAGATCTGCTGTTGGTGATGTTCCCCTTGTTGCTTTTGGTGGATCTGATGGAGTTATTAGAGTACTTTCAATGATGACATGGAAGGTTTGCATATTTCTAAATTTTCCATCATTGTTCGCTGAAAAACCATTGCTTTGTCTGATATTCGTGTTTCATTCAGCTTGTAAGAAGATACACTGGAGGTCATAAAGGATCCATAGCTTGTTTGATGACATTTGTGTCTACTTCTGGTGAGGTATGTTCTTATGGTGTTTATGCTGGCTTTGTTATCAACCATTATTTTCATTTTACAATTCTTGTTTGATTCTAGATATTTATGTTCAGTATCCTGTAATATATTGATTGAACCTCTGAAGGTTCATAGAATGTTACTGTTTCTTCGTTCTAAAAGATAGCTTTTATACCAAGTTCATGGAAGTGGTTCTTCATTCAATCAGCAGTGATGATAAAAAATTTGAACTGGGAAATTCTGGTTCTGGGAATTTGCAGATATAAAAGATCAGGTGTTAGAGATATAAGTATCGTATCTACGTGCATGCCTAATGTCTTCTAGTGTTTGTAGTTTCTTTTATATTCTCTTTACGCTAATTGAAATTTGATTGCAGGCTCTTCTGGTATCGGGGGGTAATGATGGTTTGCTCGTAGTTTGGAGTGCAGATCATGCTCAAGATTCAAGAGAACTCGTACCCAAGCTCAGTATAAAGGTAACTATCTCGTTATTCTTTCGCACCAAGCCTTGTAGATGTTGTCATTTCATTAAAATTTATTTAATGACAATATGACCATCCATTCAGACTGCTTTCTCTGATATAGATCTAAGACATCCAATATTGTGACTTTGCGCACTTATGTTGTCTATGGAAGGAAATACTTTACTTTGGGAATTTGGGGTTTGATGATCTTGTTTCTTTTGGTTTTATATGGCATCTTTGTTTTACCAATTTTAAAATAATACTATTAGTTTGTTTCTTCTTGATGGAACGGGGAGCTTTGAATTGAATGTAAGTTTTTATCTTGTGGACTTGAGCTGGATTTGATGGACATCTCTTCCATATTACTGATTATTTCTACTCTTTAATTTTAAAGTATCATTTAGAATAGATTGTAAGTTTGTGGCTGAGGACGTTATGCCGGATCTGATGGACTTTGCATTCACAGTATTTATGTTTCTTTGCATTTTTATTAGTAAAGTATGCAAATCTTTCTTCTAGTAAATGTGTTGATTAACATATTCTTTCCTTTTTCTAGTAATTCCTCTGTGTGCACTCCTGAATGCTAGGAGCTTTGTGCATGCACATTTTGTCTGTTGTATGAATGCGGTACAGAATTTCTATTGACCTGTAGAACTAACAGAGTTGGTATATCATACAATTCTTTCATGATACTTTTAGGCACATGATGGTGGGGTTGTGGCTGTTGAACTTTCTAGAGTGATTGGATCAGCTCCTCAGCTTATCTCAATTGGTGCAGATAAGACATTAGCTATATGGGACACAATTTCTTTTAAGGTACTAAATATTTAAGAAAGGGCCTTAAATGTATATGAGAAGTGTTTATCCTTACCAGAAATCTGTTGGAGCTTATTATTTTCCTAGAACTGATGTCTTTTATCTTATCCTGCTTTTCACTTTATCTTATATCTCAGGAGCTGCGGCGCATCAAACCTGTTTCAAAACTGGCTTGCCATAGTGTGGCATCCTGGTGTCACCCTCGTGCTCCAAACCTTGATATACTGACTTGCGTTAAAGATTCCAATATATGGTATGTACTAAATTTTATTTCAAGTGGTATGCACCATCCGTTCATCATTCCTTTTAGCTCTCAAGTGTGCCTTTCTCTTTAATGAGAACCTGTGGTACTGACCAAGAAAAGTTAGTTATAGCTTGGTTATGAACTGTGATAAAATAATGTTTTCTTCTGGTTACATATGATGGATATCAACAAGAATTGTTTGAAACTGTTCTCAGGGCCATTGAACACCCAACATACTCTGCTCTCACAAGGCCGTTGTGTGAACTTTCTTCTCTGATCCCTCCACATGCAATCGCTCCCAATAAGAAAATTAGGGTAAGATTCTCTTTTATAAAAAAAAATTAATCTGGAATTTATATTGTTCTATATAAAATACCTTCAAGCTATAAATCCAGGCTGTCATCTATTCGAAAAGTAAAACCTCAACCAAGTCTTTGATGACCTGTTGACTTTCCCAATGTTAAAAAAGACGATAGTCCCATTATTATAGTGAATTTTTTACAGACCATTTTGCAGAGGTTTCCCTTTTTATCTCTACTCATTGTCTTTACTAAATATGACACTTCAATTGCTTCTCAAGAATTTTCGGGGCATGGAGGGGAGAACTTGTTCAGCTTTCTTAACTTGTTGTGTAAACAGAACTTGTTTTCATCAAGTCAGAATCTTGTAATACAAGACCGTAGACTTAGCGACAAAAATGAATGCAGAAACTTGACTCCTACACCTTTATATGATAGTTTGGGTCTGTTATAGCTAAAGTTTATATTGTTTTCTGCAACTGTACATATTTCTTGTGTTCAAATGACCAGATTTTTTTTTTTTTTTTTTCTGGGGGGCAACGCGTTAAGTTTTCTGATTTTTTTTTGGGAAATCCACTAGCCGCACAGTTCGCCCCCCCCCCCCCCAAAAAAATCTAGGCATTTTAACCTGCATGTACGTTATCAATTCTTCTAGGGAAAGTACTGTTTGACGCGTTGTTCTTTATGTGCCATAACTTCATAGGGAATCTAAAAGAAACACAAAAACTTTTGTTGCCTGTGAGAGCTACTCCAAAGTAGGAGTGGTCAATTGTAAAGTGAAAACATAGAGAGCTGGAATTCGTAAGAGAGATAAACCACTTTCCTTGTACCCAACGAACATCATTCAGTTGTGACATATCAAACCATTTCCTTGTACCCAACGTTCATATTGTCGAAGTATGTCTGTCAGTGTTCCAACAAATGCTGTCAAGTTTCTAATAACAACCAATTCACTCATCGGCTGTATTGCAGGTTTACTGTATGGTTGCACATCCTTTACAGCCCCATCTGGTTGCTACTGGAACCAATGTCGGTATTATTATCAGTGAATTTGACCCCAAATCTCTTCCAGCTGTAGCTCCCCTCCTAACACCATCAGGAAGTCGAGAGCATTCTGCTGTGTATGTTATTGAAAGGGAACTTAAGCTAATAAACTTTCAGTTATCCCAGACAGCAAATCCAACTCTGGGAAATAATGCTTCTTTGAGGGGAGATTCACTTGAAACGTTACATGTCAAACAGATTAAGAAGCACATTAGTACGCCTGTTCCGCATGACTCGTATTCAGTTCTTTCTGTAAGCAGTTCGGGAAAGTAAGTTGCATCGTGCCCTATAGCTGTTTTATTTTAGCTACCTATATTTCATGTGGTGCACTGGTTATTTTGTTTGATTGATTGCAGTATTGAGTTCGATTGGTTATTCATGGCATGTTTATTAACTTTCATAGCAGCAACAAAAATATGCCTGTGTTTAATCATTCATCTACTTGTGTTTCAAATTCCTGATATGATACATGCCAGTGAAAGGAAATGTTATGTAATGAATATTAGAATACAAGTTTATTAGAAATAATTGAGTCTTGATTTGGCGCATGTTTAAAATAAACGAGACACTGCCACCTCATTTGGTGAATGTGCGTGTCTCAGCTGAAATTTTGTATGATGTTAGTCCAACATTTTGTGGTGCGGAGCTTTAGTTCTAACATGGGAATAAGTATACTTTCATTTTGTGGTGCGGAGCTTCAGTTCTGACATTTTGTATGCTTTATTGCAGGTATCTTTCGATTGTGTGGCCAGATATCCCGTACTTCTCTATTTACAAAGTTAGTGACTGGTCCATCGTTGATTCAGGCAGTGCAAGGCTGTTGGCTTGGGATACATGCCGTGACAGATTTGCCATACTGGAATCGACATTGCCTCCTCGGATTCCTGTAGTTCAGAAGGGTAGTTCGTCAAGAAAAGCAAAAGAAGCAGCTGCCGCTGCAGCACAAGCTGCTGCGGCAGCTGCATCAGCTGCTTCTGCAGCCAATGTACAAGTTCGTATCTTGCTGGATGATGGCACCTCAAATATTTTAATGAGATCCATAGGTGGTCGCAGTGAGCCGGTATGTATTCTGTACTGCCTGCTTTGTTATTAGAGTCGTTTTTGTTCTAGCATTTGAGTATCTAATCATATAATATATATAGAGGTTGATATTTTAATAATTTTTGGTAAATTGCCTCTGGTTGTCAATACAGAAGTTGCTTCTCATGTCATTGTTTTTACAATGATGGCAATTAGACAAACCTTTGCTTGCTTTCAGGTTGAGATACCTGTTGAATGTTAACACCTTTTTTGCTTCCTTTGTGTTTGTCTTCCCTCCTCAACATTTATCGCACATATGCGCGTAAGCACTTGTATCTATGACAGACATTTATGTCCGTCATGCAAACAATCTGAAATCTGAGGAAACCTTCTATTTTCACATTTAAATGAAGTGTGCTTCTTTTCTAGTAGGTTTTCAGTGCAATACGGTGCAGACCTGTTACTTTTACTCATATCAAGCTTTTTTCAGATTAATTTTACCCATACATGTTTCCCTTGTGTTTCATCTTATATTCACCTCCATAAATAAATAAAAATAAAAAACTGAGAAACAACTGTCTGATAAAAGTTGGCTGACAGTCCCTGATCATATACCGCATGGTAAAGAATGTCCTGGATGCACCCAATGGTTATATAGCCAACTTGGGCCTGGCCATTGTAGAGAAATGCGGTAGCCTGAACGAGAACTCTAGGAAATGTTGATCTGCAGCACAAACTCTGTTACCTAGTTGGATATATAATGTGCCTGCACCCAATTAGTGAAAGTGCATCAATGATGGACTCATCCTTCAAAATCTTGGTGTGGAACACTTGGTACTTCCTATAACTCAAAATTGTATTTCCCAGGTCATTGGCTTGCACGGAGGGGCACTTCTTGGTGTTGCATATCGCACATCTCGGAGAATTAGCCCAGTTGCTGCAACAGCTATTTCAACAATTCAATCGATGCCCCTGTCTGGATTTGGAGGTGCTGGTGTTTCTTCTTTTTCCACTTTTGACGATGGCTTTTCTTCTCATAAGTCTCCAGCTGAGGCTACAGCCCTAAACTTTCAGCTATATAGGTAAAGATTTTTGTTATGTTAATTTTCCTGTCAGTGCTATAAAGGTGAAGATAAGAGTTTGCAAGTTTGTATCAATTCTCTGTATTAGGAAATATTTTAATCCTATTGCATTTCAATACCCTCTTATAGTCTATAGCTTGCAAATCGGGTGTTTTGGTGATTGGAATCTCTGTTAAAAACAAAAATAAAGCTAGTCTAGCTTCTTCCAACTTCACCCATTTCCCCCTGGTTTATTAAGTACTCATAAAATTCAGATATGATGCTTGAACTTTGCTTCCAGTAAGTGGTTGCCAATATTGCCTCTTTTGAGAAGCTACAGACTTCTAAATATGTTTGGCTACTCCAAATATCTCCACCCAGATATTTTTAATGTTGATTGCTAAAGAATACTTTGTGCTGTATGTGAAAAAGTGTTTTTCATGAGTATATGGCTATAAGATCTTGATAAGATTTACTATTAATATTAAGTGGTTCTAACTATGCAGTTGGGAAACTTTTCAACCTGTTGGTGGTCTACTTCCTCATCCAGAATGGACAGCCTGGGATCAAACAGTTGAGTATTGCGCTTTTGCATATCAGAAATACATTGTCATATCTTCCTTGCGCCCACAATATAGATACCTGGGAGATGTTGCAATTCCTTATGCTACTGGTGCTGTTTGGCATCGGCGACAGCTGTTTGTTGTTACCCCTACCACCATCGAGTAAGATATACTACCCCACAATTTCTATCTTTTTATTATAGCCAGCTTCTAGGATTTATATGTGATTTATTGGTGGGGAAGTTGTTTGTTGTTACCCCTACCACCATCGAGTAAGATATACTGCCCTGCAATATCTATCTTTTTATTAAAGCCAGTTTCTAGTATTTATATGTGATTTTATTGGTGGGGAAAGCAATTTTAAGATGTTAGCTTTACAGTATTCTAAGTCAATTACGCAATTTAGAAGGGCTAGATCTCTAGTACGTTAGGCTTGTTCATATGATGTTACATGTGGGTATGGGTTGCTACAACAATGTCAGAATTCTCAAAACTGAAGTGTTTGGGGGTTCCGTTCTTCATCTGTAATAGTATTAGGCAAGCTACTTTTTGCGTTCCTTCTTGATCCGTCCTCATCCTGTTTCTATGGATACTTTTGACCTTCTTGGTTCAGAACTAGATGAGCCGGTGCATAAATAAATGATAACAATTGAAAAAGAAAATTTTAATCATTTCAAGCATCATAGCCCGTAGAGAAAACACAAACTCAGGTGTAAGTTGTAACTATAATGCGTTTTAAGAAACTGGGAGGGGACTTAACTTTGCCTTTGCCCTCAGAAGCAACGATACCATTATATTTATCAAGGACTATATACATAGAAAACTAATACTGGTTGGTGAAACCCGTGTCCAAAAAGTTTTTGTTTTCAATTCCTTCTGGGCTTCTGGCTTGTCATGAATAACACTGGATCCATTTGTTTTCTGCATCGTGAACTGAATATTTGCCTGTTAAAAATAATCTAATGTATAAGCCTGCCTCTTTGGTTGCTGCTTTCTGCAGATGTGTTTTTGTGGATGCTGGGGTTGCAGCGATTGATATCGAAACAAAAAAGAGGAAAGAGGAGATGCTGATGAAGGAGGCACAAGCAAAAGCCCTTGCTGTGCATGGTGATTTAGCACTGATTGCGGTTGATGGTCCTCAATCTGCTAGCCAAGAAAGGATAGCATTGAGGCCCCCAATGCTACAGGTAATAAGAGTTCCCAAATGTATGAGTTAGTGACAACCTTTCATTTGCCATGAATAGTGATGACAAATACCAATGGTATAACCCTCTACTACCCTCTCTTTTCCCTCTGTTTCTCCCTATAGGGAGGGGAAGGGGGAGGTTGATCGTGACTGGCAGTTGTCCAGCTGGGGTTTTGTGCATCCATCATAATTGGCATATATATTAATGAAGTTTTCCTTCAGTTTCTTCGGACTTGCTCCTTTTTTGGGTGAAAGCATCTGATGTTTATAGCAAACTTTTTGGAAAACTTCATTGTACGGTTGTTTATTTCTGATTGAACAAATACTGATTTCACTAAAATTAGGTTAAAATGATACTTTCTGTTTCTGATTTCTGAGAATTGGATTACTCAAATTGCACACCGAACTATTAAGAAAATTCCCGTAAAACTCTTCTTTATTAGCTATGAAAGACTGATTAGAACCTGTAAGTTCTGTTCTTCCATCTTTCAGTTTTTAAATCCAAGTTGTCTTCATCTTTCATAGAATATGCAGCTTGAAAACCTCTGCCAATTATGAGCAACTTTATATGAAACTATAGTAGGTGGCAAATTCATTGAAGTTGCATCCAAATGCTATATACTAAAATTGTATCACTGTTTTGATTGCAATGTTCAGATTCTGTCTTAATTTTTTTCTTGTTTTAGGTGGTGCGATTAGCCTCATTTCAGCATGCGCCATCTGTGCCCCCGTTCCTAACCTTGTCAAAGCAATCTAGAGTTGATGGGGATGATTCTGGGATGGCAGAAGAAAGAAAGGTTAATGAGGTGGCTGTTGGTGGTGGAGGGGTCTCAGTTGCAGTTACTCGTTTTCCAGTAGAGCAGAAACGACCTGTAGGACCTCTTGTTGTGGTGGGTGTCAAAGACGGGGTTCTTTGGCTAATTGATAGGTAATGTACCCACTTTTCTTCAAGGATATTCATGTGCATAAAGCATCATATCAGGTCTTCCAATATGTATATGAATATGAACACAAGTGATTTCCTTTCTCTCGGGCCATTATTTATCATATGCAATATTAAGTTGTTCAAAAGAAGTCCTTCATATAGTCAATGGCGGACGCAGGTAGGGGCCAGTGAGGGCCACTGCCCCCACTCATATTTTGACAAGTGACGCCTGAGTATAAATTATATATATATTTTCTTTCCCACTTAACCTCCGTATCCAACTTTTTACTTTGGTACACATCTATTTTAATATTACATATATAATAGTAGTTGATATAATTGTGGGATTGGAATCATTGGATCACACCCAAAACTCCAAAACCCTTTATATTTCTATTTGTTTCTCCTTCTCTTTGTTTCTGTCCAAAACCCTCAAAATCCCACAACATTGGTCGACAGTCGTCATCCCACTTTGACTCTTGCAGTGTGTTCGTTCAAGAATGAGTCGCTTAAAACTTGCCCCCATTGAGGTGTTACCCTGCGTCCGCCACTGCATATAGTAATGTTTGATGTTGCTCATAGATTTGTGAGTATTACAAAATTTGGTGAGATTTTATTTGGACCTGAAAGAAAGTACCCGTCATTTTACTGAAATCTTTAAAATAACTTGGTCAGTTTTTCCTGGTTTTCTAGTGCAGTAAATTTGCACTTCACTTCTATGTTTTGACTGGCTACCGAGTAGTGTGGTCTCACAGTCTGATTATTAGATGATAGGGGAGTTACTTCATGCGTCATTATAGCTGAAGTTTTGATTATGGAAGAAATTCTATTGTATAACTGCTTGAAATCTTACTGGCAGATACATGAGTGCTCATGCCTTATCCCTCAGCCACCCCGGTATCCGCTGCCGTTGCCTTGCTGCTTATGGAGATGCTGTTAGTGCTGTGAAATGGTATCAGTCATTCTCTCTACAGTTTTAAATGAGAATATAGTTTCCTTGCCTGGTGTCATATATGAGATTTAACAATGATTATTTGACTGTTCAAGTTATTTGTTTACACAGGGCAAGTAGGCTAGGCAGAGAACATCATGATGATTTAGCACAGTTTCTGCTAGGGATGGGTTATGCTACTGAGGCACTTCATTTACCTGGAATATCTAAGAGGTATACTATGAATTAATCAAGGCGGTTGAATATTTGATGTCACAGACTCACAGTATAGTTCTCTTCTATTTCTTATTCATAAATTTCCATTTTTATGGGTCTCTTCTATTTTGTTTCCTGTATATAAATATAATTTTTTTTAGTGGAATAGTGTATATTAACCTGGCTATATTGATACCTGTTTACCGGTCTATAATGTCTATTCAATAAGTGATGGGTCTGGCAGACTGATCCGGCAGACTGAACGTTATTCCTGTGTTGAATCCTTTTCTGCAATCATATAATATGAAAAGGCTTGTCAACTCATTTCCTAAATTACAGCATCCAAGCAGCTTCCATTTCATCTCACTTTGAAACTTATAATGCTATTTTCGTTTTGTAGGTTGGAATTTGATTTGGCTATGCAGAGCAGTGATTTGAAAAGAGCTCTCCAGTGCCTTCTCACAATGAGCAACAGCAGGGACTTGGGGCAAGATAATTCAGGATTTGATTTGAAGGACATTCTAACTATAACAACTAAGAAAGAGAATATATTGGAAGCTGTCCAAGGAATAGTGAAATTTACCAAGGAGTTTTTGGATCTTATTGATGCCGCAGATGCTACTGGACAGGCTGAAATTGCTCGGGAGGCTCTGAAGAGGTTGGCTGCTGCGGCTTCTGTGAAAGGAGCTTTACAGGGTCATGAATTAAGAGGACAAGCTCTTCGATTAGCCAATCATGGAGAGTTGACACGGCTTAGTGTATGTTATCTGTTTCTTGACATGTTATTTTGCTTTCTGGTGCTTGTAACATTTTTGATTTACATGTGAGAGAAGAATAAAATTCACACTCCCAAGTTTGCAATCCAAACTCCTTTTCTCTTTCAGAATGAAAATACAAACTCCAATTTTTGTCTTTACAAGAGAACAAAATTTAAGATACTAAAAAAAGAAATATGGAGTGTGGATTGTGAAATAGGGAGTGAATTTCACATCCTTTTTTTTTTTTTTTTTTTTTTTCTGGAAAGTAAAAGGATATGCTTCTCCAGCATACTAATTCCTGACACTTGTCTTCCTCTGTGTAATGTCAATGGTCTACTTTTGTATTAGCTGTGTTCCACATTACTCTTACTGATAGGATTTCTTTTCTCCATTTCCATATCAAGCTTTCTAAAATCAGTGACATGCAATGCAGAATTTGGTAAACAATTTAATTTCCGTTGGCGCTGGACGAGAAGCAGCGTTTGCAGCTGCAGTTTTAGGAGACAATGCCCTCATGGAGAAGGCTTGGCAGGATACTGGAATGCTTGCTGAGGCTGTGCTTCATGCCCATGTATGACAATTTCACATCTCCATGTACATATAACTCGAGTATTGCTGTGAGCTGACATCATGAATATTGCAGGCTCATGGGAGACCAACATTGAAGAACTTGGTTCAGGCATGGAATAAAATGCTACAAAAGGAGGTTGAGCACACCCCATTAGAAAAGACGGATGCTGCCGCAGCATTTTTGGCTTCTCTGGAGGAACCCAAGCTTACTAGTCTAGCAGACGCCGCCAAGAAACCACCAATTGAAATCCTTCCACCTGGGATGCCATCTCTTACAGTTGCTATGACTGTTCAAAAGAAACCGCCTCCAGGGGCTCAGAATTCACAGCAGCAACCAGGCAAGCCGCTGCTGTTAGAAGCAGCCCCTGCTACTACACCTGCCCCTTCAAGTGCGCCACAACAATCCGAATCAGGTGAACCCACTTCAGACAATAAAAATCCAGTTTTGTCAGCAGACAGCAATCTGGCTCCAGCTGCTGCTGGAGAAAGTGTCCCAGAAAATTCCAAAAATGATGTGGCACCATCAGAGGTGCCACCGCAAGCCCCACAATCTGATGCAGCATCCCAAGTGCCACAAGCTGATGGAGCATCCCAAGAGCCACAAGCTGATACCTCATCCCAAGCGCCACAACCTGATGCCGCATCCCAAACGCCACAACCTGATGCCGCATCCCAAGCTCCACAACGTGAGGCCCAATCCCAAGGGCCACAACCTGAGGCCCCATCTCAAGGGCCACAACCTGAGGCCCCATCCCAAGCGCCACAGCCAGAGGCCCCATCCCCAGCAGTGCAACATGAGGCCCCATCCCAAACACCACAAACAGAGGCCCCCTCTCAAGCACCACAATCGGAGGCCCCATCGCAAGCGCCACAACCACAGGTCCCAATCCAAACACCACCATTACAAACCCGACCGCAGGTGCCAGCAAGATTGCCAATAAGTGATGATTGGCTTAATTAACTCATAGGTAGAAACCTGTTGTGGCACAGGTGACTGCCAGATGTGTGATTTTTTTCCAGAAGCTCCATGGCATTTGTCGTGTAAAGGAACCACGGTGATCCCTTTATTCTGCTAATTGTGTGGCAAAGCGGGACACCATTTTGAAGTAGCAGTAGGCTTGTGTATAATTTTTGTTCATGTAAGCTTTGGCATGTGTTGTATTAATCAAGTGTACTATCGATTCTTTAACCTCTTCTCCTTTTGATATCAGATAACGAGTTGATGAGTGTATAAACAGGCATTGCATTTGGCGGCTTTATCCTTATTTCAAAGTAGTCGTCTTATTTATCAGGACACCTTTTCTTTTATTTTTCTTTTTTATTATTATTATTATTTGAAACTTCAATTGCAAATCATGACAGTGAAACTGTCCCTTTCTTTGGTGGAAGAAAATAATCACAAGACGAGAAACCTACAAGCCTTTCTTGACTGGGTATTGGATGCTGTGAATACTGAGTACCACCTTCGGAAGGGTGTGAAGTGTGAACCACAACATCATACAGAGTCGGATGAAATCATCATGCTGTCTTTGAATGTAAATTCAGAGATCTTATTGGCCTCAAATGTTTCGTGAAAGTTTTTGCATGCCTATGCATGAACAACTACAAACCTCTAACCTAGGAAGATAATGAAGTACCAAGGAAAAGAATTTAATGCCAGTCTATCCATGCTGTAAAACGAAGGACAATAGACTACAACCAACTATTATCCTCAACCAGTATTATTGAATTAAAAGACTAAGAAATTGTTGCGTAGCTCTTATTGAGTGTGTCTAGGCTCCTTCCAAGGTTTGGTTGGAGGATGAGAGTTTTGGGTAGGAGATGGTGATTTTTTTTTGTTTCCTTTATTTTTATGTGTTCATGTATGTTCTGTTTTGTTTTGTTTTGTTTTTGCTATGGTTTTTGTTTACTATGTCTATTGTGTAACTGTCTAGTTTATGACCCTTTGATCGCAAAATAAAGGAGGGTGTAGTGAGTGAAGTGAAGGTATAATGAGTACTTTATTGTTTTGCAAGTGAAACACTATAACCAAGGATATTTTAAGAAATGGGAAGGTCTAAAAATGAGCGATGGTTTGTATTTTAAAACAAATTGGAGGTGTAAATTAGACTATGAAAGATCAAAATCAAACGAGGAATTTAGAGGTTCCAAAAACGTGTATTTAGCCAAAGCAGAAGACACAGCATTACTACTTTGGCTTGCAACGGGCGTTCCAGCACTGCTATTTTACCTCTCTACGTTAAAGTTGGGATGCTAAGAATGTTTTCACCTTTTACCAATTCAGGATTTCAGTATTCATCAGTAATTTCATATTCTTCATTGAAGGGTTGGAGATATGGATTTTTCCCTTTCTTAGTTTTAGTCAGATTTTGGGGCACTGTATTGGAAAAGATAACTTAAGTTTGAAAATATAGAGATGATCACAATCATCACATGCCATAAAGAGGTTCCCATCTGTGCAATAACCTACCATTGGATACATTAGGTATAGTCTCAGTCATATGGCATCCCATGTTTACAGTACTTGGTCCAAGATTGTCTCCCAAGCTGGGAAAGGATCTATCCCATGGCCAACTATATATGACATCGCACGAGATGCAAATATGCTTACAAGGCTGTAAAAGTCTCAAGAAGTATGCCAGAAATACTTAAATTTGGAATGTCAGTGATATATATTGTACTGGACATGTTTGTCATCGTCTGTAACATTCTAACTGTTGTGAAGCTTCCGCCATGCATTCAATCATCTAGCATGCACACTAGACCTTTGAGCCAGGGTCTCAGTCAGGATTGGAATTCACCAAACCCTAGTACTGCTCAGAACAGGGATAAATTCAAGGTGTGAGAAACTGGACTATTCACCAAACCAAACAAGGAGACAGCATCCACAACCTTGTAAGTTGTAACAGCAGCTGCTAAATAAGAATATCTCTGGGGAACATTTCTTCAGATAATGTAGATCCCATGAACACTGGAGATATGCAAAACTTGAAAGGACCCTGTTAAGAACAGAAAAGCAAGCATAGAGAAATAAGTGAATGCAACATAAGCAAAAACCTGACTTGAATACGGTATAGTAGCAATACCTGCATTCACCCAAAGGATGAATGATTTATCTATATACCCGCATCATCAGAAACAAAAACAAAATTTCTCTATTATAAATTAGAGGTCCAGCCCATTCATTTAGGTAATACAACTGGTTGTGGATGAGTCGCAAGGATGTGAATTTGGTGACTCGATCCATTTCCAGTTATGCATGGCTCATGCATGTGGACACAAAGCATGAACACTACTTGAAATCAAGATTTTAAAAGGGGAAGGCTTAGCTGAGGCTATTTTGGCTAAGCAGCAGCACTTTCTGAATGGTGTAGGCCTTTTGTAATATAACTATTATAATACAGAAGACTTGCCACTGAACTTCAGCAGAAGTGATATATACAAGAAGAACATTATTAAGATACCGAACATCTGAAGGAATAGATCACATTCATCGCTCAGTAAGTCCTAATTATTATTATTTACTATTTTCAGGCAAAGAAAAAGAGCCTCGGCTGCGCCTGAGGCTTATGCTTTTCCCTGCTGTGCACTTTTTGCGCCTGCATGCTTTTACCAGAGGCATTGCTGCATTTAGCCTAAAGCATGCCTTAGGTATCCTTTTATAATCTGGCTGTAGTCTAATTGCAATCAAAGATCTTGGGCATCCCAAAATAAACAACATGCAACTGGAGAGTTATAACTTATAAGCATATCTTCTTTTTTCAAAAAAAGATCACAGACCTATAGTCGTTCATTTTGTGGTTGAATGAGCAATTAGCAACTTTTTTTTAGGAACGCAGGAATTTAACCTTTATTATTTTCTTACCAAACCTATGGCCACTTGTTGCATTTCCAATAATATTAGTCATAGGCTAATACAGTACAAAAACTGAGTAAAGAAACGTTAAGAACAAAATCCTATCATGTTAAATAAACTGAGGTCTAATATCTGTAATATTCACCAATTGTTCTGAAACTTAATATGTATTTACCATAAGCTTAGTAGCCAAGTAGAGCCAGGTAGCACTTCTTCCTTCCTTGTAGGATTCGTGGATTCCTGGGAGGGGACTGGAGGAGTATCCGATAAGCTTATAATTTCCATAAGTTTTGACCACCATACCTGTTTGAAGTTTGAACAACCAAGTACTCCGATTGATGTTTTTTCTTTTGTAGTCAAAAGATTGCAGACTTCAAATCAATCAAGTCTTCAAAAAAAAAAAATGAATATCTTGCATGTTTATAGTCACAGATAAGCTTATGTTCATCAACTTACTATCCACCAAACCTTACCATTGCCAGTCATATGTTCTTGTTCGTCAAACATGAATAAGTAAAAGCATTATGAAACTTTTGATTTTCAAATGACTATTCTCTACTTCTTCAACTTTTAAACTTTATATCATAAAAAGCATGACCACCAAAAGGCAAATTCTGAGCCCTTATGAAAGGAACATTGAGAATTTGAGATTGACATTTACAAATACCAACTTGTACACTGTTATAATCACCAGCTAGCTTGTAAGATAAAGGTACACAAGATTAGCTCAATTGTATGACGAGAAGAGGGAGCACGCACGTAAACATGCATGACTGTTTTTTATGGATGCTGACAAGCGTGCTCTCTCTCATCGTCAAACATATCCAATCATAGATCACCCCCAATAATGAGAAAGAGCCAGATCAGAATGTTTCAACAATCAAGAGATGACATTATTATTCACCAGCCAGTTTGTATGATAAAGGTGCACATGATTAGATCGATTGTATGACGATGAGAGGGAGCACGCCCGTAAACACGCATGACTGTTTCATGGATGCTGACAAGCGTGCTCTCTCTCATCGTCAAACAAGTCCAATCATAGCTCACCCCAGTAATGGGAAAGAGCTAGATCAGAATGTTTTCAACAACCGAGATGACATTATTCAGAAAGCTAGCTAGCAAATTCCACACTTGCATATCATTTCAAAGATAAACAAAATTTGGGCAAATCAGACAAAAGTACCAATACTGAAACTGCAATCATTACCAATTAATCAACCCAGCCAGATCTAGGCAAAAAGAAAATGATTATAGCAGTACATACCAATACAATCCTCCCAGACTGGAACCACTGTATGATAGTTAATATGATCAACTTTGACATAGTTAAGACCAATGGTACAAGAATGAGACATCAACCATGATCATAAATAAACCTATATAAAATCTATGCCCTGCTTGTCACCCAAAGTCCATTCCACCACATGAAATTAACGAACACATACAGCATCACATGCAAGATTGTCTCGAGTCCCAACATCAACCCCCAATTCAGCACTGCCAATACAAATTCATCACTTCACTTTGATGTTCCTTAATATCATGACCATCATTGTTTGTGATCACATTAGAAATCATGCTGTTTCATATATGGTCTTCTATTTGTTTAATTATTACTTGTATATAAAATAATTTAACTATATCACATATTTACCAAGTGTTTTGCTCAAACTTTTTCTTGGTTAGCAGGGAAATATCAATTCCAGACTTCAAGTGAAACAAAGCTGACTGCTGATTGTCTTTTTTTGCATGCCTACTGATACCTGAATGTTGATCTCTACCAAATCAAATCATCTTACATCACTGCTACACCTCAAGTTCCAGTAATATTGAACTATCTTTTAAAACAATAATAAAAAAATCAGTAGTATTTAGAGAACTTTAACAAAATTATGTTAGCCAAGATTTTATTGAGCTCAAAAATATAATTATGTAAATTGAATCAATAATATATTTAGTTTTCCAAACAAGCTAGTGACAGTGATGTATAACAAGATAACAAATCCATGCTGATGCACTAAGAGATTGGTCCATGAACAATTAATGACGTACTATTCTACTTCATCAACATCTAACCTCTAAATCATATCAATACGTACATCAACCAACTAAAATGCTAACCTTATACATGTTGAAGAATTAGGTGATTGGCAAAGATAACTGATAAAATTACACAACGTTATAAGCTTACCAGCTAGTTTACATGCAAAAGATGCAAATACATGAAATATAGCGACTAGGATAGACCTGGACGAGAGCAGTTCATATAGTTACTGCAAAAAGCCGGATTTAAATGTTTGCCACTAATCACATATTCACAAAACAATCTCCACACGTTTCATCAAAAATAAACACAATTATTAATGTAAGTTCTTATAGCCAGTAACCTGATAATAATGAACACTATCATATGCAAGATAGGGCTCTCGCTCCATGGATCAAAAGTACACCAGGTTTAACAGGCTGATGAGAAATTTTTCTTGTACCCCCAACATCATCAATATGTAACCTTTAATATATAGAACCTAAGGCTTGTAGATCAAAGAAATTTAATCATATAGTATAGACCAAAGAACTGGGAAATCATATGGCCGGTTTGCAAAGTTGGTGATCATAGAAACTCCAAAATGAAAATAGAAATCTGAAAATGAAAATCAGATCCATGGACTTGTGAAAGCCAGATCAGCAGAAACATGAAAGTACTTCAAAGAAGAAATAAATTATGTACTTGAAAGACATAAAGCCAATCAAAACATGCAGAAGAGCCTTCAACAGACTTGATTGAGAAAAATCTGTATTCTAAGCTTTAAACGGTAATCAAAATCCTTTGAAGCTTGAAACTTTAAATCAAGAGTTTTTGCAACAGTATAAGCCAAACATTCAGGAATACTCAAATTCTAAAGGAAAAATCTTCCACGCACCTCTTCCTCTTCCTAGCACATCAGAACTGAAACTCCACTATCAAGTTGCAGAAAAGAAGAATATCATCATACTTTCAGTAATTCTTCCAATCATTTCTCTAGTCTTTACTACCCATATATAAAGTAATGCATGAAGTCAACTTGTAAGGAAACCCTAACGTTCCATCTCCCAGGCATATCAACCACACAAAGGCTCAAACACATCAACAAAGCAAACAGCTAAACATTTCCTCAAGCAAAAAAAAAAAAAAAGTAAGAAACATACATAACTTCCAAACCCTAAAATCAGAGTCAAACAAAACAAAACACACACCAAAGCCAGAAGAACAAAGCAAACATGAAGAGAGTGAGAACCCACTAGTCTGGCTATTGGAAGAAGAAGCTAGAAAGATCAAAGCTTTAGTCTCCCAGAAGAGTAAAGAACGCACTCTCTTTCAGAACTTGTGTTTTGTTTTGTGTACTGGTTTGGCCAAAGACCAGATATTTATTAAAAAGCAAACAAAGAGTGGCAAATTAACAGCTTTGCCATACAGAGAGCGACACAGAGAGATGAGAGAGACACGACTACCGAGAATGGCATTAGAGCACCGAACCCCTGAGCCAATGGCCTTTCAGATTAAACCTTAAAGTTAATTACTATTAAGTTCTAATAATGATGGATTAACGGTACCATTATATGACGAGTCCCATCACCCACTTGTCTATTAGTACACTTGATTAACGGTCCACAATCTTCCGCTTGGGTAACAGTCACGCGCGGGGTCGGGTCCCAAACACTTGACCGGGATTACCATGTCGGACTCAGAAGGGGAGAGCACGTGTCAATGAGTGCGTGTGGGGCTGGGTTAGGAAGGGGAAGATATGTTTTGTGATAAAATTTTGATCGTCCTTGGTGTCGGATGTTACGTCTCTTTCTTTCGTCTCCCTCTCGTACGGCGGTCGGCGGCTGCAGGTGTTAGGGTTAATGCTACCGTCCTTGACCTTGACTTGCAGTAGTGGCCACCGTGGTTTGGATAAGGATGAAACGAGTTAGGCCCGGCCCAAAATCAAGATGTTCGTGTTTGATTTTATTTTATTTTTTATTTTTATTGAGCTTGAGCTGGACTAAAATTTGAATTTTTTACATAATAGAAAGATCATTAAATATATAACACGATTGCTAATCCTAATGTCATCTCCAATCTTCGGTTTAAAACTTATAATGAGTTTAGAATTTATAAAATCTCATCTTCAACCCACTATCTAAGCTGAGTTAAAATATGATTTACTTAAAATGTGTCATATTTTGACTCAACCAAATATGATCAAACCTATAATTTATGAGGGTGAGCGGGTGTGGGACAGTGTCAGCTTTTTATTAATATAAACTAATTATGAATGATATGATTAAACAATTGAGTTTCACTCTCTGTGTGATTAAATGATGATATATAATGATTAAATATGTTTGGATTTTGCCTCCATGGGTTGGAGATGCAAAACATATATGAATAATTATAGGTTTGTGCTATGTTGCATGAACACTCCACCCATGTGGAGTGTCTGACACTCCTGACACGCTGACACGCACCATTTAACCTTTTTATGCGTTAAAACTAGTGACTTACGCATTAATGTGCCAAAATTGAGCAGCCACAACGCACTATGATGGGTTCTTAGACATGAATAAGTATTTATGTTGGATATAAGTCTCCAACTATAGTCCGCTATGTTGAAACCTTACCAGGCGATCTCTTTACCGCCAGATTTGCGGAATGTCACTTTGATGAGACAATCTTCTCGTCGTTAGGGGGAGATAAGAACAAGAATGTTTAAAGATAATGACGGGAAATTGTCGTGATTTATCCCTACTTTGTCTCATCTTGATCCCCAAAACCGCACAATATTAAAGTGGGTAGAATAATTGATCTTCATAATGTAGCAGATTCGATGCCTGATGCATTATCTAATATTGTTAAACTTACGAGATCATAATATACATGTTGCAAACATGCCTGTATAATGAAATTGGTATCGACGCCACTACCATGGATGGTAGCATAGTGACGCCATAATGTGGCATAATGGTTTCAGAGGTCGTGGCTCCCCAATGAAAAGGGGGAGGCCCTATAGGTTCAAGTTTAGGACAACTTGATCTATTGATCATTGATACTCAAATCTGTCTCATGTGAATATTTATGAATTATGATTATCATTAGAGGACGCCTCAATGTTAGAACTAATTCTTGAAATATAGAGACCTCTACAACTATATATTACACTAGTGTACATGAGGACATGAGATATTGAGATATCGAACCTTACTTCGTTGCAAACTGCCAACGTAGTAAATTGGCCTAAAAGGAAAGAAGTTGCAAGAAAGGTATTTGGGTTGGTGATGCCGACACCACCAAGTGTAAAGCCTATCAATTAAATAAGTCTTTGTTATAAAGCATGATTAGTAGACTCGCCTCATGGCGCAAGGCTTGTCATATTGCCCTGGGATCGACTACGAGGAGACATATTCTCTCGTTATGGATGTCACTGCACTCCACTACCTTGTCAATTTGGTAGTTTCCGAAAAACTTAACATGCAGCTTATGAAGGTGGTAACAACATATCTCTATGGGGATTTAAGTTAAGAGATATACATGAAGGTCTAACATGGACTTCATTTACCCAAATCAAGTGGCTCTAGACCACGAAGCACATTTGCAATAAAGTTGAAATGTTCACTAAGTGACTACTTGATTGAAGAGATATGATGAATTATGCCCATGCGTGTTTATTAAAAAGGACATGTTCCGGATTTTCATTATTGCAGTTTATGTCTATGAAATGAATTTTAATGGACTCTTAATGAACTAAGAGATACCGCTATGGATTTGAAATCCGAATTTTGAGATAAAAGATCTTGGGAATATATGGTTTTGTCTCGAACTAGAATTCGAGCACCATAATGATGGTATTGTCCATTAATCGGCTTATATTATGAGATATTAAGACACTCTAATGATGATAAAGTGAGGCCTATAAGTATTCCCATGATCGTTTGTAGTCTTGACCCTTAAAGGGATATGTTTCGTCCATGGGATGATGGCGAACATGTTTTAGACACTACAAAAAAGAATTCAGTTAGCCACCTCAAATTGCCACGGCACAGATTTGTCGTCGCCATTAGTCCAAGTTTCGCGACGGCAATGCTTCCGTTGCTAAATTAAAATCATTTGGCGACGACAACTTCGTGCCGTGGCAAAAAAATTTAAATTTTACGACGACAATGTGAAGTCGTGGCAGAAAATTGTAAACTTTGCAACGGTATTAAAAAGTCGTGGCATACCTTAAAATCACTCCTTCTGATTTTATTCTCATCTTAGGTACCAAAGTTGCGAAGTGAAGCTCATGGGAGCTCAAAACTGAAAAAGTAGAGAATATATTACTTTGAAGAAGCAAAGGCTTTGCCAGAGAGGGATGAATCACACCGAAATTGGAATTGGGGATTTTAGGGTTTGGATTCCGATCTGCTGAATGGGTGGATGCATGCTGAAATGAAATGTAGGAGGAGGAAGAAGGTAGAGAGGGGATTTGGCTGCGGTCATTGTTCGGTTGGCGGCCGCTCGAAGGATGGCAGCTGGGCGGCGCAACAACTCATTTCAGACTCTCAGATCCTCTCTCTTCTCTCTTGACAAAATGAGGGGAAAAGATTATGGGTTTTCACTTCTATACTCAGGGCAGCAGCCAAGATTGAAAGTAGGGTTACGATATGGAAAAAAAATGTACAATAGTCATCGAAAATTGTCGATGTGAACTCTTTAGCTTTATCAAGTCGAATTGACTGAATGAGATGATATGGGTAGTGAGCCCAATATATAATTTGTGCTACAAGTTATATTATAAGCAACATATAACTAGTAGACGATAGTACTGCGACACGTGACCAGCGTGTATGCGCGTCAACCAACACCATAAAATATCAAATATGTCCGCAAGTTGGTTGAATATGTCTACAGAATCCCTTTAGATTCAATGTAGTTTAAAACATTATGAGAATACATGTGTCCTTTGCATAGGATGATCTCAATCCTAATTTTTCAAAGAAATAGGTTTTTACAAAATGAGTGATTAATTGGCTTTCAGAAGTAACCAATGAAGATTTTGGTTTAGCCATAAAGTCATAATTGACTTGAGAAGCATAATAGGGAACGATTGCACCAACATATGCATCAAAAATGTCCCAGAGCCGCCTAGGGGGAGCGACGGCATTTTTATACAAGTAGCAGTATGCCTCTTGAACCATATACTTTTGGTTCTTGCTTCTTCTCACTCAAAATAATGGATGTCCGTGTGATATTTTTATTTTCAATATACGGATCATCATACCATGACCATGATGTCTTAATCTGTCATGTCAAAGCCTATATGTGTCATAATCCCAATGTTATCTCATATGATGTTGTTTGATTCAACAATTATAATATTGGTTACAAATTAACCCACTAATGACACATAATCTTCTCTAATACTCGTGTACATCCGTAGTCATTAGAGGTAATGCAAAGGAACTCATGTCCATTCTCTCTTATGCGTTTCCACATGATAATCGTTGGCAATATATCTTTTAGTGCTGATAAGGGTTCGATTAGCTCTTGGAGCATAAAAAGCTTCAATGATAATAATCATAGTTCCATAAAGACAAAAGAAACTGAGTCGTCTATCGCTCTTTTTTTATCAATTGTGATGATTCAATCATCTGAGTCACAAAATGATTATAAGACATTATTTCACAAATGATTACCTACTTTTGGGTATTACGTGGGTAATCAACTTTAAATATTCAATCTCTCCAGGTAATATTTTGACAAATTATAAGAGATCAGTCAACATATCTTCAAGACATATAGTATGTTAGTGTAAATATAAGCAAATAAACAGTATTTTTTTTCTGCTGTTACTGTTCACGGTGAACAATACCTTTTTCAGTTGACTTTGTCAGAATTGACTTTTTCGTCGTAATTGACTATTTCACTTTTCTTTTTTTTTTCGATTCTTTGCCCAAAATATTTTGTCACCCTTTTGACTCATATTGTCACACCATGTGCACTCATAGTGGAATTATTTGTCTTTCGAACCATATACCATAATACGGTAATATGTCATTGCAGCAATAAAATTTGAATAGAGCTCAAATATCATATAAATTCGAAACTCTATTAATATGCCAACATACATCGAGGTTTTGTAATCAAAATCTAATCCAAAATAAGAGCTATGACAAATGGTCATTTATTTATTGAGGCATAGAAGCCTATACAATGTATTTTTGGAAAACAAATGCTCCAATCAAAATCTGTAACATCAATGTGTTCTTTGCCAGATTTGAAGTATGTGTCGACATATAAAATTTAACGATAATAATAGTCGTTGAATAATCCAAGCAAATACGTGGCTCGTGAGTCGACAAAATTGGAAAAGCCGTCGGAAATGACACGTGGCAACGTGGGAATGGTCGGCTGACAACAAAACCTTAAACCCCAATTGAAATCAATTATCAAGTGTCAATTGATGATCAGATATCAATTAAATTAAATTAATTATCAAAACAAAGAAGTCGGACATCCCCAAAAATAATTGGTGATGGTTTGCCAAGGGGCAGGCGAGCTAGATAGTAGAATTCGCATGCGAACTGGATTTCGCATAGAAGTAAACGAAGACGAGGCGAAATGACTCCGTGCGCGTAGATTTACATAAAGGCGAGGTGAGATGACCCCGCGTAGGGAACTTCGCGAAGGAGATAGACGGCAGAGTTCGCATGCATGAGGAGATGTACGTTCAAGATAAGTCGTCCGCGAGGTGGGACCAGGAATCACCGCTTGCTTAGAAATCAAGGTTCCTCGCACTCTTCCTTCCATATCCACGAGATGACCCGCCCCTTACTAAGGATCTTGGTCAAAACAAGACATTCAATCCAAAGCGATCTGGGCATATTTAAATCTTAAGATTTGATTGATTTGATTATGTTAAAATTGGCAAGTAAATCAATCAGTCAAAGATTCATTGATTCGATCATTACCATTAAGGAAATATTATTGATTCAGAATCTTCATTACATGCCATAAGTGGAGGCATATTAATACTATAAATACCCTCTCTCATACCGAGAGGAAAGGAGGGGCATAAACAAGGCAGCGAACTAGAGAGAGAGAAATCACTTTGTGAGCTCAAAAGTCTTCAAAAACCCTTGAAGAACTATCAAGCTCCCCAAACGGCCAGTTCTTCACCAAATCCAAATCCAAATCCCAAATACTCGTTACGTGATCAACCCGCGTAACCCTCAAGAACAAGTGTTTGTCACCCTTGAGTTAAACATATATTCGGAGATAGAATCAGAGGAGTTCACAAAGATTGTAACCCGCATTCGCATTGATAAAATTATATTATTCTTTGTACACGTGTTGTTCAGTTATTTGTTGCAGATATTTTCGTGTTTACAGTATGTAATAGTGAGACTGACGTTATTGCCATCTTCATCTTCTTCTTCAGCTGCATGATGAGCCTTTTGCTCTCTTATATATTTATATACTTTATATTGTGCAGCTAATTTAGCACTTGCCTTGCAATGCTCAAAATTGATGCTTATTAGATCTATGTATATAGCATATCTCATCTCCAATAATAAGCCATGTCATGGATGTGAGGTTTTCTTGATGTGAGTCACCCATAGATGATGTATCTAATATCATTGGATTCGAGATTAGCAAATTCCGGGCATTTTTTCTTTTATTTTCTTTGCCCCCTTTTTTTTCGACATCTTGAGAAACAAGAAGAAGAATTAGTGTCGCAATCCCAAAGACTTCTTCGACAACTACTATTTCCAAGAAATTTGGATTAGACCAAAACCATGATGTTTAAATGGTCGTTCTGAGGCTCATGAATTTTTTCATAGCCATAATTCTTTTCGATGCTCATGGCATATGAATCCCCACGATTCAATTAATTCTCAAAGGTCTCACGCCATAAGAGGGGTCGGGATGTAGAGGAAGAGAAGTTGGAAAATCCCCGATAAAAACACAAGTAAGCAAGAACTTTAATTTAAAGCTTACTTGAAAAAAATATTTAAGCTTGAAATCGTAATACACGCACATGCCAATGTAGACGTGTAGGAGATTGCTAGGTACTCTCGATCCTAATGTGGGATCATAAGGCTGCTTCGATCATCTCTAGCAATCACCGTTCGCACCCCACGGCAACTATGCCTCCTTAATATTGGATAGAGTAATTTATTAGCACCTTGTACATAATTGTATGATCAAACATGTATATGTGAAACATAACCACATGAACAATTAACCCATAAGATGAGAGGGACTTCAGAAAACTTAGCTTTCCGTGGTCATATCACACATCTAGCTCCTCCTTAGGTACTGCAGACCGATCGTAGCTCCTATTCAAGGCTTTAGCAAGAGCAAAACCTGCCTCTCTCTTTTTTTCGGTGCTTGGAGGTGGTGCCGGAGATGTACTCTCTGGGCATGTGTCTCTTGTTTTCTTCGTCACATAGAACCATGCCATCAATAAAGATGATTCTATGGCTTGATGCCATATTTGTCCATAATCAAGAACCGAACAAATCATAATTTGAATGAAAACATGCCTTTTTCTTTTCTGATACGACATGGGAGCATGGTACTCGAACACAGTTGAAATCGGAGTCGGTACCATCTTCTTCACGGCAAGGAAAGTGAGAGAAGGTGCTAGGGTTTTTTTTTTTTTTTTTTTTTTTTTCTTTTCTGTTGGGTTTGTGGCTATGAACTCAAGGTTAGAGCAAAGTGTCTGATAACATGTTGCGGGAGAAATAAACTAAGAGAGAGAAATTAGGGAGAATAATCGTTCTATTTTATTTATAGAATAAACCTCTATATATAGAGGATACATTACATAAGGAAAATACATATATTCCTATTACAATATGATATCGAATCCTATATTGATTCTACTTTGACTAAGGCACACACAATAAATCTATTTTCCTTAAACACTCCCCATTGTGCCATGTCAAAGTAATATGATGCATTCAGATGCATTCCATGTTGCCTCATTAAAAACTTTGCCAAGTAACAATAAAACCACATGGGCAAAAATAACCTTGGTCGAAGGAACAAAAAGAGCACAACGCATCATTCACATTTGAAACTGACATGTACCTACCATATGAAATCAGAATTAAAACTAGCTTGATTACTAAAATACCCCTACAAGAAATGAATTTAAAATACCCCTAAAATACAATATGTCAAGACTCACCCCGAATTTCACTTTGAAACCCGAAGTAAGTCTTGCGGGGACCACCTCCAAGGAAAATTTACCGATAAGCTAGGTAAACCTTCCTTGAAAATGGACAACCCTAACCTAGAAAACTAAAGTGTTACTTTCTTAAATATTATTGAGCATCCTCCAAATCAACCCACAATTATACGAAAGTGAGAATATAACAATTATAAACTTCGTATATTCTAAAATACAACATAAGTCTTAGCACACCACCAGAAAAATTATACGATAAACCCCAAAGAGTATTCAGAGCTACTAAACACTAGAGGAGCCGGAAAATACCCTAGTAGGTTAAACATGTAACCTACTGGTGAAATATGGCTGAGAAATGGGTAACTATGCCTCGTCGTCGCCTACTCGTACTAACCCGAACTCTGCAGACTGGACATTTTTAAAATGAAGAGCCCAGGGGAAAAACATTCGCAAAAATTAGAGTGAGTGGACAAAAATAAATAAAGAAAATATTTTTCAACATTTATGCTTTCCCAATTTTAATTCAAAGAAAACGAATGCATGTCTCAAACGATAATTCTCTTATCTCATAAATATCGAGCCTCTTCAGCTCAAAACCATATATATCAAAATATGTATGTATTTACACTCGCCCATACTTCCTATATAAATTAATAATAATCTATATAGGGCTACTACGCTCGCGTCCAACGCTCACGTCACGCCTTAACGCGGTGATACACTACGCTATTAAGGTGGACAGACGAGTGTATAAATATGTGCCCATACCCTCTATATGAATTAAACACTCATATAAGGCTGTTACGTTTGCGTCTAACGCTCACGTCATACCATAATGCAGTTATATACTATGTCATTAAGGTGGACAAACACATATTGCTAGCTAGCATTTATATACATACTCTCCTTAAAAATATATTATAATTTACCGAAAATGAGTATATACATACTCTCCTTAAAAATATATTATAATTTACCGAAAATCTCATTTTCGGTAACCCACCACAATGAGTAAAATCGTCAAATAAAAATGACGACCAATGCTCCAACCAAATAAACAATTGCATGCACATTATTTAAACCAAGAGTCCACTCACAAATTAGGCCTAAGCCTGAAGTCGGTCTGAAGCCTATTCTGCTCGAGCTTCCTCACGTCCTGATCTAAGAACATAATTAAATCCTCAACTATATACCAACGCTTATATAAAAATAGACAAAATTAAATGTGGCCTTATCTACTCTCATTCTTGCCCAACTTTGCAAATCTTAAAATTGATACCGTCCAAACTTCACCACAAATACCGGCGGCCTTAGATCCACATTCTACGGCCGAAACAACAATAATCTAACGGCCGGATTCTATCCCAATTAACTGCCAAAATACCAAACTTCGAAAAATCCTAAACCTATCCAAAATTCCTCCAAAAATTTCAAAATTCACATCATTAACCTCCCCTTAATATTCCACATCTAAAACCATAAAATTTCCCAAAACAGCGGCGGCCTACTCCGGCGACCTCCAATAGCTACCAAATTTTAATAGCATCTTCCTCTCAATCTCCTCTACAACTTTCCTAACTAGCACAAACACCAATTCCAAGCCTAACTATGCCAATTGAACGAAAACATCTAATAAGCCCTAGAATTTCCTTCACCGATTTCTCCTTACCTAGCTCAAGAGTGAGCGAAACTTCTTAGGCGTTTGCTGCACGGGAGGAGAGCTTTTCAACGAACTAAGCAGCTCCGGCTATGGTGGCCGGAGGAGACAGTTCCGGCGAGAAAACCACCACGGCAGTCGGACCTTCCGGGGTTGATTTCTCCTTCACGGCGGCGCTAGGGAGATGACCGACCGTTTGGGACCGGTGCCGCGGCGAACGGTGGCCGGACGGCGTCGGACGGACGGAAAGAATTTCCGGCAGAGGGAGAGGGAATCGGGAGCGGGAGAGAAGAGAGAGAGAGAAATAATTTTTGGGATTTGACCACAACAATGGCCCGGTCCAACTTAAACACCAACCAAAAACATAATCCAACTCTAAAATTTAACACCCCAAAATAATAACCCAATAAAACTTACCTTTTTAATTGATAATTTTTTCATGCTAACTCCGATTTTAACGCATAGCATGTCTACGAACTCGTAACAACATCTTCTACGACTTTCATGAAGAAAGTTTTCCCAAATTCCAAACAGAAGCAAAAGTCAACTTTTTGAGTCTTAAATAGTAAACGGTTACTTAAAACGGTAAAAGACCAAAATAATACCAAAGTAAATAACCGTAAAATAACTTAAGAACCGGGGTGTGACACAATATATATTTTTAGGGTTGGGTAAGTTAGAAATATTATAATTATGTGAGGATATTTTGATAAGAAAAAATTGATTCTATTACCTTGATTCTGATACCGATCTCCCCCTTGGGTATCGAAAAATGGGTTTCGTCAGGAATTGATTCCTGATAAGCAAGTGGGACCCACATACATTCCAATACCTTAACATGTTAGTAAACGCCGAAATTCACCCATTCTGGAATCAATTACACCACTCTCAATTTCATTCCAGGTTAGTAAACATGCCCATTATGTACATAATCTACAATCCAATAAAGTATTCTTCTATAAGAAGAAAAATAATAATTTAGGTCAAATATACGTTCATGTTTTTTTCGAGGATTAGATATACATTCATGTTTATATTAATAATTTTTTTTTAAAGTGGTAATTTATCTGGTATGAGGGTGCAAACAATGTACATAATCTACCAGAAAAGAAAAACAAAATTCATTAATCTATCCTTCTATAAGAAGAAAAATATATTTTATTCAAAAAAAGAAGAAAAATATATTAAAATACATTTCCAAAATCCATTAAATCCTTCTATAAGAAGAAAATTTTAATAAATAACATTTACACCTACACGATTTTTTTGTTTCCATATCATTTTCATGCTGTGTCCCTATATATATCCATCAAAATGTTCTACAGAAATGAAAACAGGCAACAATACATAGATTACAGTACGTATAGCAAGCTCTCCCAGATGGCTATCATATCTTGCACTCAGCTTGCTCTACTCGCATTTGCATCAGGTACATATATCATCCTATCTCCTAACAATTTGAGTTACTATCCTCGATTTTCTGTTTTCCAAACCTATCAAGTTGTTATCTTAGTTGCCTCTTGATTGATTCATGCTTACAATTTTATATGGTTGAATACCAAAGTAAATTAACGTACAGATTTATGGTAACTAACTTAACTTACACTGATGAAAATGGTGATCGATGACATGCAGTTGCGGTGATGGGGATGTTTGTGAAGGCAGAAACATCTATGTGCACCAAACCAATGGGTTCTTGTGAAAGCCTTGACTGCAATGCAGTTTGTGACAACGATCATCCTGGTGGTGCCGGAATTTGTGACGAGAAAAACACTTGCAATTGCCATTACTCTTGTTCTGAGAAAACAAACTCAACACCGGCGACTGATAAATCTTGCAAAGCCGCCGTGGGTAAATGTGATCAGAAATGCAATTTAGCGTGTTGCGACAATATTTGTAAAGTTTATTATGGGAAAGGTGGTGTTGGACATTGTGATCTCAACCCCCGTGGTCCATTTTTAATATGCAATTGTGACTATCCCTGCTAATATCCTTAATTGTGTATTAGCTAGTAATAATTTGGAGGATGATAATAAAGGGAAAGGCTCAAGATATTTGGAAGTTGTCTTCTTCATTTTTGTATACAAAATGGAAAAGCCCAAGATATTTCATGCTGAGTTATAAAATAAGAATCTTATCTTATTGAGTATTGTCTTCGGATTTGGTCAAGTTATTTCTTTTATTTTTGTTTCATGCTCACATACTCTGAATCTTCATTGAAGAGCATTGTAAGAGAGAAAATTCGAACTTGGGAGTTCCAAATATTTATAGGGCTTAGCAAAAATATTAATTTTGTATTAATTTTGTTGATTTCTAACAAAAATCTCTACTTCGTTTTGAATTTTTCAATATTAGGTGCAACTAGAAGTTGGATTTGCAAGTTGGCGTCCATCAAAAAAGAGAAATCAAGGAGCAAAGATGATTCTAGGTTTCATTGTGCATGCCCTAAGTATTTATATTCCAAAATTTAGTGTTTTGGCTTGCTTATTTGATTATTTTGGAAAAAGAAAGAAAAGAATAACTATTTCAATCCCAGCATGGATTTTAGATAGATATCTTGTTAACAAGACAAATGTTTATGGTGAGCATTTAGTCAATGAACTTAACCACAAATTCATTTCAATGTGTATATATGTAGAAAATCAAAATCACTAATGCCTATTGTGATAGGGCACTCCAAAAAATTTCGCGCTGGGCATCATATAACTTAGGACTGGTTCTGCCTATATATGTCAGTGAAGTTTAAATTCATAACCTCAAAGTTGTCAGTTAAACACCTTAACCAATAAAACCACGACTTACCGACAAATACTGTTTCTACGCTTCTTTCATGTTCATACTGTAGAATATGTCATAGAATACTGATAAAACCGGCAACGCATTTTAATCCTAGTTACAAAGACCGCAAATCTGGGGCCTGGCCTTAAGCTGCTTAATGGTCCACACTCTTCCCAGTTCTTGGCGCGTAAACTTAGGCCATTCATTGGGTACGTGGCGTCAATGTTGGCTGTGGCCGCCCGCTTAAGGAAACTGAGTTGTTTATAACCGAACTCTTTTGGTAGTATCAAAGTAACGTAGACCACTCCACCTTCTGCACTTCTTTTAAGCTCATTCGTTGACAAACCTCGTTATTCAATTCTCAAATCACAAACAAGATTAGTTTCTACTCTAACTCTCACCATTCTCTTCAATTCATTGAGATTTGTTCTTTATTTTGTTGATACCAAGGATCTAGCTAGCTAGCTAGTTAGCCTTGTTGAAGATGAAGAAGACCACCATTTCTGTAAGTTCTTCCTGTGACAGAATGATTTGAGCTTTCATGTTCTGCTAGCTTTATATGTTTTCTCATTAGCTATTGGGTTCAGATTTCTCAGAAGGACCCTAAACGAAGGAGGTTATTCTTTCGTTCATGTCTCCTTTCTACCCTGCTTATGCTTTCTGCAGTTTTCTTCTTTGGGAGCCATTTTGTTGTCACAGATTATAAAGAGGTATACTATTGCACCCATATATGTAATGTGTAATTGTTCTTTCGATTCTTTTCTGGCTTGATGAGGCATTTCATTTAATCACAGAAGTTCTTATCATGGGGATTGATTGATGCTATGCACAATGCAATGTCTAAAAAATGCGAGGTTTGTTTCTATGGCATTCGATTTTATAAATGGCTGATGTTCTAACTTACTTGATTGATGTTGTGTTATGTTCATGTACAGGCTCAATGCACACCTGAGGGAACAGAGGCATTACCTAAAGGAATTGTTTCCAAGACCTCTGATTTTGTAATGCAGCCGTTATGGGGACCCCGAACTCCAAAGGTGTGCCGATATTTATAGGCCTGAATAATTTGCTACTTAGATCTAAATAGAGTTGTGATCACTACAAATTTCGTTTCTTTCTGGTGATATTTGAATGCAAAGATATATGATCCTCATTGTTTTTGTTTAGAAACCAAAGTCATCAACAAATTTACTTGCCATGGCAGTTGGAATCAAGCAAAAAGAAAGTGCAAACAAAATTGTAAACAAGGTACAGTAACCAAATTATCTGTCATGCACTTTTTTCAGTTTTTGTATCTTTGAGTTCATTGGATTCAATTTCTACTTGTACTTTTGATTGTACAGTTTCTATCAAGTGATTTCGGCGTAATGCTATTTCATTATGATGGTAATGTAAATGATTGGAGGGATTTGGAATGGAGTGGTCAGGCCATACATGTATCTGCTATGAATCAAACCAAGTGGTAATGATTCCCTATCCACAAATGCAATTTGATATTGGTACTTCCTTGGATGTGCATAGTCAGTTCAAATAACATTGTTAGGTATGTTTATGTCACTTAGGTGGTATGCGAAGCGATTCTTACACCCAGATATTGTTTCTGATTATGCATTCATCTTCCTTTGGGATGAAGACCTTGGAATTGAGAACTTTAATGTTGGAAGGTACATGTGTGCATGCACCTGCTTATTTATGTTTTAGATGCATTTATGCTCTAAAAACTGTAAGACTAACATTCTATAGCTTGATTTCTTCTATGCAGATATCTGTCAATTATTAAAAAAGAGGGGCTTCAAATATCACAGCCAGCACTTGATCCTGACAACTCGGAGGTTCATCATGATCTTACAGCAAGAGACAAGAAATCAGAAGTACATAGGTATCTATCATTTCTAAATATATTTGGAGATCTATACCGCACACAGTATTAGGATTCTGATTAATCTGCAGTGCTAAACCCCTAATGATACTTCTGATCCCAAGCGTTATTGTCTTATTCTACTCATCAGATATTTTTTTATCTGACCAAAAACAAAAAACTCATCAGATTTTTCTGTTTAACTTTAACATGTGTAAAATTGCTGTTTACATTGTGCATGTCTTGGTGTTGAATGAACAGAAAGATAAACAAGACAATTGGTGGTAGAAGGCGTTGCGATGAAAATAGCACAGATCCTCCATGCACAGGGTAGGAAGCTCAAGTTCTCATGATATTAACAGTATGTAGTAATCAAGTAGTAACATATGCATCTGAAGTTGAGAATTGACAATATATACTGCATATGATATGGCAGGTTTGTTGAAATGATGGCTCCTGTATTTTCAAGAGCATCCTGGCGCTGTGTGTGGCATATGATTCAGGTACAGCTTCTTTACTATATTTTCAAAACATTCAGATTGCTGATTTACATGATCAGAGAGTAATTAGCTTGTTCACTTGATTATAGCATATCAATGTTTAAGTTTTACTTGGTTAGCAATACAAGTAGATAGGGTAAATAGATCTGATTTCTTAATGTTTCTTGGCCTGATATTGTAACAGAATGACTTGGTTCATGCATGGGGATTGGATTTTCAGCTTGGTTATTGTGCACAGGTAGTTCCCTCCTCCTGTCTCAACTACATATTTCTCTTCCACATGTTTCTTATGTTGAATAAATTCTTCACAGGGTGATCGAACCAAAAACATAGGAATTGTTGATTCAGAGTACATTGTTCATTATGGTCTTCCTACACTAGGGGGTTCTGCAGCAAACAAAGTTAGAAGCCTGTACCTTTAATTTTACGACGGAAACCTTTATGTAATTCGTATCACCTATTCTTCACTAATGATGATCATCAACACTGCAGACGAATGCTGAAGAACAAGATCAAGCTGCTAATAATATAAGCTTGCCTACTTCAGAACAACTGGTATATAATCAAAACTAATGTGGTGCATAATATTTACACTAGTCTCAGTTCAGTTTGATAACTTTGAATTTGCAGGCACCATCACGGTCACCTCCATCTGACCCTAGAACTGAGGTAAGAATTGTGACAACGTTTTTTCCTGCAAAGGCGGTTCTTTGGTTAATAAGCGAGTCTTTAATTCATTGCACTTGCATACCTGATTCGTGCAGGTGAGGAAGCTATCCTTAGTTGAACTAGAAAAATTCAAGAACAGATGGAAAAAGGCAATTAGAGAAGATAATTGCTGGGTTGATCCATACCAAAAGCCACCACAGAAGAGTAAAAAATAGTGCTTATCAGCAGAAGTCACCATTTTTAGACAAAGAGATTGATTTTACGAACACTCACAGCATACAGAATATGAAAAAAAAAAAAAAAAAAAAGACAATAAAGCAGCTTCCGAAATATATACAACCCCTTTAACATTCTAGATTATTCATTACTAACACAACAAGTTTGATGTATACCTTTTGTTTTTCTCCTAACATAGATCAATGTATACAATGCTGCAGTAACATAAGCTTGTAATTGGATTATCCATTTATTTTTACAATTTATTCAATATACAATTCAGTTCTGCATTACATCATCGGATGATCATCCAATGATTGTAGTTTAGTTATTTCTGAGGAGGAGACAAATTTACATTTATATTGTTCCATGAGGGCTATCTATCCCACATTGTGGGATCATAAGTTTCTTGAAGCTTTATTCTCTCAAATTCTCAACTCTCAATTTGCTTTGAATCAAAGAAAATGATATGATGTTCTTTCAAGTAAGAAAAATTAAAGCTAAGCAATGAAAGAGTATCATAAACCGAATCTCTTTTTTCTGATAATATCGTAAATGATTTGTCCAAGTTCTTCACCACGATCCTCCTGGACGTGATGGCCTGCCTGCAAATCCCAACAAACTGATTGTGTGAGTTCTCAAAACTAATCTCCCTCAAACAATTTAACTAGGCTAATATAGAAACATTAAGGATTTTATCTGTATGTGTTAAGCAGTATGTGTGTATAAACTATAAAGCCAACATTTCTCCTGGATGCATGTGTCATATATAAAGAAGACAGTACCATTGGAATTTCTATAAGCTTATGCTTTGAATCCTTGCAGAAATCCTCCACTCCATCATAAGTCAACCAGCGGTCTCTTTTTCCCCAACATATTGTAGTTGGAACTTTCCAGTTCTTATCTGTTAGTATTGTTCGCATTTCCTCCACATATTTCTGCCATGTAAAACAGCACATCAGCAGCAGTTCAGTCACTTCAACAGAAGAAAAGTAATACTCTGATAGACTGTAAAAGTAACATGCAAGTAGAAGAAGGTTCACCTTCAACTCCTTCTTCATGTCCCTACTGATTGCATTTAGTGCAAAGCCAGCCGCCCCAGATGTGAGGTAGGGATTTCTATAAACCATGGCATCATCCTCTTTTATTTTATAAGGTCCGCAACTTGTCAAGGTTTTATCACTTGCCCTTAAAGGATCCTAGTTATTGAGCACAGAAAGAAGCTTGGTCACGATATGCAAGCACAGAAATGCACACAGATTTTAAGCGAACAAACATGTCAGATCAATTGGGGAGTTATACTACAACTTCATACCTGAGAGAAGATTTCACCTAACAAAAAATTGCTGAATACGGACAAGGTTGAAGGAAGGTTTGCATGCTTCGCTGTTAGCTATAATAAAGATGAGGATAATAAGGATCTTATAGATTACTCAAAACAATGGAACAAAAGATTTGAAAGAAAAATATATATAGAAAACGAATGGAACAATTCTGGAGAGTACATACAGGGGGATTTAAGAGTATTATGTTGTCAATCTTTTCCTGATGAATGCTGGCATATTTAACAGCTGCCGGTGCAAAGTAACCCTATGAAGCACATGAAAAATCAAAAGTTCTTTTCAGTTTCGTATCATGAAAAAATAAATGTGACTCTTGCTAATACTGCAGAAAATAAGATACCTGCACAACGAGTGAGACCTTTCCAACAGCAACTTCATTGATAAAAGACTCCAACGATGTTACATACTCTGCAAGCCGTGACAGAACTTGACATAAACAAGAGTTTTGTTTTCTTGGACATCAGAATAGTTCTCAAAATACTTTTAGTAACAGATACTAAGAATAAGCTTCTATGTGCTCTCTTTATGAGTCTAAGACTAAAAGAAATTACCATTGAGAGTGTAGTCAAAGCCATACTTGGGTTGAGGTTTATCTGAAAATCCAAAGCCTGGAATTGTGGGGAAACAGGCAAGAACGTTTCAAGCTTAGCATACTTTACTCAGTTAAATGAGAGATGCATTGTGTCATGAAATAATAAACAAATGCTATAAAACTAAGAATGTCAACTACAGTTGAGGACAAAGCTAAAGCTACGATCTTACCTAACCAATCAAAAGCAATGGCATGATAGGCTTTAGAAAGTATTGGAAGAACCTTGCGGTAAGAGTAAGCCTGATGACAACATCAGTTTGAGCAAACTCAAGATGAATAAACAAGCAAGTCTACCCACATTTTAATTGGAAGTTTCAAGCAGCATAAGAGATGATGTGTGTCGAATTAATTGAAGTGAATCATTCAGATACCTAAAAAAGATCACATATATGCATGGTAGAAGAATACTAGGACTGACAGAAACTAAGAGGCTATGACTCACTCACCTGAGAAGGTAAGCCATGAATCAGTATAACTGAAGGATTGTCAGCACTTCCGGATTCAACGCAGAACCATCTATTGCACAAAATCAGATATATAGAGCATGTTTCAATTGGTAAACCCTGCAAATAGTACAAACTCATTGTCTGCATGACTCATATACTACAAAAGAATAACCCCACACTATCCTTCATTGCTTCAAACATGTCAACCACTAGTCCTCTAAAGCTAAATGTACACATTTACCTGAAGACATCAGCAGCTGCCTGAGAATCAGCACCCATTGCAAGTCCAAAGATTGGATCTTTCGCCTTCTCACCGGAACAAAGAGAAGTATAAGCTTTCACCTAAAATATGATTACAAAAAACAACAGCCACATGACCCAAATTAAATTTGGTCTAAATTCCTTTCAAATGGGTGGTTACTTAAAAAAGAAAAGAAATTGGACTCACTATCTTCCCTTGCTTGAACCATTCATCAGAAGGGCTTGGTTCACCTGAATACTTTCCTGTTCAAAACACACCCACTTCCTAAGTTACTAAAATTGAAAAACTTGCAAATACCAGTTATGAAGTTAAAGAGATATTGGAGAAGAGAATATGCACCTCCACTGAAAGAAAAGCCATCACCCGCTTGATAATCAGCGTCTATGTAATAATCCTGCAAACAGAAGTAAGGTAACAAAACCATGAATATGAAAATGAGTGAATTAGTTTGTGTAATTCTGAATCTCTGATCAAATAAAGAAGCATTACATCATCGCCAAAGGAGCTGCAACTGAGATTGAGAGGCTTCTTTTGGCCCCTGCCGTTACCAACAAGAGAAATGGATGCAGGAATAGGATTGTGGAGGAAGAATTGAAGTTTATGAGTGTAACAAAGAGAAGGGGTGTTGGCTTGGGTAGCCATGGTTGTTATGGTGCTTTGTAAACTGTAATAACGGTAGTGAGGCGGGAGTGAGGGATTTTAACCGTTGGTTGCAACATGAAGTACGGTCAGCTTTTGGGGATAGAGATTTTCTGGTCCTCATCCTCTGCCTCACACCCTACACATATTTTGCTTGGTATGCTTTATAGTATAAACTATAAATGCCAAGGAGAAGTATATGCTATATATTCCCGGCAAGATTAAATATTGGTTACCAAGTCCAAGTTTTTAATCATGCTCTTATAGAACTGAACTTGGTTGAGGATGTTACAAACTTACAATTGTAGGCCATCATACTTGTCATATAGCAAATGTGGTTATTGGTGAAGCTCTTTGCGCTTCCATTACTTGCATCAGTCTTTATCAAGTAGCAAGGGATTAATTTGGTTTTCTAAAACTTACACATAGAACTGGTAAATGTAAACTATATCTAACCAATAAAGGTTTTACAGTGCATTTAGTAGACTTAGTTCGATACATAGATAATAAAGAGTCGTCTCAAAGACTCTAACTAGTCTATACATGAACTCATGAAGTCACTCTATCTCTTAGTCGAACTAGTCTACTTTGTATACCGGTTAGACTATTCTTGTACTACACATGACCTTTTTAATCGACCTAACGTCGGTGGCTACTCGAAAATTTATTTTTCTCCGTGATACGGTGGATGAGATGACGAGTGAATATCACCCTCCTAATTTGTTATTTGTTAGTGTTTGTGTTCGGACTAGTGATTAATGCTGAAGCCCAATCCTACCCGACCCAACCCAAACCACGAAGCTGAAGTTCTCAAAGAGGCACAACCCGAGATACAGAGCAGGCAGAACACACAGAGATGGCATTTCAGGTTCTGAAATTTCCAACTCACATCATCTCGCGCCGTTTTGCCAGAACTTCAGGCTTCCATTTCCTATCCGAATTCAACTCCCATAAGCTTCCTGGTACTTCCCTCTTTCTCCAGCCTATTGTTTATATTCGAATTCTTTCTGGGCAACCCTTTGTTTTGGTTCTAACAATTCAAAGCTTTATTCTTTAAAATGTTCAGCAACATGGGTTGGAGTGCCAATGCATTGTCCGTGTAGAAGCTTTGCTTCTGTGAAGTTTTCAAAGGATCAAGCACCAAAGAAGTGAGCTTTTATGTCCCTCTCAATATGTTTAGTGTTTGATTGGTTGTTCTAGAAGCCCATTTATAAGTATTCACTGTTGTGTTTGGTTAATGACATTTTTAGGAAGAAGAGATTGGATGAAGTGTGCCTTGAAAGATATGAACAATATAGCCGAACTTATGTACAGTCATGGATCTTACAAGGTTAGCTTTACAATTGAATTACAAAACCCACCTTCGAATGTGATACTCCAATGCATTATATTGTATAAACGCTGCTGTATGATGTAGTTAACTTAGTTGGTTTCATGTTTGGTTGTGTAGGGAAAGTATTGGTGGATGGGAAGGTGGTCAACAAAGCCGGTACTCCAGTATCGGATAAAGCTGTTGTTAAGATTATGGCTGAAGTCCCCAAATATGTATGTAGGTGATTACTTCACTTTAACAAAACCTATCTACACTTTTTGCCAAAGAATTCATTTTGTGCAGGAACTTTGGTGAGACCTGTCATGCTAATTTTTCCTTCTGTTTTTGTCTATCCAGAGCAGGACATAAGTTAGAAGCTGCCATTGAACAGCTAGGTATCGATGTTTCTGGCAAAGTAGCTCTTGATTCAGGGTTGTCAACCGGTGGATTTACTGACTGTTTGCTTCAGTATGGTGCATCGTTTGTTTATGGAGTTGATGTAGGATACGGACAGGTAACACCCTTATTTGTTAGTAAATGATGTGTTATTACCTATAGGTCTGAGTACACTCTATCAGCAGAGTTATTATCTTACTGAAAAGTTTCATGAGTACAAAACATGCAGCGGACATGGCATTCCCCCATTAGCTTTCAATTCTCTTCTTTGTCATGGTTATTTCTCTAAAGATCGGTTCAGGATCATGGGATCCTTTTGCTTATGGATGCTGCTTTCATTAGGTAGCGGAAAAAATTCGAACGGATGAACGTGTGAGTGTGATAGAACGGACAAATTTAAGACACCTTCCTGGACTCCCGCAAAAAGTTGATGTGGTGACTTTGGATCTGTCATTCATCTCTATTTTATTGGTAAGCTGTCAAGTGCTAGTAAAATTGCGATTGCATTGATTCTTTTAATCTCTTTTATTTTCTTTGAGGTTTGATTCCAAGGATCTTATGGTTTCCTAAATCCAAAGAAAACCTGTCTTATCTGTGATGTATAGTTATCCTTTCTCTCTAATATGCATATGAGTCTTACTTGGGTTGTGGATTCCCATAATATGCAAGCAGGTCATGCCCGCTGTAGTCAACGTGATGAAAGAAGAGGCAACACTAGTCACCCTCATTAAACCTCAGTTTGAAGCTCGCAGATCACAAGTAAGATAATTATTTTACATCAACTTCTAGTTATCTTTCAAAGCTTCATGTTACTTTTTGCCCAGTACATTTTTGAGCAGACACATAGGACGTATAGAGGAGAAATCAATATAGGAAAAGAATTACCTTAGTTCTCAATGCTAGAAACCTAAAAACGTCAACAGTAACTGCGTTCTTGTTTGCCTTGAGGATCCCTTCTTTACCAAGAATTATGCAAGTATTTACCATAACTTCTGGATAATTCCATGGTGATTAGTTCCTGTGCATGTGACCATTCTGTATAAGATGCTAGCTCTGATCAAACAATTTGTTCTCTTTATGCAAAGTCTTGTGTAGAACTTAGGAGTAAGTAAGTCTACACTGATCAAATTCTCTGATCCTTATTCTGCCAATTTGTGGATAAAAAAAATGTATATAATTTGCAAATAATTGGTGAACTCGTCATTCTGCCCAAGATACAATTTGGCTTTCAATATTTTTGAAAAACTCGGAATGTTCTAAAAAAAATAGGGTAAAATATTGTATAGTCCTTGTGGTTTGAAGTCGACATCTGTTTAGTCCTTATGGTTTTATTTTAATCTGAATAGTCCTTAAAATCACAATTTTTCATCTAAATAGTCCTTATGGTTTTATTTTAATCTGAATAGTCCTTAAAGTCATGATTTTTCATCCAAATAGTCCTTATGACCTTTAACTGAGAAAATTGTTGGAAGGACTATTTGGATGAAAAATCATGACTTTAAGGACTATTCAGATTAAAATAAAACCATAAGGACTATTTAGATGAAAAATTGTGACTTTAAGAACTATTCAGATTAAAATAAAACCACAAGGACTAAACAGATGTCGACTTCAAACCACAAGGACTAAACAAATTTTAAAAAATATTACAAGTTCAACCTCATGATGATAAGAAAAAAAAACTTCTTAGCTAGAAAAGTTCACTCGTTGTGTACTCAGTAGTTTATTTTCATTGCAGGTAGGGAGTGGCGGCATTGTAAGAGATCCATTAGTTCATCAAGAAGTAAGCATTTCTTCTCCTTGTTATAGATTTCTTTCAGGCTTTCAGTCTAAGTTTGGGAGAACAGTAATTTATTTTCAACCTTTTGTTAAGATTAGGGAATGTACTGTTATTTAGCCCTAATTTACCCTTTATTATAAATTCCTAACGCATGCATCTTGGTGGCTCTCTGATTCACTAATTGCAATTTTAATAGCTTCATGATAACGCTACAAAATTATTAAGTTGAAAACACATGAATTGAATACAGCATGATATTGGTCGAGTGAATAACTCCTCTTTTTGTTATTTGCTGGGCACGTGGAATGAAATTATGAAATACAGTCTGATATCGATTAACTTTGTTTAGGTTCTTGAGAGGATCATCAAAGGTGTAGAGAATTTTGGATTTAGCAGCAAAGGATGGATCGAATCTCCACTCAAGGGTGCCGAGGGAAATACAGAATTTCTAGTTCACTTTACTCGAACAAGTGAGAAAAGTGCAGACAAACTAGAATGTACTACTGTATAACAGAATCGGTTAATTTGCCCTGATTATGATTCTGCAACCAAAGAGTGCCATGAAACTGAGGATGCAGGAACAGTATCATCACCCAGATGTTATTACTTGTAATTCATTGGCTTGTTTTTAAAGCCCTCTGTAAAACTGTATGGCTGAGTTTGTTAAATAGATCTCTTTTTGGTAGTAATAAATATGCTTAAACTTCTAAGACTGATTTGATGAGTCTTTAGGCATCAACTCCTATTCATAGAATATATTTCAACTTTTATGATGATTCAACATTTCAAAAGGGATTCTAAGACCAACTACTTGACCAACAACTGAGAGCCATGACACCAAGTATTGCTCAACTGCTACTCCTCTTTCAGCCAGAGATTCATCACCAAGAAAAAGCAGCTTCATCCACTCACTAGTCCCACATGGATGCAGCTTGTACCATGGCCTATTCAAGTGCGGATGCTCCTGCAGTTACCATAATCCAGGCATTCCATTAAGCATTCAAAGCTCCAAAACAAAATCTTTCATCACATATGATTCTTTAACTAGTAAATTTCACTGCACAGACAAGATGAGCAACAACAGAGATACTAATGTACCTCCTGAGTTATGAATGTCCATTTCGATTCCAGTAACACCTTCGATGAGCATGCAGGTAAGTCTTTTTCAATCTCATCCCATCCCAAAGGTTGTCCATCTACACATCAGTCGCAAAATTCAACATATTACATGTGCTATAGTGCAAAATCTACAAAACAAAATGTGACACTGGCAAGAAAAAGATCAACATACCAATGTAGTACCCACGAAAATACAGGACAGGAACTCGATACGAATCACTGTATATTATATGGAAATCATAGTAATACACCTGAGAACCACTACTCTCAACCTTGCAGATAGAAAAGAACAAATTGATAAATGCAGAGTGATTGATATAACCTGCATTGAGCAAAACAAGTTAAACAACTTACAAGAGTGGCATCATCAACAGGCTCAAGCTCTTCTTCATCTACAGCTTCCTCCTCATGTTCCTTGTTTGATCCAACAAGGCATATCTTCTCCAATGACAAGTAGCCCTGCTCTTGTGAGAGACGAGAAGGTTTTTTAAGACAAGGAACCCACGTCCATGGAGGCAAGGCAGAATTGTATTGCTTCCAGTTCTCTGCCAAAGCACGTGCTGCAACCTGGAAGTCACGTGACGAAAGGGTTCCATCCCATGACGAAACTTCCATTGTTGAATTCCAGCTAACTGGGTTTCTGGGTTAGATGGTTATTAAGGCGAGCTGATCGATCTGGGTAGCTATTGTAGAGGGTCAAGTTTTTTTTGGGGTTTATTTCAGAATTTGATATTATATCAAGTCCAGTGCCAAATACGACATGTCGCTTCTATTGTCTTTCCCTCGCCTCACTATGATACTTGCCCAGTTGCCCTATAAGACAGTATACATATGGATGGTAAAACTGTCCTGGACTACAGTATAAAGAACTCGGAATGGTTTCGGCACAAAATTCTCTGCAGTGAAAGTATTGGCTAAGACAACCAGGTTACATTCGTTACAAGAATTGTACAATAGATGAACACTTAACTGTCACTAAAAAGATTGATACAAAAGCACTCGCTTCACCCTCGGCTTAATCTAATAAACATGGAGCTAGTTATTGTAAAATATTGTAAAAGAATGTGGTTTCACCCACTTCTGAGAAATTCCACTCACAGCATCAACTTCGTGGCTTCGATGGAGTTGGGGAAGATGGTGGTTTCAAATCTGGGTACTGCATCCAAAAGCAAAAATAGAAAAATTAAACTAACACACAGGCAATGTAAATTGCTACAAAAAAACATGAAATAAACATGCTGAAAGGAAGACATGGTTTATAGTTACAAATAATTTATCTTGAGTCTGTTGACACATATAGCCTCATAAAAGTATTGCAAGATCGCAATTAGTTCATGCAAGTAATTTGAGATGATAATATTATTATATTTCAAAACCATGCCATTTTGCAGATCAAAGAATTTGCTGTAATGAATTGATTGAATTCTGAGAGAGAAGCAATCATACATTTGGGTAGGGAGAAGAGGACCTAGAGCCATCTCTCACTAGTGACACAGCCTCCGTGGACTTGGTTATATGTCCATTGTCGATCTTTTGTTTTTCTGCTACGGCAACATTTCCCGGAGAAGATGCAGCATTATTGGCATCTTCTTTTCGCTGACCAACTAAACCATTTGTCCCAGTTTCTTTTGAATTTTTAACCTTCTTCTTGGGGTACATATGCATAGAAGGTGGCAAAAGAGTTTCCTGTGATTCCTGAGAAAGAAAAAGACAGAATAAACACGAAACCTAAGCTCTTGTTAAGCAAAAACTGTTCCACAATACTATAATCCTTCAGCCTCAGAAATCTTCTATGTACTAACTGAATAGTCCTTGAAACAGCCTAGAAGAAAATAAACCTCACAAAAATCATTTCACCAAACAACTTGCAAATCTTACTTTAGTTGGGCCATTGGAAGTAAACATAGGAATTAGCAGAACTCAAAATTCAGCAAGAATTAAGTAAGATCATTCAAATTCTGCATATATGTGTAATGCTTGCACTTCTATGCTACTGGTCCACTAAGGAAAAGGGAAAATGTGCCTCAATATAGATTTATAGAGTTCTCTATACAAAAAGGGTCAATGCTAATATATCCAAGCAATATATCACTAGCAAATAATCAAATCATATACTTCTCATTGTGCACAAGCATTATAACAGAATGTAGAAAGCAGTGAATCCCCCAGGACAATAGCGATAGATAAGTAATCGCAGATAACACTTAAAATGTAGCAATCGTAAGATTTGAAAAGAATCTTACCAACCACCCTTTGGTGCCTCCAACGCCTCCCTTGATCGCATAAGTCTCTTTGAAACCGTTCTTGACTAGTAACTCGGCCACTTTGATGGAAATACCATCAAAACTACCTTACAACAACAGAAATTGATACTGAGATTACACATACATCTAAACTAAACAATACCAAACCAATGCCATATAACTGTTCCTCTTTCGAACAACACGAAGCTAGCAAGAGCAAAATGTTTACACTTACTTCCCCAAAACACACACGACAGTGTTCCCCGGGTCTCCAAACTTCTGCAAAACCTTCTTCACAAACCCATCTTCATCATTCTCATCAAACCCAATCTGAACAGCATCCTTATTCACAATCCTCAAGTTGGGAGACTTCAAATACTTGAAACTCTTGTCGTCTCTAATATCCAACAACTGAACAGCCGGGTCCTCTTTGAGTTTCCGGAACGCATTAAAAACAGAAATGAACTTATATTTTCTAGAGTAATACTCAACTACAGGTATACCAACCAACCAAACAAACGTACAACTCGCAACGAAAAACGGGTACTTGCTGAAGAACTCGTCAACTGAGCCAAGGATTGGCTCCAAGTTGATTTTGTCCGACACTTGCTCGGAAGCGAAAGAAGGGGAGGCAATGAGGTTGGTGAGGAGGAAGGAGAGGTGGGTTCTTGGTTGAAGGAGGTTTTTGAGGGAAGGGAAATGAGGGTGGTGGGAAGTGAGGATGGAGATTTTGGGGAGAGAGATTGGTTTGTGGGTTTTGAGGTGGCTTTGGAGAGGTGGAGAGGAACAGGAGAGGACCATGGAAAGAGAGTCCATGGGAGAGTGGAAGGAAGGAAGGGAGAAAGGGAGAGGGGATAAGGCCAAGAAGGGAAAGGACGACCCGTTTGTATATTTTGAGGGGGTGAGGTAAAAATGTAAAATCATGTTTCAGTTTTTACGGTACAAAAGGGGTTAAGTTTTTATCAAGGTTAACTGTAAAAATGTATTTTAGAGTTTGGATCATATCGGCGACTTTTGATCATGGGTTAGGGTTATGACACACGAATACATCATATAAGTGATAAACTCATACTCTCTAGTTGAAGTGGTTAGGATTTACATTGTTATTCTTATTCCTACATTTCCAGAACTGTAGCAAACCATTTCTTCTGTCTTTTTCTTTTTTACTAAAATTTAGCAATATAATGCATAATTTTTAGATACATAGCTACCATTAGAGTTAAACTACTACTTGACATGAGTTTCCAGACCATGGCATCTCCTGTTGTAATGCAACCTGTCTTCTATACGAGAAATCCACCATCTTCCTAACCTGAAAAACACGAATTATTGTACCAGCTGAGGTCTGTTTTCGCCATCATTTGGGGCACCAAATTTCTTCTCAAAGCCGTTAATGAAGTCCTCCATGCATGCCCTATAAGTCTCCATTCCACTAACTTGCTTAGCTAGCTGCATACCGACATCCATCCATTTCCTTGCCGCATCAATCTGGCCAAGTCTCACAGGCACTGACGCCCTATTCCATGCCGTCATGGCTAGCCATTTTCCCTCTTCAGTGGGGTACACACTGTCCTTCAGTCCCACCATTATTCTGTAAGCTTGCTTGTACATGTTATACACAGCATCATCATCTGTATCGCCTTTGTGAATGCTGGTCACAGCAATGAGCTTCCGGACAATCTGAGCCACATTTTGGTAGTCCGGAGAGGAGGAAGAGAGAAAAGCTGAGAGGCATTCATTCAGAGCAAAGGTAGCTACTTCGTGATTGCACTGTGTACCTTGGGAAGCAGTCAGGCCAATCTGAAGGAGGAACTTGGGATTGCAGGCCTTTGAACTAGCAAAAGCCTTTACAAGTTGTAGCTGTAATCCTGAATCATTGAGCCTTCCGTGTATGTCGTAGGCACAAAAGGTGTAGATGAAGTATAGGTCAGGTTCCATGGTGGCAACTAGATCACCACTAAGCCGATTCCCTGGTAAGGTTGACTTCAGTATCTGCATCAGTAGATTCAGTACAATATGCTATTAGAGGGAGGAAGCAGATCCTCGACATGGACTGATATGAAGCATATATCAATATGAAAGTCAAGCTATCCATAGTAAAGGTAATAAAATTCATACCTTCCCTGCTCTATCTAGAAGCTGTACAGCTTGTTTCACCTCACTTTCGGGCAATGTGATCTTCTTCTGATTCTCTGAAGCTATAATTGCAGATACAGTCAATATTAGTGCTTTGCAGACCATGTTTTCTCCTACCTGCCCATCAACCAGAAGACAATAAAACTCTGATGCCAGTCTATAGAATTCAGCACATAATTCATAATTTTTCTCAGTGCCAGTTTTCGTCCCAAGGTTCCATGAAGTCACAGCAAACCAGTTCCTTTCCCTTCTTCCGACCTCCCCAGTCCCAAAAAAGCAATTAGGCCCAAGCTCAGATGCCCGGTTATGAACGCGCTTAACAAACTTAAGGGCTTCAAGCTCATTCCCAGGTTCTTGAGTAAGGATTGTGACCAAGGTGCGCAGAACTACGACTTCACTTGTTGGCATGGATTTCCCTGGGGCATAAAAGTTCAGTAAATTCGATAGTGCAGCAACAGCAATAGCAAGAGCGCGGCAGGCAACAGCTTCATGGGCCGCAAGGGAGAGAAAGTCTGGCGTAAAATCAAGGCAGGTTGTCATTGCCTGAATCTGATTAATAGCCCCATCCTGGTCTTTCTTCTGCAGATAAATCTTGTACTGCATAAAAAGAGGATGAGTCAAGTTCCAAAGTGCTAAATATCGATTGCCACAGCAATAATAAAGAGAGGAAGCTATGGGGGGTACCTTTAGGAAAGCTGAAGCTATGTTAGGCTCAAGCTGCAGAAACCAAAGTGATATTAATAAGCAGAAAAACTAGATCACCATTTGAACAAAAACCTCAACCTCTAGCTATGTAAGGCAAACCTTTTCAGCCTCGTCAATGTATTCCTGAGCTTGATCAAGGTGGGAAAGACCCAAGTGGCAGAGACACAAAACTCTGAAGCCCTTGGCTCGAAGATTTCGATTCTCTATGTCGAATGGGATATACAGCATTGCTTTCTCAAACAGGTCTGCACTTGTTACATAATCTTTCAACCGGAAATGATCAGCAGCACTGTAAAGTTCAGATAACAAACCAATTGAATTGAATGCCTAAAAAGTCCAAACTCCAAAGTTTAATAGTTGCAATAGAACAAAGAACCTTACCAATTCCAAAGCACAGCATGCATTGCAGTCCTCTGCTTCGCAGCAGCCTCACCGGAGAAGAGAGCCACCACTCTGTCATCAGATACAAGGTCCGAAACCACCTTAGCCCTCACTTTCGATCCCTCACTGCAACTCTCACCAAGAACCCTGTGAGAAACCCTAACCGCCGCGCTGGCGCTGACGTGGCACCTCCCAAGCAGCCCCAGAAACACTCCCTTCGCCGTCTCTGCCCCAGCCGTCCCGGCCGAATCAAAGTAAGCCTCCACCGCCGAAACCCAAGCCCCCTCCGGAATTCCGTTATTTACCACCATGCCCCTGAGCTCCTTCTCCGCCTCGCCGTATTTCCCTAACCCCAACCACGCCTTCATCGCCATCACCGGAAGGCTAGGGTGCTGATCACCTGCGTCGCCGTCTCGCAACACCCTCACGCACTTGATCACGCTCTCGAACTCGTTCATCTGCAAATGAACGGCCGAGATGAACCGCAGCGTCTTCGACCTTGACGCCTTGAGATCCGCCGTCTCTTCGCGCGTCCTCGCCACGCGCAGCCCCTTCTCGTAGAGCTCCAGAGCCTCGTTCATGAGCTTCAACGCTTCGTCCAGAGAGGAGCTACTCTCGCTGTTCGACAGAGCGCTCTTTCCGAACAGCGAGTACTGACTGGCTAGGGTTTTGTAGTGCTCCGGCGACCCGAACAGCAAGCTCTTGGCCCGGTTCAGCAGCGCCACCGCGAGATTCCGGTCCGATACCTCCCAGGCGGTTCTTGACCTAGCGATGCTCAAATCCAGAAACAGCTTCTTCTCGCCGGCGTCGGAGACTGTGTCGATTCCGATCTTCGAGAGCAGATCGGTGGCTTTCTCGAAGCACGACGAAGCGAGGTCGAATTTCCGAAGCTCGTGCCATTTGACGCCGGTCTTGTGGTAGAAGGAGGCGGACTTGATCGCCGGGGAAGGAACGCCGGAGACGTCACCGGCGACGAAGAGTAGGTCGGCGGCGATGTGGCGGAGCTTGGCGTGCTCTTCCGCTTTGGAGGAAGGGAGGGAGCGGAGGGAGGTGGTGTTGGAGAGATCGACGCAGGCGTTCCAGAGGCGGTAACTGAGTTTCCAGATGACGAGCTTGAGAGAGTTGGGGAACGGAGCGTGGTGGCTCAGTTGAGTCAAGGCTCGCCGGAGATCGGCGGAGATTGTGTCCGGTATGAGATTCTCAGGGGAGAGGCTCTCGGTTTGGTTGACTGAGGACTCGATCTGGGAGATCAGGTGCTGATGAGGTTGCGGTTGGGAGGTGGAGTCGTTGTGGCTTTGCCGGAGCTCCGGCGTTGATATCTCGGCGATTCTCATCTGTATTTCGCGGGAATTTGAATTGAGTTTGGGGTAAAATGAAGGAGGGAAAGAGAGGACCTTTTGGTTTTAAGAGCGAGGAAGGGAAGAGTCCATACGACACTGAGAGAAGGGTCGTACCAGATACTTGTGTATGATGACATGTGGCATAGTATTAGCTAACGTCGTCGTTTTGTAATAGCTGAGCTCTCCATCTACAGGCTCGTTTTGCACAACTCAAACCCTCGGAATTGCCCTTTTTGAAAGTGATGAAGTTAAACCAGACAACTGAAGCAGGATGAGAATGCTCATAGTATGAGCCTCATACTAATCGATACCGATTGGCTACGAAATTAGCATCCCGATAGACATGTTTGAAAATTTCGCATTGTCGATTACATAAACGGGTTGGAGTAACAATAACATAATTGGGTGAAGACAATTTGCAACCTAATAATTCTCGATTCCAAACTTCCAATACTTCAAAGTGCTATTGAAGATTGGAATTCAGACTAATTGAGTGCTAACTGGAGGCAGAATATCGCATTTCAAATGCCAGAGGCTTAATTGAGAATTTGAGACCTAGTAAAAGTTGTTTGAGCCCAGTGGATATTTTGGTCCAAGATTGCGTGTTAAATTTTGGATAACATTTGGGTCAATACCTGTGACCCTTTTAATTTAAAGCCTGTTAAGAACCGCGAGCTTCGGAGGCGCAAGGGATATGTTTTCACAAGGACTGTAGCACCCCGTGAGATAAGGATACTCGTTGTTTGAGTTCGCATAGGAGTCTACAGTTGGATGACGCGAAGATAGTGTTTGTGACCTAAGCGAAGTCTGGTTATGCGGCTGGACACGTGTCGTGCAGTTGATTGATTCGCAAGTGAAACAATGTCCTTGTGGTATTCTAATTGCTAAGTCCGAACTGGATTGTGGTTGCATCTCTACTGGCAGGCTGCGAGTCGCTATATAAGGAGAGCTCGAGGATCTCAGAAGACACACAATCAAATCTTACAAACTGCAAAACTCTTCGAGCTTCTCGAAACCCTAGTTCTAAGCGCATCTCGCCTTAGTTCTCAGAGCCCGTTCGGACTCGCCCACGGTTACTTTCTCAATTGGTTGCTTTGCTCGCTTCCTACAGTGAGTATCGATCGCAAACTAATAGGTGAGCTACTCGTAATCCCTCGTCCGCGAGGTGGCACCAGAGCCCCTTCGTTTGATTGGAAGTCAAGCACAAGCGCATTCTCGTTTCGCATCAGAGCGGTGGCACGCCCCACACCCGTTTTACTTTTAGTACTACTAAGTTACCTCTCTGCCCTCTGCAGAGGATCGTGGCAAAAACATTGGCACGCCCAATGGCACCGGGAGTACTACCATCTTATTCACCATTAGGAAACCAGGCGAATCACTGTACAAGAAACCTCATATTTCTTGTCTGAAGCATAAGTCACCACAGTACAAGCCCCATAACAGCGCGGCTTGCCGATCTCTCACCAAGGAACAGGTTCTTGCTCAATTTGGTAACCCAGACTTCAGCGAGACCACAATGGTAGGTCCACAGCCAACCCAGGACTTAGGATCTACTCTGCCTACGGAGCAAATCCTCTACATGCTTGAGGAGCTAAAAGGTCGGAATGAGGGTTTGACAACCCAAGTCTCGGCCACTCAACAGAGCGTCACAGACCTTGCCGAACAGGCCAAAAAGGATAGAGCCCTTTGGGATGCTAACCAAGAAAACCTCGCCGTGCTCAGCAAGGAATTTAGCCACCTTTCAGGCCAATTCACGGAGAACATGGGCCTAGTTGAGGGGTCCCTCCAAAGGATCCAAAAGGATCTAGACCAGAACACATATACCTTGAAGCTTACTCGTGCAACTGTGAATGAACAAACTCGTCGTTTGGACGAACACGACGTCAAGCTACTTGATCAGCAGAATGCATCCTTCTTCGAGAGTAAGAACAGCCTGGAAAAGATTGATGACTTCAAAGAACAACATGATAGGTTGAGCTTGAGGGTCCTGCAGGTGGAAGACTGGATGAGGTCTCAAGCACCAAAGAATCCTGCCCTCGATCTTACCGACGCGGGCGCAAACGAGGGTTCATCCAGATATATCCCGCCGAATGAACGCACTAGGGCTAATCCGAAAGTCGGGGCCCAGAAAATCCCTCAATTTGGGTTAGGAGCTGGTACCTCAAAAACGCCACCACCTTTAACTCTTCCACGCAACCATGGTGTCGCACTAAAGGGCACTAGTAACTCTCCATATCAGAGGACCGGGACACCAGATGACCCGGTTATAGCCCATTCTAGTCCAGCCCTTAAGAATGGTGGGCAAGCTGCTAGTTTCTCTGCATGGCCAAACCACGAGGAAGTGGCAGAATCTACACCGGTGACGGCAGCCGATTGACGTCAGCTCATCTCCAGTATAGTCAAGGAGCAAACCGGAAAAGGTGATGCTAACTTGCAATATCGTGACCCCTACCCTGATAGTGTGGCGCAATACCCTTTCCCCCAAGGGTTTAAGAACATTGTCTTCACGACTTTCTCTGGGGAAACAAAGGAGGACGCAGCAACGCATATGGCCCGCTTCAAGGTCCAATGAAGTCAGTACGAGAATAATGACATTCTCAAAATCAAGCTCTTTGGGACGTCTCTGTTCGGAGCTGCTTTCAGTTGGTACTCCAGATTGAAGCCTGGGTCAATTGCAGACTGGCCTAGCATGGAAAGTCTTTTCCGGGAGACATACGGCACCATCGAGCCAGAAGTCGGCCTCGACTCCCTCACCCAGATGAGCCAGCAAAGCATGGAGTCTAGAGTCTCATTTCTCCAACTCTTCAAAATCCAGCAGGCCAAGTGCGATTACCTGCTACCTAAGCAGGAAGCCATTAAGTTGACTATTCGATGCCTTGAACATCACCAGCGGCTGAAGCACCATGGGGAACGCTTCACCTCCATGGGTGACTTAATCAACAAGGTCGGTAGCTATGAGCTAATCCTCAAAGAAATGGATGAGAAGGCAAATGCCGCCAAAGGGACCTACATGTCAGGGAAGAATAGAACTGTAGGGGCACTAAGCCTACAATCCCCTACTTATGACCCTTATTATCAAAGGCCCGAGGAAACTCATGCGAATCAAGACCATGAGGATATTGGAGTGGTTGAACTGACTGGCAAGCCACTGGCTCACAAGTTGAAGAATCTGAAAATGACGTGTGAGCCAATCACCATCTAGTCCTTTGCATGGACCAAGCCAGAGTACGAGTCGTACACCTATTGTTTACGCCTGAATTAATATTTTACTGGACAGTAAATGTCTATGTAAATATTAATTATTTCTTAGACCAGGTCATACCGACGAGATGGAGTTTCTCCAAGTTTATAAGTGATAGCTCGCCAGTAAGTCCACGCGAGCCAAGTTAGACTTCGCGCGGAACGAACTGCATGAGAACTTGACTTCACTTAGCCTTCGCGCGGAATGGACATAGACGGACTACGCAGTTCGCGTGGAACACTTAGCCTGCGCGCGGAATGCCTTCGCGCGGAATTACTGTTCAACGCTCCGCGAGGTGAAGCGAGATTGACTCTCCGCGTAGGCGAAGCGAGGCGAGCTGGCGAACTAGCTCGCATAGAAGACTTCGCAAGGGAGCGACATGCGGAGTCCGCGCGCACCACGACAAACGTTGAAGACTTTTACAAGTCTTTGACATGCTTCGGGCCAACCCATGTGGCCCATTAAATATAAAAAGGTCTTCTAAGGCTCGCGAGCTGCAATAGCCCGCGAAATGGACGCGAGCTACAGAAGCACGCGAGATAGCACCCGGTAGCAGCCCGCGAGATGAGGATGCTCCCAATTCCAGTTCGCATAGGAGTCTACAGTTGGCAGCGCAGAAGCAATGCTCTATGCGCGGAATGAAGTGTGCGAACTGGGCAGGTGTCACCAATTGGTTGGTTTGCATGGACTGAACAGTATCTTTATGCTATTAGGGTTTCCGAATCCAACTTAAAGTAGGATTATCTCTCTCTTCTGCCGCAAGTCAAGCTCCACTATATAAAGGGTTCGAAAGCTCTCTCAGACACACAACTTTTACAACAACAACTCAGAGACAACTCTCAAACAAACACAACTGAAACCCAGTTACCCTTCGAGTCTTCCTCGAAACCCTAACCCTAAGCGCCGCCGCCTAGGCCTTTCTCCAGAGCTCTCCGGACTCTGCATCCCCGTTTCTCTCCGAACTCCCTGTGATTGCTCTGCTCGCGCCGCCGTGATTATCGACCCGCTTGTGCTTGTAAATCCTCCTCTTAGGTGGCACCTGTGACCCCCCCTTTCTGCCTGATCAAGAAGTCAAGCGCACCCCCCATCAAACTCTTCCTCGTCCGCGAGGTGGCACGCCCGCAACACTCCCCTCTCTTTGTCTGCTAGAAACCTCTGCTCCGCGCGCTGAGGATCGTGGCCAAAACACCTATGACGCGAAGAACGCCCATCTGGTCTTTAATGACTTGATCGAGGTGAAATACATGCACTTGGACCACAAGATCCCACCCAAAGAAGAGCTGAAGGACAAGAAATACTGTGCCATCCATAATGTCTACAATCACGACACTAAAGATTGTGTCAAGCTCCGAGACCAGTTACAGACATGGCTGAACTCTGGCGAACTAAAACTGAAGACGCCGGGCAGCATAGCCTCGTTAGTGGACGTAGACCCTTTCCCGCCTGTAGTTGGCATGGTCGAGGTGAACTGGGCCGATTACCCGGAAGATGACAACCGACGTCGGGCACCCAAGAGAGGCCAACGCAAAATAATACTGGACCTATCTCCAAACCCGGAAGATGACGACCGACGCCGGGCACCCAAGAGAGGCCGCGAAGAAGGCAATGATAATGCTCATCGGCCATCTCGCCAATACACATACAACGTCAACCTCGCACACGAGGTCTTAGATGACCTTATCGATGAAGGACTTGTCACAGTGGCCAAATCCTTACCTTACATCGAATACAAAGAGGGCCGCATACACTACAAGTTTCACAATAGCTGGGGGCACAGAACCAGCGATTTTCAGCAGCTTAGAGACCAGGTCCAAGACTGGCTCGACCTCGGATACATTCGTTTTGAGGATAAGGGTGATTTCATGATCGCAACAGCTGACCTCGCTTGGCCTCGAGTCGGCCAACGCAAAATAACACTGGACCTATCTCCAAACGCGGGTCCACGCGAACCGCCAGGTCGAAGCCATAAACTGCCGGTAAACGACTATTCCATTCCGGCTAACCAGAGGGGAAACCCAGATGACCCAGCGAGACAGTTGGTCGCCAAACTCGAGAGAGATCGCCCTTCGCGAAAAGATAAGGGCAAAGCAATCATGAGAGACGATGGACCATCCCTCGCTGCAAATTACCAGCCTATGAGTCCCAGGACCCGAGAAGAGCTGGAACAGAGGATAGACCGTCTCGAGACGTTCGTCCATACACACTGGACGGAGAAAGTACCTTCGTCTCCAGCCACAAGTGAGATGGACGTATCGGATTCCAGCAATGACTATCAAGAAAACACAGCCTCAAGCTCTCGTCAAGGTATTTTAACTGACCCTTATGTTCCCTCAAACTCCAAGTCAACAATCAAGGACGGGGTATGGTACACGTAACAAGGGGGCAAGGCAGTTACTATTAGCAAGTCCAAGAAACAAAAACTGCAGAAAAAGTACGGTAGTATCATGCGTGCCTTACGAGCTGTTGATGAAGGCGCGGTTCGCCCCTCGCAACTCGCACAGACACCTGAACGAATGTGGAGAGAGGTAGAGGGCTTACACACATTACTCCAGATGCCACCCGTAACGCCCCCAAGGGTGTGTGAGCAAGTCGCAGGCGATCCTGCCCCCAAGGTAAACATCTTTTGCCGACTTGTTGTTTCACCAAAACAGGATCCACAACCTTCTAGGCGCAGGCCGTCAACGACCCCGGAGCCTGAGAGAAGAAGGGATCCACAACCTTCCAAGCGCAGGCCGTCAACAACCCCGGGGCCTAAGAGAAGAAGGGAACCGCCTCCTCCGCCAAGGCGTAAGTTGTTTTCGACCCCGGAACCAGAACCAAGGGGAGAGCCACCTCAGCCATCACGGCACCGGGAACCTCAAAATCCGGAACCCGAAACCAAAAGGGAACCATCACAACCACATCGGCCCAGGAGACAATCCATCTCGGAGCCAAAGGCCAGGATGGAGCCCCAAGTCTCCGCCCTGCAGCGGTTGAACAGGAATGACAACAACAAGGCCCTTCTGGCCACAGATAAACAGCCACCCGGGGACAAGCAGTCCTCAACCAAATCATTATGGCGCCCGCGGCAGACAGAGACTAATGCACCACCAGTTGACGAAAGTATGTCGTCTAGCCCTAACCTCGCCCAACAGATGGCCCAACGCTTCAGTGAGAATTCACAGAACAACGAGGCCCACTCCGAGCCTCGTGTTAACCTAGATGAAGACCACGAAGAAGAGTAGGGGGAATCATTCACCTGTAATATGGTAGAAGTCTCAGGATGGGCTGAGGAAGAAGAGGTCAACCATGAAGAAGGCGCATTCCCTGTGCTAGAAGGGAAACATGGGGTTATCGAGACTCCACTGATCCCCATTCGTGAACCATTCGCTTTTCAGGTAGGGATGGTATTCTTCATATCGGAGAGATATGCTCTACCGCCAAACGCAACGTGCAACGCAGCAGATATCCCAGAAAGCAGTGAAGGTGTCAGCGACACACCCACGCCTTGTAGCAGCGAAATGGGTCCAGCTCCGGCACAGCCCGAGGACGCCCCACAAGTGGAAATTACGAGCAGCATTAAACAGAAGCAGACTCTGACCTTTTCGACGCCGACCTTGGACATGGCTACTCACATGCGACCGTTCTACATTACGGTCGAGGTCGAAGGGATAAAGTCATGGTCGACACCGGTGCCGCAGTCAATGTCGTTACAACCCGAACCATGGGACTCCTTGGCATCCAACGCTCAATGATCCAAACCACGTCCTTGACGGTCTAGAACTTCACTGGGCAGGTTTCTAGAACCCTAGGCTTGCTATTTTTACGAGTCAGGGTGGGGCCGGCATCGCGGGTTTATACCTTCTTTGTGGCCGAATGCTCTTCTTCTTACAGCATGATTCTAGGTCACGATTGGATCCACAAAATTTTTTGTGTGCCCTCTTCCATGCACCAAGAACTCATGATATGGGATACTGAGAAAAATGAGGCGGTCATAATTAAAGCTGACCCGCGTCCGTTCTCTATCTCCTCCAACTTCAATGACACCCGATATTATAACACCGACTTGGGCCCATTGGACGTTCAAGGCATCGATTACAAAGGCCGCCCTTATGGGGCCACGACCTCCAATTTAGCGCGATGGGGGCTCACCCAGGCGAAGGACGACTTACAACGTCCTCACACCATCACAGATCCCCCACAACCTTCAGATGGATAGTGCCTTCTCAGAAGAGGCACGCGAGGCTGGCGAGTCCTTGTATGAGAGACTTCTCTCATACTGGGTGGAACACGAAGCCTACGACAAGGTCGCGACTATGGAATACGTAGACGAGATAGTGGATTACACCGATACCAAGGAGGAAGTTATTCCGTTAGCTCCCGCCGCCTTGGACGACACACCACCTCAAGTCCGCGACCCTATTTCAAGAGTTGACGTAGGGACTGCAGAGAAGCCCCTGCTCATTTCCATTGTGCGGTCCTATGATAGAGTTACCATAGGTCAAAGCTATGCCGAAGGCCAAAAAGTGTAGAGCGGAGTGTTACCATTCGGAGAGAAAACCGAGGGCCGAGGAAAGTGGTCCGCTCGGTGGGAAGGACCCTTTATCATTCATCGCATACTACCCAAGGGGGCATACCACTTGCGCGACCTCGACGATACCCTCCACCGCAATCCTATTAATAGTCGTTTCTTAAAGCGCCATATCGCTGGAGTTTGGGAACGCGAGGATCCTCCACCTCCTCCAGACCCCGCGACAACTGTTAATAGTGTTACGCGCCATCGCGTTAGCGCTCCGCCACCTAACACTAGGGGGCAACCCGAGATTGAAGAATGAAGAATCCTTTAAGATTAATGTAACGTACCAGCCTAGAAAGGCCAGTGCTAGATTGGGGCCTATACCGGAGGCCCTAAACATTTACATGTAATTAGTTGTTCTCATTGCTTCATTCTTTGTAAACGTGTAAAGTCTAACCACAAAGACAAGTACAAGATTGTGGCATATTCCAGAGGCCCTAAAAAATAAAATCATTTATTTTTCTCTCTCTGGTATTCTAATACAGGTTTCATAAACGGCTTTGCGGCCGAAGCAAATACATTAGCAAAACAATGCTTGAAATGAAATCTGACTACGCCTACGCTTAAAAGCATAGTTCTGGGGATATTGGAAACTTCAAACCTACATATATTGTAGGAATAAAGAAGAGGCCGCCATCGCATCCTTCAGTTGAAGCTGGTGAACGCCCTGAGTTTTCAGATCGGCACAAGCCTGAGCACTGGACTGAACCCAAAACGAAGCGCTGGAAAGCTGGAGGTCCAATGGATCTAGGTCCCTCATGCTACCAGCCAAGCTTCGAAGGCGTTTCAAGGATATTGGCTAGGGCCCGAAGCGCGAGCGGGCGAAGGGCCTCAAAAACCTCACGAGTGGACAGAACAGCAAGCGCAAGGCAGAAGGTACCTAGACCATTTGTTCTTCCAAACGCAGGCTTGGCCTAAGAGTAGATTTTGAAACTCATCAAGAACAAACGATGAGGATGAGAAATGGTGGTTTTGCTTTAAACAAGGACAAAAGGATGAAAAGAGGGGAAGAAGAATCCATGGCAAGGGGGCAAAAGGCTTAATTGATGCTTCAACCCCGGCCAGCGGGTTCCCTTTTATAAGAAGGAGGGACTAACTCCCATTGACATGTGTCTTGCATGAAGAAGATTGCTCCGAGATATGGGCCTTAGAGATAAGGGTGGAAGCGTGAATCTATAGTGACTTCCCGCTTTCCAAGCGAACAGTTGCATGGAAACCTTCACTGAATCTCATTGGAAGATTTGTTCTAAACCGCGTCAGCTGTGATGGGAATAAGGAAAGATTCGACAAGCGCGGGAAAGAATTAATTCGCAGTTTAGTATTGATTGCAAAGGTCCATACATAGGGGGCAACAAAATACATAAATGGATCTAAACCTTCCTAGACGCCCTATACAAATCTAGGAAAAGGCCTTCTAAGGTCAACTCCTCAGCATCCGCCTGGGCTTGGGCTTCGTCCGCAACAGTAGTAGCCGAGTCCAGAGCCTCCTCAAGGTGAGCTTGTGGCGAGCTTGAGTGAGATGAGCTTGCAGCTCCGCTATTTGAGCCTCCAAGGTCTCCACTTGCCGAGTGTAGAAGGCACACAGGTTTTCTGAAGACACCTCAAGGGCCTCCATGTCTTCAAGTCTAGCGGACTCTCTTCTGAGCAGCTGACTGAGCCTCCGCATCATTGACACGGCAGGCCTGCAGCTCGACGGCATTGATCAGCTCCAAGGAGCGGTCCAACGCGGGGTTGCTACAAGCGAGATGGCGGACCAAGGCACCATGAGCCTCCATGTTGGGGCCTTGTCTCATCAGGCCATGAAGGAAGTCTCGGGCCAGGCGAACAGGTTCTGGATCAGCAGGCAGAGTTACCCAAGCTCGGAGACGAGCGGTTCGGGTGGCTAGAGAGTGAGGAAGGTGCTTCACCGGTTGGCTTCACCGGAGCAGGGGTGACTAGTTCGACCTCTGAGATAGGCGGCGGGACTGCAGACACCGCTAACACCTCTTGTTCTTCAACAACTTGAGTGGTCGGGTCCGGCCTCGGTGGAGAAGGCACCACTTCTGGCTGAGATTCCGCTGGTGAAACTGCCAAAGAGACAGCGAGGACTGGAGTTGGGACCGTTTGATCAACCCATTGGTCCTGGATAGGACCGGGAGAAGACACCAGCATCGAGCCTATATCCTTCGGCGCGCTGGTTGGTGAAGGAGGGTGCGCTTCAACTTCCTCAAGAACAGTAGTCTGCTCTTCAGCCATGATCACAACAGGTTCCGGCACATGGACCTCAACTGTCCCTATTTCTCCTTCAGCGTTGTCAAGGCGGGGGCGGACGTGGCGGCGTCAGACCTACCAATTGAGAGTTAGTGAGTCATTGCTAACTTGAATAAATTGGCTTTATGGGAAGGTTGCTTACCAAGCCATACTCTCGCTGATAGCGCAAGTCCTCCACCACTTCTTCTTCGTCCTCAGCAGGACGCTTGCGCGAGCTCTCCCCACCTGTTGACTGAGGGATGGTCGGGACAGTTTCTTCGTCGGAGTCTGCCACGGGTTCCTCTCGAGCGGGCGTTTTCCCTCTATCCACTGCAGCCTCAAGCCTCCTAGAAGACCTCCAGCGAGGTGTAGTCTATGAAAGAAAGACAAACAAATTAGAGGGAAGGTACTTCGCTTGAAATGGACAAAGTGGTGTGAAAATCACCAACATACCTGTAGCGCGGAAACGCGTTCCCTAATGATGATGCCGGTTGGCCGACGAGCAACTGGGGCGGCAGGGGACATTGTTGGCCTGGGCCTTGCCGCTGCTCTCCATTGGCTCCTTGCTTGTCCGCGCGGGGCGTCAAGGACGGCGCGGTCCGATTCCCCCAAGGTATCATACAGGGGAGAGAAGATGGCGGCAAAGATGGCGTCATCTGCATACTCCCAATGATTATCAGAGAGGGAGTGCCACCAGGAGAGGTAGGCTGGGTCGACACCCAGCGAAAGCTCAATCTCGAGCAGGCCGGGAGTGAGAGGAAAGATGTTCTCCAGCGGGGTGACGCAGTTCGTCTCGCCAATCTTACACCGGGAGGTATACTTGTTCACCGAAGGAAGAAGTGGATAGGGAACCCCTTGAACAAAGCCAAGCTGTCTGGCGAAGTGGTTGGGAGCGTACAGCTCGAAGCCTTGATCCTCTTCAGCAAGATGAAGATCGCAGCATGAAACCGCCCTCATGAAACTTGTCTTGGTATCAGACTCGGAGTCGGGGCGAGGGAAGAAGCCATTTGCTAAGACTTCAGGGTGATGCCGGCGGACCATCATGTCTATAGTGGGGGGAGGCTCCAACTGGTTGTAGAGGATGGAGAGGCTAGCGAAGAAGGACAGAGGAGTCTGATTCGCCGAGTTCTTGCACACTGCTAACCCAAGTAGTTGGTCCTCTAGCAGAAAGTCGGGTGGCGAGCGCCTAAAGAGAGGAAAGTAAAGCTGCAGCCATAGATCCAGGATCCATAGTGGGCCGGCAGGTAGATGGAAAGGCTTCAAAGAAAGGGTGTAGAGGACCCGGTAAAGTGCACCCAATACGGGCTACCCTAGCCCAACTTCTATGTCATTGTAAAGCGCTACGGCTAGTTTTGTCCACTTATCCGTAGGCTTGTAGGCGCTACCACAAAATATAAATTTATCGAGCCAGTACTCAAGGAAAGCAATACCTCCTTCATGCCGATCTGTGTGCTGGATAAAATAGTTCCTCCAGACTGGGAACGAAGCCTTTAGAGCACGACGCGCTCCTAGGTTGCAGGTGTAAGTAAACTCAGTCGTCGCGAAGTCACCCAGCACATACGGCTTGGCGTGGATCGGCAGCCCCGTGATGGCAAGAACGTCCAGCAAAGAGATCCTCATCTGCCCGAAGGGAAAGTCAAAGGTGTTGGTGGCGCTGTTCCATAAGCACGCCGCTGCAGCGATCGGCGCCTTGTCGATGGAGGTGGGCAGCGAGAAACTCAAGGCAATAGCCTCAGCGATACCCACCGCCTCCCAGATCGGCTGATCGGTCTGGAGGCGAGCCTCATACCATGCCCGCTCTTCGCTGGTGGTGTTGGGTCATTCTCCCACTCGAATGTTTACATGGGAGCGAGCCTGCTGAGCCCAGGTCGCGAAGTCGTCAGGTTCACAACGGTGGGCAAGGATTGGGAGGCGCACGAAATTGGTGTATGAATGGAGATCGGCGGCCGAGAGCGGTTGAGAGGGAGTCAAGCCGAGCAGGGCTTCCCCGGTCTCAAGGAAATAGATGGGTGCTCCCTATGGGGGGTTCTCAGACAAGCGCCGACTGAAATCGGTAGACCAGTCGATCGTCGCCGTGATATTAAGGTTGGGATCTCGGATGATTGGCTTGGGAGGCATGTTTTCTGGGCTGAGTTTTGAGAGGAGACGGCGGCGAGGGTTTGTGTCTGCAGAAAGGAAAGAAAGGGATGGGTGAAGATGACGAAATGCAGGGACCCGCGTCGTGGTTTTTAAAGGAAACAGACCGTAACGTCTTTTCAATCAATAGCCATGAGGGGATGCGATGACACTGAAACGTCAGCACCTTTCGAATTTTGAATTCCCGTAACATGCTCAATAAGGCCTCTTCGCTTAGCCGTTGTGGGTAATCCAAAGCTCAAGACCTAGGGGGCAATGTTTGAGCCCATTGGATATTTTGGTCAAAGACTGCGTGTTAAGTTTTGGATAGCATTTGGGCCAATACATGTGGCCCTTTTAATTTAAAGCCTGTTAAGAACCGCGAGCTTCGGAGGCGCGCGAGGACTGTAGCACCCCGCGAGATAAGGATACTCGTTGTTTGAGTTCACATAGGAGTCTACAGTTGGATGACGCGGAGATAGTGTTTGTGACCTAAGCGAATTCTGGTTATACGGCTGGACACATGTCGTGCAGTTGATTGATTCGCAAGTGAAACAGTGTTCTTGTGGTATTCTAATTGTTGAGTCCGAACTGGATTGTGGTTGCATCTCTACTGGCAGGCTGCGAGTCGCTATATAAAGAGAGCTCAAGGATCTCAGAAGACAATCAAATCTTACAAACTGCAAAACTCTTCGAGCTTCTCGAAACCTTAGTTCTAAGCGCATCTCGCCTTAGTTCTCAAAACCCGTTCGGATTCGCCCTCGGTTACTTTCTCAATTGGTTGCTCTACTCGCTTCCTACAGTGAGTATCGATCGCAAACGAATAGGTGAGCTACTCGTAATCCCTCGTCCGCGAGGTGGCACCGGAGCCCCTTCGTTTGATTGGAAGTCAAGCACAAGCGCATTCTCGTTCCACGTCCGCGCGGTGGCACGCCCCGCACCCATTTTTACTTTTGATACTGCTAAGTTACCTCTCTGCCCCCTTCTAAGGATTGTGGCCAAAACAAAAGTCATCAACCTGTTTTAAATTGTCAAATCTCATGTCTTCCTAAGAAAGTTTTTGCCTTGATGGCTTGATGGAGGTTTTAAAAGTTTCCGAAGACGTGGTGAAGCTGAAAAATTTGCTATTCCCGTGCAGTTGCAGTCAAACTCAATACAAAAGAGATCAAGAAGAAAGATATACAGAAGGAAAACAAAGTACATATATTAGCGGATCAAAGTATCTTCTTAAACATCCAACTAACAAATTAACAAACATTTTTTTTTTTTTTTTTTTTGGGTCTTTTACGATACTAATATCATTCATACATCGTTGGAACTCAAAGGGTTAAAGACTAACCGTTAAACCTGAGAGGATCAGTCACTTTTTTGGCCATCAAATTAGTGAAGATATGCAGGCTGATACTGGTAGCCAGTTGCAAAGTAGTTGCCATGAGCAGGGGGCATGTTGTAAGTAGCAGAACCCAGAAGAGGTGGGCAGTGGTTGTCAGCAGGTCCGGGGTAAACAAACTGTCGGTCATAAACGTACTGTGGGTACCTATTATCAGCGACTCTAGGATAGAAAGTCTTCTCTGCAACAACATTAGTGACCCGGGGGCCATATCCAACACCATTAGCACGAGGTCTCTTGGGTTGAGGCTTTGCAGCTTCAGTCACCCTCTTCTTGTCTGCCTTGGCCTTTTCCAGCTGAAGAATCCGTCTTTGTAGTGGATCCACTGGATACTGCTCTTCAAGCTTATGCTCCTCAATGGACTTGATCACCGCCTTGAGAGCAGTCAGCTCTCTATCATTCACCTCATTCTGAAACAATGATGTATCATTATGTATACATTCACCTCATACTTATCAAGCATCAGTGCTATACCAGGTTATAATTAGATAATGATGTATCATAATTTCCACTTCATATGACACTGATGCAACAATAATGATGAAAAATTACCAAACAAAAATATGGATGAATTGGGAGAGGGGACAATAATCAGTGCTATATCATCGTAATGGGGATTCGTTTTCCCATACATTTCCTCTTAGTCACAACTACTAAATGCAACATAGAAATTACTTAAGAGTATATATGAGTAAGAAACACACCTGTGCAGTAGGAGATGCATTCCCAGGTTTGACCGGTGAAGAAGCTTTTCTTGCCTCCTTCAAGTAGGACTTTAGTAAAGGCACTGGAGAGAACTGCTCTGTCAGTTCAAATGCAAAAGCCAAGTTGACTGCATCAATTTGTCTTCCACTGTTCACTAATACTTCAATAACACCTGTAATATACCAATTAAACAAAAAATTATGAACACAAGCAACTAGAGGAAGTATAATCATGCAAGAAAAAAAAAATCCCGCTTTTATTTCTCCATGTATCCAAGCATATATTCATATGAATATCACACCACCTACCCAGTTAATACCAGGAGATTAGTATTTGATTTTGCCAAACTTGTATGCAATAAATTGAAAGAAATGCAAGAACCTGTTATACAAAGAATTTCTTAGATAACAAGATATTCCAAGCTGGGCGATTTATCAGATTGGTCAATGTATACTTTATATTTTCAATCGGACCCTTATTTCAGTGCTTACGATAGGTTTAAGCTTTAAACAGACAAGGAGCAACAAATACGTAACTGCAAATTTGTTAATAAAGCATGCGTGATAAAGCACATGATTAATACAGAAAATCCAAATTAGTTTGAAACAAACAGCATGGTTCAATTAACATCAGTATAGTTTATATCAAAACGAAAATAGAATGACAATTTTTATCTAAAAAGGAACGTAAATAATAAACAAACCTGGCATTCTCTCGGTCAGTCCAAGCGAACGGCAAAGGTCAGCTGTTTGGCGACGACGTGAAACCATCGGTATTAGCCTGAACAATTCTTCCTCATCAAAACCAGAAGCAATACGGAAAGTAGCAAGAAGCTGCAAAAAGGCATGGGCCTCTAAGGAGTTCCCATTGCTAGCATCCATGTCAAGAGCATCTAACTTTGGTTTCCATTCTTCAGCAATCGTCTCTGCCATATCCTTAACCTCCTCTGTAATAATATCAGAAGCAGAGACCATCTCTGGGTTTGCCAGCAATATGCTCAGACACTCCATCAACATTATGCAGGTTCGACGGATACCCAACAGGTTGGAATCTTTCTTCACATCCATAGCAGGACCCTCCAGGCGGTAAAAGTCTTCCAATGATTCCAAAACAAAGAGGGCAGGGTTGGCCGCAGCTCTAAATGCAAGTGGAATCTCCTCCCTAATTGCAGCAAGGTTCTTTCGGTTGTCAGATATAAATTTGTGGAGCCCTTCTGAGTCCATCTGTTCACAAAAGCTCACTAACTGGGGATAGGACATCACCTCTATGCTCCCATTTTCAGGACTTGTAACTTCTTCCAAGTTACTATCAGAAACCATCACATCTGGTGGTTTCTCTTCAACAGTTGGTGACCCACCTTGGCCATCATCAGTGATACAAGAAGACTCCTCAGTCGATACCTTCCTTTGCTTCTCTCGAGCATTAGTGATGGCATATACAGCAGCATCTCTCTTCTCTTGAAGAGTTTCCAGTTGAGCTTCTTCCTTGGCGACAACGGCTGCTTGCCGCTTCTGTAGCATTCTTTGGGCCTCTACTGTCCTAGTTTCAAACTCCTTTTCTTGTCCTTCCAGCTCATGAAAACGCCTCTTTAAGGACTTCTCAAGCCCATGGAAGTGCTCTTCAAGTTCTTTCCACTTCAAGTTCAGGGTAACCGCTCGGTGACCCTCGAGTTCAGCAAATGCCTTCTGCAGCTGGTGTATCTTGGAGGTTGTAGAATCTATAAGCGTAGAAACTGAGTGTGTATCTTCCATGGTCAAAAGATCTGATGACAAAAATGAGGAATGTCAGGCACATATATAAACTCCTTGGACAGCCAAGGAAGAAATAACATGCTAAACTATACTCCCAATCTGACTACACGTAATTAGATTCACAACAATGATAAAAATATACGGTATGGGTTGATGCCAACGATTTAGTACCTAAGGTTAAGCTCTCTATAAATATAATAAGTCCTTTTAGACCTTAAAAGACATATTTAACTGTGGAGGTTTGGACCAGATCTGAGATAACATACCCCTTAATACAAGGAAAAGTGTAGCTATTTTAAGAAAATGGGAAGTGGAATGGTGAATGCTCATTGTATAGTCTTGTAAGATATAATAAGTTTTCAAACTTGATAAAAATGCTTCTCTACTTATAGCATAAAATTACCACAACTTTGTATCTGTGTAGTAGGCGCAGACTTGCGAAAACAAACAATCTGATATGTAAATCAAGTAAATGGTCCATACTGGAAGCTCATATGGATAACATTACTATCTTTACCTCCATAATTATTCTATTCACTATATTTATCATCCAATTTTAAAAATATATAGATTGAACCCAAAAATGGCAATCTCGAGGAGCCGTAGCCCCAATACATCAAACTGACAGTAAAAGACAACTGATTTCCGAAGAAACCGCAGCCGAAACCGGAAAGATAGACGACGACAAAAAAAAAAACCAGAAATTTACACAAAACAAAAACGAATATAGCTCACCGGTACTTGCAGCAAGCTTCAACTAACACAATGAAGAAAACCCAATCCTCCAAGTAACAGATCCCCAAATGTCAGATTCAACAACAGTCAAAAAACCCTAACCTGAAAAATTCAAAAAAACAAACAAATTAAAATCACAATAAACACACCTACACTTCCTTCCCGCGAAAACATTTCTTCGCTTCCCGAAAATTTCGCGGGAAGGTAGCCGGATATTTCGGCGGAACTAAACCGCGCCGATCTGGAAATAATCGCGATAAAAAGTTAAATTTAGTTGTTTATTAGAAGTTAAAGATGAGTAAAATTACCGAGGAAACTCCGGCGATCAATCCATGGCGTCGTGGTGGATGTGTGGCTGCTGCTGCTGCTGCTGCTCAGCAAATCGCTACATACAGAGAGAGTGAGAGAGGAAAGTTGAGACAAGGAAGCGAGAGTGTTTTATGTCGCAGCCTCCTCTCTTTCTTTCTTTTGCCTTTTTATGGGGCACTCTCGTTTTGGCTATTTGGACGCTGAAGGAACCTGGACAGAGGGAGTGGGCTTGGGCCGGGGGAGGGTTTGTAGTGAAAGGAGGAGTGGAAGTGGGGGATGTCCCACCTGCCGGGCTGACTCTATGCGCTGGACAGGACTATGGGGGAGATCTTTATCCGAATTCTGTTCAGATAAAAGTAACGGTGGGAGGAATTTTTGTGTTTTCTGCTGTAAGAAAAATTTAAGAAATAAGGTGAATTTGTTTTGATTCTTTATGAATGTTGTCGAAACATGGAGAATTGTTTTCTGAGGGGAGTGAATATTTATGAATGTTCTTTTTTTGAAGAAAGCCGGGTTTGGAACTCAGTTATGTTGGGAGGCTCATCCTCACGTCCACATTATTATTAATAATACTTTTTCTATCAGGGATGACATAATACATACACCCTAAGTAGAACTATCATTACATGAATCTATAAAGAGGACATCCTGTATAAAGTTAGGGGCCTCATCTACCATAAGGTCAACAACATGACCTCTACTAGCAAAGTGCGCTAACCGATCTGCCACACTATTTATGAATATTCTTACGACCTTATAAAGTTAATCTTACATATAATAGAGTGTACGACGTATAGTAACTCAGTTTCACTTCATTATTTGTAACTATAATCAGTGACGAAGCTGGAATTTAGTAATAACATAGTCACAACATGTAATTATCAAAAACATGAATTGAATTGACAAAGTTCAAAAAAAAAATACATAAAAGAAAAATATCAGCCGTGTTATGGCCACTACAGGCATGTATGTAGCTTTGCGCTGACTATATATAGTGGTACAGTAGTGTTCACTTGATCAGTAATTGACCAAGAGATTCATGGTCAGTCGTCATTGGATATAAATCTAAGGGTGAAAAGAATTATTTTTAAGCTGAATTGTTTTGTTTTTAACCCTTGGATGTAAATATAACGGTGACTGACCATGAACCTCTTGATCAATTACTGACCAAGTGAACACTACTGTATAATGGTAAACCTCTTTTTGCAGCTGCTAGAAACTCATGAAATACCACAGTATCAATAGCAAAAGACATAACATTGAGAGTTAGCTTAACCAAATGCTCAAGAGAAAGGCTATAAGGGAATTGAAGTGGAGGGTGACTCGAAACTAGTCATCGATTGAGTCATCAAACCGTCATTGAGACTACTTGAGATCGTTTAAAAGACATTATGATTTCTTGGTGCTTCCTTTCATTCCATTACTCCTAAACACATTTTCATAGAGGCAAACTTTGTAGCGAATGACAAACTTTGTAGCATATGCTATATCAAACTCAGGTCATACTGTTGTAAATGGGTCTTCCTGGACCAATAGTGTTCCTCTTGAAGCCTTTGATGCTTTACTCGTTGACATTGTACATTGTGGTTGGTCGAGAGACTTCTGACTTTAATTAAGTCTTCTCGTATATAGGAAAAAAAATATAAAAAATTGTTAAAACACATTAACATTTCTTTCGCCATTTGAGCCTAAGCAGAAGACAAATTCTAGGAAATAAAATTCACTTTGAGACATACCATGGACACTTAATGAAACATTACTAACGAAACCTTGACCCAATTGATAATACCATGATTCAACCAATTAACTGGATGCATTTGTCTAAGTGTTGATATACGGATTTTTCTTAAGGAGATTATGCTGAGTATGAGAATGCTTTTATTGAGGTTCTACTTGGAAGCCTGCAAGATAACATCAAGTTGTTAGAAGGACGCAAGGATTGTCCGGGCGATACCTCTCCGACACTGGGTATGATCCATAGCTAGCGAAAGTAAATTAAATCTAGTTAAGAGTAAAGCTTAGCAGATGTTCGGGTCGGATTTTTAGGTCCTTCGAACAACCGTTTGGTGCGAGCGTGTTAACATCTTGAGGAGGTGTGCATGTCTTGATCTGCTTCCTTCGCGCACTTCTCTTGACTTCTTTTCAAATAACTGTGAGGAAGAACGGTCGGTCTTGCTGTTGGGTTCTTTACAACGACTTAGGACGGATTATGAGGATTTACTTCAATGACAAATACAATAAAATAAAGGATATTTGTTAAGGATTTCTCCTTAACAATGGGATGGACTGGTGCTCGCGATGATGCTTTATGAAATGGGGGTGGACTTTTTGCTCACGATGAGGCTGGTGAGTGAAGCGGGATTTGCTCGCGATGAGGCTTTGGTGGTGCTCCCTGGAGAGGCTTTTTTGGTAGATTGGGTGCTCCTGGAGAGGCGTCCAATTTGCAGTGATGTAGAGTTTTGTTGAATTGTCGGGGGGTCTCTCTCATTCACTTAGAACCTCTTATATAGAGAGTAGGTTCGCGAATGACTTACATACCAAGACAAATCTTCCGCCAGTAATTACCCAATGAGAAATAAAGATATTTACTGAATTGAACCGCATGTATTGGTTCGCGTATCAGACCATATACCATGTCTAGGTAAAAATATTTACCTCAATATATGATTCTTAGAGATCTTCTAGACGTGTACTCCTACAATCCAACTAAGGATAGTAATCTTCTTATTGCAATATAGTTGGACTTGCATGCCTTTGACAAGTACTAGCCATATCATTCATATAAGGAATGTAATTCTTAATTACATCAAAGATCAGGCATGGCTAGACTTCTTCTTGGCAACTAAGGAATCAAGAGTGATTAAACCCTTCCTTAGATAGCACTGCGTACATCATTTATACCTTGATCGCCGGGGTAACTTATGTACATGACGTCCAGATTCCTCCTCCTCGTGAGGTAAACAAACAATCCTCCATTAATTACCGGATCCATGATATATCGATAATATCTCGGATTTACACCAAAATGACTTGATCTCCATATTCATAACGAACCACATAACTGTTTCAACACGCTACATATCCAAGAAGTGTAAATTTACCCTCAAACAGAAGATACCTGATACCTGAACAAGGATGCCTAAAGTCCTTTTTAAATCCTATTTATTTATAAGATGAACTCACGGCCTTTCGATCTCCCATTTATACATGAGATCACTTGTGTCATCAAATGATACTTGATACAAACTCGTATCGGGAAACTTGGAATTTGTTGTTTAGCAATCTTGAAAATTTGGAATGTCTCGACCAGAATTATTTCCATATTAGTTTATTGCCGAATAATAGGATAGACCAACTCAGACGTCGATTCTTAGTCAATGCATAGCAGCAGGAAACAAACATCTCTCATTACTCCAAAAATTGCCATTTTCTTTGGTCTGAATAGAACAAAACTTGATTTAGCTCCACTCTGTTAGAATTGCATCTAGGAATATGATATGTAAACTACCTCATCATGATGGTGAATCTTAGTGCATATTAATCCAAAGCTTTTCCAACCGGCAATGGAAGATTTAAGGATATTAGTGGTTGAACACAAAGGCACACAGTTTAACAGTTTAGTCAATCAGTGACCAATAACATCATACCCTTTTTTACATTTTAATATATGAGTTTTCTTTCGGAGCAAAAAAGCGAGTCAAGCACTCTAAGCGGTGAGTCCCCCAAGTCGTCGCTAAGCTTGACAAAAATGGCCGGCCTTCTTTGACCCGTCAGGCCTCTCCTTTCCTCTCTTATCAAAACCACCCAGCTTTTCACACCCATTTTTCCAGTTGATTTCTTGGTTTGATTTGTGGATGCTATAATAATTGTGTGTGGGAACTCGCTTGGTTGTTGACCCTTGAAGTCTTCGTCTTTGTGGAAAGAGGGAAGCTTTGCTGTTGATTCAAGAACCCTTCTTCGGGCTCTTGATTCTTCTGTGTTTGTTGCTAGTGATATCTCAGGTGGGTTCTTTATATTTCTCCCGAAGTTTTGAACTTTAGCTGGATTATTGAGTTTATATCTTGGGTCAATTCAATTGGATCAAGGAAGAATTTTTATGTTGTTGTGGATTCCTGGGTCAACTTAGTTGGATCAAGTATGGTTTCTTGAACTTGCTATCTGTTTGTTTTACTCTTTATTTGGGAATTTGTAGGTTGATCAATTAAATTGTTCGTTGCTAATTCTGTTTTTGGATATTTTGGTAGAGTGATGGATTGGTTTTGTTGCTTGTACTACTTTTGAATTTTTTACCTAACTTGGTGGAGTTTTTGTGTTTTTAAATTGTGATTGGGTTCATTTTCTGCTGCCTTTGAATTTGTTTCAGGTTTCAGTGTTACTGATGCTGGGTTTGGTAGTTTCGGTATCTTGAACTCTGTTATCACTAAGTAGTAACTTAGTGATTGGATTTGAGATGGCTTTCTTAAGGTGTAAGTTGAACGGACGAGATGTTGGCATTTTTGTGCTATTGTTATTGCTTAGTTGTAGGTTCAGCCATGGTGTTGAGAGTGATATAAACTGCTTGAAAAGTATAAGGGCAGCATTGGAGGACCCTCTAGACATGTTAAGCTCTACATGGAATTTTAACAACGGCACCACCGAAGGTTTCATCTGTAACTTTCTGGGAGTGGAGTGTTGGCACCCTCATGAGAGCAAAGTTTTAAATATCAAGCTTGGGAATTTGGGACTCAAAGGCCAGTTTCCTCTCGGAGTAGTGAATTGTACAAGCTTAACAGGGTTAGATCTTTCGAGCAACAACCTTAGTGGATCTATCCCTGATGATATTGATCATTTGATCCAATTTATTACATCGCTTGATCTCTCGTCCAACAACTTCTCAGGGACAATTCCCAGGAGTCTCTCCGATTGTACTTTTCTGAATTTCCTTAAACTTGACAACAACAAGTTGACGGGTCAGATTCCTCCAGAATTTGGTCAGCTCGGTAGGCTTAAAACATTTAGCGTGGTCAACAATCAACTATCTGGGCAAATCCCCAACTTCAAGAATGTTACAATCGGAGCGGATAGCTTTGCAAACAATCCTGGACTTTGTGGTTTCCCTTTGAAAGGTTGCCAGGCAGCTGCCAAGAAGTCTAACAGTGTAGTTATAGTAGCAGCAGGTGTCGGGGGTGCAACTTTCGCAGCATTAGTTGTGATTATTGCCTTGTTCTTCTTCATGCGTAGAGTGTCTGCAAGGAAGAAGGAAGAGGACCCTGAAGGGAACAAATGGGCAAGGAGTTTGAAGGGAACTAAAGGAATCAAGGCAAGCTAATACTGAAAATCTTTCATAGAAACAATTCATCATTCTCAAATAGTTAGTCTAATCGACTCTGTTCTCTCTCTCTCTCATATATATATAAATATATATATATATATATATATATATATACACAGGCCGGATGTGGAGCGGACGTCCGCACTGTCCTTAAAGTGCGGACGTCCCTCCGTTCGCCACCGTACGGTGCCGGCGAGGGCGCGCCTCCACCCCAGCGGACTCCAGCAGCGTCCCCGACCTCTTTCCATCCCCGGCGAGTCCGGCGAATTCCAGTTTTCCGGCGAGATCACCCAAAACTTCAAACAAGATCGATCTGGCCGGAAAACTGGAATTCGCCGGACTCGCCGGGGATGGAAAGAGGTCGGGGACGCTGCTGGAGTCCGCTGGGGTGGAGACGCGCCCTCGCCGGCGCCATACGGTGGCGAACGGAGGGACGTCCGCACTTTAAGGACCTTGCGGACGTCCGCTCCACATCCTTTTCGTGTGTGTATATATATATATATTATATCTTTGTGTGTCTTACTCTCTTATCTGTCTTCTGTATATTGTGTTGACATATTAGAAAAGTTATATGGTTCTGTTAAATCGCTTAATTAAGAAATTAAGTTTTTTTATTAGTATTTTGAGTTGTACGGCAATTTAACAAGCTAGTTAACTTCAGGTTTCCATGTTCAAGAAGTCGGTTTCTAAAATGAGACTGAGTGATCTCATGAAGGCTACCAACAATTTCAGCAAAGACAATATCATTGGATCAGGAAGAACTGGAACTGTTTACAAGGCAGTGCTTGATGATGGCACCTCACTTATGGTCAAGAGGTTGCAGGAATCTCAATACTCTGAGAAAGAGTTTCTGTCTGAGATGTCTACTCTGGGTAGAGTAGAACACCGTAACTTGGTTCCCCTTTTGGGTTTTTGTGTGGCAAAGAAGGAAAGGCTTTTGGTGTATAAGCACATGCTTCATGGTACCCTCCATGACCAACTACATCCTGTGGAAGCTGATGGTGCCAAGATTATGGACTGGCCTACAAGGCTAAAAATTGGGATAGGAGCAGCCAGAGGATTAGCGTGGCTTCATCATAACTGTAACCCTCGAATTATCCACCGGAACATTAGCTCCAAATGCATCTTGCTGGATGCAGATTTTGAGCCTAAGATATCTGATTTTGGCCTAGCTAGGCTCATGAATCCAATTGATACACATTTGAGTACGTTTGTGAATGGGGAGTTTGGAGATCTGGGTTATGTGGCCCCTGAGTATGCAAGGACTTTAGTGGCCACTCCGAAGGGGGATGTTTACAGTTTTGGAACCGTTCTTCTTGAGTTGGTTACTGGTGAAAGAGCTACCCATATTTCTAAAGCTCCAGAAGATTTCAAAGGAAACTTGGTGGAATGGATCTTGCAGCTGTCAAGCAAATCTCAACTCACAGATGCAATTGACAAATCCTTGATTGGAAAGGGTGTGGATGAAGAGGTTTTCCAGTTCCTTAAAGTTGCTTGCAACTGTGTGGTGCCTACTTCCAAGGAGAGGCCTACTATGTTTGAAGTTTTCCAGCTTCTACGAGCAATTGGACAGAAATATAACTTCACGATTGAAGAAGAGTTGTCGACACCTTCAAATAATGATGATTGTGCAGGAGAACTCATTGTTGCTCGAGAGATGATGGAGATTAATTGAAAAGGTACGGGATAGTATACTAGTATGTGGGCATTATCCTTTTGTAATTATCTGTTTTGTGTACTGTTAAAAATAAACATATCATTACATATATTATTTATGCTTGGGTAATTTATAGATGGGAAATTTTCTTTAACAACCAGAGCTGCAAGCACCCACTATGCTTTAGTTAGTGTTTCAACCTGCTTTTCTTAGGCATACAACTGTAAAATCATTATATTATGACCATTGGATGTGTATTTTAAGTCTTTTATATCCGACTTTTTTAATATTATTTGTTTGCAATTTAAATTTACAAGTCTTTTTTGTCTTCACATTTGCCCCTGATGACTTGGTAGGTTTCTGATATTGCATTAGTTGGTGCATTACTTCCTATACAATAACTTGCTGCTACTCGTGCTGGTCTATGCACTGGTTCTTTTTCCAAAGGTTACGTTAAATCAATGAGCGGGTACCTAAAGGCCGCAAACTTATGATTTTGCCTATTAGTTATTTATTCTAGATTATTTTCCTTTAGTAGTTGTTTTTGTATTAACAATAAGATAGAAGTAATTAGTAGCACGGTAGCATTTTGAAGATGAAGATCTATATTATCTGCAGTTGAACCATATAAAATGCTAGGTTGTGTGCATTCCCTCTATCTTTATATTTTTTTTGCTGCATTCTTTTTTAATTTCATTTAAGGCAATGGTAATATGATTAAAGCTTCCCAGCTTGACATTTTAACTTTTTGTTCTATTCCAGAACCTTATGTTTCTTTCTCTGTTTTCTTATCTTCAAAATGTCATATGATTAAACTTCAATGCCTATCCGGTGATTCTTATTCTGACTCATCTTCAAGTATGTGTATGTCATACATTCTCTTTCTAGCTACAGTGCTATGTCATAGAAATTCTGACAGACATGATGGGAACTACTCTGATGCATAACAGATACAAAATCTTGAAAAAGAACAAACATCTCATACTTCTGCCCAACTGGACACTTGGTTAATTTTTAATTTTTCTTTGTTTTGACGAATTCCAGAACATCCATCCAGCAATTCCTGCTCATCAATAGGTTAAGAATTGTGTGATCCCTGACTTTACCTCATAGCCATGGAAGTCCAAACTGTCAATGCTTGTGACTCCCACATCTTATAGCTAAACTTGAAAATGTTTAGTTCGGTTGCTTGTTACTTGTGAAAATCTTGTGTTAATGCATGTGAATGATGTGATGCATCAACTTTGTAAATTGAGTCCTCAAACTAGTAATATTAGTCCTCAAACTTTGTTAATGCAGCTTGAAGCATAAAAGATCATGGTGCTAACTGGTAGCGTTTGAGCAAAGCTTCCGCTTAGCTGAGATAGAAATATGGATTCATCAGATATGTAACCGATATTCGGCTGAAACGAACCCAGTTTGTACTTTCTGTCTTTACCCGTAGTCTTATTCTGCAAGGTCCCACCACCATTTTTGAGACAGAACTTTGTTTTCTTTTAGCTGTTTTTGACAGAAATTATAACTCATCTTTCAAAAGGAAGACGAGAAACTGCATCGCCAAAATGGTGGGTATTAGACAAAATCCGGTCGACATCTTTTGACAGTAAACAAGTACCTTTTTTGTGTTCAAGTTGAGCAATATGGGACTGTCAAGCACCCTGTCCTAGCATCTTTCTATGCCCGCACTAGCAGTGAAAGTGATCCCGGGCTAAATCCTAGTTAACTTGTAGAGATGACCGGCTTGATGAGCTTCTCCTGGCCTTTATAATTACTAATGTAAACTTTAATTTGTCTGACTAAAATCCCTTGAAAAACAAGACCAAATAATTATAGATCATAGATTTTCCTGTTGGTTTTTCTTTCCAACTTCCAAGCGCGTTCGTCATTACTCATTCCCTTGATCAGCCTTCTCCAAATTCTTTGGTCAAATAATGAAAATGAAACTCCAGTACGGCGACTTATCTCTTTGTGGAAAACCAAAAATTTTGATTAATGTATGTTTTATCTCTTTGTGGAAAAACAAAAACTTGATTAATGTTTTGTCGTTGATGATTCAGTGATGACCCCTCTATTTCCTTCAGGAGTAGTTTCTGTGATAGTTTCATTGTATTCTTTCTAACTTTGAACCCTCTAAGCGTTCATTTTCTGCATCTGTCGCTATAGCTCTTCAGTTTGTAGACTAACATAATAATTTGAAAGAAACCACAACTTGCATTGACGATTCTAAAGTCTATATAAAACTCTAAAACCTATTCTTCGTATGGTATTGTTGAGTCGAACTCATCATCTCTCATTCATAAAATGAGACTTATGCCACTAAACCTAATGGTATTAGACATAACTGAATATTCCTTATTAAATTGTTTTATTTTTTTTCTTTTGATGAGAAACTGGGGATGTGTCACTGTATATTTTTACTTGCCGGTACTGATGAATAGTGGATAGCCAGCCAACACATTGATCAAGTCCAAGTCGTCCCGGATTTTCCTTTACCTCGTTGTCCCGTTAATCAATTTAACAGAGGAAACCAATAATTAAGGTGTGGTCAAATAAACAAACTCGACGTATGATACACACTTTCAAATAGTTCTTTGGTTACCACAATATATATATATATATATATATATATATATATATAAACATGAACGGTTCATGTTTGACAGAATTCAGTCCGTCTATTGGTTTTTCGAGTTTGAGGGCCTTAACGATTACCAAATTGGCTGAAATTTTGCAGAGATGATCTACACAATATTATCTAGATACTAGACGGTAGAGATGAGGAAATTCGATCGAAAAGTAATGCAAAAATGAAAATCCGCACCAAAACCATTGGTGCGGACGTCCGCAGCTGAGAAAAATCTTATATATATATATATATATATATATATATATATATATATATATATATATATATATAGTTCTTCGATTTATTGACTTTGAAGTCTTTGTGGAAAAGGGAATATATCAGTGTATATATATATATATCATTGAATCTTTGATGCTAGCTATATATCCAACCGCATGCAGTTGTGTGGGGATTCAGCGCTTGAGCTTTGAGTATTGTAATAGTTACTAGATATTTTGGTTGTAATTTACTCTGATGCTATTAGTGTTTGCTAAACATATAGCAATAATGTTGTTGCCTGGACGTGATGTTTGCAATGTTTTTGTTGCGGGTGTTTTCTTGTTATTGCTTAGTTGTAGGTTCAGCCATGGTGTTGAGAGTGATATAAACTGCTTGAAAAGTATAAGGGCAGCATTGGAGGACCCTCTAGACATGTTAAGCTCTACATGGAATTTTAACAACGGCACCACCGAAGGTTTCATCTGTAACTTTCTGGGAGTGGAGTGTTGGCACCATCATGAGAGCAAAGTTTTAAATATCAAGCTTGGGAATTTGGGACTCAAAGGCCAGTTTCCTCTCGGAGTAGTGAATTGTACAAGCTTAACAGGGTTAGATCTTTCGAGCAACAACCTTAGTGGATCTATCCCTGATGATATTGATCATTTGATCCAATTTATTACATCGCTTGATCTCTCGTCCAACAACTTCTCAGGGACAATTCCCAGGAGTCTCTCCAATTGTAATGTTCTGAATTTCCTTAAACTTGACAACAACAAGTTGACGGGTCAGATTCCTCCAGAATTTGGTCAGCTCGGTAGGCTTAAAACATTTAGCGTGGTCAACAATCAACTATCTGGGCAAATCCCCAACTTCAAGAATGTTACAATCGGAGCGGATAGCTTTGCAAACAATCCTGGACTTTGTGGTTTCCCTTTGAAAGGTTGCCGGTCATCTTCTCGGAACAAGTGGTCAAAGGATATAGTGAGGGCGATCAAGTCCCACGCTGAACTCATGTTCGGAGCACTTGGTTTTGGTATTGGTTTTGTTTTCTCTTTTTCCTTTTTCCTTTTTCAATAGAAAGCTTTGGACTGAGATAGTCCTCCGAGTTTATTTTATTTTGTATGTAGTTACAGTAAATGGGTCAAGAGCGAGTCGGAAACTCGAACTTGATGTACCTGTTGTGCTTGGGAGCTATAGTTAAGATATTTGATGTTCTAATAAATCTCAGCCCATTAAGTTAATTTATACAGTGTTACAAATTACAATACACATGCTACCAGTTTGTGCTCCGAGTCCGAGAGCTTCTCGATGAGCTCCGTTAAAGTCTTAAACCTGATCAGTCATGCACCTGACTTCACGGAACCGGCCGGTCTAGATAGATAGGCATCATCAATGGCTCAATGCTCTCTGCTACTGCCATCCTGCCTTGGTCATATATAGCCATCGGAGATGCTCTCTAATAATGGATGTGGACGGCGATGATGAGAGCTTGTGAAATGACCTGGTTGTGACTAGTGTGACTTTGAGGCCTTAATTTGCGAGTTTGGCTTAGCTAGCTGTAAGTGTTTGGAGAAATGTGGCCATGTTGGAAAGGATAGGTACAAAACAATGAGCGCGCTTTGTACGTAGGCTCTCTGTTCCCTCTCCATATATCTTTTCGTCTGTGTTTCTTTCTACAAGATCGAGTACAAGGTGTAGTTCCAGCTTTAAATTGAAAACCAGAGCTAGCTAGCAAAAAATTTATGGTGGAAGATTTAAGTAAAACAAAAGCTGATGCAATATTATGAAGAAGAAGAAAAACGAAAATGAAGGCAATCATGCATTTGTTCAATCATTTCTGAAAGAAAAAAAACTGCAGCAAAATGTACATGGCCGGTCTCCATTGATGTTTCAACCAACAAACTTCAGCCACAAACAATATGACTTTATCAATCATGCAGCCGCCATCTCTTATTATTCTAGCGTGAGAAACTCGAACAGGTTTTGGGGTCAGCAGAGATGAGCGAGACACCGCTACATGTGTTCAATTCGATCCAGGCAGTAATATTTACAGTCGCAAAGCATGCATGTGTTCTTCCTGGTGAAGTGGCGAAGAATTCAACAATCGAGTAAACCGCGGCTGCATGCATGGGCGTAAACCATCTCGCTCGCCGCTACTACAGGAATCGCTTTTGCTTTCTTTTCCGATCCTCTGGCTACTAAGATGTTTGCAAGAATACATAATAGCGTAAAGAATTTCCCTAAATGGAGAGGCTTAATAGGAACGACATTTAGCGTCGCTTGCCAAGAATTAATGTTCGTTAATTAACTTCAATTAACAGTGCATACATGCATGCATGATTTTTGGGCTAGTCTCAGCATGTGTAGAATATATGTAGTTTTGCTATACTTGTATCATATATACTCCACCAGTCAGAGTTTCAAACTAGCTTGCTAGTTGTTTGCAATTGCTTTCAATTGACTGATTGGTTTGTGACCCATTCTGGCCGGTACGATTGATTAATTAAAATCAGATATGATGCATGTGGTGCTCGATCTCACAATTCCACAAAGCTAGAGTACCCAGCAATCGTTTAACAGAAATATCTCAAGTGCAGAACCAATCAATACTACCCCCGACATGGTCTTTACCAGTTCTTAAACACCCAGTAAAACCTAACAATATGCACGCCCTCGTGGCCAAGCTCGTTATTCTTATCAAGTATCAACTATATATAACCTATTCTTCTTCATCAACTATATCTAACCTCTCAGCCAAGTAAGTGCGCGCACACACACACACACACGTATATAATTTGTGTGATAGAACCGAAACGAACATTAGTGTAATACGTGTAATAGTTCTGGTGCACTTTCGAAGCTAAATAACTTTGGCGTTTGATGAAGGGACTTTGATTCATAAATTTGCACCAGCACACACTTTAAATGAAGATATACATTGACGTACTTTTACAGAATTAAAGGATTATTGCTAGCTATTTTCAGAAACACGTACTGTATATAGCTTGAAACTTAGCTCGCTACATGTTCATTTGCATGCTGAACCAGTTTTGCAGTGAACTCATCAATGTTCCTCTCAGAACTTCCTCCTTCATCCGCAGCCTTTCCAGCCAGTTCTTTCCACTTCCAAGCATTCTTTGTTATCTCTTTCCCTCTCTCTCCCTCCAATATTTCTCTCACACGACATTCTATTTCTTCCCGTCTCACTATCCCTTTCTCATCAGCTTGAGCTCTAAGCCCCATTTTCCACACATCCATAATATACTTTGCATTAGTGCTCTGATCAGTCCATTGCGGCACTGCAACCATTGGAACCCCTGAGCTCAATGCCTCCAAAGTCGAGTTCCAACCGCAATGCGTGACGAAACAACCGACAGCTTCGTTTGCCAATACCTCCAACTGGGGACACCATGAGACCACCAAACCCTTCTCCGATATCCCCTCTGCAAACCCTTTTGGAAGCTTGTTTGCTTCTTTTTCTCTGACCACCCACAAGAAGTAGATGTTGCTGTTCTTCAAACCCCATCCCAGTTCCTCCATTTGCTCCGGTCCAAGCTCCGCTAGGCTGCCAAATGAGACGTAGGCTACTGATCCTTTTTGTCGTTCGTTTAGCCATTTCAGGCAGGCATCACTGTTTGGCTTGAAGAGGCTGAAGCCATATTCTTTGTCATCCTCATGTCGTTTATCCAGGTACATGGATGGTATGGTTGGACCGATCGTCCTCAATGATGGCCAGAACTTTGACATCCAATCCACCTCCTATGCCACAACAATCTATTAGAACAGTCGCATATCAATAACCAAAAAGAATCCTAAATAAACGTAGATTCAATTTAGTAGTTAACCACAATCGCATGTTAAGCAAGAATTCGGATCTGAAACAATAGCACTATTTGTAAGTATGTATACTAGGCAAGCCATTTGTGGTATATCTGATGTATATACTATGTAGTTTTACCGATCAAGCATATATGATCTGCACAAAACGGTATGCCTGACTTCACAAAACCATGCAAATTAAACCATCGAAATGACTTCAGATTATGTTGATCTCTAGCTAGTATATAAGCTAACACAAAACCTAGCAGCACAGAGTGAATTGATCGATCAACTAGTACCTCTACTTCAAGCTCATAAAATGTGTTGCAGAAGATCCAATCAGCCATATCAACATTGGAGAACTGTTCCACAACCATTCTAAGAAAAGCCGGGTACTGACTGGGAGCATAAACAAAAGAAGGCATATCCGAAGCTCGAAGAGGTACTCGCACTCCGGGAACCAAAATATCAGACTCATAAGTACTTGGAGGAACTTCGAGCAAACCCTGTTGGACATTGTAGTATATGTTGTCAACAGCACAAGACTGAGTGAAGAAAGTTGCCCCAACAATCCCAAACCTTTTGGCCACTTCCAGCGGCCAAGGCATAAACGCATCATAAACAATACAATCAACCTTATGCCCCAACTCCGAGAGCTTCTCGATGAGCTCCGTCAGGGTTCTTGACCCGATTTCACGGAATCTATCCAGATAGTCACCGATGCTCTCGGCTACCGCCATACCGCCTTCGTCGTAGCCGTCGGAGATGGTCTCTAGTGCAATGGACGTGGACGGCGGTGATGAGAGCTTACGAAATGATCGGGTTGTGGCGAGTGTGACTTTGAGGCCTTTGCGCTGTAAGCGCTTGGAGAATTGGAGCATGGGATTAACGTGACTTTGGGTTGGAAACGGGATGACTAAACAGTGAGCTTTGTAGGCTCTATCTTCCTTCTCCATTTTTCTTTTCTTCTCCCTCGTGTATTGGTGTAGCTTGGTGATGATATATGAAGATTGAAAGCCCTAGACATACAGTACCAATAATTTATCAGAGCATTATTTGGCTGGTGGAAACACTTGGCTCTGTAAAGCTTGCTTCAACTATAGCCATCCAAGAACGTACCGGACATGTCTATCTCTGTCGATTCATTTTCTCTTCATTTCAGCCACATAAGTTATTGATGATTGGTCCAATATGCGTTAGTGTCTATGTAGTCTTCTTCTATACTCTATAGAGAGGCCAATTGGGAACCAAGTACGTACAAGACGGTCACTCTCTGTATAGAGATTGAGAGTAACAGTTATTGAAAGAGTTCTGGCAAATTCACCAACAGAGTTGTGTTTGCAGCAACTACGTACGTCTGGAACGAGCAGACCAAACATGTAAAAATCCCCAGCCGACGGGTGAAACTATGCCGTCGAGGCATTTAATCTCATTTTTAGGCACTTGTTACATCAGCTAATAAAGTGAAAAAAGACGAGTTACAAAGCTTTCCAATTGGGCCCGACATGAACGAGGCCCGAGTAATTTTGTAGCTACTCTCTGGCTGCTCGTCTGGGTTTTAATTTGCAGCCTTTACTCGTTGGCCGCGGCGGTCGAGATGAATGGACTCGACTATGTATTTCAGACATAGTTGGTCTCCGGAAGATGATCGAGCGAGTCATATTCCGCAAGTTTGAGAGCTGCTCTTGCCTAATGTGATATCAAATTTCTCAGCATATATCAGGCATTCCCCTCCAGCTTTCTCTCTCTCACTTTATTTTGTTTTCCGGATGAATTAGCGGATGAGTTTTTGTTTCACTGAATTAGAATTTTGACTGTATTGACGAATATGTTTACGTTTTGAGTGTTGTTCACATTTCACTAGGTTATCTTAGAAGAATGTTATGAGCTATGAGCATAGTTTCTTAAGATGATATGGGGCTCGTACATATTTTCAATCGCACTATTGACATTTGATAGCAGTAGTGCAAGTTATTTGAACTGTCTTGAAATCTATGACCAACAGCAATTTTATAGTACCAGCTATCAAGAAAGATCATGCAGAATAACATGTCTATAATTTAGGATATTCCTTCTGCTATTAACATTAGAGATCATCATCGACCGGTCATGGTCCTCCTGTTGTGGTGTTTTATACCAATAGACCTGGTAGTTACGTCTGATGTTCAAATGAATGTTTGCAAATTTTACGTATAGTTAAGAATTTGTCAAAATAAAATACATAAAATGACTAGTGTGATGCACCACTCAGTTAGTCAGTGATATACATAATTGAAGTATCTTTGTTGGATACCATATGTAAACTATTGATGATTAGCAATTCATTAATTAAAATTAGCGGGGGAAGACTAGCTGAGATATTAGGTTTTACTACTCTTGTCACCCTCTGCAATGTGGTTATGGTAGTAAGTGGGATGCTCAAGTTGACATTAAAAATGAATAACATGTCATTTTTTTTATTTACTTGTCTGTTTGTTTATTTTGACAGCAAGACTTTTTTAGTTCAGACTGTTCTGACTTGGGAGGTTTAGGTTATGCTTACTTGGAAAGAACGATTCAGATTCAAGAACACCACTAAAAATATTAAGCTCATCTCCTTCTCTGCACTCACAAGAACTAATGTCGCATTTTTCTGCACTTCTTGAATCAATAAAACCTTAACAGCTTGCGTAAGGTACACCTTGCGGATTACAATTGATCGAATCCACCTTACGTTTGGCTTCCCTACCTCTTTCCTTTTGCTTTTTGTCTTTGATATTCATCTACTCTTGTTTGTTCTTCATACTCTAATCACCATTGTTGTTCATTTATTTCCTTTCATTATGAATTTTTCTCTTTGCTTATTCATCCAGAAAAGAAAAAAAAATAGTAGTACATCCTCTCTTTGATCCTTTATTTTCATGTCCCTCGATTCGTTGTCATCAATTCAGTTATTCTGTGAATTGTTCGTTGCTTTCTGTGGTGGTTCGTTTCTTTCGTTCCTGGTCTTTAACTCAATTTTGATTTCTTCGCTCAAATATTCTGTGAATCTGTATTCAAATCAGGGGCAAGAAAAGTATGTCTCGCCTTCCTTTCTTTATTGTGAATCTGAATTTTCTCGGTTTCAAAGCACACACCAGAAAAAAAAAAAAAAAGAAAAAAAAAAAAGCCTTTTCTTCAAGTCCTTGTCTTTGCAGATGAAGAGACTCAACAGCTTGGCGGTTGAGAAACCAGACGCTTTGTTGAATCAGCTTGTTGTTAAACAAAACCAAGACCCTCGAGTTAAAGATGAAGAATTTGACAGATCCTCTCAATGTGTTGGATGTAAACTTGAAGACTGTGATTCTCTAGAATAAGCTGAGAAACATACTCCACAAAGTGTCTTCCCTGTCTTGAATAAGCTGAGTATCACCAGAGCAAAGAGGCTAAAGAGATTTTTCATGGTGACTTGCCACCAGGCTCGCTTCAGAAACTAGACAGGCTATGGTTAAATCATCTTCCTGAATTGACGACCATTTGGACTATTGAAAGTCAATCTAGATGGATGGGAGATCTACTGCCAGTTCTCAAGTCCATGACAATAGAGGATTGCCAGTCCGTAGAAGCAATTTTTGGCTTGGAAGGACCGGAACATCATGTCAAAGAGATCAACTTCCATAGTTTGACAAGGTTGGAACTCAAAGGTCTACCATGCTGAATAAGCAACTGGAAGTCAGCAGTCTCTACCGGGATAGTTTGACTGATGAGCAGTCACTTTTCTCCGACCCCAAGGTATCTGTTCCTTTTCTGAAATAGTTTTCTTTTTACATGCTCACTGTCACATCCCATATTTACAAGTATATTTTCTTCTTTCACTTTTTCAAATTACCAATTGTGATTTGACTATCTGTTGCAAAGGTCATGTCATCCTGTTTTTTTTTTTTTTTTTTTCTTTCTGTACTTCATATGAAGATGGAGATTTGAATGGGGAACAACATATATAAATCCTTGTATCTGAGAGTTTCTGCTGTAATTTGGGTGAGAGAGGAGTTATATTTGTTGTGTGATGATTTGGTAAAAGAAAAAATAAGGAGGTTATTTGTTGTTTGTGATACTGTTATTTAGGTGTGTAATTTGGAATTCTCTTCCTTTTTTAAAATTTATGATGAACAATATGTAGGTGTACTGTACTAACAGTACTGTAAACTTTATGTGCCCCCATTTGCCAACCCTCCATCGCAAAAATCGACAAAGCAAATCCTTCCCCCATGGCGGGCTACTCCATCATAGAAAACCTCCCATCTGCCCATGCCAATTTGACTCTAGGAAATACTTTGCTTGTAACACCTGCATATGAACCAATAACAGCATACATTATTCTTTTGTCCTACCGCCCTCTCATATAACAGCATACATTGTTCAACTGAAGTAACATTCTCCAAATTGGTATATGCTATTTAAAAATGCACATGCGCTTGTATTTTTGCGATAGCTGTATTGCAACATATTTTTATTTTTATTCTGAAATGGGCGAGTACAGTTGTTTTTAAGTCTTGATCATTATTCGCAAGACTCTCAACTAAACATATACATTCTATCAAACGTCATTTAACAAAGATTGTAAAATTGGTTACTCTATTTGTTTTAAAATTTTAACACATACCATAAAGATAATGCTCACACATAACCGGACATATTTTTATCTATCTACGAATTTATAAAATAAAAGAAGCTAAATACAACTTAATAAAACTGCAAGGGCATACATTTTCAGAACGTGTGCTATCTGATCGTTTTAAAGAAATTGGGTTACATGGAGTCAATGACCCAGAAACAGACGTGAATCATGTACCCCGTAAAAGCAAAGCTACCTTGTTTAACACTCCACCAAATCTTAAACTAGCAAAACTCAACCATCTATCCTCTGTTTCCCCATAAACTCAATGGACCCAAACTCATCTCCTCCCAATTCCGACACCACCATTCCGGTGGTGGCAACCCTCCCTGCTTACGGGTCGGACTCTTCGACGGGGAAGCCCATCAGCTTGTGGCCCGGAATGTTCCACTCGCCGGTGACCCAGGCACTGTGGGAAGCGAGGTCCCACATGTTCGAGAGGCTCTTGGACCCACCTGTAGACGCTCCTCCCCAGAGAGAATTGCTGAACAAGACTCCATCGCAGAGCAGGACTACGATTCTCTACAATTTCTCTAGTGATTATATACTGAGGGAGCAGTATAAGGATCCCTGGAATGAGGTCAGAATTGGGAAGCTGCTTGAAGACCTTGATGCTTTAGCTGGTACCATTTCTGTCAAGGTAACGCTTTTCAGTCTTTCTGTGTTTTGTTGGAGTCTTATTTTCTGTGTTTGGATATATGGGTTTTGCTTCAAATGTGGTAACTTGAACTGGAATGTGATGGGTTGTGGATTCATATCACATATCAAATGTGTTTTATCGAAAATTGGCAATAGTTAGGCTGAATTGCACTTTGAATCAATAAGCCTGAGCTTTCGAACATTCAACAATTGTAGCCTTGAAGATAATAAATGAGGAATGTGTCTTGTTTGATGTGCGGCTGTGTTCACTTTTCTTGCTGAGTCCTAAGATGGCCGTATGCATTATCCAAAGAAGCAAACAGACAGTTGCTCCAGTTTATAATCTACTTCAATGACATAGAGCACTAATTATGCCATGTTGATACGCATCCTCCATTTCAAATTGTGTCCAGTAAAATCAACTTAAATGTGCTTAGCTATAATTTGCACATAGTATACGGCAACCAAAACAACAATCTCATCTACTAAAGAGACTTGAGAATGATGAGATGAGTTTCTAGCTTACTATTTGCATGTGCCTTTTGTGTGGTGATCACCTTGATTTTGTGATATGTTTTTGCTCGTGGATTAGCACTGCTATGCTGTTGATACCACAACAAGGCCACTCTTGCTGGTCACTGCATCTGTTGACAAAATTGTCCTGAGGAAGCCAATTAGTGTTGACATTGACCTGAAAATTGTTGGTGCTGTCATTTGGGTGGGGCGGTCATCTATTGAGATCCATCTAGAAGTTACTCAATCCACAAAAGGTACTCTTAACTCTGAGGTACCTTTAGTTTTGAGAGATCGATCATCTTTCAAGTTGATAGAACTTTTTTTCCCAGCATCATCCTCTATTAAGTGTATGTTTTGTCTATATTTTTTTTTTGTGAGACATTTATCAATTGATATGTGATGAGAAACAGACTGATGTACCCAGGTACTAAATTGTCTTTTTGATGTATCAAATTATGAGATTTGGTGTTTACTTCTAACTTCTAAGTTAAGTTTAAAGAAATGTAACTATATATTTTGAAACCCAAAGTCTAATCTCATGTAAAATCCAAGAAAATGCCTGTTAAAAGACTGATTATCAAGTCTGTCAACTAAAAAAAGGATCTTCATATTATATGCCCACACAGCTAATTGTTTACCTGTCCACATTGTGCTCCTCTTTCTCTGAAGTGGTTGGTTTATGACGTGACTAATGTGACTTAACAAAGAAAATTTCTTTGTAAAAGGCTGTGGCACTTCGGACTCGTTAGCCCTTTCAGCCAATTTCATATTTGTGGCTCGTGACTCTAAGACTGGGAAGGCTGCTCCAGTTAACAGGCTCTTACCAGAAACTGAAAGAGAACAATTTCTTTTCAAGGAAGCAGAAGCCAGAAATAATCTGAGGAAAAGAACGAGAGGAGGACAAAAAAGAGAGTTTGAGAATGGGGAAGTAAATAGACTTGAAAGCCTGTTGGCCGAGGGAAGGATATTCTGTGATATGCCTGCCTTGGCAGACAGAGATAGTATTCTTCTGAGGGACACTAGCTTAGAGAACTCATTGATCTGCCAACCACAGCAGAGAAACATACATGGTCGGATCTTTGGAGGATTTTTAATGCACCGAGCATTTGAATTGGCTTTCTCCACAGCTTATGCCTTTGCTGGCCTGGTTCCTTGCTTTCTAGAAGTTGATCTTGTTGACTTCTTGAGACCTGTGAGTACCCTGCAGACATCCTTCTTCCTTATTAACTTTTAGCATTACTCATATTGTCATCGTCTTATCTTTCACTTGAAATTTGAATAATCATCTTGTGGGACTCTTTTTGCTATTTTCGTATCCAATATATCTTTCATCTGGTATTTTGGGTTTCCCCATGGACTTTGATTAGGAGATGGAGTATAAGCTAGCTATATAGCCGTTCATTCATTTCTATTGTGTAGTTGTGTAAGGATATATGTTTGATGTGCAGGTGGATGTTGGAGATTTCCTGCGTTTCAAATCTTGTGTTCTCTACACAGAAGTTAATCCAGATCAGCCTCTGATCACAATTGAAGTTGTTGCTCATGTTACCAGGCCTGAGCTCAGGTCCAGTGAGGTATGTTCCTACCTGTTGCATATGTAAACAATAAAGATATTGTAAACTGACTGCCCTGGGAATTTAAGACGTGCATATCTTTACTATCTCATGTTTGAAACAGGTATCGAATACATTTTATTTTACTTTCACCGTACGTCCCGAGGCAAAGGCCACAAAAAATGGATTTAGGATACGGAATGTGGTTCCAGCAACAGAAGAGGAAGCACGACGTATACTGGAGCGCAAGGATGCTCAGGCCTTGCTTTCATCAACACTTGTGACTAAATAAACACGTAACATGAATTTCAAACTATGTAATACAAAAGGTAGTGTAGGGAAGATCCGAATATCATGATCCATATTGGAAAAAAAAAAAAACCTTGAAGAATAGGCTGTTGTTTATTTTGCTAGGAAATGTAACTCTACAGATGAGGAAGCATAAACCTCCTGTGATCCTTTCGAATCACATCTGTTCCATGTAGTGTCTTGAAGGACATATCATGTATACCAGATGGTCTGACTATTATTCAATAATACAAAATGAATTCCATAGATCAAATCGTAAAATCATTAAACCTGCATTGCTTATTCATGTCTCCTGCGTTTATTTGGTTAACAAAATCTAGGTTTTGTGGATGTGAAGAGTCACAGTTCGCAGAATTTCAGACACTGCAAGCACTTTGCCCTCTGCATTTTATTGAGGAGTAAGATTGGAGAAGAAGATGCTTCTGTAAAGAGCAAGATGATATGGATGAAGATTGAAGTTGGGGGATGAACTGAAGATGTGTGGTTCAACATCTTCCCTGACAAGATTCGAATTATCAGGCCAAACCAATCTGGTTAGCCAAACACATGATTGAAAAATTCAGTTTTGCAATCCGATATAACAGACATGGCCAAATAAGTAGGACATGTACTATTTTAGGTGCAAGAGATGACATCTTTGTTGCCAATGGTCATGTTTGATGCCCCATAGAACTGTCGAAACGCTTAACAGGTCTTGTCATATCTGATACATATATCCCACATTCATGGAGGTCTGTCTCTTTTCTAGTCCATGTTGTGCAAGTTTTCACCAAACTTGAAAGTTGCACGATAGAACTAAACCAATTCAAATCCTGTTCTAAGGCAATCCTCATGTTACCACAGGCCATAACTCAGGTCCAGTGAGGTATGTTCTACAACTGTACATTAAAGAACAAGCACAGCTAAATCTTTAGCCTCAGAATGACTGCCATCAGAAGCTAAAACATGTCTTTACTAATTCATGTTTGACAACAGGTCTCAAACACATTGTATTTTACTTTCACAGTACGCCCTGAGGTAAAAGCCACGAAAAATAGGTTTTTTTTTTTTGGTAGAAACTGGAAACCAAGAAAAGGCAAAAAGCCTTCTTAGTTCCAGGCTTTATTAAAAGAAAATAAGATTACAAGAGGGGAGGGGAAATAACACCAAACCTCCCAAGTAAAAGCAACTATACAAACAAATAACGAAAACGAAACTTCGGTCACTATTACATTGTGCCATAAAGGACGGAGGCAAATCTCACCATGTCAAACCAGAGGCGATAGCACCATATATAGTTCGCCAAAGTATCCGCCACATGATTACCTTCACGAAAAATATGCGAAGATTTGAAATGCATTTGGGATACAGAATCTGGTCAGCAACAGAACAAGAAGCACATAGAGTGCAAGGATGCTGAGGCCCTGCTTTCATCAACATTGTGAGCAAATAAACACGAAACATGAACTTCAAAATATGTTATACAGATTTTCGACCAAAAAAAAAATGTTATACAGAAGGCACTGTAGGGAAAAGGTGTGAAATAAAACCTTGAAGAAATAGGCTGTAATTTTATTTATTTTGCTAAGTAATGTAACTTATACACAGGTGAGTTAAGCATAATGCTCGTATGTGCGTCCTAAAGTTTAGATGCATGAAAGATATGAGCTACTATGATCCACAGAACCGCATCTTTATCATTCCCTGATGATTTAAGTCCTATTGCAGATGGTCTCATTGTTTGCAGAACAGTAACAATAACTAAATTCACATACATGCATCATCATTGAGATTTTCTTTTACTTTGCCGACACTCATTTTCTGATTACAAAGAGAGCAGAAAATGATGTCCACATAAAAGAAGAGAAAAAAAGTAGAACACTCATCGTTCCTGCACTTTATAACTTTCGTTATTGGTTAAAACTTAAAAGACTCGGGATATACTGTAAAATGTAAAATCTGGGGGTCCGGATTAAAAAGCAAAAAACTTTGGATTTCTTCACGTGAAAAGGGAAAGAGCTAAAATTTTCAATTAAGACTCAGAACCCTAAGGTCACTTTCCCTCTGAAGAATCATTCATCCTAGTTGGATCCAAGGCTTCAAAGCATCACCAACTTTAGCTATATGAATCTTTTCCTTTAAACCCAGGACTTGTATCATGTGATGTATCCGTTAAAATGAAGATGACCTTAGATTTCCAGCATTAAAAATGTTGTCATATGTGGAACATTGCCTGCACTGCTCTTGTACATATTGACTTGCATGATTGGACAGAAATGTCAGGTTATTTCAGAGGTGAGAAACAAAGAGTAATTTGAAGAGAGAGCTGTAGAGAATGAATCAGTCGTTTTAATACAACGCAGATAATTTACAGAAACTATCCATCTACAGCTGTGGATTTTTTACTTCCATTAATGTTCTGGACAGCTTATTATTCCCAGACAAAATCTCCTCTGTATATATATAATCTATATAGACGCAAAATCGCTTACATGAACTTTTTACAAGTACAAATTTTGGGGGGAGAAACCAGGGAGCTATATATAAAGGCAGGCATGGACAATCCTAAAGCTTGTTGAAACCACCTACTTCAGGCATTTCTTACTAAATCAGAACCAAAATGTCATCCTCAAATGAGTCAGGGGCTAGGGAGATGACGCACTCTCATCATCGGATGAATCATAGGGTCGACTTCCATGGATTCCAGGAAGAACATGGGGCAGCATTGGGTTTACAGGTAGAACTTGCGGTAGCATTGGATTTACAGGAAGAACTTGCGGTAGCATTGGGTTTACTGGATAGACGTGTTGTTGTAGCATGGGGTTTACTGGAACTGGAAACTTTTGGGCATTACTAACAATGGTTCGCTCGTTGATCAGACCAACTTCCTTACATACCCGATCAAGAACTGTTAGAAAGTCTCTGACTACCATGAAGATTCGAAATGGGTGAGCTTCTTCCCTAGCAGAGTTCCCATGGAAGTACTCCGTGATCTCCTTCACCAAGGACAAAGCAACACTTTCTTGAGCTTGAAGTCTTATAATCTCCTCCTCGGCCATTTTCATGAACATGGTCATGGACTCTGCAAATTTCCCGCTGCTTCCATCTGACACCGTTGTCTCGGTTAATTGCACAACCTCCCCAATGTTGCTAATTCCTCTAGAAAGCTTGGAAACTTCACCGCTAAGCACATCAGAGTCCATGGCAGCAGCTTTCTTCACATTAGTGAGGTCTGAACTGAGACCTGAAACAACTGGCAGACCAAGTCTCCTACACTTGGCATCATCGTTCAAAGCTGTGTTTGAAGAAGATTGACCAGCAACGAGACGAGCACCTTCAGTTCTTATGATTTCTTGTACGACAAAATGCAAGAGCGTAGTTTTCCCATCTGCTCCCTTAACGTCAGCGAGCTTGAGGAGTGTGTCAAGTTTGAAGGCATGGGCATCACCACGGTTTGTCCCAACGTTCATTCTGTTTCCAGTCTTGAGCACAGCCTCTAAAAGCTTCAAGAACATCCTACTATTTCTCAATTCTTCACAGGCAGCCTATAGTAACAAAATGTATGCTCAATGAGCACAAAAACGTGAGACTAAAATAACGTAAGAAAAAAAAATAGTTTAGTGTAAAAGAGAGAGGAATGGTGTGTACCTCTAGCGTTTCAAAAGACTTTTTTAGGTATTCGATTTCAGATTCAAAATTAGTCATGTAAAGCATTGCCTCGACACGTTTGAATGCAAAAGGAACATCAAGCAGTTCTTTCAGAAATTTCTCGGCAGGGCCAAGCTTAACTGGTGAGTCATCTTTGAAATCCTTCAGCTTACGCTCTTCTTCTTTGGTTGGAGCCATCTTCAGTAAACTTTCAAGTAATTCTGTTCCAAGAGCATCTGCATTACCTGCATTTATAACAAGTACCAACCACCATTATTATTTGGAATATCTAGAAACAAGATTCAACAACACTCTTCAGTAAAGAAGCAAACAACTTGTTAGCAAAAAATTTGATGTATATACCTTCTAAGAGCGCTTCACAGACTTCTTCTATGGTCACATTGAGTGCCCTAAGCAAGATTGCAATGTTCTGGGACTTTTTAGGATCGAGTACTCTGTTCTCTTGCTTAGGTGACGGAATAACTGAGCGTGGGGTTGTTTCCTTTGGATTCGGTTTGGGCGTATTTACAACGAACAACGTCTCTATCATTTCTTCATTCAATCTGTAACAGCCGACATGCTACAAATTTATAATACAAACACAGTATAGCAACCAAATAGCAACATAATTTGTAACCAAACATCACAAGTAAAGTAAGTAAATAAACATCTGCGATTCTAGTGCAATATAGGCAAAAAAAGAAACTGCAAGAGTTAGATATCTTACTTGAAAGAGCTTGATCTTAGCTGATCCCACACCATTTCACGGTCAGAGCTAGCTCTAACTTTATCCCAATGTAATGGCTTTAACTTGGGTTTCGGAATCTCCTCAATAGTCTCCAACGGTGCAGAACTGGGCGGCAGCTCCACTGGCGAAACAGAGACCCCTCCTGGGGTTTGAAACACAAAAGGCCTTGAAGGAGGTACAAGAGCAGGAGGTCTAGAGATTGGTTGGCCAGCTGGTGTTTTAGGACTTGGAGTCTCCCACAGTCTTAGTGAAGGAGGGAGTGGAGGAGGAGGAGGTGGCGGTATCGAAAGAGGCATCTTCAAAGCACCGTTAAGTCTAGCCGGAGGTTCTTCAACGTGGTTAGAAACACTGGAGACTTTTGGTGACGCATCTGAATTGTTCCCCAACTCTCGTTCCGGCGAAGATGACACTGAAGAAGATGAAAAAGACTGCCTGTTTGGATCCAAATGAATAAATGATCGATCAGAAGCATTTGAAGTTCTTGGCGATGCAACCGGGCTCTTCCCTAAACCTCTCTCTGGTGACGTGGAAGGAGACTTGGCCTTTTCATCAGAAGCAGCAGCATTTGATAATCTATCTGGTGACGATGTGCAACTTGAAGAAATTGGACGACTTTGATTTGAAAATAGCAATACTTTTGGAGATGCCTCCTTCTCCAAATCTCTCTCCGGTGACGAAGAAAGTGAAGGAGACAGCGCCGGGATTTGATCCGACGCAAGTGCAGCTCTCTCCGGTGAGGACATTGGACTCAACGAAGGCGACCGCAGATTCTGCTGCGAAACGCTCGACCTTCTGGGCGAGGATTCCGGAACATTCTCCAGCGCTCTCACCGGCGGCGAAGAAGACACCGTTTCGAAACCAAACCGCGTCGGATAATGAGGCTCAGCTCGCAATGGCATAACAGAAGAATCCGGAGATTTAGGAAGTGACGGTCTTCTGGGACTTAAACTAACCGCCGGAGATAGACTAATAGACTGTGACCGAGCCGGTGAACCGGAATTCGAAGAGGAGCATGAACACGACGTCGTTTCGCTGATTCTTTCACCGGCGGCGAATACTCTCCGGGATCCTGATCCAGCTCCATTGAAGCTTTCACGGCCGCCGGAAGATCCCCTCGGCGAGTAGAACTCTTCTTCTTCCTCATCGTCTTCGTCGTCGCCGGTCCGGGCCGGTTCGGCATTGGCGCAGTCACTGAGCCTGGAGCACTGCCGGGACAGCGGAGGGAGCGGCTGGAGGTCCGGCGAGTCGACCTTCCGACCACTCTCCAACGCGCGTGAGCTCACGCGCTCGTCGATTCCGCGGGAGTTGACGAGCGTGCCGAGGTAGAGGAACTCGGAGCTGGTGGAGGAGCCGGGGCGGAGCTTGTGGGTCCCGCTGCTGGAGCGGGCATTGCTGCTGGCCTGGAAGAGGCGGCTGCTGTGGTGGTGGTCGGATCTGAACGTCTTGTCGTCGTCGTCCGGGAAGTTGCGGTTGTTGTTGCGGCGGCGGCGGCAGAGGACGAATGCGGCGGCGGAGACAGCGACGACGGAGGAGATGACGGCGCAGACGGCGAGGGCGATGAGCTTGTGGGACTTGGAGTGGGAGGAAGGGGCCTGGGGGAGAATGAGGGAGGAGATGTTGGCGGGGAAGGAGGCGAAGGTGGCGGGGGAAGGCGGAGGTGGAGGCGGGGCGGGGTAGGTTGGGAAAAATGGGGAATCTGTAGGGGTAGAAGTGGAAGAGGAAAAAGGGTACTTGGGGTTGGGGTTGGGAGGGAGAGAAGGTGGAGAAGGAGCAGGAGGAAGAGAGTCTTGGGGTAAAAGGGGCTGGTGGAGGATCCTCCGGTGAGGGGCTACAAAGGGTGGCGAGCAGAATAAGAAGAGGAGGAGGAAGAAGAAGGAGGAGGAGGAGGGCATTGTGGTTGCAGAGGAGACTCCAGAGTGCAGTGGTGGTTGTTTCACTTGTCAGTGAGGGTGAGACAGAAAGAGAGAGAGAGGAGGAGGAAGGAGATTGTGGAATTAAGAAATGTGAAAAGGTTGAATCTGGGGAGTGAAAGGGGAAAAGGGTGGGGAGGGGATTAGAAAAATGGGGGAGTTGGTCTGCTGTTGTGTTGGTGGTGATGGTGGTGCAGGGGAACCTGCATCCAGCTAAGATTCTGTTTTGGAGTTGGACTGCTGTTCTTTTGCTGCTTCTCAGTTCTCACTGAGACTTGAGTTGCCCCTTGTTATGTTGGGTTTTTGTTTGCTTTTGGTAAAAAATTTAACTATGATATGTTGGTGTTAGGTTTATCTTTTTTGTATATGGTAAATACTATGTACTTGTTTACTTTTATAGTTATTAAAACGTATTAGCTTTTTAGTTATTTTTAAAGAATCTGTTTAGCCTTTTTAGGTATTTTAGGAGTTCCAACAGACTAGCCAAAGTTTAGTTATTATAACTTTTAGCTATCTCGCTAGCTAAATATAGAGTGAGATGTGGCTCTCTACATTCATTTTAAGTTATTTGATGTGATATATAAAGACATATAAACTATTTAATCTTCATTAGAAGAATAATATTAATTTAATACTAGCTAAAATATAGAGTTGATGCATACATATTTTAAAAATCGCTAGCCAAAATTACATTTTAACTAATTTGACTAAAATTTAACTCAAAATGTCTAGCATTATTAAAGATGCTCTAAGTCAATTATTCACTAGTGGCCCGAATGAGGCATATGATTTAGGAGAGAAACAATTGAATTACTTTCTTCTTCTTTTTCTTTGAATAAAGTTTTAAGCTCAAGTTAATATAAATTTTACTTTTCATATATTTCATAAGATTCAATGAAAATTCACAAATTCTCGTTTATTTATGTTTCTCGATCTGAGACCTCTTGTTTTGTGCCCGATGAAAATGATTGAACATAGTTGCTTTCGATGTTTCGCTTCTAAAAATATTGGTGGAACTGGTTTTTGTTTCGATTTTGAAGTTTTTGGTTGAGTCTCAACATCTCTCTAGTTATGATATATTCAAATAGAAGCAACTCTTGAAGTGTTTGACTAGTTGTGGGTTGTTGAATCACGTAATGCCATATACTTGCCTCGTAGTGTTACTGGTTTGTTGTCTTTGCCGTTATTGTCTACACATTGTGTCACTTAGATGTGCAATGAGTGATTGTTGAACTAACTGATATGGCATGTCTTTGATCGCCCTTCCCTGTATATCTTCACCCTTCCATATCCTTTGATACTCAAAATATAATCATTAATATCGAGAGGAGGCTGAGATGAGGCAGTCTTATATGGGTGATCAACACAAACATTCTCATTAAAAAAAAAAAAAACACAAATATTTATCGCCGTTGAATCTCTTCTTTCAACACATAAACATTTAAATCATTTAACCTTGAACTCTTTAAGATTTTATCAATCGACGATCACACAATATTTGCTCAAATCTTATGTAATCAAATAATCAATCGCCATGAACCCACCCACATACTCATAAAATCGAAAATAGATTTGCACGTAATACACCACTAATTTTCTACGGCTAATGTTTCAAGTTCAAATTCCTCGATCAATTTCCAATTTTCCATATAGAACAAAGCAGTGGGTAATATATATATATATATATATATAGACTCCAACTAGATTAGATGTTAAACGAAAGACACTATCAACCATAAAGTAAGCATCATAAAGTAACCAGAACAAGTAATAATATGCAATAAACGCCGGTACATGAAAATAGCGGGAATGGCGCCCGAGATTTCAGGGCGGAGGTCAACAAAAACGGTCTTTATGGTCTTCTACTTTTCCCACTGCAAGCATGCACCACCACCACCACCACCCCATGCATGTATAAAAGTTGACGTAACCCAGATCACTACTGCTCTACTGCTTCGTGTCACCCCCGCCGGCCGATTTATGTTTACTCTAAACCGGAACAGTAACCAATGCCACAGCACCACCGTCCTGTATATTCAGAACGTACCGTCGTCTCTCTTAAAACGCACGATCATCAGAAAACTTCAAACTCCACAAAGCCCTAGTTTGATCGAATCAATGGATCTGCAAACATAAACCCTAGTTCGAGCGAATCATGCAGCTAGAGCTTTTGTCTCTGCTTTTTTGCAAAACCAGAATGATGAGAAAAACCCACAGCCTCAGCCCTCATGTGACCTCCATGTTAGATTGATCAATGCACAATATTGGGCAATATTATGAGCTCAAGATTACACAAAAAGTTGAGAAATGATTATGAGGATGGCCTATTGGTCTTGGCTTCTTCTGCACAGGAGTATGCATACGAAAGCAAAGCACTGATCGACATCTTAATAATAATAATGTGTAAAATTTTGTAAGAACATGGAAACTGTGGAGCACCGACACTTAGAAAAATAGGGGCATTATTCATTTGAAGCAAGCGCACTTGTATTTTTATTGTTCTAGTTATACTCAAGTACAATATAGTTGGTCAATATTACTGGCATTGTAGTACCAAATTTAGCCAACCAATGGGAGACTGCACGATTGCTGAAACAATGGAAACTTGAAGAAGGTATATTTTACATCGGAACCCTAATTCTCATTTGCCTTTTTCGTAAATTAATCCAAGTGTTTATGTTAGTTTAATTATGGACCTGCTACAACCCAAGATACCGTTCATCCTCTCTTTGTTTAATATGATGATCTGTCTATATGTAATGCCCTTCCTCTCTCTCTTGAAATCTTGGCCAAAGGTTTCTCAGAACTGGCAAAAGCTGGACTACTCCTTGCGTACCGCAAGCCTAATGTGGTCATTTGCATTTCTGTCATCCCTCTCACCTGAGTGACCTGACAGTGATTGAGTAGTGTTATCGAACTATTGAACGTCTGTGCGGATGAATCAAACAAGCAAAATATATGACCTGAATAGATCAATTTGATTGGGAATGAATTGGGCAAATATGCTTTAGTAGTGTTTGGGACTTCGATCGATAGAAGCCAGGATAAGAGACGGGTTGTTTGGAGGTTGAAAACAATATACGAGGGTTTGGAGGTTGAAGAAGGGTGTTTTGAAGCTCTAAAACTCTGTATGCTCAAGAGTATCCGAAGGTGATGATAAACAACATATTCAATGGGCTAAGGACTTGGAAAAAGTATACAGGAATCCTAGCTTGTTATCACGACATATTCAATGCGTTTTCTAGGATTGAATTCAGATTATAATTCTGGGTTTAGGACTTGGAAGAACGACTGCAGAATTCAATGGGCTACAACATATTCTCAGGTTCAACTGATTTCAAACACAGATTACACAAGCACGGATCCGAAGCGATCGGAATCGATATGAACTGAGTTTCTATGCCACGTGTCGACCCGCCCATCATCTTCCTCGATGAGCCGACCTCCGACCTCTGACTGCAACTCCGTCGTCGGCCAGAAGCCTTGACGCGCTGAGGAAGAGAGACGTTGTATTTTTACTGCTAACGGAAGTTAAATGGAAAATTTACGTAAATGTACTTCAAATTCGAATTGTGTGGACGATATGTAGCCACGTGGTCAGGCCCACTCTGGCGTACGACACAGGGGGCGTAGTCCAGCACTCCAGCGCTTCCCCTCAGAGCTATAAAAATTTAGATATCTTGAAGAGATGTTATAGTTATTCTATTGCAACCTGATTGAGTGATTATTGTGTGATGGTTTTTATATTTAAGGTTGTTGTGCTGGTGCGATATTGAGCCGACCTCCTCAAGTGTTTCAAAACAATGACTTATGCTCACATCTGGAGGAGTAACCTTGGGGTTTGGGGTCATTGTGTATTTGTGTTCAACGAAGAAAAAAAAACTTCGGGTCATTGTTAAACGTAAACTAATACGGTCAAATTTTGGGTTTTAACCACCATACAAATATCTCATTGTATGAACTTGTTCTATTTTCCTTTTTTTTTTAGAACAGCTCACTTTAACGAGGCTAGCTATATGTAAGTCAAATTTAGCTAAAAATAGCTAGAAAGTTATTTTGACCGGTCAGTTTTAAATCACATATACACTAATGTTCTCTATTATAGCTAGCCTTTGATATTTAATTTTGAAATTGTAAATTGTATAATCCTAATTTTTCAACGGCTATATTTCAAATCTATAGGTCCTGTTTAGAGGAAGATAGATATCTATGTTCATATCGGATATGACATCTTCCAAATTAAAGTGAAATTAGATCAAAATATCATCTACGCAAACAAATGATATCAGAGAGATATGTATTAGGATAAAACAAGATCCTGTGCAAAAAGATACATATAAGCTATCAGACCATATCACAAAGATATGATACACATCTATTTGTGAGATATGTATAATGGCAAGATTTGGCAAAGTAACAAACGATGGAAGTTGATCATTCTCATTTACTTGCTTTCTTGATGGAAAGATTAGTTGCTTTATTTGATAAACATGGCAAAGCAATAATATATACTGATCCCCTGTTTTTCAACCTTTAATCCCATATTAACTTCTTTTAGTTTATAGACATCTCATTTCTATTGTGTCAAATGGTGAGTCAATCCATAGCAAGTCATTGGATGCATAAGAGGTTCTTGAAAAAGAGCGATATCGCAGATGAAAAGTATGAAGATGACCTTATTAGGAGTGTTGTTGAAGAGAGGGAAAGACCAGTACGTCGTGGTTCAATGAGATGTCGTATTTATGTCCGTGCAATATAGCTAAAGGTCACGAAAACCTCTACCGTGACTACTTTGCTGATCCACCTATATTTCCTGATAATGTTTTTCAAAGAAGGTTTCGAATGAGACATCATGTTTTTGATAGAATTCACAATGCAATGCTTTCATGTGATTCATACTTTGTGCGAAAGAGGAATGCTGCTGGAGCTATCAGCTTGTCATCTTATCAAAAGATAACTGCTGCACTACGAATGCTTGCTTATGGAGTTCCAGCTGATAATGTAGATGAGTACGTGAGAATTGGTCAGACTACTACTCTAAATAGTCTGAAAAGGTTTGTTAATGTTGTAGTTATTCAGTTTGGTGATGAGTACTTGAGATCACCAAATAGAAACGACATAACTAGATTGCTTTCGATTGGTGAAAAGCGTGGGTTTCCTGAAATGTTAGGAAGCATAGACTGTATGCATTGGAGATGGAAAAATTGTCCATCTGCATGGCAAGGTATGTATTCTGGTCACTACCACGAACCAACAATTATATTGGAAGCAGTAGCTTCATATGATCTTTGGATTTAGCATGCATTTTTTGGTTTGCCAGGATCTCACAATGATATCAATGTGTTAGATCGATCTTCTTTATTTGATGACCTAGCCGCATGACGCGCTCCTCCTGTCAACTATTTAGTTAATGACAAACCATATAATATGGGATACTACCTTGCTGATGGCATATATCCGACATGGGCGACATTTGTAAAGACAATACCCACTCCACAAGGAAATAAGAAGAAGCACTTTGCTAAACAACAAGGAGCAAGAAAAGATGTAGAGCGCGCATTTGGAGTACTCCAAGCACGTTTTGCAATCGTGCGAGGACCAGCACGTTTATGGAATCAAGAGACACTTAAGGATATCATGACAGCATGCATAATAATGCAAAATATGATTGTTGATGACGAGCGGGATGATGACCAATGTATTAAAGATATTGGTCAAGATCGTGATTGTGAAACTGATCAAATCATTCAGGATTATGATATAGTTGGCAAGCCTTCAAATGTATTACCATCACATGAGCGAACACAAACACTAATGGAGTTCATTGACAACCATCTCCATATTAAAGATGCTGAGACTCATTCTAGACTACAAGGTGATCTTATCGAACACTTGTGGCAGCCACATGAAAGAGAAGAAAACCTCTGCAGATCGACTAATTTTGACTCATATAGATAACTAACGAACCGAAGATAGAATTCCAGTGTACTGTTTAAAATAAGAGAGGGAAGCAGGTTATTTACGATACAACTGTGTCTAAGTAATTAATACAACAAATTCATGGAGGGCTTGTGGACTGTTGTTTCTTTCGATGCTGGAAGAGAGCAGAGCGAGCAACGAGAGGAAGAGAAAGAAGGAAGACAGTGGCCATCATGATCCCCTTCCAACCTCTGAAGAAACCTCGTTCGTTGCTATTGCTATTACTGCCACTCTGTGCTGCATGCTTGAGGATCATGTCAGCCTCTGCCCCTTGTTTTTTCTCTGCAAAGTAAGCATGTAGAATAGTACTAAGAAATCAATTCCCACATAAATTCAATGTGGATCGATGGGGAATGCTTTCATGAAGTAGCCTGTGATCGATATACTAATTGTCTAATTTCGTTATCGTATATTATATTTGTTCTTCTCTTTTGTGCACCGTAATATTTACATGTAAACTAGTTAAAGACATGCATACCTGACTTTTCATTGATGTCCCTAATGAGGTCGATATTTCCTTGAATTCCTGTACCAAGGTATTTGAAGGTTATTCCCTCCAATGGGTAAAAGCCTATTGTTGACGAAACTCCAGCTCGAAGAAAACAAGGATCGTCCAAGTTGGCAGCCACAAGTTCGGTACTATTTATCTCTTCTGGATCTTTGTCGTCGTAGTAAACAAGCTGGATGCCACACTCCTTGACCTTGAAATCAGATTTTGTATATATTAGAATAGTCATCTCATCACCGCCTTTCAGTCGATTCCCAAACCTCCAATGACTTAACCAGATCACATCTTTTCCCTCTCGGGGAACGCCAAAATATGTTGGACCATGGATCCACTTCTGACCGCTGCTGTTATTACTCACAGCAGTAATTGTCGGATTTTCTGAACCATCAATGTTGACAACATTGGTTATAAGATTGGAATCGTTGTTGTTGGATTTCGTTACAACCGAGAGGATATTTAGCCCTCGTATATTGAGATTGGGAAGCGAAGGCACAGTGAAGGATATAGAGGACCCTCTGCTTCTATGGCTGAACTGGCCTGGAACTTGGTCTCCAGGAAGGAATGTGCTGAATATACCATGTTCATAGAGTCCCTGTGTCATGGAAATCAGATATGAGAGAGAATGTGCTGAATATATCATGGAGAGAGAGAGAGAGAGAGAGAGAGAGAGAGAGAGAGAGAGAGAGACCTGAACGGGCTGCATTCCCTTCCATTTAGAGTTGCAACCCCAAAAGTCTTCCATCCAAATGGCTTCCAGGAATTCCAGGTTGTCTAAGCTTAAAAGGTTTAGCATTTCTTTATCAACTTTTTCAATGGCTTCCAACTTATACCAATCCTGAATCTCAAAAAGTTTATAATTCGAACCAAAATGTTCACTTCTTATTGTGGAAGGCGATTGATATGTTATTTTTTCCAGTGACGTGCACCCGACCACTTTCAAACGAAGTGATTTTCCTGGAAGCCCTTCAAGTGATTTGAGCTCCGTACAATCGTTCAAAACGATTTCTTGGAGGCCATTAAGACCTATGATGCTATCCGGTAGCCTAGAAATTGGGTTCCCACTGAGATCCAGTGATTGCAATGAGAATAGAATAGCAACATCCACTGGAAAATCATCATCCAAAAGATTGCAGTATCTTAGACTCAAGTTTACTAAATTCTGCGGAAGATAGGAAGCCCAAGAAATTACTGGCATCGGGTTTGAGCACAGTTCTACCTCCGTGGTGGTAGTGACTAGTAGTTGATGTATTGGAATTCCATCTGCTTGAAACACTTTCAACGACTGTATCTTCATCATTTCTGTCGGAAACTCTCCAAGACTTGAGCAACCAGAGATATTAAGTGTTTCAAGGAGGGTTAAGATAGAAATGTTCTCCGGAAGCTTCCTAAGATTTTTGCAGTCTTTCACACTCAAATAAATAAGCTTCTGTAGGACTCCGATGGATTCATGGACATTTATCAATCTTGTACAGTCTTCAAGAATGAGTCTCTCTAGATTAGGGATACATGAAAAGTCAGGGGTTTCAGTAAAGTCATGAGAGTGGCTGAGATTTAAGATTTTTAGTGATGGGAGATACTGCACAGAGACAAGATTGAGGTAAATGAAATAAGAACTCCAAGAGTTATAAGTAAAAAATAATTACCAAACAGGAAAACATATATACCTTTATTCCCCTCCAAAGTTGTCTCAAACTACTACTAGACATTTCAAGAACAACAAGGTTCTCCAAAGGAATATCAGTGGGTAGGGAAGCTAAAGAAAATTTAATCCAAGAAAGCCATCTTAGTCCTGCAGGAAATTCTTCGTAGCGTCCACTGAATTGCACATGACTGAGCTGGAGGAGTTTTAGTTTGCGCATCCTTGTAAACGCATTGGTTTCCAATACTACCTTGCTTGAATTTCTAAAAGCAGGGTGCATTTGCATGTTCAGAACAAGTCCTTCAATTGTCTGGGTGCCCTAACAAAATAAATAAGAAAAACACACTTCAGATAAGTTAAGCACACATACATGCAAAGAAAATATATACATGAAAGAAGCATGTTATTTCTTACAATATTTTCAGACAACACTTCAAAAGAATCCTTATGCTGCCATACTCTACTACGTTTTCCCGGATCATCCTTTGATTCTGAGCGAACGATTTCCCTTCCCATATCACGAATCATGTCATGCATTTGCACCAGGTAAGTATCTTTGTCAATAGTTACCAAACATCTATCAACGAGATTCTGAATGCCAACCTCTGTGAAGAAATCACAGACATCTAGTATTGTGACAATGACATCTTTCTCCATTCCAATAAAGAAGCAGGCAATATGGAGTAATAAAGCTTTGTCATGATCATCTTGTATCGATTCATAGCTTATTTTGAGTTTCTTCATTATTTCACCATTTGGAATAACTTCCAGTTTGTTCAATGCACTTTCCCAGACAACTAGATTCTTCCCTGATAAAGAAGCACCTAAAACTTTAAGTGCTAGTGGAAGTCCTCCACAATGATCTATTATCCTTTTTGAATGATCAGTATAACCTTCAATGGGATGGTCCTGTCCAAAAGCATGCCAACAAAAAAGCGCTAATGCTTCATCCTCATCCAGAATCCTAACCATATGCACCTTAGCAAATTGGCAGTGAGCTTCCAACAATCCTGCGCAGCTGCTTGTTATGATGATCTTACTTCCTGGATGAAACCGATTTTTCATTCTCAGTAATGCAGCTAATTGGTCCACCTGATCTACATCATCAAGAACAAGAAAAACTCTTCTAGAGCTAACGGCATCTTCAATCTTAGCTATCCCTTCAGTAACATTGTGTATTTTCACTTTACTTCCGCTCAAAATATCATCAAGAAGTTGTTTTTGTAGCCGAAGCAAGCCATTTGGCTGTTCTGAAACTTCTCTGATATTCTCAAGGTAACTGTATCTCTCAAATCTTTTGAAGTTTGAATTATATACAAACTTTGCTATGGTTGATTTTCCTATTCCACGCATTCCATGAAGTAAAAGTATGTCAACATCAGCTGATCCATCTTGTAACCAATAATCAATTTCTCTTGTTTGAGAATCTATTCCAATTAGGTGTGGTTCAACACTTAGGGGAATGCGCCTAAGTTTATCTTCCATCACCCTTACAATTTTCTTGATAAACTTAGACTCGTGCCTAAAACATTGCAAATAAATAAAAAGTCAGAGATATATATGATTATCATCAAATACCGCTCCATGAAAATATCATAGCAAGATTACTATTAGTCAGTCTACAATTAGTTTGTGGATGTGGAATGTATGAACCTGCTGAAGCATAAGAAAAATGTTGTTTACTATAAGAAGAAATCGAATCAGTTTCTGATGGATTTGGCAGCTAGGTTGAAATGAAACACATACCCGTCAGCTTCATTTTGCAACACCATTCCTGCTAGATCGGCAACTTCTGTAAGTGCTGCCCTCCATCGCTTCACCTTGCTCTTCAAGCATCGGTTTCTTTCGTGTCTAGCAAGTGCTTTTGCAAGATCTCCTGTCTGCTTCCTCACTTGCGATGGATCGACATCGTAGAAGACAGGTAGAACTATGTGGTCGGCGGTCCTCTTGCGTTCCATGATCATCACAAGCTCGTCAAGGCACCATTGGGAAGACGCATAGTCTTTTGAAAACACAACAACAGAGCTTCGTGACAGCTCGATGGCTTTCCGAATTTCTGGCTTGATGTCTTGTCCCTTTGGAAGTTCATCTTCGTCTCGAAACGTGCGAAAACCTGAACTGATGAAGGCTGTGTAGAGGTGGTCAGTAAAAGTCTTGCGAGTTTCTTGACCCCTGAAACTCAAGAACACATGATAACTAGATGGACGAGTATTTGGGGAGGTGGTTGTTACAAGTGCAAGAGCCATCCTAGATCTGACAAACTTCAATGGAAAGAAGAATAGTCGAAAAAGTGATTAGACTGGTTAGTGTGGCCCGGGGTTGGAGACTTGGAGTGTCAACTGTCAAGTCTACTACGTTCACACCGCGAACAGGCGAACACTTAAGGAATTTAAGATCAGCTCCGTCCCAATTGTTTGATATATGGAGAAATATATGAGATTAGCCAATGTAGGACGACGGAATCCCCTACCCCCAATTTTTTTTTGGAATCTGTTAACAGGCCATGGCCTATAGACTAGGCATGTATGGATACAGTAGAATCTCGATAATTTAATATTTGATTAATTATTAATCTCGTAAAAATATTTATTTTTGTTGGTCTCGAGTTGGGGACAACGTGCTAAATTGATAATTCGTTAAATTTATAAGAATATACAAATACGAAAATTCATATAGACCTCATTCAATATATAAATTAATAATTCCTTAGTACATAGGGCTAATTGTTCATATTTATAAGGATTTCATAAAGAATAAGTCAATTGTTGCAATTACTTTTAACTGCTAACTGGATTATCTTAATTTGCTGTAGTCATACAATGTTTTATGCATTTCTCTCGACATTGTTGATTTTTTTACACAACTTGAAAATGAGAAGTAATTGTTGTGTTTCTAATGTGTTGTGTAATTATACTTTTTGTTCATTTAAATATATTTTTGTTTATCAAATAAAATAATATGGTACATCAGATAACAAAATGTGTTGAATAATGTAGTACATTGAATAAAGTAGAAATTGAATAATATATACGTAGTAAATTCGACAATGTACGTAGTACATTGAACAACGCACAATAACATTATTTTTTATTAAAAAAATAAAAAATATTTAAGAAACTAAATAATATTTTTGATAAATTAATAAGTTAAACCCAACAAAAAGCCGACTAAAAAAGAGATCAGTTAAATTGATATGCCATACCATATGATACTCAAGTTAACTTTTTGTTATGTCTTTGAAATATTAAAGCAAATATAGTGGTCAATAAAATGTTCTTTGCTAGTTGGTATGCGTAAAAAACACTCTATTGACTCCTCTTTGTTGGGTTTAACTTTTTGTTATCTTTATATATTTATAAAGATTGCGCATATTATTTCAAGTCTTTATATTTGAGGCTCGATGTTTCCATTTAATATTTAATAGTTTCATTAATTAAGACTCTGGATCAGGCCTTTATTGAAAAATAAAATAAAATAAAGAATAAAGGTGTAATTTATTAAAATTGAAAAGTCATGCGTCAAAACTTCGGAACACCATTGGTCTATTTTTCCAAAAAGGAGTCCACGCTGACCTACCCAGTATATCCTACTGTTCCCTCTCCGCCGTTAGCAACGCCGCCCCTCGCTCCCTTCTTTTGTTCTTTGCTCTCTGACAATCAGAGACTTCATCATCAATCTGTCTCACCTTCAATGGCTTCAGTTGGGTCCGATATCTCTGGTGAAAGCCTTAAGCGCAACTTCTCTGATGCAGACAACCACGAATCGGATGCCTTGTTGGCCAAGTAAGCGCCCTTTATCAATTTACTCTCTGTTTGGCTGTTTAGAAACTAACAGGATCGTTGCGACTTAAGCGTGTGAGATTTGTTTTAGGAAGCAAAAGCTTGCTCTGCACAGAAAGTCTCTCCCAATCGCAACAGGTATATTAACTTAGACTTTAGGGTTTGGTTTTAAGGTTAGGGGACTATTAATTGGCTAAATCAGCACTCTGTTTATCTTTATTTCGAAGATTGAATTTTGATGTAATTTGATTATTAGTTGAGAACCAGCTCATCCAAGAGGTTTGGAAGCATGATACCTTGATTATTGTTGGCGAAAATGGAAGCGGAAAAACAACCCGTATGTTCTATTATATCATACATTGCAGTAATTTAGTTTATAAATAATGGTAAATTAGTAATATATATGTTATATATCTATTATGAGCAAAGGTCAGTTGATTAGTGCTGAGCTTTCAAGTTAAGGGAGTTTTCCTGGATGTTTTTCAGAATTACCACAGTTTTTGTACAATGCTGGATTTTGTGGAAATGGGAGACTCATTGGGGTAACTCAACCTAGCTGTGTGGCAGCTGTGAATGTGGCAAAGCGGGTTGCTGAGGAATGTGGTGTTAAATTGGGTGAAACAGTAGGTTATTCCATCCGATTTCAGAATGTGACAACTAGTTCAACAAGGATCAAGTACATGACAGATGGAATTCTACTGAGGTAATATACATGTAGGGATATGTATACTCTCTAATACCTCCCTCTAAGAGCTCCGCTGAACACTATAATCGATTATGGCGCATATTTGCAGACACAGTTTTGAAGTAAACATTTGATGTATCCGTTTTGGAGTTTGTCTACATTTTGTCCAATTCAAATATTAAATCTGTTGTATGGTTGTAGGAAGCTGAACATGTGTACCTAATTACCTATGTTCCTTGAGTATCTAGGGGATCTGAATTGATACAATGTTGGGTTGCACTTTCAGGGAAGCTGTATCAGATCCATCTCTCTCTAGGTATTCAGCAATCATTGTGGATGAAGCTCATGAGAGAACCGTTGACACTGATGTTTTGCTGGCTGTGCTGAAAAATGTACAAAATGCGAGGTCAGAATCTGTCGAATTGAAGTTAATTATCATGTCCACCAGCTTAGATGCTCGAAATTTCTCTGAATACTTTGGTGGTGCAAGAGCTGTTCACATCCAAGGGAGACAGTTTCCTGTTGCTATATTTTATACTTATCATCTTCCACCATCTTATATACATGCTTCCTTCATCACAATATTTCAGGTACTCAGTTCTCAAAGTAATTGTTGCCATTTAGCTTTTCTTCTTTTTTAACTTGAATTAACTTTGCAAGTATAAAAACCAGTTTTAACTTCAAAGTAGTGAATAGATCTCATCTTCTCAAAAGCTTAAACAGTTTTTATTCTCCTATATGTATCTATATCATTAGATTCACCTGGAGGAAGAAGCTGGTGACATACTTGTCTTCTTGACGTGCAAAGACGAAATTGAATTTGTAGAAAGACTTGTAAAAGAAAAACTTAAACAGTTACCAGAGACTAATCAAAAACTAGTGGCGGTTCCTTTGTTTTCATCTCTTCCATCAGAACAACAAATGCGAGCTTTTACACCAGCCTGTCCTGGAGTTCGTAAGGTATGTAATTAGCAATAGGGTAACATTCAGTGATTCACATGTATTCTGATTGTTGGTATAATAAATTGTCAAGACTCAAGAGTGAGGATATTGCTACTCCTATAAGATCACTTGACCATAAATGTTTTGAGTTGTTTTGATTTTCATAGCTGCAGTTAAGATTCTTCTACTTCTTTTCATATTTAGTTCTCTTAAACTAGCTTGTTGGTTTTCGTCTTCATACTCTCTGAATCCTGTTACTGCATGTGTTACATAATTCTGTTAGGTAGTTTTGGCAACCAATATTGCTGAGACCTCAGTGACAATACCTGGAATCAAGTATGTTATAGACACCGGATTTGTAACAGAACACTTCTATAACCCGAACAAAGGGTTAGAAGCTTTAATTGTTGTTCCAATTTCAAAAACACAGGCTCTACAAAGGAGGTAGGCGTGCATAGAAACTGATAATATTTCCATTTTATGAACATATGCAGTTGCCATCTAATCATTATAGATTCTTTAGACTTCTATGCAAGCTCAGTAGTTTTGAACACTCGTTATAATATCATTTGATTTAACAAAGATAATGGAAACGATACTTGTTTGCTACTGTAGTGAGCGTGCAGGGAGAGAAAGACCAGGGAAATGCTTCCGTCTCTACCCAGAGAAAGAATTTTGGACACTTGAGGATTCAACAAAGCCAGATATCAAACGCTGCGACCTCACTAATGCCATTTTGCAACTTAAGGCTTTAGGTGTTCATGATATCACTGGGTTCGACTTCATAGAAAAACCTTCAGGGTGAGATATGGAAAGGTTCTGTCTTATTATTTCTTTTGAGAAGGATGGGAAGGTTCTATTTGGTGAAAAGCAATTTAGTTCTAATATGTACTAGAAATGCGGAAAAAAAAAATTGAATTCAAAGAAGCCTATCACAAATATGTTTCACCTTTGAACAGGGAATCTATTATAAAATCACTGGAGCAATTGACTCTGCTAGGTTCTTTGGCAGATGACCGTAAACTGTCAGATCCAGTTGGATGGCAAATGGCTCGCCTTCCCCTACCGCCTATTTATTCAAGAGCTCTAATTAAAGCAAGTGAACTCAAATGCCTGGATGAGATGTTGATATCTATTGCTATGCTCTCAGTAGAATCTACGTTTGCTCCCTGTGGGAGATTAGATGAGGTATATCTGCATGTCTTTTACCTACAAACCTATTAATTTCTCATTGTTTGTATAGATGGAAAATGAAATGAAAGTAACTCGATTGGTGAGACATTTGTCAAAATATTTATTCAGAGTGTGCTACATGATTTTTTCATGTTGTCAGGCGAGAACTGCATGGAAACACTTTGAAAGTCCAGAAGGAGATCATCTCACTTTGGTTAATGTATATCGAGTGTCTACTCAGTTTTTGGAGAATAGAGCATGTTTTAGTTCAGAGAATCATGAAGAAAAATATAGGAAATGGTGCGAGAAATATTTCATTGATAGTTGCTCCCTCAGGCGTGCTCATGAGATTTACAGGTTGCTTATTCACATTCCTTGTGGTATAGGCATGTTTATCCTGATCTCACATGAGATTTTTTCCTGCCTTCCTTAGGAGAATCGATCTGTATGTCCAATGGTGTACATCCTACAAAGTTGGCTTCATTGAATTTGATTGGTGTTCTTTGCAGCCAAATTCGAGAAAGGGTTGAACAAATGGGTCACCATGTTGCATCTTGCGGGGACAACAAGCTTCAGTTTCAAAAATGTCTTGCTGCGTCTTTCTTCCTCAAAGTAGCTCTGAAGCAATCTGATGGCAAATATAGGTCCTGAACTTACCTTGACATCTTTTCCAGAATTCTCATCTGTCTGTCTTTACATATGTCATTACTCGGGTTTATCCTTTTGGTATATAAGACCTCTCACAGTTATACACCAAAATGACAGGATTTTAACATCTGATTTGGCGAATGAGCTGGTTGTCCAGGTTCACCCATCTTCTGTGTTGTTTGGGAAGAAACCAGATTGCATAATTTTCAATGAACTAGTTGAAACTAATGACAAAAAGTTCATATGCAATACAACTAGAATCAATTATTCTTGGTTAAGTATGCTTGCTCCTCCTCGACTAAAAAAGGTTTGTTGATTTGACCATTTGGCAATTTTTAGTGTTTTATATATGTTAGCTATAGGTATTATTAATTTGATGTAATTATCCAGTTGTCGTTTTGGTCACTCCTGTATGTGTATTGGCTTGATAACATCGGGTAGAGTACACTGACTTAAAATGTTTAAAATCATAATGCAGGTATGGGAAAGACACAAACTAGACTAGCTTGGAATTCCAGATAACTTGTTGAAAGCCCTACTGCAATTTTGATGTCAGGAAATTGGATCAATAGCTTACCTGACTGGTTACTTCGATGTTTTGTGAGGAAGATGCAACTTCTTGGTGAAAACCTTGGAATTAATATGGGTTTTGTTGGCGATGAACTGATCATACATATCGTTCATGCGATCCTGTCAATTGCTTGGAAGAGCTACATGTAGGGTGTACAACAACTATCTGAGCCTTTTGTCTTGGCAAGGAACAAATCAACTTCTGCTTAGGTTGAAATCACTGGGAACCTATGGAATACTCTGATTATCTTAGAATCTTTTTTCACTTTCTCTATCGCATTACCTTTGTTGACAAGTTATATCTATATGTTATATTGCTTAATTACAATGAAATTCTGGAACAAGGCACAATGATAATTCAGAATTAGCAAATAGAGGCCTCTTATTTTAGACTTTCATCAACAGCATCACATAAGGTTGGCATCAATTGCAATACTGCAAAGGAAAGAGACAGAACCAAATAGCAGGCGTATACAGTATATGCTGCTTGACATTAATTTTCTTTAGATATAATAAAAATAAATCTCTAGTCTGCATCAAACCTGCGTTAGACCTCCATCAATCCCCGTCCTGCTGTCCAGGTCCATTATCTGTGCTAGATACCTGCTTAAAAGTGTATGGGGGTAATGGTTAACCAGTGAAGTTTTGGTTTTTGGATTGTACAAACCAAAATGGAGAAAATGTTCTATCTACAAAATCAGTTTTAGAGTAGTGAGGGGAGATCTTCAAATTCCAATGTGCATGTTAACGGTTCATTTGAAAGGCCTCACCCAATCTTCATTATAACCCAATCCTCATCATAAGATACACATTGGAACCTCTGAAAGTCCACACTCAATCCTCATTGTAATCGGAACCTCTCTATTCAAAGTGACACACAGACTAGAATATTGATTCAGAAATAAACTGACCTAAACCCTAAACCCGAAACCCTAAACCAATCTCACATTACTCCACTACTGCTCTACTTTTGTATTTGTATCCAACTAGATTACTCTATTATCTTGAAAAACTGAAAAAGTAACGTCCCGAGGAAGTCGCCAAAAATTGACGTATCAGAAGCTTGTCGATCGGTTCCATCGGCAACTCATCTTCCTTTTCTCTTCATTGCATTTGCATGAGAATTCTCAAGTCTTTTCCTCAAAAGGTTATGATTAAATTACCTTCCTTCAACCAGCATAAATGAGACGTGCGCATGCTCACTCCTAAGTCCTAAGCATCTAGGGATTAGGCCCAAGAGAAAAATATCATTGCAACTCAAGGTTCACTAGTTGGTTGCCATGGAAATTTTCGTGCTTCAAATTTTCATTTTTGATGTTTAGAATGTTGATTGGAGTACAGTAATGAACTAATGATCAGCATTGGTAAAAAGAAATTGTCAGATTACAAAAGTTTTTCAACAGACTGGTAGTCGGGAAAAAAGTAAATCACTGCTAGATATAATAACCAACATAGGAACTTAGGAAGGGTTCAAAACATGAGAAAACGAAGGGAAATGAAGTCATGATTTCAACTTGAAGGATTCGGGGTCATAGAGTAATCCACTATCCTATATCCCCAGACAATGGATTAGAATTGGTACTAATAAGCATGCAATTCTCTAAGGCCTGCAAGTTATCCAAACTCCTTTTCTTCCTTCATTTGGGAAGACAACCAACTCTTGCTTAGACTAGAAACCACTTGAAAACAATAACATATACCTCATCTTAGTCATCTGCCGGAATGCTTTTGGCATATTTAAACAAATATGTGAGACCATATGTATAGGGAATATCAACAGTCTACAAGATTTAAGCTTAGGTGACTGCTCTGTCAGGTCTAGATCAGCTATAAACATACTGGCTTGAATTACATGGTGATTTAGAGTTCATATCATTAAACCTCATAATCTGTCTTGGTCAGTCATTTCTAGGTTCTTTCAACCTGTTCACATTATCCCTCTTCATTAGAACTTAACCCTACTTTCTCTTCCTTTCCCCTCACACAGCTAGGAAGGCTCCTCTCTGTAATGGAGGTTCTAGTAAAACTGAACATTTTTTTTTTTTTTTTGAATAGGGAGTAAAACTGGACTTTGACAGGAATGGTTTCTCTAATTAATTACAGAAGGCTAGCTTCAACACTTCAAGAGTTGACATGTTGGTGTATGGGGGCAGCGCTGGTATTAAATGATGAACTGCTGCTTACTTAATGACAGTACAATACTGACAGAAGTTGACATTAAAAAAACAAACAGATAGTCAAGCATCTCACGCCTATAGATGAACCAGCAAGAAAAATGATTCTCTCGTAAACCTACCATTACTTCCTCTCTAACACAAGTATATTAAACTTCTAACTGAACCAGATCCTTGTGTGGATTGATTGTTGGTTCTTGCCATTGTACAACAAATAGTATCACGGATCAATATAAACAATCACTTCCTAAACCTATTTTCCCTACTCTGGAAGCTACAACATATATAATGAACTCTGTACTTGCTGAAAATCCAAAAGGATCATAATATTGTGGACATGCAATGATATCCAATCTCACTTGAAAACAGAACAGAGTGTTCCCTTTTTTTTTTTTTTTTCAAATTACCAGTGACCATATTAGATCATTGTTATACTACAGAGGAGTTCATTTTCAGTACATTTTACCTTCAATCCACATATTTCTCAGCAGGTGAATTCACCTTCTTCACAATCTTTAGTCAGTTCCTAGTTATTCTGCACATAAACCAAAAGAATCATGTACCCCAACCTCATGCCAAGTGATCACGGGAATCCAACTATTAAGGCTACAAAAGAAGAAAAGTTGTCAAAAAAAGAAAACCAAGGTTTATGGTATTTGTAAGGTAAAATTTAGTATTATAAGCAGAAAAGGTGCTTGAAAGAAACTAGAACATATAATGACAGGTGTCAGAAGGAATATTGTAATACATCAAGTGATGGTGTTCCGGAATTAGAGGAGCCTACAAAAGTACTTTATAAGCCTAATCACGTGCCGGTCCCCGAATTGATGTGTACATGGAAAAATGAATGTATTTTCTCCCGCATGATGAACAATACACACACACACAACAAATCTTCCCTAACCGAATACACACACTACACATATCTCTTTTCACCCGCCCAATGAGCAGGAGACCAATACATAATTAGATGTTTTATAAGTCCTTGAAGAACTTAGAATAACATTCCTAAATGATACCAACGGCTACTCAAAATCAATTATTTTCCCTCCCACTGCAATTGACCAACCCATCTCAGTAATCTAAAGACACATGGAATGTGCAGGAAACTGGGAACAAGTTCAAAATTGTAGAAGCACTTTGTATAACGGCTTCAGTGTAAAATAATTCTTTCTTTTTTTTTCAAAATACAGGAAATGCTAATTTCAATGTTACAGGAAAGGTAAGGTGTGTACCTTAAGAAAAACAATATCAGATGAAAGGCCCCTCCAAACTATGAACGACAACCATTTGAAGAAAACAAATTAACTAAAACATTCCAACACTCAGCCAGCTACCTTGATCACACCAACTTCATCTAGTTTTGAGCTCTTATGCTGAAAACAATAGTGAGAATCAGACACCTTGTTTAAGAGGGGCATATCATGCATACCAACAAGATGTAGATACTAATTCTGAGAAAAAGTTTCATGTTTACATTACCTTACTTTTTTTGTGTCTCTGAACATCAGGAAGATCTTCATCTCCATCATGTTTCCTTTTCTGGAATTATACAAAAGTAGCATAACTCATGTAAATCACTTCAAATACTTTGACCAAAGATAATATTAGTAATAATCTACCCTATTGAAGAGTAGTGGAGAACCCAATTTATCAACAGAAAGTGCTAGTAAGAGTCAAAGACAGAAAACAGCCTCAAAAGTTTAAACATCAAACATTTTTAATAGACAACTATGGAAAGTAAAAAGAATTTGAAAAATCCACCCATCCCTTGATCAAAAGAATAATAAACCACTATTGCCTACATAAACAGCATGTGTGGGGGCCCGTTTATTACTTCAATTATCACCAAGCAGAGCAGTAATTATATTGGGCCACAAAAGGAGCAGTTGAAACTACAACTCAGTGTCCAGGTATCACAGATCAATATAGATCATAACAGACCTACTTCAAGCATTTCATGTCCCATTTATTTCCTGTTTTGTTTTAAAGGAATACCAAGCTAGCTCGAGAAAAGTAATGTAGCTGTATGAGCGTATAAATTGCCAACCTTTTCATGTTTCTTTGAGGGCTCACCGCCCGAATCATGTTTATCCTTTTTCTTCTCCTTTTCTTTATCTTTACTTCGATCTTTATGACGGTGTTTGTGCTTCTTATGCTCTTTCTCCTTCTCCTTGTCTTTGTCTCTGTCTTTGTCTCTGTGCTTTTTGTGTTTCCTCTCCTTATCTTTAGACCCACTCTTTGATTTTCCGGCAATAGTTGGAGTCCCCTTATCTGCCTGTAGAAGACAAAAAATATATCAAATTTGATCTCTGAACTGTAATTTTTTTAAAAGGGAAAAAAAGTACATAGATTGTCTACTACAAGTACAAAAGCCTGAAAACTCTTAACACAGGAAAGTAAAGGTCTCACAGCTGGCAAATCAACAGGAGCAGTCTCTTTAAATTGGAAGGCCTCTCTGAGACTATCTAGGTCAAAAGGCTGTATCCGAGGTTTAGTATCCCTGGAATATGTACTCTGAATAAGTTGATCCAATTGCATTCCCTCTCCTTTCCTGATTTCTGTGTCTCCCACCACATTGTAGATATAGTGTGTGTCTGAAATTGATACAGGAAGGGAACGCTTGCAGAAAAATTCATGGTGTGCATGCAATTTGTAGTGAGTTATGAGATCTACGGCACCAGTCAGCTCTCTTGGTCCTAAATCCATCAGACATTTCATCACATGATATTAAACAAGAAATCTGAACAGTATGAAAATATGCATCCCAGAGTAGCTTTCTCGGTTAGATAAATCTTATAAACTTTTAATATAAATTTTTATGAGCTTTTCTAAAAATTTTAATATCTTAGATATATAAAATCTTTTGGAAAAAAAAAAAAAAAAAAAAAGATGGGAGGAATTTTTTTTTTTTTTTTTTTTCATTTGGTGCCTGACAGTACTGTCATACATGAACAGACGACGTGTCTAAGAGTAGTTCAAGCTATTTGTTCTATATGTAATGACAAAAAGAAGATTCAATTGGCAAATGTAAACTTAAGAAAACTGTAATGAGACACCACCATATTTGGAGAATATAAAAGCATTCTACCTCTTCCAAACTTTGCTCCTTCAGGATCCATGGGTCAATGTCTCATGAAATGGTGGCCAGTTATCAACTGCGATATCACAAAGAACTAAAACAATAAATGGAAGTAATGACAAATGTAGAAACAGCAAACCAACAAAAGGATATTGAACTATTTATTCCACTAACTATACATGCAAATTAGTCAAAATTGCAGTGGCAGAATTAGTTGTTCAACTGGCTTAGTGATCAGATAGACATCATTTAATTTGAGACCTATTACTTCAAGTTTTTGGAGATTACCTATGTTATGTCACCTTGGTAGGAAACAAAACTTTACATGAGCAATTTTATAAAATAACACCCTCTAGAATAAACTATACAGTTAAAAAGCAAGCCAATGACATAAAACTAAGCTTCCTGTGCTAGCAACAGAACCTGTACAATGAATAATCAATGGCTTGCTTTCACAGCGTCAGTTAGTGTTCCCCTTTAATGGGATATCATGCATAACAAATTAGGCACAGGATCACACACAGAAAAGTACAAAAATATAATGTGGTTTGGCAAATTACGTCTATGGGGGAGAAAACAGTCTTCCACTGTAGTTCTTATGGTACAGAATCTTACCGAGCCTCTAACAGACTTTATGAACAACCAGGAAGAACAAGAAATCTATATTATAATCTTTTCCTCTGTCCCTGTTTTCCCTTGCTCGCCCTCTTTCTCCAAGAAAGAAAGAAATTTGCTCTGTCTCTGTGCAAAAAACAAGAGCAGAACCCTCCTTAAATAGACATAAAGATATCAGAGTTCTTCAGTGATTAGGAAACTAATTCCTAATTGGCTAATTATGTCTTCCCTTCTCCATAAACCAACTAAAAATTTCAGGATCTTTACACCAACAAGGATTAGGAATAGTCTATTCCTTCCTTTTTATCATCTCCACCCACATCCGTAGGAATCCAAAACTACATGTTAAACACCTTCTTGTCTCCTAAGGCAACAGTACTAACTGCTTCATGACCTTTTCATTGGACCGAACCTTTGACCACATAACAACTTGAGCAAGGCTATAGCAGGGTTTAACGAAAGAACTTAGATTATTCCCTTAAGCTTTTGATTAACTCTAGCAGTAATAACTACAGGCTACCATTCTAATTGGACTAGGGCAAGCAACTGAATATCTAATGAGCTCACAATTCCACATATCCAATAACAATGATTTTCATCAAGATACCTTCTGAACGTACCGAAAAGCAAACATTCCACAACACAACAAACAGCAAGCATTCAATCTATCTTAACAAGATTTGATTTTTAAAAGAAGAACATGAACATAACAAGCCAGAGTTTCAAAATTTTCAATAAAAGAGAAGCTTCAGAAAGGAAGCACAAACCTCTGACATGAATCCCGAATCGGTCTTCAACTGGTACTACACCAGATCACAAAGGACAAATTAGTAATTTTCAACTCTTTCTTCCTCCTCTCGCCCACTGGTCGGGTGAGCTCCAAAAGCTCAAAGCAGCTGCCAATTCAGGAACCCGAAACCCCAATTGGACTGATTGAGCTTCACGAACCCAATGCTCAATAGCACCGCGCGCGAATTTGACCTCCCAATTGAGCCAATTTACGACACTGCCCACCCCGTCCGGTTTGGGGGTTCCGGTCACTGAACCTCGAATTAGGGCACAGAGGAGTCGGAAAGTGAGAAGCTTTATGCCTCCGGCGGATCGAGGAAGAGAGCGAGAGAAAGAAACAATTCAAAGAAGAAAAAGCAAAACACTGGCCGTGGGAGGATGAGTGTATATATATCTATATATATGGTGTAATGTAAACGAAATCTAAACTAGGGTTACGAGTTTGGAGAGGTTCTTCACTTTCTCTCTGGTTTTGGGGATTTAGGGTTTTATTTTTATTTTGGGGTTTCAAGTCTCTCTTTTCTCTCTCTCTCTCTCCCTTCCTTATTTGGGGAGTGTGAGTGAGGTTGGGTTTCTATATTTATATACGGAGAGAGAGAACGAGAGTGAAGCTAAACAAGTCCCTCAAAAGATCAAAAGGTGTGTGTGTGCCTTTTTTGTGCTCCGACCTCTCCCAATCATAGAGGACAGAGATTTTCTTCCCTCTTTTGTGAGGTTTGGCTTTTTATTGTTGAAATTGGGAAAGGGGGAGAAGAACATCATGCATTGAGTGTGTGCTTGTACTAGTTAAGACCATATGATTGGGAATATGTTTGGAGTAAATTTTTTTGTTACTTGATTCGAACATGAAATCATTGTGATATTTGTGTCTTATTTTGAAGAGATAAGGTATTGGTCAAAGTTTATTAGATATTTAGTCGTTTTGAATCATTGTGATTCAAATTGTTATAGAGTATTGAAACATGTAATACATTGTTTATCTATTGATGTTCAAACGAGAGCTCATGATTAATAAGTTTTAGTTAGCTTAATTATGAAACAAAGTAAACAAAAAAATTACAGCATTTATCAAATATATTTGTCACTCTCATATGACCATCGTCATTCGCTTCTAATTGTGAGGGCGCCGAGTCACAATTATTACAAGTTAAATGTGAGTAGACAGAGTAATAACTAAAAAAATTGATGATTTGAACATTTAAAAAATGATGTATCTACACGTATCATGTCAAAAAGTAGCATACCACATGGAGATATAGATAGCCAAAATTGCATCGTCTAGTTGCCGACCTATAGGAGAGGAGGTAAAGACGGTTCGAGATTTAACCCAAAACATGTGCAGGTACAAACCCTAATTCAAACAGAAATCCCGAAACAAAGGTAAAGTGTCAAAAGAACAAAGAAAAAACCGAGTTGCAGTTAACGTCGTTAGTAGTTAGAAACAGATAGATACGAATCACGAAACTAAAAACCTCGCCAATAATTGAGGGGTAGAAAGTTTGGCGTGCCTGTCCAGGTTTCCTTGTCCTCCCAACACACGCAATCCCAAATATACCCCTGATCCTCCCCTATAACCCCCACACCAGACCCTTCCGCGATTCCACAGGGTTCATCTCAATGGCTATTCTCTCTGCTAAACTGGCCTCCTCCTCTTCTGTACTTGCATTGATACTAGTTGCTGCTTCGCTCTGTGTGATTGAAGCCAAACAATTTGGGATTGGAATAGGGAGGCCAAAGCAGAGAGAGTTTGATTATTATAACTTGGCCCTGCAATGGCCTGGGACTTACTGTAAACGCACCCAGTATTGCTGCCCCAACAACGCTTGCTGCCGTGGGTTAGTCTTCTGATGCTTTTGTTTGATTGTGTATGGTTGTTTACGGATTGGGTTTGGTTGTTTGATGTGGTTTGTTTGTTTGCTTCTTATCCCCCAGCTCAAATTCTCCGACTGTGTTCACAATCCGTAAGTATAGAGCTGGCTTTTATATGCTTTTATGTGTTTTGATGTAGTTTAATGATGAAAAAACTTTACTTGATTGATTCTTGACTTAAAGTTTGAATCTTTTGCCTTAGAGTCTAAATGTATGTTCTTGGAAATTTGGAGAATGCAGTATTTGTTACTGAGTAGCTGCTTTTGGCATACTGGTTTTGGGTTTTCAGAGATGTAGTGTAATGTTGTGAACCAATGATCAAAGTCGTTGATTGATGGGATATTCTATGCATAAGTGTTTCCAAATTTATGGGAATAGGCTTAACTGGTTGCAATATGTGTGTGGCAGATGGATTGTGGCCTGACTACAATGATGGAAGCTGGCCTGCCTGTTGTACAAAGAAGACTTTTGATGAAAAAGAGGTGTGTGATTTTATTTTGCGTATCTGAGATTGATGAATCTTAGTACCAATACTCATGTTATATCATCTTTGACAAGGGGGTTTATGAACCTTGTTTACAATTTCAATTCAAGAAATGTCTTCTAACATGGATCTGTGGGATCCATGCTTCAATTGTTACAAATTTTTCCCGCATTGATACTTCTAGCAGCATATGTGCCTAAATCTCACCATTGTTGTGTAGATCTCAACATTGCTCGACCCCTTGGAGAAATATTGGCCATCATTGAGTTGTGGTAAACCATCATCCTGCCATGGTGGAAAAGGATCATTTTGGGGTCATGAGGTGGTCCTCAGATTTTGACTTATTTTGCTCTTGAATTTTTTGATGACCCTAACCAAGGTCTAACTCTTCCTACTCTGATGTTTCCATGATTACTGGAATGTGGAATATTCAACGACAGTGGGGTAATCATCTACATCTTTTGCTCATCATCACTTATAATGAATAGGCACTTATTTGGTTCTACCAACGATTGTTTTAAATTTAGACCAATGTGGTCATTATGGCTGGTCATTCACTGTTTTTTTGAAAAAAAAGTATTTTCTCTTGGAAATGCATTGCATGATGAGTTTGACTTCCTGCATTTGTCTTGCTTATTTTTCATTGATACCTGCAGAGAAGCATGGGACTTGTTCTGCTCCAGTGACAGGAGATGAATACAACTACTTTTTGACGACCCTCAATGTGTATTTTAAATACAATGTCACAGTAAGTTTGAGATATTGAAATTTGTACATCAACTCTCAGCTGGTTTTGCTCATAACAGAATGAAATATCGATAACAAATTGTTAGAATCTCCTCTGTTGCATCTTTATTAAGGTACTAGAATGGTCTGATTACTTGTCATCCATGCGTGAGATTTGTGAACTTAATTATATCTCTACTATTTGTGATACAGTGGCTTCTATTTAGTTATTTTGTATGCTAATTACAAGGCACACTTCAATATAAGAAATGCAAATACCCGCAAAATGAAGTTTGGCTCAGTGAACAGTATCAGTCTTTTAATTGGCAGTTGTAGTAATAACACCATTTCTTTGAATCGCAAAATTATGGATATGTTATCAGTTGCCATTTTCTGGTTGATAGACTTCTATTGAGAAACAAGGGACATCTGTTAATGAGATGTTCACTTAACTTAAGCGTTTCCACAATCCTTTGTCATGTTTGCAATTGCAATTCATGGAGGACATAGAAACATACCTGCACGTGTTCTTATGATGATCTTTAATTGTTCGTTTCAATAAAAAATTATTAGTAAATTTTATGCTTCCTCTGTTTTGAGGTCATTGTTTCCTTGATTGTTTGGCTTTCGTTTTGCAGTTCCGTTATGTTTCTAGCATACACCTCAAACTGCTGCTTTAAGAATTGGTTTTTTATGCATATATGATATGTGTCATTTTGTTGTTATTTGGTATTAGCTAATTTATGTATTGATATTTAACGGTAGTTTTCTTACCCTTTGTGCAGGCAGTCCTGAATGAAGCAGGATATGTACCTTCTAATACTGAAAAATATCCTCTTGGAGGCATTGTTTCTGCCATTCAGAATGCTTTCCATGCAACCCCAAAGTTGGTCTGCAGAAATGGTGCTGTGGAGGAACTTCATCTTTGCTTCTACAAGGATTTCAAGGTTAGACACTCGTACAGAATCAATCTTATATCCGCTATAATATAGTAGAAGATCAAAGTATTTCTACACTTGTAGATTGAGGAATCAAACTGTCGTTCATGGGTTGTCAGTGTCTCTGATCTGAGGCCTTTGTGGCTGGAATTTCGTTGATTGAATTAGTCCATTTCCTGAAAAAACTGAAAAAAAAAAAATAGCAACATGTTGGATGATTGAGAATATCTGAGATAGGCACTGGAGAATTCTGCGTCCCACTTTGGATTATATCTATGTTATGCAGTGGTTTTCTTATGTAATTAACTGATTGGTGTTATTGCAGCCTCGGGATTGTGCTGGTGCATCTAGCAGTTCAAATGACATGTTGTATTCTAGTAGCTCATGTCCCAATTATATCAGCATACCAGCATATGCATCACTGGGTAAAGTTTCTTACATTGTAATTATCTAATTGTAGCTTTATTGTACAGTTCAGGTCTGCCATTAGTCTTTTGCATCCTAAATTTAAATCTGGTAAAAGGTCTCTTATCTTTCCTTCTGTCTTTCTTTTATGAGCTGCCTGTTCTTTTAACACTGCTGAAGTCTAACCATATGAAAGTTCTCTGTTTGTGTGTCCAGGCAATTCGTACATACCTATAGTGTGTGAAACATTGTGAACCCTACATTTGTTCAACAAGTTTTCTCGATTTTATTAGACCTCTTAAACAAATCTGTTAAATTGGAACCTATCTGTTAAAAAGCCTAGATTCATGGCTGGCCCTCCATTTTACTTTCTGAAGTCATTATACCTCTTTCCAGTCTATTCTTTTGTCGCTATCATAGTGTTGGTCTCAACAGCATTGGGTTTTGTTGTTAGTTGATAAAGACATGGAAGTTGGAATGCTGTCGATAATTGATTTTATCCTATTATAGTGGAACTTTTTAGTTTCATTGTTTGTATATTCAAGTTCAGGGTGATTTACTCTTTCTTTATGTTCAGGGGAAGGCAATGTGGAAAGTGAGGTTTCATGGGTGCCAGAGGATGTTCTCTGAGGTCTTGGTGGGTGGACAGGTTGTAAATTGCCCAATTCAGTTCAAATGTGTTCCTTAAGCAATGTCACTAACATTTTAGTCTCTACCAGTATGATCAAAATGTTGTGTATATTCAGATCCTAAAATGGAATTTGCTTAGCATTCCTCTTATTAAGATTGGCTCTACTTCATCATCTGTACTCTTAAAATGTTATGTAAATTCAGTTCCAAAAATAAAAGCTGGGAAATGCAAATGCTTGCTTAATTTCATAACCCCCTGAAGCTACAAAATAGTATTCAGGAATAGAACACCGGTTTCTTTGAATTCTGTTATATGAACTTCATTATTAGATGTCTTCTGTGGAGGTCGTTCAGCCGCCCATATAGTCTTGCTGTCTACTTCACTGTTGTATTCCTAGCATGGAATCATTCCATAATTACACAGAGATAAGAAAAGGGTGAGACACAAGTTGGTCTCAACAAATTGACCAGATCAGCATGCTTGATGACTTATCTTGGTTCTAGTTTCTAATGACATACCATATCAACATCATAGCGTGATGGCTTATCTTATGATCTTGGTTCAACTCCTATGCTTCCTGCTTGTAGATCCTATCTACCAGAACTAATATATACCAAGCATATATTTGAATGGGAAACAAAGTCTTGCTGATCAGGTCTAGGAAAATGTTAATGTCAATGTTAGATGAGATTCATCATCTGGTTATTACCTTCAACTGTGAATTCAATATTGGCATATGTTGTCATACGCTATGAACTCATTCTTCATTATGTCACAAATCTCAACTTGGCTTATTGAGATGTAATATTCATATCACGATGACAGCTTTGCTCATGATGCTTACCTAATAATGTATTCTTGTGTATTGTCATTGGGTTATCAGTGCACAAGGTGTAACTTATTGATTGCAACAGTTTGAAGTATTTTATTCTATATGATGATCATTGTCAACTTCGCCTAGGTGACATATATTGATAAATTTGAAATGATCACCCACTACTTGGCCTGCTTTAGCCCACCACCAAGAAACAAAGGCAGAAAGAGAGAAATAGGCAGAAAAGAGGAAGAGAGAGATGAAAGGAAACTCTCCCTTCATAGTTCTCATCACCATCACCATCACCATATTTGGCTTGTCAGCCATAGTGAATTCACAAACAGATTCCTGCAGCTCAACTCTAAACCTCCAGAGTGTCACTCTGTCCTTTGATGCAGCTTCCCTTCACTGCCGTGCTGTTTGGGATGCTCATAGTTACATCCTCAGAGTAAGTCACCAGCCACATCTCGTCCATCATTCATAGATATTTTATATTGCTTATTCATTCTCTCGGAGATGGTCTAATATGTTATGTTGTTAAACTGTTAATGTTACGAATTCTGATTAATATTTCGACAACATAACTAGCCAGATTATTTGGCAAGAGAGCATTTCCTTTTGTTCCAGTTACATATAAATGATATAATCATGATCAAGGTGCTATATGAAAACATACATTTTTGCAGTACTCAGAGACCACACCAGGAACATGGACCTTTGTTCTCTCAGCACCTGCGGCAGATTCCTACATAGCAATGGGGTTCTCAAGCAATGGCCAGATGGTTGGCTCCAGTGCCATTGTGGGGTGGATGTCCCCAACAGAAGGAGGAGTGATTAGGCATTACTACTTAGGTGGGACTTCACCAAGCCTTGTGGAGCTTGACAAAGGGAACCTAGTTCTTACTAATTACTCCTTCATCACAACTCAGTCTTCTACAGTATACATGGGGTTCCAGTTGGTGACTGACCAACCACAAACCAAGCTCATATACTCAGTTGGCCCAACTGGGTTGCTTCCTGTAGCGCCTAACTACGGGTTGACCGAGCACTTTGACAAGGTCGCCACCTCCATAAATTACATTACAGGTCAGTCCACCTCATATAAAATGATCACTGTTTTAGCTCTTCATTCTCTTATTAGTATAAAGGGAGATAAGGAATTGTTGGGTTGAAGTTGGTAAGAAAACCAAGTGACAAATGGATGCATAGGTAACACAGCATAGGTAACACATAGTCCTATACTTCAAGGTGATTGTGATATGACAACTAATGGAATTCATATCATCTCTGCATCTAGAAGGATGTGTTTTCATCACTTAGCTTGCATTTTGATTTGAAGGTTGTGTATAGGTGATGTTGATCATCAAGCTTTATTTTTAAGGGTGGCTGCAGTATTTCTAAGTCCCTTGGCTTTCTTCTTGTTCGATATTAGTTGGCTGCACCTCACTGGCTTCATAGTAATAAGAAATGAAGCTTAATTGAGCTGCAAAACTAAGATCTTCTTTCAGAAGATGACTATTCTTTGTTTGATGATGAAACAGGTCAAACTACATCGAGCACAGGGAGTCCATATACAAGATTAAGAAGGAGCCATGGAGTACTGAATATTCTTGGATGGGGCATTCTGATGATAATTGGAGTATTAGTTGCTCGTCACTTAAAGTCGTATGAACCTCTTTGGTTTTACCTTCATATTGGCATCCAATCATTCGCATTTGTTTTCGGAATAATAGGTGTCATTTGTGGATTTGTCTTAGACAATAAGATTAGTGCTGATGTCTCCACCCACAAAGCTCTAGGTATCTTCATTCTTGTGCTTGGATGTCTGCAGGTTTGTCATTACTCTTTGTTTTCACTTGCACACAAGCATAACTTGACATGTTCTATTAATCTATTATGCTGTTTGGTAAAAAATGCACTTCCGGACATGATTCGATATGTATCTGATAAATGATATATCCTGATTACTGAGAGTCTGACAAATTTGTAGGTGATGGCATTTTTGGCTCGACCAGATAAGGTGTCGAAAGCACGAAAATACTGGAATTGGTACCATCAAAGCGTGGGAAGGCTTCTGATAATTCTTGCAGTAGCAAATATATTCTACGGAATCCATTTGGGAGGAGAAGGAAAGGGATGGAATGCTGGATATGGAGTCGTTCTGGCTATCTTAGTTGTTACTGCTGTTTTTCTTGAGTTAAAATTGTGGTTTAGAAAATAACTGTAGTGTTTCTTGTGCTGTACTCACTCTTTTGTATTGACATTATTTGAAGACTAGCATCCTTATTCTTTCATCCACATGAACAGGGAATCCATTGTCTACCATATAAATTTTTTATTTCCTGCAAGAAAGTTCATCAAGAAAAAAAAAAATTGAGCACACGAGCATTGAGGAACCAATATCATAGAAGAAAGAAATACAAAAACCTGTATTCAATCTCAGAATCAAGCCAACAATTTTAGTTTATGATAACAAAAATTTTGCTTGTTGGGCTTAACAAGAATCAAGTTGAAAAGGTGATCAATTTTGCTTGTTATTCACCATAAAGAAATGGAATTGATAACAAATATTAGATATCAGAAGAGCTCATAATAGCGAGAGGAGGATGAAAGGGAGAGGAGGAGCTTGGTGACCCGGACGCCATCAACAGAGAAGTGGGAGGAGGAGCAGTGGCGGATCCAGGATGAAATTGTTACCCCGGCTAAATGTAACAAAAGAAATCAAACAAATCTCGACAGTGAGAAATTTTATTGAAAAAACTAACTAAACCTTACAAAGCAAGGGTGCAAAGCTTCAAAATCTTTAATCAAGGCCCAAAAGTTTGTGAGAAAATCTAACTAAACCTTAGAAAACAAGGCCGAATTTTTGTGAAAAAGCTAACTAAACCTTACAAAATAAGGGATCGGGAAGTGGAAAGACAATTGACTCGAGTAGTCGGCAATTGAGAATTTGAAATTTTAAGAATTGAAAGTTGCGGATGAGTCTCAGCAGTAGTCTAAAACCTCAACTGGTTACCAAAACGATATCATTCTGGTACCGATATAATTTATTTTGAAATTAAAATGTACCCAAAGAAGCCATTTTAGTCATGATCACAGAGACATTCTTCAATAAGTTTCAGTTGGCTTGATGCTTAATCAAGCTTAGCTTCCTAATATCGTACAGATATTGTCTATTACATACTAAAAATAAGCTTGTTAAGTTCAAGACATCTGCTCCAAAAGCCTCCTCTTAGAAAATTCTGGTACCAATTTAATTATGTTTATATGAAGTAGTTTTTTTTCTTAACCTCAAAAGTTTCACCTAGGCTTAAGCCTAGGTAAGCCCATGGCTGGATCTCCCAGTGAGGAGGAGGAAGAGATTGTTATTTTTGAGAAAGAAAAAGAAGTTTTTCTTCTGAAAAAAGAAGAAGGTTTTGTTCCTCAAGAAAGAACACGGTAAAACTAAAGTGAAAATAATATTGGAAGGTAAAACCAGAAATAAATTTTTACAAAAATTAACGGAGGTATACAAAGCAAATTGAGATGTGTAACTAGAATCTCTCTATTTGGATCCGAGGGAGGCATCACACCAACCCAGGAACTTTATCAACCACATGTGATCCGTAGAAACCCCACTCATCTAAGTCCAAGTTGATTTTCACATGAGCAGTAAGACCTCGTTGACCCAAGGTTTTCCATTTTGAAAACATGCAGGCATCCGACAGACTTTTTGAATGCTTACGCTTTTTACCAACGTCATATGGGTCATGCCGGTTCTATATACCCAACACACAACCAATAAGAGCTTTGTGAATGTTGAGACTCGAACTTAGATAAGAGTTCCACTTAAGCAAGTGTCTTGACATTCTTGTCAATCTTGTTTGTTCATTAGTAACTTTGCGCTGCAATGGATAACACAAATCAATTTTTTTACTAATTGAAACTCTACTCTCATCGGTCTCCTGCATATTGCTCATCTAAAATAAGACAAATTCATTTTTTCCCCCAAAAACAAAGAGGATATTGTCTATTTTCGGATTTTCCTAAATAAAAGTTGGATGTAGTCTGTAACTTTGCGCCGCAATGTTTATTTTTGAAACATAGTTTTAAACTCAGTCTGGCTCATGCCTGATTTATATTAATTATAGATTACATAGAACAACGGGTAGTCGACGAGGAATTAAAACAAGTTTTGGAGAGAGATCGATACGATCCTCATAGAACACATCTTGAATAATAACAACAGACACATTTGACCATAGTTTCAACAATATTATCAAAGAGACATTGTACCTATAGAACTAAAAAAGGTAATAATTCTAATTTCACTAAATAAATCTCAATTTTAAATTTCAAATTCGAAAAATCCAGAATCTACAACTCATCAATGATTAAAACTTGTGGCTAGCTTGATCAGAAAACAAAAATGAATTTGTCCTTACATGGAATCTGGTTTGACCTTCTTTAATTATGTTAATTATAATTCTTTTTATCACAATTTATTATATAATGATATATATACTAGGAATGCAAAATTATACAATCAATTGGATAAAACTGATGAGAGCTGAATCCAGTATAGTGCAGGAACAAAATAGGACTGCTCATTTCTTCTATGATATTTCATTCCATCTAAAAACGTATTTGAAAAGGAAAATATATATATATGTACTGTATATGACACACTTGTTTTCTGGACCTAATAATGTACACATCATATATACGTAATTAATCGTAAAAGAACAGTGTCCTAGAAAAATCAATACGAGAGTGTCACATAAGGTGTCAAACGAGCTATAAATACAAGCTAGAAATTGCATTGCAATCGCATCAGAGAAAAATAGCATTGAGGTTTCAGTAGTGAATTGAACCTCGTCTTGTTCCTCCTAGCTTTGTGACCATGTAAGTAGTCAATAGGTTGCATTTGCAATAAAGTTTTGAATTGACATGATATTTTCGTCATATTTGATCTTTTCTTTCAAGTCCAATATTTATTCATGGACTGTTTGTAGATTGTAGTATTGTAAACACAATGGATGAACTTTCTTCTAGTTAATATTCTAGTTAGTACTAGATAGTTTGCATTCTCTATTTTGTTTTTATCTCTTGTTTTTCTTTTTGTAATTTACAGTTTTATCCATTTACATTTAAAATTTCTTGACTTCTTTAATCATTGAGGGTTATTTCAGTAGAAGTTTATGTTTTGGCCGACAAGTAATCTTTTCTTTTAAAAATTCTTAGGTAGGGGCGTATAGGGATGTTCGTTACTACGTGGTCGTAGGGCAGACCAACAAAAATGCAAGAAATCTTATGTTAGTACCACAACACGATAGGTTGTGGTATATGGTTAAAACGAAATCACTTATATAGATATATAACACTCTACATATGGTATATGGTTGAAACGAAATCACGTACATAGATATTAACACTCTACATATAGTATATGGTTGAAACGAAATCACGTACGTGTGACATTTATAGTTAGCGAGTGAGCCGTGACTTACTGGTCAATTGAAATAATCGCACCATAAATGTCACAACTCATAAGTATGAATGTCAAATCTGAGATTCTTTTTTTGGGCAAAGAGGAAATTATTTGTGAAATCTACTGTTTCTAACCTTCTATGTGTAGTTTTGAAAAACATGATGAAATCTACTGTTGCCATCTTTTTAAACCAAAAAAATGGATACGTGTAGTAATTCCAGATACGAAGATAATGGAGAAGTAATCAATGGTCTTTTCCAATTTAAATTGTTGCAACTAAAATGAAATTAAAATGTCTATATCTTCTTGTAATTGTTCTTTGAGTTCTTTCAGCAGAAGAAGCAGATAGGAATATGGCTGACCCAAATTCTCCAAGCGATGCACTGGCTAGGCAAATCGCCCGTATGAAAACCAAATTTTCTTTAATGCATTCTTTTTTGAACTATTTTGGTAGTACTGGTAAACTGAACACAAATTTTCTTTATGTGTAGAACTTAGACAGAGGAGAGAACGATTGCTAGTTCAACGTGCAGCTCAAATGTACAAGCTAGCTGCTGTCGAGGTATATCGACATCGAACCTTATTACTCCGCAACTGAATTGATGTTAATCATGATCAATGTTTTTTGTGCAGAAGGAGGAATCTGTGCTTCAAGATATAAACACAGAATTGAAAACAATCCATCACAATTTGCTGGAGAAAATCAAACGGCAAGATGGTAATGGTGTTGCGAAACCCTGCATACAGTTGTTAAAGAATTATCCATAATGAACGTACTAATTCTTTATCTTTCTCTGGCAGCCATGAATGAAGAAATGAGAAAAGAGATCGACTTCTGGAGGAATAAACTGTGTGAGGCAGTGTTTCCAGATGATAGTACAGAAGAGAGTACCAGTTCATCTTGAGTAGTATCAGTACTGTGAACCACAAAATGATCTGCACTACGAAGCAGACTCAATAAGTGGTGTTATTTTCAGTATCTCGTGATTCAGCAAATAAACATCTATTCTAAGTAATTCCTTGTATTATTTTCAGCAAATAATGATATAGCATATATCTATTACAATTGAACCGAGTTCTCTTGACATTGTGTTATTATAGCTTTTGGATTTCATTATGAGAATCAGATGATTTGTGGGGACGGGTAGGAAGCAGATAACCCATGAAAATGGAAGTACAAAGAAACAACAAAAAAACTATTCACTGGACGAAACAGCCTCTTATTGCTTTCATCAATATCAGATAAATCATGAAAATGGAAGTACAAAGAAACAAAAAAAAACTATTCACTAGGCCAAACAGCCTCTTATTGCTTTCATCAATATCAGTATCAGAAAATTAAAAATCATTGATCATCCTCCAAAGCACTAGCTCAGAGTCTCATGTCCAAGCTCCAAGCATATTAAATCTGAAGCATCTGATTGACATTTTCATGTCCAATAAATCATACATAATCATCTTAATGGCCACATAGGCCCTATACACATTCTTTCTTCTACCTTGATGGTAACATCACCCCTATAACATTTGAACAACTCTACTGCTGTAGGTGTAACATTAACACAACCGTTCATGTACAGAATAGAGAGCTGCTTGCAACCATTTCGCAAAGCCTCCAAACCACGATCACATAGATTGCGACACCGATTCACATGAAGTTTTTCCAACTTTTGGCAGTTCGCCCCAATAGAAGACCATCCAACTATCCTAACCTCATGACACAGTGCTAAGTTCCATTCTTCAAGTAGTGGACAACCTTCTGCAATTGCTACAATAGACTCATCACCAACGGTTCTACATATCCGGAGGTTAAGAATCTTAAGCCTCAGAGCAAACCCTCTTCCAATTATTCCCAAACCAGTTCCACCTTTACGCCAAATCAAACCAGATAGGTTTAAATATTCAATCCCACCTCCGCTGACGATTCCCGAAATTCCCTCTGGGTCAAGCTTGCATGATTCAGCTTCTACATAAGCTAAAGTTGAAGAACAACCTTGAAAGCCAATACCAGCGGCTCCCTTACAATTTGATATCTTAACTGCCTGAAGCTGACGACACCTCTGTGAAAGAGCTCTTAACCCAGAGTCAGAAATAGCATGGCAGTACAAGAGATTCACATCCTTCAATATTGAGCAAGATTTAGACAAACTTTCTAGCCCAGAATCAGTAATTTGGCAGCGATAAAGGCTGATGACTTGTAATGAGGGGCAACTAGTAGCTACCACAGACAACCCATTATCAGTAATACCAAAACAGCAATCCAGGCGAAGTGTGTGCAACTTTGAACCATAGCTTGCCAAATGGCTCAAGCTTGAATCAGGTAAGTGTGTGCAACCAGATAGGGACAATGAGTGCAAATGCTGAAAGCGAGTAAGCAGCCTATGGACATGGGAACTGTTAATGGTAATGCTGGAATGTGATAATGAGGAAATGTCAAGTTGCGTAAATGAACACTGAAACTGCAAGGACCGGCGGCTATGATTTTGAATACGAAGACAGCGATGGCAAGTCAAGCCAAAGGATTCACGGTCAGAGCAAGAATCAAGGCGTTGGAAAATAAAGAAGAGACAATCATCAGGCAAGTCCATAATGGAAGTAAGAGCAATAGTACTAGAATTACAAGCAGTTTGTTGCAGCATTTTAGCACTCTTCAGATGGCTGTAAAGCTCGAATTTTCACAGAGAACTTTCTATAAGCTGAAGTAGACAAGGTGGGAGAGTCAAAACCACAAAGAACAGATGAGTCTCCATATCCATAACCAATATGAACTCCACATTTGCGGCAAAGGAGCTTAGTCTTTGAACGCTGACCCCAAGAGACAGGAAAACAATTTACCTCATCAACCTGTGTGAAGCGACTAAGATCAACCGAATCGAAGGAAATAAAACCTTTCTTGACAGATTTCTGATAATCAGAGCCTATCCCAGAACCAGAGGCAATACGATTTGCAGATGACAAATGCAAAGGGTATCCACAAGACCCACAACTGTAATAAGGGATTCAAAAGATAAATCAATTTCGGCATAAAAATAAAACTATTGTAAATTCCAGTTTCAAGCACACAACAGAAACATAATCCAGAAGACCCAATATTCATAGGGATTCAACAATCAGAGAGCTGTAATTTCAGTATCAATCACCCAAAAACAAGTAAAAAGATGACCAACAATGCATGTTTTAGGCAATGGTCAACTTTAACCAGTAGGATCAAGTTCTGGTAAACACTCAGAGACCCAATTGAGATCAGCCGAATTGAGATGAAAGCTCAAGTAAACACTCAGACCCATTATTCAGTAAATGTTGAGGAATTGGCATTGAACTTTACCTAAATCATGTAGGATTCAAATTGGGAGAAGAAAGACAATGAGAATCGGATTCAGGGGAATGGGATTAGGAATTACCTGTAGGACACCTCAGGAGCGGGTTGGGACATCCTCACTCATTCACGATCAAATGGAGTTTTTGGATCCCATTGACGATGTAAATGTTGAGAACCTGTCTTGTCTTTGGGATATTCGTTAGTCTTGATCGTGCATCATCAAGGGATGCCTGGTTTGGCATATCAAACTCAGAAGTCAGATGATGACAAGGTTATTAGAGCCAAATATATAGGGAGGAAATGTTTTACATTCTGACCCCTTTAGTATTTCAGAAGTTTTATTTCGGTAACCAAATATCAAAATCTTGCAAGTTTTACCCTTGATTTTGGCTTGTGACATTTGTAGTGTAGTCTTTGGGTGCATGAACCTTAGCCCCCATCACCCCATGTCATACAAATTCACACTAACCACCTACCGCGTTCGCATGAACCTGAAGACTTGCTAGCCATAAACTCGTGAGAGGTAAGACTCAAACGCTAGAAATGAGTGTCACATTCTAGGCTGCTTAACCAACCTTACCACGCCTAGAATGTAGCTCTTATGTATTTTTATTAATGTTTATTTTCAGGTTCGTAAGGAAAGGTTTAACGCTCTCAACCTAGGTTGGAACGACCAAACCTCAGTCCTACTGCGTAGTTTGCCTATTTGACTTATAAAACGATATGAATCGCCCTATGTTAAGTAAGACAATAATAACCATTCCAAGTGGTGTACGGCACTCTGTTTTTCCAACAAGTATACCTTTTCCACCTTTTGCTACCAAAGAGCAAGGATACCTTTCTTCCTCGGTGCCATTCTTGGATGAGGACTAGTAACTTGTGCACTAAGAAAAAAAAGAGAATTCTTGGACAAGAAGTAGATGATGAGATTACCCAAATGCCGGCCCAATGAGCCCAAGTGAGAGCGAAATGGGGGAATGGACAAAGAGCCATTCGTTGGGGAATAGGATGAGGATTGAGGTGGCCCACTGAGTGGTTCAGAAAGATCGGTGGTGAGATTGAGAGCCTTCCCCTGGATTAGATAAAACCCCTTCATTTTTTTTCTTATATGATTTTTATATATATCGTCACTCCCTACAACTCCAATAGGGTTCTGATTCAACTCCAGCGAAGCCCAGCATCTCTCTCTTCTCTCTCTCTCACTGTTCGCTGTTGCGTGCTCCCAAGGTTCTCTCTGTGCTTCTTCAATCGAATCAGACTCAGGTTTCAATTCGCTCCTTCGTTTCGTACATTCTGATTAGGTTCTTGATCTTTAATTTGATTGTGATTGTGATTGTGATTCTGACTCTGTTTGTGCTTCGATTTAGGGGATACTATGGCTTCTGCTCAGAAGGATTTGCCTGCTGGTATGCTTTTGACTTCTGTATTGATTTAATTAGTTATTCCATTTTTTGTTTGAATTGAATTGAATTGATCGATGTAGAACATAGTGTTTCTGGTGAAGGATTGGGATTAGGTTAGGGTTGGAAGAGAGATTTTTTAGTGTTTAGTGTTCAATTTGCTTGGAGTTACTAGTTTTGATCAACGAATGCTTACTGTTGTGTGATTGTATCCAAGTGGAGGCAATTTTGTGAATTGATTTGGTTTCAAATTGATTGGTTTTGGCTGTATTTGGGGTGAAGTTGGATCGATGGCTATTTGGATAACTGTTGTCGTGTCTTTACTTGGAATTGGACGCTATGTACTGATCTTTTTATTCCATATAAAATTTTGAAGTTGCTGTTCTGATGTTCATTTTATGTTTCAAACAGATGCAAAGACAGTTCCCAAGGAAGAGAAGACTTCCAAATCTGAGACATCTTCTGGGGAGTCGCCGGCACCACAAGCAGCGCCGGGAGGGTTCCCGTTTCCAGCAGGAGCAGGAGGAATGCCTTTTCCGTTCCCGGAAGCTGGAGGCGCTGGTCCCAATCCTTTTGATTTCTCGGCCATGACTGGCTTGCTGAATGTATGTCACATCTTTTGAATACTTTAAGTTTTATTCATATGTTAGGTTTAGAAAGAAGGGGCAAACCGTTTTAACGACTGAGCATAAAAGGAAACAATGAGTTATATGGTGTAACGGAAGTTATAGTTTCTCTTACAATAAAAAAACAATTTAATGAACTAATGTTCAGGCATTTTATACTTCATGGAGATCTCATTTTTTCCTTGATCCACGTGTCCATTCTCTGACTAATTCTCATGGAGGAATATGTATGATGTTATCCAATTTACAAAATCTTAGATTCTCTTTAGTAATGGACGTGAGCTAGATGTTAGGTGAAATCTTGACTCAATACGTGATCCTGTTTTCCAATTACTGCAATGAACTTGTTAGGCAGGGCTAAGTTATAAGATATTCAATTATTCATGTTTTGATGTTCATGTTAGTATTGGATTTCGGTATATTATGAAAATTCACAAGAGGTGGAAAATTCTTTAATAAATGAATTGCTCTTACCTCTTCCACTCTTTTGTTTTTTCCTTTACTACTGGAACTCTTAGATATTTAAGGCGTTTTCACTTCCTCTTAACAATCCGTGCTCGAGTGCTGAAGTTCTATCTTATGTTTTTTTGCTCACAAATGTCTTAAATGACAGGATCCAAGTATCAAGGAACTAGCTGAACAGATAGCGAAAGATCCCTCATTCACCCAGATGGCAGAGCAACTTCAGAAAACTTTTCAAGGTGCCCCAGCTGATGAGGGTGTCCCTCAGTTTGATAGTCAACAATACTATTCCACCATGCAACAGGTTATGCAGAATCCTCAGTTTATGAACATGGCTGAGCGCCTTGGTAGTGCTTTGATGCAGGTATTGGTGGCCTTTAAGCAATCAAAACTATACTTGTATTTTTCTTAGTGTTGCACAAGGAAGAGTTTCTTAAATCTTATTAATCTTCCTACCACAGGATCCATCCATGAATTCAATGCTTGAGAGTTTCACGAATCCATCAAACAAAGATCAGCTTGAGGAGCGTATGGCACGCATCAAAGAAGATCCTTCTTTGAAGCCTATTTTAGAAGAGATAGAGACTGGGGGTCCTGCTGCCATGATGAGGTTAGGAATGCTAGACTTCCTACAGGATGATGATTTTTAACTATAACATTTTTCTTCTTCACATGGGTTTTGGGCATTTCTTAACTTTGATTTAACTAAATGATGGAATACTGCTGTGCAGATACTGGAATGATAAAGATGTTTTACAGAAGTTGGGAGAAGCAATGGGTCTTGCAGTTGGGCCCGATGGAGCACCTTCTGAAGTTTCAGGGGATAAGCCCTGGTCACCTGAAGAAGCAGAAGATGCTGGAGCTGAGGATGAACCCATAGTTCATCACACTGCTAGTGTTGGTGATGTGGAGGTATAACACCGGACTGCATCATCTGCCTCTGTCCCCTTCAATACCTCTTTTTACTTGTAAAGTTTAGTTCAAAACATGTGTTTTTCCCCCAAGCAGCCAAGCTTTCGTTTTTGGTCAAGCATTTTAGTACCCTTGCACGAGTATCAATTTTCACTTAGATATTTATATTTGGTTATATGTTTCAGCCAAGTTAGGAAATATATAGTGTTAATTTTGACTTTGTTAATCAGGGTTTGCAAAATGCGCTAGCTGCTGGTGCTGACAAAGATGAGGAAGATTCAGAAGGAAGGACAGCATTGCATTTTGCTTGCGGCTATGGCGAGGTATGATATTTTCTAGAAGTTAAGCTTTCCTCTCATTCGACTTTCTTGATTCTGCATGCCAATCAAGAAATCAGCATACTTGTTATGCCAATACTTGTTATCATTTTATGATGGAGTTTTTAAATAGATATCATTTCATTTCAGGCAAAGTGTGCTCAGGTGCTTCTAGAGGCTGGAGCAAAAGTGGATGCCTTGGATAAGAATAAAAACACTGCACTTCATTATGCAGCTGGTTATGGCAGGAAGGAATGTGTGGCCCTTCTATTGGAAAACGGCGCAGCTGTGTAAGCCAACATTTTTTCTCTGAAAGTTTAAAATATCCTAATTTGTTCATGTAAAATTTGATTCTTAACCCACTTAGTTTTCTAAGCTTTGTTCTTGTATCTGCAGCACACTTGCAAACATGGATGGGAAGACCCCCATTGATGTCGCCAAGCTCAACAACCAAAACGATGTACTTAAGTTGCTCGAGAAGGATGCTTTCCTCTAGATCATCAGGTCGGCATTTGTGACGGTTCTGGTCCTGTTTTGTGTTTTGCTTATGTCAGTTGAGAAGCTCAACACCACAACTCAATGCTTGCTTTGTCTATGTTATATTTACTCTTTTTGTGATTCCTACATTCGTTAGAATTTGATAGTAACATAAATCTTTTGATGGGAGACATGGAATATGTGGTGTGCCATATGACAAGCAGCTTCACTATTTAGTTTGCGATTTTATTCGAATCATTGGTAAATGCGAAAAGGAAAAAATGTATGTTGGTTCTTAGTTGTATTGCTGGTTTTGTCTACTTGTTTAGCTCGATTCCCCATCCTTGGCCAAAAGTTCAGGTCTGCCAAGTGAAAGGTTATTTTTATAGCAAATCACATATACATGATCCAAAAGGATTTGAAACACAAATAAATCTATCTGTGTTGTTAACAAATAAGGACAGTTTTTAACAATTAAGGACAATCTTTTCTCTGCATGTCATGTGTCATGGTTTAATTTACCAAACTAACCTTATACTAATTAAACATGTTTTTAGAAGAGAAAAATCTCTCTTTTTGAGATTTTTCAGTAAATGAAATACAATAGCAGGTTTTCAATAACTTAGTGTAGTAGTAGTTAATTTCAGCACAAGTAGTAACAGAGGTTAAAATCTCAGTAGAAGTAGTAGCATGAGGTAACAACCCAATAGTAGCACAAGTATGCTGGGGCAATTCTCTAGTTCTGCTACTGCTTGAAGACTAAGACAATGAAGGAGTCGTAGGGGGGGGCGAAAGCTTTGCTACTGCTACTTTATGTTATTGTTGTTCATACGGAAGTTCAACAACATGCAGTAACAACACAACAACTGCAACATGAATCAATATCTTGTAGTAGCAACACACAACAACATCACACACAGTAGCAGCACACATCAACAACACACATCAACAACAACATGAATTAACAAATGCAGTAGCAACACACAACAACAACACACCCAGTAGCAACATGAATCAACAACTTGCAGTAACAACACAACAACAACACACACAGTAGCAGCACAAATCAACAACACACACAGTAGCAACACACATCAACAACAACATGCAGTAGCAACACACAACAACAACACACGCAGTAGCAACATAGAGCAGCACGCAGTAGCAACACAAAACACACAACAACAACACAGGCAGTAGCAGCACACAACAGCACGCAGTAGCAACACACAATAACACACAACAACATCACAAGCAGTAGCAGCACGCAACAACAACACACGCAGTAGCAGCACACAACAACACGCAGTAACAACACACAACAACACGCAGTAGCAGCACACAACAACACACACAGTAGCAACACACAACAGCACGCAATAGCAGCACACAACAACAACAACACACGCAGTGGCAGTACACAACAGCACGTAGTAGCAGCACACAACAACAACAGCACACGCAGTAGCAGCACACAACAACAACAACACACGCAGTAGCAGCACACAACAACAACAACACACGCAGTAGCAGCACACATCAACATCACACGCAGTAGCAACACACAGTAGCACGCAGTAACAACACATAACAAAAGGTAGTAGCAGCAACAAGCAGTAACAGCATGAAGTAGGAGCATGAATTAGCTACAAAGGATCAATTTTTGCTGTCAATGACTCTTTGAGTAAACCAAGTTGTAGAGATCGAAGAAGAATTAAAGTCAGATTCGGTGAAGCTTCTTTCATTCTTCATCTCCTCCTCTCTTCCTCGCCTCCTTGCGATTTCAACGTCGACAGATTTGGTGAAGAAGAAGAAGAAGAAGAAGAAGAAGAAGAAGAACCAAATTAGATCTGGTCTGATTCATTGAAGCCTTGATCACCATTCATCCTTTCATTCTTCGGCTTCTCCTCCCTTCCTCGCCTCCTTGCAATTTCGACGCTGACAGATCTGATCGGAGCGGTGACCGGCGAGGCCCGGAGTCCGAGTCTTGTTGAACATGGTCGTCAGAGAGAGAGAGAGAAAAAAAAAAATCAGATCAGATCAGGGGAGAGAGAAGAGCGTGAGTGACATGGTCTGTAATTTTGTCAAAATTTTAGGTATTATGGTCATTATGCATTTAGAATTTGGATTATGCTTGATGTTGTAATGTTTTGGGTTTGAGCTTCCTTCCTTATTTGTATAAATCTTTTGAAATGTGGGTTTTCAATGTTTTGCAACTGTTTATGGTAGTGTGATGTCATTTTCTATTTTTTTTTATCTTATCATCACCTACTGAGATTGCTAATTGTTCAAAAACAGACAGTTATTCACTTTTCTGAACTGATTCGTAAACTGAAAAGACGGTAATTCTCCAAGTTGGATGAGTTCGATCAATTCCGAATACTTCTAATGATTGATAAAGGAAGAGGACAGAAGAGGCCGATCAGCCGATGTGAGGTGTTTGTTCTTATTCGATCTTGCTTGCTGGAAACATTTAGCTTTTTTCTTCTTCCTTTCTGTTTTTTGTCTCTTGTCGCGGATTAACATGGATTGTTGTAGTAATTTTTTTTTTCTGAATTGTCATAGTAAACAAAGGTTTTTTAACTTTTTTTTTATTGCATCCGAATCCAGCCAATTATACAGGAGGTCTGAGAATATACCTTGGTATTATTCTAATCTAATATCTGCTCTTTAAGATATCAAGCATTCTATAAAAGTAGAGAATTAGAGGATGCCCTTTGGAGAATTAGTGTTGTGCTTCTTTTTTCTTTATGTTCCTGTCTAATTTAGGTGAGGCGAACTTCAAAACTATTTTGGAAACAACAATTTGGATCTTACCAATTACCATAAGTTTTATAGTCACATAAGCTCTGCCCTCAACTAATAGGTGACAATTAGGAAATAGCATTTGAGTTTCTTTGTGCTTATTCAGTTTTAGTTGCGTGTTAGATTGTTTTTGTATCATTTTTATTTTGATTTTAAACAAATTAAAGTTTCATACGGATTACTCAATCTTGTCGTAGCCATCCTAGGAGTGAGCTATTTCTATGTAACTTTTGCTAGTTAATGGATTGACGTCTACCTTTCAAAAAACAAACTAATATGTGACATACACTTTGATGCTAGAAAACAGTTTTTTTTTTTTTTTTTTTTTTTTCTTTAGGTGGGATTTCGAACTTGAGAACTTTTGAATGACTTAAAAATAACGTTAGTCGATTTTAAACACACCACATTTTTCTATCACAAGAGCATCAAGAAATTCAAACTTCCTGCAACATGAGGAAAATAATAGCATCTGATTTGAAAAGGCAAGTACAATGCATACCATACATCGCAATCTCTATCATATGATTATACAAGCTGACCAAACGATGAAAACATGTAAGGTGTATCACTTGTAGAAATTAGGCCTTAAAGAATTGAAGGCAGGTCAAACAGAAGAACAAATTCATGAAAAATATTCAAGATCGACGGGCACAAGATTTTTTGATGAAGGAATTGCAACGCTGCCTAATAGTTCGGGAAGGATTCCACTCGTCGACTTCTCTTGCCGGGTCCAAGGGGTCAATTCTCGAGTCAATTCTTTAGACTTTTTGATGATTCCAAGCTTCTTTGGTTGCTTCTTATTTTCTTCTTGAGTTCTCACTTTCTGCAATAATCAACCTTCGTGTCCTTCACAGAATGGTTGCATCTCCCCAATTAATAATTTCGTTCTGCGTGTCATCATGCTCCAGATCACTTTCAGATCAAAAAAAGGGGTAGCAGATCACAAAACCACGTAAAGCCCAAATCTGGAGTGTCTCCGCTGTTATAGTAACATTTAACCTCACTTTTGTTGAAATTTCACCGTTTTGGTTAAAGAGATTAAGAAGAAACGTAGGGGTTTATGAATTACGATGCTCTAGAGTACTGAAATACTAGAGTTGGAAACTATTAGACGGTAAATTGTGCGTGATGCGTCTCACTCAATGATCTAATCCTACGATTTAGGCTCACGAAATCATCACATGTGGTTAAGTTGTTATGAGTCTAGAGAAACCTTCTGACATATATAGATTTGAACTCCGCTTAAGCTGAATTGAGTTAAATCTCAATCTATTCTTGGTGACTAAGAGGAATGAAGTGTTTTGACGTAATTCCTTCACACGGATTAGTCTCTAGACCTCAAAACCCTAACAAACTGTGTGATCTCGATAAAAAGAAAAAAAAACTATATATGCTTAACAGTTTCAATATTTCAAAACACCACTAAACATCGAGTAACACATATCAGATTGCATACTCCAGAACACTACATAATACAACAAACGGAGGAAAGTTGGAGAATTTTTAGGTAGGATGCTGCAAACTTGCAAAGCATATATTTGGGCATTGGGCAAAAACAAGGAAGATATCATGAAAATGGGTTTAAAAGGTAAAAATTTGGTGGGTGATTTTGAGGAATTATGGTTTTACCTAAATGGTTTTCTACTGTGATTCTGGGTGGAGGTAAAACTGAAATCTGATTATGGGCAATAATTTATGGTGGTGATTTATTAATTGTAAGAGGAAGAGCCCATATGGGTAACATGCCAAGGTTGCTGAGGGAGACAGCAAAAGCAAAAGAAAAGGGAATATGAAGAAGCCAGCCCATATAGCCTAGCCTTCTCTTTTGTCTTTTACATTTGTGTTTTGGGTGTTTTTATATGCACTATTACAAACGGTGAAGGGTCTCTCTCTCTCTCTCTCTCTCTCTCTCTGCCGGAGGTGAGTGAGTGCTTGCATAGCCTGCACTCTGTCTCTACCTCCCTTTGTTTTATAAATTGGGAAAAACCCAAAAGGGAAGATCCAAAAGAGAGAAGCAGAGGATTTGGGTTTTTGGGGGTGTTGTTGATTTAGATTGGAAGAATGGAGAAGGAAAAGAAGTCGCCAGTTTCTGATGTGGGAGCATGGGGCATGAATATTGTGAGCTCCGTGGGCATTATCATGGCCAACAAGCAGCTTATGTCCCCTGCTGGCTTTGCTTTTGGTTTTGGTTAGTTCCCTCTTCTTCTTGTTTCTCAATTGTGTTCCAACTCTCTTTTGTTTTTTGCTTTAGTTTCAGATCTGGAGCAACATCTTAATTCATATTTCATTTTCGAATCTCACTACCCTTTAATGGGTTTCTTTCAATGAGTCTTGGGTTGTTTAGTTCTGTCCTGAATTCTCTTCATCAGCTTTGTATGATTGCATGATCTGAATTGTGGTGAGGGCAGTTCTACAGATGCATAATCCTGAAGATGATGAACCACATTTTTTTTTTCCATTTTTGTTTTATTGATTCATTGTGTTTGGCCTCGTAGTTCTCAGACAATGACACAATTAGATTCCAATGACATATTCCATGTGAAACTTGGACAGTTGGACCATTATTTTCCACTCATGGCTGCTCTTCTTCTGCTGGCTACCCTTTCTAGACTTGTCATCATTCCCTGTAGATCTGACGGTATTTTAGATTGATTAGGCTTATTTCAGTTAGTTAGGCTTGAACTAGGACCCTAATTCATATGATGATCTCATTGCTGCAACTGATAAATTTTGTTGTATTTTTTTTTCAGCTACAACTTTGACTGGCTTCCACTTCTCTGTTACTGCATTGGTTGGTTTCATCTCGAATGCATCTGGGTACTCAGCATCGAAACATATTCCTCTGTGGGAACTGATTTGGTTCTCACTTGTAGCCAATGCCTCAATCACCGGGATGAACTTGAGTCTCATGCTTAACTCTGTCGGGTTTTATCAGGTGGATTTCAGATTCGATTAGCTTAACCAGTTTCCTTTCAGGCAAAATTTTCTTCAGATTTCTGACATTCTTCCTTTTGCATTATTGTATTATAGATATCGAAGTTGAGCATGATTCCAGTGGTCTGTGTGATGGAGTGGATTATCCATGGTAAAAATTTCTCAAGGGAAGTCAAGATCGCTGTGGCAGTGGTGGTAATAGGTGTGGGCATATGTACTGTGACTGATGTTAAAGTTAATGCCAAAGGTTTTCTCTGTGCATGTGTGGCCATCTTGTGTACATCATTACAACAAATTGTGAGTATTATTTCTCAAATGGTGTTGCTCTAATAAGTACTTTGGAATATTGTGGATCTGACTTGCTTGTCTTGTGGGGAACAGTCAATAGGTTCGTTACAGAAGAAATACTCAGTAGGCTCTTTTGAATTGCTCAGCAAGACGGCTCCGATTCAAGCTATATCCCTTCTCATTCTTGGTCCATTCATTGATTACTTTCTTACTGGAAAACTTTTAACAGAGTACAAGTTGACTTCTGGTGCATTTGTAAGTGTTTGCATTGCCAGCCATTTGATCTGAATCTGCTTCCTGAGTTTATGAGTAAACTACACATTTATGATGAAACTAATAAGGAAATGTTTATCCCAATGTATTCAGGCTTTCATACTACTCTCATGCTCCCTAGCAGTATTCTGTAACATCAGTCAGTACCTCTGCATCGGAAGATTCTCAGCCGTGTCATTCCAGGTTTTAGGCCACATGAAGACCGTCTGTGTCTTGACATTGGGGTGGCTACTCTTTGATTCAGCGCTCGGATTTAAGAACTTAATGGGAATGGCTCTTGCAGTTGTCGGCATGATAGTATACAGTTGGGCTGTAGAGGCTGAGAAGCTAACTAAGACTTCCCTCCCAACCTCTCTCACAGAAGAAGATCTAAAACCACTGAAAGAGGGAATTGCAGAAACCCCATTGAATGGTGAGGCTAAAGTATAGGTCTATAAAGTTACCATTATCTTCGACTCATCCAACACATCCTTTAATTACAGCACCAGATTCTATTTATTCACAGAAAATGTTCTTTTTTGGTCTATTTATTGTGGCAGAAGGAAGCGTTTACTTAATAATGAAATTTAGGTTGAACGAGTTGTTAAATGGTTGTAAAATATTTTGTATATGGATTCCAGTACTGAGAAGAAGTACAATTGATTAATTTTTGTGTTTTTCTTTCTTCAGTATATTAGTTTTTTGGATACTTTCTTGTTCCGGAAAAAAAGCTACCTGTTTGTTTTACCTTGAGCCAGTATGGATATACAGACAATAATATATATCACCACCAGAATCCAATGAAATTCTCAGATTTGAACCAGACTAACATAAAAGTCTTCAACTTTATTAAAGTCGTTATTCGTTGGTGTACAGTTATTTATGGTACTTTACCTGTATAAGACTCAACTGTCTGAAAGTACTTTTTACCCAGATTCCGGTGATGATTCTCTGTCTGTGTATGAGTAATAAGTAAGAAAACAAATGGAAGATGACGAGGGATGCCGATGACGAGTGCGTATTTCCCATTTATATTATCTGAGGAATCATTCTAGGACTTCATCATTCTATGGAAGCGGCAAAGTACTAAAATGCTGGGTATGCTAGGCAGTACTATACAAATACAAATGGAGTAGAAGGTTTTCTTCTCAAGCAAGAACTTTGATTCAATTATCATCAACACATTAGTGGAAAAAGTTGCAGGATTGAGTTTGCAATGCAGAACAAGTAAAACCCCACATGGAGTGTCTTTACTTCCCTTTTTCAAGGCTAACGTTCCTCGTTCATTTCACTTTTTGATCAAAGTCGAGAAGGGGGACAGGTATGAAGTGAAGAACAAGTTTAGGTTTCGGAAGTTGTCAATGTATACAATGAGAAAGGTACTAATGAGAAGATTGAGAAAGAAGCCAAATATATAGACAATGTGTTTGTATTGCACAATGTGACATGTTATATTATCAAAAGTGACACTCTTTACCATATTCTTAAAATAAGAACTTTCGATTATATCATCGGATTTTTGTTTTAAATTTTATTAATGTTGGTTAATCTAAACTCTTATAAAGTCATTACTCATAAATTTTTATTGAAAACGTTAAGATGACAAACACCTCATGATGAGACGTCGCAATTTTACATAAATTAGATGCATGATAATTGATTATATAACAACATGTGGATGTGCATGAGAGTAACATGTTGGTTGCTGAATGATGAGGTGGGAGACAACAAAAACGAAAGAAAGGAATATGCTGTCACCAAATATGATGCATTTGCATCGCATATTGCCTTATTTTCACCATTTCATTGGATCATCTTCCCTCCATATTTTTCCTTTGGAAGCTAATTTTGGGTATTGAAGTGGTTCGTTTTCAGCCACGGCGGGCAGTCTGAGAGAAGTCGAGCAGATCCCAGCAAGATGTTTCATTACAGATGATCCAAGTTCTTCTCAAATTGGATCACATTGCTAAACACAAAATACAATCAATAATGAGGAGATGTGTGAGGTTTGTGAACCTCAATATAAGTCCTAATCATCCACCTAATCCAGAAGCATGAGAGTCCATTAACGTTTGATGACATGAGAAAAACTAATCATCCATCATAAAGGACTAGAAATGACGAGCAAACGAAGAAGAAGAAGAAGAAGAAGAAGAAGAAAAAGGGTTGTTTCTACTCCCTTAGTTCGAAGAAGTAAGAACAAAATATCAAAATGGTTCTCTAACTGTGCAATACTTCGTTACCTCACATGCATGTTGTTTCACTTTCGATCACCAGCTCTTCTGGTGGTGGTCACAGACTCACAGCCACTTCATATCTGTTGTGTTCCCTTCATATATGAATGATTAGGGATATATGATTGTGGCAATTTAGTACTCAATCATGGAATTAACTGAAACTTGGATTGATGTACTAATTTTGTGAAAGATTCCATAGTTTAAATATTGTGTTTTTGATAATTTGCAGACTTGAGATACCAAAGAGACTCTTATGGAGAACAATTCAAACACGTACTATTTGTGTCACCATACACCTCGTTACTTCCGTAAATTAGATAATCATTATCTTTAAGATAACAATTTGTGCGATTCGGCTAAATAACTTTACATTAACTTGTTATTTAGAAAAGGTCTTACTATAGTTGGTAACAATATCATCACGAAAATTGTGTACTTACGAGTTACACTATATCTTACGAGTTACTTGCTAAAATTGCAAATGTCAAAGAAAACTCAAACGAATAACTCATGTTCGGTTGCAACCAAGAAATGGATGCGAGGGGAAACCAAAACATCAAACTTGACTTTTCAGACCCTCAACAGCTAGTTTCCCTTTGTCTGTCTCCAATTATCCAAATCGTAGTTCAACTTATTTTTGTAGCAAGAACCGAATTTATTTTCATTTTTTTTTTTTTATAAAATTTATGAGACATTTATCCATTAGTTATTGTGCTTGGCTGAATAGCTAGCTTTAGCTCCGGGACTGGTGTACCCAATGGGCGGTCTCCACTGTAAATGGCGGTTCCCCAACACCCGCTTTAATCGTCATTTCTGTCGTCTACCGTCCTCTCCTTCATTTCCACCATTCTCATCAATCACTTCACTTCCATTCTCTCCATTATCACAAACCAAAGTCAGGTGTGTTGAGTTTACAACACCAAACACCAGAAGTAGAGCGCTCATTCTCAGACCTCTGTTCTGTCTCTCTCAAAACCAACAAACCCAACAAGTACAAGAAGACAATGATCGAAACAATGATGATGACGAAGAAGAAGGTGAAGATGACGACAGCATGTCCCAAGGCCGTGGCAATGGGAACTGGACAATAGTACTGTCATCCAGCTTGGTTGGTCTTCTCACTGGCTTCGGTGTCGTTCTGTTCAACTACTCAGTACGTTTCAGCTTTACCCAATTACCCATTTTTGCTCTGTGTTTAAACTTGCTTGATTGCTTTGCAAAGTTTTGAGCTTTATCTGAGATTTTTGTATGAATGGTAATTAAGGTGCATGAGATACGTGATGTGTTTTGGGATGGGATACCTCAGAGAGGAGCTTCATGGCTGAGAGAGGAGCCCATTACAGATATGTGGCAGCGAGTAGTTTTTGTTCCGGCTGCCGGGGGTTCGATTGTGGCCGTTTTGAATGTGCTTAGAGGTGCATTGGAAGATGAACAAGGAGAAGAAGAGGAAACGGAAGAGAATGTGATGGTGAAAATGGGAATGCCAGTTTCGGTTTTTGATAGCTTGAAGGCTGCGTCGCGTCCATTTCTTAAGGCTGTTGCTGCTTGTGTTACTCTGGGAACTGGGAATTCTTTGGGTCCAGAAGGGCCTAGTGTTGAGATTGGGACTTCCATTGCCAAAGGTGTTGGTGCTGTGTTCGATAAGAGTTCTCAAAGAAAGCTCTCTCTTGTGGCTGCTGGATCAGCTGCTGGAATTGCTTCTGGTGAGTAAATTAGTATTTGTATTAATGTTTCTCGATGCTCCCATTATCAATTTGTATAGAATAACTGGAATTTGTATAATGTTGTTCTCATTTTTCAGGGTTCAATGCTGCTGTTTCCGGTTGCTTCTTCGCCGTAGAGTCAGTGCTATGGCCATCACCAGCGGATTCTTCTTCTTCATCTGTTTCACTCACAAATACCACTTCTATGGTTATTCTTAGTGCAGTGATAGCTTCTGTAGTTACACAAGTTGGTCTTGGTTCTGAACCTGCATTTAAGGTCCCAGGCTATGACTTCCGCTCACCTACTGGTACACCTCTCTCTTATCTGTATCATGATACAGATATATCTGTGATATCCACTGAATACACCCCGTTGCTTTCCATTTACTTGGTTTCCTTATTAAATGTGGATCACTATATGTGACTTGTTTACTTGTTTCCTAGTGATGTGATTGGCCTTTACCACATATAGTTTTGGACACCATTATTTGGTCAATACTGCACAATCTAAATGAATTTCACTTCTGATTTATATGGTATTTTTACAGCACTAGATTATTCACTGTAGTGAAATGAATGTTTCAGGCATTGCTTTAGTATATCTTGAGTTAGATGTTGAAGTTATTTTCTTTTTAAGGTGTGGTGTTAACAATGAGATGTATTCAACTCATTTTCAGAGCTACCGCTTTATCTACTTCTGGGTGTTTTATGTGGCTTGGTGTCGTTAACCTTTTCAAAGTGCACATCGTACATGTTGTTAGTCGTTGACAATCTTCAGAAGGCTACTTCCCTGCCAAGAAGTTTGTTTCCTATACTAGGAGGCTTATCAGTTGGGCTAATAGCATTGGCATATCCTGAAATCCTTTATTGGGGATTTGAGAATGTTGACATTTTGCTAGAATCTCGACCATTTGTGAAAGGCCTCTCAGCTGATCTCTTGGTTCAGCTAGTAGTGGTTAAGATAGGTGCAACCTCTTTGTGCCGCGCCTCTGGGTTAGTTGGGGGCTATTATGCTCCATCACTCTTCATTGGTGCCGCAACAGGAATGGCATATGGGAAATTCATTGGTTCCGCAGTTACTCAGTCCAATCCTATACTTCACCTCTCCTACTTGGAAGTAGCATCACCACAAGCATATGGACTGGTACTTTTCTATTATTTTTTTTATATCTAGAACTCTAGAAGATAGTTTGCCTTCACACTTAATTGCAACTTGCATATCTAATGTTTGTTTCTAGATGCATTTCTGTTTTGATATACCTCAGAACAAATAATTAAAAAGGATTTGCGTTGTAGTTATCTAGAGACCGGTAATATGCCAATACCTTCAGGGACAATATCTTGTGATTTTGTGATTTTGTGCTTCCTGTGTTTGGATTAGAGAAGTTTGAAGTCATTTATTTAGTTGACTCTAAAAATTCAGAATCATACTTCGACAGCTGATATAACCCCTAACCTTTTCTGCATAAATATACCTATTTTTTGCATTTCTCTGCTTTAATTTGAAATTGTTATGGGTTCACAAAGTTAGAGATTTTGACCGCTGGAGAGCTTTCCTTTACAGGTTGGAATGGCTGCTACTCTTGCAGGAGTGTGCCAGGTACCTCTTACAGCAGTGTTGCTACTTTTTGAATTGACACAAGATTATCGGATTGTTCTACCGCTGCTTGGAGCTGTAGGATTATCTTCATGGGTTACATCTGGGCAGACAAGAAGAAAAGATGTCTCAAAGAGTAAGAAACTCTCAAAGAGAGAAACTAGTAGCATTCAACAACCTAAAGAGCGTTTCTCTAGGGTGACTGGGCTATCTTCTAGAAAAGCATTCACGGAAAGCACATCTAACATGAGTGACCTTTGTGAAATGGAAAGCTCACTCTGCATTGATGATTTTGATATTGATACGGAAAAGTTAGAAAAGAAAATACTCGTTTCAGAAGCCATGAGAACAAGATACGTGACTGTTTGGATGAACACTTCACTTACAGAAGCAGTGGCTCTAATGCTTGCAGAAAAGCAGCCCTGTGCCATGATCGTTGATAGTGATCAAGTTCTAATTGGTATACTGACACTAGAAGACATTCAAAAGTTCAGCAATAAATATGCAAAATCAAGAAGAAAACAACCCAAGGTAATAGTTACTTACTAATATATATATCTGCTAATTTTCCTTTCTGGTAACTGCATTCAATTCCCTGCCATACTGATTTTGGTAGAAAGCGAGGACGAGACAATGTCCCTGGGAAATGAGCCTGAAAAAAGATGTGATGAAATGAAATGTTTGCATGTCTTATTATCAAGATATAAAACTTATCCATGCCATTTCAAATGGTAGCAAGATTGAAGGACCTGTGGCATAGAATTGGTTAGTTTAGCAATTTGCTTGGAAACCTCATGCATAATCAGAGAATTCTTTTAACTATAATAATGTGTTAGGATTATGTTGAGCATGTATTTTGGGATCGTGTTGATCTTAGGTCAAAGTTTAGAAAGCTAGTAGTAATGCTGTAGTGCAAATACTTAGTTTTAACTTGTAACTTAATCAGCGTGACTAAGTGGCCGTACCTTCTGCAGGAACTTATTGTATATGAAATGTGTTCTTCTGATGGGGAAGTATGCAATGTACCAGGGACTGCTACACCCAGTATGGATCTATTTTCTGCTCAGAATATCATGAATAGATATGAAATGAATGAAATACCAGTTGTCACAGAGCATCCTCAGGATCAGAGAGGGCACCTAGTTGGACTTTTAGACAGAGACTGTATAAGCCTAACTTGCAGGTATCAACCTATCACTCTACATTTACAGCCTTGCTTTTTTCTGACTTCCTTTTTTTTTTTTGACATACCAATCTTGTAAATTGAGATCCTTTGAAACATCAAGTACTATAACTTCTTCTTTGATGGACTTTATTCAGTGATGTGGTTGATGAAAATATAATGATATTGTTTTAAGATGAAAGTAGAAAAGTTCATTTTCAGGATTATAACTTTGCCACAATATTTTTGTCATGTCGACTGACTAATTGTTTTGATGCAGAGCTCTAGCAACCAGAGAATCCCTCCGTTAGTCATAAAACACTGGATGGCAAATTTTGTGATCAGAATACTCATCACAGTTTTCACACTTTTGATGATACTGTGTCAAACTACACGTGCACATACAATTCAGGCATCCACCTGATTGCTGCTTCAGAGTGCCGCAGCCCACACTTGGTAAAGTCTTCCACTTGGTTTTCAATTGCTCAAATACAACGAGAGTCTGGAATTTAGACCAACTACCAAATCTAAATGCAACTGAGGAAGAGTAGAGACATTATTCATGACAACATATACAAGGCTATTGGGATAACCAATTGTGTGTTTCCTGTTAACATTTTGCTTCGTAGTTAGGTCACAACAGATGCAACAGAAATGAACCTCATACACTCTTACCGCACTGTATTTTATTGAAATATATAGAAATATATAGTCACAGTAGAGAAAGTATGGTGTAGTCTACAATAGAGAAAGTATGGTGTAGCATGTTGACTGCACCATACCTTGTGTAAGTAAGTCATCCACCTTACTGTGTAAGGAAGTCAGTAGTAAGTCATCCACCTTACTGTGTAAGAAAGTCAGTAGTCATGACTCATGAGTATGGCTGGTATGGCTAGGTATGGCTAGGCTTGTATATATATACTTGGGTGTAACCTAAATGTTTTTAATACAAGAGTTTTCTTTTTCTCTTCATCTTTTTCTACATGGTATCAGAGCAAGAACGATAGAGTTCTTTCTTCTGTTTTTCCATCTCTTACTGTTTTCTTGTGATCTTGTTATTGTTGTGGTTCTTTCCAAGCAACAATGACAGAGGAACAAGATTCTTCTATTTCTTCATCTGTTTCTATAATTGTCTCAACTGAGGCTGAAGGTAATCCCAATCTTCGTCTCACATCTGTCTTACTCAATGAGTACAACTATTTCTCTTGGTCAAGAGCTATATCTCTTGCACTTGGAGGGAAGTCAAAGCTTGGACACATCAATGGAAGTGTTCAACCTCCTGAGCAACTCACTCCCACATATGAGGTTTGGCTTGCCAAAGATCTGCTCGTTATGTCTTGGCTTCTCAACTTCATGGAACTTGCTATCTCTGATATTTTCAGTTTCTCGGAATCAGCCCTGGATCTTTGGAAGACTGTAGAAGAGATGTATGGAAATCAAAACAATGCTGCTCGAGTTTTCCAACTCCAAAAAGACATTTCCAACCTTCAGCAAGAAGGTAACTCCTTCATCCAACACCTTGGAAAGTTGAAAAGCAAGTGGAACGAGCTCAACATCTACAGACCTCACACTACTGTCGCCAAGGAGCTGCGACAAAGCAGAAGAAAATAAAATCTTCCAATTGCTAACCAGAATATGAAGACTTAAGAAGTCATATTCTCATGAGTTCTGAGCTACCAACCCTAACTAGCATATGCTCTACCATTCAAAGGGAGGAAGTGAGAAGAAAAGTCATGAATGCAGATACCAAAGCCACTGCTTCAGAATCAAAAGCTTTTGCTTCAAACTCCAGAAGTGTTGAGCACAGGGTGTATAAAGGGAAGAGGCCTGATCTATGGTGTACTTACTGTGAGCATCAAGGGCATCTAAAGGACACTTGCTGGATTCTACATCCCGAGCTAAAGCCAAAGTTTGATAAGGAGCAAAGGTTCTCAAGGGAAGCTAAGAGTTTTCAGAAAAAGCCAACACCTAGCCACACGTTCAAGGCCAACCATGCAGCTGCTAATGAAGGATTAGTGGATTTCACCACAAAGCCTACTACATTGATAAATGAGTTTGCAGCTTACCTTCAACTGAAGAAGGTTGGAAATGAAAGTAATGAGGAGGGAAACAAAGCTGCACTCCTAGGAAAGTTTGCTGGTTTTTTAGCTGAAACTGATGGACTATCTCAGGATGAGATTTCAGGTATCCTTAATGCGTTCTCTACTGCTCTTAATGTCAATACTATGCATGATTTTTGGATTATAGACTTAGGTGCCACTGATCACATGACAAATAAAAATTCAAATCTTCATGACTTTGAAAAATTTTCAAAACCTTCTACTGTGTCAGTTGCTAATGGGAAGGGAGTAGCTGTGTTAGGAAAAAGGAAAATCAATCTGTTGTCAAAAGACATTGAATCCACAGCCCTATATGTTCCCTCGTTTCCTTTTCAGTTATTGTTTGTGGGAAGAATTACAAATTCTATCAAGTGCATAGCTATTTTCTATCCTCACAAAGTCGTTTTCCAGGATCTAGCAACTTCGAAGGTGATTGGTGAAGGTTTTTACCTAAATGGGCTATATTACCTACCCAAAAGCCTTAATGTTCCAAGAGTCCTCCAAACCAGCCTAAACCAAGATCAAGAGCACAAGTTGTGGCATCAGCGTCTTGCACATCATTCAGAAACTATTTTGTCTACCTTGTTTCCTAGTTTCTGTAAAAGTTATCTTATTTGTGAGATTTGTCAATTAGCAAAATTTGCTAAACTTGCTTTTGATGTATCTCTTTCTAGAGCCAGTAAAATGTTTGAAATTGTTCATTCAGATATTTGGGGTCCAGCCCCCCTTGATTCATGAGATGGTTATAAGTATTTTGCTACCTTAGTTGATGATTATTCTAGAGTTAAAATTCATCTGTTAAAATTCAAAAGTGATCTCTTAAAGGTTTTCCAAGACTTCCATAATCTTGTCATGAACATATTTTCTTCAAAAATTCATATTTTAAGATCAGACAATGACACTGAGTATATGTCTAAAAATATGACACAATATATGAGCAATCATGGCATTATGCATTAGACAAGCTGTGTTGGAATTCCACAGCAAAATGGCATTGCTGAAAGGAAAAATAGAGATTTGTTGAACAAAACTAGAGCTTTGCTGAACAAAACTAGAGCTTTGCTGTTTCAAATGAATGTTCCCAAGAAGTTTTGGTCTCAAGGTATCCTTACTGCAACACATCTTATCAATCGACTTCCTAGCAGAGTTTTGCATATGAAGTCTCCTTTCGAAATTATGAAAGGGAGGAAAAGTGAGTTGTCTCATCTCAGAATTTTTGGATGTGTTTGTTATGTTCACATCCAAGCAATACATAGAGACAAATTGGATGGGAAGGCTGCCAAATGTGTGTTTTTGGGTTACTCTATAACTCAAAAGGGTTACAAATGCTATAATCCAAAAACCAGAAAGCTGGTGGTTTCTAGAGATGTTAGATTTGATGAATCATCTCCCTTCTTTAGCGGACCAGAAGTTTCCACTCAAGGGGAGTTCTTCAGTGATTTTATTTCATTGCCCCTTCCAACTCTTATCATGAATGATGCAGCAGTTATCTCTTCCCCTACTCCTTTAGGAAAGACACCTACTCCTACTCCTACAGTTATACCAGATTCTCCATCTACACTAGATTCTCAAAATGATGACGTGTGTGTAGAACAACATGAAGTGGTGTTGCCTGTTGAAGCAACACAAGAAGATGTTGAAGAAGAGATTGAAGAAGAGGTTGTTGAGGTTCAACCTCAAAGGAGGTATCCTACTCGAATTAGGAAACCTCCATCAAAGTGGGACAATTACAAGACCTTTGCTGCAAGGTATCCAATCGAAAAGTTTCTTTCTTATGACAAAGTGTCAAAATCGCATGCTGCCTTTTTCTCTAACATTTCAAGTGAAAGTGAACCAAGAACTTTTCAAGAAGCAAACCTTCAACCAACCTGGAAAAAGGCTATGCAAGAAGAGTTACAAGCATTGGATAGAAACAAAACTTGGAGTGTGGTGCCACTTCCCGCTGAGGAGAAAGTTGTAGGGAGTAAGTGGATCTTCAAAACCAAATTCCAATCTGATGGCTCAATTGAGAGACATAAAGCTCGGTTAGTGGCAAGGGGTTTTACTCAAACTTATGGAGTGAATTACAGCATTTGCTCCTGTGGCAAAGATGAATACTGTGAGGGTGTTGTTGTCAATAGCAGTGAATCATGAGTGGCCTATGTTTCAAATGGATGTGAAAAATGCTTTCTTACATGGAGAATTAGAAGAAGAAGTTTATATGCAGCTCCCTCCTGGTTATCCATAAGAAGACACTCCTAACAAGGTCTGTAAGCTACATAAGGCTATCTATGGCTTAAAACAATCACCTCGAGCTTGGTATTCAAAACTCAGCTCTGTGTTGGAAACCTCTGGATTCAAAAGAAGCAATGCAGACTCATCCTTATTTATCAAGAAAGGATCTGCAAGTAAACTTTGTGTTCTTATCTATGTTGATGATCTCATCATTACTGGTGAGAATTTGGAAGAAATTAATCTTCTCAAGCAGTCTTTACATCAGACTTTTGCCATCAAAGATCTCGGAAGGTTGAAATACTTTCTTGGCATTGAAATTGCCACTTCCACGAAGGGTTTGTTCTTAAACCAAAGAAAGTATCTTATGGATCTACTTCAAGAAGTAGATATGTCTGAAAGTAAACCTTGTGTCACTCCTCTAGATTGCAAGTTCCAAATGAATGCAGCAGGTGAATCTCTCCCAAACATCCATGAGTACCAAAGATTGGTTGGGAAGCTCATATACCTCACCATTACTAGGCCTGATATCACCTTTGCAGTGAGTATCATCAGCCAATTCATGCATGCTCCTACTAAATCTCATATGCTCATTGTTAAAAGAGTGTTGAGATATCTCAAGGGATCTGTAGGCAGAGATATTCTCATGAGGAAGAATTGTCACAGCAACATTGTAGGATTTACTGATGCAGATTGGGCTGGGAACAAGCTTGACAAAAAATCTACAACTGGATTTTGTACTCTAGTTGGTGGAAATCTAGTCACTTGGAAGAGCAAAAAACAACAAGTGATTGCTCGCTCAAGTGCAGAAGCAGAGTACAGAGCAATGGCCTCAACTTCTTATGAGTTAATCTGGTTAAAATATCTCCTAGCTGATCTAGGATTCTCTCAGTCTCATCCTATGTTATTATTTTGTGACAATCAAGCTGCAATGCACATTGCTTCAAATCCGGTCTTCCATGAGAGGACCAAACATATTGAAGTTGATTGTCACTATGTGCGAGAGCAAGTTCAAAGTAAGGTTATCTCCATAGTATATACTCGAAGCCAAGATCAACTTGCTGATATTTTTACAAAGGCTTTGCCTTCTGTTCAATTCCATCAGTTATTATCCAAGCTTGGATCAGTCAATATCCTTGATCCAGCTTGAGGGGGAGTATTGAAATATATAGAAATATATAGTCACAGTAGAGAAAGTATGGTGTAGTCTACAATAGAGAAAGTATGGTGTAGCATGTTGACTGCACCATACCTTATGTAAGTAAGTCATCCACCTTACTGTGTAAGGAAGTCAGTAGTAAGTCATCCACCTTACTGTGTAAGAAAATCAGTAGTCATAACTCATGAGTATGGCTGGTATGGCTAGGCTTGTATATATATACTTGGGTGCAACCTAAATGTTTTTAATACAAGAGTTTTCTTTTTCTCTTCATCTTTTTCTACAATTTGATTGCACATAAAAGAAACTTATCTCCTTGGTTAGTAAAGATAAATATAAATGAGGCACCACAATGACTTTATCTCCTTTTTTCTTTTTATAATGGATATCAAACCAACATTCTTATAGCTAAGTTGTATAATGCAGAACATGTATACTATGCTGCTTGACAAGTCTTGAGTCAGTATTCCCTTTCTGCTAACAGGGAAAAACTATAAGACAAAACAAAATCCAAGGAACTTCAGAGACTGACTACAACTGCAGACAACTCAAAAATATTACAACATCAGTTATGTCTGATTAGATCGTAAGAACAATTTCTACTGTTCTTGTTCTTTTAGGCCACGAGGTTTAGAGAAACCCTCATTGGCCACATCCATAATTCGAATACCCTTCCCCTGCATTTCGACTCTGATCTGATTGCTTTTTGCAGTCTTTGTTCTTCCTTGCTGTTGTCATGTCCGCGATCGTTAGCAGCACATCATCTTCAGTAGTGTTTATGTATCTCAACGCATCTTGAAAATCACCCGTCAATATGCATGCAGTGTCAAGTCATCAGACATTTTAGTCTCAAGTTCATTCTTTAACTTACTGATCAATACATCGGCTTCTTGAGTCATTCTAACTGTTCTACCATTTTTTTCTGCACTTTCCTTCTCTTGAAATGGAGATAAAGCATCCTCACATTCTTGTAGAGTATTGTATGTGAGATAAAGCATCTTCACACTGCATCTGATGTACCTTCCAGCACAACTTTGATGAGCAATCTCATTTTCATGATGTGGAAAAATCAAGTCGATACCACCACCATGAATACCAAACTTGAATGTAAGATGATGAGCACCCATGGCACTGCATTCAAATGTGCCACCACGGCCTTCCTCGTCCCCAAGGGCTGTCCCAATTTGGCTCTCCAGGCTTTGCAGACTACCACAATGCAAAATCTGCAGGACTGCGCTTTCTTCCCTAAGGAGTTCCATCTTTTGTCAAGATAATCACCCCAAATTTGGAAATTTCTCAACAGAAACTCGTTCACCCTATTGTGTTCCAACTTTTGTCCAGATAATTGCCCATAATTTAGAAAATTCTCAACGGCAAAGAATACAAGCCTTTAGTTACTTGCAAGTTGTGTTTCTACGTGGTTTAACTTCTGACATCGATATTGATATCCAGTCTATTCCAGCAGAACTGTCGGCAATATGAGAGTAATTGGTCAAATCTATTTGCCTGATGTACACCCTCAACAGATATTCTAACTCAATATACTTGCACATAACCCAAATGATGCATAAACTACCAACTTTTTTTTTAGAAGAGATGCATAAACTACTAATGGAAATGACATTTCTTGAAATTAGCTGTTTGAGTACAACAGTGGTAACTTACAGCTTCTTGCCTGTCCTATTCGACAATCATTCCAAGCACTCTACAGAGGTCAGATTGGATATCTATCTCCAACACTTAACCACAGAGCAAGTGTAGAGCGCTTGGAAGTACAAGAAATGCTACTGAACAATAAATTACCAATTTCACAAATCAATAAAGAGTTGAGGCCAAAATAAAACCAAGTACTTTGCTTATGATAGGGGTTACATCTGATCCGCAGGCTTATTTAGAGACTCTTGTTCCACTTTCACAGTTGGTTCTTCCATAGACCCAGAGCCCATATCCAAAGCCTGCAGAAGTGCAGATATTAACATCAACAATTATCAGCAGCAGGGCAATTCTAAATCAACAAAATCCTAATTTTATCTGTGCACTAACCAATTTCACTAACCTTTGCGCTTGTTGTAATCTCATCTAGTCCAGCATCATAGGCTCGAGAGTTCTCCGCGGCTCCTTTCTGGAATAGGCCATGTAACCAAAATTTAGAAATTTTCGAGATAACCAAAGATGACAACTAGGATTGAAATGATTTAGTGCTACACAAACAAGCAGCAATCAATACAAAGGCAGAAAGGATGTCCAAATGTTGTCAACTTGTCATACAAAAGGATATAAACGACGCATATTTGGGCTTAAAGCTAGCACAATAGTAAAAGTGGGTACATCACAAGATATATGCCATGAAGAAAATGTAAATGTAAGAAGCATAAGCAGCAGCTACCAGAGCTTGAAACAATATTCAATTACGCTTTATGTACGTCATTTTGAAATGGGACAAATGTAGGGAAGAATTACAACACGGAGAGACCATAACACATATCACGTGATGACTTGAAATGGACTAGTCCAGATTTGTTTACTTAACATAAAGTGCATCTAATATGTTAACTTTGATGATCCTAAATAAATGAATTATAAATGCTAGAGTAATATTTCTGTAGTTCTGTTCTACCTTCATCGTTAATTGGGTCAAGATATTTGGTCTTTACTATAACAATATTTGGTCTTTGCAATAACAAAAAGAGTACAATCATTCGTCAACTATCCGAACAACAGAGACCGCATTGAGATCAATTAATAGAGACTAGAACATGAAGTGATAAACAACTTTCAACAAAATATAGTCAATATGGTTGCACACTCTAAATAATAGATCAAGACCATGAGATCAATTGTAGCATACCGGATCTTTAACCTCAGGTTCAACAATTTCTTTCTTTACTCTGCTTGGTGGTAAAGGTTTTCTGTATAAACAATAAATCAGTATATTTTAAGGACAAATGGAGTAAGGAAAGAAAATTTGGGAGAGCATATTACTTTCATAAGCATATTATGAGAATTGGCATACCGTTCATTATCAAGCTCCATGTCCGAATCGGCATCCCATCTCTCATCTCTGTCCTCCTGATCCTCATCTTCCTAAAAAAATTTAATAAAAGAACATGGAATTTAAAATAAGAGCACAAAACAAAGAGCTCTCAAGTTTAACTACATATCAACTCCACTAGAATTACATGAACTAGCATGCTACTTTCATTACAAAGAAATTCAATAATAGTCAGAAAGATGGGATCTTCATATCATTTTATAAACAAATTCTTTAAACCACTCTATTAAAAAAATATCAATTTTTAATTTTTAAGTATCCCAAAAGCTAAGCAACAAGAGATATCATCATTCAGGAAATGGAAAACAGGAACATTTATAATAGCATGCTGATAGTCATTAAAGGGATAGGTTAAGCGAGAATAAAATTGGAGCCTTCTCAAGCAGATTTTTTCTTTAAAGTCAACGCTTGCAGCTCCTTCAGTGATTTTAAAGTCTTGTTGTGGCACTCAATCAGCTATAACAGGGCTTGACAATGCTAAAAACTAAAAGTGACTTGTTTAGAAAATAGGCAGAATGAATCAAGGAAACCTATTTCAGTAAAACAAGAACAAAGAACCATATCTTCATATGATAAGTCATACCAATCATCATGCAAGTAATTATCTTGCAAAGACATACCTCTGGAATCTCATTTTCAGGAGGCCTTTCATGAAATTGGACACTAGGTGCATGCTGAAGCCTGGAGAGGTTCTCAAGAAGTTTTGATCGTATTTCTTCCAGCAACTGATGAGAATTCTTGTTTTCCATGTTACTAGGGGCAACATGAAGAGTATAGTCTGGACCAAAATACTCGTAATACTCATGTTGTGGCATTTTGTCCTCAATTTCTGCTCCAAGAGCAACCCCTGTCTGTTTTACAAACAACATATAAAATCCTAGTATTAGTCGTGACTCATGAGTGAACACATAAACACATTGTGCCGAGTATACAGTGCAGCATAGATAGATAATCCACCAAATAATCACAACCCTCAACCAACTGAAATCAATTGAGTCCTCTGTTGATACTATGACATAACATTTGTTGTTTGTGGTAACAGATTATAGCTTAAATGAATTCTAATTACGTTATATATTCAAACATAAATGATCACAATCGAATGCCTTGGGAATCTTACTAGATAAAATGAAATACTAGTATACCTCGTAGCACCAGCAACGAGCAACATTACGAATAGTATAGCCACCACCCCCTAGAAGCAAGAGGGGGACATTGAAGGATCTCATGTATTTAACACATTCAGCATGACCCTTGATTGAAAGATTAAAGCAACCAAGCCTATCCCCAGATAAGGAATCAGCGCCACACTGTAGAACAACAGCACCAGGCCTAAAAATCTCCATAACCTTCCCAATCAGGGGTTTGAACAAGTAATGGTAGCTCTCGTCATCAATCCCATCATCCAACGGAACATTCAGGGAGTAATACTTCCCTTTCCCGTACCCAATATCGCGAATATCCCCCGTCCCTGGGAAATAGTCTCCAAATTTATGAAACGAAACCGTCATGACCCTGTCTGTCGTGTAAAACGCCTCCTCAACACCGTCCCCGTGGTGGATATCAATGTCCACATACAAAACTCTCTGTTTTAAACACATTAACACACTTCAATTCCACATGAACACAATCATACAACATAAACACAACACACATTTTCAATTCCACATCAAATTCTAAAGCTTAACAGTCTACAATTAGACAAAGGAACACAAACCTCATGTTGTTTAAGAAGCTCCAAGATTGCAAGCACAATGTCATTGACATAACAGAACCCGGAAGCCTCACACTTCTTAGCATGATGCAATCCACCAGCCCAATTAATCGAAATGTCACAAATCCCATGGTTGAGCTTGACAGCCCCACCAACAGACCCACCGGCATAAGTCTGACAAAACGAATACAACCCATCGAAAACAGGACAATCCTCCCCAACATTAAACCTCTTCAACTGCCTAAGCTGGTCCTGCTGCGATTCAGGGGTAATATTCCGGAGAAACGCCACGTAATCGTCGGCGTGGAAGCGGCAGAGGTCCCGGTCCCGAGCCGGGTAGGGTTTGAGAACCTGCATGTGCTGGAGAAGACCATAGTGGGCTAAGAGGGCGTGGGTCATTCTGATGCGGTGGGGCTTCATCGGGTGGCCTTGTCCATAATAGTAATTTCCGACTTCTGGGTCGTAGAAGTAACTCACTTTGCGCTTCACGCCGTCGGGGCCTGACGCCAGCGAGTTGCCGCCGGTGTCCATCGCTCCTCCCTGTTACAAACCACACATCAAGATTTGATTTTTACTCCAAAGTTTGCTGCTTTCTTTGTTTTAAAGGTCGGTGCTTTTTGGGGTTTTGGGTTTTTGAATCAGAAGGGTAGGGCAAGAAAGCATGGATTTTGATTTGGTTTGTGATTTGGGTAAAATTAAGTGAGATTAGAATTAAAGTGAGAGAGAGAGAGAGAGAGAGAGAGTTACCTGGTTGGGAGTTGGAAGAGGAGAGAAGCCAAGAAGTACAGAAGAGAGAAGAAGAAGGAGACTGGTGAATGTGGGGGTTTGTCTTCTTGTCTCTTCTATTCTCTTCTAGTTTCAGCTGCGCAGATGTTAAACTGGCTCTTGGTGTTTTGTTCTCTCTAACCACCTAGATGGGCTTTGCTTTGGTTTATGGGTTAAACCCGAAACTTGGTGTAGTCATTTACATAACAATAGTTTCACGTTCCAATGTTTAGAAACTTTAGATCCGTTGATAAATGTCTTTCGTTATACATTACTAGAAAAAGGTTATAAGGTGACGAAATATTTTTAATTCGTCACCTAAGAGAATACTTTAGTGATGAAACCTGTTTCGTCATCTTAGTAACAATTTTCGTCGTTTAAGTAAGGTAAGGTGACGAAACATTATTTCGTCACTATTTTTGTCAAGATCCACCCCGAATTTCACCCTGAAACCCGAGGTAAGTCCTGCGGGGACCACCTCCAAGGAAAATTTACCGAAGAACTCGGCAAACCTCCCTTGAAAATGGACAACCCTAACCCGGATAAATATAGAACATCCTCTTAACCAAAATATTAATCTTCAACTCAATCCAAATAACCGAATAAAATAATACACAATTATTTTTCCGAAAATATTCAGAGCTACTACAAGAAAGATAACGGAAGCTGATAGAAATCCTAGTGGGTTTAAACAGATAACCTACTGGCGGACAGTAGTGGAAATGTGGGTGACTATGCCTCGTCGCCTCCTTCTAGACCCCACCCGAATTCTGCAGACTGGGCAATTAAAAACGAAGGAAAAGCCCAGGGGAAAATATTTAATTACGTCAGGGTGAGTGGACAAAATAATCTTGACAAGCAATAATATTTTCCCAAGAAAATTGTCAAGAAAAACGCTATACAAGCGACAGCTCAAAAACTGGCAAGGACACGACTAGTTCTGGCTAGTCTCCAAATCTTAAACAAATACAGCCTCTTAGGCTAAAATTATATATTTATATCAGTATGTATTAACACCCGTCTACTCCATGTATGCTATCTATGAATAAGCTTGAAAGTAGATAGTCATACCAGGCTACTACGCTCGCGTCTAACGCGCACGTCACCCCATAATGACATTTTTCCTCAGTATGGGGGAAACGACCGAGTGGTGTAAATACGTGCTTACTCCTTGTACGAATTCTATGAATCTAAAAACATAGAATAAACTCGGAAAGTAGAAAGTCGTACAGGGCTATGACGCTTGCGTCTAACGCTCACGTCACCCCATAATGGCATTTTTCCTCATTATGGGGGGAAATCACGTATTGCTAGCTAGCGTTCTCTCATATACATACTATACTCATAAACGTTAATAAATGAGTAAAAACACTGAAATTCTCAATTCAGGATAAATTCCAATAAAAGAAATTATTCAACAATAAAACATTATTTAAAAACAAAGGTCCACTCACAATTTAGGCCTAAGCCTGACGTCGGTCGGAGGTCTCCTCTGCTCGAGCCTCCTCGCGTCCTGTTCCAAAACATAAATAATTCCTCAAATAAAACACCGACGCTTAAAGAAAATAGGCATAATTAAATATGAGCTTCTCTCGCTCAACCATGCCTATCGCCCTAAATCTTTACTTCACCGCCAGCCATAAATCTCCATAAATACCGACATCCTCAAAATCACCTTCCAACGTCCTAATCATAAAAATAATCCAATGGCCGGATTTTAACTTAATAATCCGCAAAAAATACCAAACTTAACAAATTCCAAAACTCCTCCAAAAATTCTAAAACTCATTCCATTAAACTCCTCAAAAAAATCTCCACCAAAAACAATTTTTCAGCGGCGGCGCCGGCGGCCGGCGATCAGCTCCGGCGACCTCCAATGCCCACCAAAATTTGACAGCACCTTCCTCTCAACCTCCTCTACAACATTCCTAACTACCACAAACTCCAATTCTAAGCCTAACCATGTCAATCGAACGCAAACACACAATAAAGCCCTAGAAATTTCAAATACCGATTTCTCCTTACCTAGCTCAAGATGGAGGGAGCCCTTTGGAGGGATTGAAGCACGGGAGGAGGGCTTCCTTTTGAGCCAAGGATCGCCAGCTATGGCGGCCGGAGGAGGGAGTTCCGGCGAGAAAACCGATTCGGCAGTCAGAGCTTCCGGGCGGCGTTTCTCCCTCACGACGGCGCTAGAGAGGCTGCCACCGGTCTAGAATGAAAGCTGGGTTGGAGACCGAACGATCGGGACCGGTGCGGCGGTCTGGGGCGGCCGGACGGCGGCGAACGGCGGCCGGGAAGTCTTCCGGGTGTAGAGAGAGGAAAACCGGGTGCTGGAGAGAAGAGAGAGAATCGGGAGGGAGAAGAGAGTTTTGGGCTTGGCCCAACCGGTTCCAACCCACATATACCCATTCCAAAATTTAACACCCCAAAATAATACCCCAATAAAAATTACCTTTTACTAGCTAAAATTTACCATTTTTACCGTCGTCACATTTTCTTCATTCGAATAATTCTTTCGAAATATTCGTCCCTCAACACACCTCTAGGGACTTTAGGACTATAAATTCAATGACGAAGACGGTAAAATTCTTATTACCACAATGCTAGTAATTAAGGTAAAATTTAAGAGTCGGGGCGTGACAATTTTCGTCACCTTAGAGCTAACTTAGGTGACGAAAATACATTTCGTCATGTAAGTAACATGTTAGGTGACTAAATGTATTTTCGTCACCAAAGTTTTGAGCACTTAGGTGACGAATATAAATTTCGTCATGTGAGTGATAGGTTAGGTGACGGAAATATGTTTTCGTCACCAAAGTTTGAGCACTTTGGTGACGAAAATGCATTTCGTCGCCTAAGAACTTACTTTTGTGACGAAAATAAATTCATCGTCTAACACCTTTACTTAGGTGACAAAACATAAAGTTGTGTGTCTTTTTGAACCAACTACGGGGTAGAAGTAAAATTTTAGAAAACCCACCGTACTATATGATCAGTGTACTTAAATACGGTTATGAAAAAAAATGCACCAGTTTTTGAAAACGTTAAGGTCTCGATCCACGCGGTCAACATTAAATTAACGTCACTTATTACACGAAAACGCTCTTTCCTACCCCTATATGACCTAGTTTGATTGATTCTTTCACACACAAAACTCTCACATTGATGAGATGTAACCACTCATGTAAAAATTTGGGTACGTTCACCTCTCGACGATAGGGCTCCACATAGGGAAACATAAGCGTATATAGGGTTGACCGCTTGTATCGGGGACCAAACGTGTTAGTACATGGCCAAAATACTTGGCCAAGCCGAGAATATGACACAATTACCCGGTCGCCGGAGATCATTCCGGGCAAGACAGCACCGGCGAGCCCTTCACGGGTGCCCAGAGGGCGAAGGTCCGACAGCAACCCACTTGCCAGATCCGCTCTCCAGCGACAAAACACCCCCCAAAGGAGAGGTACCGCACAGGACCACAGACAGTCCCACATCGAGGACTGAGGCCGCAGCGCCTAAGATTGGCCTATAAAACAGGCACAAACTCCCAAAAGAACTAGGTCCACAAAACTCCTTCTAAAGACTCCCGTACTCCGCAAGTAGCAACTAAGCGCTAACTTAAGCATCGGAGAGTCGAAGACTGGGCCACCCCAGTCCCGACTCCTGACGCATCGCTACTTGTGGAGGTGCAAGACTCGGTTTCAAGAATTCGACCTCCCGTCCCGTGACCTCGGGACAGGTAGAAACAATTGGCGCTAGAAGGAGGGGTCGAACCTCCGACCTTGTGGAACTCGCGTTTAGCTCGACCTTACAGAACTCGCGTTTAGCTCGAAACAATGGTAGACACCGCAGATGACCCCAATGACCCTGGCACTCAGATAGAGAAAGAACTTTTCCAATCTGGAGATGCATCCCTTCCCCAAACCAGCAATGCAACCTCCATTAGCCATCCCGACCCCGCCACCACCCTCGAAATTCTAAAGCGATACTTCCATTCATTTCGCGAGCAAGCGGCCAAAGAGAGGGCGGAGGCTGAAGCATACTGGGTACGCATTGCCGAGTTGGAGAAGGAACAATTCTTGCTCCGCGCCATGTTAGACAATCGTAACGTGTACAATGACAGCTTAGACCACGCGGCACGGGTCGCTGGTACCCCAGATCCCGCCACTACATCTTTCCCTAACCAAGGCCCAAGCAGTTCCGTGATCCCGAGAGGCCCTAACCAGATCGTCCACGTCACCCACCCACTTACAAATCTATCTTTTCCACTACCAGCCCCTCAACCATCTGCAATCCCCAACGAACCCACCCTCTTGCTAAATCAACTGGACCCATCTGCTCCGCCTGCCCTTGCTCCTACCTCTGCCAACGCCTCTAACCCACCTCTCGACATGCAAACCCGCCTGCTGCTCCAGCTTAGCCAATCTGTCACTCAGTTGGCTTCGCGGATTGAAGGGGTCGAGAGTCGCGGGAACCCGCGACCTTTATTCTCTGGCTATAGACATCGCCCAAGTCCTTTCACGCCACGAATACAAGTAGAGAAGCGCCCCCCGAGGCGAAGCCCTTCAAGGTGGACAAGTATAAGGGCATTGGGGACCCTCATCTCCATCTCGAGACATTTCTCTCGCTATGTAGCTCCACTCGCTACACAGACGCCATGGCCTGCCACGCCTTCCAAGAGACCCTCTCTGACGAAGCGCTTAGCTGGTTCCTCAACCTACCACCCAACTCCATTGACAACTTTGACCAACTCTCGGAACGCTTCCTTAACCGCTTTATACTTCATGCCAGCATTTATCGTAGCGTGGACGCCCTGTTCCACACCAAGCAGAAGAATGGCGAAGGCCTCTATGAGTTACTGTCCAGGTGGTAATCCGCCATGGCGCGATGCCACAACTTGGAGCCTTGGGTTGCCGAACAAGCTTTCCGCCAGGCCCTGCTCCCTGGTAATTTCTTAATGGAGATCAACAAGAACCCTCCAGCTTCTTATGATGCGTTGTTGGACTTGGCTGTCTGGTGAGCACGCGCTGAATTTGCCACCTTTGGGCATTCTACTCCAGCCACATTAACACTCCCCGCTCCTCCCCCAAAGCAGCAACCTCAGCAGAAGTATGAGCAATTTGAAATAGGGCCAGATAAAAGTAAACAACATGGCTCCTCCCGGGACCAAGGACGTGGTTCCGACCGTCATCACGGGGGACAGCGGAACCGCGACCACCCTTACCGGTCACAGGACCAGAGCCCTCCGCAACAACAGCGCCGTTCCTCCCCGCCACCTCGTTACGAGGTCCACACTACTCTAACCACCACATACGCGGACATATGGGCCAAGCACAAAGACCTCATTCCTCCACCTCCTAAGAGCAAATATCCAAAAAAACCCCGGCGAGCAACATACAATAAATACTGTGCTTATCATGACGATAATGGCCATCCAACAGAGCAGTGCCATGGCCTCTGCAATGCCATAGAATATCTGGTCCGGAATGGACAACTCCACCAATATTGCACTCTTGCAACATGAGCTAATGCCATCGAGGTGCATGGCCAGATCCTAACCCTACACGGCGGAGCCCCTCGGCCTCCCCCTCGCCAGCCTTCTACAAGTGACATTTCGCCCCATCAGCGTGGGATCAAGTGACATTTCGCAAAGGGGAGGACACAATCAATTGCCACCACAGTGAACCATTCCTAATAAACGTGTAGGTGGATCATTACAGGTGCCATAGAGCCCTGGTCGACACGGGGGCTATCGTCAGTGTCATGTTTGCCGACTGTTACAGAGGGCTCCGTCGGGACCGAGCCAAATTGTACAACAACCATGATCCTCTTGTCAGCTTCTCCGGCGAGATAATGCAGCCATTAGGCTCAGACCGCCTAACCATGTCAGTGGGAACCGCTCCTTGCCGCTCTTCCATAACAGCCCGCTTCCTGATAGTCGATTGTCCCTCGTCCTATAACCTCATCTTAGGCCGTGACATTCTTTGGGGGCTGCAGTGTTTTATCGCCGGCCACATGCTACTCATGAAGGTACCCACCCCAGGTGGCATTCTGACAATTCAGGGTGATCGGGCAGCCATTGAGCATTGTCATCTTAATGCCATCCAGCAGGGGCGAGGCGCCTATGAGATGTTGCCCCTCAGCCTTTCAGAGCCCATTGATGACCCGCGAGACGACCCTGAGGGGAGCGGAAAGAGGGCCCCACGCCCTAATCCAGCGGAAGACACGGAATGGGTATCCCTGTCACCTACCGCCCCGGAACGGAAAGTTCGCATCGGTACAAACCTCAGCCCAGAACTCCGCCAACAACTCATTACCTTCCTCCAAGAAAAACAAACAATCTTCGCTTGGTCCTATGCCGACATGCCAGGCATCTCCCCCGATATCATCACCCACAAGCTTAACATTCTTCAAGACCACCCCCCTGTCAAACAAAAAAGGCGTGCTTTCCACCTAGACAAGTATCGAGCTATCCAAGCCGAGGTCCAACGGCTCAAAGAAATCAGGTTTATACGTGAGGTTTCTTACCCAACATGGGTCTCCAATGTAGTCATGGTCCCCAAGCCTAACGGCAAGTGGCGAATATATGTGGACTACACGAACCGCAACAAGGCATGCCCCATGGACAGCTTCCCATTGCCACGAATCGACCAATTGGTTGATTCCACAGCTGGCTACAAGACACTCAGCTTCCTCGATGCTTACTCGGGCTATAATCAGATCAAAATGCACCCCGCGGATCAGACTCACACTACCTTTGTCACGGACAAATGACTATATTGTTACGAGGTCATGCCTTTCGGCCTTAAGAATGCAGGGGCAACCTATCAAAGGTTACTAAACGCCATGTTTGAAGATGAAATTGGAGAAGTCATGGAAGTATATGTTGACGACATGTTGGTCAAGAGCAAGACAGAAGGCGATCACATTGCCAACCTTAGCAAAGTATTCACTAAGCTCCTGGCGCACGGGATGCGCCTCAACCCATAGAAGTGTATCCTAGCCGTCGGCGGCGGCAAGTTCCTAGGCTTCATGGTCAGTGAAAGAGGCATTGAGGTCAACCCAGAAAAAGTACAGACCATACTTAACATGACCGTCGCGACCTCACGAAACGAGGTCCAGTGCCTCACGGGATGCTTGGTAGCTCTGGCACGTTTCATCTCCCGCCTCATGGACAAGTGCAATCCCTTCTTCCAACTGCTTAAAGCACAACATAAGAAGGATATCACATGGGGCCCGGAACATGACGACGCCTTCAACAGTATCAAAGCCTACCTTGCCGAGGTCCCTCTACTCTCCAAGCCAGCCCTGGGAGAAGTGCTTTACCTGTATTTGGCTGTTTCCGCCACTGCTGTTAGTGCTGCCCTTACACGCCATGAGCACGATAACGAGCTCCCGGTCTATTACTGTGGCAGAGGATTTACAGATCCCGAGACTCGTTATCCAGACATAGAGAAACTCGCTCTCGCCCTCATTACTGCCGCCAGGAAACTCAGGCAGTATTTCCAAGCCCACACAATCCATGTGTTAACCAACCACCCCTTACGGCAAATACTGCAGAAATCTGAAACCTCAGGCCGCATGGTAAAATGGGCAATTGAACTGGGCGAATTTGACTTATATTTCAAGCCAAGAGTGGCTATCAAAGGGCAGGCAGCTGCAGATTTCATTGCTGAGTTTATCCCCTTGGCCAATGACGATTCACACCTAGACGCCCCCACCCGGGACGACAATTGGGAACTCCATGTTGACGGATCCTCTAATCACAGACTCAGCGGAGCAGGAATCATAATCACAGACCCCGAGGGCAACTAATATGAGTATGCTCTCCGGTTTGAATTCAAAGCCTCCAACAACATAGCTGAGTACGAAGCCCTCGTAGCAGGCATCCAACTCTGTTGAGAACTCGGAGCCCGACACCTCTACATCTTCAGTGATTCTCAACTCGTAGTCAGTCAGGTGGAAGGAGACTTCAAGACCAACCAACACAACTTGAGATCCTACAAAAGTCTCGCAGGCGCCCTCCTGCAGCACTTCAATTCATACAAACTCACCCAAATCCCGCGAGCGAAAAACTCCAAGGCCGATGCTCTTGCGAGAGTCGCCACGACTCCCCCCGAGTCCACGCCACTTGATGTGCACATCGAGACGCTGGACAAGCCTTGCATTTCAAAGGCTTATTCAGAGATCTTCGCCCCCGAGCCCATTCACCAGCCTTCTTGAATGGACCCATTTGTCGCTTTCCTTTTTGATGGCACCCTACCCCGAGACAAGAATGAAGCACAGCGACTACGCCGCAAAGCCTCACTTTACTTGCTCAAGGGTGGAAAACTGTATCGCTGAGGCCAGTCATGTCCCCTACTGCGATGCCTCCCCACAACAGAAGGACACAAGGTGCTAAAGTCCCTCCACAGTGGCATTTGTGGGAACCATGTAGGGGCCCGGAACCTCATGTTCAAAACGCTTCGCGCGGGGTATTATTGGCCAACCTTAGAGCAAGATGCCAAGGCAATTGTCCAAGCATGCCATAAATTTGCAGATTTCGCACATCATCCCCCAGTGCCCCTCTCTGTTATCATCTCACCAGTCCCTTTTAGCCAATGGGGACTCGATTTCATCGGGCAACTCCCTACAGCCCCGGGACAATTCAAGTATGCAATTGTCATTGTAGATTACAACACAAAATGGATGGAAGCAGAGCCCCTTGCCACAATCACCACTGAAAAATTGATAAACTTCTTATGGCGCAACCTATACAGTCGATTCGGGGTGCCCCAGACCATCATTACAGACAACGGCACCCAGTTTGACAATGACACATTCCGGGAATTCCTATGAGACCAGGGAACTGCAATCTTTTATGCCTCCCCAGCACATCCCCAGACCAATGGCCAAGTGGAAGCCATAAACAAACTCATCAAACAAAACTTGAAAAAAGCCTGGAAGAGGCCAAAGGGTTGTGGGCAGCCAAGCTCCCAGACGTCCTCTGGACACTTCGCACATCCCCCACAATAACCACAGGGGAATCCCCATACCTCTTGGCTTATGGCACCGAAGCAGTGATACCAGTGGAAGTGGAGGTCCCGGGTGAACGTGTCACAGCCTATGACCTTGAGACAAATACAATCGGGTTACGACTTAACATGGACCTCCTGGAAGAACACCGGGACAAGGCGCACCTCAGGACCATAAACAATAAGCAAAAAATAGCCAAGTACTATAACAAAAAAGTCGTACCCCGCCCCCTGAAAGTAAGCGACTGGGTCATGAAAGAGGTCATCCCCCACCCCACCGGCCTCAAGGCAAAGTGGGAAGGCCCACTTGAGATAGTTCACGCTCCGGGACCTGCCACATTCAACCTTAGAGGTTGTGACGGTCACGTGCTACCCCACCCCTGGAACACTCGCCACCTCCACCTCTACCCCAGTTAATCAATATTAAACCCGGCATCATAGCCGATACTTGTGTACTTTAGCCCAGTAGGGGCTCCAACAATATGTACACCTTGCCCATTAGCGGCCAAATCTAAATGAGATGAATCACCTTATCATCCCAACATGCTGAACTAAGTCCCGACAACACGAGACCACAAACAAAAGCATTAGTAAAAGGCAAAACAAACACACAATATGGCTAAACATAACGCCAAGCATCAACTTGGACTCCCAGGCAATTCCTATACTTCAAACATGTTCAACATGGCTAACCACGCCACTTACACTGTTCCAAAAAAAAAAAAAAAACTCTTTCCCTACACCTACCAATACAAAAAATCCTAATTACATCAATCATTTCCCCCCAGAAGATGAGCCGCCAGACTTGTCCACACTCCCCCCACCCTTCGACCCGCTACCACGGCCGCGAGACTTGCTGACATTCACTGAAACCCTCTTCCCTAACGGGTGCTTCACGAGATCCCGTGACACAAGTGGAGGCCTCATAGGAACATTGGGGCGCACAAGCGAACTCAATTGTGCCACCTTAGGAACATGAGACTTCTTCACCGAAGATCTCTGCATATCGGGGCGAGCAGGCGCCAGAGGCCCCACAGCTAGAGACTCAGACGACACTTGAGACACCACCACTTGCGTGGATAAGGACCCCTCGGGACCAGCAGCCCTCGCGGGTGACGCAGCCAAAGGGGCGGGAGGCCGCGACACACCCACAACCGAAACCTCCTGCCGCCTAGCAGAAGACGTCGAACGCCAAGCCTCATGCTGCTTGGCCAAAGACCGCGAGATCTCGGCTTGCTTCCTTTGTTTATGTGTCATCTGTTCCCACGCCTTCTTGGCAGCATCTTTATCGGCATACCACTTACGCATGGCCGCCTCATTAATCCAGCCCGCCTGGCAACCAGTCCGACTCAGCTCATCCTAGCCTTTATTGTAGGCACCCCTCAGCTGCTGCTTGTAGGCCTCACTCTCGCGAAACAACCTCTCCCCTACCCCGGCAGCTCGCCCACACTTAACCTTCCAAGACATCTCCAGCTTCGCCAACTCTTGAGTCAGCCTTGCCACCTCAGTCTCCAAGGACGCTGCCTTGGCTATCGCCAACTGCCCAGCCTCCACCTGCTCATCCTTCTTCTGCATCGCCCCCTTCAGCTCCGTCACAACTTTCTCCGCGGCGGCAGCCTGGTCTCGGAAGACAGCAGCATCCTGCTCCACCTGCTCTAGACGCTCCGCGAGGGCGCGGTTATTCTCCTCCGCCTCCCTCAACCGCTGACACTTCGCCTCGGCATCATCCTGCAAGTGAGTGACCGCCCTCTCACTCGCAGCATACATCAGTAACGTCGCCTGCACGTACACGACAACACGTCTAAGCAAAAAAAAAAAGAAAAAAAAAAGGGAGTTGCAAATACCTACCCGCGTCAGTTTCTCCTTGGCGAGTGCAATGCCAGCCAGCGGATCCACCTCCTCCAAAGCATGCATATCGCTGGAGCAATGCCGCATGTCGTATGCCATTTGGGCTAAGTACGGCTGCGCCTCCCCCGTCCCTTCTAAAGGTTGGGTGATCCCAGCTAAGCTACTCGAACTCCCGGAACGTCCTTCCCTCCGCGGCTTCTTAGATTGGCCCCCGCGAGTTGGCCCGACACTCTCCCTCCTCTTCCGCGACTTTGCCACGCCAATCTCTTCAACAGGATCCACTAACTCCTCCAGCACGTCTTCACCACCTGAGCGAGGCCCGCCCACATCCTCCACCACCAAGTCCTCCACACCCTCTGGCTCCGCGACAGGTTCCTCAAATGGGGACTGACTTTTTCGTCATCGCGATCACCACCCTCTGTCTGCGTCTCCTCGACATCCACCTCCTGGACGCCCAAACCCATTGCTTCCGCCACCAAGGGAGGCACATAGGCGTAATCCTCATCCGCTAGATTCAACCTCAAAAAATCTTCACAATCACCTAGCTCCACCTCTTTCCCCTCACCGGTCTCCAAGTCAAAGTCGTTCTGCTTGGCGTGGTCAGCCTCGGCACGCAACCCCTCCAGCACGTCCTTATCCGACACCTTGTCGTATGGACCTTTCTTCTTCCGCGATCCGCCGTCCCGTGGCATCGTGACTGCAAAAAAAAAAAAAAAAAAAAAAAGAAAAGAAAAAGGAAGGTCAGAAAGAGACCAACAAGCATAAAAAAGGGACCACAACAACCACAATACAGACCCGGAACCCGGGCATAGCTGAAATGGCTATATATGCCAAGGCGGCATATCCGGTAAGAGCTCCTACACTCGAACGCCCATGTCACCCGGCGTATCCGACGCTCCATCAGCTCGGTTAGATTATATTCTTGGGACACTACACAAAGCCAGCAGTCAACAAGGGCAGAACAGAACAAAGTAAAGAACCACAAAGACACGAGAACACGGTACCTATTTTCTGGAAAGCCCCGGGCACCCGGAAGGGATGTCCATGCCACTCCTGCCACTGCCCCCCAACTTGAAAACACTTCCACCGCCAATTCTCATTTGTCGACGTAGGCAAGTCTTCCACCAAGACTTTGAACTTCCCCCGGGACTTCATCGTCACGCAGCCCCGGCTGCCCTTCTTTGCACACCACCCCATATGCCAGCAGGCATTAAACTCCTCAAAGTTGGGGAACTTCTGCTTCAGGAGGCGAAAAAGCACCCCCGTCCCCAATATCTGCCTTAACATATTAGGGGTAACTTGCCCCGGGGCGACATACAAACACGCCAGTATGTACTGCACGAACGGGGGCAGTGGGAACGTTAGCCCGCATCTAAGTTGGTACTCATATACCAACGTGAAATTGCCGGGCGGGTCCAAAAATTTCACACCCTTGCCAAGCGGCCGCAGCAAGACCTCGTCCGGAATACTCCAATTCTGTCGAAGCGCTTTAAGTTCCGACACGGTCATACTCTCGCCAGGAGGTTCCCAAAACGAATCATCCTCCTCCCGAGATCTCGCCATGCTAAAATCCTTTACCTCTTGCAAGAGAGGGTCAGACGAGAACACGTGAGACCCGACATCCATAACAGGGATGCCTTCCCCTAAATCAAGGGCAACTTCCGCCATAAGCTCCTCTAACTCCTCCTCCCACCGGTGCAAGGTGTCCGAATCAGAATTAGGCGAACTAGAGACAGCCACAGTCTATTCGCTGGACACCCACACCGGATCTGTCATACCCTACACCCTCACAAGTTACACTCACTACCTTAACCTTAACCAACCCGACAGCAAACCAGTCAATCCTTTACTCTAGAACTCCTACCAACATCACAAAAATACGAACAATCCCTATCAACTCCAGATAACAAAAAACACAAACCCAGTAACAAAACAAAACTCGACAAGTTCATACCTTGAAACAGGGGATACGCGTAGTGGCAGTGAAGCTGGTTGCAAACAGCCGAGCGCTCGTACCTAATCGATCGAGGGTGAAATTGGACGTTCCCCGGCTTTGATTTCAAAACACAACCCAAAAACCTCTGCAGAAAATCGCGAATAACCCCCCTTCCAGTCTACCCCAAGTCTATTTATAGACATCCCAACCAGACCCTACCACTATACAGCCAGGGCACAGCCACGTGGACCACGATCATAAATGCATTTACGACGCATCCACTCCCCCGCGCACGCGCATTCACTACGCACGTGGGGCGAAGACGAAATGCACAGACGCGAACTGTTACGCCACTAGCACGAACCGGTACGCCACCAGCGCAAACGGTCACGCCACCAGCGCGGACAGTTACGCCACCAGCGCCAACCATTCATCCCACCACCGCGAACCGTTACGACCTTAACACTCGGTGTGAATGACCACGTGCCTCTCATAACCTGGCCATTTATGACACACGTGCGACATAGCGAGATGGTCCGCTTCAGATTCTCAAAACCTTCCCCTGTCACCTCGCGACCCTCGCGTGGGGACTTGGGGACTCGACACCATGCCTCCAGCGACCAAGTAAAACATACTCTCAGCACCTAAAGAATAACTCCCCACCCAAGAGTTCTCTCGGACCGGGGACTTGGGGACTTGTTAGTACATGGCCAAAATACTTGGCCAAGCCGAGAATATGACACAATTACCCGGTCGCCGGAGATCATTCCGGGCAAGACAGCACCGGCGAGCTTTTCACGGGTACCCAGAGGGCGAAGGTCCGGTAGCAACCCACCTGCCAGATCCGCTCTCCAGCTGCAAAACACCCCCCAAAGGGGAGGTATCGCACAGGACCACAGACAGTCCCACATCGAGGACTGAGGCCACAACGCCTAACATTGGCCTATAAAACAGGCACAAACTCCCAAAAGAAGTAAGTCCATAAAACTCCTTCTAAAGACCTCCGTACTTGGCAAGTAGCAACTAAGCGCTAACTTAAGCATCAGAGAGTCGAAGACTGGGCCACTCCAGTCCCGACTCCTGACGTATCGCTACTTGTGCAGGTGCAAGACTCGGTTTCAAGAATTCGACCTCCCGTCCCGTGACCTCGGGACAGGTAGAAACAAAACGTTACCGGAAATATGTGATTTTTCAACCATAGTCGTATTTCACCATACTGGTGACATCCTATTTCACAAGATTTTTGAAAATATTGCTTCCTCCCTATAGTTGCCTCACAAATATCTACACTTGCATATAACCTACTAAACAAGTTATACCACATTAGTAGACACGTTGTGGTTCTGATGACTAAATTTTACAAAATAAAAATTCAACCGTCTGATATGATCAGTGTACTTAAATACGGCTATGAAAAAAAATCCACCAGTTTTTGAAAACATTTAGGTCTCAATCCACACGGTCAACATTAAATTAACGCCACTTATTACACGATTCTCTCTCCTACCCCTATATGACCTAGTTTGATTGATTATTTCACACACAAAACTCTCACATTGATGAGATGTAACCACTCATGTAAAAATTTGGGTACGTTCACCTCTCGACGATAGGGCTCTACATAGGGAAACATAAGCGTATATAGGGTTGACTGCTTGTATCGGAGACCAAACGTTACTGGAAATATGTGATTTTTCAACCATAGTCGTATTTCACCATACTGATGACATCTTATTTCACAAGATTTTTGAAAATATTGCTTCCTCCCTATTTAACAAGATCACATTCTATCAAAACCTTTTCTTAAAAATAAATATTTTTGGTTCACTGAGATGACGAAAATTCATGTTTTCCTCACCTAACTACTTAATATTTGGGGGGTAAAAAATTCTGCCAATTATTTGGCCAAATTTTTAATCACTTCCGCCAAAAATTTCAGAAAAATTTGAACCAAATTTTTGAAAGTTTCTTTATATATCCTCTGCCTCACTTTTCATTTCTCTATCTTTTTCTTTGAACTCTCTCTTCTCTCTTTTCCAAACTCTCTTCTCTCTCCCTCCTCTTCTCTGCCCCAGTTTCCACGCACTGAGAGACCCTATAGCTTTCCCTCTTCAGCCGTTTTCCCTCTGCCTTCTTCTTCGCCACCGTCGCCTCCTCCCTCATCACTGGCAGCCGTTTTTCCTCTGCCTTCTTCTTCGCCACCGTCGCCTCCTCCCTCATCGTTGGCAGCTGTTTTCCCTTTGCCTCTCCTTCTTCTTCGCCACCGTCGCCTCCTGCCTCTAAAAAATTCAGCCTTTTTCATGGAAGGACTAATTTTCCTCCTCCATCGGACTCCGCGCGCCATCTCGCCAGAGGACTCCGCGCGCCATCTCGAAAGAGGACTCCGCGCGCCAATCTCGCCAGCGGACTCCGCGCCCATCTCGCCAGCGGACTCCGCGCCCTTCTCCCCAGCGAACTCCGCGCCCTTCCTGTTTTGGCCTTGTGAATTTGTGTTTTTGCAAATGACTACGGAAGCGATCTCGGTTGAAATTGGGTTGCTTGATATTGGTTGTAAGATATTGGGGTTGATTGGATCTGGGTTGTAAGAAGTTGGAGACGAAACTATTGTCAGCTAAGTAACTGGCGGGTGACTTTTTCTACGTGAAAGAATTGTCAGCAAAATGAATAAATTTCGTCAACTAAGTAACTAGGTGACGACCGAATTTTCGTCAGCTAAGTAACATGGTGACGACCGAATTTTCGTCAGCTAAGTAACATGGTGACGACCGAATTTTCGTCAGCTAAGTAACGTGGTGACGAAATATTCTTCGTCAGCTAAGTAACATGGTGACGAAATTTTTTTCGTCAGCTAAGTAACCTGGTGACGAAAATAGTTTCGTCAACTAAGTAACCTAGTGACGAAGATGACGACCCTTACGTGACGAAATTTTCGTCAGCTATGTGTTTACATGACGACAGAAGCTCTGAGGTGACGAAAAAATTTCGTCACCTAAGAACTTTTTTCTAGTAGTGATAGTTCTTGAGATTTTTCGATCAATTGCTATGTGATGTCGAATGAACTGCGATACAAGTTTGTTGATTGCTTGGATGAATGCAAAATTTTGAGCTTCTTGACTACATATGGATGGTACTTGTGCCGTGCGTATTAAAGGAAGAAAATCAGGTTCAAATGATTATTTGTATCAATGGAATGATTTCAACAATTAGATTGTTGGATCAGAATTATATTTAGATAATTAGATTTGATACTTTCCTAGAATTGTTACATTCTCATTGTATATATGTAAGAGTGCTGTATCTATTTCATATATCAATATACACAAATCTTCATACTCATATTCTTTTATGGTATCAGAGCGGGTTACCCACCTCCTCGTGTGAAGCTTAAATGTCACACGCACTCCACGTCACCACAAATGTTATTTACGTGTTAGGCTTGAAAATTCGCCACACGTGCGGGGGCGTGTTGAGATATCAAACCCACATCGGGAAAAATGGGACCTTGTTTGTGGTTTATAAGGGTTTAGGCCTCTCCACCCATTGGCAATTGGTTTTGGATGTGAACCCCAGACTACTTTATCTCTCCTCTGTCAAGACACACCCCGAATTTTACCTTGAAACCCAAAGTAAGTCTTGCGGGGTCCACCTCCAAGGAAAATTTACCGAAAACTCGGCAATTCTCCCTTGAAAATGGACAACCCTAACCCGGAAAAATTCAAAATACCCTTCTAAAAAGACTCAACCATCCTCGAACTCATCACATAAATAACCAACTAATAAAACCAACTTCATCCTCTGAATATTCGAAAATGTAAATCCTCAGTCTTAGCACACCACCGAAATATTATACAATGACCTCAAGAGTAATCAGAGCTACTAAAAACTAGAGGAAGCAAGAAAATACACTGGTAGGTTTAACAGGTAACCTACTGGTGGAAAGTGGTGGAGAAGTGGGTAACTATGTTTCGCCTCCTACTAGTGCCAACCCGAACTCTGCAGACTGGGCATTTTTAAAACGAAGGGCCCAAGGAAAAACATTTGAAAATGTTAGAGTGAGTGGACAAAAATAAAAGAATAAATAAAGAAAATAATTAACAATATTTATGTTTTCCTAATTTAATTTCTAAAGAAATCGAATGCATGCCTTAAGCGATAAATCTTTTATCTCAAAAATATCGAGCCTCTTCAGCTCAAAAATATACCGACAGCCTTAAACCAACCTTCTACAGCCTAAACAACATTAATCTAACGGCCGGATTTCTAACAAATTAACCGCCTTCACCAATCTTTCAAAAAAATCCAAAACCTATTCAAAACTCCTTCAAAAATTCTAAACTTCATACCATTAAACTCTCCTGAATATTAGACATCTAAAACCATGAAAATCCCCCTAACAGCAGCGGCGGCCGACTCCGGTGACCTCCAATGCCTACCAAAATTTAACAGAATCTTCCTCTCAATCCCTTAGGTCAATCGAACAAAAACATAAAATAGAGCCCTAGAATTTCAACTCACCGATTCTCCTTACCTAGCTCAAGAGGGAGTGAATCCTTTGGAGGGATTGCTGCACGGGAGGAGGGCTTTCAAACGAGCCAAGCGGCTCCGGCTATGGCGGCCGGAGGAGGGAGTTCCGGCGATGGAGAGCTACGGGCAGTCGGACGTGGTTTCTCTCTCACGGCGGCGCTAGGGAGGCTACCACCGGTCCAGGAAGGAAGAGGGAACAAGGGTCGACCGATTGGGACCGGTGCGACGGTCTGTGGTGGCTGGACGACTGTGGACGGGTGTGGGAGACGTCCGGCAGGGAGAGAGAGAGTGAGAGAGTCGGGAGGGAGGAGAGAGAAGAGAGAGAGAGATGTTTTGGGCTTCTTTTTCCAAACCGGTCCAACACAACCAAATAAAACCCAATTCCAAAAATTAACACCCTAAAAATAATACCCTAATAACACTTACATTTTTATTAGCTAAAATTTACCATTTTTACCGTCTTTAAATATTTCTCCTATGAACAATTTCTCCGAAATAATCATCTTTCAACACCCCTCTAGGGACCTTTGAAACTATAAAATCTTTTACGAAGACGGTAAAACTCTTATTAATACCAAGCTAGTAAATATGTTAAAAATTAAGAGTTGGGATGTGACATCCTCTCTCTTCCTCACCCACGCCAAATTCCCATCCCAATTCTTTGTCTTCTGCCGATCTTTCCCAATCCCAACCACCGCTCCCATCTCACTCGCCGCCAGCGTCTCTCCCATCTCACCCGCCACCGGCGTCACCTCCATCCTACCCGCCGTTGGCGTCGCCTCCATCTCACCCGCCACCAACGTCACCCTCATCCTTACCTGTGTCGTCGTCGCTCCCAATATCTTCCACCAGCGGCCATTCAACAACACCGCTGCTCCACCCTCCACACCCCCGTCGACCACCACCATTAGACAACCCGGCCTCCATTCCCGATACTCCCTCACTGCCACCGTCCTCCGGCCCTCCAACATCGTTCTCACCTGACCCGAATCCACTAACCTCCATGAATCAGTCTGCCCTACCAGACACAACATCATCACCTTCTACTACCACAACTTCTCCTGCCACTCCACCATTTGAGGTCCCACGCCAGTTAGATCGGCCTCGGAAACCACCTTCATACCTTACCGATTACAAAACCAACCATGCCGTTCTGCTTGGCCAAGCCGTCGCTCTCCCCTCCACGTCTGGCACTCGGTATCCGCTGCAAAGGTACATTTCCTACTCTGGTTTGTCATCTAATTATCGCTCATTTGTGAACAACATAACTCAATTAGTCGAACCAGTGAATTATGAACAGGCAAGCCGTGATCCATAATGGGTTGCGGCCATGAACACTGAAATTCAAGCTCTAGAAGATAATGGGACATGGTCTATGGTCCCTTTGCCTCCAGGTCAACGCCCTATCGGTTGTAAATGGGTCTTCAACATCAAGTATCATTCTGATTGTACAATTGAACAGTACAAGGCTCGACTTGTCGCCAAGGGATTTAATCAGAGAGAAGGGATTGATTACAAGGACACCTTTGCTCTGGTGGCCAAGTTGATCACTGTACGTTGCTTGTTGGCTATTGCTGCTATCCGTAACTGGCCATTACACAAGATGGACGTCCAAAACGCCTTCTTACATGGCAAACTATTTGAAGAGGTGTATATACTGCCACCACCCGGTTATCACCGACAGGGGGGAATTCAGTTTGTCAGCTCCATAAGTCCTTATACGGCCTCAAACAAGCTTCCCGTAGCTGGTTTCAACGGTTCTCATCATCTATTCAAGAAATCGGTTTCCAACAGTCTCGTGCCGATTATTCTTTGTTGACTCAGGTTCGTGACAATTCTATTACAATGGTGTTGCTTTATGTGGATGACATGATCATAGTAGGGAACAATGAGGAGACCATTCTTAGTCTCAAGCAGTTCCTTAATAGCCGTTTCAAAATTAAAGACCTTGGACCTTTGAAATATTTTTTGGGCATCGAAGTTGTCAAGACCCACCCCAAATTTCACCCTGAAACCCGAGGTAAGTCCTGCGGGGACCACCTCCAAGGAAAATTTACCGAAGAACTCGGCAAACCTCCCTTGAAAATGGACAACCCTAACCCGGAAAAATATAGAACATTCTCTTAACCAAAATATTAATCTTCAACTCAATCCAAATAACCGAATAAAATAATACACAATTATTTTTCCGAAAATATTCAGAGCTACTACAAAAAAGACAACGGAAGCTGATAGAAATCCTAGTGGGTTTAAACAGATAACCTACTGGCAGACAGTAGTAGAAATGTGGGTGACTATGCCTCGTCGCCTCCTTCTAGACCCCACCCGAACTCTGCAGACTGGGCAATTAAAAACGAAGGAAAAGCCTAGGGGAAAATATTTAATTACGTCAGGGTGAGTGGACAAAATAATCTCGACAAGCAATAATATTTTCCCAAGAAAATTGTCAAGAAAAACGCTATACAAGCGACAGCTCAAAAACTGGCAAGGACACGACTAGTTCTGGCTAGTCTCCAAATCTTAAACAAATACAGCCTCTCAGGCTAAAATTATATATTTATATCAGTATGTATTAACACCCGTCTACTCCATGTATGCTATCTATGAATAAGCTTGAAAGTAGATAGTCATACCAGACTACTACGCTCGCGTCTAACGCGCACGTCACCTCATAATGGCATTTTTCCTCAGTATGGGGGAAACGACCGAGTGGTGTAAATACATGCTTACTCCTTGTACGAATTCTATGAATGAATCTAAAAACATAGAATGAACTCGGAAAGTAGAAAGTCGTACAGGGCTACGACGCTTGCGTCTAACGCTCACGTCACCCCATAATGGCATTTTTCCTCATTATGGGGGGAAATCACGTATTGCTAGCTAGCGTTCTCTCATATACATACTATACTCATAACGTTAAATAAAATGAGTATAAACACCGAAATTCTCAATTCAGGATAAATTCCAACAAAGGAAATTATTCAACAATAAAACATTATTTAAAAACAAAGGTCCACTCACAACTTAGGTCTAAGCCTGACGTCGGTCGGAGGTCTACTCTGCTCGAGCCTCCTCGTGTCCTGTTCCAAAACATAAATAATTCCTCAAATAAAATCCCAACGTTTTTAAAGAAAATAGGCATAATTAAATATGAGTTTCCCGCGCTCAACCATGCCTATCGTCCTAAATCTTAACTTCACTGCCAGCCATAAATCTCCATAAATACCGACATCCTCAAAATCACCTTCCAACGTCCTAATCATAAAAAAATATCCAATGGCCGGATTTTAACTTAATAATCCGCCAAAAATACCAAACTTAACAAATTCCAAAACCTATCCAAAACTCCTCCAAAAATTCTAAAAATCATTCCATTAAACTCCTCATAAAAATCTCAACCAAAAACAATTTTTCAGCGGCGGCGGCCGGCGACCAGCTCCGGCGACCTCCAATGCCCACCAAAATTTGACAGCACCTTCCTCTCAACCTCCTCTACAACATTCCTAACTACCACAAACTCCAATTCTAAGCCTAACCATGTCAATCGAACGCAAACACACAATAAAGCCCTAGAAATTCAAATACCGATTTCTCCTTACCTAGCTAAAGATGGAGGGAGCCATTTGGAGGGATTGGAGCACGGGAGGAGGGCTTCCTTTTGAGCCAAGGATCGCCAGCTATGGCTGCCGGAGGAGGGAGTTCCGGCGAGAAAACCGATTCGGCAGTCGGAGCTTCCGGGCGGCGTTTCTCCCTCACGGCGGCGCTAGAGAGGCTGCCACCGGTCTAGAATGAAAGCTGGGTTGGAGACCGAACGATCGGGACCGGTGTGGCGGTCTGGGGCGGCCGGGAAGTCTTCCGGGTGTAAAGAGAGGAAAACCGGGTGCGGGAGAGAAGAGAGAGAATCGGGAGGGAGAAGAGAGTTTTGGGCTTGGCCCAACCGGTTCCAACCCACATATACCCATTCCAAAATTCAACACCCCCAAAATAATACCCCAATAAAAATTACTTTTTACTAGCAAAAAAAATTACCCTTTTTTACCGTCGTCACATTTTCTTCCTTCGAATAATTCTCTCGAAATATTCGTCCCTCAACACACCCCTAGGGACCTTAGGACTAAAAACTCAATGACGAAGACGGTAAAATTCTTATTACCATAATGCTAGTAATTAAGGTAAAATTTAAGAGTCGGGGCGTGACAGAAGTTGCGCGCTCAGAGGCTGGGATTACAATTTGCCAACGAAAGTACACGTTGGATATTTTGGAGGAAGCTGGATTATTGGGAGTGAAACCTACAATAGTACCTATGGAACCTGATTTTGTGTTAACAACAAAGGGAAGTGATGCTCTCAAAGACCCAACCAGGTTTCGACGTCTGATTGGGAAATTGATCTATTTGACAATCACCAGGCCAGACATCATATTTGCTGTCAATACTCTCAGCCAATTCATGCAAGAACCAAAGCTACATCACTTTAAGGCAGCTCTTCGCCTTCTCCATTATCTAAAATCGGTCCCTGGCCAAGGATTATTCTTCTCATCACAAAATCATCTTCAGTTGATTGGTTATTGTGATGCAGATTGGGCTAGATGTCCATTGACACATCGCTCAGTGACAGGATATTGTATTTTCCTTGGACAATCACTTGTCTCATGGAAAAGTAAGAAATAAGCAACGGTGTCTAGATCCTCGGCTGAAGCTGAATATCGTTCGATGGCAGCATCTTCTTGTGAGCTCTCTTGGCTTAGATACTTGTTGACAGATTTATGAGTGCTTCATCCTGAACCAGCATTACTCTTTTGTGACAATCAAGCTGCTTTAAACATAGCAGCGAATCCAGTTTATCATGAGAGAACTAAATAGATTGAGTTAGATTGTCACGCTGTGCGTGAAAGAATTCAGAAGGGGGAAGTCAAAACAGCATATATGCCCACTGGAAATCAAATAGCCGATATGTTTACGAAGCCATTGCAAGCACCTGTTTTTCACACACATCTTGGCAAGTTGGGCGTTCTTGATATCCACACTCCAACTTGAGGGGGAGTATTAAACGAAGAAAATCAGGTTCAAATGATTATTTGTATCAATGGAATGATTTCAGCAATTAGAGTGATTGTTGGATCAGAATTATATTTAGATAATTAGACTTGATACTTTCCTAGAATAGTTACATTCTCATTGTATATATGTAAGAGTGTTGTATCTATTTCATATATCAATATACACAAATCTTCATACTCATATTCTTTTAGTGCGGATTGTGCGACTGCACAAGGCTTCTAATTGTCGTCACAATAATGAGTATTAGGCTTAATTTGATATTGTGGTTTAAAAACTCAATTTTTTAAAAAACCTAGTTTTAAATAAGCAACCCCCACCAGTTTTTTAAAATTGGGGTTATTTGAACTAAAAAGTTTTAGATAAGCAAGTTTTAAGATTTTACCAAACACAAAATATATTCAAAATATGTTCTTGGTTATTCTGCATCATTCTAGGATATTCATTATGTGTGTCTTGGTCTTTTGCCAACATGATATGTAGTTAGAATAAGACTATGTATTCTTTATCATTACCATATTGGTACTTTATAATTTCCTATATAAAGGACTCCTATCAATGAATAAGATGATGATTCTCTATTCTCTTACTAGATCTCTTTGTCTCTACTGTTTATACTTCACACGGGAAGTGTTCAACGACTACTCACGTCCGCTCAGGACAATGCAACCGTGTGGATCTCCGGATCACTAGTTGAGGAGTAGTCTAGCTCTCATTCAAATTGTGAATGCATACAAAAAGGTACGGAAAATCAAAAATGAGGACAAGAATGTTATCCTCATGATTGCGGATTTCAAAGATTTGGATCCAGCTCTTGATGCCCTTGATTTTGATGTCATCGGCTAGACTCTGATTTTCTTTCCAAGCTATATGTAATAAGGCGTCGTATCGACATCCTTCATTTATTCGAGACCTCGATGTACTCACATTAGCAATAATGAATGTCTTGAGAATTTTTCGAAGTTATGAAACTATTCTCATCAGGGTGCGTCGTATCGAGGTTTCTAAATTAGGACTATGTCTCTACTGCTTTTTGTAGCTTCTTTCAATCATTCTAAATGGTTCAAGTGAAACTATTTACTCACTTATCTACCCTTTTTGTAGATATGTCTCATAGAGACCATGAGTGCTTCGCAGATAGTGGAACTACCCACAACATTCTAAGGAACCGGCATGTAAATCTTTTTTGACTACAATAATTGAATCATACCGGTCATTTAGGGATGCGGTTAAGCTTGCATCTTGATGCATTATGGCATCATGATCGACATCACAGATACCCTCTATGCATTGAGAGACAATCGAACCATGTTGAGCTTTAAAGACATTCATGCTAATAGTTTTCATTTGAAAACACATTATGAGAATGAACAAGAATTCTTTTGTATATACCTTCTCATGAATGAGGACTGAAAGTCAATCTAGTGGACTGTATGCTATGATTCGAATATCGAATCACATGTTGTCGCCAAACATGATATTTGGGACACCGACTCATATAGACTTTGGTTTGACCAAATCGGTCATCCTAGAAGAGATATAATGGTCCAAATTTTGAGAAATTCTCATGGACATCTATTCTTCCTCTCAAAACGAAGACATTTGGGATCTAACTTCTCCATGAAGCATGATGGTGACACCATGGATGTAAATGGCGGCACCCTGGAGACATTGACGTCACCCGAACACGGCTCCAACTTCCTGGAGGCCGTCCGATCAATTCCTCAAGCAATTGAGGTGCACCGGCCTTCCCTCGATGTCTCATTGGCCCCCTGCAATGCTCATTGCTCATTTTTAGAGCATATTTTTTAGCGAAATTAAGAGTGAGACCCTCTTACGCTAAATGACACAAAAGTGAACATTCCATTCTTACATCAAACTATGTAGATAGATACAACCAACTTGCGGACACCTTTTTATGCTTTATGGTGTTGGTTGAAGTGTTAATACAACGGTCACGTGTTACATCATTATCTACTGCTTATGCTGCTCATACTTATATGGGCTCAATACCCATTCTTTAAAGAAGTTTATCGGGATATAAGTTGAAGTGTCTTGTACCCCATGTTCACACGCAATACGGTCTGACCGAGGCTACGACCAAGCAACTTTAGCTTGTCGCTCGAACATTATTGATGCGCACTAATCTTTCTATTGCGTCTTGAGACTATGCAATATTTGCATGCAACTTTACTATTCATCTACAACCCACCATCATTGAATATTTTTCTACTACAGCTATGCAATATTTGCATGCAGCTTTACTATTCATCTACAACCCACCATCATTGAATATTTTTGTACTACAGCTCGTGACTGTGTACGAGGATTGACACGAAATTGCAATCCTTGAGCTCAACAGGATTGAAACGGATCTTCAATCCTTGAGCTCGGCTAGTTGTTATTTCTAGGTGCTAAATCGCAATGCCACTGCGCACAATGATGGGTCATTTAAGATGAATAAGTACTTAGGTTGGATATGAACCTCCACCTATAATCCGCCTATGTAGAAACCTTGTCAGGCGATCTCTTTCACCGCTATATTGCGGATTGTCACCTTGATGAGACAATATTCCCACTGTTAGGGGGAGATAAGAACACAAGTGTTCAAGTGGAACGACGTGAATTATCGTGATTTGTCCCCACTAAGTCTCATCTTGATCCCAAATGCTTAAAGTGTTAAAGTGACGAGATCACATGTTACAAATATGTCTGCAAGGATTGATGTCTTATCAAGAGGACATGGCGCGACCAAAAGGAGTTGGTCTTGACGCCATCACCGTAGATGGTGATAAGGTGACGCCCTATAGTGGCAAAATTGGTGTCACTAGGCCGTGTGGCTCCCCAAAATGAGGGAGGCCCTTAGGTTCGATACTTTCTAGCACTAAGAAGAAAGCGATAACCTGATCCATTGATCAGTGATACTCAAATCCGTCTCATGAAGTTTGAATTGTGATTATCGTTGGGGGACGTCTCAATGTCAAATCAAATTCATATAAAGATATCTACAAGTATTACACTAGTGTACATGAGGACGTGGGATAATGAGTCTATTATCGAACCATCCTTTGTTGATGGATATCAACTTAGTTGATTGGCTTAATGGAAAGATGTGATCCAACATTAACAAAGAGATAGGTCCTTGGGCAGGTTATGCCGACACCACAAGCTAAACCCTATCAACTATACCTTTGTTAGATAGCGTAGTGAGAACAAGAACTTAGACTCACCTTATGGCGCAAGGTCTCTCATTAACACGCATTGAGATCGACTACGATGAGATATGCTCTCGTAATGGATGTCATTGCACTCCACTACTTTTTCAGTCTGGTAGTTTTCCGAATAACTGAACATGCAGCCTATGAATGTGGTCATAATAACATCTTTACGGGATCAGAGATATACATGAAGATCTTAAACAAACTTTATTCACCCAAATCAAGTGGTTCCAGACCACAGAAGCGTGCGTTTGCAAGAGAGGTTGAAATGCACACTAAGTAAGTACTTGATTTGGAAGTGATATGATGAATTATGCCTTTGCCTGTTCATTCCGGATTTACATGGACTCTTGATGGATCAAGAGATGCCAATATGTATCAACATCCGAAGTTAGAATGAAAAAAATCTTGGGAAGACATAATCTCGAAAAAGCACTCGATGACTGTATTGATGATAATTTTCCATCAATCGGCTTAGGCGCTCTAACGAAAGTGAGGCCTACATATACCCAATGATTAGTCAAAGTCTTTACTCTAAAGAGAGATCTGTTGTTTTGTCTAAAGAAAGATGACAAATATGTGTTAAGAGATGGAATTCTCATCTAAGTATAATAAGACGCATCAATGTACTCAACACAATAAGAAAGACTTGACATCTCATTCGCTATGAAAAGTTGTAAAGCTAAGTGTAGCTATACGCCCACGCAACGCCAATGTAATGGCAGTAACTCATTTTTTCAATACTTAATTGTATCAAAGGTTGAGGGTTATTCTATCCCTACATAAGAAAGACACATCAAAAGCGAAATCAGAATCTGCCAAGTTTCATAGGTCAAATTCCACGGGACATACATGAAATCTCACTCACTAGAAATTGGTACTATTGGAAAGGTCTATATGTCTACTTTCCAGGGACACCAACCATTTGATCATACCTATCATATTGAGTGAGTTATGGCCGTTTTCGTAAAGTAGGATGAATCTATCCGAGAATCTAATTTTGGCAAAACAGTCAACTTCGACGGGACTTTGTGAATAGCTCCTGATAAACCAGAACGTGTGTAATATACGGTTGGAAAGCTAAATGAGTCTAGTTTCTAAAAACATTTACGGTTCGTTCATACATATTCCCTAGAGGAAGTTACGACTGTTCTAGTACCCCATGGTCATGCTGCATAAAAAACTGATTTCCAGCGCGAACTTATGTTTTGAGTTCACAAGCAGCCTTCTCCTCAAGATCTAAGTGTAAAAGATCGTTTGAGGACAATACGGCATGATCTAGTTAATCATTGCCTAATGTCACATTTAAAGACATGTTAAAGAGCATTGACATGCTAAATTATTGAAACTTCCGTGATTAGTTAGAATCAGGAAGTGCCCTATGATTGATGTAAAAATCAGGGGGAGATGCAGACTTCAGGGGGAGTCTAGCACGTACATGTCATTATCAAATGTGAAGGGTGCGGTTGTGTCGTATCAACCATGTTGTGCTCTTTTTCCCTTAGACCAAGACTTTTGTCCCACTAGGTTTTTGCTTGGCAAAGTTTTTAACGAGGCAACATCGCATGCATCGTTTGTCTCTTGCAGAGATCATTGATCAACATGAAGTTGTTCATGAATGTGTTTGGTTAAGGTTAATCATTACACATGACAGACTTACTTAAGTCTTGGTTTAAATCTACTTTTGAGAAACATGTGAAAAGCATTAGAATGCAGCGTTTATCAAGTCTCTCTGATTAAGATACTTATCAGAGGGAGCATTATATGATCGAGTTCTCAATGAAGTAGTTGGTGCGTTGTACTATTTTTCTCCTACGATCAATGTTTAGTTTTTCTCCCACAAGATTTTTGTTACTTGACGAGGTTTTTGACGAGGCAACATATCAACACCACCGGCATAAGGGCGCGCGGCATAAGGGGGAGTAATCTAGGATTTATGCATCATTCTAGGATATTCCTTATGTGTGTCTTGACCTTTTGCCAACATGATATGTAGTTATAATAGGACTATGTATTCCTTATCATTATTTTATTGGTACTTTGTAATTCCCTATATAAAGGGCTCTTATCAATGAATAAGATAATGATTCTCTATTCTCTTACTAGATCTCTTTGTCTCTACTGTTTATACTTTATCAAAATAGTGATTATAAGTGATTTTAATTCTCAAAACTTAATACTACACTGGGTCTTAATTAAATAAATAAATAAAACTCAAATGTTAACAATTGAGGCTGTAGAAGAATTGGTTAAACCTCATGAAGCGTTACAAAATGTGTTACACCATCTTGATATTAATATTCATAATGTCAGCCGGCAAGCCGACAGAGCTATGATAATGGATCAAAGATTTTGAGGAAACACAAAGGTGTTAAAAAAAAAAAAAAAAAAACTCTTAGGTATCAATCATAGAGCAATTTATATACATTGTGGCTCTCATCTTCTCAATTTCACACGGTCATATATAACAAACTCTTGTGGTTGATGGCGCATTGCTAGGAGGCTAGGGCTGCATCACCTCCTTGGTTAGGCTGTTGATGGTGGATCTCACAATGTTGGGGCAACAACGATGGTTTCAGGGTAGGGTGTCAGCAGCGCTGCACGTTGGTTGATGGCTGTTAGGGTTGTTTTGGCCACGATCCTCAGCGCGCGGAGCAGAGGTTTCTAGCGAACAAAGAGGGAGGATGAGTGTTGCGGGCGTGCCACCTCGCGGACGAGGAAAGAGGTTGTAGGGGGTGCGCTTGACTTCTTGATCAGGCAACGGGGGTTACAGGTGCCACCTCAGAGGAGAATTTACGAGCACGAGCGAATCGATACTCACGGCGGCGCGAGCAGAGCAACTAAAGGGAGTTCAGAGAGAAGCTAAAAGGGGTAGAGTCCGGAGAGCTCTGGAAAAAGACCTAGGCGGCGGCGCTTAGGGTTAGGGTTTCGAGGGGGGCTCGAATGGTAACTGGGTTTCAGTTGTATTGTGTTTGTTGTTTGTATTGATTTTGATAGAGAGTTCTGTTAGGGTTCGAGCCCCCTTATATAGTAGTTCGGCAGAAGCAAAGTGATTAGAATCCAAGTCGGACTCTGAAACACTAATTCACAAGGACACTGCTTCGTCTATGCGAACCAACCAATTGGTGACACCTGCCCAGTTCGCACACTCCATTCCGCATAGGGCATTGCTTCCGCTCTGCCAACTGTAGACTCCTATGCGAATTGGAATTAGAAGCATCCTCATCTCGCGGGCTGCTACAGGGTGCTATCTCGCGTGCTTCTGTAGCTCGCGTCCATTTCGCGGGCTATTGCAGCTCGCGAGACTTAGAAGGGCTTTTTATATTTAATGGGCCACAGGGGTTGGCCCGAAGCATGTCAAAGACTTGTCAAAGTCTTCAACGTTTGTCGTGGTGCGCGCGGACTCCGCCTGTTTGCTTCCTCGCGAAGTCCTCTACGCGAGCCAGTTCGCCAGTTCGCCTCGCCTACGCGGAAAGTCAATCTCGCCTCGCCTATGCGGACTGGCAATCTCGCCTCGCCTCGCAAAGTGCATTTCCTCCTCGCCTATGCGGAGAGTCCATCTCGCCTCGCCTACGCGGACTGGCAAATAGTAATTCCGCGCGCGAGCTAAGTGTTCCACGCGAACTGCGTAGTCCACCTATGTCCATTCCGCGTGCGAGCTAAGTGAAGTCAAGTTCTCATGCAGTTCGTTCCGCGCGAAGTCTAACTTGGCTCGCGTGGTCTCACTGGCGAGTTATCACTTGTAAACTTAGAGAAACTCCATCTCGCCGGTATGACATGGTCCAAGAAATAATTAATAACACACATAGACAATTACTGTCCAGTAAAATATTAATTTAGGCGTAAACAAGGGTTTCCATCAGGGCGACATTGGCTGGGTTTTGCTGGGCTTGGGTAGTTATTTTGTTTTTTCATTTTATTTCTTTTTTTGGTTCATATCTTTTTTCATGAAAGGATATTGGGTCTTTTATCATCTTATCTTAAACGAGATAGATCGCAAAAGAAATAGAGACTCGGTGGTCTTTTAATTGAAACTTATATTTTATTAGCCAGACTCTATAATTTCTTTATTTTGAGTTTCATACAATAAGGTGGGTATATTAAGAGATTGCTAGTATAGTTTGCTCTTTTTTGGGTGGATTTGTAATAGTTTCTACGAAACGGTTCTTTCTGTCACTCTTACTGAGGAGAATCGTTTTTGTAGTGCTTGCTGAGCTAATAAATGATGACATCTTTTGATAAAATAAAAAGGTATCTATCATTAGAGAAGTTTTACTCATTATTACTTTTTTCCTTTTCTTTGAGGTAAGAGGATAACTCCGTTAGGCTTAATATAGCCAATATCGACTGATGGTCAAGCGGAGATGAACTCAGGTACAATCAAACAATGATCAGTAATCCATTAGGCTTGTGTTGATGATTATATTATTTTACTCATCAACATATATAGCATTATATGATGATTATTTGTCATTATATCGTTGATTATAGAAGATTTTTAGGCAGGATTTTGACAGTTCAACGGTCAGTACCTCGTCTATCTAAAGCATAGTCTGTTTCATTTTTGAACATTTAAGCAACTTAAAATCATGCGCACTGTTCAAGCTCCAAATACATTGTTCCTGAAGAATTGAATAGTTTCATAGCAGTTACGTTTAAAGTTAAGTTGTTTTGTTTTGAACTCTTAGATTTACATCTAACGATGGTTGATCATGGATCTCTAATTTCTTGGTCAGTAACTGACCAGTTGAACATGACTGAGTTTCATAGTTAGATAGTCTTCTGAACCATTTGGCAAATAGAGCCATTGGTTTCAAAATAAATTCGATGGGAGCCAAAATATTTGGCCAGTGACATATATCATGAATGTTTTGTTTGGGAAAGCCATAAAAAAAATTTGGCCAAATTCCTTGCGGTGGGAATTGCTATTTGGCTCCCCAACAGTAGGAGAAGTTTCCAACTTACACTTGCCTGGCTTCTGTTTGATCTAATGCACAAACTCTGGCCATTGCTATTGTAATGGAGGGATCAAGAAAGCCAAGAATGGCAATGAGAGAATAGCCCTTTTTGCCTGGCTTTCCTACTTTCAACCATAGCTCAAGCTAAAACTAATGAAACCTTTGCTTATATTAATTAATAGAACACAAGCATAGGATGGCTTACCTTCTCCCATTCATACTCTTCAAACCCCCACCAGTAATAAACCTAATGCATTTGTCATGTATGATCAATTGTATATATAGTTCATATATACAAAGTAGTGAAACATTTCTGTTTTGAAGAAGATGGATCAAAATCTTGAATCCAAAGGCAGAGTTTGCGTTACGGGAGCTTCTGGCTTTCTAGCATCTTGGCTTATTAAGCGACTTCTCTTGTCAGGATATCATGTAACTGGAACTGTCAGAGATCCAGGTATCCCCTAAGGTTGAAATAAGTTTTAATGTAGTGGATATAGTTCTCATTATAAAACAATGATCATCTGGTTGATCTATGTATATGTTCTAAGGAAACCACAAGAAATTGGTACATTTGTTGAGGCTGGAAGGAGCTAAAGAAAGACTGAGATTGGTGAAGGCTGACTTAGTTGAGGAAGGTAGCTTTGATGATGCAATCTTCGGGTGTCATGGTGTCTTCCACTCAGCTTCTCCTGTACTCAAACCTTCATCTGATCCAAAGGCATGTTGCATGCATAATCTGAGATAAGAATATGTAACATGTTATGTTGTCGCACTATGCATCTAGACCATGTCAGGTAGCGATGTAACGTTTTGCCTAAGATCATTGTACACAAATTGAGTATTGTGGTGTTTTGTGTTCTGCAACACAGAAAGAAATCTTGGATCCAGCTATTAAGGGAACGTTGAATGTGCTTCGTTCATGTAAGAAGAATCCATCTCTAAGGCGTGTGGTTCTCACATCGTCTTCTTCAGCGGTAAGGGTGAGAGCTGGTGATGATTTTGACCCTAATATTCCATTGGATGAGTCATCTTGGAGCTCTGTGGAACTCTGCGAAAAACTTCAGGTACCCTTAAAAAACTACTCCCTCTTTCTGTCCTTGTTGAAGTTTCAAATTTGTTGATTTTCATTCCCAAATTTTTGATATCAAATCCTCTTCCCTAGTACAAATAGTTATAAGATAGTGCAATTAATAATAGTCGAGGGTTCTGTCGAATTCATCTTAATTTGAATTAAGCTGCTCTTCTTATATATAATTCTAGCACTTGTGAAGCAAGTCAAGCAATGTGTTTTTAAATTGATCTATGCTAGTAGCCTAGTCCATTTCTCAAACTCGTATTTGCTTTCTTTTGCATAAGATAACCTATAAACGCTACTGACAATTTATCTGCACCAAGATTTGGTACCCTTTATCAAAAATTTTAGCTGAGAAGGCAGCATGGGAGTTTTGCAAAGCAAATGGGATCGATTTAGTAACCGTTCTACCCACATTTGTCATTGGACCTAGTTTGCCACCTGATCTATGTTCTACTGCATCTGATATACTTGGCCTGCTCAAGGGTAATCTAACACTCATTCTGGTTTAATTTATCTGGTCTATAAATTGTTAAGTTCTTCATTGTTTGAAAAATCAAGCAGGGGAAACAGAAAAGTTCAATTTTCATGGAAGAATGGGATATGTTCACATCGATGATGTTGCACTTTGCCACATCCTAGTTTATGAGCATGAAAGTGCTCATGGTCGATACCTTTGCAACTCGACAGTGCTTGACAACAATGAGTTATCATCCTTGCTATCCACACGATACCCTTCCTTACCTATACCCGAAAGGTTTGTATATAACCGGCACAATAAATCCCTCTAAGATCGATGTCTTCACTTGTCTTCAATAGTACACTAACCGGATGATGAACTGTTGTTAAATGTCCTTTTCAAATGGGATTTTTCAGGTTTGAGGAACTGGAAAGGCCACACTATGATTTGAGCACTTCAAAGTTGAAGAGTCTAGGATTCAAGTTCAAGACCATCCAAGAGATGTTTGATGATTGCATTGCCTCTCTGGTGGAGCAAGGACATCTTTCTCCACTCTAGCTAGCCATACGTTGTGCTTTGTGATCTATCTTGTCCTAGTGAATAAATGTCTAGACTTGGGAAGTCAATAAACTAAGGCAATGATTATTTCATGGTCCAATACCTTGGCATTGAACGGGGAGTTTTACTTTTGGATACACTCTTGTACACGATGTCAATTTCTTGGTACAGCATTTAGCATGATTGTATGAAGTATCATGTCTGGCCTTCGAGTCCCAACTTCCATCAACCTATAACCAACACGTACGAGGGGGCATTCGGATTTGTGCGTGACAACGTACCCAGAAAATAAGAATTCCTAACGTATTCTTCTGTCATTTCCTGGAGATTCTTTGCTTGCTGTACCATCTGGACCCCCGAATAATTGGATGAGAAGCCTCACAGCCACCACAGAAAAATCTTGGTAGCCCGACACCGACATTAAGGACACGTGTCCACGTGATCAACCAGTGATCCTGAGGCTGCAAATGCTGCCACGTGTCCGTCACTACCCTATGTGACATGGACGTTTCTTCGCGTGTATCGTGTAAAAGCTGGGTAACAACATCACTTCACTGCAGTGCTGCGTGGACAAACATTAAATCTCATCAGAAGAAGAAGAAGGATTGGATAATAAGATTTGATGGGAGAAGTTGATAGAAGCCCGTTTACAGGGTTGTCCCTCAATCAGTCAATCCTGTTTGTTTTGTTTTGTTTTGTTAGTTCAGGAAACTGTTTGTATACCCAGCTAGGGTTTATCCGGATAAGATGGTAAGAGATTACTAGACAAGTAAATAGTACCTATAGGTAAAATGAGACAAACAAAGATTCATCTGTATCAAGGAATTATTGATACGGACCTGACAACAGATCCGAGACACCAGAAATAATTCACAAGTAACACGTTTTTACTTTTTTGACGCAAGATAAAATATACTTACTCATCTAGAGTATCTTACAATGTGTATGAGGTATGTGATTCAAAATAATCCAAAACCGTACTAGCTCTCACAAGCCACAACTGCTTGAACCCATTTTCGAGATTTAGAATTTACTCTATAAGTTTAACTCACGTATGCGACTTAAGCAATTGTCTAGTTAAGAAACCAAATGTTATGATCTGATGACACCACTCGATGTAATCCCCAAACATAAATCATGCTAGGAATTGAAGTTTGGTAGGTTTTCCCCACTCATTCAACATGGTAGCACAATAATGCAAATGCCATTTGCATTGATATGAAGGGATAAATGCATTTCTTATGTGACAAGGAAGCTAGCATTGCTTCTTCTTTTATTTGACAGATGAGTGAGCATTCAATGCCAAGTCTTTAGGCAACCCCTTCCATATCCATGGACAAGTAGACCTATAATTGTCACCCATGCTCGTACATTTATGTGTTACAACTTACGATTATGACCAATATTTTCATCTGTCATTTCACAATACGTGACTAGAATGGTGTCTATATGACTCGTATAGACACTCAGTCACAGATATTTTCTTTATAATGCTATCAAGTTATCAAGGTAGGACTTATTTTCACCACTCATTTCTTAATGACTGATTGCTGTGACTAGTATGCAAAAGGGTGTCTATGCGACTCGTACAGACACTCTTCATATGCAAGAATTTCCTTTAGTGCAATCAAGTTATCAAGGTAGAGACTTGTCTATCAAACGAGATTAATACCGACTATGCAGGCCATGTGTATGACAAAATGTCTCACCCAGCGGATGTTAACACTTGTTTGTGTGTGCGTGGAAGTTTACAAACCCGTACTGCTCTGTGGTCCTCAAGCCTATGAGACACAAGTTTCCAAAGTGATGTTGAAATTTATCTTTACAACTTTGAAGGAATGCCTCAAGTCCTACTGGTGTTGTTTCTGTGGCCCTATAGCTAGTTTAACCTGTTCCCATCTGCATTTATGTTTGGCATGTCATAATTATTGCCTGCAGTTTTACCTCATGGGCAGGGAAATGTGACAGATTTACTTGCAGAGAATAATGGGGGTTGGATAAAGAGGAAGGAGATCAATGGTCTATGTGCAATTGTACATAGTAAGAGAGTAGAAAACAAGGGTTCTGATGAAAACCAAAGTATACTATATGCATGCTTAAATGTGGTTTGGGAGGCATATTTATTAAGGAAGCTGAGAGACTTTATCTTCTCTGGTAGTCTATCTTTTTTGCTATCTTTACAACCTGACCCAGATAGACTACTCTGAGATAAAGCTTCACATTTCTGATACTGTATACAGTGGAGACAGAGGAAGTCAGTGAAGAGAAGTTATGAGGATGGAGATGATTGGAGAAGTTGATGATACCTTATAAATTTGCCATATTTGTCAAGGAAGAGCACTCTTGGCTTCATTACTCAAATTGCAGCAGTATTGAACAGTTTGTTTCTTTCTGATGAAACATCAAGAACTTGCTCCATTCCCATAGTTCTTGCAGGCAGGTTTTTCTCATACCAAATTTTCTTTATTGCTCGTTTGCCATTTATGTCATTTAGGACATCATCTTAATTACTTTATGATCATTGAGTTACATAAAAGTAAAGCCTCTGTAGTGCAATAGCAACTCCAGCTCAAATTCTAGCTGGATTTTCTTGGTATGCATGCTCAAGGGGTTTTTGTCTTAAAGTTTTGGGATTTAATTACTCAAGTAAATTATGGTCCACAGAATTTTCACTATATATAGGCACAAAAGAGAAGAAGATTTCCATTTATAAACTCCTGTAGTCCAAGTTTGTGTATTACAACAATTGTTGTACACCCTCTGCTTAATTTGGTAAAACATTCTACTTCTATAATGATGGCAGATGGTTAATTTTCTGTATTGACTGAAGAGAGATTTATATAGTAATGGAGAAATCAGAGGGAGCTGCTGAAAATAAGAAGAAATTAGCAGCGCAAGAGAGAAATGATGTCGGAATACATCCTAGTAGTAAGCTGGAAAGTGGATCATCAAGTACTTCATTTAAGTGGATGGCATTCGATACACAAGCAGCTGAAGAGTCTAGCAACACTGCTGCTGCTTCTTCTGGTGACATTGATGGTATTGTAGATTCGAAAATCATAACCGAGAAGGCGAGCATAGTGGCAAGGACAGCAGAATGGGGAGTTGTGGTGAAGCCGGATGATGTTGGTGAGGGGAGCTTTAAGGTCATGGGGAGGTCTTCAGATGATGGGAACAGAAGCAAAAACACATCAGGGAGATTTGAATCAACAAGGACATCATCAGAGTCAAGTCATGGGTCTGATCAAGTGGCTAATCCAAGGGTGTCAAGTGAATTGAAGACAGCTTTGGCTACATTGCAGCAGACTTTTGTTGTATCTGATGCCACAAAACCTGATTGCCCAATCATGTATGCCAGCAGTGGCTTCTTTACCATGACTGGTTACTCTTCGAAAGAGGTCATTGGAAGAAACTGGTAAGCTACTATTATTTTATTGTTGTTTAAATTCTCGCGAACCCGTTAAATTAATTATTATTTACTATGTGTATTTTACATATTAATCCGATCTATAAGACAGCCAAAATATGTTCAACAACAGAAATTTTCACATAAAATGTAAATCAACTCCACTACAATAGTAAGACCACATCCATAGTCTACACTAGTGTATAAATACATGATACCAAGATTATCCATAGTACATACACTAGACTACATCATTAGGAAATACTCCCCGAAATACGGCACGGTGTCAGAGGCGCCAAAAGAACCGACCATGTAGTATAAAGCCTAAACAAAACGTCCGAACCCACTTCACAGTCTTCACTCTTGTTCAGTTCACAAACACCCGCCACCGGGCCACCGTCCACGGCTTTCCTTTATTCTTTCACAAATGAATACTTCAACTTCTATCAAACTTAGTTTTGCCCATTGCGGCATTGCTTGTAAGTTTTAGTTTCCAATTACTTTCATAGACCCCATTCTGGGTAGCTCCAAAAGAAGTAAAGAAACAAAGGAGTTGGGTGATCTAAGATTCTGATATGTTTTTGGTTGCAGTCGGTTTCTTCAGGGACCGGAAACAGACCAGAATGAAGTGGCCAAAATCCGAAACGCAGTCAAAACTGGTTCAAGCTACTGCGGTAGGCTCTACAACTATAAGAAAGATGGCACTCCTTTCTGGAATCTTCTCACCGTCACCCCAATCAAAGATGACACTGGAAAGACCATCAAGTTTATTGGGTCAGTCCTCAATTTCTGAAATTCTCTGCCTTTTTTCTAGTTTCAATCATACTAATGTACTTAAAAATGCTATCTTTAAGTTCTAATGTACTTCAAAGATGGTATCTTTATGTGTATAATGCAAGGAATGAGTTATATATGGACATTTTAGTTTTGTGCTGGTGTTTCATGAATTTTGACCATGTCTTGTAGCAAAAGTTTACATGTTGGTTTTGTGCAGAATGCAGGTTGAGGTCAGCAAGTACACAGAAGGGGTGAATGAGAAGGCATTGAGGCCAAATGGGTTGCCCAAGTCACTCATCCGTTACGACGGTAAGCTTGTTTGCTCAATTGGGTTGGTAGCATCAGTGTTACTGCACTTCTTATTTGTTATGTTCGTATTACAGCTCGACAAAAGGAGAAGGCATTAGGTTCTATTGTGGAAGTTGTACAAACTGTGAAACATCCACGTAAAAATCATGAAGAGCCTGATAACATGAACCTTGATTATGTTCTTCCTAAATCTGCTGCAATGAGCACGCCCAGCAGACAAACTCCTCAGGCGGATGTGAAGGGTGATGCATCTCGGGGGAGATTTTCCCAGGATGCAGGCAAATATCCTAAAAAGTCAGAGCGCAGCCCCTCATTGGGGTTAGTACTTTATCTTTACGAACCCAAATTAGTTGCTTTCCATATAGGTTAAGGGCTTGAGGCTAACTATTAAACCTTGAAATTCAGCATTATGCGCCCTTTTCTTTCATTAGTTGTGTCATCTCTATTCAGCCTGATGTGTATGACTTTTTGATTAAATGTTGATATTTTCCTGCAGAACTAGATCAAAGTCTCTAACTGCAGGCAGGCATGAAAAAGAACCATTTGTTGAACCAGAGGTTTTAATGACCACGGATATAGAACGCTCTGATAGTTGGGACTGCACTGAAAGAGAAAGGGATATACGCCAAGGAATGGACCTAGCAACCACATTGGAACGCATTGAAAAGAACTTTGTGATTTCTGATCCTAGAATTCCTGATAATCCAATTGTAAGAATATATATATATATATATATATATATATATATATATATATATATATATATATTTCTTTGAACTATTATATATATTTTAGTTAAACATGGAAACTTTTCTCCTACTCGTACTCTCATGTATTTATTCTCTCTCAAACTCCATGTCAATATTGACATGTACTAACGACCTGAAGAAATACTGAAGATCTCCGAATACCCAACCTCAAGTTTTATTGTTGTTATGTTCTTTTCTCTATCCACTTTTTTGGAATATTTACAATTTTCTTGTAGCATTATCTATCACACTTCTGTATCTTGCAGTGCCAAGTCTTTATGAGATCTTATAAACATTATGAGCATTATCATCTCTTTTGCAAACTCCATTTAAAAATGCACTTAGACACTATATTTTTTATTTTGAAATGACTCTGATAACCCTTTCCTCTTTTGTTGCAGATATTTGCATCTGATAGTTTTCTAGAACTGACGGAATATACACGTGAGGAAATTCTGGGAAGAAATTGTCGGTAAGAAGTCCATTCTGTATATGCCTTATCTTGCAAAGTTCATTTTATTGCATTGAATTCACACTTATACTTGAGATGACAGCACTGAATTCCTGTCATTTGCTTTTTTGTTTTTCTGTTTTTATTTTTGAATAATAGTGGAATTTATTCATCTTTATTATATGAAATTAGAAGTCAGTATTTTCTGTTAACACTGCAATCAAATCTCCCTCTAATACTATCTGTCAATTTTCTGTTACCAATGGAAATATGATTAATTTTTAATTCTCTACTCTGTAGTTTTCTTCAAGGTCCCGAAACAGATCAAGCAACAGTCCAAAAAATAAGAGATGCCATCAGAGAACAACGTGAAATTACTGTACAGTTAATCAACTATACTAAGAGTGGTAAGAACATTCATCGGACTTTTGATTCCACAAAATGCTATAAAAATTCAAATGTCAATTTTATGAGATTAGTTTCACTAGTTCATTCTGCTTGCAACACCATAAAAGTCCAAGCGTCAAGCGTCATACAGTGTACATTTCTTTTTCAGCTGTACTTTCTGTGTGTCAGTGTGTGTGAATCTTTTTTTCTTTTCTTTTTTTATATTGTAAAAGACTTCAGGTTGTCCTCTAGTTTTGCTTTTCTGATTTTCCACCTGACTTTCAGGAAAGAAGTTTTGGAACTTGTTCCACTTGCAACCCATGCGTGACCATAAGGTAACTACGAGGTTCTTATTCTTAGTTGAATATGAAACTATATAGGCTGCATATATCATTTTGGTCTTTTTGTCTTCTGAGCGTCTTGTAAATTATGTAGGGTGAACTTCAATATTTCATTGGTGTCCAATTGGATGGTAGTGATCATGTAGAACCTCTGCGAAATCGCCTATCAGAGAGAGCAGAGCTAGAAAGTGCTAAAGTGGTAATTGTGTTTCTATTATTTTCTTACTGTTTGTACAACTTTTATGCTCAATCATGTATGTAAATTGAGTAGTTTGAGTGTTTCTAATCATTATGCCTAACCCTAATGCGCCATTTTCAAAATAGTAATGCTAAGTGTACCACATTTTGACCACAGGATGTGGCAATTGATGTGGCTGTTAAACATACGATCATGTCAAACATACCAAATGAGTAGACCAAAGTTTGACTGCCACATTTTGTGGTTTATAAGTGGTTCACCATTTTTTTTAAGTGGTTTACCAAATTGTGCTTCACTCATTGTCCAAACAGTCACAATTATATTTGTGCAGAGCAATGATAGTTCAGGAAGTTAGCTTGGAATTCTTATCTTTTGATCATTCCAAATATCTGATTAACTGAAAAGAAATAAAAGAAGAAAAGAATAGCCCTTCTCCTTTTGATGCTTCAGCATTTTTATTGTCTTGTGTGGAAGAACCATTTTCTTCCAGATGTTTATATTATTTCTTAAGAGAATCTCTCTCTCTCTCTCTCTCTCTCTCTCAACAGGTGAAAGCTACTGCAGTAAATGTTAACGAGGCTGTCCGAGAACTTCCTGATGCGAACTTGGTAAGGTACTCCTTTTCCTCTGAATTATGCTGGTGTAGAAGATTCTTATACATGTCTTTTTTTAAAAGAATATAAGATTTTGAATATTTGCATATATCTATCTAGATTGGGAAAAAATAAATGTCTTTGGCGATATGTACCAAAAGAAACTGTCCAAGACAGTATCTTTTTGTTAGTTTCTACATGTTTAATCCAAGGATAATGTGATTTTATCTATGGCTATATTTATCAACTATAGCTGATGCAAATCTTATTTCATTATTTAGAGACCAGAAGATCTGTGGGCAATTCATTCTCAGCCAGTCTTCCCGAAACCTCACAAGAGGGATAGTGCTAGTTGGCTAGCAATACAAGAGGTACCAATTTGTAATTAATAGTTACTTCCTGATAGTTTTCAGATTGGATATGTTCTCAATCATAAGCTGTCTCCTGAATTACGTCTTCTGTTTTTTCATTCTTATACATTTCCTCTAGATTACCTCACATGGCGAAAAAATTGATCTGCATCATTTTAAGCCAATAAAACCATTGGGTTGTGGCGATACTGGCAGGTACTGTAAAATGCTGAGATTTGTTGACTGAGATGCTGTGTTGCATGTCAGTCACTATGTTAGGATTTTTAACTGGAAAAAAGTACGCAATTTGTAGTCTGTCATACAATATTTGTCTTTTTATATTTCTTACATTTCTATGTAATATTTGTAGTGTCCATTTGGTGGAACTAAATGGTACTTCTATATTGTATGCTATGAAGGCAATGGAGAAGTCAATAATGTTGAATCGTAACAAGGTATGTACATATAAGAGAACCCATGTTTTTAAGCAACACAGAATTATGTATCTCCCGGAATGAAGCTTCACATTCTTTTTCATGAATGCATGTCTGAAATCTGTATGTATATGCCCTCTAGTTTGCATAAGTCCATGGCGTCGTTCCCATGTATACATGTGCTCTGTACAGATATTGCTTATTTAGAACTGGTATAGTGACATATTTAATATCCCTGTTTCTTCTGAGGGTCACATTTTACTGTGATGGTCTCAGGTTCACCGAGCATGCACTGAGCGGGAAATAATTTCACAACTGGATCATCCTTTTCTTCCTACGCTGTACACTTCATTTGAGGTCTTACATTGCTGCAGTAGCACTTCTCTTTTATACCTCTTCATGTTTAAAAGTTTCCTTATTCAATAAAATTTATGGAATATGGCCAAGTGTACTGATGTTCTTTTCATGATCTCCTCAGACTTCTACACACGTTTGTTTGATAACAGACTTTTGCTCAGGCGGAGAGTTATTTGCTTTGCTTGATAAGCAACCTATGAAATTTTTCAAGGAGGACTCTGCTAGGTACTTAAATTTTTGTCTCCTAATATCTCTTAGTTCCGAAACCATATTTGCCTCACTATTCATTGTAATCCGTAAGTACGAAAGTTCAATCTGATTATCTTACTCTTTAGACTTATGCTTCTGCTGGAATTTTCTATCTTCAGTTCTACTTTTTAGGGATTATGGATCTTTTTTCTCTAATCTTTGTTTCCCCTTGGGGTGGGGGATGGTGGTGTACACGTTTTCTTTAGCCATGACTATATTCTGCCACAGTTGGTACCTAACTCTGTTTTCCATTGTTATGGACCCAATGTGAAGCAGAATTTATCTTTGTAACATATGAAAGTTAAATATTTGTTTAAATTTAAATCATTGGGATAAGAAATGCATCTCATCTTCTCACCCTATTTACAGTTAGTGTATACTCTGTTTTAACTTGCTATTACATCTCAGGTTCTATGCTGCAGAGGTTGTCATTGCTTTGGAATACCTTCACTGTCTAGGTATTAGTTCATCAAAAATGTACCTATAGTTCTAAACACCTCATGTTTCTCTTGTATATAAAAAGAAAAATGAGAATAAAACTTTATAACGTGATCTGTGTTCTGCCCAAGTTTATTGTTTATGAATTATCCCCACAGATATGATTAAATTGAAAGACATGAATACTTCCCTGAGCTTTAGCTCTTGAAGTCCAACTCAGGCTTGACTTATTAGAAAGTTTGCATCAATTCTGATCAGGAAAAAAAAATTCTCAGGTGCCTGGGTGCTTATTATATTAATGGCTTCTTACAGGAATAATTTATCGCGACCTTAAGCCTGAGAATATCTTACTCCAGAAGGACGGACATATTGTCTTAACAGACTTCGATTTATCATTTCTGGCGTCCTGTAAACCACAGGTACAAATTCATATTCCTCAAGATGCATTATTCCCTCTTTAAGGATTTCAGATTCTTCTGCTTCCTAAGTATTTTTTTTGTTGATATAAAGATTAATATTGATCATTCATGGGAGAATATCTTCAGATTCTTTTCATTGATTCATAATGTGTCATGTGCCCTGGTATTTTTGAGAGTTTAATTGACAGCAAAGTGTTTAGACTTTTTCTTCTACCTATTAGTGCTCGAAATGGAGACTGCTTACTCTTCTTATTTGCTTCTAGAATCTTTATTCTGCCTATTAGGGGCTTGAAATGGGGACTGCCTACTCTTCTAAGTTGTTAACATACTTTGTTAACCATTGCAGATTCTAAGGCATCAGTCACCTAAGAATAGAAGGAGATCTAGTAGTCAACCGCCTCCAACATTTGTTGCGGAACCAGTTAATCAATCAAATTCCTTCGTTGGAACCGAAGAGTACATTGCTCCTGTATGGTGATATTCAATCATGATTTGGGAACTTCATATTTACTTTCAATAGTGCATTAGACAGAATATGTCTTGATTTCATTCACTTCTAGAATGGTTGCAATTTTCATACACATCCGAGAAAAAGATTTTCACGCATTGCTGCATCACTGTTCCACATATACAGCTGAGTTCACCAATCAAAAGATTACAGAAAAAGTATATTTGTGCGACTATATGTGCAAGATATTGATGAATGATCATGTACTTGTATATTTTGCCAAAGTTCATACTGGTGCTTGGTTTCAGGAAATTGTTACCGGTACAGGCCACAGCAGTGCTATTGATTGGTGGGCTCTTGGTAAGAACTTTATGTGTCTTGTGTGTGTGTATGCATCCGAGTATTCACTTCTTTACTCCCAAGTATTTTGGTGTCTAAGCTGTAGCTTTCTATAATATCAGTAGCGTACCATTATTCCTATCATAGAGGATCAATGTTGTCATAAAGTTTACTGAGTGCACAAGGAGGTAAAGATAACTTGTTTCACCTGTTTCTGACAAGTGTATGTCCTTAATTTTCTTTGTAGTGCCTTGAACATGTTTTATTGTTACAGCTTGAATTGATTTTTGTTTGCATTCCAGGTATTTTGTTGTATGAGATGCTATATGGCCGCACACCTTTCAGGGGAAAAAATAGACAGAGAACATTCACCAACATTTTGCATAAAGATCTGACCTTTCCAAGTAGCATTCCGGTAAAAACTTGAGTCAAGCTATGCATTTAAACTGCTGTTGACTACCATTTTGAGCACTAAATTTTTAATACTACATTTGTAATGTCTATTTTTGAAGCAGTGAACCTAATTATGCACTTTCTTACGTTTTTTGATGTTCCAGGTGAGCCTTGCAGCGCGGCAGTTGATCAATGCGTTGTTGCAAAGAGACCCTGCCACACGTTTAGGATCCACTACTGGTGCAAATGAAATCAAACAACATCCTTTTTTCCGTGGAATTACTTGGCCTTTGATCCGTTGCATGGTAGTAATATTTCCTTCCGTATTTATTGCTTCCATCATTGTCCAGGGATCAATGTTGTTATACCAACACTAATATGAATAGCCTACCCAAGATCTATAAAACATTAGTAAATCTCATAAAAGGCAATAACGTTTTATTATGATTTCCCATGCAATCACTTGTTTTGAAAGTTTGTATTTTCTGTATGCAGAGCCCTCCTCCCTTAGAGGTGCCTCTTCAGCCTATTGGTATTGATCCACAGGCCAAGGATATATCGTGGGAAGATGATGGGGTTCTTGTAAATGCAATGGATATGGATATTTTCTAAAGGTTTGTTTCATTACTTAAAGAGAGTAGAATTATGTCTGGTTGCTGATTCAGAATACTTCGACTTCTGCTACAGCCAAATCATCCTTGTAATTGGCTTCATCAAAGTCTCTGGTATCTGATTGATGTTCCACTCTGTCCTTAATACTTTTCCTGTTAATTTTGCAGGACTGTTCATGCCGTTATGGATGGAATCATGGATTGCATCAAGTCATAGCCTTCCTATTTGGCGCTTGTGGATACTTTGCCATTAAAAGCATGAATTTTCGAATCACTGAAGTGAATTTAATGATGAGCTAAGAGGCTTGTCGAACGAGGAGCTTATTAGGAGTTTTGGCTGGGTTTTCAGGGGAAGTTGTTTAGGAGTCGACCGGAGAATTAGCAGTTGCAAGCAACTATATTTAACCATGAATAAATGTTGTTTATAACTCAACACTTTTAGGCTATAATGTTGATATGAATGAGTATCCTATGAAGTTCATGTTATCTTCCCTGTTTCTAAGTTTAACTGACATGGAAAACACGAGCAAAGGATGAAGGTGATGAAACAGACACAAATTCATCTCTTGGAATCTACAGATATTTACCTGCTGGAATTAAAGATTAATCTTTCTCAATCGTAGTCCAACTACAGACTTCATATTTTACGATACGACGGAGTTCCAAATGGGTAAAGGGAGATAACTACAGTTAATTGCATCGTTTCATGAGTTTTGTACCAATTATTTGGCTTGAAAAATTAGGTCATTGTACAAGTTCCATAATATTATAAGACTTTCAAACTAATAAGAGTTTAACCCCAGACTAGGGCCATTCATAACTTTTGGTCTTGAATTTTTGAATTGGATGGTACAGAAACACAAATGGAGCCATTCAGTAATATTGCAAACCATGTGTTCAATTGCTGATAGCCTGATAACACCACAAAGTTGATTTGCAAAACATCTGGACATGAGCGCATATGAAAGAATGCCAATGCATTAAGCTACACAAGACAAGTGCAAAAGCAAACGGGCGAGTAATGTGGTTTACAATCTTTGAAGAGACATACATAATCAAAAGAAATGCTCATCAGCCAAAAGGAAATGCAAAATACAGAACCTCTTCAATTTGAATTAATAATACAACAGGTGACAGTATATGTTTGTTCTTCATTACTTGGTGGCCTGTGCAATCATATTACTTAATGAACTAGCCTGCTCTTTTGCAGTCTCCACCAGAGAATCCTGCAACCCATTAACATAATGCAATTAGTAGGAGCGAAATATTTGCAGCAAACAGACGGCACTGGTATAAGAATAACTATACCTGTGCTGCTATCAACCGTGCAATCGTTTTCTTGCTCGACTCTTGAAGTTCACCAGCAATCAAAAGTTCATCCAGTATATAGTAGGCCTTCCATGTTTTAAAGTAGAAAACCATTAGAACAAAGTTTGGCTTGTTTTCATATAAAAAGTGAATGAAAATCCATTCAAAACACTCCCTTCCATAGCATGACATAGAAACACGTGAACTAAACAACTTATTGATGAAAAAGAATATCAAGAAACATAATGTTGGTCAACAAGCAGAATAAACATACCTTGTGGAAGTTAAAGATCAAATCCAATTCACATACCTGTAAACATGAACAAACTATTACAACATAGCTTTTATCATAACAACTCGAATAACATAATGACATGTTCCACTCACACTGCCAAAGTATCGGTCAAGAATTTCGACAAAATGATGAATGATCTCAAGGACTTCTAGCTCATTATCATCTTGATCAATACACATACAGAAATACAGACTAGCATATCTGCACAACACATCCACAAAACCAATTCAGTAACAAAGCCTTTAGAAGACAACTTTTCACAAGCAAAACCATAGCTACATCTCTGCACACCTCTTATAAACAACTTTGTATTCTCTCCACTCCACAAAATTGCAGAGCTTGGGACCCCTTGCAAGGATCACTCCACTGAGCTCGCGGAGCACCTTTACAAAATGCAACAGCACATAATCACATACGAGCTACGAAATCTTATCGAATAAGATAAAATAATTCTCACAACTAACACGGTTTTTCTGCGAATCAAACGTCTTACCAGACTGAAAACACAACGTAGATGATTTATGCAAGGAATTACCTTAGTTCTTTCCTTTTGGGTATACGGCGAGTACCATTTAGTCAACCTAACTTTTCCTTGCCTACTTATCAGAAGCACGAACTGAATCTGCAACAAGAACAAATCAGATCAACAACCAGAGCATAATTCATCAATCAAGCTTTTCCAAAACCCTCACTACTTGCAGAGTTCATAGACTTGGATCGTATTTTTGTTTTCTACAATTATAACCACCGAGAATTTGTTCATAACAAAAAAGATTGAGACCGAAAAGCAAAAGGCCTATATAACATGAGAGCGATTCGATCCAGATCTAAAAGAGTAGTAGCAATGAAATCTAGGAAATTGAAAAGGTGAGAAAAACGAAACAGTATGCGATTGATGAGTTCATCAAGGAAGAAAGGGAAATGGAGTTAGGGTTTTACCATAGCTGGCGATCGAGTGCTCGAAGCTTTCAGCAAAAACCAGACTGGAGCTCAATTTTGGGTTCCCCTCTGCGATTTGACGCTGTGAATGAAACTTTTTGAAGTTAGTCTTCTTATGCGTTAAATATTGATCTTTTTTTTTATCTGGCAGTAATTTTGAGGTAAATTTTTTATTACCCGTTTATTTGTTTTTTCACTTTTAAGATAATAAGATAATGCACATGATCTTAATACACAGATTGTTTAACATCGTGTGCATAACTTTTAATATTTTTTTGAGAGGAATGAACAACTTCATTAGTCAAAGATCATTAAAATTATACATATAAACTCCTTCATACTTAGAGGATGTTCGATCAGTGAACAAATTCACCAAATACACTGCCAATTTGGCATCCAGAATATGTTTATTCAGGCTCTTAAAAAACTTCAAACAGATTTTAGCGTTATATTTTTGAATAATCCAGGTTCAATAATATTATAAAGGAATGAGGTTGTTGTCCATCTTCAAACTTATTCCTTTAATCATAGTGATGCAAAGCAGTAGGAATATCTTTAGAGATCTAGAGATATTTGTGTGACAATACAAAGTCATTAGGGGTGGAATTTTGAAACCAAAAACCGAAAAAAACCGAGCCGAAAACCAAACCGAAACTGAAAAAAACCAAACCGAATTAAGAAAAACCGAACCGAAAAACCGAATCTCTCTAAAACGATGTCATTTTTTGTCTTTATTTTCATATTAAATATTTGATTTCAACAATATGATTTTAGGTTTTATGTTCTATATAATTATATGTTTGTCTTTTTTAATATTTTTCTTTTTATTTTCGTTTTATGTACATATATAAATGTTTTAGGTGTTGTGTACGCGAAGTATAAAGAGTAATATGTTACCTCTAAAATCGAAGACCTTATTCTTGCGAGTTTTAGATGATAGACTCTAATATTTAATTTATTTTTCTTTTCTTTATTCAAATTTATTATTTTTAAACTTTAAAATTCGGAATTTATTTGAATGGACTTTAAACTATGAAGTCTATATTTTGTATTCAAGATGAACTTAGAAGTTTAAAAATTATGGTTTCATGGTGTGCTAGTGTGGTCAATTTCCAATACTTTCAAAATTATTGAGTATTAAACTTTCAAAGTATCTATTTGGTTTATAAATTGTTGGTTTGTTAAAGAATCATTGCCAAAAATTTTATTTATATATTATATGTGCTTATAAAAACAAGTAATGGAAGAAGAAAAAAAAACCTAAAATACGATAATTTTTTACTAAACCAAAAACATACAAGTTTTAAGAAAAAATATTTTAAAAAAGAAGAAAAACCGAAAAAAAAACTAAAACCGAACCGAACCACGGTTTGGTTTAGTTTCCGGTTCAAGGTTTTAAAAAATACCAAACCGAACCGAATTTTTTATTCGGTTTGGTTTCCGGTTTTATGTGAAAACCGAACCCACCCCTAAAAGTCATAGAGCAGATATATGAGATTTCATCAAAACTCTACATGTGGAAGACTTAACATTTTCATAGGGATTATACTCTAATAACGAAATTTCAAAAAATAATGGTAAATTACGGATTTTTAAATCCGAGATTCGGCCCCGTTTGGTTAGCAGGAAACCATGATATGAGAAATGAATTAATTTGGTTTTCCATTCCAAGGGGTTGATTGATTGTACATATAGACGGGAAAGGAAACAAAAAAAGAGATTTGACTTGAAATTGACTCCCTCATAAAACCTGAATTCAATTACCTTGTTAAGGGGTGTTCTAATTCCATTCCCACTGTCAAAGCCACAATTATATAAATTATCCTCTAATAAATTTTAATGTTGTACGTATTTGGAAATTATAAAAGGGCATTATTGAAAAATATTACTTTGTATCAAACACCCACATAGAAATACCAAAACATATTCTATTCCATATCTGTTTGGAAAGGAATAAATCAATTTCTCATTTTTACTTTCCTGCTAACCAAACGGGGCAGTCAATTTACTTGATAAAAAAATGAATCATGTAGTGATAGATATTTTACCCAAAGATAGTATAAAACCTAGCAAATAGTATGCAGCCCAAACGATTAGTCATCTTGGTGGAGAGTTAACAATAGCTCCGCTCTTCCTCGTCTTCCATCCTCTCATTTTCCTCTTCTTCATCTTCCTCTTCATTTTTGCTAAACTTGCAAAATTAAGAGAGCAGTGAAAGATGTAGAAAGCGAGAGAAGAAAAAAGTTCGGCAACTAAGAGCAACGGAGGAAAGAAGACCATGTAGCTAGGTTGAAAGCATCACTTCTTTACTTCTCAGTTGTGCATGCAAATGACACATCCACGTTTTTATAGCTGAGACATGCAACAACAACTGAGCCCGATACATGTCACAACGGAAAATCCATGGCAATCAAGTAAATTAAATGCAGACAAGGGCATCACCGTCATTGCTAGATGAATGAACAGTGTTAACCCTTTACGCTATTATATATATAATTTCGTTCATGAAACATACATAGAAAACGAGTTTCATTAGTACCTCTAAACACTCATAAACGTATTCATAAACCTAAATTAGCTCTACATATCAAATAAATGTATATGGATTATGTCTCTCATCATTATTTTCAATTACCCTACAAAAAGTTCTTTTGATTCAAGCCCTGAATTTTTTAAACCATCTATCGCTACCCCAATATTTGTGATAGCCGCCACAAGTCACCTCGTCACGGTCATATGAGTTAACAACCATGCCTTGATGAGCTATATCTTCCCTTCTTCGCTCTTTCTTCTTCATGTTTCTTTCTTTCTTCATTTTTATTTCTGTCAATATTAATCTTCCTCTTCCTACACACTCACAATATCTTCTACACGATTTCATGCCTGAATCTTGCTTTGTTGTAGGTTTTTGGACATTCTCTCTAGATTTAAGTGTTTTCGGTGTTTGGTGAAGCTTTTGAGCTCTATTCAAGAGATATAAAGTTTTCTTTTTTCTTAGATTTATTCAATTGTTGGTTATAGGTTGTTGAAAATTCGTGATATTTTGTAAAAATTTGATGATTTGTGCGTTGAGCACCATGGTAAGAACTCTAACTTGAAAATTTTCAGATCTTTATTGTTTTGGTTCTTGTTGTTTTTTTGTTTTAGTTGTTACTTGTTAGTTTTAAGGTTTTTTTTTTTTTTAACATCAACAACATTAATTAATAAGTCCACAAACAATCCAAATAAATAGCAATGTAGTTCAAATGCTAAAACAATTGAAAATGACAAAGGGAAAGACAGAAAGTCATGAAAACACAAATTCGCTAAACATTGGTTTGAACAAAGTTGTTATCGGCAGTATTCCTTCTTGCCTCATACCCATTATTGAAACTATTCTCTTCAATATACAGATAGATAGAAAATAGTTACAATGGACTACAAACTGGTTGTCTATTTCAGTGGAATCTAAAGTTCTTTAATCAAGAACAAAGCTTCTCTTCATCTTCTCTGAATTTTCTAGAGAGTTTAACATCTCTAGAGTCTATCTTACCACCAAAATTTACTATATAACATTTCTGGGCTACTGTAGCTAATGACCACGTGATTTTATGGTCGTGTCCTTATTTTGTATTTATTTACGTTATTGCCAGCTGTTTGTTGGTCGTTGCTGTGCAGCCACGTTGCGCGTTTTCTCTTCTTTTCTCTATCATTGCTTGTCTTTGTGTCATTCTACATCTGCATACGCTCTTTGCTCTCTTGCTTTCTCTCAATCTGATAACGTTCTCTTCATTTCAGAACAATCGGGTTCATCGGTTCTTGGATATCTATCTACTTCAATGATCGGTGTGATTGGGGTTTCGGTGTTTGCAGAGGTTTTAGGGTTCTGAAATTGGGTTTGTCATCAGTAAGTACAAGGGAGGTGATTCTGGGTTTTCCATGTGAGGGGGAAAAAGATGGGTCTGAGGCAAGAGAAGTAAGTGATTTCATTTTGCATGGTGGTCGTTTGGTTTGGATTGAAGATTTTCGTTGTCTTGCAGGGTTTTAGTTTTGCGTGGGTAGTGGTTGTGCCGCTGTGGTCATTCGAGGTTACGGGAAGACAAAGAAACTGTCAGTTTAGATGTGGTATTTCCCTATTTTGGCTTTCTTCTTCTTCTTTGTTTTTTTTGTTTTTTTTTTTTTCCTTTCCTTGGATTTTCCTGATCGATTACAACCATCTACCTCAGATGGTTCCGCCCACCTCCCCACCATGGCAATGTTATCGGCAAACAAGGCTCCCGCATCTAGGAGATTTGTGAAGCGTCCAAGGTCATCATCGAAATCGCCTACGTTATTGTATGTAACTGCTTCATTCCGAGGTTTCTACTCATAGAGGTGGTAAGTGTGTGTGTTTGGGATTGTCAATTGTCAATATGGCAATGTGAAATGAATGTGCTTTTGGGTTTTAATGTGAAATGAATTTTGGTGTATACTGTTATGTGCGTTGTATTGCTGGCTTTAAATGTTATGATGATAGAGGTGTGCTTTTGTTTCGGTTGCTAAAAGTGTGATTTTCATAAGTCAATTCAATCCGTCACGCAAAACCCAGAAGGTAAATTCAGAAATTTCTCCTCACTGAGCTGGTAAGCGTGTGTTTGGGTTTATTGCAATAGTGAGTTTGGATGTTTGTTTTTTATCTTCATTTTCAATGGCTGTAAAAGAAACATGAGAAGAGTAAGGATAATTGGTATGAATTTTGATGGTTAGTTTTCAATTGCTTTCGGTTGTTCAGTTTCTGTGGTGAGATTGATGAGAATAAAGATGGGAGGTGCGTTTGCTAATCTACTCAATGAGAGATTGAATTGCTCTAGTGAAAATGAGATGTGATATGTTGAAAGAACTCTCGGTTTTCGCACATCTAATACTAGTCTTATGCTTCTTATGAATAATAACTTTGAAGTGTTCTCTTCTCTTGGAAAACTGAATTGGAGTGTTCTATGTGATTTTGTTTGTCTTTTATAGAAAAAATAAACAGTTCACGGCTATTGCGAACTTAACCCTATGCATATAGTGACCTCCCTTTAGCTCTGTCAGTGGGTGTCCATGTGCCTCATTTCATTCGATATTTATTTGATTGCGTAACTATTTTTTCATAACACTTCTCGTAACAAAATAAGGATTGTAGAACAGAAACATAATTCTTACTTCTTGTTTTTGAAACGTAGACATCACTTTATATGGTTGTCTTCATTCAATCCATCAGCTTCAATCCAAGGTAATCAAATTCTGATATTTAGATATTGTAGAAGATGATGTATAGCTCAAGCATTACTTTATGCTCATATTATCATCATTCCTTATGCATATAACAGCCAATATTCATCTGGTTAACTCATCACGCAAGCAGACCACAATAGAGCATAGTTCAGAATAACTATATGTGATAATGGAGCTACACTATTTGAGAACGATGTCCACATTCGTTTCATTACATCTTTAGAAAAACTATATTCGTTTCTAGGTTGTCTAGTGATAGTTTCTTACATTGTACCTTCAAAGTGGTTCAAAATTCTTAAACTCATTGTGCTTTCTTATGAGCATTTGGGACCTTACATTAACAATGTAGCTTGTATAGTTTGTCTAGGATAGCTTTTTGAGTTGTTTTCTTCAACCTAAGGATTGGTTGCTAAAAGTGTTTGTATAATTGTGTTTGGTTTTTGATATCGTACTCATCATCGCTCATTTAGCTAAGATGTCAAGAGCCAACATCGAAAAATATAAGACTGTTGTTTCCATCTCCTCCTCTCACTCATCCAAATGTCTATTCTTTTAACTTAAAATTTACTGAACTGACCCGGCCTAAAATTTAAACAACACATTTTAACCGGCCGCGTTTAAAATTTGAATACAACATGCTCACATCTGAACTAAAATTTAAACAATATGTTCACAACAAAACTAATTTATTAGTGATTAATTATATTTGGAAAGTCTTCAAAGTGCTACTTACAAACACAAGTGCTTTTCGTTTACAAGAGTCAACTAAAAAGAGAAAAAAAAAACAATACATTCAGGTACGTGATATCACATCCTCCCCTCCTTAAAAAAAAAAGTATGAGATATCACATTCTTCCCTCCTAACGAAAAAATTCGTCCCGAAATTAGAAAATCTTGATCACTTATTGGTAACATACCCTCATATATCTAAACACGGGATAAACCAAAATGTCCCGACTATGATAAACAAGGTCACAAATCTGTAAATAAGAACAAAGAATTGCAGAAACAAACAAAGCAAAGTTCACCAAAAACATAACACTAGGTCATGGTTTCGCCAAAAGCACAACACTTTTATATTGTAGTTCAAGAGTTATACATGCTTGAACTCAAACAATTTAAGTACGATTGTTTGTCATGACACGACAAATAATTAGGGCATGATTAAACTTAGAATTTTTAAAGGATGATAGCATATCATATGTACATTTTAAGGTTGCGAACTATAATCATTTAAATATAAGCATCATCCGTTATCATAAATTCTTCATCTACAAGTTATATGCACTCTTTTCCTGAAAAAAAAGAAAAAGAAAAAAGAAGCTATATGCACTCAGGGTAATGTGGGGTTGACCTACCACTAAAATCATCTTCCAACAAACATATATGATATTGACACCAGAGGCCCAAAGAATAAATAAATATTAACACTCATTTGTCAAACTATTTAATTTTTATTATCACTAAATCTACCATGATGAGAAAAATATAGTAAGGAATCTCTAAACTAGATATCTAACAAACAATGACACGTTTATATATTCTCAATGAAATTACAATAATTCGAAGATAAATTCTTAAAATAATGAGAATGAGATCACTTGGCTTTCCTCATTAATCCAGTTTAGGTGGTTGTGTTAGTAACTTATCAGAATTCAGAAATGGAATCGAAAATTATTTCAACTTTCCCCATCAGTAAACATTACAATGTGGTTGTTCAATTTTGTTAGGGTTCATTTCCAACTGGATCTGTTTAAATACTCTTTTGATTAGTAATGAAATTACTTTGGCTAATCAAAGAAGAAGAAAAAAGGTTCCTTAATGCTTCTTCTCTTACTGCAACTCTCTTACAAATTTACATCACAAAGAGGGAAACATGTATCTTAAATTGATCAGCAAGGAACATGTATAATCAGTTAATCACATAATAATCAATTACATGAAAGTATGGAAATCCCTAAATCCAAAAAGAGAAAATCTGCCTCCATTTACAGCCCTCAGGAAGAAGAACTAATTCTTAATCTCAACTGATTAATATTGCCAAGAATGTGGAAGAAAATCAACATCACATTTTACATGACAAGTATTCACATTGAAGAACAATGACCTACAAAGTGGACAAGTGAAGTTGTTTCTCTCCATCCACTTCTCGATGCAATCCATATGGAAAACATGGCCACACTTAGACAATTGGCTCACCACATCTTCATCCTCAAACTCCACCAAGCAGACTGAGCAGGTTTCGGCCTCGTGTGAGTCCTGTCCACTCCTTTCGGTACTACAATGACCCTGCAAGTCCTGGAATCTAGCCACAGGAAGACTCAGCTGGTCTAGATTGCAGCAAGCAGTGTGATCCTCTGGCTTCAAAATATCAGTGAGAAATAGAACATCACTAATTATACCAGCTAGAGCTTTTTTGAACTGCATAAATGGGATCCAAAAGCAGGTGTAGAAGAAAATGGTGGCCATAGTCAAACCCGACTGAGAAACCATTAGACATATCATCTTCGCTGATCAATCTTCAATTCTTAACCTATTTTTCTCTCAAACCCTTTTGCTCTTTCACTCCAGAAGACTCAAAACTGTGTTTGTTTCTGAGAGTCCTAACAAGGCTAATGACACCCTTTACATAGCAACTAGTTTTGAGTGTTCCGTAGTCTTCAGGAAACAATTTAAATGCTTTTAGTTGATTTCTTAGCTCTGACTTCTGGAATTTGATATAAATATAGCAGGGCTGCCTTGATGTTATATTATTGTAATGACTATGTGCTTCATAATTCATACCAATTCATATGAAACTAATTTGTATTTAAAAATTGTATATCCTACTTTGAAATCGGCGGAGGAGAAGGGCCGGCGCCGACCCCACATTCTCATAGTCCTTTGAATAATATACATACAGTAAGAGGAAATTTATATATGCATTCTTGAAGTTTAACATGCAAGCACTAGTTGTATCTAACTCAGTTTATAATACTAATTAGTAAAAGACTTGACCTTGGATGAAGCAATTTTTGATTTATTGGGAAGCTCTTCTTAGTTGATGGAGCGTCAAAAGCGCATTCCTTAACTATTGTTTAGTGTTACTTAAACAGATTAAGCATGCAAATGCAGGTCCATGCTAGATTCTAAATCTACAGAAACACCAGAAGCACGGTAGTTTATGATGTTGAGGTGAATCTCAACTGTTGAACCTGGAGCAATGCAGAGGTATCTTCAGACATGATCTTTGGATTAATCACTCACTTAACAACAAAACAATGCAAAACTTCAGAACTGTAAAGCTGTACTCTCTTAGCATACTATGTCAAAAACAATGTCGTTGTACAATTTTAACCGATAAATACTTGAAAATTCTGTTTCATAAATAATCAGATGAATGATGTTTTCCTGATATAAGCACAATACATCAGATCCTACTAGACAGTTAAATACACAGCAGATGATCAAATTTCAATGCCATATGACTCTTCTAGTAATCTATACTAATTTATTCTTAATTTTAAACTAATATGAAAGCGCACAGTCCAAGCAAGATTCCAATAGCTATATCTTTTCTGGTTTTCAATTGTCTGGTATTTTAGTTGAGCCTGGCCGTCTGTTTTGATAGGTATACCACCTTATACCCTCTCATATATTAAACAGTAATCTCTGCTTAATATACAAATCCAAGCTCAAATGACTGCGTAATTTGCTCCTCGACTCAGGTAACTGTACTTGTTTGCATACTATTATATACATGAGTCTACTAATTTTCTCTCTTTTTCGTTTTTAATCACCAATTTTCTCTCTACCTCGTTATACAATTGTGTTAAGCAGATGAGCCGTTTCAGAAACAGTTCACTTCTCATGAATGACCCCTTCAAAACTACCAAACAGCACAAACGATCTTAGAATTTGGTCTAAAATCTTATCTATGAACTGTCCCAATCACATTACCGTCTACAAGATGAGAAAGAATCAGAGAAGAATTTAAAGGAGATGAATAAATAGAAGGTTGCTACTATAAATTAATCCTGCATAAACTACTTTTACCTGGTCAATGATCAAGTGCACATGATCTGGAAAGTTTGATTGCTATAATGGGAAAATTTGATTAGTTCTAAATTTGATATGTAGATATATGCACAAACAAGCATGTGATGCCAATCAATAATTCTATTAGTTACATCACCTAAGTTGTAGCATCCCCATATATTTTTCTTTTCCCACATGATCTAGGCAAACACTTTGCATGTATATGCTTAACTTATCAGGTCAACCCCACCCCTAATGGGACAGTTTCATATTCTAGCCTAGGTAGGACTAGAAGTACAGACTACCTTAAACTAGCAGAGGCATATACTAAAGCCGACCAAAATCTCAAAGATCTTATAGAGCAAAGAGAATTTTGTTGGTGAATTGGTGCTTATCCAAGGCCCTTTTAGGAGGAGATGTATCTAGTCCAGGGACTGTGTCTTTCTTCAGTTTTGGTCAGTAATAAACAATAACCGACCATCATGAGTTTTATGTTTCACACAAACTGCTATTGCCTTTTGTGAGAATATAGGCGGTTGCATGTTTTGAGGGCTGTGAGTCATTTGGGTTGGCAACAAATAATGTGGCCAAATGCGTATGCTTATGGCAACCCAGAATGATCAGTGATCCTAGACATGTATTCTACAAGGTATTTGGGATCATGTTCGAGCTATCGATGCCAAGTCATACCTTGCCAAAAGTATATTCCTTTAACTAATTAAGAAAAAAAAAAAAAAAACTGTTCATAGGTGGTGGTTGCTCAAGTCTGGAGCTAACACCAGAAACTATCCTGATCTTGCAAAACCAGACCTTAATCACATCCTTGGTTGACACAAAGCTAACCTTCAAGCCTTCTATAAACCTAACTCCTGATCTGAACTACGACTATGCATTGCTACAACTTAATCCTGTTAATTCTACCATCACCACCTATGTAGCATCCTGCTCTTCATAATCAAATAAAATGTCGAACTAAGCCTTTCAGCCAAACCTAATTTCAGGAAACTTATCAACCAAAGAATGTACTAGTACTACTACTTCTGCCTTGCTAATGTCTCCTTTAGGCCCCCTTCATGTCTAATCACAAGGGCAATTCAATTGGCAAATCAGCAATTGCCAATTGCCTACAGGTGCAATTGCTCTGAGATGTGAGGGAATCTAGCAATTAAACATTGCGCTAGTACAGCTACTGGCCTACCGCCGCCTCGCTGATCCATCCTTGGTTGATACATAGTAAGCTTACCTTCAGCCTTCTATAAACCTAACTCCTGATCTGACTATGAGACTACGACTACGCATTGCTACAACTTAATCCTGTTAATTCTACCATCACCACCTATGTAGCATCCTTTATCTCTCCTGCTCTTCATAGTCAAATAAAATGTCGAACTAAGCCCTTAAGCCAAACCTCATTTCAGGAAACCTAGCAACCAAAGAATGTACTAGTACTGCAACTGCTGCCTTGCTGATGTCTCCTTTAGGCCCCCTTCATGTCTAATCACAATGTCAAGCAAACCCTTCAGCAGTCATAAACCTAATGTGAGGGAATCTAGCAATCAGACATTGCACTAGTACAGCTACTGGCCTACTGCCGCCTCGCTGATCTCTCCTTTAGGCCCATACAATTCACATGTACTATCTCCATCACATTTTATTGCCTATGCTTTTCTCAATCATAATTAGTCAAAATGAGCAATATATATTTCAACCATGACTCAACAACACATCAAAAGTAAATGCATAGACAGAAAACTAAATTGTGATATATTCTTTTTCTGGGTCTGAAATCATTAAATGTGCTCAAAATGTTGCTGCTTCAGTAAGTTTCAATTCATGAAAAACATGGCATAGAATAAACAAGACATGATGTAGCTGTTTCTGTAAGCGAACTTCAACTGGACAAATAAAATATGAATACAAAAACCAAGCCACATATGCTTCTTTACAGAGCTGAACAGCAATTTGGTATAGATGTCTACAACTTTTGAGCATAAAAGCTTGCCTACCAGTTGTGTGTGACTTAAAGCAGGTGGAAGCATAAACAAAAATAAGGCTCAATATCCAATCCATGATGACAAGGCCAACTGTGGTCCTAACAGCCAAGGAAGGTCAAATACAATCCCGAAAGTGATTCACAAAGTTATAGGTAGGTTTCTTAAGTGAAAAATGTAGATATCCAGCATTCGCAAGGATGAGAAGTTCATTGAGATTTTGACCTCTGATTTAAAAGTGAACTAAAAAGCTATATATGTATCACAGCATAATGACACCCTTTCTTTTATGACTACTGCAACCTCATTTAGTAAATTCTACTTGACGTCTGAAATTGAGCATTGTAACTTGATTAAAAAGCAACAGTGCACTCTATATCAAGTTATCAACTCCATGTTATCATTGTTAGCTCTCAACGACTCTTTTACTCATCAAGAGCTGTAACTACTGTATCATGGATTAGACAACTTAGGCTGAAAAATGCTCAAATACAACAATAAAGCACAAGGAATCATAGCTATCCCTCTCATTAACAAAGTGAAGTTTTATCGGTGACATTGATGTTCTTATCATGCTGCCCTCATAAGATGGGGGCTACAGTGTTTAACCATATCCAAAAAATTCAATACTGTATAATCAACTCTAGAACAGAAAAACTTACAATTTCTTAGGCTTCCAAGAAGCAATTCAACTCAAAAAAGTTTCTTTGAATGGTTCTTCCCAAAGATAGCTTCCCAAACCATTGGTGAAAACGATGCCCTTTTATCCAAAAACTCCCTAACAGCCTTCTCATTAACCACATATCCCCTCTGCTTCAACTTCCCAATCACACTCTCACCTCCTTCCACCCCATTTTCCTTGCACACCCCATCAACCAACCCCACAAAAGTAGTCACATTCGGCGAGTGACCCGCTTCCAACATTTCCCCACAGAACTCAGCAGCATCCTCCATCTTCTCACACCTACACAGCCCCTGCACCAACACATTGTAACTAAACGCATTCGGAACAATCCCATTGCTCTGCATCTTCCTGAAAACCCTCTTAGCATCTTCAGGCTTCCGGCCTTTGCAGAACCCCTCCACCACAGCACTGTATATCACCACCTCAGGAATAGTCCCCTTTTCGCGCATCGACCCGAAAAGCTTCATTGCCTCCTGGACCAGCCCATCTTTACAGAGCCCATCAAGCATTGCCACCGCATTGGGAATCAGACCCGTCTCCTTCATCTTCTTGAATATCTCATTGGCCTCCTCCGTCGGCTGCGGCTGCTGCGGCGGTGGCTCCGCCACTTCCTGGGGCTTCTCTCTCTTCGACTTCTCAAGACCCATCTTTAGCTTCTCCAGAAAACTGCTGTCCTGTAATGGCTGATTAGGGTTCTCCCTCCTCCTCTCCAAATTGGGAGGGCTCTCTCTTCTTCTTTCTAAATTGGGTTGGGGATTCGACGCTCTCTGGCCTCTTAACGGCCTATTGGGTATCGGCTCCGGCGGTTGATTCGCCGGCGCTTCCATTTCACGGCCGCGATCAGTTCCGGAGCTAAAACGACGTAGTTTTGAATGGCCAAGAGAGTTGGAAACTGTGGAGAAGATGTGCTTCGGAACCCGGGCATGAAACGATGGCATGGCCTCTGTGGATTTTGATCAATTTGATTCCTCAAGTTTCAATCTTTTTGCTTTCTAGGGTTTAAGGGAGTGTGTAGAACTTGGGGTTTAAACCAAGTGAGGCTAAAGAAGAGGGCACATCGGTCATTTGGAGAAATGAGGAGGGTAGTAATGGTATTTGAGAAAAACAGTAGGCTCAGTAAGTAAGGAGCCTCAGCTCTCTGTGCTCTGAAAATGAGATAAGGCTTATGAATTTTGGGCTGGCAGCACAAGAAGAAAGTCTCTCTCCCTGATTCAATCATAGGTATGTTATCTTTTGAGCTTTGTATAGAAATTCAGAGTAGAAAGATTAAGTCTTTGATGGAATTGTGTGGTAGTTTTCAGTTTGTTTTTTGATATTACAGTTGCCCATGTACAGAATATGTTTGATTATGATCATTGTTCTGTGTTGGTGTTTTTGAATTTGTTTCTGGGTTTCATATGAAATTTGCAAATGTGGGTTGGGTTTGATGTGTTTTCCATGTTATCAGGGGGTAATGGAAACTAGCACCACTCAGAATGGTAGTAGTGGTATCATGTGGTTCTTCAGGGATAAGGGGTTTGATGATAAGAGTATTAGTGAAATGTTCAAGAAATGTAAGCGGCTTGAGAATGTGAATAGGGAGAGTGCCTCTGAGAATTGGGCTTATTTGGAGAGTATTGGGATTCAGGAGAGGAAGCTACCTTCTGTTGTGTCGAAGTGCCCCAAGATACTTACTTTAGGCCTCCATGAGAAACTTGTTCCTACTGTTGAGTGTCTCGCCACGCTTGGTACCAAACCGCGTGAAGTTGCGTCCGCCATTGCCAAATTCCCTCACATTCTGTCGCATAGTGTGGAAGAGAAGCTATGTCCACTGTTGGCCTTCTTTGAGGCGTTGGGTGTTCCTCAGAAGCAACTAGGTAAAATGATTTTGCTCAATCCTAGGCTCATCAGTTACAGTATTGACACAAAGCTGAAGGACATTGTGGACTTTCTTGCTGATCTTGGCCTTGCCAGAGACGGGATGATTGGCAAAGTACTGGTGAAGAACCCATTTATCATGGGTTATAGTGTTGATAAAAGACTGCGGCCTACTGCAGAGTTTTTGAAATCCTTTGGTCTCACAGAGCAGGGTATTCAGACAGTGGCAATACACTTTCCAGAAGTTCTGTGTAGAGATGTGGACAAGATTTTGAGACCCAATTTTGATTTTTTAAAAAGATCTGGATTTGAAGATGGGCAGATAGCAGCTCTAGTGACTGGTTATCCACCAATTTTGATCAAGAGCATCCACAATTCCTTAGAACCCAGAATCAAGTTTTTGGTAGAGGTAATGGGGAGACGAATTGATGAAGTCACTGACTATCCTGACTTCTTTCGCCATGGTTTGAAGAAAAAAGTGGAGCGGCGACACAAACTTTTGAAACAGACGACGACAACAGATTGCAGCTTAAGTGAAATGCTGGACTGTAATCAAAAGAAGTTCCTCTTGAAGTTTGGTTTGGCTTGAAGAACAGGCCTAAGGTACTATGTCTCTTTCAAAGTGCTTCCATATTTGTTTTTCTTGTATTGTAGCCTAGTGTGACAATGTATTTTCGATAAACTTCAATGAAGTCTTCCCTTGATAAAAGTTCCATATGGTAGAACAATGTTGAGGTAGTGTCCGTTGTTTATATAAGAACCATTATGCGATAATTTAATGTAAAATCAATGACCAACAATCCTCTTCAATTAGTGTTAACCTTGGCTGAAAATTACCTTACATACATCACAGGTATATCAGAACTGATTAGGTGGTTCACAAATGTTTAAGATAGATAGTGTTAAGACTTATAAAGTTGATAGATTTCTGGGGTAGATTCAACAAAATCGTTAGTACATAAGAGTCCACTAGGTATACTAAACATTTTGGTTTCTGTACAAATCCGCAATCCTAATGGTGACAGGTGACTGTGTCACTGACCATCATGACTGGTTAACCCCATTCCCAGAAGCTTAAAGACTAATTATAACTAGGGAAGTGTTAGTGTGATCCTAGAAAGAGTGATGTTAGAAACTGTACTGTCGGTGCTGCTGTATGCAGTATCCATGGAAGGCCATGTGAAAACTGGTTTGAATGGAGGCACACTAGGGACTGACATGGTTCCAGATATAATCTGGCATATGGCTTGTGTTTGAGGCCGCTCACTGGCAATAGGATGTGAACATGCCAACCCGAGAAGCAAAAGCTTCTTTGCTTCATCCAACTCATAATTACTGTTCAGTCGCTCATCTACAGCTTCCTCAATACATCCTTCTCGATGCATCATCCACACCCAATCGACCAAAGAAAATTGGTGTTGTCCATGAGTAATCTGAATCCCAGGACTTTTCCCACACACAATCTCAAGCACAACTGCCCCAAAACCAAAAACATCAGATTCTGGAGTAGCCATCCTTGTATGGAAGCACTCAAGAGCAACATAGCCTAGGGTACCTGCGACGCCTGCTAGCCCTAGTTCAGCATATGAGTTCCTCTCTTGTTCCAAGGCTCGGGCAAGGCCGAAGTCTCCAAGGCGAGCATTGAACTCAGAGTCGAGCAATATGTTACTAGCTTTGAGGTCGCGGTGCACCACTGTTTGGTCATACTCATTTTGCAGGTAATGCAATGCTGATGCCACACCAGCTAGGATCTTGCATCTATGCTCCCAACTGAGTGTATTCTGGTTCGAAGCTTCATATAGGTGCCTATCGACACTACCGTTTGGCATGAAATCATATACTAAAAGAAGCTTTCCTTTCTCATAGCACCATCCTGTACAAGAGGACAGTATATGTGCATAAATTAGAAACATAGAATGATGAACATGAATCTTGAGTATTGATTGAGCTTCATGTGAAGAAAACTTTTTAGTAAATGCAACTTGAACTTTTTATTCAGAACAAAAGAGAATGGGAGGGCTTACAAGTTACAACTGCCTCCCGAGCCAGTTCCTTGGTTATGTACGTGTACATATTCTTACCAGATCTTATTTGTTAGTTACATATTTGAATGGACGTTTTTGCTCTAATCAGTTGTATGCCATCAGTCTGGACCAATTTGTATTACAAAACCAGTTAACTGCCAATTGCTTGTGGTGGAATGGGTTCTAGTCAATAATGTCATGTCCTACTCCAAGTGTCAATTGAGAAAAGTTTTATTTCTTTTGGTACAGAGTTGAGAAAATGTAAGGAAACTTGTACCATAAGGATAAAAGAAGACCTGTTCAATGCAATAGACAATTCCAAATTCATTAGCTTTCTGGTAAACCAATTAGCTAGTTTCCTATTAGTAGAGGTTGATTGTTGACCCTTAACTTGACCTTTCTTTAGATCACAGCGATTTGCATTGTTTTAAAAGATATGGAAGTGTAATGACTAAAAATAAAATAGTTTAGAAGAAGATTGGATTGGTCAAAGGAATGATGAAATTACATACCTACTAACCGGACCAGATTTTTGTGGCGAAGGCGGTGAATAATGGTCAGTTCTGCCATGAAATCATCTTTGCCTTTGATGTTGTCTCTTGAGAATTGCTTGACCGCAATTTCTGCAGAGGTATCAATACCATATGCAGCATCAAAATCACGCAGAGTCCCTCTGTAAACAATGCCAAATCCACCTTTTCCCAGGATCATACTGGCATGGAAATTATTAGTTGCATCCTTGAGCTCTTTGTACTTGAACTCCCTCGGCATCCCTGGCAATCTTTTTAGTGTCCCAAGCACAAGGGACTCTTCAAGACTGGTTCTTTTCCTCTTCTTCACAAAGACAACTCCCACAATAATACCAAATAGTACTAACACAACCAATGCTGGCACACCGACCTTCAACAAAGTCATGTTCTTTCTGTTCTTGAATTCTTGAACCTCTAGATTCCATTCCAGCACACAGTTCAGCTGTTTTGCCGGGCTACCAGTGGAACCAGAAAATCCAAAGTAGGAGTCTTGTTTTAGAAAACGTTTCAAGTTTATTGTCTCCCTCATAAGTGGTGTCTCGGGCCTTACTGCTGGGATGGTTAAAATGCGCTTAACCATGTAGACTTCAAGGACTTTGGAACTGCCATTGTATTGCACCCACACGGTGTAGTTGGTGCCTCCCTCCGGCGATATCTCAATATCGAAAGGCTCAAGAGAAACAGTCTTACTTGATATTACAGAGTTGATGTTGAGGCCTATATGGTTGTCATCGGGGTCGAAATCTTGCTTTCTTGTGTCGAACTCTATGGCAACCATGTGGTTCGCAGAATTGCCATCAGTGGTGGCATTGGTGAGGCCTAGCCACTGCCCATAACTGTTTTCAGGAATTCTCCAATCCGAGGCAATAAGGAAGGCAAACCCCTCACCAGCAATCCAGTCATTTTCACGGTAGATGTTCATGAGGAAAGTTGAGTTGAAAGAGGCAACTTCATCATCGGCTTCATTGTCAGATGACCAGAGTCTATAAGGTTTGTGATACATGATCTTGCCGGACTTGTTAAGATAGCTGACGGCTGCATTCTCAGAGTCTGGGGTTAACTGAAGTGCCCCATTATCGATGGAAGAATAAGGCGCCGGCGAACCGAAATGGAATATATTTTGGTCGGTTTTTTCATTGAATGAGGTAAAGGGGAAATGCCTAGGATCAGCTGCTGATGCTACAAAGATTACAGCGAAGGTATAAACTAAGTAGATGATGAATAATCTTCGAGGAAAACCCATTTTCCTGCTTGATTTTGGATCATGCATGTAAAACTAAAACTGCAGAGAAAAGAAGATGGAAGAACCAAGTTTGAGAAAGGGATGCCTTCTTAAACAAAGCGGATCCAGTTGAGTTACATATATTTTCAGAAGGAATGTGCTTGGAAATCACCACTGTTGAAGAAGCACTTCTCTTCATGATTATATTCTTGTTTTGCTCAGTTTCTCTATTAATTCCCAAAAGAAATTACGTTGATTGTGTGAACAGAAAGAAGAGAATTCATCAAAGTCAAATTTTCTCTGCGACAGATCTCAAGTCATATTAACTAGTAATATTGAAACTTCTAATTGCAGCATCAGTACCACGAACGCGCTTGCTAGAAGCAGAATAGGTCGCATCATATAATCCGTATTAAGAAAATACGCATTAATTCGACGCGTAATATTCAAATTAATTGGTCACATGCATATATTGCATTATAAGCATATGTCAAAACTGCTGCGGTGTAACAGTGGCCAAAACGATGAGGCTAGCAGCATTGGTTTGTAGAGTAGACAACTAGCTAGACATGGCTTCAAACGTACTATATATTGAGATCGAACGGACCTGATCACTGTTGGGTTTGGTGCCTATCCTTTTATGGTGGAAATATTATGCATGGGATGAATGTATACTGTTATTGGTGCATTCATGGTGATAAGTTATATATGAAATTAATGCATGGTTAAATGCAAGTATTGAAAATAAATGTATGGTTAAATACATGATATGTCTCTTAGTCTTCCTGTTAGAGAGTTATAAGGGAGATGGAAGGGTTGGTCTTCTCATAGAGATAATGGGGAAGATGGAAGGTTGGTTCATGAATAAACATTGATGAAGCAAGTCTAGATACTTCTATCAATTGTTATAGAAAAAGTGAAGCTTGTAGGGAAGCAAGTGAGGAGAGAGGAACTTCTATCAATTGCTATAAAAAGGTGAACCTTGTGGGGAAGCAATTAAGTATAAGGAGAGAAGAGAACAACTCTAAGGGTCTTCGTGTATAGAAGATATGGTGAGTTGTGTTCAGAATGAATAACTCTTGGGGTAGAGTACGTAATCTTCTAGGATGAGAGAAGTTATACAAGCGGTATTCTTCTAGATGCCAAAATCATCCCAAGTTCCCAACACGAGAACATCACATCATGTTCAACTCAATTGCAGATGGGGAGAAGGAAAAAGCTTGTGTCGACACTGCCACAAACTGACTCACTCAATGACACAGAGACGTCATGACAAAAGCAACCAGGAGCTTTGAACAAACCAGTTCCTAATCAAACTACTATTTCCAAATCTCAAAACCATACATAACATCCTTGAACACAATCATCAACATAATGCCTGTGTAATATCTCGAAAATTTGAATTTCTATTTTTAAAAGAAAAATTATTTACTAGTTCATTTATTTCAATTTCTATTATTTTTTATTTTCTTAGTAGATTTTGAAAATTATTCGTTATTTTTAGTTTGTCGATTTTTGTATTTCAAGCTGTAGGATTAACCTAGACGTCGTTACGAGTTCGTGAGATTTTTCGGAACATCGTTTGGACATTGGAGCTATTTTTAATGATTTTTGAAAATTTGGTATTATCCAAAAATTAATTGAAAATAGAAAAATAAAGGGGGTTTGATTTGGGCCGTTAGATTTTAAGTCACCGTTTGATCTGAGCCGTTGATGGCTTGTATATATATGAAGGGAGAGATTGGATCAGATCATTATAAACCCAGACCGGGTCGTTCTCGACCCGATCAGAGGCGACGACGGGCCAACCCGACTGGTTCTTCCTTCTCTGGCGACGGCGTGGTGGTAGACCGGTGGAGATAGCTTCAGCCCGATGTCCTGGTCATCTCCATGGTCTTTATTTTCAAAGACGAGGTCTGGTGAGAGAGGTTCGAAGAAGGAGAAGGAGAGGCTCGGTTCGCCGGCAAGTTTCCGATTCTGGCAAAGTTGAGGTCTCTCACTGGTATGGATAGCTTCGTCTTGATGTCAGGAACCCTTCTATGGTATTCGTTTGTTCAGGGGAGAAGTCAGGAGGGAGAATCCACGAGAAGAAGCTTCTAGGGTTTTGGTCGTGTTCTTGGTGTTTCCGGCGAAGTTGAGTTTCGATTCAGGTATCAATCTTCATCTACTCATCGAGCTCTTCCTCTCAGTATAATTGGATTTGATTTGGTTAAGGTTGGAAGAAGTTGTGATTTTGGCAGAGTGACCACCGTCTGTGGTCACTGTGCACGGCGGCGGTGGAGGTGCTTCTATTGTTTTCCGGTTTCGAATTGTATGCTAGATATACAGTTTTGATTAAGAATTGAAGTTTGGAGTGTGAGAGCAGTATAAGGTTTCTTATGGTTTTGAAGTTTGCTAATTTTGGTTACTATTATTGTGTTGCTTGAATTCAAATCGGAAAAGTTGTGTTGACTGAATTGGATCATCGAAGTGGTGTTGGTAGGTGGAGGAGTTGTCTAGTTGACTGTTATCTTGTGAAGTTTTGTTTTGATCCTCTCTGTGTTAAGTTTGGTTGATGAAGATTGCCGAGTTGGAATTGATACATGGAATACATATCGTTTCGGTTATTATTTTGAAATTCAAGGAAAGCTGAAAGTGGTGATGTGAAGTCATTGTTTGAAGTTGATTAATTAAGGTGAAGATGATTAGCCAGGAAATTGCTTTGAAATTCAATTGGGTGAAAACTTGTTTGGGTGTCCTTAGCAATTTTAGCATATACGAGGATCGAATGCAAGTAGTAGGATCTCATAAGCAGAATGATAAAAATTTCATAATGCGTGTCGCTGAGTTACTAATTTTAGCTGGCGTCAGAACTAACACTTGGATTCTAAGTAGGGTCACTCTCGGGAAACCTTTCTTTAAATTGATAAATAGAGTTATAATTGAAATCGTTGTTTTGTGTGTCATTGAGTGATTAACTTTTGGTTGTTATTGTTTTTGTTAAAAGCATGTGTAATCGTTGAGTTGTATGATTATTATTATTCGGGGTGGAATTTTGAAACCGAAAACCGAAAAAAACGGAGCCAAAAACCAAACCAAAATCGGAAAAAACCAAACCGAATTAAGAAAAACCGAACCGAACCTAATTAGTTTGGTTTGGTTTTTGGTTTTGACTCTTGAAAAACCGAACCGAACCGAAAAACCGAATCCCTCTAAAATGACTTCGTTTTTTGTCTTTATTTTCTTATTAAATATTTGATTTGAAGAATATGATTTTAGGTTTTATGTTCTATATAATTATATGTTTATCTTCTCTAATATTTTTCTTTTTATTTTCGTTTTATGTACATATAGAAATATTCTAGGTGTCGTGTATGCGAAATATAAGGAGTGATATGTTACCTCTAAAATCGAAGATCTCATTCTTTCGAGCTTTAGATAATAGACTCTAATATTTAATTTATTTTTTTCTTCTTTATTCAAATTTATGATTTTTAAACTTTAAAATTCAGAATTTATTTGGATGGACTTTAAACTATGAAGTCTATATTTTGTCTTTAAGATGAACTTAGAAGTTTTAAAATTATGGTTTCATGGTGTGCTAGTGTGGTCAATTCCCAATAGTTTCGAAATTATTAAGTATTAAACTTTCAAAGTATTTATTTGGTTTATAGATTGTTGGTTTGTTGGAGAATCATTGCCATAAATTTTATTGATATATTATATGTGCTTATAAAAACAAGTAATGAAGAAAAAAAAAGACCTAAAGTACGATAATTTTTTAATAAGCTAAAAACATACAAATTTTAAGAAAAATTAATTTAAAAAAGAAGAAGAAAAACCGAAAAAAACCGAAACCGAACCGAACCAAACCACGGTTTTGTTTCCGGTTCAAGACCTCAAAAAATGCTAAACTGAACCGAATTTTTTATTCGGTTTGGTTTCCAGTTTTACGTGAAAACCGAACCCACCTCTAATTGTTATTGCTTTCCATAAAAGCATGTGTTCGATATTATGATGCGAGTTTTGATGTTCAATTGATATGCATAATGCATTGTGAGATAGTGAGAATGAGATTGAGAGAAAAGAAAGATAAATTTTTTGTAGTTGAGTTTCCTCATGAGTTGTCCTAGATCCAAGGTAGCCCACACGTGCACAAGTTTGTGGAATGTAGGCCCCTTCGATGGCAGACATCGATAAAACGATTTTATCGGGTTTCGGGTTTGGTGACCATGAGTATAACAAGATGACTAACAAAAGAGGTACAGGTGGTGGGATATTACTGATTATTAGATCATATATTCGAGACATTTGAGTCACCCCCTGTTGGTAAAATACACGGTATGGGACGTGTAGGCTCACATGTCTTTGATGTATGGACTGATTAGGCAGTAATTGAGGAAGACATTCATTAGCATACATGCATCGAATTGTCATTTTATATTTAAAGAATTGTTTGATGTTTGATAACTTGATTGCGCGACGTAGTTAAGAATAACTTAAAAGGTTTGGCCCTACTGAGCGTAAGCTCACCCCTATAGATTCTTATTCAGATGCCTAGGTGGACACATGTTTCTAGAAGACTAACTGTGACGTTAGCTTACGTATACAAAAGTTGAGAAGTACGGGAGATTAGAAGTGAGATAGATCACAAGATCTCGTCTTTTTGTAATTGTTTTGTTATTTGTAAACGTTTTATTTTCGATAATTTCGAGAAAAGTATTTGAAATTGTTTTATTTTCTTTTACTTTTCCCGTTCACTCCTTCGATTCGGTGTTGAGTGTTTGAAAACCACCGACACCGGGTCCGGGGTGCGACAGCCTGGCAAGGAATTGTCAGACAGATTAGTAACCAAAGAAAACATAAAAAAGAAAGAGGAAGCGAGAAAGGCAGCAACTGAATCGCTGACTTGCCTTTGCATGATATACGATGCAACACCGAATTCGAAGAACTGAATCGGTGAACTTTCGTTGAAAACATTGATTGGTGAGGAAGATGTGCACCTAGAAAGTGAAGAATTTGAGATTTGAAAAAGGGGAGAAAGAAAGGGAGAGGTAAGCTGAGATCGGAAGATTAGGACGATATCGGTGAAGGGAAAAAGGAAGAAAAGTAAAGGGAAAACATGGGAAAATGAAGGAAAGGACAAGAGAAAGAAAAATAGATGAGAGAGCCACCGTCATCGGACTGATCGAAGCAGAGAGCTACCACTAAGGAGGGTAGGGGAAAAGTTACCACGAAAGAGAGTAGGGGTAAGAGAGATAGATAGAGAGAAGCGAGAGCTTTCCCTCTCGGTTTAGTTCCGGTGTTTGGTTGCCTTCTTATAATGTTTCCTTTGGATGAGCTCAGTTGGCTCTTTAGAAATTCTAATGATGTAACATGTATATCCTTGTAAAGGAAAAGGAAAATAATCTATATGACATGTCAAATCACATAGACACATCACATATTAAATATCTTAATTATCTGATATGATTAAATAAAAATATTGTTTGAAGAAACTAATTAATATTTGAATAAACTAATTCAATCCATAAGAAACATTCCTTAAATTTATACATAACTGATGACTACTATATCAATACGTAATATTTATTTTCATTACCTAATAAAGTTCATTAATATCATTGATTTACCCCTTAAAATCTAAAAGGAAATAGAAATGGTACAATCGGTAATGCACCATTATGATTGGCAAGATTAGGATTAAAACCACAAATTTTTGGCTAGTATCATCGCTCTTTAGTACAAATTTTCTTTCATAAATGAATTTCATGCCTAAAACTAGTGTAATTCTCTTTCCTTATAGTGGATGTTTGTGGCACACAACACAGCACAGAATCAACTATATATTAACACTAGCGACGATCGAGCATCAACCATGTCGATGGCAGCCCCCAGCTTCTTTACGCTGTTAACCCTAACCTTAACCGCAAGCCTTATTTTTCCTTTGGTCTATGGAGAAGACATCGAATCAGACAAACAAGCTCTGGTTGCTCTGAAGAACAGCTTAATTGATCCAGATAACGTTCTCTTTGACTGGGATGCCAACCGTGACCCATGCACTTGAAACAACATTCACTGCCAAAACAATAGGGTCACCTCAGTGCTCTTAAGCCGCAATAACCTCGGAGGAAATCTGGTACCGGAACTTGGAAGTCTCTCGGCTCTGCAAGATCTGAGTCTTATTAACAATACTATCGAAGGGACCATTCCGGCGGAGCTTGGTAACCTGGAGAACCTCCAAATCTTGGGGTTGTCAGATAACATGATATCAGGCGAGATTCCTCCTTCACTTGGGAATTTGAAATCACTTAATTTGCTATTTCTCGATCACAACAAGTTAACTGGGAAAGTCGCTCCCGAAATCGGAAACCTTCCAAGCCTCACACGGGCAGATCTTTCCGGCAACAGTTTGTGTTTGAACTTCTGGCCCACGCTAAAATTTGTGGGTAACTACACATTATGCCAGAAGAAATGATAAGGCTCTAGCAGCTGCTGGCTTTGAAATTGATGTCTTTATTTGGTATTTTCTGTTTGATTAGCTAGGACGATAATGTGATGTCTTTTTAGAGATAATATGTAATAAAAGGCAGATATCATGTGCCTCCTGTAATTCTGATGTTGGCCTCTGGTCTGGTCATAGGCTCTCGAGATGTTGGCTTAATTTCTTTTTAGGGCTAGAAACTTTGTACTAGATGTTCGCTCAAAAAACTCCATTTTACTGAGTCTGGCCATGCATTTCTTAGACCATTGTTGGATTGGACGTTTGCTAAAGTCCATGGTTGCTCCCAAATTAAATCTGATCAGTACACTAGCATTAAGTTATAAAAAATATGTATTTTGTGAACTACTAGCTAGCATCGTAACCAGGTAGTAGTGAGTGCTTTTATCCTTATATATATATATATATATATGTCGAAATACATTTTCACCCTTTTGATAAAAATAAAAATATAAAAAAAACTTTTTTTTGGCTTTTTTTTTTTTGAGAAATTTTAAATACACACCCCTAATCTCTTAATACACACCCTTATTATTTTATGTTTCTATTGAGATTTTATAGGTAAGCTAAATGACTAAAACAAACATTTATTTTAAAAATAAATAAATAAATTGTGCTAGAAGTATTCTTTTCAACATCTTCTACCCTAAAACCGTCGAAAGCACGTCTTCTCCCCTAACCCTAACTCTTCTCCACAATTCAAAGGCATCATAAAACCAAAACTCTTGTCTCACTGTTCATCACTAAATTTTGACCGAGCTTCCATAATCACATGAATTCTCAAGACTGTGTTCAACAATCTTCAACTGAGGTATGTATTTTCTTCATCTTATTTATGAATTCGAAGATTGTAGAATACGAGTTAGAGGCTTCAAGGCTATGAATTAGTCATTGCTCATGAGTTGAACGTCCTGTCATGAATTAGGCTTCAAGTTATTGACATCTTCTTTCTTTTATTGTATTATAGCATGCTGAAGTCCAACAACATAGCAAAATTGGAGAAGAAAGATCACGTGATTATACCAATGAGTTCACAACTTACCAGGTAATATTTGATCAATTTCTTCCTTGAAATTGGATTGTGAGTCGTTGTGCATGTTAGGTAGTAAATTATGTTGTGTACAGGTATTTGAAAGCAAAGCCGCATTGATACGATGGGTCCATATAACAGGAAAGAGAAACAATTGTGTCATAGTGATACAAAGGTCCAATCTTGGGAACTCAGGCAACAAAAGGAGACCAAGAATAAAATTCAGTTGTGAGAGGGGTGGAAAGTTTAGGAAGTTTAAGGGAATAACCAAGATGGTCGACAAAAGAACTCAAAATTCTGAAGTAGATGGTAACAAGGCTGATGAACAACAACGCTCGAGGTTGACTTCTACAAAGAAATGTGAATGTCTGTTCTTATTAAAAGCCTTCAATATTGGTAGCGATGAGTGGGTACTTGAGGTTGCTTGCGGAATCCACAATCATGTTGCCCCATCATACTTAGAAGGTCATTCTTATGCAGGGCGGCTATGTGAAGAAGAGCATGAGCTATTGGTGGATATGTCCAAGCGTTTAATGAGACCCAAGGATATATTGACTACAATAAAGAGCCGAGATCCAAGTAATACATCAACGATGAGAACTATATACAACGCTAGGTACTTTGCTCGGATTATCGCAAGGGCAGGCAGAACTCAAATGCAACAATTGCTTAAGAATTTGCGTGATCATCATTATATTGAGTATCATAGAAGCGAAAATCACATGGTTACTGATTTATTTTGGTGTCATTCATTCAGTCTTCAAATGTTACGTACATTCCCACATGTGCTTATCATGGACTGCACCTATAAGACAAACAGGTATCGTTTTCCGCTTTTTGAGATTGTGGGTATTACAAGCACTGAGCAAACTTTCAATGTTGCGTTTGTTTACATGTCAAAGGAGACTTTCAAAACACTTTCAATTATGCCTGGGGTAATTGTCACCGATAGAGAATTAGCACTTATGAAAGCCACTGAAAATGTCTTTCCTGATACTCATCAAATTTTATGTAAGTGGCACATTAGTAAGAATGTGTTGAGAAAATGCAAAGGAAAGTTCAAAACGAAAGAAGGATGGGAAGCATTTAATAATGATTGGCATAGCTTGGTCGATTGTAGCACTGAAGATGAGTATTTACATAGTCTTGCAGCTTTTGAGTCAAAATATTCTGCATTGACTGAAGAAATAAACTATTTGAAGACCAATTGGCTGAACAAGTACAAGGAAATGTTCATTGCAGCATGGACAAACAACTACTTGCATCTAGGTGCAAGGACTTCAAATCGGTAATATTTATACATTGTCTCATTTCAACTAATTTGTTATTCGTATCGTTTTTTATTTATCAATTTATTGTCAACTAGGGCGGAGAGTGCGCACGCAAAGCTCAAGCAAAGCTCAAGCGAGAACTTAGATCTTCCCAACTTGACTTCTGTGTATCATGGGAGCACATCCACTCATTGTTGTGTTTGCATCATACAGAAGTTAAGGCTTCATTTGAAAAAAGTTGATGCTTTGTTCAACATGAGTTCGACCATGCATACCTGAGAGAGTTGATAGGATTTGTGTCGATCCCGGCCTTGCAAAAGATTGTTCATGAAGCGAACAAGTAAGCTCCCATTCAGTATCTTATTGATCATATGTTGATTTAAACATTAAATTTCTTTCTATATATACCGTACTCTAGAGTTCAGTTAGTAAACTGTGTTTGTACTAACAACCTACATATTTCTAGTGTACTGATTGACACATGATAGCATGCTTATTGTTTTTCTCTATTGATAACATAGGGCTGATGATATAGTATCGGACTTGGCATCATGTAATTGTGCCGTACGTAAAACACATGGATTACCATGTGCACATGAGATAGCTGCATATAAGCGTAGTGATAGTCCCCTACCAACTACATGTGTGCATCACCACTGGAGAAAGTTAGATATTGGGGCAACAGTGGAAGACTCGAATGTCCATGAAAAGATTCCTCTTAAAGCACAATTGGAACGATTAGCAGAATGGGCTGAAGAGCAAAATGATGATACAAGACGTCAAATATTAGTGAAGATTGATGAGTTAATAAATCCAAGCTCTACTGTACTTAGGGAGCCAGCTGAAAAGAGAAAGACCAAAGGGCGTCCGAGTAAGGAAGATAATAGCACTCGTCGTTTACCATCAGGATTTGAAATCACAAATACAGTGTTGTCTGAGCGAGAGACTCAATCGCCTCTTTCTGATGTTCAAGAAGTATCACGTAAATCAAATACAAACTCAAGTAATGACCACTTGGAGAAAAGTAAGGTACGGTACAGATATGCTTTTATTATAATACGTAATTGAAATTTATAAATTATTTACTAGTCATCTCATGTATGATATTATCTTTGGCAGGCTCTCTCGCAGGTAGATAAGCATGCTCAAAAGGATACAAGGTTTGAGCTAACTCAGAAATATACTGTACAATTCATATTTGGCATGCGACAGTACATTATCGGTTCAATGGATGTCGAAAATTATGGAAATTGTGGTTTTCGAGTTGTGGCATCAGCTATGGGATTTGGTAGAAAGCATTGGCGTAAAGTGCGCACTGATTTGGTAAATGAGTTAAAAGGCACGCCCGAGCTTTATGAAGCACTTTATGGAGGACAAGATGCTGTTAACAAGCTGTGTAAGCGACTTAACCATTCTGCATCCAATTTTGCACCTAAATGGAAATGGATGGATCTACCAGACATGGGTCATTTGATTGCAACGTGTTATGGAGTAGTAGTAGTCAACTTATCATATGGTCAGTGCTCCACATTTCTCCCATTACGTGAATATACTGAGGGCAAACTAATGGAAGCAAATTTACTTGAAATTGGCCTAGGATTTGTCAATGACGATCATTTTGTTCAGGTGAGGAGTAACATATATGGATCAATTTGCCAATAAAATTTCACATATATAATTTATGTGACTAACGTAACTTCTTATTTTCTACACAGATATGTTTATTGTCTGGACACCCATTGCCACCGGTTACACCAGATTGGATTTACCATGCAGATGATAAAGCTAAAAGTCTGTATATGAAGTATCAAGACCGTTTTCAGCATTATGATAGATTGCCGCATTCTGAAAGAGTGACTAATATGTCCTTAGAAACAGTTCAAGTTGATGATGACAATGTACTTGTCAATGAAATCGTTCGACTTGGTGATGTCGATAGTGAAGGAGAAAGAATGCAACTTGATGATGACTGAATTGTCATAAAACATGTGTTTTATATAACTAACTGATTCATTTGGGTTGTCTTTATTCTTCATCTTTTTTATTTGTATCAGCTTTAGTTTGATGTTGTAGATCATATTGTCAAGTACTGCATTTTTATCATGACATGTTTTATCGAATAACTAGATATATCTATGTTTAATAGCTATTGTGCTTCTACAGTTCTATTAGCTTCTGAATTTTGAAAACTTGTATTAGTGATTTGAAGTTGGGATATAACAATAATCATTTGATTATAAATTGAAAATGATAACCAAAAATTTCTAAAAAGAGGTACTAAATAGTAAATATATATTAATTATATTAAATAATAATATTTCATAAATTAAGGGTATTTTAGGCAATTTGGGATGTGTATTAAGTATAATACTGAAATGAAAAACTTGATAGGTGGTGTATTAAGTAAAGGGTGTGTATTAAGAGCTTAGGGGTGTGTATTTAAAATTTCTCTTTTTTTTTTTGGCGAGGTAGAACTGGATTCCAAGAGTTAGCTTTTTTTTTTTGTTCTTTTTTTTTTTTTGAATAAGAGTTAGCTTTCTTTTGTACCTGACATTTGATACCTTGTATCAAAAGTGCAAACTCATATACTCTCTAATTAAATAATCTACAAGTGTGTGTGGTACTTCTTTCCAACTTGTATATGTATATATAATTACATATTCCTGTTGTATTGCAATGTCATACAAGATGAAACTCATGCAGAGGAAATCCATGACCTTATTTTGTAACCATAGAAACTCAACTCTTAGCCTACTGGAGAAGAAGGCATGGGACACCCTATCCGCTATCAAATAAGCAATAAACCCAGAATTTTCTTCTAAAATGTAAAATTCAAAACAAAGCATTGCATTTTCTTTTACTGTGTTGACAGGACACTCAGAAACTCAAGCATATAAAGAGAACTTGTTAGCTCAGAAGCAGATAGTGCCCATTGATAGTGCCTTTTCAATAAATTCCACAAGTACCATATGAAAGAGGACATAACTATAATGTGTAGAGTTTCATGCTCCCCTGTGCTACATTACACAATTACATAGGAATGCACATTTCGTACGTAACGTTCATACATTTAGTAAGTAGCATATACAATTTGGTAATGGTTGACAGACAACAGAATATCAATGCATGTATTTATGCAAAATATCAATACAAGTTCAAAAAAAGTGTCATACGTCTGTCCATCTAAAAGATACGAGCACCATTGACAATCACTGTCAAGATTCTAAAAAAAATTAGACAAGCAATCAACTAATAATCTAATATGATCACAAATCAAGAAACTCTGGCTAATTGGCTCAAAGTTACATTAACACTCAAAGTTTCTATTGCAGGACAATAATGTTAATGGTATTGGTGAAACGGCTACACCGATACACTAGCAGAAAGATATCTTTAGGCTCAGTCTCACACAGTCATACTCATATTGTTGCTGAGTATCAGTAGAACTTCTACAAGACCAGCTAAAAATCTTATGGCAACACCCTGTGTATGGGTGGAGTAACCAGATGAATAAAGGACAAGGTTTGAGAGGGATATATGAGATAACTTGTTACAACTCCACGCTGATATAGCAGTAACACATAAGGTCACTACACAAGCTGATACAGCAGTAACACATAAGTTCATTCCTGGTTCACAATTCATACCAAATAATAGACATCCTACTCAAAACCTTTTGGTTGCTGGAAATCATCCTCAAAATTAAACTTATTTTTCCACTTCCATAAATACCAACATGTGAAAACAAAGATACTGCACCATCTAGGCCTCATCATTTGGCCCTTCGGCCCTAGCCCGCCCTAAAACCCGCCCTACCCTATAGGGCCGAAGCCCTACCCGGCCCTCCGTTAGGGCGGGCCGGCCCTAGCCCTTTTCAATTAGGGTAGGGTAAGGATCAAGCAAATGAAACCCGGCCCTACCCTATTAAGCCTTTTAGAGCCAAGCCCGGCCCGGCCAGGCGCTAAAAACACGCCCTTTAAGCCTTAATAATTACTTATTTTCTATTGTTTTTAATATGTTTCTTATCTTTTAAATATGTTTCTTATTTTTTATATAATACAACTAATCTTGTAAGTTTTATTTTTTTAATTTGTATTTTGCTTTGTTAAATAACGATTGATTTTTGGTGATTTAGAGAGATAATTAATGAAATATATGAATATAACTACTTAGATTAATAATTCTAGATGTCTTAAGTTAAATTTAATGTATATGTATGTTAAATATGTCACATCCCGATTCTTAAATTTTTACCTTATTTACTGGCTTGGAATTAATAATAGTTTTACCGTCTTCGTAAATGAATTTTTAGTTCAAACGTCCCCAGAGGAGTGTTGAGGGACGAATATTTCGGAGTAATTATTTGTAGGAGAGAAATTATGACGACGGTAAAAATGGTAAATTTTACCCGGTAAAAAGGTAAGTTTAATTAGGGTATTATTTTTTGGGGGTGTTAATTTTGGTTTTAGGTTATATGGAGGTGTTGGACCGGGTTGGGCAGAAAAGCCCAAAATCCCTCTCTCTCTTCTCTCTCCTCCCTCCCGACTTTATCTCTCTCTCTCTCTCTCTCCCTGCCGGAGCTGTCCGCCGCCGTCCGGCCACCGCTGACCGCAGCACCGGTCCCAATCGGTCGGCCTTCAACCCAGCTCTCTTCCTAGATCGGTGGGAGCCGCCCTAGTGCCGCCGTGAGAGAGAAAAGCCGGCCGAAAGCCCCGACTGCCGTGGAGGTCCGGTCACCGGAACTCGCTCCTCCGGCCACCATAGCCGGAGCCACTTGGCTTGTTTGGAAGCCCTCCTCCCGTGTAGCAATCCCTCCAAAGGATTCAATCCCTCTTGAGCTAGGTAAGGAGAATCGGTGAGTTGAAGTTCTAGGGCTCAAATCACTGTTTTGGTTCGATTACCCTATCTAGGCTTGGAATTAGTGTTTGTGCTAGTTAGAAAAGTTGTTGTGCGTGTTGAGAGGAAGGTTGTGCTAAATTTTGGTAGGCATTGGAGGTCGCCGGAGCCGGCCGCCGGCCGGAGCTGTTGTTAGGGGGATTTTTATGGTTTTATATGTGTAATATTAAGAGGAGTTTAATTATGTGAATTTTGAAATTTTTGGAGGAATTTTGGATGGGTTTGGGATTTTTTCAAAGTTTGGTATTTTAGCCGTTAATTTGGATAGAATCCGGCCGTTAGATTATTATTGTTTTGGCCGTAGAAGGTTAGTTTAAGGCCGCGGGTATTTGTGGTGAAGTTTGGACCGTATCGATTTTAAGATTGGCGAAGTTCGACAAGGATGAGAGTAGATAAGGCCCACATTTAATTGTTTCTATTTTTATGTAAGCGTTGGTATATAGTTGGGGATTAATCTATGTATTTGAAACAGGACGTGAGGAGGCTCGAGCTGAAGAGGCCTCAGACCGACATCAGACTTAGGCCTAATTTGTGAGTGGACTTTTGTTTTAAGTAATATGCATGCTATAGTTCTGAGTTGAACAATTTCTTTTGTTGAGGTCATTTTATTTTGTTGATTTTATTTAGTTTGAAGAATTACCGAAAATGAGATTTTTCGGTAAATTATAAATAATTATATGAGGAGAGTATGTATATAAATGCTAACTAGCCATATGTGTCTGTCCACCTTAATGGCGTAGTATATAACCGCATTATGGTGTGACGTGAGCGTTAGACGCAAGCGTAGTAGCCCTATATGAGTGTTTAATTCATATAGGGGGTATGGGCATATATTTATACACCTGTCCGTCTACCTTAATGACGTAGTGTAGCACCGCATTAAGGCGTGACGTGAGCGTTCGACGCGAGCGTAGTAGCCCTATATAAATTATTTTAAATATATAAAATAATTATACAGGGAGTATGGACGTGTGTAAATACATACATATATTGGTATATATTTTCGAGTTAAGAGAATTATCGCGTGGAGCATGCTTTCGTTTTATTTGAAATTTAAATTGGGAAAGTATAAATTTTGTTATTACTTTCGTTATTTTTTTTTCTTCTTTTATTTTGTCCACTCACTCTAACGTTTTTCGAATGTTTTCCCCTGGGCCCTTCGTTTTAAAAATGCCCAGTCTGTAGAGTTCGGGTTGACACTAGTAGAAGGCGAGGCATAGTTACCCACTTCTCCACCACTCTTCACCAGTAGGTTACCTGTTAAACTTACCAATGTATTTTCCTGCTTCCTCTAGTTTCCCTTAGTAGCTCTGATTACCCTTGGGGTTAACGAATATTTTAAATGGTGCTGTGCTAAGATTTATGTTATATTATTTGGATATTTATGGGATAAATTGGAGGTTTGTTGTTTCGTTCAGAAGGGTAATTCTTGAATTTTCCGGGTTAGGGTTGTTCATTTTCAAGGGAGGTTTACCGAGTTCTTCAGTAAATTTTCCTTGGAGGTGGACCCCGCAAGACTTACTTCGGGTTTCAGGGTGAAATTCGGGACGGGTCTTGACAAAATATGAGTAAAAATAGGGTATTGTATCACATATATCCCTTGAGGTAATATTTGAGAAAAAAAAATTAAAACTCATGAATTTATTTCGTTAAACAAAATAGCGTTATATTCGGCCCATTCAGACCTATTTAGTCCTATTCAAAGGGCTGAGTATTAGCCCTAGCGAAATGGGCTTTAAGGGCGGGTAAGGGCTTGCATATTTGAGCCCCGGCCTGACCCTACCCGGCCCTAAATTTTGTTGACCAAGTCATAGCCCTACCCGACCTTACCCTAAGCCCTAAAATTTAAGGTAAGGCCGGCCCATGATGAGGCCTAGCACCATCTTATATTCTCAGTATAGAAAATAAAGCAACGAAGATTAACATAGCAGCAAGCCATTTAGGCCAAATCCAATTGAAAAGCATTTCTGATAGAGGTAGTCCAACTATGAGATTCCCAGATGGCGAGGGCTTTAGGGCAGCCCTAAATAGATGTAATAGAGTTTCTTGGCTTCTGCATGACATTTATCATTGTCAGTCAAACCTCTTCTAGCTCTCTGAACATTTGTAAGGAGTCTACCATGAAGAACAGTCGATAAGAATGTTTTTAACTTAGAAGGAATATTCATTCCCTAAATGAATTTTATGATGAAATTGATCATGTTCCATATGATTAAAAACACTACTATAGGCTGACCTCACAGTAAAACATCCATTAGAAGTGTAACCCCAAATTTGCATATCATCTCCACAACCATCAAAACTAGGAGGAACACAGAGAATTTCATGAAATAATATCTTGAGGTAAGCATATGTATCAATAATCCAGCCATTGTTATCCCAAAAGAGGCAACAATAAAGAGGAATATTGGTAACTCTCGTGAGCTACCAGGCAGGGATTTGTTTTGGTCACGATCCTCAGCAAGGGTAGAGAGGTAACTTAGCAGTACCAAAAGTAAAGTAACGGGTGCGGGCGTGCCACCGCGCGAGGCGCGGAATGAGATTGCGCGTGTGCTGGACTTCTAATCAAACGAAAGGGCTTCGGTGCCACCTCGCGGACGAGGGATTACGAGTAGCTCTCCTATTCGCCTGCAATCGATACTCACTGTTCGTAGCGAGCAGAGCAATTAATCGGGACAGTAAACGAATGCGAGACCGAACGGGCTCTGTAAGCTATGGCGAGATGCACTTTAGCGTTTTAGGATTTCGAGAAGCTCGAAGAGTTGTTGAATTGTGTATGATTTGATTGTGTGTCTAAATGATCCTCGAACCTCCCTTTTATAGGGTTTTGTAGCCCACTGATAAAGATGTAATCACAATCCAATTCGGACTCAGCTACCAGAGTAACACAAGGACTCAACTTGCCCGCGAACCAAACAATTGGATGACACGTGTCCAATTAGATAGACTTCGCCTAGGTCACAAGTGCTAACCCTGCGTTATCGAAAACTCTGTAGACTCCAACGCGAACTCAAATAACAAGAGTTATCTTACCCCGCGAAGCGCTACAGTCCTTATGGAAAACCACCTCGCGCGCTCCCGAAGCTCGCGCTCTTTAGCGGGCTTTATTCTAAAAAGGGCCACAGGTACTGATCCAAATGTTACCCAAAACTTATTATCTAGTCTTGGACCGAAATATCAACTGGGCTCAAACATTGCCCCCTAGGCCTCAAGCTTTAGCTTATCAGTAACGGCTAAGCGAAGAGGCCTTAATGAGTATATTTCGGTAATTCAAAATTCGAAAGGTGCTGACATTTCGGCGTCGTCGCCTCCCTTCATCATAACCATTGATTGAAAGGACGTTACGATTCGTCCCCTTTAAAAACAATGCGGGTCCCTACATTTCGTCATCCCCATCTCTTTATCCATTTCTCTCCTTTCTGTAGAAATGAAACCCTCGTCGTCGTCTCCTCTCAAACTAAGCCTAGAAAAATGCCTCCAAAACCCATCGTTCGAGACCCAAACCTTAGCATCACGGCAGCGATCGACTGGTCCACCGACTTCGCTCGGCGCCTCGCAGAGAACCCTCCGCAGGGAGCACCGATCTACTTCCTTGAGACTGGGGAAGCCATACTCAGCATCGCTGAAGCTATTGCTTTGAGTTTCTCACTGCCCACCTCCACCGACAGGGCTCCCATTGTTGTAGCGGCATGTTTATGGAACAGTGCCACCAACACCTTCGACTTTCCTTTCGGGCAGATGAGCATCTCTCTACTGGACGTCCTTGCCATCACAAGGCTGCTGATCCACGCCAAGCCATATGTTCCGGGTGACTTTGCATCGACAAAGTTCACTTACACCTGCAAGTTAGGAGCACGCCGTGCTCTAAAGGCTTCGTTCCTGGTCTGGAGGAACTATTTCATCCAGCATGTAGAACGACACGAAGGAGGTATTGCTTTACTCGAGTACTGGCTTAATAAATTTATATTCTGTGATTCCCATAAGCCTACGGAAAAGTTGACGAAACTAGCCGTAGCGCTTTACAATGGAATTGAAGTAGGGCTAGGGCAGCCCGTATTGGGCGCACTCTATCGGGCCCTCCACAAGCTCTCTTTAAAGCCTTTCCACCTCCTTGCTGGCCCATTATGGATTTTAGACCTATGGCTGCAACTGTACTTTCCCCTCTTTCGGCACTCGCCGCTCGACTTCCTGCCTGAGGACCAACATCTTGGGTTCGCCGTGTGCAGAAACCCCGCGAATCGGACTCCTATGTCCTTCTTCGCCAGTCTTTCCATTCTGTACAACCCAACTGGAGCCACCTCCTACTATAGACATGATGGTCCGTCGGCGCCACCCCGAAGTCCTAGCAGATGGTTTCCTCCCTCGCCCCGACTCCGAGTCTGATATCAAGACAAGCTTTATAAGGGCGGTTTCATGCTGCGACCTTTGCCTTGCCGAGGAAGAACAAGGCTTCGAGCTCTATGCTCCCAATCACTTCGCTAGACAACTCGGCTTTGTCCAAGGGGTCCCATATCCACTCCTTCCTTTAGTGAACAAGTACACCTCTTGGTGCAAAATTGGTGAAGCGAGCCGTGTCACTCCACTGGTGAACATTTTCCCCTTCACACCAGCCTTGCTCGATCTCACCTTGTGGCAATCCCTCTCCAACAATCACTAGGAATATGCAGATGACGTCGTCTTTGCTGCCATCTTCTCCCCCTTGTACGACACTCTAAGCTACTCGGACCGCACCGTTCTTGATGCCTAGCGTGGACAGGTAGCGAGTCCTCGTAGAGCAATGGCAAGACCAAGGCCGGCATTGTCTCCTGCCACCCCAATCGCTCGCCGGCCAACCGGCATCACCATTCGGGAAAGAGCTCCCGCCTCATAGGTACGTTAGTGATTTTGCAACTTTCATAAAACTTTCCCCCAATGTTTTTAGGCGAGATGTATTCCCTCTAATTTGTGTCCTCTTCTCATAGACTGCGCCTCGCCGACGATCTTCCAAGAGGATTGAGTCTTCTGCTGACAAAGGGAAAGTGCCTGCCCAAGAAGAAACTGTGGCAGATTTCGATGAGGAGACTGTCCCGCCAATCCCTCAATCGACAGGCGGAGAGAGTTCACGCAAGCGTCCTGCCGAGGATGAAGAAGAAGAAATGGAGGACAGGCGTTATCAAGAGCAATTTGGCTTGGTAAGCGTCCCATCCTAGAACCCAATTTACTCAAGTTAGCAATATAATTATTAACTTTCAATTTGCAGGTACGGCGCCGCCATGTCCGTCCCCGACTTGACAATGTTGAGGAAGAAATAGGGACAACTGAGGCCTTTATCTCCGAGCCTGTCCTAGCCATGGATGAAGAGGAGCAGGTCACTGCCATAGATGAAGAGGTGCATCCCCCTTCCCCTACTGGCTCGCTGGACGACACGGGTTCAATTCTGGTATCTTCCCCCGGTCCTATTCAGGACACAGAACTCGAGGAAGCAACCCCGCCTCCGGTCGTCACTGTTTCCTTGGAGATCCCGCCAGAGGACCCTCAGCCAAAAGCAACTCCTTCTCCAACAAGGTCAGAGCCGGCAACCCAAGTAGTTGAAGAGCAAGAAGTGTAGGCAGTATCTGATGCCCCGCCGCCTGTCCAAGAAACAGAGCCAGTGACTCTTGCTTCGGTAAAACAGAATGTTGAGGTACTTCCTCTTTGGCTACCCGGCCGCCCACCTCCAGGCTCGGGTAACTCCATCTGCTGACTCGGAACCGGTTCGCCTAGCCTGGGACTTTTTTCATGGGTTGATGCGCCAAGGCCCAAATATGGATGTCTTTGAACTGGTTCGGCGCGCTCGCGAGGCCCATGGTGCCCTGACTCGCCGCTTCACCTGTAGCACTCCCGCTCTAGGCATGGACCATGCCCTAGAGCTGGTCGCCTAGGAAAGAGTTCGCCAAGCCCTGGACAATCAGATGGTAGCCTTTTTGGCCCAGCTCGAAGACATTGAGGTTCTTGAGGCGGCCTCGGAAAACCCGCCTGCCTTCTATGCTCGACATGTGGAGACGTTGGAAGCCTAGATAGCGGAGCTACAGGCTCAACTTACCTAGGCCTGCAACAACCTTGCGCAGGCTGAAGGTGTGGAGGCTCGTGTGCAGGCCGTGGAGGAGACCGAGGAAGCACTGGACTCGGCCAAAGCTGCTGCGAACAAAGCCCAGGCCTAGGCGGATGCTGAGGACTTGGCCTTAGATGGCCTCCTCTTAAATTTGTATAGGGTCTCCAGGATGGTTTAGGTCCATCTCTATATTTTGCTACTGCTCTTCTGTAAGAACCCTTAAAGTTCAATAACAATATTATTTATTATCATTTAATCCTTTCCCGCGCTTTGTCAAATCTTTCCTGTTTCTGACACAACTATTCGGTCAGGAAAAAATCTTCTTCTGAGATTCGGTAAGGGTTTCCATGTAACTATGTGCTTGGAACGTGGGAAGTGATCATGGATTCACGCGTCCGACCTTATCTCTAAGGCTCATATCTCGGAGCAACTCACTGCATGCAAAACACGTGTCGAAAAGAGTTAGCCTCTCCTTCCTATAAAACGGAACCTTTGGCCGAGGTTGAAGTATCAATTAAGTCTTTTGCCCCCTTGCCATTGATTCTTCTTTCCTTCTGTTCATCTTCTTATCCTTGCTTAAAGCACAATCGTCATCTCAAACCTTTAGCATTTATTTCCTTTGAATTTCAAAGTCTACTCTTAGGCCAAGAGTGAATTTCAAAGTCCACTCTTAGGCCCGTCCCGCGCTAAGAAAATAAACGGTCTGGGCACCTTCTGCCTTGCGCCTGCTGTTCTGTTTAATTGTGAGGTTTCTGAGGCCCTGCGTCTGCACATGCCTTAGGTTGTGGCCTGCGTCATTTAAGGATCTTCAAAGCCTGACCGATAGCATGAGGGACCCCGGTCCAGTGGACCTCTAGCTTCCCAGTGCTTCATTTTGGGTTCTGGCCAGTGCTTCGGCTGGTATCGATCTGAAGAGGCAGAATCGGCACCAGCTTCAGCTGAAGGATGCCGCGGCGGGGGCTTCTTCTTCCCCAATATATTGTGGGTTTGAGGTTTCCGATATTTCCAGATCTATGCTTAAAGCGTAGGCGTAGTCAGATTTCATTTTAAGCGTTGTTTTACTAATGTACTTGCTTCGGCCGCAAAGCCGCTCATGAAACCTGTATCAAAATACGAAAGAACGAAAATGAGTTTTATTATTTTAGGGCCTCTGGTATAGGCCCCAATCTTGTACTTGTCTTTGGATAGACTTTTCACGTTTATAACGAATAAAGAATGAGAGCAACTAAATACTGTATATATTTAGGGCCTCTAGTATAGGTCCCAATCTAGCACTGGCCTTCTTAGGCTGGTACTTTACACTATTCTTCATTAGTCTTCATTCTTCTATCTCAGGTTGCCCCCTAATGCTAGGTGGCGGAGCGCTAAAGCGATGGCGTGTAGCACTATTAACTGTTGTTGCGGGGTCTGGAGGAGGTGGAGGATCCTTGCGCTCTCAAACTCCAGCAATATGGTGTTTTAGGAAACGACCATTAATAGGATTGCGGTGGATGGTGCTATCAAGGTCGCGCAAGTGGTATGCCCCCTTGGGTAGTATGCGATGAATGATAAAAGGACCTTCCCAAGGAGCGAACCATTTTCCCCGGCCCCCAGTCTTCTCTTCGAGCGGTAACACTGCACACCAAACTGTTTGGCCTTCGGCGTAACTTTGACCTCTGGTAACTTTATCATAGGATCGTGCGATGCGCTGTTTTTCAAGGACAAGGTTGTTGAAAGCAGTGATGTAGTGTTCGTCGAGGTCCTCGAGCTCTTGCCACATGGCCTACACGTAGTCGGCGCCGAGTAATTGGTGATGTCCTTGGACACGGAGTGAGGCGACGTTAATCTCAAGAGGTAAGACTGCATTGTGACCATACATAAGGGCGTATGGGGTGGTATCCGTTGGCTCACGCTTCGAAGTGCGGTAGGGCCACAAAGTGTGGTAAAGTTCCTCATGCCAGACGTGCGGGTTCAATTCCAACATCTTGCGTAAAATACCAAGGATAACTTTGTTGCTTGCCTCGGCCTGGCCATTGGATTGTGCATAATATGGGGTAGAATGCAGGATGTTGACATCGTAGTCATTGAGGTATTTAACCACGGAATCTGCCATGAAAGTTGCCCCCCGGTCGGTGACAATGCACTCTGGAATACCAAAGCGGGAGATGATATTTCTGAAGATGAAGTTGGGGACCACGTTCGCCAAGGCTACTTTGAGTGGTTCTGCCTCAACCCACTTGGTGAAGAAGTCAGTCGCGACTATGATGAACTTATGTTGCTCAGAGTAGTGCGGGTGGATGACACCTATGAAATCCATTGCCCAGCCCCGCGCCGGCCATGGTTTGATAATAGGCTATAATGGGATGTTGGGAATGTGTTGCACTAGACTGTGAGCCTGGCAGTCTTGACAACCATTGGCAAAGGCAATGCAATCTTTCAAGATCCTAGGCCATTAGTACCCATGGCGGCAAATCAACTCATATTTTGCTCTGCCTGGTGTGAGCCGCAAACCCCACAGTGTACCTCGCGCATAAGGCGTTTGGCCTCGTTCCCATACACACAGCAGAAATCGTTTCCGTCCTCGCCGCGCCGACGTAGTTCACCGTTGCGCAGTACAAAGTTAAGGGCAAGAAAACACGTTTGCCGGGAGTGGGTGGCATCATGAGGATTATTGAGGTAGGCGATGAATGGTAGACGCCAGTCCTCGTCGATAGGGTCTAAGGCCGCGACCTCAGGAGGGTCGGCCTGATATTACCCCTAGCTATAAACGAAGGGAGGGTGTGGCGTTCGACCTTCAGAAGCCGTTCGCGCACGCCATCTCGCAGGCTGAGACCAGATGCTATCTGTGCCAGCTCGTTAGCCACAAAATTGAACTCACGTGGTATGTGTTCTATGTAAACATCGTCGAACTGGTCCAATACTTCGAACGCTTTGTGCAGATAAGGCTCGATGGATGAACTCAAGCACTTGAACTTTTCAGCCAACTGATTGACGACCAATAGATAGACGCCTAGGACATGAACTTCGTGGACACTTATGTCCAACAAAATTTCTAATCCTATGATGAGCGCTTCGTACTCCGCCTGGTTGTTTGTACATTTAAAGTCCAGCTAGAATGAGTATGAAAAAGATCAAAGGCCTGTTGGTGTTGTGGCTCCCATATGAACTCGGTTTCCCCCTGGAGCTTGAGGAGGGATGAAAAAGATTGGACTTTCCCTGCCGTGTTGGAAATGAAACGGCGAAGGAAGTTGATTCGTCCCAGCAACTGCTGGAGCTCCTTTTTAGTTGTAGGGGGTGAGGCGTGTATCACCGCCTGCGCCTTGTCTTTTAGGATCTCGATGCCTCTCTGATGTACCAGAAAACCTAAGAAGTCTCTGGCCTGGGCGAAGAAAACACATTTGGCCGGATTCATCTTTAGGTTAGGTAGGTGCATCCGTTTGAAAACCTATCAGAGGTCCTCAACGTTGTTTTCCCTTGTCTTGGTCTTGACCACCACATCATCGATGTAGACTTTTATCAGCTTCCCCAAGATGTAGTGGAAAATAAGGTTCATGGCGCGCTGATATGTTGCCCCCACGTTCTTGAGTCCGAAAGGCATGACAACATATTCGAACGTACCTGCGAACCCCGAGCAGCGAAAGGCCGTTTTGTGTCGGTCTTCCTCGGCAACGGGGATCTGGTGGTATCCGGCAGTCCCGTCCATGAAGGACAGCACTTTATGCCCTGCAGCTGCGTCGATTAGGAGGTCGGCCACAGGCATGGGGTATATGTCCTTAGGCGTTGCGTTGTTGAGATCGCAATAGTCAACGCAGACGCGCATCTTTCTGTTTTTCTTGCGAACGGGGACAACGTTGGACAGCCACTCGTTATACTTGGCAACACGGATGATGCCCGACTAATGCATGTTCTCGATTTCTTCTTTTACTACGATCTGGGTTTCAGTCCGCATGAATCTGCTGTCCTGCCTCACGGGACATCGGTCTGGGTAGGTGGGTAGCCTCTGACAGACCAATTTCTGGGATAGGCCGGGCATGTCTTCGTACTTCTCGGCGAAGCAATCTCTGTATTGGCAGAGTAAGGTAAGAAGGACTTCGCGTACTGATGGAAATGAGCAAAGGCTTCTCTGCGGTTCCTATGTCAACTTGTGAAATGGGGTCGCGGACTTGAGGTAGTGTGTCATCCAAGGCAGCAGGAACTAAATGAATAATTTCCTCCTTGGTATTGGTGTAGTCCACAATCTCGTCTACGTATTCCATAGTCGCGACCTTGTCGTAGGCCTCGCGTTCCGCCCAGTACGAAAGAAGTCTCTCGTACAAGGACTCGCCGGCCTCGCGTGCCTCATTGGAGAAGGCATTATCCATATGAAGGTTGTGGAGGATCCGCGATGGTGTGAGACGTTGTAAGTCGTCCTTCGCCTGAGTCAGCCCCCATCGCGCTAAGTTGGAAGCAGTGACTCCATACGGGCGGCCTTTGTGATCGACGCCTAGGACGTCCAATTGCCCAGGTCGGTGTTGTAATATTGGGCATCATTGAAGTTGGCGGAGATAGAGAAAGGACGCAGGTCAACTTTAATTATGACCGCCTCATTTTTCTCAGTATCCCAAATCATGAGTTCTTGGTGCATGGAGGAGGGCACGTAAAAACTTTTGTGCATCCAATCGCGGCCTAAGATGACGCTGTAAGAGGCAGAACACTCGACCACAAAGAAGGTATAACTCAAGATGCCGACCCCAACTTGACTCGTAAAAATAGCAGGCCTAGGGTTCTGGTTACCTGCCCGATGAAGTTTTTGACCGTCCAGGAAGTGGTATTGATCATTGAGCGCTGGATGCCTAGGATTCCCATGGTTCAGGTAGTAATGACGTTGACCGCTGCACCGGTGTCGACCATGACCTTGTTGATCATTATTCCTTTCACCTTGGCCGTAATGTACAAAGGTCTCATGTGAGTAGCCATGTCCAAGGTCGGTGTCGAAAAGGTCAGAGTCTGCTTATGTTTAATGCTGCTCGTGACTTCCACTTGCGGGACATCCTCGGTCCGTTCCATAGCTGGTCCCATTTCGCTGCTACAAGGTGGGGCTGTGCTGCTGATGCTTTTGCTGCTCCCAGAAATATCAACCGCGTTGCATGTCGTGTTTGGCAGGAGAGCGTATCGCTCAGATATGAAGAACACCATTCCTACCTGGAAAGCAAACGGTTCGCAGACTAGGATCAGTGGAGACTCAATGACCCTGTGTTCCCCTTCTAGCACAACGAATGCACCTTCCTCATGGACGACCTCATCTTCCTCAGCCCATCCTGAGACCTCTACCATGTTACAGGTGAATGATTCCCCCTGTTCTTCTTCTTGGTCCACATCTAAGTTGACACGAGGTTCTGAGTGTGCCTCATTGTCCAGTGAATTCTCGCAGAACCGCTGAGCCATCTGTTAGGCGAGGTTAGGGCTGGACGACGCGGTCTCAGCAACTGGTGGTGTGTTAGCCTCCGTCTGCCGCGAGCGCCATACTTGTTTAGACGAGGACTGCCTGTCGTCGATCGGCTGTTTGTCCGCGACTAAGGGAGTTATACCATTGTCGTTCCTTTTCAACCGCTACAGCGCCGAGACGTGTGGCTCCATCTTGGCTTCCGGATCTAGGGTCGAGTGTGCCCTAGGCCTGTGTGGTTGAGGTGGTGCACTTGTGTGCGGAGGTTCCCAGCGCCCTGATGGCTGTGGCGGCTCCCTCCTTGCCTTAGGCTCCGGGGTCAATGACGGCCAGCGCCTGGGTGGCGGAGGTGGTTCCCTTCTTGCCTCAGGCTTCGGGGTTGGTGAGGGCCTGCGCCTTGGCGGATGAGGCGGCTCTCGCTTTGGTGGGACTGTAAGTCAGCAAAAGACGTTTGCCTTTGGGTTGGTGATTCGCGTGTTTTCAAGCACTTATTTAAACACTCAATCAAACACAAATACAATTAAAACCCTTCTTTGTAGATGTAGCATTGGTAAGTAGGGATCGTTCTTAACCGGGGATTGAGGGTGATTGCATAACTATGCTAAGGTTGTTTAGGGGGGTGCAAGATTGTTTGTTCTAAGTTCCTACGAAATAAAACAAGAAGATGGGTAGTTACATATCAAGAAATCACAAGTTCTAACATGTTTAAACTCATAGACAAGCAAACAATCAAGAGCACATAATCCTAACATGCATCTAGCCGAAAATAAGTTCCTAAGTCTATTATTTACAAGTGATCATCACATCATGTTGCTTAGGCCGATTACTCCCTCCTTGGCTGAATCCTACGAAATTCACATGTTAATTAGAACATAAACACACACTTGCATCGAATTAGAGGGCATCCAAATCATCTAGCAAACTCCCTAACCCAATTTTATCTTGATCAGATCGGTGGAACATGCATAGGGTGAACCAAATCATCTAGTGTCATCCTAAGCAAATTCCAGAGCATTAAGAACATGGCAAGCATACATACACGTCCCAATCAACCTATAAACACATGGAAGAATTCAAAACAAATTAGAAATAATCATCTTTACACCAAAACATTAGTCTTTCTATACAAAGCCTTGAAAAAAAAAACAATACAAAGTCGAAATAAATACAAAGAGGCCATGTTACACTTTTTGCTCCGAGGAATTCGTCTCTCTGCAAGCTCCGAGCGCACGTCCCTTTGGTGGAGGATGGCTACGCAAGTGTTCAAAGCCAAATCTAGCGAGAGAGCACTCACGGATGGAGGAAGGGTGTCTATGAGGCGGTGGAGATGGTATTTCGACTAAGAGAGGCTGATTTTGGCTAAGTATGAGAGGGGTTAGTGTTTAGACAAGGCTTCGGCTCGATGAGTGTGTATTCCTTTCTTCCTCCTCCAAAGCTCTTTATATAGGGGATGATGATGGTGCCGTTCACCTCATTTCAAATACAACCATGCACAATTATGCTCCATTCAATACAAAACCGTTACAGCCATTAGCTATTAAGCTCCCACCATTACATCATGCAATTAAGCATATCCATTCATCCATGCCATTAAGCCATGAAAGACAGCCATGCAAAACAGTTTCAAATCCAGCCATGCATAACACCATCCATGCAATTGTCAATTAAGCTATTTAAGTAGCCGTTCAAAACCGTTTCAATTATACATCAGTTTCACCCAATTTACTCACCACCGTTACATCCATGGCAATTAAGCTCCTTTTCGAAAACTGTCATGCATATTAGCTCCCCGTCTAGACTTCATCAATGTCCATGCATCACTACTTGCTCCATATCCTAGTCACATAGGAAATTGTTTCCTAGTCAACACAAGCTTCCTTTTTGACTCCAATTCTTCTTTGGCCGAGAATACCATGTAATTGCACATATTTTGGTCCAAATCGCCTCCTTTATTATTTCTCCTTTATTTTCTACCTAAAAACATAAAACAAGTTAGAAACATATTTACTAAGCTCATAACAAAGCAAAATGTAGAGAGAAAGACATTAATAATCAAGCATAAAATGCGTAGATCAAATTCCCCCACACTTAGACTTTGCTAGTCCCTAGCAAATACAAAACAAAACAAGGGCTCAAAAACAAAGAAAAACAATAAAGGGAAAAATAACAATGGGGAAAAGAAAAAAAACGTCACAAAAACACTTAGAAGTCTCAACGTTTCAAAGCCGCAAATTTTCATGTTATCATGCTTGAAAACGTAAGAGATACTAAGTAAAACAACACTAAGCCCTTAGTCAAAATTTGTCTCAGAAATTTCTTAATGTATATGGCAATGGAATCACAATGTGTCAAGCACGAATGACCTTTGAATTCAATAGATAATAGAGACATGATCACGCTATGAACAAGTAAGACATAGAGAAAACAATGGTGAGTTTAAGTCTGTGCATGCTTCGAATGAAGTTCAAATCAACTCACATGGATGCTCTCATCATATTTCCACTCATGCAAAGGGTTCACTCAAAGTGTTTAAATCAATGAATGGAATGAATTACTTGCTCAAATGAACCAAAACCATATGCTTACTCATGCAACTTACTCCACAGATTGAAGGCTACTCATCTTAAGGATCAAAAAGGACTTTTAAGAGTTGTAATGGGGCTGAGGTTAAGGCATTCGAAATTTAGATATGTGGTGATTAAGAACATTCTAAAGACTTAGCCAAAGTACCAAAACTTGATCAAATTTAAGCTCCCATCTCGCCAAAAACGTCACCATGTATGACTTTGAAGTACAAGGGCCGGATTTCATCATGTTGGGCCCTATCTTCATTCTAAACTTCCCTTGAGCTCTGTGAACAGGACAAAGGCCGTATTTTGCATTATTGGGCCTTCTATTCGAAACAAACTCCAAACTCACAAGTACGGGGGACATTAATCCAAACTTTAGACACTTAGAACCTATTGCCGGAGAGCTTTTTGATCTTTCTTTTGTTCTTGCTCTCGAAATTTTCTTTTGTTTTTCGGCAATCATCTTTTTTAACAAGCTGTTTGAACAAGTCTATCCCCATACATACATTCCCTTACATGATTCTCACGCCATTTTCTTTGTTTTAGCTTCAAAAATCCCACCAAGTCTTTAGAACAAGGGTATGGATAATCTACACTAAGTTTAAGTGTTTAGATTCATATGGCAATGAAAGAAAGGCTTAATGTAGGCTCAAATGGGCTCATCTAGGGGTGTCGCAACTCATGCGCACATATGGGATACATGGCAATTTAGCAAAGTGGTGGAAAACCTAAGTGCCTTTAATCATATCCAAAATCAGGGTATGTAACAATTATAAGCTTTGCAAGTTGGCATGAGTAAGTTCTAGTATTCTCTAGTTCATTAAGATCTATGGCAAGTGAGTGTATGAATGATTCTGAGACCTATCATATGTAATGCACAAAATTCACTCTCAAAAAAGTAGTGTTTAGGCTCAAAATCTCACTTTTAAGGCTTATATGATTCAAAACTTATTCTAACATGCGAATTTCTGTACCAAGTTTTGCAAACCATATCTACTACATGTCATAACACTCAAAGATGTCTCAATTAGCACATGAATTCATTCTTAATGATTTCCAACGCCATATGTATGTTCTTTCGGTCCATTTTCATCATCGACTAACTAAGGGCATCCTAAGACTCTTTAAAACACTAAGTTAAACAAAAAGACTCAAAAGTTGTTTTTTTTAGGGCATCCTCCTCGAGTTAGACTCTTATCCGCCCAAGTTTTTATGATTTATGACTCAAAAAAAATTGTAAACCCCTCCCCCACATTTAAACTCTACATTGTCCTCAATGTACCAAAGTAAAGTCATAGAATTCAAGCATGAAAGCTAGGACTTACGAAAACTAACTAAATAAATAGAAGCAACGAAAATTAAAAGAGTAAGGGAAGAGAATGCAAATCTGTTGAAGACTCCTCCATTGGGTTGCCTCCTAACAAGCGCTTGTTTTTTAACGTCTTACAGCCTAGACGTGATGCATCTTCATGTGTTTGAAGTAGGTGGATCCACGAGCTTCTCTTCTTCAACGTGATGCTCCACAAAGGTATCGTAATAGTGCTTCAAACGTTGGCCATTCACCTTGTATAACTTGCCGGTGTCCAAAGTCATGATGTCCACAGCTCCATGGGGATAAACTTGTACCACAATGTAAGGACCAACCCATCTAGAGCGTAGCTTGCCCGGAAAGAGTCTAAGTCTCGAATGGAAGAGCAACACTTTCTGTCCGGGTTCAAAACTCTTTGTACGGATCATCTTGTCATGAATGCACTTTGTCTTCTCCTTGTAGATCCATGTGTTGTCAAATGCTTCATTCCGGATCTCCTCAAGCTCACAAAGTTGAAGTTTTCGATGTAGACCAGCCTCATCCTTGTCCATGTTGAACTTCTTGATCGCCCACCAAGCTTTGTGCTCTAATTCCACCGGAAGATGACAAGCCTTCCCATAAACAAGTCGATAGGGTGACATGCCTATGGGAGTCTTGTATGCCGTCCTATAAGCCCATAATGCATCATCCAAACATTGACTCCAATCCTTGCGATTTGGTTTGACAGTTCTCTCCAAGATCTTCTTGATTTCGCGATTGGATACTTCAGCCATTCCATTGGTTTGTGGATGATATGGTGTAGAGACCTTGTGTGTGACGCCATACTTCTTCATCAATGCCTCCACGGTTTTGTTGCAAAAGTGACTCCCTCCATCGCTTATGAGAATGCGCGGCATCCCAAACCTTGAAAAGATGTTCGTTTTGAGGAAATCTGCAACAACTCGCGAATCATTAGTACGGGTGGCTTTTGCTTCCACCCATTTCGACACATAATCTACAGCAAGTAAGATGTAAGTGAAACCATTAGATGAAGGAAAGGGTCCCATGAAATCAATGCCCCAAACATCAAAAATTTCGACATTGATCATGTACTTTTGTGTCATTTGGTCTTTTGCACCAATATTGCCGGATCTTTGGCACCTATCACACTTAGCACAAAAATCATGAGAATCACGAAATAGGTTAGGCCAAAAGAAACCACAATCTAACACCTTAAGGGCAGTCTTTTTCGAACCAAAATGACCTCCACATGCACCACTATGACAAAACTCAAGAATAGATGCAAACTCACTATCCGGAACACACCTTCTAATCACTAAGTCAGCACATTGTTTCCATAAGTAAGGTTCATCCCAAATAAAAGTCCTAGCATTACTCTTAAGCTTGTTACGTTGGGCCTTATGCATTGATGGTGGAAACTCTCCAGTAACTAAGTAGTTAACAATATCTGCATACCATGGAGTTTCAGAGGTACTTACCTGAAGTCCGAAGAGTTGTTCATCCGGAAAATGCTCCTCAATTGCAACGTTGGATCTCTCTCTCTCAATCCTAGAGAGGTGGTCAGCTACCACATTCTCTACTCCTTTCTTGTCCTTGATTTCCACATCAAACTCTTGTAGAAGTAGTATCCAACGTATGAGCCTTGGCTTCGCATCCTTTTTCTGCATCAAATACTTCAAAGCAGCATGATCAGTGTAAATTATAACCTTACTCTGAAGTAGATAGGACCTGAATTTGTCCAATGCAAACACCACCGCCAACATCTCTTTCTCGGTTGTTGTGTAGTTGGCTTGAGCATCATCAAATGTCTTAGAAGCATAATAGATGGCGTATGGCTTCTTGTCCTTCCTTTGTCCTAACACAGCTCCAACGGCATAGTCCGAAGCATCACACATAAGCTCAAAAGGCAAGGACCAATCCGGCGCTTGAAGAATAGGAGCACTTGTCAACAATTCCTTTAGCTTGTTAAAAGCAACGCCACATTCATCATCAAACACAAAGGGAGTGTCCTTCTGAAGCAGCTTGCACAAGGGACGTGAGATGTGGGAAAAGTCCTTGATGAATCTCCTGTAAAATCCTGCATGTCCAAGAAAAGAACGAATCTCTCTAACCGAAGTCGGAGAGGGTAAGTGTTTCACAAGATCTACTTTTGATTTATCAACTTCCAACCCTTTTTTCGAGACAATATGTCCAAGAACAATCCCTTGTGTTACCATGAAATGGCACTTCTCCCAGTTAAGTACTAAGTTCGTTTCAACGCATCTTTGCAAGATTAGCTCTAAGTTTTCTAGACATGCATTGAAATCCTTCCCAAAAACACTAAAGTTATCCATGAATACTTCAATTATTTTCTCAATGTAATCGGAAAAGATAGAAAGCATGCAACGTTGAAACGTACCAGGGGCATTGCACAATCCAAAGGGCATCCGTCGATATGCAAACGTTCCAAAAGGGCATGTGAACGTTGTCTTCTCTTGATCCTCCTCCGCGATGCTGATTTGGTTGTAACCCGAATATCCATCAAGGAAGCAATAGTAGGAATGACCAGCCAATCTCTCAAGCATTTGATCAATGAATGGCAAAGGGAAATGGTCCTTCCTTGTGCTTGCGTTGAGCTTCCTATAGTCGATGCAAACTCTATGTCCAGTGATAGTTCGTTGAGGCACCAACTCATTCTCCGCGTTCTTGACAACGGTGATTCCGGACTTCTTAGGAACAACTTGTACCGGTGAGACCCAACGGCTGTCCGGAATTGGATAGATGACCCCACAATCCAAGAGTTTGATCACCTCCTTCTTCACAACCTCCATCATTGGCGGATGGAGCCTTCTTTATGCTTCACGTGAGGGCTTAGCTCCCTCCTCAAGTAAAATGCGATGAACACAAGTTGCTGGATTTATACCTTTGATGTCTGCAAGTGTCCAACCAATGGCTGGCTTGTACCTTTGAAGCGTTTGAACCAATCTACCTTCTTGTTCTTCCTCCAACATTGAAGAGATGATAACCGGCAAAGTCTCATTGTCTCCCAAGTAAGCATACTTCAAATGATCCGGCAACACCTTGAGTTCCACTTCGGGTGCTTGAATAATGGAGGGAACCAGCTTGTTCTCGCCATAGACCAAAGGAATAGGGGGTGGTCTAGACGTCACATAGGCTGCCTCATTCAAAGCCATCACCATTTCTTCAAGTCGTGGCTCCAATTTATCAATTAACACATCAATTAGGGCGTCATTCCTAGTGTAGGTCAGCCCCATACTATTTTGAAGCACGGTGTCAAGCTCATCCTCTCTAAGTGTGTCCAAATATTGTTGTGCCATGTCTTCAATGGAATCAATAGCAATGCATGCGTTGGCACAAGCATTAGGGACCTTCATTGCATCAAGGATGTTGAACTCGATCTTCTCTCCATCAATCTCCATGGAGAATTTTCCTTCAAACACATCGATCTTTGTTCTTGCGGTTCTCATGAAGGGACGTCCAAGCAAGAGTGGCGTGGTGTTTAATGAACTCTCCTCCATGTCAACAATGTAGAAATCAGCTGGGAATATCAAGTTGTTGACTTGCACAAGAACATCTTCTACGTACCCTCTTGGATACTTGTGAGAACGGTCGGCTAACTGAATGATGACATTGTCATGCTTAAGCTCACCAAGCTCCATGGATGCATATAGATAGTAGGGCATAACGTTGATGGATGCACCCAAGTCAAGCATGACATCTTCGAATCTAGTGTCACCAATCACGCAAGGAACACTAAAGCTCCCAGGGTCCTTCAATTTGGGAGGTAGCCGACGTTGCAACACCGCTGAAACGGTTGCATTCACCTTCACAACCTCCTTCGCTCTCGTTTGCCTCCTTTGGGTGCATAGCTCTTTGAGAAACTTGGCATAAATAGGAACTTGCTTTATGCACTCAATCAAGGGCAGATTCACTTGCACCTTCCGAAAGATGTCTAGGATCTCATCATATTGATCATCTTTCTTTGATTTGGATAACCTATGTGGAAATGGTGCACGAGCAAACGAAGCAGTAGTATTAACAGAACTTGAAGGGATAGAGTTAATACCTTTTGTTGGGGTAGGGTGTGATGGTGATGGTGTTGGTAGTGGCAAAAGTGGCGCCACCTTCTTCTTTCTTTTGAGCTCTTTAATAGCTGGATCTTCTTCAAAAATTTCCTCCACAATGACTTCATCTGGTGATGACGTTGCCTTCTGCTTTGGTAGCTCCAAAACCTTCCCACTCCTTGTAGTAACCGCACTCGCATTCCTAATAGGTGGCGTTGGTTGAGATGGAAGCTGTCCGGTAGTTCTGATATGTCCCATAAAATCCACAAGTTGCCCCATTTGCTTCTTTATCTCGGAAATGTCATTGCCATGAGTCTCCAACAACGCCTTTTGCTGATTTTGGCCATCAATAAGGGCTTGCGTTGAGGTGGAGAGTTGAGCAAACATTTTGTCATAATCCGGATTGGTGAATTGTTGAACCAGAGGAGGCAAAGGTGCTTGTGGCGTTGGCAAAGGTGGCCTTGCTTGATATTGTTGTTGGGGACGTTGATAGCCTTGTTGTTGTTGAGGTGGAGGGTTCAAACAGCCCTCATTACTACTCCACTTGAATCCGGGATGATCACGGTTGACATAGTTGTTGTTGTAAGTGTTGTACCGCTGACCTCCTTGATATCCTCCAATGGCATTCACTTGTTCTTCACTTGTTTGCTCCACCAAGGTAGGACATTGACTTCCATGATGATCGTGAGAGTGGCAAACGCCACAAAGTTGTCCCAAAGAAACCTTGGCTCGTTTCACTTCTAGTTCAAGCATTTGCTCCATCAAATCTGAAAGTTTGTCGTACTTCTCATCCGTAGCATGCTTGGTACTCACCTCGGACACCACTGATTTTCGAGGTACCATCCCATATTGAGCATCATTGTTTGCTCTATTCTCCAAGAGTGCACGAGCTCCAACTTCATCTAAATCCATGAAGGCCCCATTCGCAGCAGCGTCGAGAAGCTCTCTATCAATTGGCTTGAGTTCATCATAGAAGTAGTTCATAAGATTTGTCTCGGAGAATCCATGAGAAGGACAAGTGGCGCATAGAACCTTGAAACGATCATAGTATTGCCCAAATGACTCATTTGATGCTTGCGTGATTCCAGTGATCTTTTTCCTCAAAACAGTGATCTTTGAGGCTGGAAAGTACTTGCTCAAGAAAGCATCCGTAAGTTGCTTCCATGTAGTGATGTGATTTGGTGGAAGTTCCATGAGCGAAGTCTGAGCTCTATCCTTCAGAGTGAACGGAAATGCCTTCAGCTTCAAAAGCTCATCATCTGCATCAGTGGGCTTCATACTTGAGCATACAAACTGAAACTGCCTAAAATGCATGTTAGGATCTTCATGCGCCATCCCTTGAAAGATTGGAAGGCGATGGAGAAATCCACTCTTGAGCTCAATGTCCTGCTTGTCTTCTTGAGGTTCAGGAAATCGAATGCATGAAGGGCCAGCACTCCAGTCTGTTGAGCAAGTTTGTTGGCGAAGAGTACGCCTAACAACGTTGTTACCCCCACCATTGTTAGGAAGTACATTGTTGTTCACGTTGTTGTTGTTGTTATTCATCCTAGATTCCTCTTCTTGATATTGCTCGGAATGATGGGATCTTCGTGACTCAACTTCGTCCTCAACAATAGGTCGGTCAAGGTCTTCCACTGCGTTGGTAGAAATGATCACTGTGCGGTTACGGAGTTGTACTTCACGTGGAGAAGGTTTGGTCATTTACGATCTGAAAATCAACCAAGATCAAGTGTTAGTATCAAAAGAATACACAAGGAATGCATGATACTAGCCAAACCGTTGGAAATCACAAGGACTTCCCAAAAACACACAAAAACAAATCACACAAATTTAAAACACACAAAAACAAATCACACAAATTTAAAACACACCATACTTACATACACACATACAAGTGACGTTTGGATTAGTGGTTTGACACACATGTTACGTTTTGTACACTAGATGAAATGCAAAGGCTCTAGGTCATCCTAAAATGAATGCAAGTTACTACAGACAAGTTATGTACATTTGTACATGTATCCTGCAGGGGTCAGTTGTATATACACTAAGTAAAACGTCAAAAATACAAGTTGTTACTCAAACGATACAAACATTTCATAGTTCATGAAATTCATGCAAGAATTCATTCAAACTTTCATTCAAAGTGCATCAAGCAAGAACCTAAGTGAAAGATGGAGTGAATGCATAAGAGAAAACGTTAGAACCTGCAGAAAACACAAGAGTTATATGCTAAATCAAATGATGCAACGTGACCACTCTCTTGGCCTCATGTCCCTAACTTCACTTAGGTTAGGGTACCCGGTGGTGAAGTCTGAGCATCACAAAGCCGCCAGAGGGTTATGCAAGCTACAAATGCAAGTGGTTAAGTCCTTTACACGTTGGTTACATACAACACGTTGGTTTTATGCACAAGTAGGGTTCATTGTGTTGCGCTTTAGATTTGGAGAGAGTACATTCGCTTGATCTTTAGGTCGTTCAAAGGACGTGCGACCCGCGCGATAAAGTGTACACTTTCAATCGAATGGTCTTGGTTCAATCGAAAAACATGGCCAGTTAGGGATAGAGATAACACGAGAGGTAGGACTAATTTCGACAATACACCCCGAGGCTAACCGGGCCAATGGTATATACTCCAATGGTGTAAGTCTTTCTTAGATCCAAAACCTGTCACCAGTCATAACCCGTTTCTAGACACCATGTCCGACATTCAACCAATCTCTCGAAAATGTACAACTCCCTCATAGTCCAATGTAGACTCCGCCCTCAACCTCATGTCCATAACTTCACTTAGGTTATGGTGTATGGTGATGAAATCCATACAGCACAAGGGGTTTAGGAGATAAACATGGAAAAGAGGCGTCATCTATTCAACAATGAGTGCGACTTAATCAACCAAGCTCATGTACTCAATGCAAATCCAAGCTTCCTTTAACATTTAAATGGCTGCAAAAACAACATTATGAACAAGTGTTAGTATAAATCTCGAAAATTTACAAGTATATATGCACAAAATTTCACAACTTTACAAAGAACACATGCAATTCCAGATTCTGCCAAACATGAGCACAGCAGCTTTTCGAATTTTGTAGAATTATTGGCTCGGTCGACTAGGCTGAAATTTTTCAGGCACCAACTAGACACTTAACCAAACATTCCTGCAAAATTTCAGATTTTTGTGAGTCCTCTAGCTATGTCAAATAATTTTCACAAAACCGGGAAGTGCACAGTTCCGAAAAACAGAAAACTATTAACATAATGTACAAGCATAATTACACAATTCTTTTCAGTCCCCGGCAACGGCGCCAAAATTGATTCGCGTGTTTTCAAGCACTTATTTAAACACTCAATCAAACACAAATACAATTAAAACCCTTCTTTGTAGATGTAGCATTGGTAAGTAGGGATCGTTCTTAACCGGGGATTGAGGGTGATTGCATAACTATGCTAAGGTTGTTTAGGGGGGTGCAAGATTGTTTGTTCTAAGTTCCTACGAAATAAAACAAGAAGATGGGTAGTTACATATCAAGAAATCACAAGTTCTAACATGTTTAAACTCATAGACAAGCAAACAATCAAGAGCACATAATCCTAACATGCATCTAGCCGAAAATAAGTTCCTAAGTCTATTATTTACAAGTGATCATCACATCATGTTGCTTAGGCCGATTACTCCCTCCTTGGCTGAATCCTACGAAATTCACATGTTAATTAGAACATAAACACACACTTGCATCGAATTAGAGGGCAGCCAAATCATCTAGCAAACTCCCTAACCCAATTTTATCTTGATCAGATCGGTGGAACATGCATAGGGTGAACCAAATCATCTAGTGTCATCCTAAGCAAATTCCAGAGCATTAAGAACATGGCAAACATACATACACGTCCCAATCAACCTATAAACACATGGAAGAATTCAAAACAAATTAGAAATAATCATCTTTACACCAAAACATTAGTCTTTCTATACAAAGCCTTGAAAAAAAAAACAATACAAAGTCGAAATAAATACAAAGAGGCCATGTTACACTTTTTGCTCCGAGGAATTCGTCTCTCTGCAAGCTCCGAGCGCACGTCCCTTTGGTGGAGGATGGCTACGCAAGTGTTCAAAGCCAAATCTAGCAAGAGAGCACTCACGGATGGAGGAAGGGTGTCTATGAGGCGGTTGAGATGGTATTTCGACTAAGAGAGGCTGATTTTGGCTAAGTATGAGAGGGGTTAGTGTTTAGACAAGGCTTCGGCTCGATGAGTGTGTATTCCTTTCTTCCTCCTCCAAAGCTCTTTATATAGGGGATGATGATGGTGCCGTTCACCTCATTTCAAATACAACCATGCACAATTATGCTCCATTCAATACAAAACCGTTACAGCCATTAGCTATTAAGCTCCCACCATTACATCATGCAATTAAGCATATCCATTCATCCATGCCATTAAGCCATGAAAGACAGCCATGCAAAACAGTTTCAAATCCAGCCATGCATAACACCATCCATGCAATTGTCAATTAAGCTATTTAAGTAGCCGTTCAAAACCGTTTCAATTATACATCTGTTTCACCCAATTTACTCACCACCGTTACATCCATGGCAATTAAGCTCATTTTCGAAAACTGCCATGCATATTAGCTCCCCGTCTAGACTTCATCAATGTCCATGCATCACTACTTGCTCCATATCCTAGTCACATAGGAAATTGTTTCCTAGTCAACACAAGCTTCCTTTTTGACTCCAATTCTTCTTTGGCCGAGAATACCATGTAATTGCACATATTTTGGTCCAAATCGCCTCCTTTATTATTTCTCCTTTATTTTCTACCTAAAAACATAAAACAAGTTAGAAACATATTTACTAAGCTCATAACAAAGCAAAATGTAGAGAGAAAGACATTAATAATCAAGCATAAAATGCGTAGATCAGTTGGCACCGTCCGCGACTTGTTCACAAATCCTTGGGGGTGGTATGGGTGGCATTTGGAGCAATGCTCGCAAGCCTTCTGCCTCCCTCCACATTCACTCAGGTATTTGTGCGAGCTGCGAGGGGCGTACCGCGCCCTCATCAACAGCCCGTAAGGCACGCATGATGCTACCGTATCTTTTCTGCAGCTTTCTTTTCTTGGACTTGCTAATGGTGACTGTCTTGCCCCCTTGCTGTGTGTACCACACCCAGTCCCTGATCGCCGACTTGGACGTCGGTGGGATGTAAGGATTTGTCAAAATACCCTGGCAGGAGCTCGAGGCAGTGTTGTCACGGTGTTCGTTGTCGGAGTCAGACACGTCCATCTCACTTGTGGTCGGGGACGAGGATACTTCCTCCGGCCAGTGTGTGGTAGATGATTGTCTCGAGTCGTTCTATCCTTTGCTCTAGCTCTTATCGGGTCCTTGGACTCATAGCCTGGTAGTTCTCAGCGAGAGACTGCCTAGCATCCTTCATAACTGCCTTGTCCTTGTCGTTTCGCGAAGGGCGAACCCGCTCGAGTTTGGCGACCAACTGTCGCGTCGGGTCTTCAGGGTTTCCCCTTTGGTTAACCGGGACGGTATAGTTGTTCGCCGGCCGTTTACGGTTTCGGCCCAGCGGTCCGCGTAGACCCGCACTTGGAGATAGGTCTAGCGTTATTTTGCGCTGGCCGACCCGAGGCCATACGATATCAGCTATTGCAATCATGAAGTCGCCCTTATCTTCAAAGCGGATGTATCCGAGGTTTAGCTAGTCTTGGACCTGATCCCTAAGCTGCTGACACTCGCGGGTTCTGTGTCCCCAGCTATTATGGAACTTGCAATGTTGGCGGCCCTCCTTGTACTCGATGTACGGCAAAGACCTAGCCACCGTGACGAGCCCGTCATCGATAAGATAGTTTAAGACCTCGTGAGCGAGGTTGACGTTATAGGTGTATTTGCGAGGTGGCCGGTGAGAGTTCCCGTCACCTTCTTCCCGACCTCTCTTGGGTGCTTGTCGTTGGCCGTCATCGTCAGGGTGATCGGTCCAGTTTACCTCGACCATACCAACTATAGGTGGAAAAGGCTCTACATCCACCAAAGAAGCTTGGCTGCTTGGCGTTTTAAGTTTCAGCTCGCCGGAGTTCAGCCATATTTGTATCTGGTCTCGTAGTTTGACACAATCTTTAGTGTCGTGATTGTAGACATTATGGAAGGCGCAATATTTCTTGTCCTTCAGTTCTTCCTTCGGCGGAATCTTGTGATCTAGGCGCACATACTTTGCCTCGACCAAATCATTAAAGACTAGGTGGGCGTTCTTTGCGTCATAAGTGTATGACTCGTGTTCTGGCTTGGTTCATGCGAAGGATTGAATGGTGACTAGCTCGCGCATTATCTTCAAGTTCTTTAGTTTGTGAGCTGGTGGCTTGCCTATTAATTCAACCGCTCCGATGTCCTCATGATCTTAGTCCATGTGAGCTTCTTCGGGCCTTTGGTAATAGGGATCATAAATAGGGGACTGTAGATTGAGTGCCCCCACTGTTTTGTTCTTTCCTGGAATGTAAGTCCCCTTGGAGGCGTTTGCCTTCTCATCCATTTCGTTGAGGATTAGCTCATAGCTGCCAACCTTGTTAATTAGGTCGCCCATGGTAGTAAAATGCTCCCCGTGGTGCTTCAACCGCTGGCGATGCTCAAGGCCCCGGATGACCAACTTAATGGCTTCCTGTTCAGGCAGCAGGTAGTTGCACTTAGCCTTCTGGATTTTAAAGCGCTGGAGGAATGAAACTCCAGACTTCATGCACTGCTGGCTCATCTGGGTGAGGGAGTTGAGACCGACTTCTAGTTCGATAGTACCATATGTCTCTCGGAAGAGCCTTTCCATAGTAGGCCAGTCAGCAATTGACCCAGGTTTCAACCTGGAATACCAACTGAAGGCAGCCCCGGATAGGGAAGTCCCAAAGAGCTTGAGTTTGAGAATGTCATTATTCCCATATTGACCACATTGGACCTTAAAGCGGGCCATATGCGTTGTTGCGTCTTCCTTTGTCTCCCCGGAGAAAGTTGTAAAGACAATATTCTTAAACCCATGGGGGGAAAGGGTATTGCGCCATGCTATCAGGATAGGGGTCGCGATATTGCAAGTTAGCATCACCCTTTCCGGTCTGCTCCTTGACAATACTAGAGATGAGTTGGCGCTAATCGGCCGCCGTCACTGGTGTCAATTTTGCGGCTTCCTCATGGTTTGGCCATGCAGAGAAGCTTGTAGCTTGTCCAACATTTTTGGAATTGGGCTGGAGTGAGTCATTAGGATAGGGTCATCCGGTGTGCCAGCCCCATACTGTTGAGGGTTCACAATACCTTTTGGTGCTACATTAGGGCTTCGCGGGGGAGGTGAAGGAAACGGCCCATTTGAGGTACCAGCTCCTAAACCGAATTGAGGAGGTTTTTGCATCCCGAATTTTGGGTTGGCCCTGGAGCGCTCATTAGGCGGGATATACTTTTGGCGCTTGAGACTTCATCCAATCTTCCACCTGCAGCGGTCTCAAGCTCAGCCTCTCATGCTGAGCTTTGAAATCATCGAGCTTATCCAAGTTGTTTTTACTCCCAAAGAAAGACAAGGTCTGTTGATCAAGCCACTTGGTGTCGTGTTCGTCCAAGCGACGGGTTTGTTCATTCACATATGTCCTTATTTTCCCTGATTTCGCCTGTAAACTGGTTGAATTCCTCACTGAGTATAGAGAGGTTTTCTTGGTCAGCATCCCACACGGTTCTGCCTTTCGCGACCTGTTTAGAGAGGTTCGCGACGCTCTGTTGAGTGGCGTCGACTTTCGTTTCTAGGCAAAGAATGGCCTGATCGTTATGGGCTTTCAAACCCTCAATCATTTGGCGGACTTGTTCTGCAGTCAAAGGAGTATATCTTGTGTCTTGGCTCGGTTGTGGTCCTGCCATTGTGGCTTCGCTGAAGTTCGGGTTCCCAAACTGAGCAAGAACATGTTCTTTGTTGAGAGATCGGCAAGCCTCGCTGTTATGGGGCTTGTACCGTGATGATTTATGCTTGAAACAAGAAATCTGGGGGTTTCCTGTACCTGGTTTCCCAATGGTGAATAGGATACTGTACTCCCGATCCCACTAGGCGTGCCAATGTTTTGGCCACGATCCTCAGCAGGAGTAGAGAGGTAACTTAGCAGTACCAAAAGTAAAGTAACGGGTGCGGGCGTGCCACCGCGCGAGGCACGGAATGAGATTGCGCGTGTGCTGGACTTCTAATCAAACGAAAGGGCTTCGGTGCCACCTCGCGGACGAGGGATTACAAGTAGCTCTCCTATTCGCCTGCAATCGATACTCACTGTTCGTAGCGAGCAGAGCAATTAATCGGGACAGTAAACGAAGGCGAGACCGAACGGGCTCTGTAAGCTATGGCGAGATGCACTTTAGCGTTTTAGGATTTCGAGAAGCTCGAAGAGTTGTTGAATTGTGTATGATTTGATTGTGTGTCTAAATGATCCTCGAACCTCCCTTTTATAGGGTTTTGTAGCCAACTGATAAAGATGTAATCACAATCCAATTCGGACTCAGCTACCAGAGTAACACAAGGACTCAACTTGCCCGCGAACCAAACAATTGGATGACACGTGTCCAATTAGATAGACTTCGCCTAGGTCACAAGTGCTAACCCTGCGTTATCGAAAACTCTGTAGACTCCAACGCGAACTCAAATAACAAGAGCTATCTTACCCCGCGAAGCGCTACAGTCCTTATGGAAAACCACCTCGCGCGCTCCCGAAGCTCGCGCTCTTTAGCGGGCTTTATCAACTGGGCTCAAACAGGTTTTACTCTTCCTAGAACACAAATAATAAAATTACATGACCTGGGCAACAATATTCTCTTTCAGAGGCAACAAAATCATGAACTGGGCACCACCAATTAGTCCAAGATGACATATTAATCTAAGGCAACAATCTCAAGGGCTATAGCCTCAATGAGTTCTATGTTGGAACTCCAGCTTGGACTAGCTTACTTGAATGGTTCAAGACCGACTCAAGTTTCAAAGCGCATAATCATGTAACTTTGAAAGACAACAAAAATCTCTCAGGCAACAAAATCTTGAACTGGGCACCTCCAATTATTCGAAGGTAACTCATAAAATCAAAAACAACATATTAACCGAAAACTACTCATAAATCGAAGGCTACATATTAATCGAAGGCAGCTCAAATCCAAGGCAACATATTAATTGAATAAGAAAATAACATATCAATCGAAGGCAACAAGAGAATCATGAACCTTGCCTGCATAAATATTGGGTCAAAATATCGAGGCAACAACAGAGAATCAAGGCAAAAGAATACAAATTCATCAAATTACGATTCAAGAAACGGGAGAAGTTTGAGAATATACCAGAAATGGAAATGGGTCTCCCATCTTTCTCTTTTCTCGTTCTCTCTCTCACTCACTCTCATATTGTCTTTCCGAGGCAACATTACCAATAAATCCAAGACAAAAGAACCAATTAATCCAAGACAACAGAACCGATCGATCCAATTCAAAGCAATAGTAATATTAATTAGGGGGATTTTCATATACATCCAAATTTAAAGAGTGGTTTTAAATAAAACCCACCTAATATTCCTATCTGATAAACATTTAAAATGTAACAATTATGTTACATATTATATCTTATTTTTTCTAAATTTTACACAATTGTCACTATTCAACTATAACATATAAACATAATAAATAAGCTTAATTGATGTTGTCTTAAATATATTTATTATGAGTTTTTCTTCTAATTAACACTACCATTTTTCAATCAATTTGCAAGAATCATGCAGTTTTCTTTATTTTTATGAAAAAATTTAGGTGAAAGGAATTTATTCTCTGATCTATATATAAGGTAGAATATAATATAAATAAAATATCTGATTATTAGAGTAAAATGAAGAAATTTTACAGTGTTACCGTAGGACCATGTGACTTATGACGTGGTCCTCCATTCCTAAACCCCAAACCCTATACCCTATACCCTAAACCCTATACCTTGAACCTATACCCTGAACCTATACCCTATACCCTAAACCCAATTTTCAGTTTCTTCTTTTTAGGTATATTATCATATCATGCCCTACTTAATAGGTACATTAAAAATGTAAGTAGTTGAGAGTAAAATGTTCTCTCGATCCGGATGAGAAATGATATATTAATATACTTAAAAAAAATTAATCAAAAAACAAGAATATGTACCTTACAATTAGACATTTTTCGACTATGTAGAGAGACACCAAATGTGAGCTCAGGAATGAAAAGAATCATTCTATTACAAATGACATACTTCTGTATATAGCATATATATATACACACTCAAGTTAGTAATAATAAGGTAAGAAATTAAACAATGTAATTGATTATGATAAAGTTAAATCCAACTAAATTTTAGCTCAGTATTTAAGTTTCAAATTGATGCTAAAATTGAGAAAGATACCAAATTTAGTTTTCTACTGTCTGAAGGGCAAATCAGAGAAACCAAAAAATGAAGAAAACTATTAATTGTAGACATTTGTTCTATATGGTAAGTTTGCTTATGTGGAATGGGTATAAAATATAAAAAAAATATGTATGGGTTTATTTTAAAGAATTGAATTTGTTTAGTCCTTGTGGTTTGAAGTCGACATCTGTTTAGTCATTCTGGTTTTATTTTAACCTGAATGGTCCTTAAAGTCACAATTTTTCATCCAAATGGTCTTTCTATCAATTTTCTTAGTTAAATTGCTGATGTGGCATAGGACCATTTGGATGAAAAATTTCTCAAAAGCTCAACACCATAAACAATACCATAACAAGTGGTTCGATTACCCTATCTAGGCTTGAAATTGGTGTTTTTGCTAGTTAGGAAAGATGTAGAGGGGGTTGAGAGGAAGATGTTCTTAAAATTTGGTAGGCATTGGAGGTCGCCGGAGTCGGCCGCCGCTGCTGTTAGGGGGTTTTTTCAGGGTTTTAAATGTGTTATATTAAGGGGAGTCTATTGATGTGAAGTTTAGAATTTTTGGAGGAGTTTTGTATAGGTTTGGGATTTTTCAAAGATTGGTGAAATTTGGCGGTTAATGGGGTAGAATACGGCCGTTGGATTAATATTGTTAGGACTGTAGAAGGTGATAATAAGGCTACCGGTAATTGTGGTGAAGTATGGATCGAAGCGAATTAAGAATAACGAAGTTAAGCAAGGATGAGCGTGTAAAGCTCACATTTAATTTTGCCTATTTTTATATAAGTGTTGATTTATAGTTGGGGATTTAATTATGTTTTTAGAACAAGACGTGAGGAGGCTCGAGCAGAAGAGGCCTCGGACCGACATCAGGCTTAGGCCTAATTTGTGAGTGGACTTTTGTTTTAAATGATATGCATGCAAATGGTTTATTGTTGATAAATGTCTTTTGGTTGGAGCATATGACGTCATTTTAAATTAACGATTTTATTTATTGTTAGAGAATAACCGAAAGTGAGAGTTTCGGTGAATATATATTGATATGTAGATATTTATGAGGATAGTATGTATATAAATGCTAGCTAGCCATACATGTTTTTCCGCCATAATGAGGTAAAATTTCATTATGACGCGACGTGAGTGTTAGACGCAAGCGTCGTAGCCTTATATGAAAACTACTTTCATATAGGGGATATGCACGTATATATACACCCGTCTTTTCCGCCATAATGAGGTAAAATTTCATTATGGCGCGACGTGAGAGTTAGACACAAGCGTCGTAGCCTTGTATGAATTTCTATTTTTCACATTTTTTTCATAGAATTCGTACAAGGAATATGATGTGTAAATACATATATATATTTCTATTTTAGCCTGAGAGGATCTATTTTATAAAGTTTTGGAGACTAGCCGGGGTTAGTCATGTAATTGTCAATTTTTGAGTTAAGAGCTTTTGAGCTTGTCATTTGCAGCATATCTTTTCTTTGGAAATTAAATTGGGAAAGCATAAATATTTTTATTTATTGGTTCATTTTATTAAATTTATATTTGTCCACTCACTCTAACGTTTGCGAATCTTTTCCCCTGGGCCCTTCGTTTTAAAAATGCCCAGTCTGCAGAGTTCGGGTTGGTACTAGTAGGAGGCGAGGAATAGTTACCCACTTCTCCGCCATTTTTCACCAGTAGGTTACTTATTTAACCTACCAGTGTATTTTCTTGCTTCTCTAGTTTTAGCAGCTCTGATTACCTTGAGGATAATGTATAATATCTCAGTTGTGTGCTAAGTCATCGATTATATTTTGGAATACTCAAAGGATGACCTATGTTATATTAGTTGGATATTTATGTGATGGATTGGAGGATGGTTTAAATGTTATATTGTGGTGGTTGTTGTTTGTGGGGAGCTGATGGCTCCGGGAGTTGAGGATGGTTGTTTCGTTATAGGAGTATATTCTGAATTTTTCAGGTTAGGATTGTCCATTTCCAAGGGAAATTATGCCAAATTTTTCAGTAAATTTTCTTTAGAGGTGAACCCCGCAGGATTTACTTCGGGCTTTAGGGTGAAATTCATGGTGGGTCATGACATAAACTGTTTTTTTATATAACCTTTATGCAAAAGAGACTCTGAATGTAGATATTTCCTTCTATAACTTTTAAAATGCAGAATCATGAACTTTGAAAGGCAAAAACAATCTCTCAAGCAACAAAATCATGACCTAGGCACCAAAAATTATTCGAAGACAACTCAATAACCAAGGCCACATATAAAACAAAGGCAACATATTAATCAAATGCAACATATTAATCAAATGCAACATATTAGTCCAAGCCAACTCATATCAGCTCCACAACCATCAAAACCAGGAGGAACAAGAGAATTTCATGAATAATATCTTGAGGTAAGCATAGAGCAAGTAAATTCATATGTATTCCATCCGGTGTTATCCCAAAAAGAGAAAACTGGAGCATTCATATCAATATGAGTATGAGCCAGGGCGGCATTAAAGAGCAGGAGCATATCAATCCATATATCAGGCAGGGTTTTACTCTTCCAGTTCTATAGACTACATAATTCTCATGAGTCATCTTCAACAGAAAAATGACAATTTTACGTAGAACACAGATAATGAATTACATGACCTGGGCAACAATATTCTCTTTCCGGGGCAACAAAATCATGAACTAGGCACCACCCATTAATCCAAGACAACAATCTCAGGGGCTATAGCATCAATGAGTTCTCTGTTGGAACTCCAGCTTGGGCAAGCCCAATAGAATCATGAACTAGGTACCACCAATTATTCGAAGGCAAGTCATAAATCAAAGGCAACATATTGATCGAAGCCAACTCATAAATCGAATGCTACATATTAATCCAAAGCAATTTTTTAATCCAACGCAACTCATAAGTCGAAGGCTACATATTAATCGAAGGCAACTAACAAATCAAGGGCACCATATTGATCCAAGGCAACTCATATATCCAAGGCTACATATTAATCCAAAAGAAACTCAGAATGAAGATATTTTCTTCTATAAATTTTGAAAGGCAGAACCATGAACTTTGAAATGCAACAAAAATCTCTCAGGCAACAGATCATGAACTGGGCACCACCAATTATTCGAAGGCAACTCATAAATCAAAGGCTACATGTATATCAATCGAAGGCAAATCATAATTCCAAGACAACATATTAATCCAAGACAACTCATATATCCAAGGCAACATTTTGGGGCAACACAGAGAATAGGGCAAAAGAAATACAAATCCATCAAACTACAATTCAAGAAACTATGAGAATTTACCACAAATGGAATTGGGTCTCTCATATTTGATCTTTCTCCCTTCTCTTTCTCTCTGTCTCAACAATATTGTGTTTCTGAGGCAACAAACCCAAACAAACGAACAGAGAGCCGCTTCGAAAGGATCCCAGCGATGATCTCAGATCCATCCAACTCTCTCTCTCTCTCTCTCTCTCTCTCTCTCTCTCTCTCTCTCTCTCTCTCTCTCTCTCTCTCTCTCTCTCTCTGGTCTGTACATAACCCCTATTGAAATTTGAATTTCAAATACAGCTAGGGATTACAAACAATAAAAGAAGGAAGGTTCTGGTCATGCATATCCATTACAAACAATATCATATATAAGCATCTGGATGCCAGATCCAAATCGTTCACATACTACTTCAATTTACAAGTTTGTAACAAAGTAATAACTGATACATGACGGACACAATCAATAGGAATTACATGACTCAACTAAGCATATATACTTGGTTTTCAATTTTCTGCTCATCCCTTTAATTTACTTGGACATGAAACCAGCAACAGCAGCACCTATTAGAGCAGTAGGATCTCCGAGGATGGCAGAGACGATAACCCGAACAGCGCCACCAGCAATCTGGCAACATTTGCCAACCTTCCCTCCTTTTTTCCCATGATGGTTTTGCAGTGTGCCCTTAAGGCTAGGAATTGTAGTCTGCATTTCCCTAACCTTGTTCTTGTCCACATTGAGATACATGGCTTGCCAGCTCTCCACAAGCAACTCCTTCACACATGACACATGAAGGTTGTAGGTCTTGCAGTCAGACCTGTAAGACCAACCAGGTCCCTTGCCTCCACACCGATGACAAGCGCTGGTTAACTTGAGGCACAAGTAAAGGTCGTGCTTCCCATCATCTAGGACTTGTGGGAGGTTTGCACAACAAGGGTGTAGATCAAATCCACATCTCCTGCAGTGGTACACAAACCCGGAAACATCTTTCCTACACGCATCACATACTCTTCTGAGAGCCCCCGGCGGTCTATAAAGAAACTGAAACTCACATTTGTTGTAGAAGGGATGGTTGATGTAGAGAGGAGCCACAGCACATGACTTGTGAAGATCAAATTCACATTGCTGACACTTGTATTTGAGGCCAATCCCTGCTTCTTTGCACCCATCACAGTAGAATGGGATCTCTGTGTATTCAATCTTGAGCTTGTGTCTAGGATGGATAGGGTGAGTGATTTCCTTGTCAATCTTCATTGCTTTTAGTTTAGCCAATTTGGAAGTACCAAGATGAGGCTTGAGAGATGTTTATATGGAGATGGATGGAAGGGGTTGAATTTATCTAGCTAAAGGGGTTCAAAGCAATCTTGTAGCTAAGGTAGATTCTTTGCTTCAATTTCACAAGTGGAGAATAACAAATGGGCCACGTTGATACAAATCATACAATTACATTGAGGTGAGATTGATTGAAAGAGGGATCAGGAAAGCATATTTTGGCTTTGGAATCTAATTCCCTTGAAGGATGTTGTATTTTGGCTATTGCCTACTTGATGGGATTAGTATTCCTATTAACTCAAAATCCTATTTCTAAACTCCAATGCACCTTCATTTTCGACATAAGTACAATATCAGCACCAAAAACATAGAACACTGTAACAATATTATCATTAAGTGAGCTTTAACTCTGAATACGATGAGATTAACATATATAAAATGGTCCTTGATGATGAAGAATCAGATGCTTGGAATGGTTTTTCCTGCAGATCTAATAATTGTATAGCTTCACGGAATGTTAGGCAGCCACTACTTCGTCTTCTTCTTTAGTTAATTTTTGCTTTGCTCTCTTTCTTCAGAATCTACAAAAGAAGTAAAAGACTGCAACTCCCTAAAATTCATCTGACCCCAACAGGTGGATGTCTAGGTTGCTTTGGATTTTATTCTCATCCCTTTGATGAATGAACTGTTCAACTCTGCTAAAGTAGTAGCCTGGACTATCTGGAAGGTTCTTTATTTTGTTCAGACAAAGCAAAGAAGAAGAAATGGGATAGTTTCAGTATGGCAACTTCACAGATGTCATGAGTCATTATCACTGTGAGGTTAATTTCTTGGCTGCCAAGTGCCAAAATGTAGCCTTACAAGATTCGTAGTCGGGTCTTAAAATGTAATTAAATGCTCTTAAGCACTAAGGCTAACTCTTGCAGATGAATGAAGTGATACAACAGTTGAGTTTCTCTTTAGTTGAAGGCTTACCTGGGAAGCAGTCGACTAAAGGGGATGCCACTTGCCAACTAAAGCAGTTTCTCTATAGACCATACGCAAATTCTTCTTATTCTATGTGAAATTGTGAACCAAATATCTACCCTTCACTTTCATTATTTGATTCTTATTCTCTGTGTTTCCCTTCCTTGCTCCTTTACTTTATATCTTTGCTTGTTCTACCCTCTACAACTGAGTGTTTGGATTTGTCTTTCCTTCGAGGCATCAACTAACAACAGTACAAAAGAAAATGAACACAAACTCAACTAGCAGATTCAAAGTGGGATATGAGAACTGTAGAAAAGATGCAGAATTCCGAAAGAATACTCCCAGTAAGGCTATTAGCACCCAAATACAACTCCACGCTTTACAATCCCACTGCTAAAACCTAAAAATTGCACCTTTCAGCAGCCTAATTGCACCTGAAACAGATATTATACACCGAATTGGACTAATGGCAGGTCCTCCTTATACAAGCCATCCAACAGGATCTCAACAGATTCATACAATTCTAAAGGTGCAAGAGGGAAAAAAAAATGTCTAAAATACAAACATCGTGCCTTCCTATAGAATCCCCTCCTTTCACCCCCACCACTTTCTACAGCAGGTAGCCCCTTGCACACGGGATGGAAAAATGAAGATGCCAATGACTCACACTGCACGCCAAGAGATTGGGACACAGAATGGTTTTGTTTTCTCCAACAAGTGAAGTCACTCCTTCAGACTTAGCCTTGCACTTTGCACCTTAACTGAAAGCTTCAATTTTTGCTCTTCCATGTCTCGCAGAACAGCAAGCAGATTTGCTCGATAAACTTCACACCGTTGATTGGTATTGTCCAATTCTGCAGACAATTCGCGAATTTTCTTCTCCTTCTCATCCTGTGGAACATAGATGTGTTATATCATCGCCATACTGAATGTACAAGCACAACTAAAAACGTGTACTGAATCAGCAGTCTGTACTTGTGTTTACTTTATCTAAACATCCAAACTTCACAAATTTGTCCCATCTAAACATCAAAACTTCACAAATTTGGTCCCATGAGTAAAATTTCTAAATGACCACTTTTGTGACCATGAAGCATAAGAGATATTTTATTTCTTAGTTTTTCTAGTAGCATAGAAGCAAATAAGAAAGAACTGAGACAGTAAATCAATCTTTCCAGATTTACAAAAACCAAGACAAGTTTCTTTTACTTTTGAATAGATGACTTCAAGACAATGGATCCATAATGAAATGTCAATAATGATAGTAGTAGCAGTTAATCAGATACCGATTGGGAGAAACTTACCACAGATTGAAATACTGCTGTTTGATTTTCTTCAATTGCCTGCATTTCTTGGCTACCTCCGTTGGCCAGGGAACTACCATGCATGGTTCCGGAACCTTGATTCTTCATAGAAGCAACTTTCTTAGAAGCCTCCTGAAGAGCATTCATCGCCACATTGTAAATATGGATAGATTTTGCTCCCTCTTCAACATATTTAATTGCTTCCTGACGTAGATTGTTATACCTAACTGTTACAGATTCTCTAGAATTGCTTGGCAAATCAGAAGAATGTTCATCCAGCACAGCTCCACTCTTTGCATTTCTCGTCCATCGTTTCAATATATATGGAGAAGGAAGTGTAAGAACATTCTTTGCTCTAAAAACTGCTAATATGTGCCTACAGATTATTCCTGAATATTCAAACATTTGACAGCTACAACTAGCTTTCGCCTCAGAAGAAATGAAATTAACAGCATGTGCTTTGTGGTCTTCCCCAAATTTAGCCACTCGATAGGTGGCAACAGTTCCTCTGTCATCAATTTTTGTTGCAGGATTTGCAAGAGTCTCAACCAACTCCTCCTGGAATTTCTTGAACATTCTCCTAGTATAGAGGTTTGCAGCTTGTTTTTCCATAGGGGATGGTGTCTTCAGAATGGGCATAGTATTAGTGGTGTCATAATCTGCCTTTAATTCCTTTTCATGCCAACTGACTACAGCCTTCTCATACTGTTTAAGCAAAATCTGTATGGTCGTGGTTTCAGTCACATACCCATCAAAAAACAAAGTTAAACTTCCACTTCCCTCGTTGACAGCAAAATCTCCGAAAAAGGTGTCTTTCATGTAAACTGGGACCCATTGTTGCCTTGCATTGTACATTGATTGAAGCCATTCGTTATCCATGATGTAGTATCTTTGAAGCAGTGAATGCCACTGTGACTCGAAATCATCAATCGTCTCACTTTCATTGATGCATTTCTTAAATTCGGTTTCAAAGGTAGAATGAGAAGTGTATAGGCCACCAAGTTTCTCTTTTGTTTCTCTAAATATGGAGCTCTTGCAGAAACGGTGTCGGGTATGAGGAAGAACTTGTGCGACAGCAACTTGTATGAGCCTATCTGGATCAGTGGTGATAGAGACAGGGTGGAGTCCAGACATTGCTTGGAGCCAAGTCTGGAATAGCCATATGAATGAGGACTCAGACTCATTGAGGATCAAGGCACATCCAAACAACACCGGCTGCCCATGATGATTGATCCCAATGAATGAGGCAAACGGTACCCTATAGCAATTCTTCCTGTACGTAGAGTCAAATATAACAGCGTCTTTAAAGTAATTATAGTTCAACCTCGCTGTTGCATCAGCCCAAAATATGTTCCCACCAGAGTGATCACTGTCGCTCTGAACTGCATAAAAGAAAGCAGGATTCTCTGCCTGCATTCTTTTCAGATAGTCCAACACATGCTGACCCCCACCCCCGAGGGTCCTCTGTCTGCCACCACTCATCTAACCTCAAATTTCAACTATAGACAACAATTAAAACCACAGTTAGCAACAGTTCCTCCAAAGAAGTTAACTGAGACTCAAACTAACTCATCATATCCTCATTGCACTTCCTATAAGGTCATTGTCCTCAGTATCATTACCAGGCTCATCCTAACATCCTTATCCTTTCGATCCACTGTATATACCTATTGCATGTAAAAAGACCCTAGCATGCAATTCTAACAAGTCTAGAAAAAACCAAACTAGTGTTTCAATTACGAATTCGCAGTCCAAGTATGGAAACATAATCAAAGCAACAAAGTTTTGTCGGAATACTGCTAATTCAAGCTAATTGCTTATGTTTACAGAAATATTTAACCCCCAAATCACTCTAACCAATCCAACCTAACCTCCTCTCTAACCAAAATATGAACACTGCAGTAAATTCAATCAATAGAAATAATATGAGAACCCAGGAAAAAGCTTCATATCCTAAAAGGTGCTTTGGGTGTGTTTGAGAGTGAAGTTGAAGGAGTAGGGAACTGGGTTCAGGAGTATTAGGTAGCTGAAAGCCTGAATCAAATCTAATCCAAAAATGCAAAGATGAATGAAAGGGATGAATGGATTGAAGTGAGATGAATGTAATGGGGACGAAATAGAGCACATTCGATAAGTTTGAATTGAACTCACCGGAGACCGTAATCAAGCTCTGCGACACGTAAATTTTGGTCTCTGTCCGGCGAATATGTTGACAGTGATAACCAGAGCAAGCTCTTCTGATGTCGGAAGTAAAACGTCAAGTCTGTCTTTAAAATCGGAAAATTTTGGCCATCAAATAGGGTTTTTCGAAAGTATCCTTTTTCAATTTTCAGTTATTATGTATCATCTCCGTTCCATTTTCATATCAATTTTATCTGAATTATTTTTTTTTATCAAATACATAATTAATGTACTATAATACTGGTGAGTTCAACCTAGCAGAGCTCTGCTAGGGTTATGAAGCGGCGGCCGTCCTTGGCCAAAGCTCTCTGTCAAATCCCTTCACTTTCAGTGGAGGAAACCTACGATTTCTCTTCTAGGATCGGAACATGGGGCTAAGGATGTCAAGCGATCGGGGAGGGTTGCCTCATGGCTCGTGGAGCACGCCTTGCCCAAATTTAGGCTCTCGAAGGAGCAACTGGTGGGTGGCGGTCTTGCAAGTCTTCGACAGAGGGTTGGGTTCGTTCAGGATCAAGCTGTTGTGGGGCTTTCACGTGAGGCTATGAAGATTTCGGATCTGGGGCCAACGATTCGACACCATATGCATGATGTTGTTGTTAAGACGGGGCTTTCTCCGATCTGTGAGATTGGGTTGAGAAGGCTTCAAATCGGTGGCGTCGGCGAGACGATCATGGCTCTTGTTTCCCCCAACATATTGTTTGTTTTCGGTAACAGACGTCGATTATGGGATCCCGGTTCGGAGGACTGGCGATCGTGCCAGAATAAAGGTTCCTGGTGTGGTTCAGTGTGGTGGCGGGATTGGGTGTGCAGGGTCTAAGTGGGCTTGAACTTGGGCCTGGGTTCTTTTTTCAATTGGGTCTGGGCTTTTGGTTTGGGTGCCCTAATCAATCCTAGTTGGGCCTGGGCTTTTGTGTCAGGTCAGATTTGGATCCGAATATGGGACCCAGGAAGTAATCACATTCGGATTTTAGATCCGAAATACCTACTCATCTTGATTTGGTATTGGTTCTAGTTCTTAGGAGTTCGTTTGCTAATTTTCGAGTTTTTTACACCCTCGGTTACTCTCGAACTCTTGGTGGGCAAATCACCTCTCCTAGGTGGTCATACCATCGGTTACGGTTACTATCACATTTACGCTGCTATCGTGTCATATCACTTATATGCAGCTAAGCGATGTCGTTCGGCATCAAGTTACATCCTAGTTACTTTTCCATATAGATGTGTTTGTGCATCTGGTAATCTTTTATTGCTTTTTCATTATAGATGTTGTCAGGACCCACTCCGAATTTCACCCCGAAACCCGAGGTAAGTCCTGCGGGGACCACCTCCAAGGAAAATTTACTAAAAAGCAAACCTCCCTTGAAAATGGACAACCCTAACCTAGAAAACTAAAGTGTTACTTTCTTAAATAAATTTGAGCATCCTCCAAATCAACCCACAATTATACGAAAGTGAGTAAATAATTACAAACTTCGTATATTCAAAAATACAATAAAAGTCCAAGCACACCACCAGAAACATTACAATAAATCCCAAAGAGTATTCAGAGCTACTATACACTAGAGGAGTAGGAAAAATACTCTAGTAGGTTAAACAGGTAACCTATTGGTGAATGGTGGCTGAGAAATGGGTAATTATGCCTCGTCGTCTCCTACTCGTTCTAACTCGAACTCTGCAGACTGGGCATTTTAAAAAAACGAAGAGCCCAGGGGAAAAACATTCGCAATAATTAGAGTGAGTGGACAAAAATAAATAAAAAGAATATTTATGTTTTCCCAATTTAATTTCCAAGAAAACGAATGCATGTCTTAAACGATAATTCTCTTATCGTTATAAATATCGAGCCTCTACTGCTCAAAACTATATATATATCCAAATACAGCCTCTCAGGCTAAAATATATACATGTATATATTTACACTCGCCCAGACTCCCTATATAAATTAATAATAATCTATATAGGGCTACTACGCTCGCGTCCAACGCTCACGTCACGCCTTAATGCGGTGATACACTATGTCATTAAGGTGGACAGACGGGTGTATAAATATGTGCCCAGACCCCTTATATGAATTAAACACTCATATAAGGCTACTACGCTTGCGTCCAACGCTCACGTCACACCATAATGCAGTTATATATTATGTCATTAAGGTGGACAGACACATATCGCTAGCTAGCATTTATATACATACTCTCCTTAAAAATATATTATAATTTACCGAAAATCCCATTTTCGGTAACTCATCACAATGAGTAAAATCGTCAAATAAAAATGACGTCAAATGGTCCAACCAAATAAACAACTGCATGCACATTATTTAAAACAAAAGTCCACTCACAAGTTAGGCCTAAGCCTGAAGTCAGTCGGAGGTCTCCTCTGCTCGAGCCTCCTCGCGTCCTGTTCCAAAACATAAATAATTCCTTAAATAAAATCCCAACGTTTAAAGAAAATAGGCATAATTAAATATGAGCTTCTCGTGCTCAACCTTGCCTATCGTCCTAAATCTTAACTTCACTGCCAACCAAAAATCTCCATAAATACCGACATCTTCGAAAATCACCTTCCAACGTCCTATTCATAAAAATAATCCAATGGCCGGATTTTAACTTATTAATCCGCCAAAAATACCAAACTTTACAAATTTCAAAACCTAACCAAAAATCCTCCAAAAATTCCTAAATTCACATCAATAATATCCCCTTAATATTCTACATCAAAAACCACAAAATTTCCCAAAACAGCGGCGGCCGGCGACCAACTCCGGCAACCTGCAAATGCTACCAAATTTTAACAGAATCTTCCTCTCAATCTCCTCTACAACTTTCCTAACTAGCACAAACACCAATTCCAAGCCTAACTATGGTAATCGAATCAAAACATCCATAAATCCCTAAAACTTTCAATTATACAAACCACCCTAACGAAATCGAATTTAGCCGAATCCTTTTGAGGGATTACTCACCTAGATGAGGGCTACAAGTTGAGCCAAAAATCACGACCTATGGTGGCCGGAAGACGGAGCTCCGGCGAAGGTGCAACCACGGCAACCGTGGCTTTCGGGCTCGGCTGCTCCTTCACGGCGGCGTTAGGGGATCAGCCACCTACCCAGAAATGAAGAGGAGATGTCGGGGGTCCGAACGGGACCGGTCTGGCGGTCGGTGGTGGCCGGACGGCGGCGGACGGCGGTGGTGAAATTTCCGGGCGGAGGGAAACTCACGGGGGAGAAAGAGAGAGAGAGAAACGGGAGGAAGAGTGGGAGAGAGTGTTTTGGGCTTTGACCAAAAACAAGGCCCGGTTCAACTTAATAAACAAAACCCAACTCCAAAATTTAACACCCCAAAATAATACCCCAATAAAATTTATATTTTTAAGGATAACTTTTACATGCTAACTCCGATTTTAACGCGTAGCATGTCTACGAACTCGTAATAACATCCTCTACGACTTTCATGAAGAAAGTTTTCTCAAATTCCATACGGAAGAAAAAGTCAACTTTGGAGTCTTAAATAGTAAACGGTTACTTAAAACGGTAAAAGACCAAAATATTACCAAAGTAAATAACCGTAAAATAACTTAAGAACCGGGGCGTGACAGATGTGTTTGTGCATCTTGTTATGCTCTCTTGTTTTCCTTCGATGCGTTTGCATCATGCTATGTACTTTTCAATTATTATTAATAGATTTTCGTCCTTGATCAAAAAAAAAAAACTTATGTTATTAGACCAAACGGTATCAGGCAATTTTATCTGAATTATAATTAGATTTTTGTATAATGTTGTAAAATGTTTTTACATTTTTTTTTTAGAGCAAATAGTTTGTTTGATAGTTTGATTTATTTCGAAACAACATAATTGCAAAATCCTAAAAGGATGAAGATTAGCAAGTATCCATTAGATACGAACTCTCGTCGATTTCGATATCGATGTCTATGGCAACGAACTTTATTTTTTAGAGGTTTTTTAGCCAAATTGCTATCCTACCTTTTACCTTAGTGTCAATTTGCTACCTTTAACTTTTATTTCAACCAAATTTGCTACTCTAACTTTTCATAATTAGCCAATTTGTTACCCTAACTATTATTTCTACCAATTTGCTACCCTATGTTTTCAAAATTAGCTAACTTGCTACATTTTGTCATTTTATTTTGTTTATTTCTTCACCGAAACATGAATTAATTCTGAAAATTGAAGGTTAAAGTTGGTCGATATTGAAATTTTGATAAGTAAATTGGTTAATCTTGAAAGCCTAAAGTAGCAAATTGATATATTTAATAGTTAGGATAGCAAATTGGCTAATTATGAAAAGCTAGGGTAGCAAATTGACTGAAATGAAAGTTAGGGTAGCAAATTGACACCAAAGTGAAAATTAAGATAACAAATTGATAATTATGCCTTTTTTAAATTTTGCAGCAAACATGAGGATCATATTTAGCACCCTTGTGATTGCGTCTCCTTCAACACGGGATCTAGCATCCAATGCCTGTTTCCTTTTTAAGAATGGTCAGTTTCGAGATTTTCTTTTAATATATAGGAATCACTTGTTGGCGTGATTTGATGATAACTAGGAATAACATGCTATGTAACTATTGGAGTCCCAAAGTTAAGGATTGGCGAAAGAGTAACAACACCAAACTCTATTAGGATTGGAAGTAGCATCTTGGAAGTCATTTCATGAACCACATATGGGCAGTTACCTTGAACATTTGACCTAGCTTTTTTTTTTTTTTTTTTTTTTTTGGTTCTCACCTCTAATTTGTCATTCGTTGCCAATTGTACCAAGGCATTTACATTCTTGAATATCCAATTGCAAGTACAGCAATGTACCTGGCGTCTATTGCTTAAGATGATGGTCAAACCATTTGCAGCTCAGAATGAACTAATTGATTGACAATCACCCACAAATACATCAACGATTGACAACTGAGTGGACTTGACTACGGGTAATATAGCTCCCCTTCCTATTCATAGAGCAATTAACTGTTGAAACTAACATACCACAGGAATCATGTGTTTGCTACCACAGTTGAATGTTCCCTCAGAAAATCAGACCCTACAGTGTACATATGAACTCTATACTACGAGTCTACAACTTACCCCCAACAAAGCCTCACAAGAATATAACATTCACAAGAATTTCCTTTTGATATGTGAGGTCAAAGTGATCTTATGAGATGGGAAACTGAGATAATGCCTCTGTGTACCAGACTACCAGGCACAAGGGCTAACTATCAGCATAATTTTAACAGATCCAACAAAGACAAGTTCATGACATATGCATCTACAAAGATTAAATACACTGGAAACACAACACATATTTTCCAGAATTTTAATTTCCTCCATTAGTGAAGGAACTTATCCTGAAAGCATTGGTACACACTGGCCTAAAAGCAATCAAATAAAAGATAAGTACATGTGTGACTGTATTGCACCTTTAGAAGCAGTCTTTCATGCTAATCTTAATGTTTTCCACTTTAATTGACAATTGCAACTTATGATCCTCAATGTCTTTCAAAAGTGAAAGCAGGTTAGCTCGATAAACTTCACACTTTCGATTAGCACACTCCAGCTCATTTGTAATTTCCCGAATTCTTTTGTCCATATCATCCTGCAAAATGTTGCAAATCATGATTACAATACGCTCAACTATATTACAAGAACACAATCAAAGAAGCATCTAATTACACAAATTATTAGTAAAAAGAATAGGCAAAGAATTTGTGCGTTAAGTACAACAAGTACAAGGAGACCAGTGATCAAATGACAAGAATATGGGGACATGACTGACCTCAGACAAATTCTGGCCAGAACTCTCATCATGATCCCCAATGGTATAATTGGCCCGACTTCCACCACCAACCAAGTTTCCTCTGATATGCCCGTTCAACTTGACATTTCTCCCATCATTCTTAATTGCATGTGCCACTTTTGTTGCAGCTTCTTTGAAAGCATCCAGGGCAAGGTCGTAAGTTTCTGAAGACTTTGCTCCATCTACAAATTTAAAGGCCTGATGGCGTAAAGTATTGTATCTAACAGTATGAGATTCTAGATAATTGGTATATACATCACTAGAACGTTCTTCTAATATAACGCTGCTCTTCGCATTTCTTGTCCATCGTTTCAATATGTAATGAGGTGGCAGAGTTAACACATTGGTCACTCGAAAGACCGCTAATACATGTCTGCAAAGAAGACCAGAAAACTCAAACATCTGGCAACTGCAATTTGCTATCATCTCCAGAACATTTAGTTTAACATAATATGCTTTATGGTCCTCCCCGAATTTCGCTACTTGATATGAGATGAACTCCCCATCATCATCGCCCTTGGATGCTGTGAAAGTTAATGTCCCAACTAGCTCCTCTTGAAACCTCATAAATATCTTTTTTGTGTAAAACTCAGAGGCTTGCTTTTCCATTGGAGATGGGGTCTTCAGAACTGGGGAAGTGTTCATCGTATCAAAATCTGCTTTTACTTCTTTCTCATTACGACTCTCTAAAGCTTTCTCATAGAGCTTAAAGAACTGACTCAGATTCGTTGAAGCATTCACATAACCATCAAAATATGAGTTCATACTATCACTTCTCTGGGTTATGGACATTTCTGCAAAAAAGGTGTCGCGGAGATAGACAGGGACCCACTGCCTGCGAGCAGAGTATACCGTTTGAAGCCATTCATGATCCCTGAGATCATATCTATCAACAAGAGACAACCAGCAAGACTCAAATTCTTCTATTGACTCGGTCAAATTGACACATTTGTGGAAGTCTGCTTCAAAATTTGGATGTTGAAGAAACACGTGGGATAGTTTCTCCTGGCATTTTTTGAAAATGTGCCATTTGCAGAACCGGTGACGAGTCTGTGGGAAGACCTGCATGATAGCTGACTGTATCATAGGATCATAGTCAGTGGTAATTGATAATGGAGGGCGTCCTGACATTGCCATAAGCCATGTTTTAAACAGCCAAACAAAAGATGCTTCAGACTCATTTATCAGAAAAGCACAACCAAACAATACAGGCTGTCCATGATGGTTTATCCCTGTGATAGGTGCAAAGGGCAAACGGTACCTGTTCGACCTGTAGGTAGTGTCAAACGTAACAGTATCACCAAAGTAATTATAGTTCATCTTTGCCTTTGGATCTGCCCAGATAACGTTGCCCACGGCCTGGTCCTCGTTACCTTGAACAGCATAGAAAAAGTTCTGGTTATCTGCTTGCATTTGTCTCAAATAATCCAATAGCATCTGAATGTCCCCATCCAAACTCCTCTGGCGATTGTTCCTCATGTAATTCCTACAGTCAACCTCTGTAAATCCAACTTTGCTGATTCCACCATACTCTTTAATCAGCGCTGACATGATCCTCCTGGGACCCATTCCAGCTGCCTGCAGTGTATCAATCAAGGTCTTAGCAGAACCAGATATTTGCCTGTGTGACCGAAGACAATGCACCTGATCAGGAGGAACCAACTCATGATTATGCTCCTTAACAAAACCAGACACAACCCATTTCCCCGAGTCTTGCATCTTCACAGACAAGGACGCTTTGCATCCCACTCTAGTGATAGTCCTCGGCCGCTTGATCTCCCTATCCTTGGTCCGCTTCTCATTCAAATTCCTAAACCCCTCCTTAGCACAAACAAATTGCCTCTGAATAATCGCCCCATCGCGCCTGGAGCGCCGCGAGGAGCTGACACGGGTGCTAAACCCAACACGGCGGGCATATGAATTGTAAAAGGCCTTGGCAGCCTCCTCAGACTCAAACTCCATGCCATCATAAGGCTCGAGGTCCAACAGGTCCCCCTCAGGGAGATAAATCTCACCACTCCCTCCACTAAACCCGACGCCATTGACACTCCCACTAGCACTCCCAATCAGAGGGCTATCAACCATCTCCTCATCTTCGACAGGGTGCTCAATTTCGACAAAATCATCATCCCCTTCCCTGCCTCCCAACCCGATATCGAATTCAATCATCTCATTATCCATGTCAAATTGTTAAACAGAATCAAACCAATTACAATTTCCGGGTCAAACTCCCTCAAAGCCTCAAAATTTAGTGATTCTGTGTAAAAATAAACAGGTATATTCTCTAAAGTCTTAGCGGGAAACACAGCAAAACACAAGATTGAATTCAATAAATAGGCAAAAAGGCATGAAAGACTGACCCTTTTCACCATGTCAAGCTCTGGTGGATCTTCAGCACAGCCAATAGGAGTGGAGGGGCAGAAAGGGGAGATTTTTATTAGGGTTTTCAGGAGCAGAGAAACCCTAGAATCTGGGGGAATTGAGTGATGGTAGGGTGAAATTGGGTGGGAGGGTTTTGAAATTCAAATTGAATTGAAGGAAGTTGCGGAAATAAAAATAATTTAAAAAGAAAAAATTGGGTGAGAGTGAGAGTGATGATGAAGCGAAGGAGGGAGAGGGAGCTTGGGAAGGGTGGGTAGGCTTCTGCGTATTCTATTGTAACCCAGCTCTCTGTGGGAGTTTGGATCTAGTAGTTGACCATTACTTGCCTGAACTCGTATCAGCCGTTCGTTTGTTTCTGTTGAAATGGCCTTTACACCGTTGGATGACTTTAGATTACTCATTTTAGTGAATCATCACAAACAAACAAATAAAGCAAATGTGTGTCTTCCAAAAAGAGAACAAACCAAAGTTGCTTGAAGTCACATACCAAAAGCAAAGGTCCTTAATTGGAGTCCATTGGTTGACACATCTTATGGTTGGCCTCTTCATTTCAAGTTTGTTTGTATATGTTCATTGTGCTAATTTTGTAGGGGACAGAGTTGCAACCTTAAGACATTCTTCTCTTCCTCTTCTAACTCGGTTTCACTGTCTTCCTCTCATAGTGTCTCAATGTTTCATTTGGATCAACTAGGAAGAATAATTAAAAAAGGCATTTTTTTTTAAAAAATAATAAAGGTTTTTTTTTGTAGTTTTGTATATTTTATATTAGTAATCAGAAATGAAAAGTATATAAAAAGATCATAACGATCGTATAAAGTAGAGCTAAGGGACCCAAAGATTAGAATGTTACAATCGCTCTGCTACAATTGACGATCCAAATGGATGATGCAAAAAACATAAATCTAAAAGAAAAAGGGAAAATGTCCATTTAGTATTAATTGTAACCCTTCGTTACCCATTTCAATGACAAACTTTTCTATGAGCCCATTTGAATGAAAATAAACTTTTTTTTGTGCTCAAATGGCCAAATTTTTACTAAAGTTTTAACAAACTATGTTATTTTAAGACTATTTTGCCCCCACCTCTTCAACATGTAAAGACTTGGCCGGAACATCGGACTCCGGTCACCGGAATTTCTCCGATTGTCGATAACTCGGTTACGGTCTCCAATCACTCAGTTACCGACCTCCAGTAATTCGAATTTTTTCCGGTTGCCAGATTCCGATCACCGGTAACTCGGTTACTCACCCCCAGTAACTCAATTACTGACCCTCAGTAAATAATTACTGACCCCAGTCACTCAATTACTGACCCCTAGTAATTTGAATTTTTTCCAGTCACCAGATTCCGATCACCGGTAACTCAGTTACTAACCCCCAGTAACTCAATTACTCACCCCGAGTAATTAATTACTGACCCCATTAACTCAATTATTGACCCCCAGTAATTAATTACTGACCTCAGTAACTCAATTACTGACCCCCAGTAACTCAATTACTGACCTCTAGTAATTAGTTTGTGACCCTTAATAATCAGATTGTTGACCCCAAATGATCAGCTTATTAAGTTACTGATCCTTAATGATTGGATTACTATCATTAGTAATTAATTATTGACCCCCAATAACTATATTACTGACGCCTAATAATTAGTCAAAACTCACAAAACAGAAAAGATAGATGAAGAGAGTATTTGCCCAGTAACAACCCAAATTTTAGGGGGCAATAAATGTTTAGAAATTTTTTATTACCCCTCAATACATATTTACTATTTCGGTTACCTGAAGTCAAAGATGAAGTATGGTGTCTCCTTGATCAAATAAACTACTTACTGACGGGATGGAAGTTTATATGAACACTTCACATCAGCTGGTGGATAAACATCTACTACAAAACCCGAAGACCTTATATCAGATTTGCAAATAGAAAATGCAACGCACATTAAAAACCTAAAAAACTTAATAAAGAGGCAATTTGCCGGAGGCCGACAACATTGCAACCTAGAATCCTCACACCTTCCACTCACCTCAACCATAAGAAGATGAAATAGCTCGACTACCACTATAGTGGTGGTGCGTCATCCTTCACAAACTCAACCGAGATGCGTCGTCGATCTCGACCGACGTCATCGTCGAGATGCGTCCTCGATGTCATCGTCGGCAATGCTTGATGAGAGAGTAGCTTCCAGAGACCGACGTCATTGCCAAGATGCGTCCTCGATCTCGACTGACATGATCGTCATACTTGATGCGAGAGTAGTTTTCAGATCAGAGAGAGAGAGAGAGAGAGAGAGAGAGAGAGAGAGAGAGAGAGAGAGAGAGAGAGAGAGAGAGAGAGAGAGAGAGAGAGAGAGAGAGAGAGAGAGAGAGAGTTTTCTGATCGGGAGAATAGATAGGAGAAAGATAGTTGAATGAGTTTGAGGGTAATAATGTTTTTTACTTAAGAATCATTGGAATGAGCTTATGAAAATAAAAATCATTGGAATGGGCTTTAATTTACCTGATTTTGTGCAAATAGGCATTTTCCTAAAGAAAAATGTTAAGTACTAATTCCAAAAGGACAAACAATCAAACTAAAATCATAAAAAGGCAAAGACAACGAACAACTAAATTTATTTTATCACAACCCTAACTCTCTACATCTAACTAGATTAGCTCGGGGCCTAACGACCATTTTGTTGTACCCCTCCAACCCAACCGTCAAACCAGTGAACAACCTTGAAGTATGATCATGTGTTCGATTAAGTGACTTTTAGAAGATAAAGAAAAGTCTAGTTCATTAATTTCCTCTTCATAAGGGAGACAATGTTTGACACAATAAACTCGATGTTGTATCTAAATTATTTAGTTGATTAAAAAGAATAAGAAACACAAGAAGGATGACGACGGAGCCAACACTGGTGTTGATTGAGGGCTTTTGCGGCAAATGGTGTGTCGGGTTGGACATCGTCGTTGGACAAGGCGTGCTTCATCAAAACCTTCGGCGGTCTCGACATGATGTTGAGGCCCGGGTGGAAAATTAGACCGCTAGAGCTATGGTTGAAAAGTCTTCCATCGAAGGTCAGGTCGGCGGTGGTTGCAAGGGAGTAGAGATGACTGAGTTTAAGAGTTCGAGTCACAACTACCACCGATTTGTGGCCAACAAGTTTGAGGGGAATCCGGTGTCGTGCGCCTGCAGAGAGAGATTAATGTGGTTTTAACGGGAAATGGTGTCTCGGTCCGAACACTGACTAGATGAATGTTTTACTAACTTGTTAAAATAACTGAGATGAACTCCATGTGACTGACACGTGGAAGTTAGAAAAGAGGAGATAACTCATAGAAGTCGCAAAACAAGGCCAGGGAAGAATAGCAGCAACAGCCAACAGGCAGCCCCCATAGTCGTCAGATCAAACATTGCACGCGGCAAAACCAGCGACCAAAACAGGGAGCTTTCGGAAGCCACCGTTCCGCCACCTACTTCCACCGTCTTCTCCTCCCATTTGGGTAACTCGGTAATCCCCTCTGTCGTCGTTTTCACCTCTTATTTATATTACCTCATTCTTTCTGAATTCTGATAGCTAGAACCACTCTCTTCTTCACTTATTTATCTCATAATCTCTCCATTACTGCAAATTTAATTACTTTATGAACAACTCCTCCTCCAAATCCCCATTCTTTCACAAAGCTCCACTCTTTTTCTTTATTTCAATTTTCGTGTCTCCAGACTAATTTTAGGTTTTATTTTCTGAAGTGAGAGATTTTGAATAACATGGAGGAAATAGGCAAGGAAGAGGGGAAAGTTATAGAGGAGGAAGGTCTGAACCAAACCCATGACCATGCACAGCTTGAGGGGGCTCAAGAACCCAAACCCAACTCTGTTGATAGTGTTATAGTGGAGATGCAGAAGCTTATTGGTGACAGTGGTGTTGAAATGCCTAGTGCAATCGAGGGTCGGGTTGATTCAGCTCCCACTGCTGAAATTGGTGCTGATACTAACATTGAAACGCTGGGTGGAAGTGATAAGGTTGTTAGTGATATGGATTCTGATGTGCATCGTGAGAGTGAGGTGTGTTTGAAGGTGGAGAGTGATAAGGTTGTTAGTAATGCGGAGTCTGATATGCATTGTGAGGGTGAGGTGTGTTTGAGGGTTGAGAGTGATAAGGTTGTTAGTAATGCGGAGTCTGATGTGCATTGTGAGAGTGAGGTGTGTTTGAAGGTTGAGAGTGATAAGGTTGTTAGTAATGTGGAGTCTGATGTGCATTGTGAGACTGAGGTGTGTTTGAAAGTTGAAGGTGATAATGTTGTGGAGAATGTGGATTCTGATGTGCAACGTGAGAGTGAGGTATGTGTGGAGAATGTAAGTGAAGAGAAAAGTAAGAAAGGGGAAGAGGTGAAGCTTAGCAAAGCTGTCGAGTTAGATGGTGGTGCTCAGACTGGTGATCTTGATAGTAATGGGGACCAAACAGCTCAGAATACTATGGAGACTGAAAAGAAAGATAATGATGGTAAGGAAGGGAAGGCGCTGAAGGATGGGGTGACCAGCAAGGCCAACCCCTCCAATGAAGCTCATACGAATGCTGAAGCTGATGTTGTTGTCAGTCGGGTGGAACCTGATATATGTTGTGATAGTGAAGTAGCAAAGGAAAAACTGACGGATGGGGCGAGAAGCAAGGCTAACCCCTCCAGTAAACCACTTACAAGTGCTGAAACTGATTGTGTTTATGGTAAGTTGGAGAACTATATGCCTTGTGACAGTAAGACTGCAAAGGAGAAGCTGGTCGATGCGGTGAGCAGAAAAGCAAAGCGCTCCCCCAGTGGACCGCATAGTATTGTTAAACAACTTAAAGCCAATAATGTTTGTAAGGTAGAGCGTGGCATGCCTCAAGATAATGAGTCAATGGAGACTGAATCTGAGTCTAATGACGATGATGAGAAAGGACATGCAATAACTGGTCGGTTGAGCAGCAAAACAAAGTTCTCTCTACATCAACAACTTTCAAAACCCAAGTTTCATGTAGAACGAGAGGTTGGGATGAAGAGTTTGGGTACAGAGAGAACCTTTCTCTTGGATCCAGACGAGGAGGGTGATGAGTCAGGGACTGAAGAGGAGCAAGCTGAATTCATGAAGGAGGTGGATAATTTTTACAAGGAGAAGCACATGGAATTCAAACCCCCAAAGTTTTACAAAGAGGAATTGAATTTGCTCAAGTAAACTTTTCTGATTATGTCTGTTGATTTTGCATAATTTAATTAGTTACAAAGCACTTCCTCTCCATGGTAACACTGTTGTTTCTTCTTAAGGTTATGGAGAGCTGTGATCAAACTTGGCGGCTATGAAAAGGTTTGCCATGGTCTAGTTTTCACGAAATCTTGGTTCCTTTGTTATTTTTGGCCTATTCGATTATTTCCATTTAGATTAGATAGTATTTCACACAATTTAGGAAGAAATCCCCCAATTCCTGGTAGTGTGAGACATAATTCTAAATATATGTCATATTAGCTTTGTTTCACATCTGTCTTTGTATCAAGGATACTGAAACTCAAAACTTTGGTTGCGAGCAACACCTTTCTATGCCCTTTAGAGTTATTGCCACAATTCAGAGAGAAACCCTCAATTCCTGGTTAGATAAATAAGATATCTCAATATATGTAGACCAAAAACAAATTTTCTTGTTATTTATGTTACAAATCTTTCGTGTGTCAAGGATATTGAAAATTAAAAGTTTGTTTACGTAAATGTGGGCAGCTGTATTCTATGCCGGTCTACACACTACACCAATGTAGTTTGACATAAAAAAAATAACTGGCTGATGGACATGCATGTTCATTTCTTCTTATGATAGATTGATTCGACTCCTTTCTTGTTATGTCAGCCAGGCAAAAATTAATATGCTGTGCAGTGTCACTTCCATCGGAAACTGTAATTACTGTTAGTGTTTGTCTGTAGGTTACTGCATGCAAGTTGTGGCGGCAGGTTGGAGAATCATTCAATCCCCCAAAGTAAGCAACATCATCAATGTGACCCTTGACCAGAAATAAATAAGACATGAATGCATCTATCAGGTTATGGAAATATTAGGCGCTTTAGTGGACTACACTAAAAACATTGTAACTTAAGTATGCGGAATATGTAGTATGATGCGTTGGTGTAACCACTGAAGAAACCTCATTTTCTATCATTCAAACTCTCACTCGTATGCTAGTAAACTCCTGGACACTGTTTGCTGCTTTGATTTCTTTTATAAACTTAAGTTCCAAACTTCCAATTGCTAATTTCTCTTGCTGCACAGGACTTGTACTACCGTCTCATGGACTTTTCGGATTTTCTATGAGAAGGTTATGCTCTATCTCTTATGTTTTGGTTATTGTATGCCTTACTGCATGGGTCTTGAGTTCAAATTATCACTTTTTTTCAGGCATTACTTGAGTTTGAAAAGCATAGATGGCATGGGAGTGAGCTTGCTCTTCCTGAACCTTCTAGAGTTGAGATTCGGGTAATAAAGTTAGCGAATTACATGTGATGCTAATATTTTATACAGTGCTTTAAAAAGATTGATGTTTTTTCTCTTCAGCTATAAAGTGTGATATTTTTTCTGCCTCTTCCCCTTCTGCGTACATGTGTTATTGGATATGGAAGATAGTAGCTTATGGTTCTGCATAAGATGATCAAAGCAATGCTCAGTTTTACATCAGTAATACTTAGTTATTGCAATTGTATCTGCAGAGACAAATAAATGTTCATCTGTATTTGTTTAAGATCCTTCTTTTGTTTTTGGTTAATTGATGCTTTTGGATGTATAATGCAGGCTGATGGTAGTCAAACTTGTGGATCAGGCAGGACACTAAGGGATGCTGCAGCTCGTGCCATGCAGGGTTGGCACTCTCAACGCCTTCTTGGAAATGGCGAGGTTGGTGATGCAATTATTAAGGCCGGAGAATTTTGATGATAGTCGCTTTTATTTTTATCTTTTTATCTCTTCTGTTGTCCTTTTTCCTTTCCTGATATTCTTTTTTTCTTTGCCTTGTATGTTAGGAGAAGCCTTTGAGTACTATGCCAAAAATTGACAAGCCGCTTAAAAGCTCAGGTATCATGAATGTAAAATTTTGATCGCATTTGGCTGCAGTATTGGTCTTCTCTCTATAAAAAAATTTGTGTCTCTACTCAGGTTTGCTAAAGCGTAAAAAACTATCTCCTGGAGATTACGCTGCCCAGGTTACTGACATGAGAGCGACGAAGCCACGGTTAGTTGGTTATTTCTTTTTCTTAGGTGTCATTGGTTTTATCCACATAGCAGTGACATATATAATAACAATCATATTAGTAATAGTTTTAATAAGTACCTTTTACCGTTTCTCTTTTTAGAGCTCAATGTTTCCTTTTTCTTTCTTTATAGATTAGATATGACGGTATTTGATATTGGGCCCCCAGCAGATTGGGTGAAGATTAATGTGAAACGATTTGTAAGTTTCTTCTATCTATTTGTTCGGACTTGAAGATATTGGCTTGATTATGTCTTATTGGAATTTTAAATTTGACAACAGAGCGACTGCTTCGAGGTATATGCCCTAGTTCCTGGACTTCTGCGTGAGGAGGTTAGCTACTAAACTAGTTTGTTGACAGTACCCATTGTTTTTGCTTTTTTATTGTTTTGGTTTTTTGTTTTTCTGATTTTTCAATTGTAATCTTTGTTTTCATTGTTAAATTCAGTAATCTATTCCCCAGATCAATATAGGCATATGATCATTTTACTATATGACAAAGAATGTCTAACAGATAATTTGGTAGAAGGAATGTTTATGAACCCCTTAAAATGCATTAATTGTTGATATATGTTCATTTGTTTTTCTGTTTTTTCAATTGTAATCTTTGTTTTCATTGTTAAATTCAGTATTCTATTCCCCAGATCAATATAGGCGTATGATCATTTTACTACTTTATGACAAAGAATGTCTAAAACAACAATTGACAGGTAGGAATGTTGTTGATCAACCATGGGTACTTGTTTTTCAAAGATGTGTCCCACTTCCGCTTGCTATATTCCTAATGTAGGGGCAGCAAGTAAAGAACTGTTATCTGGAAAAAACCAAGGGTCGTAGAGAGACCTCTCTGTTAGGACCTTGAACCTGGAGGGAAAATAAGAAAGTAGAAAATAGATTGAGAGTTTCTCTCTAGTAGTCTTATTCAAAGATTATATTCTGGGATCCTTCTCCAGGCTAAAAAGAGATTTTATAGGCGCCTAACAGATAATTTGGTAGAATGAATGTTTATGAATCCCTCAAAATGCATTAATTGCTGAAGATTAATGTTTCCTTCATATATGTTCATTTGTTAATTTTTTTTACATATATATGTTCATTTGTTAATTTTTTTTTTTATTACACTCATGCATCTTTATGATGTCTGTAAGAACCTGTGCTACATCAGTTCCGTATGTCTTTGTTGTCAACAATGATCTTTGGTGATGTAGGTGCATGTTCAATCTGATCCAATTGGACGCTTGATTATTTCTGGTCAACCTCTGCAACTGGACAATCCTTGGGGTGTCACACCCTTTAAGAAGGTCTGCGTAACTCAAACTCATATAGCTTCATGTATGGTGCTTGACATTCTTCAATTTTTAACTATCACAGTTAGGGAGCTTTGTTCTGCTTAGATTATAGTGCTGCATTCTAGGTAATGAATGACTGACCACTAATTATGCGGGAAAAGCATCCATAAAAAGTGGGTTGTTTTCTTTGATTACTCCGTATTTTTCTTATAGCCCCAGACGTAAGCCTAAGATATTATCATAAAAAGCGGGTTGTTGTCTTTGATTACTCCGTAATCATTCTTATAGCCCCAGACGTAAGCCTAAGATATAATCATCCTGTATCTCCAGTAGTTATTCACATACCATGATGTGTACTTTGTCATGCAGTGTGGCTATCAATCTAAAGCTGTAGAATAACAATAATTTTCTTTCTAGGTTGTCAGCTTACCTTCAAGAATTGATCCACATCAGACATCTGCTGTAGTGACCTTGAATGGCCAGTTGTTTGTGCGTGTTCCATTTGAACAGTCAGATTATTGAAATGTAGGGATGTATATCCCGTCTGTCTGGCATGTACAAAAAGCCCAAGTTACTTAGATGGTAGAAGATAATTTGGTTGGTTCGCACTTGGAAAAGCCTATATAGTTTGTCTGTTCGCCATTCTATATCTTCTTTTTTTGGAAGCAGTTTATAGCATATAGATTTGTCTATGGATGAGCTTTTTTTTGGATGCAAATAGTTCTGATTGTCAACGAGATGGTTTCTGTACAAACATGCTCTTATGGCCCAATCTGTGCCTTAATGTTATATCTCTTGTGTTTGGAAATGCATTTCTTGTTTTCCTTCAGATTTATATAGATAAAAGTAATAGGAAGCATATGCGTGCATCATGTAATCGAGTCCTCCCGTCCTTGCATATAAAGTGTGAAATTTTGGGATCCGAAGAGGTTTTTTTTTTGTTTTTGTTTTTTGTTTGTTTGTTTGTTTGGTGTGATAGGGATCCGAAGAGTTGATAGGAGACATCAGATGTATGCTCTGAAATTGTTATGCATTCATAAAGTTTAGGATGCTTTGCTAGAACTAGGAGATTGATTTTGTAAAGAGAAGAAGCATACAATTAATCTTTACAAAACGAATGAAAATGTTCAGTATACTGTATTTTCTCTAGCATCACTCCTTGCTCGTTCAATAAAGACGTGCAATTTAACTCGAACCATTACAATCCTCTATAGTTTTCTCTTGACCCTATAACGTTATGGTTGATCCATAATATGAATCAGCTATGTATGGTTGTAGTGATGTGTTTTGTAAAGATGAAAGATTTTGAGTAATTGTAAAGGTACATACATACTGATCGACACTAAAAGGGAAGGAAATCGGCGCAGATTGTCGCTCGTGGCTTACGGGAATTGAAATCCTTGTCCAGCCGCTTGTCCACCACCACCCGGTGGCGCAATGGCAATCCAGAGCAACGATAGTGTGATTGCAATGAGACCTGCCCAGACAAACACAATGGTAGGCGTCTTCCCTCTCCTTCCCATCAAACCCTTTGCAAAAGGATACAAATGAGCCAACACCCAGAAGCTGAAGAAAGCTCCACCAACAAGCTTAGCCCACTGAGCATTTACAGAATAAAGCTCTCTTGAAACTGCAACAGCAATGGCAATTATATTGACGAGTGCGATAACAATCGGGGGAATCATCAAGGAAGTCCACTTAACAAGGTACAAGTCTGCAAAGATATCATCGTTGTCATCTGCTGCAGACTTGGAAGTGAGTGTGAAGGAGATTTCAATTCCTGCAATAACTTTGAGAATCCCTTGCACCACAGCAGCCAAGTGAGCGCTGGTTCCGGATATGAGCCAGAACTGTTCATTTCTCCACCACTCTTCCAATCCTATGCCAGACCACTTGACCTCTAGCACGGCTAGTCCAATGAGGCATATTGTCATGGTTAGCAAGTAGGCTAAGAAGGTGATGTCAAGATTAGCCACGATAAACTGTCCAGAGAAGAGTGAGAGTGCAGGGAGGAAGCAATAGACAATGAGAAAGATGGAGGTGAAAGGGTAGACGCCGACATTAATGTATGACATACGCTGCAGTACTTTCAGGCGCATGGAACCGAGTATGGCGTTGTTTCTGGAGAAGAAAATTTCGACAGAGCCAGTTGCCCACCGAAGCACTTGGTGGAGTCTATCAGTAAGATTAATCGGAGCTGAACCCCGGAATGCGTCACGCTTGGTGATGCAATAGACAGAATGCCATCCACGGTTGTGCATACGGTATCCTGTCACAACATCTTCTGTGACTGATCCATAAATCCAACCCACTCGGTCTCCCCATTCAGTCTTGTCCTCGTACCTACACACAAGCAAATGCATGTAGCCAATTAGTTCATTTTTTTCTTGTAGTTGATTTCACTAATTAAGATATAAGGTTGTTAATTGACCAGCAAGAAATGGCGGAGACAGCTTCTGCAACAGTTGTAGCATCAAGTGGATCACGAGGCACCCTAAGAACGCCGGGAGGGCGTCCATATTTGACTGCAGGATGATCAGCTAGGGGGCGGCCTTGAAACTCAGCAATAGGTATGGATTCAGCTAGCATGGTAGAATTTCCGAAACGCTTAGGCAGAAGATTGGTATCAAGTTCAGGGTCGAGCTCACTAGCTGTCATGGGCTGAAGGGTCTGTCCCGGAGTCAAGGGTTGTGCATGTGCCTCTGCTGAGTCACCCGTAGTTGCTGCTGCCGCCTTCTGTGCGGCAACCTTGTCTGGATTTGGAGGGTCAAAACCATAAAGGGCGAACCGCCTAAACATTGTACCAGTTCCGACGTACATTGGACCTTGAAGACCATCGAGAGCACGCATATTTCCATCGAAAAACACAGTGTTATGGTTAGCATAACGATCCGAGGGATCAATGCCTTCGAATCTCTGAGGAAACTGAATGTAGCAGATGTCTTCTCCACCTCTATCCATCATAAAGCACATTCCTTCTCGGATGGCTTTGCAGTTGTAGATGTAGTGGTCACAGTCGAGGTTAAGGATGAATGGCCCGTTGGACAAGATAGCTGAAGTTCGTACCAAAGCATTCATAGCACCAGCTTTCTTGTTGTGATCGTAGCCTTGCCGCTTCTCTCTTGACATGTATACAAACATAGGGAGTCGTATATCAACATCTGTGAAATCTAAGAGCTTGTCATCTGGCCCTCCCATTAGCGGATCGGGGCTAGGAGGCTTGAGCATCACCTGTACAGCATACTCAAAATGTGTCAAAAATCTATCTTTCTTTTGTTTAGAGACGCCAATGAAACAAATGTAAACATTGGTTCTTACCTGTAGAATTCCTGAATGGTCACCTTTTTTATGGTCATTAGAAGGGACGGACCAAGTACCCGGCCAATGTGTGCCATCAGCCATCCATGTGGCCTTTGGGACCTTGACTTGCTCCAAAGGGTCGGCACCCGTCTCCCTCATGTGCTTTAACATTTTCATCTCCTCCCTAGCATGGAAGGCATCAGATCTTCTCCTAATAGAGTCAGGAAGCCCGTTGATCCTTACCTTGAACTCATCAAACTCCCTTTTGATCTTCCTCCTATCCTTCACAAAGTCTGTCCTGCTCTTGTTCTTCGTAGGGTCGACTTTTAGGGCGAAATAACTATCTGGATTTCTTGGTTCAATATTGTGTTTCCTGCAGAATGGCACCCACAAATCTGCAAAACTAGCAGCCTCTGCCATTGCCTCAAAAGTAAGAAGAGCACCTCCGTCATCGGAGATGTAGCATGCAACCTTCTCCACCGGGTAATCAACAGCCAAGATTGAAAGAATGGTGTTGGCAGTGGTGAGAGGTGGCTCCTTGTCAGGATCGGCAGTAGACACAAACATGTCAATGCCGGGGAGGTCAGAACGACCAGTGGGATTAGAAGGAGATGGCATATCAAACTTTTCAAAGAGCACTTCTAGGTCTGTAGAACGATTAATAGGGAAGAACTTTGGAGTTTGATCTAGAATCCAGGAAAAGGCAAACCACAGCTCACAAACAATTGACATCATCCACAACCATCTTGCGTCATTGTTTGGATGCACTACTCTCCAATGCAAGAAGAAACCCAGAATTACCAATCGAACAAAGATCAGTAACCTGCAAATATTTAATAAAAAAATCTCTTGTTCTTAGTAAAATTTCTGGGTAACAGATGAATGTGCAGGCATACAAAAAGTATATGGTACATTAGTAACACCTGTAAGGGCTGATAATGGCTGCTGCAATTGGTATCTTCCTACTTAATGGCTTGAAAGCCTTTTCGGTAGCATCCATTGATCCTGGTCCGAACCCTTCATTATCATAACCACTGTCCTCTGGGGGATTAAATGCATTGCCAACACCATAGGTACCCTTGGTCTCAAACAACCACCTATTGTGATCAAATTCACCTGTTTGGTTCCTCTTCATCACTGACATGTTATCCCTATTTCCCCCATCTGGTCCAGGCAATTGCAGTGTTCCCCTACGATCATATTCTGGTCCATCATCATCAAAATCGTCCGATCTGTATGGCTCCTTGCAACCAGGACAAAGATTTGTATCCTTCTGTGCATCCATATAGCAATCTCTACATATTTTGAACCTACATATTTATACAAACACAACACATTTTAGTTACTATTTGTCTAAGCACATAATTAGACGTCTAGATTCTTCTTCATACCTGCATTCACAAGGAGTTATATCGACTCCCCTCTCGTCCTTCATCACATTACCATCACAAGCAGGCATCATGCACGCCGAACCTTTGGCTCCGGCCATCTGTGGATGTGACACCTCCGAATCAATTACCTTGTCCATCAAATGAGCACGCGTAACGCTGTTGAATCCCCCGGTGAAGAGTGAGTTAGAAACATATTGCTCCTCCGCCTTGACAGCCACGGAAGTGTCCATGGGCTGGTTATCCGGGGTGGGAGGAATATGAACCGTATAGTTCATGTAGTCCCCCGACAATTCCCCTGACATGTCAAGGTCTTCTCTTGAGAGACTGACATACCTTCCACTCGAAGTTCGCCTAGCGAATTTCACAGTTTGGCCACTTGAATTAGCCTTACCCTGAGAGCCTCCAGCTGAGCCGCCGGGACTGCGTATTGCCTTCTTAGATGGCTGGCTGTTCAAGGACGCCATTTCTCACGTACCCCCTATCTAATATACTTAGCTAATTAAAATTAATCACTGAATACTGCTGTTAATGATTCTACAGTGTAACTATGCATACATATTGATCAAAAATGGGAGAAAACCCAGATAGGTTTGGGATAAACGTTAATGTATCCTATGAATTCGTATGCCTGGACAAGCTGAAGAGGAATTGGAAGGAGACATTGGAGGAAAGGGCACGTAGACGAGAGAGAAAGAGAGAGAAACAGAATGTAGGGAGAGATTTGGGAAGCAGAAAAACAAAGAGGTAGAATTTATGTGGAGAGACCAAGTCCTTACTGGTATGCTGTTTTTAGAGCCTGCGTACGAGTTTTAAGGATTCTGTTTGTGGAGGGAATGAAGCACATCGTCTTTAAAGTTATGCATGCATGGATTTAACATTCATTCATATTCTACTTTTTTTAGATAAGTTTGTGTAAAAAGCATAATTTGAAACATTTTGATGAACAATGGAACGGTGATAAAATTGTGATTTGATTATACTCATATATGAATCATGTGCAAGTGAGCTACAATTTATGTGACTCTTCTAGAATATATATATATATATATATATATATATATATATATATATATATATATATATATACAGCCCTTCCACTAAGGGATCTCTTATTTTGGTTTATATGAGGGATGTGAGATTACACCAACTTTTTGATTATATTTTTGAATCTCCACCGTTCAGTTTGTTGGTCATTATATATAGATCAATTCTACAAATTTTCAGCCAATTTGGTGATTGTTAAGGTGTTGAACAAGATTAAATCAATGAACGAATCTGCCAAACATGAACCGTTCATGCTTATAATTATAAATCGTAGTTTTGAATGCCTTAACGATTACCAAAATTTCTGAAAATTTGCATAAGTGATCTACTCATATAGAACTACATATTGAACGGTGAAGATGTGATTTTATGATCAAAAAGTTGGTGTAATCCTCCATCCCTCATATATGTCAAAAAAATGGATCCCTTAGTGGAAGGGCCCTGTATATATACAGGCTTTCTCGTCCGCATTTATTCTTACGGTGCGGATTTCCACTTTACACTCGCTTTTCAATCGAATTTTCACATCTCCACCGTCTAGTATTTAGATACTAATGTATAGATCATCTCTGCAAAATTTCAGCCAATTTGGTTATCATTAAGGCACTCAAAACTACGTTTTTTTGTTATAAACATGAATGGTTCAAGTTCGACAGAATTATGTTCATCTATTGATTTAATCGAGTTTGAGTGCCTTAATGATAACCAAATTGGCTGAAATTTTGCAGAGATGATCTATACATTAGTATCTAAAGACTAGACGGTTGAGATGTGAAAATTCAATTAAAAAGTGAGTGTAAAGTGGAAATCCGCACCGTAAGAATAAATATGGACATCCGTACCTGAGAAAATATGTACACACACACACACACATACAGTTCCCTTCCAGAGAGGGACACCGCTTTGAAATTAAAGTTGAAATTAAAGTGTGGTGCTCCTCATTTCGCTCACTTTTAGGTCACATTTTCACATCTCCACCGTTCAGTGTCTAGAACAGTGTGTAGATTATTCTTGCAAAGTTTCATCCAATTTGGAGATCATTTGGGTACTGAATTAGATTAAATGAATCAACTGAACAAAATCTGCCTGAAAGGGAACCGTTCGTGTAAATCACAATTACGGAAGCTCAAATGATCTCCAAATTGGATGAAACTTTACAGGAATGATCTACACATTATGTTGTAGACACTGAACGGTAGAGATGTGAAAATGTGACCTGAAAGTGAGCGAAATGAGGAGCACCACATTTTAATTTTAACGCGGTATCCCACTCTGGAAGGAAAATGTGTGTGTGTGTGTGTATATATATATATATATATATATATATATTTGTGTGTACTCTTTAATATGTCCATCAGGCGAAAATATTATAGAAATGGAAGCAAGTGAACAAGCATATTCTCGTCTTAGTGTTTTTGTAAGCGATGGTTTTAACATTATATTATATTGTTGTATGTGTAAGAAATTGGGGGAAACTAAAGAATTGTTAAATAATGACTGAAACAGAACAACAATTAAATTAGAAATAACTCTCTCGCGTTGGGTTAGGGATGGAATCTAATACCTTATTTCATTAAACTTCCACCACTCTAAAATATCAAATTATGCAAAAAATTTGCTTACAGATATCAGTTTTTCTCCCAAGTGATCCTCTAATTCGGAAGTTAGGCTATTTTTTTTTCTAATTAGGGACATATGTCAAATGATGTTAGAGTCTGTCCTCCAAATCAAAAGGTACCAAAGATGAGATGCAGAAAACTGAGATGACACTTCACCATGTAGACTCAACTGATAATGACTTCTGAGGTTACTAATAGTAAACTCCATATTAGTTACTGATCAAATTTCAGTTTACAAATACATCCTTTACACATTATCTTATACATTTAAAGACAAAAATTAACAAATTAGGACAAACTAATGTCCACATGGCATCTGTCACTACATATTTTACCAAACTACCCTTCACTACATATTCTACTGCTACTATGGACGTACTACTGCCGTGTCGACGAAACACATGCTACTGCCGTGTCGACATGAGACGTGCTACTGTCGTGTAGGAAGGTGCTATTACCGTGTCAACGAGAAACGTGCTACTGCCATGTTGACCGGAGACGTATTACTGCCGTGTCGACGAGAGACGTGCTACTGTCGTGTCGACCAGAGGCGTGCTACTACCATGTCGAACAGAGACGTGCTACTACCGTGTCGACCAGAGACGTGCTACTACCGTGTCGACGAGAGACGTGCTACTGCCGTGTCGACATGAGACGTGCTACTGCCGTGTCGACATGAGACGTGCTACTGCCGTGTCGACATGAGACGTGCTACTGCCGTGTCGACATGAGACGTGCTATTGCCGTGTCGACCGAAGACGTGCTACTGCCGTGTCGACCGGAGGCGTTCTATTGCCGTGTCGACCGGAGACGTTCTACTGCCGTGTAGGAAGGTGCTACTGTCGTGTCGACCGGAGACGTGCTACTGTCGTGTCGACCGGAGACGTGCTATTGCCTTATCGACGAGAGACGTGCTACTGTCGTGTCGACCAGAGAAGTGCTACTGCCGTGTCGACATGAGACGTGATACTGCCGTGTCGACCGGAGACGTGCTACTGCTGTGTCGATCGGAGACGTGCTACTGCTGTGTCGACCGGAGAAGTGCTACTGCCGTGTTGACCAGAGACATGCATGTTACTGCCGTATCGACGAGAGACGTGTTACTGCCGTGTCAACGAGAGACGTGCTACTGCCGTGTCGACGGGAGATGTGCTACTGTCGTGTCGATCGGAGATGTGTTACTGCCGTGTTATTTTACGTAAATTTATTTGAAAAAAGGGTATTTTAGTCATTTTTTCTATGAAAGTCTAGATCAGATCTGGTACTATCAGTTTGGGCTTAGGCTTATGTCCTAATTTTGTACATAAAATATTGAAAATAAGCTTTTTATGTTTTTAAATTTTGTCATGTGATATTATGTAATTTTCTCGGTTACTAATCAACTTCCTAATCCGCTCAAGTTCTAATGGCGTATATCCATAAATTAGAGGGAAGTAGTACACTCAATCAATCACATCTTGTACCTCGGATCCAATATGGTTGCAACAACCATCATGCCATGAATGTAATTCCAATACTTGTCAAACTTGAATGACATTCTCTCTGCCATCATCTTTCACTTCATTGTGTTCAGACTTCAACTAACCATTGATCCCAATTTTCATATCGCACACATTTGGGTAGTTTGCAGTAGAATACTTAGACCCATAAAACAACAAGGTGACCTTATAGAACACATTCAACTTATGAGCGATTACCTTTGTGAGTGCCCGATCTTGTTCGGTCGATAATATAGCCTCGCACTTCGCGAGAGAAAACATCCTTATATTTCAATGCAGATTTTATAGGGTAAGTTGAATTCCATCTAGTTCGGTAATCTAAAATCAACTTAATTCGATTGTTAAATTCATTCTCATGTTGCCATTAAATTCTAAGAAATAAATAGAATATTATAGCATTGCAATCACACCATTCTCTCTTATATGATATTTTTATAGTCCATGTATGAAACTTAATTGGAGAATAAGTTTTAAAGTTGTTTTGATAAACTTTACTTGCAGTCTTGCAGCTGCAAGAAAAAACTTATATATTGCCTGATTAATGAACACAATATGAAATGACCATCTCAGTAAAACTAATATCCTCCTCTACAAGCCACATCCCACCACATTAACTATATATTTTCACCTGCAAAATGATAAACAAATCATACAACCCATTAATCTTTTTATGATCAAAGTCAGCTGATGCAGCAAGTATTAAACCTGCCACAATGTTAAGATGGTGGTTGCAGCCTTGCAGGATCACCGAAAACTTCTGTGGCAAACTGGCAACTAGCCTGTAATCCTATATCAATGGCACATTGTGCTGTTTCAACTCTCAGCAACAATGAAAACGATAGTCAAATTACCATCTAGCAGTTTTAGCTAGCTAGCTCTTCTTCCATACTGGGAGCTCAGCACTCAGCACCTCCCAGCTATACCCTGACACCCAGTTATAATGTCTTTCAATTCTAATGTTGGGCTTGTAATACACTCCCAAAAGCTAAGTTTGGGCTTGTAGTTCTAGACCCACACTGGTAATGAGGAGTCACGAGTTGATGAAGAACAGTACTATTCTACTTCGTTAATAAATTTTTGTGAATGATGTCCTTATAAGACAAATTGATATTTCAAAACTTTTTAGCGAGGAAATTTTTTTTTTTTTTCTGATACTAGCCGAGGAAATATGTTACTTTCATCTTGTTATTGATAGAGTTGTATTCTCCGCCCCGGTGGAAGAGAGAAAGAAAAGGAGCGCAAATACTTTACTAAGCAAATAGCACATTAGTACAGCACTGTTCATTGGTGAGATTCATGTTCATCTTGTGCAATTACAGCTTATTCACGTGATTTAAAGTTTTCCCAACTATCGTTTTAGTTTGTGATCTTATAATGGTCTTTTGTTTTGTAACTCTTTGGGCAGCAACAACGAATTTGTTCTTCGTTGTTCATTGTTCTTAGAAGATTCCAGGTTTTTGTGTTGTTCTTTTTTCAGGAGGGGTTTTGGTCTATGTCCCCCTCTCCTTTTACGTACTCTTTTATTTCTCTTTTTCAATAAAATAACTGAAATCGGGCACAGGACTGAGCCTCCCATTTTGGCTGGGTTGCAAACCCTTAAAAAAACAATAGCACATTAGGACATGCTTTAATACGGTAACCAATGACCAAACAAAAAATATATGATGTTTTAACTTTTAAGTCCCAGTAGATGAGGTGTAAAAACAAGATATAATTCTCCGAACAAAAATGAAAGAAAGAGCAATTAAAATATAAACAAGTTGTAGAGATTCTCAATATTATTTCGGATCTTTGTAATCAGAGGTTTAAGTTTTATATCATTTCTTTATATTCGACGGTTTTAGTAATAAAAACTTTAGAACAACCGCACCAACCTTATATTCAAAAAAAAAAAAAAAACAGCAAGATGTACTGACCCCCCACGCCCATCTTGTCATGTTATCAACTTGTTTAATTAGCTAACAATCACCATTAAATCACAACCTCGATCACCATTCCATGTGCAACACCAAACAATTTTCTAATTTAAGACGGATTGCGATCGAGATTTGCCCGAATAATTTAATTGAGAAGGGAAATTCTTTAGGAGTTTCAGTGCAACATATCATAATGGAATATTGTGTAAACATAGCAATCGATGATACGAAATTCTCAGGGAAGTTTGAACTAAACTGTCATAGGAGGTTTCTACTTTCTAGTGTGGCTCCTTTTCATCCAAGCAAACGCTTCCAACCAAATAACATACCTGAGAAATTCATTGCAATACAACAACTTATGTGCTCATACACAGCTACTGATCATGTGATTGACATGTTACTACAACTACGAGAATGACTTGGTGTTTCTGCGTCATTCATAATTTCATGTGTTCAGAATCAAGGTACCAATTGCTGAACTTTCCACTCTCACCCACCACCATAAGCTGATAATAGACTTATATAGACTTTAAGCACTCAACATGTAGCAGAATAACATATAGAACTATCTGTTCAGACTGCAATTTAAGACTTGTTGTTGTCCCTAGCATAGGGAAGTAACATAAAAAACACGCATACAAGAAAATGCAACATATAATCTTTTATATATGGAAGAACAATGTAGTGGTAGTCAAATGCTTCAATGGTGGTTGCCATCATGGCCAAAAGAAAGACATATATTAGTCTAAAATGGTGTAAACCAAAAGAAAGCTAGCACACCTGCTTTGATGATTTGATCAAGTCAACTTTGCTCGCCTGCAGTAGTAGCAGCCAGCCACAACTGACATTTTTCAGTCCCAAACTACAAGTTGTATGCACCACTTTTCAATTCTTATGACTCACCTGGGTGGAGACTGGAGAACTTTTGAATAGCCACACAAATTCAAAACACGAAAGCTGTTAAACAAATGAATCAAGCCATTGCCGAAGCCAGTAATGTAGACTATCAACGTTTTCCTCGATTGCAGCCTCATCGTGAATGTGAAGAGATAGACGAACCTTGCAAAGTGGAAATTAAAGGATTAGAGGTTTTACTATACATATCCTGAAGTGTAACTTTGTCACTATGTCAGATAACTCTATCATGTAGCAGTTAACAAAACTGAGAATGATGCATATCTAAGCGAAAGTAAAGAAAAAAGGTCTTCATGGCTGGCCAACCGGTATTCCATAAACAAAAGCCTTGATACCATGTGAGATGATCACTGAACTTTATATATTAGCAGTTCAGAAACTAACAATGACATATATCTAAGTGAAATAAATAAGGTTTTACAGATGGGCAACCATCTTCCATAACCAAAGCTTTGATACCATGTGAGATAATCATCGAATCCTAAAAACTCGAGTTGTTAAGAAACTGGCATAGTCAAGTAAACGAAAACAGCTTTTATTTCCTCTGAGGATGAGAAAGAACTGAAAGAATTAATGATACAATCATGTGACAACCCATATTCTACCTTAACTCCTTAATTTCTGTGCTCCATTCTGAGTAGGACAATTGTTTGGCTAATATAGAGACAGCTACCAATCCAATCTATTCAATTTGGTGTTAGTTCCTAACTCCTGATTTAGTCGGCAAATTTATGATTAATATCTGCAAGCTGTTCATATAACCTGTTCATATAACCAGTCCAATCAACCCATTATAGTCGCATAGGGTTCTGCATTGTTCTTAGTACTATCCTAAACGCAAGAGCTGCATATCTAAACTCTAAACCATTGAACAGACTCAATGACTCATCCTAGTTTGGACTTGGTTTCTGCAAAAATATATGTGAACACCTCTTAAAGTAATATAAGCAATCTTTATATTAACAATGATCTGGATCCAGGCAATATGATATTGTAAAGAACCTCAAATATAATATTGCAGAAAGCTCTAGGCCTCAACCACAGAAACTAAAATATTCAATATCCTGTCTCTCCAGATACTCAGAGGCGATGTTGGTTGGGACATGTGAGCATAGCTAATTATTGATCACCTATATCATTTGGATCCCTGATGTTCTCTATTTATTCTGTATACTCTACAACAAAGACAAAAGGTGTTCTCTATTTATCCCGCTAATTTATACAAGAAAAAGAAAGAGTTCACAAGCTATCTGCACATCGATCTAACCTGACATCTGATGAACAAAATAATTACCAAGATGCATACAATGTGGAAAGCCAGAAAAACAGACAAAACCAGAAAACATTGTTGTCAACCAGAAAGCATAATCAGGGATACCAACAAATGTGGTCCAGATTGTGTACCATATACGAATAAAAGTGGGATCCACTTGCACCAACTAGATTATTAGATTAGTCATCTGGTATACATTATGACTGTGATCCATGTAGCATAAGATCCAAATCCAAACGGCAATACCAGCTAAAAGAAAGTCTTAAGCTTCATAATTTCACAAACATGCATACACGTGAAAATAGCAAAGAACGTAACATCCCAATCAAATAAGAAATGACAGAAACAGATCAAAAGTTGAGAGAAAAACAAAAAGGACATACTTTGATGAGCTGAGTTCATTAAGATTCACTGCAAAGGCCAGCATGAACTGTTCTTCCCCATACTATTATTACCTGCAAGCATCACAAGAACTTTCAACTCACTTATGAAAGGAGACTAATATGATCAGACTCTGATTGATAATAGAAAGGGGAATCAGCAACTACGTAACATGCCATGTTTAATTATGACCAGAAATATTAAGATTGAGGCACTGAACACCATGTATAACACTTCTGCGGTAAAAGTGAAACTAAACCTTTTCATCATCATCATTGTACGCAAATTTTCAACAAAGTCTCTTACAGGACATCAAAATAAATAAAGGAAACGAGTTAAACAAAGAAAGAACAAATAGTACACTCTTTCTTCACTAGCCCTGCTATGTATTGTCTGTTCATTATTATCCAAATTAAGATCTCCATGCCAAATTGACAGTTCATTTATATAACGTTATTTTGTTGAACTGCTCTACACCATCAAGTCTGGAGGCTTTTGAACCCTGAAAGGCACTTTAGAGTTTTGTAGCTCTTAAGCAGAAACCATTGCTGAGACATCTCTGCTGGATCTGTTGTACCTCATGTGGCTATTAACAAGCTGACCAGCAGCGATAGCAGACATAAGAGAAAGCTCCGCAGCAAGAACTGAAGCAGCTACAACACTTGCCAATTGCCTTGCGTTCGCTCCTGGTGCCTCTCTGTTAGCACCCTTCACTCCAAGCAAGTTCAAACATGCTGACTGAGATGCAAGTTGGGTCCCTCCTCCTACGGTACCAACCTCAATAGAAGGCATGGTGACAGAGACGTGAAGATCTTTGCCATCATTGATGGCTTCCATCATGGTAATACAGTGAGAACTCTCAATGTTCTGAGCAGGGTCTTGACCAGTGGCAAGATAGACTGCTGAAACAATGTTACTGGCATGTGCATTGAAACCACCAAGAGCACCGGCAATAGCAGAACCGGTAAGGTTCTTGAGCATGTTAAGCTCCACCAAAGCCGCGACGTTGGTTTTCAGCACCTTTGTGACTATGTCTCCCTTGATCAAAGCCTCACAGACCACTGACTTGCCACGGCCTTCGATCCAATTGACAGCGGCAGGCTTCTTGTCTGAGCAGTAGTTACCAGAAATGCCAATGACATCCATGTCGGGGAAGTCATCCTGGAGGAAATCGAGAACATTTTGAACACCTTTAGAGACCATGTTCATCCCCATAGCATCACCGGTGCTGCAGCAGAATCTCATGTACAGGTTCTTCCCAGCAACAGCACACTTAACTGACTGAAGTCTACCGAATCTGCTGGATTTGTTGAAAAGCGTGGCTATGGTGTCGGCATTCTCGGGGTCTTCCATGAAAAACTTCAACTCAGCGGCTCTCTTAGCCGAGTTGAATCTTACAACAGGTGCTCTGGTCATTCCATCCTTCAACAGCACACTGGAAGCTCCACCAGACAAGTTAATAGCTTTGCAGCCACGGTTGGTACTGGCCACCAAGCAACCCTCAGTTGTGGCCATGGGAACTGAGAACTCTCTTCCATCGAGCATAATAGGGCCGGCAACCCCAACAGGAATGGTGACATAGCCCACTGGCATTTCACAGCATTGGCCCAAAATCGACTCGTAATCGAATCCCTCCAAAGGCAAACCCTCAAGAGACTTGCCTGTAACTCTCTGCAAAGCCTCGCGCCGAATAGAAGCCGCCCTCTTGCAATCTCCCAGCTTCGTCTCGAGTGAGTACGACGGAATGGTCCCAGCCACCACAGCCTTGATGATCTCCTCGTCCTCCGCACTCGGCGGTGCCGTCTCGGTGACTACCTCTTTATCAAACACCTTCTGTGCAACTTTAAGGGCCGGTTTCAGCGGCGCAATCTTGGGAACCGAGCAATCAAGAGCCTGGCCGCACGGCACTTTGCGAGCATCCTCCTTGAGAATAATGTCCTCCTCGTCATCCTCGCCGGCCCAGACGTCGTGACTGGGCCGGAGAATCAGGGACTGAACGAAATCGATGCCGAAGAAGCCGAGGAGGTAGATGAAGGAGGCGACAAAGGCAAGAATGGCAACAATCTCGGAGAGATTGACCATGTGGAGAGGAGTGGAGGTGCGGATCTTCTCGCGCCACCGAGTGAGCAAGAAGTAGACGACGGAGAAGAAGAGAGTGAAGAACACGGCGTTGGTGAGGTATAGCGGCAGCGGCAACGCGTCTGAGGCCTTAGCGGCGTCGTTTTCATGATGATGATGATCCACCATCTTGACCTTCATTTTCACCGCCCCGTTCACCGGCCTGCCTGCTCCTCCCGCCGATCGCCTTCGGACGTCCATCGGTGAATGAGATGGCTTCAGCGCCACCGTCGTCTGGCGGTCGGAGCTCCGGGGGTTTTAGGGAATCGGAGAGAAAGGAGGAGGGGGGGGGGGGTTTGAGAGATTCGGTGTGTCGTTTTTGAGTTTGAAACTGTGAATGGAGGAGCGAGTGTTTAGGGGGGAGTATATATAGAGTTGGTTCGGGTCGAGGCTCCGGAAGCGTGTGAGTGTGTGACACCGCACGTGTGGAGGAGTTGGGTGAAGCTCGTCTCCAGATTTGATGAACTAGTAAAAAGTGCGTTGCAGAGTTGTCACGTGTCGGAGTTACAGCGCACACGCGGTCAAAGGAATACAGCCCGTTGTTTGTCTGTACTGTATTGTAATATTGGTTTTCACTAATTTTGTACTGATTCTCTGTTTGTATTATTTTAATTTTGGATTCCCGCCTCTAACTTCTACCATGTTTGGATTAAAGAAAAGAGAAATATCCGCAGTGTTTGGATGACTAAATTGAGAAACAGATTGGAATCCATAAACGCAGACATTTGTAACTTTCCCTATTGAAACATTATTTATTGTAATTTTTGTTGTTTGGTCTGTCTTGTTAAGATTTAGAATGTAACGGCGATAAAGAGACTCCACCGTTATTCAATTTCAAAAACCCGTTGCAAGTCTTGTGCTGCGGAGGTGCAAGCGTTGATTTTTAGTATTGATTAGCCATGTTTGGCAATTGAAGAGGATAGAAACTCACTGTTTGGAGGTGTGTAAATAATAGTGGGTGTGTTGATTGTTTTGGAGAAGAGGGGATGTTCGTAAGACGGCTGATGATTAATAAATGATAAAATACTGTATAGTCCTTATGGTTTGAAGTTAACATCTGTTTAGTCCTTATAGTTTTATTTTAATTTGAATGGTTTTTAAAGTCACGATTTTCCTTCTAAATAGTCATTCCACCAATTTTACCTTGTTAGATTGCTGACGTGGCCATTAAAAATTACAATATTTTTAATGGCCACGTCAGCATTTTAACGGTGAGAATTAACGGAAGAACCATCTGGAAGAAAAATTGTGATTTTATGGACCATTCAGATTAAAATAAAACTATAAGTATTAAACAAATGTCGACTTCAAACCATAAGTATTAAACAAATTTCAATTCATTAATAAATGGAGTTGGCTATGCAGTTTTAGCTTATGTCCTCCTAATGGGGCTGCTCATGTAGTAGCTAGGTATGTAGCCCACTTTGAATGGCGTGTTTCATGGTTAAGGGTTAAGATCGATTGGCAATTGGTTGTCATTGTTTGTGACTTAGCAAAGTGCACACGGAGGGAGGCAGCAGCTCGATTCGTCTAAAGTGCAAGGCAAACTCCCCATGGTAGAAACATAGGAAAACACTCAATCTGATGGTGAAGTTTCTGTCACATAATCAACCACAAGCATATCGTAAGCTATGGAAATTGTGGAACAATCGAATGATACCTCAAGTAGAGCTCCACCGAGACACCGGCCAACATGCCCATGACTAAAAGAAATCGCACAGCTTCTCCAACTGTGTCGCCAACCAAGCCAACCTCTTCCAAGGCCGAGACAACTACTACAAGAGCTCTAGAGCCTGGAATAAAGCGGCCTAATATCAGATTCCCACCAAACACTCTTGGTTTAATTGAGGGGCCATCATGTGCACTAATTTGTAGGCCAGATAAGACTATGGTGTGTTAATGCATCTCATGCATCAACTTTTTTTAATCACTTTAAGAACTCAATTATCACTTCAATGACACGTTTACTACTTAAAGACTAATGTTGTAACTATTTTTTTTTTTTTTTACAACTTAAAGGACTCGTGTTACACTTTGACGACTAATATTACTACTTTGATGACTTATTTAACAACTTTAAGATAAAATTGATGCATGTCCTGCATTAACACATTGTAAAATTTCCCAAAATTCTAAGCCTACTTCGAGCCATTCTTATGGCTGCAAAATAGAAGAGGGGTTGTCCTATTGGTTCGAGAAATAAAACTACACCAAATACTAACAAAGTTCCAGGCCAGCAAAGAAGTGTTGAGTACCTTGTTCTCACGCAAACCTCCCAGCCTTAAAAAAATAAAAAGCAAGGAGAAGGCTTAAGTCTGTGTTGTGTTTTTAGCCTACAAACTAATAGGATTTTGGATAATTAAGATGGTTAAGAAGTACTTGAAATATTGCAATTGAGCGCTCAAGTGATAGTTTATGTTAACTCTAGTATCTTCATGCTTTCTAAAATTTTATTCTCTATTAGGCTCATAAACAAATGAGTGAAATTTACAATGTAATGGTGTCATTTGTCACATCCCGGCTCTTAAGTTAATTTGCGGGTATTTACTTTTGTGTTACTTTGATCTTTTACCGTTTTGAGTAACCGTTTACTATTAAAGGACCCTAAAGTTGACTTTTTGTAGAAGAATTATTTTGGAAAAATTTTCTTTAAAGAAATCGTAGAGGACGTTAATACGAATCTGTAGACATGCTATACGTTAGAATCAGAGTTCGTATGCAAAAGTTATGGTGTAAAACGTAAAGTTACTATTTCGGTTGGGGGTATAAAAATGGAAACTTACCATTTGAGGTAAGGTAGAAAATCAGAACTTACCTTCCCTCTCTCTCTCCTCTCCCCGCGTCTCTCCTCCGTCGGCACTTCATCACCTCCATCCGCCATGAAGGAGAAAACACGCCGAGAAGACGCGGCTGTGCGTGGCGGAGACGTTGCCGGAATTCCTTTCTCCGGCAGCCATAGCCGGAGCTTCTAGTCTCATTTGGAAGCTCTCCTCTTGTACAGAAAACCCTCAAAAGGATTCAACCTATTTCGATCTAGGTAAGGAGATTTCAAGTTTTGAAATTCTAGGATTTTGAATTTGATATTTTTATGTTTTGATTCAATTGACATGTTTAAGCTTGAAATTGATCTTCAGAATAGTTAGGAAAGTTGTATAGAATGTTGAGATGATGATTGTGTGAAAATATGGTGGTGGTCGGAATTTGGGGGTGGCCGGCCGCCGCTACCGGCGGAGCAGACGGTGGTGCCGCCACTTTGGGCTATTTTTTCGAGCTATTTGAGTTTTTTTTTTATGAGAGGAGTCCAATGGTATGAAATTTGAGAATTTTGGTGAAGGTTTGAATAGGTTTGAGATTTTTCAAAGATTGGAGAACTTGGCGGTTGGTAGAATAGATCCGACCATTGGATTTTCTTGGTTATGTTCCTAAAGCGCTAGAATCGATGTAGTAAGGTTGTAGTTGAAGTTTGGTGAAAATCCAATTACCTTAACCCTAGCTTGGTTAGTGGGTTAAGTGGAAGGATTTCTGTAATACCCTAAATTTTCATATCATTTTCCTTGTATTATTCCCATATTAATGAAGGATTATTTATGGAAATTATTTTTGGGTTATGCGAAGTTGAAGTTCGGGAGTTTATTTTTAGGTGCTTTGACATTTAAGGGACCAAAAAGTTGACTTTATTTTCCGTAAGTTATCTTCGAAAACTTTCTTCATGAAAGTTGTAGAGCTCGTCAATACGAGTTCGTAGACATGTGGCACGCGTGAAACAGACGTCGTATAAAGAAGTTATGGTCAAGAGAAGTTAGTTTCCGGGTTTGGAAAGTGTATAAGTAGAAAAATGTGGGGAGTTGATTTTGGAAACAAAAAAAAAACAGTCTCTCTCTCTCTCTCTCTCTCTCTCTCTCTCTCTCTCTCTCTCTCTCTCCCGACCCTCTCACACTCTCATTCTTCTCCAACCCATTTCTCTCTCATTCGGCCACCAAATTGGATGCCGTCGGTTTCGTTGGGTCGGCACGGGTCTCCTCTCCATTGCTGGGGCAGCCTTGCTCGCCGTCGCGCCGCCTGAAAGCCTCCACGAAGCGGCGGAGCAGCTGCTGTTCAGCCGGAAAGGCGGCGATTTTGACGTCGATTCCGGCCAAGTTTAGGTGAGTCTTGCTCTCCTCTCTCCTCTAGAGATGTTCTTACCCCGTTGGTGATCTAGAAATCAAGTTTTGGGGCCGGTTTTGTAGGTTTGGAATTTGTTTTCCCGATTGGTTTGCGGGGTGTTTTCCGGCAGGTTCCGGTCAGAATCGGTTGAAACCTCAGGTATTAAAGTTGTCCACCATGCTTTAATCTACAAGTTTCATGTTTTGAGTTTCTCCAAATTTTGAAGTTTGGTGGAGGGGCGTGAAGCTCACTCGCCGTCGCCTATGGCAGCGCGTGAGAGCACGTCCGGGCAGGGTAGAGGCCTTGACTGCTGCGTTAGCTAGTCCTTGTAGTTGCTAGGGTGTTGTTGTGTGTGAAGATTGAGTGTTGATTAGGTTTTTGCTTTGTAGGTGCTAAGTTGGTTCTAGGTGTTTGTTAAGTCGGAAACTTGGAAAAATTGGTCTTGGAGGTAGTATGTTTGTTGTTGAGTGTCTGATGACCTTGGGAGGTCTTGGAGGAAGGATTGCCCTTCTTTGGGCAACCTTTAAGTTAAAGGTATTTTAATCCTTGTGGTGTTTTTACTAAAGGTTTTAATTGTATAATTTTAGGTGATTTGTGAGTTTGTTGGGTTCCTTGGCTCTTGTGTTGCGGAAGAACGCAGCAGGATTTTTAGGTGAGTAAACCTCACCAAGGTTCACTTTTGAACCAAGTTTAATTATGATCATTTGAGGAGGATAATGATTATGATGTGATTTTAATATTTTGCTATTATTGGTTTTAAAAATATATGAGCTTGATCGCCAACGGCTTATAGGTAAGATAAAACAAGTTTTCCTTATGTGTTACTTGAAGACTCATATGATCATAATTTTATTAAATTGTGAGAAGCTATGTTATTGGAATAATTTATATTGTTCATATAATTATATCCTTGTGAAGGATATAATTTTATGATGTGAATCTTGTGTTGTTGATAATAATGTTGTGATATAATGATTGTTGGATAAATAGCCTAACCAGGTTCCAAGCCTTTAATCAGGTGATTGGTTACGGTTAAGATGCTATTTATTATTTTGTGTTTTGGTATTGGACAGTCAAACCGGGTTCCAAACCTTTGGCCGGGTGATTGGTTACGGTTAGGAATTAGAGTTCTAGTCCGTCTGTCGGTGTAGGTCATGGGAGATACTTGATGGTATCTGGGACCCATGGGTACACATATTGTTGTTGTAGGTCATGAGAGGTATTTATTAAATATCTGGGACTCATGGGTACATATCTTGGTAATGTATGATTTTTATTTATTGATCAAATTTCATTTGTGGTATGTTGGATGTGTTAAATGTGGAGTTGTTTTTGAGTTTACTCATAACGGCTTTTTAGCTTACCGGGTTTGTTATTCTACAATCCCGGTGCACCAATTCTTTGTGTAGGGGTTAGACCTGCAGGTGAGGATCAGCAGGGTTGAGGCGGAGACGTAGTGGCAGGGTTCTCCATTTTTTTGTCAAGTAGACAGTGTTAAAATCATGAGATTGTTCTCATGTTCTTGTTTTTCACGTTATGTAAACAAAGAAGTGTAATCTTAATTCAGTGATAGATTTTGTGGAAATTTCTATTCTGTAATTGAGTTTTTGTTGTTGTTGTTGTTAAAACAGGTTGGGATGTTAATATTTTAAGTTAGATCATGCCAAAATTTTTGAAAATTCCATTCGAAATTTGGGGTGTGACAATTTCGGTGCTTAAGTTAAAGCATTTATTTTCCTAAATTGAAGAGTGGTTCTAAACATATTTATTGTGCCAGGATACGAGGGGACCTCGCTTGAGTGGCGATTCGGATATCATCGGGCTTATGTCTAAATTTGTGAGTGGACACTTTGGTTTTTAAGTTAAAGCATTTATTTTCCTAAATTGAAGAGTGGTTCTAAACATATTTATTGTGTTAGGATACGAGGGGACCTCACTTGAGTGACGATTCAGATATCGTCGGGCTTATGCCTAAATTTGTGAGTGGACACTTTAGTTTTTAATAAATATGCATGCAAGATTTTTATAAGTTAACATTTTATTTTCTGAGCTTATATTATAATTTCGGTTTATTAAATGAACTTGGAATTTATCTGAGTTTGATGCAAGGAGTAATTTTTTTCATGATTTATGGATTTGAGCTCGGATCATTAATTTGGTATTTGAGTTTGGATATTATTTATGATTTCCGGATTTAATTATTATCGGTAATTCTCTATTTATAACTGTCTCGTTTATTTATGGATTATCGATCTTGACATTGAGAATATTTTTAGCGAGTATTTTCGGATTGAGAAATTATTTACAATTTATACTTGATAATTATGGATTTGAATTATGAATTTGAAAATATTTTGACTTGCGAGACACGTCATTGAGTTTTATTTTAATTTCATATGATAATTTCCAAGTACGGTTGGAAACCGTACCCTTCGTATGATCTTGGGGAAGCTTTATGGATTTAAGTGATTTTGTATGATTCTAGTCACCATATTAGGGTCGCTCTTATTCATTAATTACTAGCTTGCTTTTATTAGCGGTCCTTACCATAGGTGAGTCGAGCGCTTAGTGTGGGACGCTACTATAGCCTGGGAGGCACCGATCGGTTATTATTTATTGCTAGCTAGCTATTATTAGCGGTTCTCACCATAAGTGAGTCGAGCGCTTAGTGTGAGACGCTACTATAGCCTGGGAGGCACCGATCGGTTATTATTTATTGCTAGCTAGCTTTTATACTCACCATAGGTGAGTCGAGCGCTTAGTGTGGGACGCTACTATAGCCTGGGAGACACTGATCGGTTATTATTTATTGCTAGCTAGCCTTTATTAGCGGTCCTCACCATATGTGAGTCAAGCGCTTAGCGTGAGACGCTACTATAGCCTGGGAGGCACCGACCCTAGCCTTGGAGGCCCCTCTTACATGGTTATATCTCTTTCTCTTGTTTTATTTTTCTCAGTTATTTATTTGATTAACCAGCGGGGCTGGTTTATCTCTTCTTACGAGATTTTCTTTATTTGATTAATCAGCGGGGCTAGTTTGTCCATTCTTATGTAGTTCTGGATTTTCAGTTATATGGTTTATCAAAGTTGCGTGCAGCTAAGTTTTTTTTTTTAATTTGAAACGTGAGAAAATATTTAAATTATGTATTTGGTAAATTATTTAATTTATTTTTGTCCACTCACTCTAACGTTTTTAAATTACTTTCCCTTAAGTCATTTGGTTTTAAATGCCCAGTTTGCAGACTAAGTTTATTTGAGGTCGAGCGTACATGGAGTCAAGGCATAGTCAGAGGCTGTTTCCACTTATTTTTTATTCATTGTTTTCGTTTATTATTAAATATGCTCTGAAAATCCAGTAGTAAAATATTGATTGTCTTTATTGTTGGTGGTGGAATTCTTTTAGATTAGTATTTGATATTTTGAGAGATATGTTGAACTTGGGGAGTAGGGAGGCTTCAGGTGCTGAGGATGATTTGTTTTGGTTATAGAAGTGTATGTTTGGATTTGATAGATAGGGTTGTCCAATTTTAAGAGAGGTTATGCCGAAGTTTTTGGTAAAAATCTCTCTTAAGGTGGACCCCACAAGGTTTACTTCGAATTTCAGTGTGAAATCCGGGGTAGGTCTTGACACCATTTCCCTCTTGCGAGATCACATACAATGTCATTATGGCTTGAATTTATCATAAAATAAAGTTTGTTTCCACGTAGAAAAGAAAACTAAAACAAAGCGGATAATTAAGAATGAGAATGCTTTGACTTTTGCGAGGAACTCGACGAGACGAAACCTAAGTTTCGTGCCAACGGCGGCGGGCCTCTTGCTCCCCCGATCTAGTAGTGATGGAATGAAGACTACTGTGAGAGGGGTTGTCTTCTCTGACTTTGACACCTTGATTCTGATCCAGTTCTTTCTAGAGCCTCAGGCTTCTGAGATGAATGGAGGTGTTCTATCTAGGGGTAGACAGGCGACCTCTGGTGATGTACAAGATTGGAAGTCGACTTGGGCGGCGAATCGGCTTGTGCCGGTGAACTTAAGGCTCGTGGTAAAAGGGGAGGATGTTTCTGGTTTAGCGGATGCATCACGACAGAAGGTGGAGATTGTGGGCTACAAGACGACAGATTGGCTGCCAGAGATGATGGGTGATCGACAAGCCAGGCGGCGGCTGGAGATTTAGATGGGATCAGCTAGGGTTTGCGTCTAGACCCAGGTTCTTGGGCCAGGGTGTGGGCTCGAATCTGAGCTGACTGCAATTGAAGGAAATTGGGCCTAAGCTTTTGAACCCAGGTTCAAATCAAGCTGGGAGAACATTTCAAGGCATTTTCTTAGGAAATTGATTACTCTGCCCCAGCATGCTAACCCCAAAGTTGATAGGCGAGAGACTAACCAGCCTTAAATAAGGATGTGGAGGTAGCTTAATGTCTTAATTATAATCAACTAGTTCTTGATTGAGTTGGCAGACTATGAAAATTAGCTGCATCTAGATAGTTGTGTGTTACTTGAAGTACCGTAATTGAGCACCTTGCTCTAGCAATATGCTTCTCTGGTATCTTTTTGTGTCTAGTTTTAAGGAGAAAATATTGGTTACTTCATTAACTTTCATGCACTCGACAGTCTACTTCATTAACTTTCAATTTCAATCGATCACTCCTCGAACTATCCAATGTCACACAATTAGGTACATCCGTTAAGTGGCCGTCCAAATTAGTAGTTAAGTTGCTAACTGGACATATTTTTCAATGCCAACTCAGCTTGATGAAAAGGAGAAATTCTATTTAACACCCCACCTCCTCCGTTTTCACTCTCTCTCTCTCTCTCTCTCTCTCTCTCTCTCTCTCTCTCTCTCATCCTAGCCAGCCATGGCTTTCTCTCTCCGCCGTTTCTCTCATCACCCTCCTCTTCCTCGCCGCAACCGCCTTGCTGGACACCGCCTCCTCCACCACCATTGGCATAGCAGCTTATGTCTTTAAACACCAAACCATCAGTGAGCGGCGAATTAATAGCCAAAACAGAGAAAAGAGAAACAGCCAAAACCATTCCTAACTAGAAAACCAACCATGGAAACTGCCCTCACCACTTTCGAAGATTTTGAATTCCTTCAATTCAATCAAGACTCCGATCAAGAATCCCTCTGGGAATTCATCGACATCTCCAACTCCGACACCGACTTCTTATCTAGCCCTGACCACCGCTCCGACTTCCAGCCACCACACCACTCTGGGCCCACAATCGTGTCCTCCGAAGGGCCCATCGCTTCATTCGACTCCCCAATCGTTTCGCCCGTGACCAACCCGACCCGAGCCCGTCGTCGTCAGACCTGCCTTGTTCGCCTTCTCGATCTGCCTTTCCAGACCCCTCTCAATTTCGAAGACCGCTGCGGACTTGGCGACGATGACATCAGCGGCGACGAGGAGGAAGACGACGAGTACGGGCTGGACGACGAGCTGGTGTGTCGTGGTCGGTGAGCGACAAGTTTGGGAGGGAGAGGATGAGGAAATTGGGGAAGAGGACATTTGCGAAGATGCAGAACTCGAAGAGGTCGCCCTACTTGGTTGTCAGGCCCGGCTAAGGAGGAGGCGGCGGAGGAGATGGGGTCCGGCGAGGAAGAGGAGGGTGATGAGAGGAACAGCGGAGAGCGAAAAATGGGAAGTCATGGCTGGCTAGGCTGAGAGAGAGAGAGAGTGAAAACGGAAGAGGTGGGGTGTTAAATGGAATTTCTCCTTTGCTGAGTTGACATTGAAAAATATGTCCCGTCAGCAACTTAACCACTGATTTGGACGACCACTTAACAGATGGACCTAATTGTGTGACATTGAATACTTCGAGGAGTGATCGATTGAAATTGAAAGTTAATGGAGTAAACTGTCGAGTGCATGAAAGTTAATGGAGTGACCATTATTTTTTTCTAGTTTTAATACTCTGCTAGGCTCACGATAAGTGAACTCTATGTCTAATATAATGGTACTCTATAACCCTTGTGATTACTATATGTTGTCATTCTAGCCTTCGATTATCTATGAAATATTTCATTTTTGTTAAAAAGAAAAAATACTAAAACAAATTATTAAAATAAAACTATCGTGTCGTTCGACCTTCCCATAATGAACCTACTAGTTCCGCCCATGATGGTACGTCCAATTAATGTTACATTTGTAAACTATTATCTCACATATATACTATTACGATCGGAAAAACTTTGCGTATGAACTAGTATGTACGTGTGTGTCCGGTTTCTTTTTTGTTTACATTTTTTTTTAATATGAATCATAATTTTAATCGTTCAAAAGTTGAATTAACCAATAAAGATCACTGTTGCAAAACATTAATGTAAACAAAATTCGTTTGGTCAGTCGAATATATCAAATAAATGGGACGGCTGATCATGAGACTGCTACATTTCACCATAACTACCAATTTGTTTAATGCAATTAGCTGAGCAAACGAATTTTGTTTACATTGATTTTTTGTAGAGGTGATCTTTTTTGGTTAATTAAACTTTTGAATGGTTAAGATATGATCCACATTGAAACAAATATGTAAATAAGAAAGAGTCCGGACGCACAAGTATATACAAGTCCGGACGTAATTTTTTTCCCATTACGATCACATCTTGAATTTTGATCAAATATTATAAGGTCATATCCGGTTGCTGTGATTCATGATCCTGTGCTTCGTACGTAATAAGAAGCATTAATAATTTATAATTTATATGTCAAATGAATTAAGATAGGATCATTAATTGCGCCAACAAATTAAAGATATTCCATTCGATTTTATGTTATTTGTTGATAGTTATATATATATACTTATATATATGATGGCCAACCAAAGGAGAAAATTTTCAGAAGAGTGACACTAAGTTATTCGCAACTCCACAAGTCAAACAAACACAAGATTCCCATCCTTTTAACTTCATTTGAAAGAGCAATATGCTTTCATATATCTCGAACCAATCATGAAACAAGTTGTAAGTTTGTAAATATAATTGCAATGTATGAATAAGAAAATAGATAGAGTGTGTTAATAACAAAAAGATATATATAGTTTCTATCCAGAGCGAATCTTCACTTTGAAATTGAAGTGTAAAGTTTCTTATTTGACTCACTTTTCGGTCATATTTTCACATCTCAATTGTTGAGTTTATTGATACTAATGTATAGATCATTCCTGCAAAATGTCATCAAAATTGATGATTTTTGGGCTTTCGTAATCGTTATTTACATAGACAGTTCTAGTTAGACAGATTTATGGTCTGTTCATTAATTTAATCTAATTCAATACCTTAATGATCATCAATTTGGATGAAATTTTGCAGGAATAATCTATACATTAGTGTCAATAAACTCAACGATTGAGATGTTGAAATATGACTGAAAAATGAGTCAAATAAGGAACTTCCCACTTTAATTTCATAGCGAAGTTTCGCTCTGGATAAGAATTAACTATATATATATATATATATAATTTGTCAATTTGATCATTATGATCGATCGAGGTTGATTGATGATTACTTCGATTGACAACCAATTCATTTGATAACATAATATCATAATGAATTATTCATCCATGATGTAGTGTTGTTTAAATGTTATCTATTTCAGAAAATAAATGAATATATATATATAGTTTCCTTTCAGAGCGGGACACCGCTTTAAAATTAAAGTGTGGTGCTCCTCATTTTGCTCACTTTCAGGTCGCTTTTCCACATCTCCACCGTTCAGTGTCTAGAACATAGTGTGTAGATCATTCCTGCAAAGTTTTATCCAATTTGGAGATCATTTGGGTACCGAATTAGATTAAATGAATCAACTGAACAAAACATGTCCAGCCGGAACCGTTCGTGTAAATCTCGATTACGGAAGCTCAAATAATCTTCAAATTGGATGAAACTTTACAGGAATGATCTACACACTATGTTCTAGACACTGAACGGTGGAGATGTGAAAAAACGATCTGAAAGTGAGCGAAATGAGAAGCACCACATTTTAATTTCAAAACGGTGTTCCGCTCTAGAAAGGATGTGTGTGTGTATAAATATTTGTTGGTTAGCGCCATGAGCTACACGAGGGGTACGTATGCATATATATAGAAACGATAATATATACAGTTGATAACGATCGACGGAGTTGTGCTGCTGTGACCTCATCACCATTCATGATTCACACGCAGTAGTTGAACAGATCGATCGAGCAATAGAAACAGAAAAGGGTCGACTGAGGAAATTATGGAAGTAGAACAATACCAAATTAGTTAATTAGAGATAGAGATGATAATGATGATGTAGTGGATTGTGATATAAGATTAGAAAAGGCTGTGATCTCAGCAAATATGCATAATTAAAGATGAAACGATTGGTACGGTATTGGCGTCTAGCTACTTCGTTTTCCAAGTCTTTGCATGCATTTTCCTTCTCAAGTACAGAGTCGTCGTTAATTCAATTAATTAGCTGTGAAAATGCATCACTTAAGTTCATCCCTTGTACGTGTTATATGAAGATCCATTAATTCATGGTATTATTCACATATTTTCTCGTTAAATCTGACTCTTAATTAGTTCCATCTATCAAGTATATATCACTCGACAATTAGGTTATATATATGTTTTGAGTGTTAGAAGAGTCGAATATGAATTTACTTAGATTATGACTCATAAATATCGTGTTCTATCTAACCGGGGTCCGTCAATTATTATGTGCGACTTTACACGCTTTTGGTGCCTTCAAGTATCTTTTTATTTAACTTAAATTTTCAGATTTGCAAAATTTTTATTGTATTTCTCCTTTTTTGTTATTTTCTTAAAGATTAAATTCAGTTTACCCTATGAGGTTTGAGATTAACATCATTTCAGTCCCCATACTCTTAATTAATGTTGAAAATTTACCCCCTAAAGTTTTCAATTTTCATCAATCATGTTTAATTGCTGAAATTCCACTTAATTTAGACGTTAATCTTAACTTCATAACTCACTAAAAGGGCTAACATAGTCATATAACAATATAAATCGTTTTATATGACTTTTTTTCTAAGATTTCATGCTAGCAGTTAATCTTTAAACTGGACAAAATTTTAGCAATTAGGTTTGATTTATGAAAATTAGAAACTTTATGAGGTAAAATTTTAAAATTAAAAGTTTAGGGACTGAAATGATTTTAACCTTAAACCTCAGGGGTAAACTGAAATTAATCTTTTATTTAATTAAAACAAGATTCCAATGATATATCATCCGGGAGAGGTGAGGGACTGGAGAGCCTCGATCTCCCGGGATTAGGACACAATCCCTACTGCGGTAAGAAAACGCTTCATATCATGCTTCTTACTTTGAAAAAGGAAATGGATGGAGGAGAAATGCATCGATCTATATATTGTATAAATCGAGCAATATCGATCTATACTTAATTAGTTGATCAGTAAGTTGCTTTATATATCTCTACACTTATCTGTTGGCTTTTGAAAGTTGAAACCATCTATACTTTAGTATAGTTCATTATGGCTTCATGCACTTAAAAACCATATCTGCAATCAGCCTTAATCTTTATGTAATTAGCTGTGATGAAAATAATTATTCGTAGAGTCCTGTATTACATTTGTATTTTTGTTGAACGACAACTCAAAAATAATTTATTTGATTAAGGTCGCATTCCACCATTTCTACATTAGAGAATATCATTTGTCTCTATACAACCTATATATATATATTTTCGAAATGCTGGTGACAGTGTTCTTAGTTTTTTTATGAAGTGAAAGAGATAACGCACAAAGTCCAATTAGAAAATCTAAATAATCACTCAACAATAGTGAGCAAGCCTACTGCCCCTAGTTTGTTTAAACTATAGTCTGAACTGGTTGGCGCCTATTTCGTTTACTAAAGAGTGTAAGACTAAGAATTCAATCTCATTAATACTTTTATGAGAGTGTGTGTATATATATACATATATTTATATATATTATGTGTTTGTTATTGGTGGTAACATTACATGGTACTTGCATTATTTAGGGTCGGAGAAAGATCATTGTGCTACTAATCCTACTATAAGTCAATAGGTAGGACTTGGCACTAGAATGGTTGCCTTTTCTTGATAATCTTTCTTTACACCAAAAGAAAAAAAATAATTAAAAGGTTGAAATCATCGTAGACCATTGTACCAAAGTTATGATTATATTGTTTGATCTATTATTGTTGTACATACATACATATATATATATATATATGTTCAGTTTATTTATACTAATCTTTCACCCGTGCATCAAGCATCACAATCACCTATATTGGTTAATTTTGGTTTAGTTCTCCTCAATCATCTCTATTAATTTTTTATTTTATTTTGTTTATATATTATCTTGTTTACTATAATAACTTTTATTTTTATTTGTTTTAGTTATCTTATTAAAGGTAATTATGACAGTTCACAATTTGGTAAATTTCCTTATTGCTGTCTTTATTATAGTAGAGATATATCTATATCTATTTTTACTTTAAAACGAAGTTAATTTGGAACCCAGCATAAGTAGTTGGAAGGATTTCTCTCAGCCGGCGATGAGTGCTCCAGTGCAGGTTCGTCAGCCGGCCAGTAGGGATTTCGGTCCTCTCGGAGAAGAAGCGTGATGCCTCTGTCTTGGTGGAGCTAGATCTGGGGAAGAGGCTGAAAGGTCATGTGACCATGCTTGAAGCCAATTTGGCTTCTCTGGGCTCTGTGTTGGAGCTTTCTCTGCCTCACTTTGCAGGTACTCTGATTATTTTCCCTCCCAAAAAACGCAACGTTGGAAGGCCGTTGGGCTCAAAGAATCGACCTAAGGAGGTAATCGCCGCAGTTTCCAAAACTCTAAAGCCGAGGAAGAGAACAACTGGTTCGGTCAAACGAACCTTTGCCCTTGAGGGTGGACTTGGAGCGAGTTCGGAGGCCTCACCAGTTCTAGATATGGTGGTTGTGGTGGATCCTGGGGCAACCTCCTCTGCGTAGGATGATTCTAGGATGTTCGTTTTTTACAGGTTTAGGGCATGCCCACCCCTGTTACTTATAGCTTTGGTTTTTGCTTTATTTTGGTTAAACTCCATGGTAGTTTCATTTAGGTTGCTTTTGAGCTATCTAGCATGGTTTCATTCCCTCTGCCCTTGCGGGCGGGTCATGTTGTAATTACCATTTTTTTTTTGTATGAAAAACTTCACGTCCATGTTTCAAAAAAAAAAAAAAATAACTAGAAGGATCATCCTTACATCCCGAGGTTTGATTAACTATAAGTATGTAAATTGTGGGTAAGGTTAGAGTATTTTAATGCATGTGATGCATCAACTTTATTCTTAAGTTATAAAATGAGTCTTCAAAGGTGTAATATTAGCCATCAAAGTTATAAAATATATAAGTCGTTAAAGTTGTAAAAAAAATTAGTTACAACATTAGTCCTCATTTATTGTTAAAGTGATAATTGAGTCATCAAAGATGTAATATGATTCCTCAAAGTTGTAACAACTTTTTTTAATTACTTTAAGGACTCAATTACCACTGTAAGACTCAATTACCACTGTAAGCACATATTTTGCCAATTTAATGACACATGATTACTAATGTTGTAATTAGAAAATTTTATAATTTTAAGGACTCATATTACAATTTCCAGGACTAATATTACTAGTTTGAGAACTCAGTTTATAAAGTTGATGCATCACATTCACATGCATTAACACATTGAGAAAAAAAAAATGTAAATTGAGTGGAGGGATGAAGAACCTAAACCGTACATTCTTTGATCTACTAAACTATCCTTAATCAATAATTTACGGGACGAGGATTTCACTTCCTGTTTTACAATCCGTTTAGAGTCATTCTTGATGTTACGGAAAAAAAATCCAAGCAAAAAGAAAAGAATGAGTGTGGTCTTTGGAAATCATCATTGTATACAACAAATCTTACGTACGTTGGTGTTTCCCGGCAATATGGCAAGTGTGTGAAAGCAAAACAATCGAAAGAATAATATATATATACACGTACATCATCACCTACCCTCTTGTTATCACCGTTCATTTGTTCAAACCTTTTATAATTACATGCATTCAAATCAACCAGTGAAAATTAAACAAAATCAACGACAGTGTTAGGTGTGAATTTTGTTTTTATTGGTCAATAGTGTTAGGCGTACGTATTGAAGAACTACTACTGTGTTTGAAGAAATGTAGTACGTATAAAATAATTGTATAATGTATAAACGATGTTGTAATTTGACTTCAATATTTGAGGTGTACGTTGCTTTAAACGTGCAAAAAATTAGATTAAAGAAAACTATGTCCAGAATTATTGATTGAAGATTACGATCGATGTACGTAGTTCCCGTAGTCAATAATACATAATTAATTAATTACATTTCAATGAATACCAATATACCATTGTTTAGGGGTTTTTGGCTCCCAAGCCCTAAACCATTGGTTGTATGTTGGTTAGGCCTTTTGAGCTCTCAAAATGAGAATGAGTTGGAACTTCGACCAACCAACGTACTCATATGTCGGAAATTAAGTGAAAGTCGATCGGTTTTGGTATATATGATTTGTGCGAAGTGGCGGTGATAAGTGATAACAATCTCCAGTCTTGTGAAGTGGTGATGTATACAGATCAGATTCATTCATATTTAGGACAAAACCAATCTTACAAAGGGGGAAGACTAGAAATGAGATCATGCAACAACAGACTCATTTGAGATCATTGCCAAGGTTAATTAGGGCTATATATATTTTTTTCATATCAACTACGTCGATTTAAAGCCTGGGTGGTCTTTTTGCTGGTAAATGAATAAAGATTTTGTGAATTGTTTCTGATTCTTATCGGTTTTATTTTTTCCTTGAAGTAATATATGTTATGAATCACTGATATGACCTCTGGTACAAATCCCCTTGATCTGGGTTTCATTACTTTGAGAATTACTGTAGCTAGCTAGCCTAACAGTACTACACATGATTATTGATGAACAAGAAAGCATGAGATCGATCGATGCCAAGTACTGATTGGGTAACCCAGTAATACATGCATGCATGACTTAATAATGAGTACCAACTTTATAAAGTAAGATATATGATTAGATTTCCAAAGAAATTTACAAGGAAACGTACAGTTAAAAAAAAAAAATCTGAAGGGATTGCTAAACAAGTGACTACTATCTCTAAATGTTCCTGCTCCGTTGTCAACAGTCTGGGGTATGATCATTTGTACCCATAGACAATTAACTCTTACGGCTTTTAACGCTCAAAGGCACTAGCTTCGGGGTCTTGTAGTACGTTCTTAAGCGGAAGCAACTGCTGTGACATCTTTGTTTGATCGGTTGTACTTCATGTGGCTCTTAACAAGTTGTCCAGCTGCAATAGCTGACATGAGAGATAGTTCTCCTGCAAGAACAGAACCAGCTACAACACTGGCCAACTGCCTTGCGTTTGTTCCTGGTGCCTCTCTGTTAGCACCCTTCACTCCAAGCAAGTTCAAACAAGCAGACTGAGATGCAAGTTGGGTTCCTCCTCCTACTGTGCCAACCTCAATAGAAGGCATGGTCACTGAGACGTGCAGATCCTTTCCATCATTGATGGCTTCCATCATGGTGATGCAGTGAGAACTCTCAATGTTCTGAGCAGGATCTTGACCAGTAGCTAGATAGACTGCTGAAACGATGTTGCTAGCATGCGCATTGAAACCACCAAGAGCACCAGCAATGGCAGAACCTGTAAGGTTCTTGAGCATGTTAAGCTCCACCAAGGCTGCCACGTTTGTTTTCAACACCTTCGTGACTATGTCTCCCTTGATAACGGCCTCGCAAACCACAGATTTGCCACGACCTTCGATCCAGTTAACAGCAGCAGGCTTCTTGTCTGAACAGTAGTTACCGGATATGCCAATGACATCCATGTCAGGGAAGTCATTCTGGAGGAAATCGAGAACGTTTTGAACACCTTTAGAGACCATGTTCATCCCCATAGCATCACCTGTGCTGCAGGTGAATCTCATGTAAAGGTTCTTCCCGGCAACAGCACACTTGACAGTCTGAAGTCTACCAAATCTGCTAGATTTGTTGAAAACCATGGAAATGGTTTCATAGTTTTCAGGGTCTTCCATGAAAAACTTCAACTCAGCGGCTCTTTTGGCAGAGTTGAATCTGACAACAGGTGCTCTGGTCATTCCGTCTTTCAAAAGAACACTGGAAGCTCCACCAGACAAGTTGATAGCTTTGCAACCACGGTTGGTACTGGCCACCAAGCAACCCTCAGTTGTGGCCATGGGAACTGAGAACTCTCTTCCATCGAGCATAAGAGGCCCAGCAATCCCTACAGGAATGGTGATATACCCAACTGGCATCTCACAGCATTGACCCAAAATGGATTCATAATCAAAGCCCTCCAAAGGCAAACCCTCAAGAGACTTGCCTGTAACTCTCTGTAAAGCCTCGCGCCTAATAGAAGCTGCCCTCTTGCAGTCGCCCAGCTTTGTCTCGAGTGAGTATGAAGGAATGGTTCCGGCAACCACAGCCTTGATGATCCCCTCGTCTTCTTCAGTAGGTGGTGGGGTCTCGATCATTGCCTTTTCTTCAAACACCTTTGGGGCAACTTTAGGAGCAGGTTCAGGTGAAGCAATAGGTGCCATTTTGGTAATTGAGAAATCCAGGGCCTGGCCGCAAGGGACTTTGCGAGCATCCTCCTTGATAATAATCTCTTCCTCGTCATCGTCGGCGGCCCAGATGTCATTGCTGGGCTGGAGAATGAGGGACTGGACGAAATCGATACCGAAGAAGCCGAGGAGGTAGATGAAGGAGGCAACAAAGGCTAGAATAGCCACGATCTCAGAGAGATTGATGATGTGGAGAGGCGTGTTGGTGCGGATCTTCTCACGCCAGCTTGTGAGCAAGAAGTAGACGACGGAGAAGAAGAGAGCGAAGAACACAGCGTTGGTGATGTACAGAGGCAAAGGCAAGGCGTCTGATGCCTTCACGACGTCCTTCTCATCGTCTACGAACTTGACCTTCATTTTCAAAGGCTTCCCTACTTTGGTGTTGCTGTACTCCATCGCCGATCGCCTTCCGACTTCCATCTTATGTTTTGGATGTGGAAGATGGAAAACAAGCCGCCGGCCGGGGATCGGACGAAGGAGAGAGAAATAGGAACTGAGGAACTGAGAAGGCTTTGTGTTCGACTTGTTGTTGGTTTGAGTTTGAGTTAGAATGGTGGAGACGATGCGTATATATGGTGTTGGCTAAGCGTGGGAGTCGTGGTTCGCGTGCGAAGAAGGAAGCTGCATGGAGGGTCATCACTGTCGACTGTGTGATTGAATGAATGAATAAACAGTCAAAGGAATACACCTCTATTGTTTTACTTTATTGTGTTGTCTCTTTCCGCACTGTTTCTTGCAAGGGTTTGTCTGAATGAAAATGAATTTGAAAACCCTAAACCTAGCATGTGTTTTGAATACTTGTTAGGTTACCAATATATGCAAGTAATGTCAAAGATGGAAGCATATATGTATATAATATATGCAAGTAATGTCAAAGATGGAAGCATATATATACATACAGGATCTTTTTTTTTCTTTCACTTTTAGAGAATGGCTGTTTTTTAATAGGCTTGGATGATTGAGATTAAAACAAAAAACTTAATACTTATGTCAAACATACACCGTTCAAGATCATTAAAAATAAATCAAACATTTGGATGATTTAACAATCACCAAATTTTTTGAAAATTTGCAGAAGTGATGTACTCATATACACCTACAAACTGAACAGTGAAGATGTGATTTAGTAATCAGGAAGTTTGTCAAATACATCATCCCTAGGAAATAAACAAAAAAAAAGGATCCCTCGTTGGAATGACCTTATATATACACACACACACACACACACAATTATTATCAGGTCCAAATATTCTTATTTATTCAAAATATACATATTTTTTAATAAATTGACCCACTTTTAGATCATATTTTTTCATCTTAACCGTTTACATTGTAGGTATATATAAGTAGATAAATAAAGATAAAGATATTTGTATCTGAAAAGACATGTGTGTGTATGTATATATATATACACACACCAAAAGACATGTGAAACAAAATTAAGTTTTCAGTTTTATAATTATGGATCAGCCGGCCAAAGAAGAATTGGGTTTGGAAGAGTAACATTCACTTCTATTTGCAAACTCATATGGCAAGGAAACAGTTTAGATTCGTGCTCTTAAACACTTGACATATATAAGACAAATTAAGACGGATACTTATAACTCATTATCATAGCATGTATTTATATGTATTGAAATAATTCTTCGTCTTAAATACGTGTGACTTACATTCCCGTGAAGTCAATAAATTTAACATCGATCCATCATATATTGAAAATGGACAAATTCTAGCATACCATATGATATAATACTTCTTGAAAATGTACTTCTTTAAACCTTCAAACTAGAAGAAATCAAACAACAAAGCAATTGATGGTAACGTATATATATTGACCCATAATAGTAAAATTTACAAAGTTTACAATTTTAGTATAGTTGAATTCGATGACCGAGACCCTTCAACATTCCCTAAAAAAACCCTTCTCTGTATGCAGTAAAAACACAATGTTGTTGTCATCAAATCAAACTATACAACGTACTAAATGCAACCACCCATGAGTTTCACACGAATTTTCTACCATGATGATAACGAGATGTTCAAGCTGTGATCCATTCACCGGCCAACAGCTTCACAAGCGCGCGCTTTGATCGATTGAATGCAAGTGTTATTGTATTAATCCTCTTCTTTTTAATTAGTTCTCTGCTGATAAAGTGGTTAGAGAGGAGATATTAGATTCGTAAACGAAGGAGGAGAAGAAACCAAATTTATATGTTCTAAAAACGATTCTTAGCGCGCTGTTATCAAAACAGCTGTTAATTGATGAAACCAATTAAGTCGATGCATTGCATGCATGGTGTTCTTATACCTGAATGACACGACTCGGTTTCTAATCATTTTATAAGCTAGCTAGGATATGTGGAAATTAAGATAGATAGATCCACCACTAGCTGGATCACAAAGTCCAACAGAAAGCTAGCTGTAGAATTTATATTACGCAAAAGAAACACGAACACAGAAAAGAAATCATCCATTCGTATATAGTCTGAACTGGTTGGCGCTCGCTTATTTCTTTTACCAATTAAGACTCGCGATTTTCAGTTCACATTGTACGCAGGACTTAAATATTTTCTGTTGCTTTCTCTAATTAATTTTTCTAGCTAATTAACGTTAACCACTAGGACAAAACAAAGGAATAAGGACGATAAGGTTGAAGATGCATGCGTGGATTAAGACTCGACCAACCATGCTACTCTACTGTAAAACCCTACCTGCTACTATATCCAGCAGATCGAGCAGAAAATTTGTACTACGTACTCCAATAGTGCATATTTCCCGTATAACAATAATGCCTAATGTGGACTAGTGCAGCTACCATTGATCGCAGTATGGAGGTTCAAGACCGCTAGCTCTCACAACAAAGTGTTTTTTCTTTGATTTGTTTCAGTCTCCGGCCAATTTCTCTCTACACCTACTGTACGCAATTACGTATTTACCATGCATGCAGAAGGACGTACGTACGTAGGTACACGATCCACATCATAATTATACATGACGTTAATATTACATGAAATTAAATTATACATGTATGGGTAAGTTAATGTGCGGCAATTATCCGACTGCACATTTAGTCAGGGGGCGTAGCTACAATGGGGCGAAAGGGTTCAATTGAACCCTCTGACATTTCAGACGCAGCTGTTTTTCTTCGGTAGCTGTTGATTGGCTGTGGCAAATATATATTATACTTTATATCAATACTGCCCAATTCTGACACCAATTGTTTTAAAATATTAATTAATTATCTTTTATGTATTATCTTTTAAGTATAGTCTTACTTTGGATCCGACTTGCCCCACCCATGGACAAAAAAAGCTCTTACCCCCATGATTTTTGTTTTTTTAATATATAAAGTTTTGGGCAAAACCTTATTAAACTAGTTGGTAATTTTTTACCGGAAGAAAATATAGAATCACATTATGTATCAACTACACCGGCACAATTATTTATGGCGGCAGTTGCAATGGTTTGTTATTGTTATGAGCCTATTCTTGAACCTAATTTTTACGTTTTTTATTGTTTTGTAATGGTTTGTTATGTCTGAGAAGTGAAAATTATGCACAAATTAAATAAGTTATTTTACGATTAATTTATTGTTTAATATCTAATATCCACTTAACTTTTGACCCTCCTATAAAGAAATTCTAGCTACGCCACTGCATATAGTTGCATACTGTATATAACATCAGACTTTGATGTTTCTTGTTGTTTTTATTTTATTAGTGTAATAAGAGAAGAGATTAATTACACAGGATTAGCTCCTCATGGACCAACTGCATCCATGTCTGTCCCTTTTCTTTTGAATATATATGTTGAATAATCAAAAGGATACAAAGAAATGATATGAAAATCTCTCTCAAAAACCCAACGTACAAGCAAGAAGAAAATCAACAAACTCTAAATTATGGGTAGTGCCCCGATATATACCTAACCTACCACCCGATTTCCTCCATGAGAAAAACGCACAGCATGCATTTTAAATTTGCAAGAAAAAGGAAACAGTTCTGCCACATAATACTCTTCGCTGATTTGAGTGATTTGGAGTGTCGTTCTGTATCAAGAAATACATAAACATTGAAAACAATGTGTTATTCATGGTTTCAATCCCATTTGAAATAATTGAGATAAATTAAATTTAATGTATAGCAGCAGGCTTTGGAGTTTGGATTAATCTTGAATCCTTCAAATCTGATTTTATGTTGTTTATGTCGTACAGTCAAAGCTGCAAATAAGAATCTCAAGATAACAAAACAATTAAAACAAAATGAAGAACAACACGTACGTATACTGTTGAAGTTTTCTCCCAGAATAGGTAAAATGAAGATCATTGTTCTTCATTAATTATATTTCTTCTCTTTTCTTTTGTCTCTGAATTCCAGCTGATGTAGGATCACAGAAAATAACAAAGCAGACGAAAACAGATGAGCCAAGTCGACGTACGTAGCTGCTGGCCGGAATCTATGATTATAAGATTACAAAAAAGAGAACCGCCCTAGTTAATTAGTTGCCAATGCCGATCTAGCTATTCATATAAATTTATTTATTTATATAGTTGTATGGTGGATTTTCTAATTCCTACTTGTAGTTTTCAAATGACGCATGAACAATTCAAACTATTGAGTCAGTGACTCGGTTTCTATTTTTATTTTTGGGAGGATCAATTTGGATTTGGCATTCTACTACGTAACCGATCTCCCTCCACCCAATTTTGATCGATTCCATTATTAGAGTAGCATTTCATATTTGCACGTTTTAAGTTGCATTTTTCATAACGTGGCCATCAATATGATATTTGATTTCTTCGACGTTTGTAATGAAAAAACAAATGGCATTCTCAGAAAAGGAGGGAGCATCTATACTGCCCTACATGTTCAACAGAATAAGGCACATATATGATCTTAATTATAGGAGTCATAACAGTATTTCCTTTGTCAAAATTCTTTGCATTATTGAACTTCATGCCTGCAGCTGTAGGGCACCATAGCTAGGGTTTATAATTTTTCTGTTGACTGGGTAAGAACTGCGTGAACAAAACAGACACACACATATATACAGCATACCAGAATTACTACTACGGTACGTACTAGCCACCACATATAATTGTACAAGTGGCCGGAATATATTTATGTCTTAGTAAAGGAAATAGGCGCCCGCCAGCCAGCTCAGACTATGGAGGCCATTGTCTGTTGGCCATTTAATCATGTATCTCTGTGGAAAACATGATTGCCAAAGACTTTATAGGTGAATTGCCAGATTATGTTAACGCAAGAGATCGATCCAGCAATCAAACATGTCATTTGACTTGCGAGTTTTTTTTTTTTTCCATGGATACATTATGACTTATGAGTTAGACGAATACGACCGACTCTGTTACTCTTTCCAAACTATTCTTGTTTGGTTGGCTCTAGCTAGGCGATATGCGGTTATGAAAGCAGGAAATTTGTCTCAATGATACGGTACTCCTAACAAGTCAGAAACCATGGATAATTAAGCTAAGGTGCAGAAAATGAAAGGAATAAAGAAGGCAATAATGAGCAACATCATGTATTCAATTGTACGTAATAGTGATCAATGTTAGAGAGGAAATATCACGTCATACCTTACCGAGTCATTTTGTAGTTAAAACCTAACACCTTAAAGGTGGTTAAGTTAATTGGGACATTATCGGTACAATGATGATTTAAGAGTCACGCTTGTCCATGTTCAAGTAACAACATGTAATACCTTAGATTTTCATATTATTTTTCTTGTATTATTCCCATATTTAATGAAGGATTATTTATAGAAATTCTTTAGTTTGTGCGAAGTTGAAGTTTCGGGAGTAATTTTTAAGGTGCTTTGACTTTTAAGAGGCCAAAAGTTGACTTTATTTTTCGTAAGTTATCTTCGAAAACTTCCTTCTTGAAAGTTATAGAGTTTGTCGATACGAGTTCGTAGACATGCAGCATGCTTGAAACGGAGGTAGTATAAGAAAGTTATGATTAGAGAAAGTTAGTTTCCGAGTTTGGAAACTGTATAAGTAGAAAAATGTGAGGAAGTTATTTTTGGAAACCTAAATTCATTAACTTTCTCTCTCCTCCCTCTCCCGACGCACCCGAGCTCTCTCTCTTCTCCGGCCGAGTTCTCACTCATTCGGCCACCAAACTGGACGCCACCGGTCCAGTTCGACTCCCACAGCCGTCCTCTCCATTTCTGGAGCAGTCCCGCTCGCCGTGGCGCTGCCTGGAAGCCGCCACGAAGAGGCGGAGCTGCAGCTGTTCCGCCGGAAAGCCGACGATTCTGACGGCGATTCCAGCCAAGTTTAGGTGAGTCTTGCTCTCCTCTCTCTTCTAGAGATGTTTGTACCTCTTTGGTGACCTAAAGAGCTAGTTTGGGCGCTAGATTTGCAGGTTTGGTTTTTGATTTCGTTTTGGAGTTTCGAGGCGTTTTCCGGCCGATTCAGGCCGAACCAATTAAAACCTCAGGTATTAAAGTTGTTCACCATGCTTCAATCTACAACTTTGATGTTTTGAGTTTTCTCAAATTCAGAAGTTGTTCTTGGTGTTTGTTAGGTCAGAAACTTGGAAAGTTTGATCTTGGAGGTAGTATGGTTGTTGTTGAGTGTCCAATGACCTTGGGAGGTCTTGGAGGAAGGATTGCCCTTCTTTAGGCAACCTTTAAAGTTAAGGGTACTTTGATCCTTGTTGTGATTTTACTAAGATTTTTAATTGTGTAATTTTAGGTGATTTGTGAGGTTGTGGTTTAGCTTGGCTATTGTGTTTTGCGGAAAACACAGCGGGATATATAGGTGAGTAAATCTCACCATGGTTCGCTTTTGGACCTAATTTATTATGGTCATTGGATGTTGATGATGGATTAATAATATACTATTAATTGTTTTTAAATATATGAGCTTGATCGCCAACGGCTTATAGGTAAGATTAAAACAAGTTTTCCTTATGTGTTATTTTGAGGTTCATGTGATCATAATTGATTGATTTTTGATAGATTATTCTTGTGGAATATCTATATTTGTTCATGTAAATATATCTATGTGGAAGGATATAATTTATGATGTGATCTTGTGTTGTTGTTGATGATGTTGTGATATTGTGATTGTTGGATAAATAGCCAAACCGGGTTCCAAGCCTTTAATCGGGTGATTGGTTACGGTTAAGATGCTATTTATTATTTTGTGTTTTGATATTGGACAGTCAAACCGGATTTCAAGCCTTTGGCCGGGTGATTGGTTACGGTTAGGTCAAACCGGGTTCCAAGCCTTTGGCCAGGTGATTGGTTACGGTTAGGAATAGAGCTCTAGTTCGTCTGTCAGTGTAAGTCATGGGAGATACTTTATGGTATCTGGGACCCATGGGTACACAATTTGTTGTTGTAGGTCATGAGAGGTATTTATTAAATATCTGGGACTCATAGGTACATTTCTTTGGTAATGTATTGGATTTGTGGTTTTTAATTATTGATCAAATCTCTCTTGTGGAATGTTGGATGTGATAAATGTTGTGTTATTTTTAAGTTTACTCATATGGGCTTTTTAGCTTACCGGGTTTGTTATTTTACAATCCCAGTGCACCAATTATTGGTGTAGGGGTTAGACGTGCAGGTGAGGATCAGCAGGGTTGAGGCGGAGGCTTAGTGACAGGGTTCTTTTTTACTTTTGCTGTACTCTGTATAGTTTTGTTAATTGGGTAGGAAATATTAAACTCATGAGATTGTTCTCATGTTCTCGTGTTGCAAGTTTATGTAAACAAGGAAGTGAAATATTTAACTTAGTGATGGGTTGTATGATATTTACTTTTCCGCTATTGAGTTCTAGTTGTTTGGGTTTGTTGTTGAAACATGTTGGGATATTTATATTTTAAGTTAGATCATGCCAAAATTTTTAAAAATTATCTTTCGAAAATTGGGGTGTGACAGTTTGGTATCAGAGCGTAGGTTTACATATATATTTGGTGATAATCAATACTTCGGAGTGATGGCCCGACTGCAGCGGATCACCATCATAAGCTCTTATGTATTGATATCTCATTGGGTATGAGAAGGGTTAGGTGTCGTCTCTAGGTCAATAGGATGTCAGAGTAGAGAATACTCTGTTAGTGGGATTTCAAATCTTGTGTCCACCTTGAGTTAGTGCCTTGGTTAATAATTGTCGTATTAGACTTATACTTTGGTTTAAGTTTTATGTATAAATTAACCAAGGTTTACTTGCTCTTTAGGTGATGGATCCTCCACGAGGAAGAGCTAAAGGCCGAGGTAGGGCCAGAGGGGCAGGTAGGGCCAGAGGCAGAGGTAGGGCTCCACCTGTGGATGATTTCTTTGAGGAGGAAGTGGTGTTGGAGATGCCGGTGCCAGTTGTGGTAGATGATGGTCTACATCTGGCCAGGCTGGCTCAGGGTATCATCAGGTTAGGAATGCCTTCCTTTCTGGGAGGTACAGACTACCTTGTGGCTAATCATTGGATAGAGGGCATCGAGACATACTTCACCGTGATCACTTGTACGGAGATTGAGAAGATGCGTATTGCTACGTTTCTTCTCAAGGATGAGACACGGGTATGGTGGAGCGGGGTAGAGAGAGCTAGAGATGTGACCGCCTTGACTTGGGAGGGGTTTGTTCAGCTCTTTTGGGAGAAGTATTTTCCTAACACGGTGAGGGAGCAGTTGGAGCTTGAGTTCATAGCTCTAGTGCAGGGTTTGATGAGTGTCAGGGATTATGAGGCTCGGTTTTCTCAGCTGTATCGTTTTGCTAGAGAGATGGATGCAGTAGATTTGTCACGAAAGTTCGTGTGGGGTTTGAGGCATGAGCTCCGGAAGGCTGTGATTTCCCACCAATTTGCTACTCTAGCAGAAGCGGTCGAGAGTGCCCTTACAGTTGAGCAGGAAGAGGCCATGCATGAGACTGAGAGGCAGAGAGATGTTCAAGGGAAGGGCAAGGCCCTAGCAGGGAGTAGCAGTTCAGGGGACCACATAGGTGGTTATGGGAAGAGGCAACGGTTTCATCAGCTGGCTCCAGCTAGAGCAACAACTACACCTATTAGGCCGGCAGCACCCTTGAAGTGTTTTAATTGTGGTGAGCTAGGCCACTACTCTTCGGCATGCAAGAAGCCCAGGAGACAGGGATGCTTCACTTGTGGGCAGGCAGGCCATTTTGCTAGAGATTGCACCCGACCTCAGGCTGGAGGGCAGGGTAGTCAGCAGAGGCCGTTACTTCCAGCACCAGCCAGAGTGTATGCCATTGGTCAGCGTGGTACAAGAGTGGAAGGTACCATTCTTGTTTATGATCTGCTTGCTATAATTTTGCTTGATACGGGGGCAACCCATTCCTTCATATCTAGCTCGGTGGTGAGGGCATTAGGCTTGACTCCGACACCGCTTACTAGATTATTGTGTGTTTCATCGCCTCTCGGTGTTTCTATCGAGCTTGGCACTTTGTGTGGTGCTTGCGCTTTAGTGATTAGTGGGAGAGAGTTCTTTGCATCTCTGATTGTGATTCCAGACCGCTCTTATGATGTGATTTTGGGAGTGGATTGGCTAAGGCCAAACCATGCTATGATTGACTGTTTTGATATGGTGGTGTCATTTCACGTTCCTGGACAGCAGAGCTTTCACTATCGTTGTCATAGGTCGGACACGGCCATGTGGGAATGAGTGTTAGCTCACATAGAGGCTACAGGTAGTACCGTGGGTATTGCGGATATTGCAGTAGTCTCTTAGTTTAGTGATGTGTTCCAAGAGGTTCCAGGGTTACCTCTTAAGAGGGTAGTGGAGTTTGCTATAGATGTGGTACCAGGTACTTCATCGGTATCAAAGACTCCTTATCAGATGGGGAGAACTGAACTTCAGGAGTTGAGGGTTCAGATTAAGGGTCTTCTTGAGCAGGGATTCATTAGACCTAGCACCTCGCCTTGGGGTGCACCAGTGTTGTTTGTGAGGAAGAAGGATGATACACTCCGGTTGTGTGTGGATTATCGGGAGTTGAACAAGGTGACCATCAAGAATAGGTTTCACTTGCCTAGGATTGATGATTTGTTTGATCCGCTTAGAGGTGCTACGGTATTCTTTAAGATTGACCTGAGGTCCAGTTATCACCAGTTGAGGGTGAAGGAGGAGGAAATTCCGAAGACCGCTTTCAAGACTAGATATGGGCATTATGAGTTTGTTGTTATGTCATTTGGTCTAACCAATGTGCCTGTTGCTTTTATGGATTTGATGAACCGCATTTTCAGTCCTTATCTGGATGTGTTTGTGGTAGTATTTGTGGACGATATTTTGATTTACTCCAAGACTTTGGAGGATCATGATAGGCATCTACAGATTGTACTACAGGTTCTTAGGGAGGCCAAGTTATAGGCTAAGTTTGAGAAGTGTGAGTTTTGGAAGGAAAAGGACAAGTTCATTGGTCATGTGGTGTCAAAGGAGGGGATTCCGGTGGATCCCTCTAAGGTGGAGGCAGTGTTGAATTGAAGTCGTCCCACTACTCCTACGGAGATTCGTAGTTTCCTTGGGTTGGTAGGATATTACCGGAGATTTATTGAGGGATTTTCTAGTATTGCCTCTTCCTTGACCAAGTTGACAAAGAAGAATGCCAAGTTTGTGTGGACCGATGAGTGTGAGATGGCATTTGAGGAGTTGAAGATTAGGTTGACTTCAACCCTAGTGTTGGTCATTCCTATTAGTGGTGTCGACTATGTTGTCTATAGCGATGCATCTCATCGGGGTTTGGGCTGTGTGTTGATGCAGCTTGGCGGTGTTGTGGCATATGGCTCTAGACAGTTGAAGGTTCATGAGAATAATTACCCCACTCATGACCTAGAGCTAGCTGCAGTAGTATTTGCCTTGAAGATTTTGAGGCATTACTTGTATGGAGAGAAGTTTGAGCTCTTTTCTGATCATAAGAGTTTGAAGTATTTATTCTCTAAGAAAGATTTGAACATGAGGCAAAGGAGGTGGATGGAGCTCCTTAAGGACTATGACTTCACTTTGGAGTTTCACCCTAGGAAAGCCAATGTAGTGGCGGATGCATTGAGTAGGAAGCCTAGGGGTTATAATCGCCTCTATCATGGTGCAGGAGTGGCTTATGTTGGAGACTGCATCTGAGTTTGACATTCTACCAATAGGCGGGGAGCAGAGAATCTTCCTTGGAAGCACCTTTGTGCGACCCACCTTGATTTCCAAAACCATTCAGGGCCAAGCACATGACGAGTTCTCACGTGCAAAGCTGGCGGAGTTAGTAGTGGACTGGTTGGAAGATTGTCCTTCCGAGTGGTCGGTTGGGTTAGATGGTGGTTTGAGGTTTAGATTGAGATTGTGTGTTCCAGACATTATTGATCTCAAAGGGGAGATCCTTTGGGAGACACATCGATCTCGTTATACGGTGCACCCAGGGAGCACCAAGATGTATAAAGATTTGCTTAGGCAGTTTTGATGGAGTGGAATGAAGAAGGATGTAGCAGAGTATGTGTCTAAGTGCCTCACTTGTCAGCAGGTGAAGGCGGAGCATCAAAGGCCTGGAGGTATGTTGAAGCCATTACCTATTCCTACTTGGAAGTGGGAGCAGATCTCTATGGACTTTGTGAATGGACTACCTAAGTCCAAGCATGGACATGATGTTATATGGGTAATTGTTGACCGATTGACGAAGTCAGCACATTTCCTTCCGGTGTCAATGACATACACAGTTGATGCCTTGTGCAAGTTGTATGTGAAGGAAATAGTGAGACTTCATGGAGTGCATACTTCGATTGTTTCTGATCAAGACCCCCGATTCACTTTAAAGTTTTGAGGTGGATTTCAGAAAGCCATGGGTACTACCTTAGACATGAGTACAACATTCCACCCTCAGATTGACGGGCAGACTGAGTGGGTGAATCAGGTGTTAGAAGATATGCTGAGGGCTTGTGTCATGGACTTCAAGGGAAGTTGGGAGGATCACCTCTAATTGATTGAGTTTGCCTACAACAATAGTTATCACTCTAGTATTGACATGACACCATATATATGAGGCACTCTATGGTAGGCCGTGTAGATCCCCTATTTGCTGGGCAGAGGTGGGTGATAGTGAGCTGTTGGGTCCTGATATTGTTCAAGAGACGACTGAGAAGGTCTCTATTATCCGAGCTAGGATCTGAACAGCACAAAGCAGGCAAAAGAGCTATGCCGACTTGAAGAGGAGGCAAGTAGAGTTTGATGTTGGGGATTATGTGTTCTTGAAGGTCTCACCTACTAAGGGGGTGGTGAGATTTGGTAAGAAGGGGAAGTTGGCTCCCAGGTATGTAGGGCCTTTTGAGATTTTGGAAAGAGTAAGAGATTTGGCCTTTTAAGTTGTGCGAAGTTGAAGTTTCAGGAGTAATTTTTAAGGTGCTTTGACTTTTAAGAGGCCAAAAGTTAACTTTATTTTCCGTAAGTTATCTTCGAAAACTTCCTTCTTGAAAGTTGTAGAGTTTGTCGATACGAGTTCGTAGACATGCGGCACGCCTGAAAGGAGGTAATATGAGCAAGTTATGATAAGAGGAAGTTAGTTTTCGGGTTTGGAAACTGTATAAGTAGAAAAATGTAAGGGAGTTATTTTTGGAAACCTAAATTTTGTTCACTTTCTCTCTCCTCCCTCTCCCGACGCACCCGAGCTCTCTCTCTTCTCCGGCCGAGTTCTCACTCATCCGGCCACCAAACCGGGCGCCACCTGTCCCGTTCGACTCCCACAGCCGTCCTCTCCATTTCTAGAGCAGTCCCGCTTGCCGTCACGCCGCCTGGAAGCCGCCACGAAGCGGCGGAGCTGCAGCTGTTCCGCCGGAAAGCCGACGATTCTGACGGCGATTCTGGCCAAGTTTAGGTGAGTCTTGCTCTCCTCTTTTTTCTAGAGATGTTTATACCTCTTTGGTGACCTAAAGAGCTAGTTTGGGCGCCAAATTTGCAGGTTTGGTTTTTAATTTCGTTTTGGAGTTTCGGGGCGTTTTTCGGCCGATTCCGGCCGAACCAGTTAAAACCTCCGGTATTAAAGTTGTTCACCATGCTTCAAGGTAGGAAATTGACTTTTGTTGTACTCTTTATATTTTGTTAATTGGGTAGAAAATATTAAACTCATGAGATTGTTCTTATATTCTCGTGTTGCAAGTTTATGTAAACAAGTAAGTGAAATATTTAACTTAGTGATGAGTTGTATGATATTTACTTTTTCGCTATTGAGTTCTAGTTGTTTGGGTTTGTTGTTGAAACATGTTGAGATATTTATATTTTAAGTTGGATCATGCCAAAAATTTTAAAAATTATCTTTCGAAAATTGGGTGTGACACAACATATCACAACCTATTCATAGGTTGAAATCGAAAAAAAAAAAAAAAACCTATTCATAGCTTAGTACTATCCTTACATATGCATCGTTAACATGAGAGTTCTATCTTCAATTTTGTTGAAGAAACATCACCATTCTCAATTAACTTACTAATTCTAATTTCCATTAATTAGTAAAGAATCAGATCACAGAGTCCAGATCATCGGCAATATATATATATATATATATATTTTCGGGCACGTACTTTCTATAAGATTCCTGAGACTAAAGTGTAGTGATTAGTGAATATATATCGAAAATGGGTACGCGTACGTGAACACTAGCTATTGTAAATTTGGATAGGGTTCTATCGATCGTGGAGGATATAATGATATATAGACCTTGACCATTAATCTTTTCTTTTCGTCAAATTTTTGAGCATAGACCTAGAATTTTCCGGCTTCAATACCATCATATATACCAGAACTCAAAATATGATTAAAATTCTAACAAAGATGGAGATAAAGACAAGAAACGCACACAGCTTCAAGCAATATAGTAAGAGATCGAAAAGATACTGGGACAAATAAGAGAGTAAGAAACCGCTGAGAAAGAAACACCTCAAATGGAATAATAGGTGTACTTGTTTGACTGTTTACTCATTCTCAGTGATGATCATGCACGTAGCTTCCTGCTTCGCACGCGAGCTCTGACTCACACGCCTCAACCAACACTATATATAGAACTCCCTCCTTTCCATTCTATATCAAACTCAAACCATCACAGAATACAACAAGAACAGGAATATCCAAGCCTGTTCAGTTTTCCAAAGCTCACCTTTCTCTCTTCTTCAACCTCTTACCATCTTCAATATCCAACACATAAGATGGAAGTCGGAAAGAGATCGGCGATGGAGCAATACACGACCAAGTCAGGGAAACCTTTGAAAATGAAGGTCAAGTTTGTCGACCATGAAAAGGAAGTCGTCCAAGCCTCAGAGGCCTTGCCTTTGCCTCTGTACTTCACAAATGCCGTCTTCTTCACTCTCTTTTTCTCCGTCGTCTACTTCTTGCTTACAAGCTGGCGTGAGAAGATCCGTACCAACACTCCTCTTCATGTCATAGAGCTCTCCGAGATCGTTGCCATCATTGCATTTGTAGCTTCCTTCATCTACCTCCTCGGCTTCTTCGGCATGGATTTCGTTCAGTCCCTCATTCTCCAGCCCAGTAATGATATTTGGGCTGCCGATGATGATGAAGACATTATTCTTAAGGAGGACGCTCGCAAAGTCCCTTGCGGTCAGGCCCTTGATTGCTCAATTACCAAAATGGCACCTATTGCTTCACCAAAAGCTGCTCCTAAAGTTGTCCCAAAGGTGTTTGAAGAGAAGGCAATGATGGAGACACCACCACCAACTGAAGAAGACGAGGAGATCATCAAGGCGGTGGTTGCCGGAACCATTGCTTCCTACTCACTCGAGACAAAGCTCGGCGACTGCAAGAGGGCAGCTTCTATTAGGCGTGAGGCTCTACAGAGAGTTACAGGCAAGTCTTTGGAGGGTTTGCCTTTGGAAGGCTTTGATTACGAGTCAATCTTGGGTCAATGTTGTGAAATGCCTGTTGGATATATTACCATTCCTGTTGGGATTGCTGGGCCTCTTATGCTCAATGGAAGAGAGTTCTCAGTTCCCATGGCCACAACTGAGGGTTGCTTGGTGGCCAGTACCAACCGTGGTTGCAAAGCTATCAACTTGTCTGGTGGAGCTTCCAGTGTTCTTTTGAAAGACGGAATGACCAGAGCACCTGTTGTCAGATTCAACTCTGCCAAAAGAGCCGCTGAGTTGAAGTTTTTCATGGAAGACCCTGAAAACTACGAAACCATTTCCATAGTTTTCAACAAATCTAGCAGATTTGGTAGACTTCAGACTGTCAAGTGTGCTGTTGCCGGGAAGAACCTTTACATGAGATTCACCTGCAGCACAGGTGATGCTATGGGGATGAACATGGTCTCTAAAGGTGTTCAAAACGTTCTCGATTTCCTCCAGAATGACTTCCCTGACATGGATGTCATTGGCATATCCGGTAACTACTGTTCAGACAAGAAGCCTGCTGCTGTTAACTGGATCGAAGGTCGTGGCAAATCTGTGGTTTGCGAGGCCGTTATCAAGGGAGACATAGTCACGAAGGTTTTGAAAACAAACGTGGCAGCCTTGGTGGAGCTTAACATGCTCAAGAACCTTACAGGTTCTGCCATTGCTGGTGCTCTTGGTGGTTTCAATGCGCATGCTAGCAACATCGTTTCAGCAGTCTATCTAGCTACTGGTCAAGATCCTGCTCAGAACATTGAGAGTTCTCACTGTATCACCATGATGGAAGCCATCAATGATGGAAAGGATCTGCACGTCTCAGTGACCATGCCTTCTATTGAGGTTGGCACAGTAGGAGGAGGAACCCAACTTGCATCTCAGTCTGCTTGTTTGAACTTGCTTGGAGTGAAGGGTGCTAACAGAGAGGCACCAGGAACAAACGCAAGGCAGTTGGCCAGTGTTGTAGCTGGTTCTGTTCTTGCAGGAGAACTATCTCTCATGTCAGCTATTGCAGCTGGACAACTTGTTAAGAGCCACATGAAGTACAATAGATCAAACAAAGATGTCACAACTGTTACTTCTGCTTAGAGCTAGATGACCCTTGATCCTCAAGATTCTTTGTAAACTATTCCTTTGTAAAAAAAATTCGATGAGAAATTCAATGTCTTTTGAGCAGATTGGTACTCATTAATTAAACGAGCAGTTTCTATCCATTTGGTTTCTTTGGAATTAGGATTTTTGCTTTTTCATGGAGAGAGGTATTTGAGGATTTTAAGCCTATTGCAAGTGCTGCTTGCATTTTCCAATATTTAGTCACCTAGCTAGCATCTGTACATTCCATAATACTTGTTCTGTTGAGGACATGATTGGCCAGTCCCTGAGAGCTAGAACAATTCTGATGCATCAAGCTTCGAACAGAAGCAATTAACCTTTTTGCATATGTAAGAGAGACAAAATTAGTATTTCTACTAAATTACATAATTTCAATAATAAATATGCAAAAATTTAATGGTGGAAGTGAAATGTTTGTCTTCTTTTTTCCATGCTTAGTATTAGTACCTGGGGTGTATGTTAAACAATAAAGGACATCCGTTGGTCAATTTTTACGGAACACCCAGATCGTTAATTAGTAGCATGCTAGCTAGTAGTTACCCCATAATATCAAGAATTGTTAGGTTTGTGCATTTGATCTCAGAGAATTGCCTTGCTCACCTATGCCAAAAGGTTAATTTCTACCTGTTTTCTTTTTTTTTTAACTGACATTTCTACCTGTTTTCTTAAGCCTGCAAAGAAGAAAATACAAGAAACATAAAAAATCGTAGTTACTATACAGGATAATGAGTTCTTTCGGTCATTTGCTTTATGTTATATTGTATGTAATCTTTTTGTGGAAAAACCAAACACAAAACTTGTGGAAGCTTTTCTAGTATTCTTCTTGGTAAGAAATAAGGTTGCAAACCTAAATAGAGGAGGTTGAGTGATAAAACATAGTTCATCACCCATACCTCTCTTACAAGCACATGACTAACCCTAAAGGAAAACCAAATGAAATCTTTGGTATGAAATGTAATGTTAAACCTTGTTCTCCATTTGACATCAAATTAAGCACTTAATTGCTTCTTCACTTAGGCTGTACTGATCTTGCATCTTGGCCCTTGAACAATATCGCTTACGGGTGATATAATTTAATAATTACCCCCTCAATGGGATTTGTTGACCTCTGAGTACTTGTAAAACAAAACACTAGCCTTTTGTATGAACAGAACAAATAACCATATCATTTGGCTTGTAATTTGTCTTCACATCAAATTAGATATTGATAGGAAATGAGTTGGTATCAAGACATTTTATGGGCACAAATATGGCAGATCAACTTTTGGGGCACGGAGATAATAAGTAATGCCATTCCTTTTCTCTATATAAACTCAGCAGTAGGCCCTTTCATTGTATACCTTCTCATCAATACATTATACATATACTTCCATCATATTTTAGCCTGTGATGGAGTTCATCAACCAGAGCAAATTTATCTGTTTGGCCCTGATCCTCATATTGGGGGCTTGGTCATCTGAAGCCACTTCTCGCAGCCTGCAGGATGCATTAATGTATGGGAGATACGAGCAATGGATGATTCGTTATGGACGCGTATACAGCGACACTGATGAGAAGGAGAAGCGCTTCAAGATATTCAAGGAAAATGTAGCATTTATAGAATCTTCCAATGACGAAGCAAACAAACCTTACAAACTAAGTGTCAACGGATTTGCAGACCTTACAAATGAAGAGTTCACAGCCTCAAGAAATCGATTTAAGGGTCATGAGTGTTCCACAAAGACCACTTCTTTCAAATATGAAAATGCTACTGTGCCAGCAACAATGGACTGGAGACAGAAAGGAGCGGTTACCCCAATCAAAGACCAAGGCCAATGTGGTAATGACTCTTCAGATGATTTGTACTAGAGATCATGCTCTACTAATTCCTTAAAATTTTTAACATCCATTAATTTGCTACAGGTTGTTGTTGGGCATTCTCAGCGGTGGCAGCCATGGAAGGAATTACTCAACTCACAACTGGTAAATTGATTTCACTGTCTGAGCAAGAGCTGGTTGACTGTGATGTAAATGGTGAAGACCAAGGCTGTGAGGGTGGCCTGATGGATGATGCCTTTGAGTTCATCAATCAAAACCATGGACTTAGTACAGAGGCCAATTATCCCTACACAGGCGTTGATGGTACATGCAATGCTCAGAAGGAAGCAAGCCATGCAGCCTCGATAACCGGCCACGAAGATGTGCCTGCAAACAGTGAAAGCGCCCTTCTTAAGGCTGTCGCTAATCAACCTATCTCTGTTGCCATTGATGCCAGCGGATCTGATTTCCAATTCTATTCCAGTGGTGTTTTCACAGGTACATGCGGAACGAGCTTAGACCATGGTGTTACCGCTGTTGGTTATGGAGTCGGCGATGATGGAACTAAGTACTGGTTGGTGAAGAACTCATGGGGAGCAGAATGGGGTGAACAAGGGTACATCAGAATGCAAAGAGATGTTGATGCACCGGAAGGTCTCTGTGGTATTGCTATGGAAGCCTCTTATCCCACAGCATAAACATACCAATGAATGAATGATAGCATTGCCTAGCTAGTATTCTTCTAGGTATACATTATGATATGTACATGAACTTGTAATACGTACGTAAAACTACCATAAACTACCATATCTGTAAGATATTAGCAAAGTCTTATTTAGACAAAAATGGAGAACCTCCTTCTCTGTTTAGTTGATTTATACAACTATATGTATAACTACAATTTACATCATTCCATAAGACAAAGAAGTTTTATTGTATGCCCTGAGTTGATGTGTGGCTGTATATTTGATGTGTGGCTGTATATCAGAACTTCTTAGGAAGGAAAGACAATGCGGACAAACTTTTGGGGCAAGCAGAGCAATCTAACATTTGTTTAAAATGTATCACTCATTTGTTGATGAGTTAAACAATTCAGATGCTACAACAATCTGTTATGAGTTGAACTCACGACCTCCTACTTATGAGATGAGACTTATGTCACTAGACTTATGTATGACTCATTTCATATACTTGAACAAAAAAAAATGGAAACTTATATATTACCTGTTATGCTGAACCGGCCGACGGGTCCCACAGTCTCACACACACGGATCCAACAATGTCGATACTCTCCTCAGTTTAGACACCCGGATGCGAAACGGGTATGGAGTTTTAACACAAATTAAAAGGCATCAGCATTAGTGTGTGTGGCACCATTCCATATAAACCAAGGATGACTCTTCACCTTTCAAAGGTGGGATTCCTGAGGGCTCTAATCTAAGCCACATTTTTTCAATAATCTCCACCTGGCGTGATTCGAGCCATCTCCAAATCTCACGATTATAGTCCCAATAGCTCAACCTCGATCACAAGCAACTCGATCGTATGATACACTAAGTCACAAGCGTCACCTGGGCTCTGATACCAATTGTTATGCCGAAGCGGCCGACGAGCCCCACGGGTCTCACACACACGGGTCTAACAATGTTGATACTCTCTCCAGTTTAGCCACCCGGATGCGAAATGAGTATGAGATTTTAACGCAAAAGGCCTCGACATTAGTGTGTGGTATCATTCCTTAATTATAGTTATAAACCAAAGATTGTTGTAAAACATAAAATACAAGAGATTGAGAAAGGAGAGAAACAACCAAGAGAATGAGAGAATATGTGTGTATTATTGAGTAGGGAATCATCTCTTATATAAAGATGTAATCAGTATGTAAATTACATGAATATCCCTAGTAAGCTAATTACAAGAATGCCCATTAAAATAAACTATTTACAACACTCCCCCTTGGGTATTCTCTGTTTTTAGCTTCTTCTGATATGTGCTCCAGTGTTGCCTCGTCAAAACCTGGCCAGGTAATAAAAACCCTATAGGACAAAAACAATCCTGGTCGAAGGAGAAAAGAGTACAACGCACACGTAGCGGTGGTAGTCAGAACCCTTGATTTTGGTGAAGCGGTTTAGTTTGGATCATAAGATGTGAGTTCGTGGGAGATAGATGCATAATAATTGCTACACCAAAACCTTGCCCAGTAAACCCAGTGGGACAAACCCGTGGTCGAAGGGAAAAGATGAGCAATTGCATATATTTCTGTTTTGGCCACGATCCTCAGCGTGCGGAACAGAGGTAAATAGCGAACAAAGAAAGGGGGAGTGTTGCGGGCGTGCCACCTCGCGGACGAGGAAAAGGTGATTGTAGCGGGGGCTTGACTTCTGATCAGACGAAGGGGGTTTCCAGGTGCCACCTCAGAGGAGGAATTTACGAGCACAAGGCGATCGATACTCACGGAGGGACGCGAGCAGAGCAACAATAGGGAATCAGGGAAATCAGGGAAGAGTCCAGGAGGGCTCTGAAGAAAAACCTAGGCGGCGGCGCGCTTAGGGTTAGGGTTTTCGAGAGGCTCGAAAAGGGTTTCAACTAGGTTGAAAGTTTGTTTGTATTTTTTGTGTGTGTTTGAGAGTGTCCGTCTGTGTAAGCCTTCGAGCCCTTTATATAGTGGTTCGACTTGCGGCAGAAGAAAGATAGCTTAGAATTCAAGTCGGACTCTGAAACCCTGATCTCACAAGGACTTTGCTAATCCTGCGCGGGCCGCGGATTCGAACCATCTCGCGGGCCTTTCTAGCTCGCGGGCTTTAGAAGGGCTTTTTATATTAAATGGGCCACAGGGATTGGCCCAAAGCATATCAAAAACTGGTGAGAGTCTTCAACGATTAGTGTGGTGTACGCGGACTCCGCCTGTGGCTTCTTCGCGAAGCCCGCACGCGAGCCAATTCGCCAGCTCGCCTCGATGTACTCCGCTTGCCTCACCTACGCGAAGTGTCAATCTCGCCTCGCCTATGCGGAGTCAGCTAGTAATTCCGCGGGAAGTCATTCCGCGTGCGAACTCTGTAAGTTAGCTCGCGTGGTCTATTCCGCGCGCGAGCTATGTGTTCCGCACGAAGTCTTTGCAATTCAACTCGCGTGGTCTCACTGGCAGCCATTACTTATAAACTTAGAGAACTTGGGCTCGCCGGTATGATATGGACCAAGAATTTTATTAATATTCACATAGACATTTACTGTCCAGTAAAATATTAATTTAGGCGTAAACATTGCCCCCCAGCCTCGAAGTCATGAAATGTCGAGAATGACTGAAGAGGTTTATGTTCATGCTGCTCCAAAGCCACTGGTATTGGCTCGGGTCATACATAAAATGAGTGTGAGTAGACAAGCCTGTGAATGGGCCTTGAAACCCAAGCACCCAATAAGGCAATGCAGCGAACTGCTGCTCGGCTCGCCTAGGCACCTTGGACTTGAACTTCGCATGTATTCGCTTACACTACTTTTGCGTTCGCCTGCTCCTCGCATGCATTCGCCTGCCCCTAGCCCGCATTCGCCTGCTCAACTCAGAAGATGGTACATTGCACATATCGCGAGCGAATGTAGCTCGCATGGATGTATCTTGAGCAGACGTTTGCTTTGACTAGATTCCAAAAAATAGCCCTTCGCGAGCTCTTGGCGATGGCGAACCAACGTTGTGATAAACATGGAATGACAATGGCTATGTACTTCGCTGCCCCCCAGTGCGAACCAGTGAGAGACAAACAAAAGAGTCGGCGAAAGGCCGTATAAAGCTGAAAAATTTTAAGAGGCCATGCACTTCGCTGCCCCCCAGTATATACTTCGCTGCCCCCCAGTGCGAACCAATGAGAAGCAAACAAAGGAGTCGGCGAACGGCCGCATAAAGCTGGCGAACCAACTTTGAAAATTTGGAGGCCACAGGGATTGGCCTAAATAATGACTAAGACTCTTGAAGAAGGTCTAAAGTCTGAAATTTCTGGAACACATCTACACCCCAATGTGCCCCCCAGTTTTGATGTCTGTTCGCCGATGTTTTAGAAGAGTGAAGGACATCAAAACTTTAGTATGCCCCCTAGGGAAGGAGTTATGGTACCATGCATCATTGAAAAATGGCGAACACCAAAAAAGGTCGTGGATCAGCCTTGAGTAGATCCTGGCGTATGGATAAAGGTACCCCAAACTTCTATAGATGGCCCCAGTAGAGGAAAAACGTTGTAAGGTCATGAAAACACATTGAAAATGCATATTGCAAATCCGCGCGTATCCTGACCTGTCTGCATTCGAACTGCCATAACGATCTCTAGGAATGTCGAAATGACAAACCGTAAAATCCTCTGGAAAATAGACATCCAGGGCTTTCTGTTAATATAAGGCACGCCGGCTAATTCCTCCTGGATCATTCTAGTGGAGTCCGTGAAGTTGACTGTTCAGTAGTGGCTGGTGCAACATTCAGCATTGCAAATATGTCTTCAATTCTCCTCTAACACTGACTTCGCTGGCAGTAACTCGAAGGCATGTGGAATGCATGTTGTCATCAAGCCTCAGGGATAGGCTCTTAAGTAAAGTTCAAGCCTTTTAGAAGTAAGAACGTTGTCTTGCATTTCAGCAAGACCAAAGATCTATTTTTGTGTTTTTGGCTATTTGATTTTTTTGTATTTTCTTTTTCAATGCGAAAAAGGAAAGGAATTGAAAGAAATGGAAGTAAAAACTCAATTAAAATGTAGGAGCGAAGAAAAGAAGGGATCATAGCTTGATTAGATTATCCCTCGTTAGGGTTTTCGAGAGGCTCGAAAAGGGTTTCAACTAGGTTGAAAGTTTGTTTGTATTTTTTGTGTGTGTTTGAGAGTGTCCGTCTGTGTAAGCCTTCGAGCCCTTTATATAGTGGTTCGACTTGCGGCAGAAGAAAGATAGCTTAGAATTCAAGTCGGACTCTGAAACCCTGATCTCACAAGGACTTTGCTAATCCTGCGCGGGCCGCGGATTCGAACCATCTCGCGGGCCTTTCTAGCTCGCGGGCTTTAGAAGGGCTTTTTATATTAAATGGGCCACAGGGATTGGCCCAAAGCATATCAAAAACTGGTGAGAGTCTTCAACGATTAGTGTGGTGTACGCGGACTCCGCCTGTGGCTTCTTCGCGAAGCCCGCACGCGAGCCAATTCGCCAGCTCGCCTCGATGTACTCCGCTTGCCTCACCTACGCGAAGTGTCAATCTCGCCTCGCCTATGCGGAGTCAGCTAGTAATTCCGCGGGAAGTCATTCCGCGTGCGAACTCTGTAAGTTAGCTCGCGTGGTCTATTCCGCGCGCGAGCTATGTGTTCCGCACGAAGTCTTTGCAATTCAACTCGCGTGGTCTCACTGGCAGCCATTACTTATAAACTTAGAGAACTTGGGCTCGCCGGTATGATATGGACCAAGAATTTTATTAATATTCACATAGACATTTACTGTCCAGTAAAATATTAATTTAGGCGTAAACATTGCCCCCCAGCCTCGAAGTCATGAAATGTCGAGAATGACTGAAGAGGTTTATGTTCATGCTGCTCCAAAGCCACTGGTATTGGCTCGGGTCATACATAAAATGAGTGTGAGTAGACAAGCCTGTGAATGGGCCTTGAAACCCAAGCACCCAATAAGGCAATGCAGCGAACTGCTGCTCGGCTCGCCTAGGCACCTTGGACTTGAACTTCGCATGTATTCGCTTACACTACTTTTGCGTTCGCCTGCTCCTCGCATGCATTCGCCTGCCCCTAGCCCGCATTCGCCTGCTCAACTCAGAAGATGGTACATTGCACATATCGCGAGCGAATGTAGCTCGCATGGATGTATCTTGAGCAGACGTTTGCTTTGACTAGATTCCAAAAAATAGCCCTTCGCGAGCTCTTGGCGATGGCGAACCAACGTTGTGATAAACATGGAATGACAATGGCTATGTACTTCGCTGCCCCCCAGTGCGAACCAGTGAGAGACAAACAAAAGAGTCGGCGAAAGGCCGTATAAAGCTGAAAAATTTTAAGAGGCCATGCACTTCGCTGCCCCCCAGTATATACTTCGCTGCCCCCCAGTGCGAACCAATGAGAAGCAAACAAAGGAGTCGGCGAACGGCCGCATAAAGCTGGCGAACCAACTTTGAAAATTTGGAGGCCACAGGGATTGGCCTAAATAATGACTAAGACTCTTGAAGAAGGTCTAAAGTCTGAAATTTCTGGAACACATCTACACCCCAATGTGCCCCCCAGTTTTGATGTCTGTTCGCCGATGTTTTAGAAGAGTGAAGGACATCAAAACTTTAGTATGCCCCCTAGGGAAGGAGTTATGGTACCATGCATCATTGAAAAATGGCGAACACCAAAAAAGGTCGTGGATCAGCCTTGAGTAGATCCTGGCGTATGGATAAAGGTACCCCAAACTTCTATAGATGGCCCCAGTAGAGGAAAAACGTTGTAAGGTCATGAAAACACATTGAAAATGCATATTGCAAATCCGCGCGTATCCTGACCTGTCTGCATTCGAACTGCCATAACGATCTCTAGGAATGTCGAAATGACAAACCGTAAAATCCTCTGGAAAATAGACATCCAGGGCTTTCTGTTAATATAAGGCACGCCGGCTAATTCCTCCTGGATCATTCTAGTGGAGTCCGTGAAGTTGACTGTTCAGTAGTGGCTGGTGCAACATTCAGCATTGCAAATATGTCTTCAATTCTCCTCTAACACTGACTTCGCTGGCAGTAACTCGAAGGCATGTGGAATGCATGTTGTCATCAAGCCTCAGGGATAGGCTCTTAAGTAAAGTTCAAGCCTTTTAGAAGTAAGAACGTTGTCTTGCATTTCAGCAAGACCAAAGATCTATTTTTGTGTTTTTGGCTATTTGATTTTTTTGTATTTTCTTTTTCAATGCGAAAAAGGAAAGGAATTGAAAGAAATGGAAGTAAAAACTCAATTAAAATGTAGGAGCGAAGAAAAGAAGGGATCATAGCTTGATTAGATTATCCCTCGTTAGGGTTTTCGAGAGGCTCGAAAAGGGTTTCAACTAGGTTGAAAGTTTGTTTGTATTTTTTGTGTGTGTTTGAGAGTGTCCGTCTGTGTAAGCCTTCGAGCCCTTTATATAGTGGTTCGACTTGCGGCAGAAGAAAGATAGCTTAGAATTCAAGTCGGACTCTGAAACCCTGATCTCACAAGGACTTTGCTAATCCTGCGCGGGCCGCGGATTCGAACCATCTCGCGGGCCTTTCTAGCTCGCGGGCTTTAGAAGGGCTTTTTATATTAAATGGGCCACAGGGATTGGCCCAAAGCATATCAAAAACTGGTGAGAGTCTTCAACGATTAGTGTGGTGTACGCGGACTCCGCCTGTGGCTTCTTCGCGAAGCCCGCACGCGAGCCAATTCGCCAGCTCGCCTCGATGTACTCCGCTTGCCTCACCTATGCGAAGTGTCAATCTCGCCTCGCCTATGCAGAGTCAGCTAGTAATTCCGCGCGAAGTCATTCCGCGTGCGAAATCTGTAAGTTAGCCCGCGTGGTCTATTCCGCGCGCGAGCTATGTGTTCCGCACGAAGTCTTTGCAATTCAACTCGTGTGGTCTCACTAGCAGCCATTACTTGTAAACTTAGAGAACTTGGGCTCGCCGGTATGACATGGACCAAGAATTTTATTAATATTCACATAGACATTTACTGTCCAGTAAAATATTAATTTGGGCGTAAACAGTTTCAAATAAAGGCATCTTCAAGATGAAGTATGAGTAGGGTGACCAATTTAATGTGTGCCTCGTTAAAACCTTGCCAGGTAACAAAACCCAGTGGGACAAAATAACCCTGGACGAAGAACAAAAGAGTACATAATGGTCAAGAGTATGCTTTAGGATACTCCCCCTGAAAACTACACACTACGTAAAACTGCTACATTGATCATGCTTCTTCAATAACTTAATAGTCAACATGACTTAAATAGGTTTTTGTTTCATATACCTCTAAGATTATTGTATTCCCTATAGTAAAGACATAACTAGTCGGGAATAAGCCTTGTGTCGGTTTACATAACTCATGTCACCATATTTAACAAGGCAAACATCATTCCAAGGATCATAGGCGGTTGATCCATTTCATAATGCCTAGGGATATAATGATCCCTTTTCCGTCAAGCATTTAAAGTAACGGAAAATTGTCTTTTATGCCATTTACGGAGGCGGCGTGTTGGCGCAGAGCTAAATCTAGCTAACAAATTCACATCGGGTGAGATTTTTGGTCTAGGGCATTTAGCCAAGTACAATAATGCGCCTATTATACTTAGATATGAGTCTTCTGGTCCCAATATCTCTTCATTATCATCTACACGATGATATTGGTCTCACTAGACTTCAGACGATTATGAGTGAGGTTGAAGACTTTGCTTTATCCTCATTAAAGCATCTTAACATCTTCTAGATGTAATTTGATTGATGGACCAAAATTCCATTTGCACTTTGCAGGACTCTAGGTCGAGAAAATGATTTGGTCTCCGAAAGTCTTTCATCTCAAACTCTGACTTCAGGTGTTTTGTGGTTTTCTTGATCTCTTCAAGAGTATCAATCAAATTCATGCTATTGAAGTAGATCACCACAAATTGCAAACCCGAAGTTTGTTTTCTTAATAAACACGCATGGGCATAGTCCGTTGTTCATATATCCCATCCCAAGCAAATATTCACTTAGACGGTTATACCAACTCCGTCTGGATTGTTTGAACCCCTAAAGTGAACTACTCTAGCAAATGGAGAGCATGTTCTGTGGTCTAAAACTATTTGCATTGGGTAACAGAAGTCCTTCAGGAAACTTCATTTATATCTCTATATTCAGATCTCCATAGAGATAAGTTGTTACCACATTCATAGGTTGCTTATTCAGTTAACTACCAAACTGATAAGGTAGTGAAACACTATGACGTCCATTACGGGAAAGTACGTCTCCTCATAATTAATCACAGGGCGTTGAGAAAATCCTTGCGCCATTAGAAGAGTCCTGTATATCACAATCTCATTTTTCTCATTACGCTTCCTTACAAGTACCCATTAAACTCTATATGTTTAACATGGGGATGTGTGGGAACAACAGGCCCATAACACATTTCTCTAAGTTAAGGAATCTAATATGACCTGAATTGTTTCTTTCCTTTTTAGCCAGTCGTCTCTTCGTTGAGATCTATCAACGAAGCAAGGTTCGACATCATCGCTTATTATAAATTCGGTGGCCACCACAAATACAAACATATCATCGATGAACTCTCATTCTGATTCAATATCTCACAAAATTTACCGAGATTTTCTATTCTCGGGAGTGGGTTTAAATGTTGGAGCGTCCCCCAACTTCGTCTCTTGTAGGACGAACCCATAATCCGGATTAATCTCGTGAGTTGAATTGGTTTGAGATTGCGATGGCAAGAAGATTCATTTATGCCAAGTTTACCCTCTTCTAAGGATAAGAATCGTTCGAATCTAATGGTCTACCTCGTTTCTGGGCAGGGACATATGACTGGTTAGCCGCCATAGTCGTACCTCATCCAACTAGGACGATACGTCCTACGGGGACGTTTATCCTTGCAGGTTTGCAGCAGGTATATATGATCTCGTCACTTTAACTAGATCTAATGAAGTGTCTGGCATATTATGGGCTACACTACGTAGATCTAGAATTCTTTACACTTCAACTGGAAGTAGAATTCTTCGCACTGCAATATCACATGTGCAGTTTGGGGATCAAGATGAGACATTCTACACGTCGTTCATCAGGAACGGTGACGTTCTTATCTCCCCCTAACGGCGGGAAGACTGTCTCATCAAAGTGACGACCACAAATCTAGCGGTATAAAGATCTCCTGTCAAGGGCTTTAAGGAGCACATAATGGATAGGGTTCATAATCGACATATATGCCCATCTTTTGTTGAGGACCCGATTTTGTACGTTATGGCGGCACAATTGGCGCGGGAACTGCACACCCAAATCTGTGTAAGTGCAAAACACCAGGTTCGCAGCCAGTCACCAACTGTAACACAAACTAAGGTGGGTAGCAGTGGGCCTCAACCGGACCGACATGGCTAGCCCGACGCAAACACTAGAAGCTTGGTGCGCATTACCAAGGTTCTACTTGCGAGACCATCTTGGGTGTGAACATAGGAAACTATATGTTCAACATATCCCAAGGGATATGCAATAATCATCGGAAGCCATCGATGTAAACTCTCCGACATTATCAAGCCTTATAGACTTTATAAGATAATCCGAGTGGTGTACCCTAAATTTCATGGATGAGAGTTTAGCAAACGCAACATTTTCTTGTGGACAGTGATGTGACATCTGATCACTTTTGTCAATGCATCAACCAAAACCATTAATATTTAACTGGTCCGTATGGTGGTTGGATAGGTCCACGAATTTTCCCTTGCATTCTGTGCATAAAGAGATAATGTACATTCTAGTCTTTGCATATGATGGTCTAGTATTCAACATCCTTAACGAACAACTTGACATAATATGTCATTAAAGACAAGACCCTTATTTTGAAGGGGATGCCCGTGTGATAATTGAGTTGAGGATATGATGCATCATATATTTTTCCCGGGTGCATCAAACACCAATACTATAGCTAGTATTTGCTCGAATCATTTAGTTTCTAGCTAATAAATCTTAATATCTTCAATGTACGTTTTGGCCACACATTCGAAGGTTATGCAAAGATATTACACCATTTTTCTGGTGGTTTCAATGTTTTAAGCATTGATTTCAATGAACTTACCTTTCGATAACGTTATTCTGAAACGTAGAGATATTTTGCCTCGTCAGCCAGACGAGAATGCTCAGTTCCTTAATATTGATAACACATATCAATTTTGATTTAGATTCTAAGGCATCAAGCCTTTTCATTTCAATATTCTCTTGCTTCATGCAAGGAAGATGTCTAGTTCAGATTGTTTCTTCCGGAGACTTCCAATTAACATGATATGAATCAAAGCTATTGATTTTATCATGTCTGGTGAATTTATGAATGAAACTTTAAGTTTCTTAAGGGGGTTATTATCGAAACTACAAGTTTGATTTATACATGAACTACTGGTTCATTTCTGAACTACCGGTTCATTTTTGAACTACCCATTCATTAGGTACATGTATTTTCAAATTATAATCATGTAGCAATTGATGATATTAATTCTACCCTACTAATTTAGCATAGTGAATATGTCACGTAACTATGTGTAAATATTTTTGGCAATTAACTACACATTAAATATGGTGAATATATTAACAACAACCATTATGAGAAAGTATTTGGAGAGTCTTATAAACATACATAATAACTAGGTACGAAAAACCAGTGTCATTAGATTATTTTCCTTTTGTTTGATTCTGCTGGACCAAAGGAATTGACTGTAATTAAAATGAAAGAAATAAACCTAGCCTCTATATACTTTATAAGCCTACGGGGCACAATCTGAGTGGTATGTTGGGCTTCTAGGTCCAGTAGAGAGACTGGGCCTACTGGGCTCAGAATGGTCTGCCAAGAAATGCAATGTTATTAGTCAACCCTTTCGGTAACTCCAATTGTATACGACCAGGTAAGACATGATAAGGTGGTGGAGCGAGGCTCACTTAAGTACATATCCTCAAAAGAACTTGCCTAGACATCTGGGTGAGCCTAGTTTGAGAAGAGTTATAATCATTGTCATGGACTCAAGGCGACATGTGGCAAGCTTCTGTTCTAGCCTTGCAGCTTAGGTTGAGCTTCTGGCTCGAGCTTGTTGTTGTCACTTAGGCTTGATTTGAGCTTCTGACTTATCCTTATTTAATATTCATCATTAATAAGACAAATCAACATATGCTATTAATTCATTACTTACACAACTTAAAGTGAAAGTAATTTTCAAATAAATCGAAATAAACTAAACATAACGGAAACAATTTAATTGACATAAAGTACATTGGTAATTACTGAACCAATAAATGTAAACAACGTAGCGGTTACGTGCAAAATAAATTCATTTGCATCATTAATTGCTTCCGGCAAAATGCGTCATTACATACCCGTAACAATTCATATAAATGATAACGTAATTGAGAATTGATTAAATAAAACTGACGCAATTTGAATTTGGTAACCGACATTTAATATATGACATAAATTACTAAATAAATATCATTTATGCAGCGGTTAAGTACGTACCAAAGGCAATGAGTACAAATCTCATTAATGCTTCTAGCATTACAAATAGGTATTAAATTGGATAAATGCTTATAGCATAACGTTTATGTAATAATTGCGTAATTAAAACCTAGAATTCATGCTTCTAGCATAATGGATTATTATTCAAATTGGTGTAACCAAAAATTAAACTCATAACGTCTCTATCATAATTTGCACAATAATTTAACCCATAATGCTTGTAACATAATGTATGGGTTATAACTTGGTAAATGCTTCTGGCATTAATTACATACCCTTAAATGACATTGAATTTGACACAATTCAAATCAGTAACTAACAAAACATAAATGTTAATTTATACGTAAATACATCATCAGTGTTATGCGTCATTATTCAAATGACGTTACATTTCTAAACGGATTTTATTCAAACTCCATTAAGAGCAATATTAATTCATTTGTATTATTAAATGCTTCAGGCATAAATATTCCATATATGTAACGTCTAGCATAAACGACCAAATTAATGGTTATGGACGTTACTTCTGGAACGCATGCATATACTTGAATTTGACGATGATCTTGAATTTGATACATATACTTGTTGATCCATGCGCCTTTTGGTTTGCACTACCAGGCAAGAGGTTGTGGCTAATTACGAAGGCTACTAGCCGTTCAATGATTTTCAATGCTGATTTTTCTTTCCAAAATCGAAACATGAACAGAAATAGATCAATAATATGAATTTGGCGATTCATGCATCAAATGAAATTTTCTATATACTACACAAATTAATAAGCATATATATATACAAATTTCGAATGGATAAACGAAATATGGTTTATGCTTCATGGTGTAGATTTTCATATAATCATGGCTTGAAGAAATGAATTAGAATTAAGATTTGGAAAACTTTACTCAATACGGAGCGAGAAAGATCTTCATCTTAGTTGAAGTGCAAAGCTTGTCAGCCAATCTAATTGCTTCTTTATGATGATCTTGAACCAGGTTGAATGATCGTCCTTTGCTTGGTTGATCAACAATTTCAGGGCTTTTCGTGCAACAGCAAATTAAACTCAACGTTAGAACTATTCGTGCTGATAACGTGTTGTAAAACATAAAATACAAGAGATTGAGAAAGGAGAGAAACAACCGAGAGAATGAGAGAATATGTGTGTATTATTGAGTAGGGAACCATCTCTTATATAGAGATGTAATCAGTATGTAAATTACATGAATATCCCTTGTAAGCTAATTTAAGAATGCCCATTAAAATAAACTATTTACAACAAAGATGACTCTTCATTTTTCAAATGTGGGATTCCAAAATACTCTAATCTAAACCGCATTTTTCCAACATTACCTACAAATGTCATACTACTTGGTCTTAAGTTCCTAAATTCTTAAAGCGGACCATGCTTGCTTGTTTGACTTCCGAGCCGATAAGTGTTACTCTATCAAACTAGTATTTTTTGGCTGGTCACATTTGAAGAATTTGTTGGATAATATATCTTGTGGTGCAATGATCCTATCTTTGACACATTATTGCTCACCTACAAATGCACATGCTTAAGAATCTTTCAAACCTGTTCAAAATATATCGTGCTCCCTTGTTGATTTTCAAACTTAATATTTCTATTTTGCTTCAAGAAATAGAAAAGTAGACGCATCATTTGTAATTGATAAGGATCTTCATTTTGCTTACGGTCGATTAGTTAGTATTGTGCGTTTACTAAACTTGAATGAGAATATGAGATTGACAAGGAATATGAAATAGAGAAAGAGAGAGAGAATAAGTCATATTTCTCTGTTTACTTGTTATCCGGAATGAGAATGATTCTCGTTCAAGTATTTACTAACATGTAAGAATCAAAATTGTAATACAGTTAATTGCAAAAACAAGAGACAAATACTTAGATATAAAAAGAAAGATGATCAAAATCATGAGGGTAGTTTTTTGAATCACAAGTGAAATTAGAAACAAAAGTTGATTCACTTATGAATAAAGAATCAATACATATTCTCCTCATCGGAATGAGAATGATTCCTTAAAATAAAGTGGTGAGCGAGAGTGAAAATCTAAAATTGCTTTTCAAGTGTTTTTTTTTTTTTTTTTTGTGAAAGAAGAACTTAACTTTATCGAAAGACTCAACATTAACGAATATTGAGCGTTTTATTTTAATTTTATGTTCGTTGTTATTCGAGCGTTTTATTTTATTTATATTTTAGTTAGAAGAAGATAAAAAATAAATAAACAATAATGTACTATGATAGTGAGAAGGAACGAGGAAGGAGACACCCAATAGTTTATTGGGGGTGTGTTCATTTGACTATAGTGTGTGTTGAATGTTCAAAACGTGCTTTGACCCAAATATAGTAGTACCTGCAACTCTAGACTGATCACCTTCTAGGCACCTTCCTACATCCAACCCCCACAGCAGTATATATATTGCAACCCCAAACACTTCACCCTCAAACCAACACATACTTCTAGCCTAGCTTCCTCACTTTCCTTTAAGCTCACTCCTCTCCTCTGATCACCACCTGCTTGCTTGTTTAGCATCGATCTCACACATCCAAATGGAGCACGGAGGAAAGCCCATGAAAATGAAAGTCAAGTTTGTCGACGATGAGGTCGTCAAGCCCTCAGACGCCATGTCTCTGCCTCTTTACATAACCAACGCTGTGTTTTTCACCCTCTTCTTCTCCGTCGTCTACTTCTTGCTCACCAGCTGGCGTGAGAAGATCCGTACCAACACCCCTCTTCACATGATTGATCTCTCGGAGATTGTTGCCATCCTTGCTCTTGTAGCCTCTTTCATCTACCTCCTCGGCTTCTTCGGCTTCGATTTTGTTCAGTCCCTCTTTCTCCAGCCCAGTAACGACATCTGGGCTGCCGATAATGACGAAAATGAGATTATGCTCAAGGAGGATGCTCGCAAAGTCCCTTGCGGCCAGGCCCTTGATTGTTCAATTCCCAAGATTGCTCCAATTGCTTCACCTAAAGCTGCCCCTAAATTGTTTGAAGAGAAGGCAATGATCGAGACCCCACCACCAACTGAAGAGGACGAAGAGATCATCAAGGCTGTGGTGGCTGGAACTATTCCCTCATACTCACTGGAATCAAAGCTCGGTGATTGCAAGAGGGCAGCTTCTATTAGGCGCGAGGCTTTACAGAGAGTTACAGGCAAGTCTCTTGAGGGTTTGCCTTTGGAGGGCTTTGATTATGAATCCATTTTGGGTCAATGCTGTGAGATGCCAGTTGGGTATATCACCATTCCTGTAGGGATTGCTGGGCCTCTTATGCTCGATGGAAGAGAGTTCTCAGTTCCCATGGCCACAACTGAGGGTTGCTTGGTGGCCAGTACCAACCGTGGTTGCAAAGCTATCAACTTGTCTGGTGGAGCTTCCAGTGTTCTTTTGAAAGACGGAATGACCAGAGCACCTGTTGTCAGATTCAACTCTGCCAAAAGAGCCGCTGAGTTGAAGTTTTTCATGGAAGACCCTGAAAACTATGAAACCATTTCCATGGTTTTCAACAAATCTAGCAGATTTGGTAGACTTCAGACTGTCAAGTGTGCTGTTGCCGGGAAGAACCTTTACATGAGATTCACCTGCAGCACAGGTGATGCTATGGGGATGAACATGGTCTCTAAAGGTGTTCAAAACGTTCTCGATTTCCTCCAGAATGACTTCCCTGACATGGATGTCATTGGCATATCCGGTAACTACTGTTCAGACAAGAAGCCTGCTGCTGTTAACTGGATCGAAGGTCGTGGCAAATCTGTGGTTTGCGAGGCCGTTATCAAGGGAGACATAGTCACGAAGGTGTTGAAAACAAACGTGGCAGCCTTGGTGGAGCTTAACATGCTCAAGAACCTTACAGGTTCTGCCATTGCTGGTGCTCTTGGTGGTTTCAATGCGCATGCTAGCAACATCGTTTCAGCAGTCTATCTAGCTACTGGTCAAGATCCTGCTCAGAACATTGAGAGTTCTCACTGCATCACCATGATGGAAGCCATCAATGATGGAAAGGACCTTCACGTCTCAGTGACCATGCCTTCCATCGAGGTTGGTACAGTTGGAGGAGGTACACAACTTGCATCGCAGTCGGCTTGTTTGAACTTGCTTGGAGTGAAGGGTGCTAACAGAGAAGCACCAGGAACAAACGCAAGGCAATTGGCCAGTGTTGTAGCTGGTTCTGTTCTAGCTGGAGAACTATCTCTCATGTCTGCTATTGCGGCCGGTCAGCTTGTCAAGAGTCACATGAAGTACAACCGATCAAACAAAGATGTTACTACTGTTGCCTCTGCTTAAGGGAGCTTTAAACCCTTCTCAAGAAATTTTTGTATTCTGATCCTTGTGTAAAGTTCTTCAGAAATATAATCTTACAATTCATTTTAGTAAATTGGCTCTTACAAACCTCGTAGTATATTTAGCTTATGCTTTTGCTCTCGCTTGATTAGGATAACAGTATGTCGAGCTAGCAAAATGAACCGACTAGTCTCTCTAGTCTCTAGTACTCTCTTACACTAAGAACCCTAGTCCTGTAAACACCTAATTCTCTGTTGAGTGTTCGCCCAGCGTCCTCTGGGTTGATGTGCAAGACTAATTTGTGTAAATCACCGCGATGCAAGGCGCTCTGAGTTCTGTTGCTTACACTATTGCTATGTGTTCTCTAACTGTTTTCAGACCTTGTATATCCTTCTTCATTCTTCAATGCACAATTTGTGCATGAAAAAAAAAATCAGATCCAAATAAGCACTTAGAAAAGAGAAAATCTTAGAAGATATTGTTGGGAAATATAATATAATGGAAGTAACAACTCAAACCACACAAAAAATAAATATGCAAAGATGTAAAAGAGTAGAGAAATGAGAACACCAGATATAACGTGGTTCGACAATGTGCCTACGTCTACGGGGCAGCAACAACAAGAACTTTCACTATAAGAATAATGGGTACACAAGAGATACACAACTTTAAGAACAACACTTGAAGGAAACTCTCTCTCACACTTGTTTTGCTACTAATTACTCTACACTTACAACTTGGAGTGGACACTCTTCTCTACTTGGAAGATGGATGTTTCTCTCTTGGAAGAGATGCTTGAGATGGATTGGATGCATGGAATGAGCAAATGACCTCTCTTTTTATAGGTTAAGGAGGAACCATCTAAACCTCTCATTAGTGCTCTCCCAATAAATGGTGCTTCATGAATATTCTTGTAACTCATGCCTTGACCATAACTCCAAAACCATCCATGTCCCTTGTGTAACTCATGTAACTCATGTAACCTTTGTGTAACTCATGTAACTTATGTAACTCGATCATGAAACCTTTCATAGTATTTTCATTACTATTTTATTTATTTTGGTCTGGATATCATAACAGATATTGCCAAAACCAGCTGAAGCATTCTATTAACCTTGTAGATGAAGTACACTGGATTAATGTGAATAACTAACTGATAGTATTAGTGCATTTACATTTGAATCAAACAAATAGGCATATATGCAGGAGTTTATCACTAATATCACATCCCTCATATCTGTTGAGCTGAATTTACAATCATCAGTCTTTGTTGATAAGTGCATGCGTAGCTGTTTGTGAATGCATAATGAGGTCGCCCACATCTGTATATTTTGTTTCATGGTACAACCAACTTGTTATTATGTTTCTGATAATAGAAAGAATCTAATCACTCCAAATAGATGAGAATTTATTTGTACCTAATAGATGATTATGATATACTACTGTAGTGTTGTTAGAGCTAGCTATTGAACTGTAATGTTCTTGTTCAAGTATATGAGATCCTTTCAATATATGATTCCAGTCTAAACTAACATAAGAAACTACATATGACTTGTAGGTATCAATGCTCTCTTCTGGAGTTCAGTGGTTGCCCAATCTTGTTTGCACGACTTCTTAGTCTGCCAAATAAGTGAATGTGACTCTTTATTAATTCTTTGTTTGGCCACCCATAACTATAAGAATATTGTTTGGATATATATCTTGTGGTGGATATATTGTTGATTTCTTCTAAGAGAACATGGTAATGAATCTTTCAAATCTGTTGAAGCTATCTGTTCAAGCTTGAAAGATTTGAGTTACATTTTTTTTTATCGAGTCAAGATATAGAAATGATCAAGGCCCTTGTGTTTGAGGAGGTCATAGACCAAGAAATGAGTCTTTAATTCAAGCATACTTTTTTTTTTTTTTAATTAAAATTTGTTTAGTCTTTGTAGTTTGAAGTCGACATCAGTGTTTAAAGTCACAATTTTTCATCCAAATAGTCCTTAAGGTTTTATTTTAATCTGAATAATCCTTAAAGTCATGATTTTTCATCCAAATAGTCATTCCGACAATTTTCTCAGTTAAAGGCCATAAGACTGTTTGGATGAAAAATCATGACTTTAAGGACTATTCAGATTAAAATAAAACCATAAGGACTATTTGGATGAAAAATCGTGACTCTAAGGACTATTCAGATTAAAATAAAACCATAAGGACTAAACAAATGTCGACTTCAAACCACAAGGACTATACAATATTTTACCCTTTTTTTTTTGGAATCAATAGATAATTTTCTTACTTATTCATGGTCAGAAGTCGTATACATCAAATTGCATAATCACTACCAATAAACTAAACGTTAATAAGAAATAACAAAATGACATGAGTCCTTATTGTAAATGCGCTCATCTTACACCTAATACAAGAGATTTCCAACTAATCCTATCTAATTCTTATGTAGCGATAATATCAGTCGACTGCGAACCTCAATTGATGTACAACTAATTAAGTAGACTCGAGAGTTAAACAAGAATAATTTCCATCAATTGTCTAGGTAAGGATCAAGCATATCAAGCATTCTTCTTATGGCTATATCAGATCTTTTTCTTCTTTTTTTTATTGGGTGTCAATCTACTAAAATTGCATAGGTTACATACAAATAGCTCATTTTAAGAGGGCTGCCACTAAATTTAGTCATCTGTATGAAGCTCTAAACGGTCTAAAACCAACATAAGCAATAGATAGGCAAGAAAACATGCAACTAATACGTAATGAAAACAAAGAAAACCAAGGAATTGGAACAGACTCAAGCACTTTCCTTAACTTATCAAGTGACATGCGAGAATTCTACTCAGAGGCACTACCAGTGTGTCTCTAGCATCATCACCTTAGAAGATGAACCATCAACTAACTCCTCAGCTACCAAGTTCTACAACATAGGTTTAAGTTGCTGCTTCTTCTACTTTCTGGTATCCAAACAATTTGCAGTTTCTTAGGTGCCAAGTTTTCTTCTTATTCTTCTTACCTAGAGGTAGAACGCCATTCGCAGTCTTCAGAGCTTACTCGAGCTCGAAACGAAGATTAACATGATCCACTGTAGGGACCTTATCATGTCAGTGCTTTATGCGCTTTCTGTGGTCTATAGACTATATATACTACACCAAATTGGGTTTGTCTCTCATACCATATGGTATGACATGCCTATTGCAAATGTGTCTAATTGTATGGCTCATATGGGCTTTTGAAGGGGTAAATGGTCATTACATGGTCATTTAATTTCTTCTTCAATCAATGATAGTCACACATTGTGTAAGGCATGTTATACCATATGGTATACTAGAATTTTCCCACCAAATTATTTCTTGTCGGTAATCGCCTCTGGCACCGCCACCTGCGAAGACGAGGAAGCAGTCGAAAAACTGCCACGACTGCCACACAAGGAATGGCGGACCTGGTCACCAAGTTCGCTGCAATCCTCTTCCCAAGTAGAGAGAGTGGGCTCATCACATTGGCAAACATGTTTTGGATTGAAGGTATCCCTAAACCCATACCAACATAAGTTGAGGCTGGGCCACCCCAATGGTGGGATTGGCCTCCAGTTCATCCTTGATTATCTCCATAACCAGCGACTCCGCGCATCCAGTTTGAGGGTGCTCAAAGAAGCCAAGGTGATGAAGTAGTCTAGAGTTTACATCTAAAACCAATTGACAATGGATGGAGTGGCCCAAATGGCCAAATATTTATAAACTCACAAGAAAAGTCTCATTTTCCCGATGTGAGATTTATATCTCAACATGCCCCCCCCCCCCTCCCGACACATGTGACGAATTTTCAAGCCATACACGTGGACAACTTTTGGGTGACGTGGAGTCCATGTGGCCATTACACATTCACTTATGGACGTGGGTAACCCGCTTTAATAACACGATAAAGTAGTCTTGGGTTCACATACAAAACCAATTGGCGATGGATGAAGGTGACCCAAACCCTCATAAACCAACATGCAATGTCTTATATTTCCGATGTGAAATTTATATCTCAACACAAGGTAATGGATGTGATTATACCAGCAATAATGCATCAGATCCCATTAGAATTATGAAGTTAATATTGCTTAGGTGAGTGGTACAAGATGGGTGACTTCTTGGGAATGTCTCATGTTACATCCATCTTTTGTTTTTGGCAAAAAAAAAAATGCAGTTAGTCATACACGCCTGATGATTCAGACTTCAGAGGGAGGTGTGGGAGGTATCCTCTGAGATAGTCAAGGTAATGCAGTGCTGCTTTTGCCCACCATCTATCATGTATTACTTCTGCAAAGCAAGTTGAACTAGAATCCCATCGTGGCTGAAAACAAATGATTTTCGAAACTGCATAATCCAAACTAGATTACCTTAATCTCGAACATGGAAAATTCCTAGATGACATGAGAATGTATCTTTCTCCTTCACACCTCGAGTTGCAAACGTTGTGGCGCACAAAGGTAGCTAGTGAACCTTCTAAATCCATATACAGGGCAAGTTGGTTGGCTTGATTCTAAGCTATGATTGTACTCATTTCATCGGTTATAATACGAGCTTATATGTCATCTCTCTGTTGAAGTTATAATACGAGCTTATATGTCATCTCTCTGTTGAAGAAAGATCAAATATAAAAATCAAGTTCTAAGTTTTTATTTTTAATACAAGTTCTAAGTTATTCTTTGCCGGTAAAATGTTCAGAGTTTGAATTTTTTGAACTATATGCTAGTAGTTTTTTCTTTTAATTTTTTTTTCCATAACGTTCATTTAGATCATCTGGGATATGATATGTCACGATGGTTTATTTTGTAGTTCCGTTATTTTTCAGTTATGCTAGTTTAATCATGTGTTGGTTCAAACAAATTATAAACACAGCTCAATCCAACCCGTTGATAACCGTCCCGATTGGATAAAGCAAACATTAGGGACTAACATATTCTCTGAAAAAACATAGGACCCGTCTACCCCATAGCATAAGCTGGCTTCCACTACAAACAAAGGAAGCCTAGGCTGGCCGCCATAACCACCACTACCACAAATATACAAAGACAGAGGTGAAGAGAAGAAAAGGACCAGACATATCACATGGTGGAGTGTAAAAGAAAAGAAAAATTCACGAAGTGGCTCTGCCCAATAAACAATGGACTTATTCATTTGACTATTTGGTCCCATGTTAAGTTTCAAACGTGGTCGACCCAAGTAACTCTAACCCTGACCTTGCTCTATAAATTCTACCCAAAACACTTCCACACCATTCTTCGATCTCAAACAAACCCTGCCGCCGCTTCAGTCCTCCATTTCCGATCCCGGCGCATTGAGATGGAGCAAACCCGCAAACCCATGAAGATGAAAGTCGGGTTCGCTGAAAATGAAGAAGCCAAAGTCGTCAAGGCCTCAGACGCCTTGCCTTTGCCTCTCTACCTCACCAATACCGTGTTCTTCACCCTCTTCTTCTCCGTCGCCTACTTCTTGCTCACCAGCTGGCGTGAGAAGATCCGTTCCCACACGCCGTTACATGTGCTCAACCTCTCTGAGATCGTCTCCATTCTTGTCTTGGTTGCTTCCTTCGTCTACCTCCTCGGCTTCTTCGGCATCGATTTCGTTCAGACCCCGAGTCTCAAGGACGAGGAAGAAGACATTATTGTCCAGGAGGATGCTCGTATAGTCCCTTGCGGCCAAGCCCTCGAGTGCCCACGTCCCCAGATTGCCGGAATTGCTTCACCTAAACCTGCCCAGAAGGCCATTGTTGAAAAGCCAGCGATGGAGACGCCACCACCGACTGCAGAAGATGAGGAGATCATCAAGGCTGTCGTTGCCGGAACCATTCCTTCATATTCACTCGAGTCAAAGCTAGGAGATTGCAAGAGGGCGGCTTCTATTAGGCGTGAGGCTTTGCAGAGAATTACAGGCAAGTCTCTTGAGGGTTTGCCATTGGAGGGTTTTGATTACGAGTCGATTTTGGGTCAATGCTGTGAAATGCCGGTGGGGTATGTCACCATTCCTGTGGGGATTGCTGGGCCTCTTATGCTTGATGGAAGAGAGTTCTCAATCCCCATGGCCACAACTGAAGGCTGCTTGGTGGCTAGTACCAACCGTGGCTGCAAAGCTATTAACTTGTCTGGTGGAGCTTCCAGTGTGCTCTTGAAGGATGGAATGACCAGAGCACCTGTTGTGAGGTTCAATTCGGCTAAGAGAGCGGCTGAGTTGAAGTTCTACATGGAAGACCCCGAGAATTATGAAACCATCTCTATGGTTTTCAACAAATCCAGCAGATTCGGTAGACTTCAATCTGTCCAGTGCGCCGTTGCTGGGAAGAACCTGTACATGAGATTCTGCTGCAGCACAGGTGATGCTATGGGGATGAACATGGTCTCTAAAGGTGTTCAAAACGTTCTCGATTTCCTCCAGAATGACTTCCCTGACATGGATGTCATTGGCATTTCTGGTAACTACTGCTCTGACAAGAAACCTGCTGCTGTCAACTGGATTGAAGGCCGTGGAAAGTCGGTAGTCTGTGAGGCCGTGATCCAGGGAGACATAGTGACAAAGGTGTTGAAAACCAATGTGGCCGCCTTGGTGGAGCTTAACATGCTCAAGAACCTCACTGGTTCCGCTATTGCTGGTGCTCTTGGCGGTTTCAATGCGCATGCCAGCAACATTGTTTCAGCAGTCTACCTCGCCACTGGTCAAGACCCTGCTCAGAATATTGAGAGTTCTCACTGTCTCACCATGATGGAAGCCATCAATGATGGCAAGGATCTTCATGTCTCAGTAACCATGCCTTCTATTGAGGTCGGCACAGTAGGAGGAGGTACCCAACTTGCATCGCAGTCCGCTTGCCTGAACTTGCTTGGAGTGAAGGGTGCCAACAGAGAGGCACCAGGATCAAACGCAAGGCAATTGGCCACTGTTGTAGCTGGTTCAGTTCTTGCTGGCGAGCTTTCTCTCATGTCTGCTATTGCTGCTGGACAACTTGTTAAGAGCCACATGAAGTACAACAGATCTAGTAAAGATGTGACAACTGTTTCTTCCGCGTAAGAGCTTCAGGACGCCGAGGTTTAGAAGACTTGAGAGTAGATGATTTCAAGGCAAAGCTTCCTGCAGCGTGCGTTAAATATAACGGAGGTGGCCTCTGTTTAGGTCCCTGGATACTTTAATGTCTTTTTCTTTGTAAATTTTCTGCAAGATCTGTGGAAACCCTGTTGTGATTTCTTTCAAGCACAGCAGTTAGCAAGCCTTTTATGGAATGTACATCGCTATCCATGATTTCTCACTTTCAAGTAACTACGATTATGGAAACTAAATATCTTTCTTTCAGTCAATGAGATAATCTGCAAATATAAATGAACACAAGAACAAGAACGATCAAGGCACTATGCTAAAATCCTTAATCAAATACTGATATTTCATTTCATAACTGTCCGCACAAAACCAACTACAGGTACTCTGAGTATATAGATATAGATATGCTAGCATATCAGATCACACATTCTTCAATAGACAGGTGAAAAGGAGAAGATGTGGAAAACCCAGCCTTAGTATATACTACAAAATTCTAAATAAAAATGGATGATTTGGCTATATACTCCAGCCAGTTGGAAAAGAAGATTGCGACTCTGTAATGGTATGTGAACTGTGAAGTATATCACTAATAAAATTGGTCATATAAAGTCATTCCATTATTATTGGGCCTATACATGACTGGAATATGTTGCTTAGAACATGTTGAACTTCTCCAGAAGTGTGCTCACTCTTCACAAGATCTACCAACAAAGGAAATAACTGAGAAACGTGCCTCCTAAATGAGGCCTTTTCCAAACCACTCAATGCCTGCGATGCCGAGACGGCTAAGAAAGTCCTGGTAGCCAATTCCTCCTTCTTTGCTGTACCCAAAGGAAGAATCCAGTGCAAAACTGGCTTCTGTTCAGAAGATTGAAGCTCAGTACATTTTAGGTATATCTGCAATATGTCTTCACACACTGCCACGAGTTTAGCTTCTATGTTCATTTTCTTGGAAAGAGACGGATTATCCACAAGTGAGTTTTGGAGGAAGTTGAGAAAGTTTTTATAAGATTCATTCTCAAAATGAACAATAGGTGGTGCAGTGAGTTCTAGGATGGAACACACTTTTTCCAGCTTCTTCTGTAGAATTGTCTCAGAGTTCAGTTCATGAGCATGTGATGACACAAGAGAAAATACTTCAAGAAGAACCGTCATGTTAGCAGCTGAGAAGGTTTCTACGTGTATTTTGTACAGATCAGCAGCAACCTGAAAAAGATAGAAGGCGAGAAAATGAAATGGCCTAATTTTGAAAAACAAAATCATATTAGAGGCACAGTTGTGTTTACAAGTAAAAACACCAGAGGTATAGTTCACTATCTAACTTTATCAACTTAATCGGAGTATTTTTCAAATATGATGGAAGAGAATACTAGTAATATCAAGTCTAAAGCATATACTAGGGGCCAGCTAGCTGTTCATATTTGGTATCATACTCACAATTTAAAACCATATCAAATCTTGTTGCCTTCATTATAAGAATTTCCACACAAAAAAAATAAACATATGTATTAACAACTAAGCAAAAAGTATATAAATACGAGGGGAGAAACCTGTAAGATGAGTAGCTGCATAGCAACATGACTCTTCACTCTTAACACCACATATGAAGCTGTTTGCAAATTATCATCCTCAAGATCCTCATTTGAGTACCCCTGATCAGACGACATATCGATATCACTATAAGAATCAGAAAGACCAGGAACATTGATATTGTCCATGGTTCTCAAGACCTTCAAAAATCCAGGCACAGCAGATGTGGCAGCCTCCTTTAAACCCAGAAAAATTGAGTTCCATTCATCTTCTGAAAACCTGCTACCCGCCTCACTGGACAAACGCACTAATGCACCAACTCCTGCGGTAGCAGGACCCTGAACAGGACTTTTGATTAGTCCTGTCAGAATGGATATCACACTTGGTAGTTGAGACCTAACAACATCAAAGAAACTGACAAACAAATCTATGAGACAATCCGTCGCAACAGCCGAAGTTTCAGAATCCCATGTACTTCCCTCAGGACGTGGGGACATTGAAACTGGCGAGGACTGGCCATTTTTCATGTCGGTGTCTTTCTTATCACTGGCACCTTTAAAAATGGGGAAAATAACAGAATTGAAAACCGCAGTCCAAAACAGGTTTGAGAAAAGATGACCATGGTCCTTTAAAATGTTGAAAAGAACTTCCAAGGATCCCTTCCTGATAGTTGATCTAGGATCATTTGTTAGTTTTGACAAACCTGCAACAGTACAGAATATCAATGTATGAAAGAGCTGAAACAATGTTTTTCATAAAATTTGAAGATCATGATATTAATGAGTCATAATCCTTTATGCATCCTTTAAGTACTTAGTAGTCAAACCTATCATCTAAAAGAAATCTTCGATTCGAATTCCCTCCCAACATTTTGTATTGTAATTATTTTATGCATCTCGCTTAAAAGCTAGCTGGAGCTTGGGTAGGTCAAGTGGCAAAGTAGTATGTGCCTGCAGGGGCCTGCACGTGCATCTGTACTTTTGCAATCTAAAATGCAAAGAAGTTGTAGAGAAGCAGCTATAAAAGATACCTGTTAGCAATGGAACCCAAAAAGATGTATGATCATCTTTATCATTGAAATCCTCAACAGTTGAAGCACCTTCATTTGCCTTAGGAATTGAAGAACCATCAACTTCACTGTTCTTATTGTAAACAAGGCCTCCTTCGGCAAGTTTGACAGCACAGAAACGCAGAAATGCAATAGCATTGAGGCTAACATCACTATTGAATCTGCTATTTGTGAAGGTCAGGAGGCATTTAACGCAATCAGTAAAAGTCAATGCCTCTGTCTCCGTAATATAAGGGAAATATTCTCTGACTATCTTTTCCATGGTCTCAAAAGCCAATAAGACTATATTTTTCCTCTCATCAGCGGCAGCAGTTGTGAAAACCTGACAACAGAACATCACATTATAGTCAATGCATTTTACAAAAGGGGGAAGTTGTAAACTTCTTGGTTATTTAAGAACGGTAATACCAGCTGACTGGTATGCCTTGTTCACTTTTACTAGAACCCAAAAAAATAAAAAAATAAAAAAATAAAACAACTTTAAACAATCAACTGATTTTGTAACTAAATAATTATCATAATACACCAGACAACGATGACACGCCATGTTCCATGATCAAAGTTTTATAACTAGATAAAAGTTAAAAAGCAGCGTAGAAAATATACTGAAGCTTGAGTTGACATATAGAAACAACAACAAAGCATAAAAATACTGCAACGTTACTGATGCTAAAATTCTAGAATTTAATACTTTGCCGGTGACAAATTTTAAGAGAATGTTCATACCAATTGAGTTTAAAATGTAGCAAAGTTAAGCATATATATGAGATTCAACATACCATAAAAACACTTTTCCAGCCAGATTTCACATTTTTGACCCGGCTGAGGACCATCTGTGAAATGCACCGAACTATTAATTCCCTAATCTCGGTAGAGCTGCTTTTCTGCATAACAATCACAAATGGTCTCAAAAATTCATTCTGGAAATTGTAATTTGCCAGCTCCTCACGCTCTAAGAATTTCATAGCAAGCTGACGCAACGAATCCATCACAAATATTGCAACTGAAAGATTCTCTGATAAGCCAACTGATACAAAAAAATCTGACAGTACATTCCATATTCGAGACCACACTAATCTGATACGGTTCATATTGTAATGCCTGCAAATACAAATATTCAGCTTTGATTAGCAAAGGCCGGCCAACATCTGTATTCAGGATAAAGTTGCACAACACATATTCATGAAAATAAGGCAAAAATGGGGAGAGAGAGAGAGAGAGAGAGAGAGAGAGAGAGAGAGAGAGAGAGAGAGAAAAAATCAACTGGTGTATCAACTCTGTCAAAAACACCACATGGGGAGTGGGGGGTTTTCTACACAAAAAAGACCGCATGAAACTACTCAAATAGAAGATCTTAGAAATTTGTTGAATTTGAATCATAGAAGAACACGAGATGAACTATCATTTGCAGCAGAAGTTTATCAGAAATGGAGAAACATCTTACGCTATTTCGACTATTTTTGTGAGGCTGAAAACACGAGGGTCTGTTGGAGACTGCAATTCTGACATGGAAACTTTGCACAAGGACTTCACAAAAGCAACTATGGCTTCACTGTTCAAGCTTTGGCTATGAGCAAATACATGGTTCAACTCAAAGTTTCCAATCTGATCCAGCAAATTCAAATTTGAAATGAAGTTATTAATCTGTTCTGGAGACACCAGTCCTGAAGTGTTGATTCCAATACTAGTGCTATCATATGAACCCCCACGAACAACAGCCATCACAGCTGGATTCTGGATAGTTCCTTTTTTCTTTAGAGAAGCAAAACCAATAGGCCTTGGTGATTTGTCATCCAATTCATTATTAGATCCACTGAAAAAGGTTGCATCAGTAGGTGCGCCCTCACCCAACAATTGCAGATGCTCAATTCGCGAAAGGCACGTTAATATGTGTTCCCATGCTTCCTGAAGATGATTACCATCTTCAATGGCAATTGTTATTATTGCCTGTATAAGCAAATAATTAGGTAAAACTGATGTACAAAGTGACAATCCGGTGAGACTAACTGAGAGTATACATTTAATATGAACTGAACTAATAAATAAGAATTAATGATATATTCCATCTGGAACCTGAGCACTCATAATATCTTAAATAGTATAAAAAAAATTCAAATAACATAATTTTCCAATAAAATCCATATCTGCAAAAGATTATAGATAATACAAGTACAATATGATATACTACACAATGTACTTACCTTCACAGCGTCCACATTTTTTTGCCTCATATCTGCAGCATTATGTAGATAAGTAAACTTTGCCATTGATGTGACAAATGCATCTCTCTGGGTCTGCATTCCCATCAGAGCAGTAACATGAATGGCATATCGAAAACCATGTAAGCATTGAGAAGTAGCAAGCCTGTCATCACTTTGGTCAAGAGTCACACTGAATGCGGCCAGCATAGGACCCCAGCAGACCTCCACCATAAACCTCAATATTGCCACATCTGTCACAGAATGATAAACAGACCTGCAGTGCCAAGCACTAATGAATTCCCGAATATTACAAGACTCATAATAGACAGACAAAAGCTGTCCCAATTCATCTCTTAACTCTAATCTCAGCTCTCAAACCAAATCAGCAAAGCCATAGGCTTGACTGGGATTAATTACTTTAATTACCATTATGAAAGACAGATTTATGAGATGTGAACATTTACTACTGACTTTCAACCTACCACTATCATGTTCCTTTGTAAGAGAAAGTAAAAAAAAGTTGAATTGCAACCCAGCTTACATGAACAAAAGAAGAAGCTGTCTCACAATAGTTTTTACCAGTAAAGGAAATTAGAAAGGTATTCAGCAAAAATAAATATGATTAAATATTATCAGATAAAATCATATAGCTAAACCAGGACTGAACTTTCTCACTTTTGCAAGCTTGATCAGTCTACTAGTCTAGAAATAGGTCAAACACCGTTGGCAAAAAATTTATAGTCCATGAATATAGTTAAAACAGTTATCTCTTATAATTTTTATCTTAGCTTACTCTGATTTCCCTGACTTCGCCTTAAATTGCTCTTGGATGTCCTTTATAAGAAGCCCGTTTGCACCCAACGCTTTTTCTTCAGTCTGCTTCCCGGTTACTAGATTCAGGATGCCATCCAGGCCCAGTAATTTGTTAAAGCTGTTTTCTTGCTTGCTCTGTGGTACAGAAGAGTCAGCCTTCATCTTAATTTCATTTTTAACAATCTGATCATATAGAGCACCAAGATATTCCTCAGGTAGATCTTTGCCATCATCTATTCCTCGGTTGTTGCGTATAAAATCAGCCTTGGTCATCTGGATAATCAGCCAATACTGTATCAGCACAGAGATTCTTTTTCTATATAGGAAATTGAATTCTCTAAGAGAAATCAATCGGGATTAGTGAATCAGCTGAACTTCAAATATTTTAGCCGAAAACCAAGCAACCAACAAGAAACATAGATAACAGCAAAACTAGGAAACAACAGCTCCTCCATCTAAATTAGCAAAAATAAAATAAATTAAAAAATCACTAACCCTAAACTCTGGATTTTTGAAGGCCATAATGAAGCTAAGAATTGAATCCTCTCCCACAAATCACCCAGCTCCCCCACCCCCCGAAAACCTCAAACCCGAAGTATATAGAGTAGAAGGTAAGTTCTAAAGCGCAAAATATATATCAAAAATAAGATACAAGCAGTTCTAATCGCTTTCATTTATCCATTACAGAATGACATTTAAAATTTCTACAAGTAGTGTCGGTAGTATCCCTCAATCACCTCAACCCTCGCACAAAAAACAAAAACAAAAAAGAAAAGAAAAAAAAAAACAACCCAAAAAAATTTCTGGAAAATAAAAGGTTGATGGAATAATATCTTATCTCCAAAAAAAAAAAGGATGGAACATAGATTAATGATGTTGCCATGAAGAAATGGATTTGACCACTTGATGACTACAAGAATGAGGACCTCTTGAGATATAACTTGACAACATAAACCACATCTTGGGAAACAACAAACAATACAAGACGATGATAATGAGGAAACAAAAATATCTGAACATTCAATCCAAGTGCTTTCATATAAAAATAAATGACATAGCATGACCCAAAAGGTACAGGTTATGCTACGAACCTTATCTTTAACCATGCTATTATGGGCATCCGTGTTGAGCATTATCACAGAGTATGCAAGGACATAAGCAGTATCTGCACTAGTAAATGAATTTGGACTACATTTACAATAGCGTTCAGCGAACTTCTCCATGATTCGGTCAATTTTCTGTGCTTCTCCAGGCAACTTGAATCCCCGCAGGAAAAACCTAATTGCTTCACCAAAATCCATCCCTTTAAAATTAAAGGAATCTACATAAGCATGCATAACTTTCAGAGGAAATTCTTCTCTTTCACCCAAATAGTCACCGATCATGGTTTCATTTAGGCCCGTAGTGTTGTTTCTCAGAAAAGAAGCCACATCTGCTGGCGAACCCCCAATTTTTTTGGTACTTATCAGAAACTCAATGCCCTTGGAAGGTTTCCTATTGAACAGTGAGATACCTTTCTGCATTGAAAACAGAATTATTGTCATTAAAGGGAGAAGCCAGGCTTATTAGGCTTTCCTGGAAAGAGCAAATAAGCATAAAACACGAGAAGGAAGGGAAATTGATTTATCCCAAATAAGATTCAACTGATGGGATACTCTAGCATATACAGAATTTCCAACTGTAAATGAAGGGAATATAACACTGAAAATATATGCCCCACACAAATAAAGCAGATCTCAACCTGCAGTTCAAGTTTAAAGGCTCGGCGTTGCTCGAGTGTTACAGCATCTGAATTTCCTTCTGGTTGTACTTCATTTTCTGAAACAATTCCTTCTTCACTGTTTAGGGTCAATTGATTCTCTGTTTTCTCTGATGGAGTGTCACTCTCATTGGTCTTTGGAAGATACGAGTCTCCCAGTCTCTGTCGGTCCATCCAAGCTCCCATTGACTTAATGATGTTAACCAAGCACTTCACTGATTCATGCCGAAAAGTAATATCCTGAACTGGAGATAATGTTGTTGTCGAACCAGAAGGCGGACCTAGAGCAGTTTTCAGAAGGCCGTTGACAATCCTGCAAACATCTGATGGATTTATAAGGGTTTTAATACATTTTACAAAAAGCCACAATGCATAAAAGGAATGACATTTACAAAAGGTGAAATACGCATATAATAACCATTTCGCAATTTCAACTAAGCTTTCAGACTATCTCTCAGAAAGAATCTCAACATGTTCTCAACCTCTGAAAGTCTCGGTTTCATTTGAAACAAAAGCACCCCAATTATGCAATCTAGGTCATGAGTGCACTTACGAAACAAAAGATTGTGTCACCTAATAAGAATTTAACTCTCTCCAAAGGTTGTCATATATGTGAGGCAAACTACAACATGTTACTTACCGCCAAAACCAACAATTAGCTACCAAAAGAAATTCTTTGTTCTAATAGCATCTCGGTATGCAAATAAGAATTGCAATAGACAAGTGCAATACCTTTCGAAAATGTTTGGAGAATCCACATCACAGTCATAGTTGACAAAAATGTCAATGATAATCTGTGAATCATGAGAGATCTTCTCTAAAAGATTGAGGACCGTCATTTTCTGCAAGAAACTAGGCTGGAGAACATTCTCAAGAACGCGTAAGACGAGCATGGGGAAAAATATACCGATTTCTGCTTTCAACCCTGATCTAAATTTTGATAACAAGCTCGTGAAAATAGAACACTGCAGCTGGAATATAGACATAACTGACAACGCGCTGTTTTTGAGCAATGATAAGCATAGGAACTGCTTGATGCCATTGAGAAACCTGGCCAAGAAAATGAAACTATCAGGTTCCTCATGCAAAATTCATAAAATTGGCTGAATGTGCCTGAATAACAGGATCTTCTACAATATATATATAAATATATATATATATATATATATAAACAATACACATCAGATGAAAAAAATAAGCAACAGATACATATTTAACTTACTCCAGTCTTCAAACTGACATCCGTCGAACTTAGTTTCTAGAATAAGGACATAACCAGGCTCATAACCAGGCTCAGGAGTGATGCTTATTATAACCATTACATATAAACCAGTATCCACCCAACTCCCAGATAAAAGGTATGCAGGTGTAAGTGATGGACTATATATATTCTTTTTTTTTCATTATAAAATGATGTACATTCACCAAAAAGTCCTTAACAACAACAACAAAATGCCACTTGAAGCACCATATGTATATATGAATGCTTTATACATTGCTTAGTCACTAGTTCAGTTTCCCTCAGTCTCTATATATATTCCTAAAGTAAATGAAAGAAACTGAAAGACAGGCATTGCTCAGTTACTAGTCCATCATCATAGCTGGTTTATATTTTAGCTTGCACTAATATCATTGCTTAGTCACTAGTTTTCCACTATACCGGAATCAATAAGTTGCTTACACTTTTACATATGAATTCATCATACGTTGCTTACTCACTTGTTTTCCACTATACCGGATCCATATAATTGCTTAAACTATTACATATGAATTCATCATAAGTTGCTTACTCACTAGTTTATATTATGACAAACAGAAACAACAATCCATATTGCTAATCACTTTGCTCAGTTACTAGACCGGATTCGTTTAATAATAAATTTAGATCAAATCACTTGCCTGTCATTGGCGCGCCAAATAGGACCCCCATTGTCCATGACCACCTTTAGAAGCTCCAAGGACAATATCTTACCCCTCAATAGTATCTGATCATCCGAATGCTCCTGCGACGAGAACTTCATCGACAACTTACACAAATTCTTAAACAACAAAAATCCGTCATCCCGAATCTTACTACTACCGCCGGATTCAGCTCCATCATTGGACTCTCCATCCCCCAACTCGCGGGCATTTCCATTCTGCAATCTCCTAGGGGACGGAGCCGCCATATTGACACTATCAGGACCTCCATAACTAGCTTCCATAACCTCATTGACGAAGTTCTGGCAGAACAAAATGGAGCTCCCTTCGTTCAAATTCTTATCAGTGAATTCCAGCAGCTCGTTCACCGAAACCCTGGGAATGCTGACGTGCATAGCATCGGCCTCGACTCTGGTGAAGACAATCACCATAATCTGAGCCAAAACCGACTTAGCACAGATCTGATTGGTGCCGTTCAATCCACCAAGGTACACATTGTAACAGCTCCTCACAATGCTCACCAGAAAGTCCCCTCGGATCGCGACGAGCGGCGATCTGACGGCGGCGAGGAGGACTCTGAGCACGGCGAGCTCGATGGCGTCGTCGCCGAGGCCGCCGGTCTTGCAGACGGAGTCGATGAGGCGGAAGAGGACGAATTTGGGGGCGGCGGAGTGGATCTCGCCGCGGAAGAGGCCGAGGGAGAAGAGCTTGAAGGCGCAGTCGAGGGCGGGCTCGACGACCTTGGGGTGGGCGGAGTCGACGGCGAGGAGGAGAGGGGCGAGGACGGACTCGGCGTCGGGGAAGAGGAAGCCGACGACGGGGGAGTTGGGGTCGTTGAGAGGGGAGTCGGAGAGGGAGTCGAGTTTGTCGAGGGCGGATTTGGAGGCGGAGACCAAATGCGAGTGCTTCCGCCACGCCGCGTTCTTGATGATTTTGTCGAGGGAAGGGCCGAGGATGCGGCCGGCGCGTGAAACCCCGCCTAGGTTTTGAGAGGCCGACATTGACGGATCCGGAGGAGGATTATCCGCCGCCGCGTCGGTGGTGCATTTGAGATTTGACGATTTTCGGAAATTTCTAACAGGGAAGGAGGACTGTGTGTGATGGTTTTTTTTTTTTTTTGTCTCTGTGGCCTTTGCGTATACTGACAGGGAGCTAGCGGCTACGTATATCTTTGACCCGAAGTAATGAAATACTCTACGTTTTTTATATGGATTATTATTTCCTTTTCTAATTTTGTCTTTGGGTCAAAATGGATAATAATAATTTTAATATTTATATCTTTTGTTGGTTTCTATTTTGGTTATTAACTATTATCACAAAGGGAGATCGAAAGGGTTTACGAGTTAGGTTCTGCTTGATCCTAATCGGTATGGGTGTAAAAATGGATTTTGATTTTGAAACAACTTATTAGTTTGAACAAGAGACGTGATCAAATAAATTATATATATGCGATGGGGTTGATGTGGCGACTGTGAGATTGGTAGAGAGGATACTCGCAAGGAGAGGTCGGTGACCGTATGATTTATTAGGAGGAACTGAAATGCTATGACATTGGACTCGGGCGGAGGGAAATAGGGTATGGCGTGTAGTATGTTGTTGGGGTTCTCTCACTGAGAGGGGTATATATGACTATCGTCTTCCCAAAAAAGACTGGTTTGGTTAGCAACATCCAAACGTAATGAGGCCTTCCGCACTTCAAACCGTCGCCACATTCAGCTCTCTACCCAAAACCTTCACAAGCTTTGATGCACACCCTCAGTCTCAATATCTGCATCTTCCAAAACCCAAGAGATATTCATTGATAATAACAATGAGAGACAGAAGCAAGAACCCAAGGCCTTTGCAAAAGGGAAGGAATCTCAGCATCGAAGCCATTCAGACCATTCAAGCGTTGAAGAGAGCCCAGAAAAACGAGAGTCTTATGGAGCAAGTCTTCAATTCCAAGTTCAGGCGCTTATTGAAGCTCGACATGATGGCCGTACTCAAAGACCTTCTACGCCAAAATGAGTGCTTCTTGGCCCTCAAGGTTTCCTCTTTACAATCTTATTTCATTTCATAGCTTTCAATCCGTGTTTCCATTCATTTATCTAAAAAGTTGACTTGTGTACTATTTGGTTGCTTGAATTAAATTAGATTATGAATTGGGTACCCAAAGGTTTGCATATGACTTGTTTTTCCATCTGTTTCCTTTGCTTGTTTTGTGATGCTTTTTCCTTAAGAGTATTTATTGTTGTTGTTCTTGTGATTTCTGTGAACTATATGATGGACATACTGTTCTTGCATTGATATTGTTTATGCGTTGTTTCTTACAGGTTTTTGAAGACATTAGAAAGGAATACTGGTATAAGCCACAGGTTTTGCTTTATGCTGATATGATCAAGGTAATGGCTAAAAATGAATTGTCTGAACAAGTCGAACTTCTTTGCTTGTGCTTGAAAAAAGAAGCTAATTTACAGCCTGACATTGAGGGCTTTAACGCTCTGTTGACAGCATTAATAAGTTTTAACCTCCCTAATCTTGCAATGGAGTGCTATTACTTGATGAAAGGGGTAGGGTGTGAACCAGATAGGTCATCCTTTAGAATGCTTATAAAAGGTCTAGAGTCGATGGGAGAGACAGGTCCTTTAGGTATTGTAAGGCAGGATGCTCAAAATTTGTATGGTGAGTCTCTGGAGTTTCTAGAGGAGAATGAAGAAATGGCAGCGAGTCAGTGATGACTCAATTGGATAAGATCATATGATATTGCCTTGCAAGGAATTGTATCAAAATCTGGTCATGATGGGTAAATATATTGACTTCATCTCCCATAGGATAAACTGCGACTGAGACTCAAGTTCTTGGTAAGACTTAGTTGGTTGGAGAAGTATTGCCTAGCCTAAAAGTTGGGAACAGATCAACTTAGTTCTTTGTAAGACTTAAATACTTTGTGAGTTGGTTCTTATTAGTCTGAGTTCTCATTCACTCAAGAAAATATTTTGGTCACTTTTGGCTATATAATAGAATCATGATTTAACTTGCCATTGCACACTCTCTTTTCCACACGCAACCCATTTGACTCTTTATCAACTTCTTGTCACCACTTATAGCCTGAAAGTTGTAATGCTTTACATCAGTATCAACCGCTGTATATGTGCTAACAAACATGCAACAGATACAGGAATAACTAATTGCTGTACAGCTTTTATGATTATCAGCCACTTCCTTTTATCTTATCTGATCTTTTATATGATATTCCGGTTTAGGCTAATTTCTGTCTACTAAGAACCTTTTTCTGTTTTAGGATTTGTATATTGAATTGTCTTACCGTAACAATTCTTAGAAAATGGCTGCATAGCAGAAGTGATGAAATTAAATTTTACTATTTCAAAGACGAGGTTCGCTCGTATCGTTTCATTTTTAATCTAAAGTCAATAGACTACCACGACAATACACCAATGATAGTGCTTCTTTGAGGACTGAGGCGCATATAGTGCATGTCCCTATTTTTCTTTCATTTTTCTTGATATTCCCCATTTTTCAATGAGTTGCATATATATCCTCATTTTGCTTTCATACACTATCACTATTGTGGGTTCAAAAATGTGTAGGAAGTTGGTTATGGGTATTCTATCATGTTAAACCCTAAATTCAATATCGTTACCCTTCTTTAGTTGTTCATTAACAACTTATGCGGGTGTGCAGGCTCTGAAACCAATGCTGTAAAACTTTGCTAACCAGGATCGTAGTCAGGATCTTCTTTTTCTTCCAAAACTATAATTATTTTCCACCAGGAAATGATAAGCGTTCTCCAGCCTGGTGATTCGGCTGTAAATCTCCATGTTTTGGAAGATGATCCCAACTATGATCAAAGTTCTGCTGCATCGTTCTCAGGGCCTGTAGACCCAAACCCCATCCCAACCGGTCGTCGGAGAAGCCGATGCACAGTTTCGTATGCGTCGGAGAACAATGCTTTTGGTAATAGTATGAGACCTCTAAACAAATCAATTATAAGGAAGCTGAAGACCATGTCACTGAGATGCCCAAAAGTACCAGCTGGTACTGATGTCAACACAAATGCAGCTGATATAAAGGGCTGAATAATAGTCTGAAAGTGTTTGCGTTATGCATCTGTCTCTAGCTTCAGCAGGTCTGGATGAATTATCAATGTTATTTAGTATGAAAATTGTCAATAAAATATTACACAGAACATTTTCTCTGAATTCCTCTCGTGTACACCAAAGTCTTTCTGCTACTTCTTTTTTCGATTTTTCTGAGGTTTTATCCTTTTCCTTGTGAATACACTGCAGTTTGACATGTTCAGTCATCTTCTGGTTTTTCTTGGTGATTTTTGATACAATTTTTGACCCTTGGATAAATGATACTCTAGCTCATTTTTGAAAATCCATTGTTGAGTTCCAGAATGGGGTAACTTTTACCTGTAGAAGCAATATCTGGTAAGCCATCTCCAAGAACAACATATACAGTTAAACACAAACCAAATACAACCAGTAAAAGTCAGAATATAAACAAGAATGCAGTAGCATCACTTTAAATAATTACATGTTCCATCAAGTATTACACGTCCTAATCCTCCTATCATCACGAGACAAAACTGGGACCTCGTATTCCCATTCTTTTCAACTTGCTTCTACAATTTTCCTTCTTTTTGACCGCCACCTAAACTTTTAAGGATAGCAGAAAAATTAATATGACAAGGACTCGTGACCAGGAGCAGCGTTCTGTTCTTCAATGGCATCAATGCATATGATTTCTAATCCCATACTAGAACTGCTTCCCTTCAAATGTCTGACCAAATTGCCATTTTGATGGAGCAACATTGTAAGATGCGAGCGTTTTTCCGCTACTGACTGTTACCTCGAAAGAAAGAGGCTGCCCTTGAAGATTGACATTGCTTTGCCAATTCTGTCCCCAGTTTCTAGTCATCGGTATCCACCCTGTTTTCGAACCCTTCACCTTCACAGCAACCACTTCCCCTTCCGAACCTACATTGGTAATCAGGACTTCATAGAAGTGCGAACTTCCACTCATAGTGAACCGTAGTCCTCCAGTTCTCTCACACTTCACCCTGCACAGGAAATCCAGACCTTTTTGCTTAGTGGAAGCAATTAAAACCAGAACAAAGAACAGATAATTGTGAGCAGCAGATCTCTTTTACCTCCTATACTGAACTGGCACAATATCAGCCTTTTTCTTTGCAATTTCAGCAAATGCTGCCTCTGACATCTCAAAATGTTCTTTGGGGAAATTGCACCAGCCACCATAATCCGCCGAAAGCCCAAAATTCGGAGGACAGAAATCGGTAGCAGTGAGTATTATAGAGGGGCTCCCTTGCAGGCACCATAAGATGTGGTCAACACATCTCAGCTCATAACAAGCACCACAAGTACTTCCTCTGTTGAACAAAATCCCGCTCAGCCCAGCACTGTATTTCCCATAGCTAATCTTGTGAAGGTCACCATAACCACAAGCACCTTCTGCAAGAAAATAAACAACAAACTGTAAGAACCTACCAATAGAGTGAGAATATGGAAACATAGAGCTGCTTTAAGCAGTCAAAAACTTGTAAATCTTGCAAACCCTTAAGCACCCATACTAAAGTCAAATGCTTTAAACATGGAATATCCAAAATCTCATAGTCCTTTAAGTACCGCAAATTCATAACAGACCTCGAGAATCCTCTAATGAAATTCGAAACCTGTAAACATGAAGTAACATCATATAGGCAAAAGCCTGAAACTTCTGCAAATTCTACCTTAAAATAGACCCCCATTAAGCATTATGTAGTCAAAATATAGAAAAATTGCATACAATAGGCTTTGAGAACCCATTATGAAGTCAAAAGCTTGAAACTTTTGCAAACTTGTTTAGACTAGAAGCAAGAAGAGTACCAGTAATGATAGACCCATCTGTTTCTTTGGAGTAAGTTGCAGTAGCAGTCTTCCAATCTTCATCTTGGGCAAGAATGCTGCTGCACAGATGCAATAAGACCAAGCAGAGAAGAACTGTGGCTTGAAGGGCTCCCATTTGAGACCTCAAGACCTCTCAGTGAGAGGTATAGTGTGTAAACTTGAACTGGGTTCCTTTGAGGGTGAAGAAAGAAAGCTTTCACCTTTCTGTGTCAGATGACCAGAATCTCCTTACTTAGATGAAGCTAGGCTAGAACTGAAGCTCTAATGGAAAAGATGAAACACTTTGACAAAGGGGGTGCCTACAATGGGCTTCCATGGTTCACACTGGAGGGCACATTCTCCGAGGGCGAGATTAGAGGGGTGTGTTGGTCTCTGTAACTCTAAAAGATGGATGCTTTATTTCTTTTATTTCTTTCTAGCGGCGAATGGAGACTCGGAAAATCTGAAAAGGGGGCTTTGGCGCCTGCATTTGTCTACGCTTTGAGCCTTTGTATTGTAGTGATGGACAGAGATACGGAAAGCTCGAAAGATAACAAGTATTTTTTTTTTTGGTCGTATTGAAATATATTTTGTTTTTGGGATCTTGGAACAAATATATTGAAGACAAAAGCAAATATTCGAAAATTGTAAGTATCTTTCTTGTTGTTGTAATACGTGACTTTATGTAAATATTCGAAGTTTCTTGTATGTACTAAGGTATAAGTGAATCGAACACTTAATATCCAATCTCAAGCTTTTATTTTATTTAGTCATTCATGTGACACTATAATGTACATATGCGGAGGCCGTCAACAAAACTGAAAGCCAAAAAACTTGTCTTATTATTTCAAACACAAGAGGTGAGGACTTGAGGTCGAAAAACTTATGCGCGTTTAATCTGATTGAAGCAAAAATGAAAAGACTAGAGGAAGAAATTGACGACTTCCATTCTTCATTCTATCTTTGCATCTCCAATCAGGTGACTTTTACATTAGTGGTGAAAGTGCACCTTGTTGTGTGGAATCCGCTCCCAATACCATAAATAAATATCTGCATTTGTCACACAATTGCTATGATTTTTACAATTCTATCACATAATGGATCATATTTTACCTCACTGGCTGTGCTTATGATGATGACGAATTTATCCAAATTTAGTTTTGTAGTCCATGACATCTTCGAGCAAAAATTAATTGTATCAGGTCTTTAAAGCAGATGAACCTCAGCTTAAAAGTCTTGGAATTGCTATCAAATACTGTGTCCTTGCTATGATGTTTTTGCATCATCACCTTCATAACGGTTTGAAGGATGGTATTTTACTTATTCCAGATACTGCCTAATTTACTGCAATTTTGGTATCTGGAATCAGATCCTATGTTACTAACGTTATCTTTTACCTCTTAAATGTTTTGATACCGTCTAGACGACCTGTCGTTTTGAAATATGATATGTTTCATCCTCCGTTTGATGACATATCTTATGATTCTCCTTTAAGAGGGTACCCGGGGTGAGGCTGTTTTTTAAACGGCGAATCACTGGATTTTAATTCATGTAAAAAGGTAAAAGCTATTACATATCTTCCACTACTATATATAGATAGACAAAAAATAGTCAGGAAAAACCCATAATGATACATAGGATAGAATTACTCGTTGATCGTATTCTCAATCACTTATCTAAAGTGAATCTATTACTAACCGATAATGGCAAAACACAATAATGTCCTATTCTAAATAATCCTTGCATGAAAAAGGGTATAGAAACCCAATAAATCCCACCAAACCCTAAACTACAAGAGATTGAAGGAAATAAAGGAAATAAACTAGATAAAAAGATTCATATTTCATTGATAACCCAAAATGGGAATACATCATCTAACTTATACAAGAATGGAACTGCAGTTTACAACTTGTGAAGACAGCCACGTGTCGGTAACGACAGTGATAAGAGATTGGGCATGTTACTGGACTTGTAGGATGGGCTAGGTTACAGAAGTGATCCTAACAGTTGTAGTCATTAAAACAGTTGCGCAGAAATCAGACAAATCAACGCCGGTCGGCACCGCACCAAACTTGACCACCAAATCCAATTACGCTTTATCATAAGCGGCAGCGGCCGTGCCAAATCCGGCCATGGCCATGCTCTAGCCGTGCCGCCATTGAAAAAAAAAATTGAAAGATTGTTGCAACCTAATCGCATCATCACCTTCAAGAGATGAATGAAAAACCATCTTAGCACTGCAGATGGACGAATTCGAACGCAAGATCGTCGTAGAAGAACGACAATGGAAGGCCATAAGAGCATGGCGGAGACCAAAGCAGATCGCCATAGTTGGCTTGCAGCGCCCTCGTGGCTAGGGTTTTGGAGAAAACCTATAGCGATAGAGTTTTTGTGCCCGCAGTGGGGATCATTCACTATTGATGTCATTTTTTGTTTGTTTTTTGTTTTGTTTTTTTCCTTTTTCATAGTTGTAACTTTATGGTGCTAAATTGCTAATAAGCCTATACCAACATTTGATACAACTAGGTGAGTTTTGTCGTAATATGTGCATTGTGTGTCTCTTGTCTGTCTTTGCAAGCCAACTAGATGTTTGCATTAAACCTCCTACTATATAACTCAAGTCTACGACTCTGCAACTTTTATAGTTAAGCCTGGCCTAATAAGATATCAAAGGCACTAAATTAAAGTCCAAAACCACCCCATTCAGTCATTCACTAGGCAGATTACTGTTAAAGCCCAATAGCAGTATAGCACATTCAGAAAACCAAGCAAGAATGAGTAAAAGAGTGAATGAAAAGTTTTTGAACTTCTTAAATAGCACATTCAGAAAACCAAGCAAGATTACTGGTTGAAGCTATATATGCACCCAATCAGCAATGGGGTTTATATTGTGGGATGTAGTGAATAAGTGAGATGAGCTTATGTGATAGTGGTTGGGTACATATAGCTTCACTCCGATATAAGTATCAGTGTGAGCAGTGTTTTACTTCTGTTCTTCAATATTCCAACATTTGATGCAGGCAGCCATCTACGTCTCCATGAATATTGATACAGATAAGTGATTGGATGGTGGACCTGAGTTCAAACAGTTAAGCCACTACCAACCAATCTTGTTTAAGCACGGCCATACTCAAGCACAGGAATGGAAGAGCACGCCGTTATAATGAGCATCCCCTATGTGCTCGACTTCCCTTTCTCTAAACCTTGGCCTTTAAAATACGAAGTTATAAACACAAACATGCTAGAAAGGAAGTAAGAATGAGCAAAGGAGGAAAACAAAAAGTTCTTAGTTTATAAAACCAATAATCTGTGAGGTTTTGTTTTACTTCTATTCTTCAAAACTTCCAACAGTCATGGAAATTTATGACACTCATACTATGATATCTTTCAAAGGAACAATGCAGCTTGTTGGGGTGCTATTGCCTTTCTCCCGGATAACGATTGAATTGTGGTCATCACCGCCATTGCTGTTATTAAGGGTGTTATTGCTGATGGTCTTGGGAGAGTGATACAGATTGAATGTTGCTTGATCCAGAGTTCCTTCTCTGTAGACAAACACACTGTCATCTTCTTCCATTTTTCGCCACTTCCTGTTTCGGTCTTTAATTCGATGGAGATCATGGAGTGGCATTCCTCTGAAATATACCAAGTACAGAGTAAAATCAAAAGCTCATTCAGTTAAAAAGCCCTCAGAATCCAATGTTTAGTGTTAGTAGCTTTTCAGATAAAAGCATACAATATGTTATCTTGCTTTCTATGTCAGTAAAGATGTACCCAAGAACAACAAGGTTGATAGATGTACCATGTATATAGATAGATTTGTGAAGATTAATTAAATCTAGAGCCTACCTGACCTCTGCAGATTATTTCAGACTTATTAGACTAATCAATTTTAAAATGACATTACTCCCAATTTTCCAGAAATCAGAGTATCTTTGCAGTTTATTTGTTTCTTTAAAAAAATGTATACCTAATTAAAAAAAAAAAAAAAAAAAAAACGAGGAAGGGCAACACAGAGGAGATGGTTCATATTTATTTTGAAAGGAAAAAGAAAAGAACAAGTAACACCACTTGAACATGAAAAAAAATATGAATCGCATCATACATTGTGTATTTGACTGATTAGGTTAACACACGAAAAACTGATAGGCTTATTAATGACATCATATCTTACACAAACAATAATAGTAGAACATAACCGTTACAATCACTAAACGAGAAACCATGAAACTCGTTTATTAAATACGTTTGCTTATTAGATAAGATGCACAATCTAGTTATTAATATGAACACAAACACGATCATTTCCATCTCCACATACCAATCACATTACCATGTTACGAATTAGTTACACCAAGCAAGCTCTCACAGATTTTTCAAACCTGTAATTCAATAAAGAACAACGGCTTTTGAAGTTTTCTTTCTTTAAATCTTGCATTTTGATCCAAAGAATGAACCTTGCTTAGTATACAGTATAAAGTGTATTTCATAACTTTGGCCATTTGGGCACTCAAAATATTGGTGCGACTTGGTCTAGCAAGGGACTATGGTCCAAAATTGCCACATTCGCCACACATGTTTTTGTCATACAATGACAAATAACCCACCCACCCCTATTAATCCAGCAAACAAAATTGAAAAATAAGCATAACAACTTGATCAAGCAACCTAATCAGAACGATTATCACTAATAAAATTGACCGGAATGATCAGATAACAACAACAAACAGAGCAAAAAACCCAAAACCCTCAAACAATAAAACAAACAAAAATAACATAATCGGGAAAAGCAAAACCCAGAAATGAAGAAACAGAGGTAGCTCGGTACCTAATATGGAAGAGATCGGAGATGTCGCACATCTCGAGGTAGAAATTAACGGCCTCGAGGAAAGCCCGGTATGAGTAGATGTGGAGCCCATCGATTCTCGGGTACGGCAGCCTCGGCCTCGGCTGCATCAGCGGCTCATTCGCCGCACCCCACTTGCTCCTCCACCCACCGGCGGCGCAGAACACGTACTCCTTCCACATGACCGCCGAGTTCGGCACCGTCGCCGCCGCCGGCCTACCCACAAACCCCAAGGTGGCCATGATGGGCTCCAACTCGTCGTGGGTCATAATGGGTTTGAAGGTCCGGGTGTACCACAGCGCCAGCTTGCGCATAGAGCCCTTCATGTAGTCCTCCGCCATGAGAGAGAAGAAAAGAGAGAGAGTGTGTGAGATTCTGGTGAGAGCGACAGAGACGAAGACTGTTGGATTTGTGGGGATTCGGTCAAAGAGTCTTACGTGGTTGGGGGTTTAAATAGGGTTTTGGGGAAAATATATGGAAAGGGTTTTAGTGACTTAACACCCAAGTTGCGGGAATGACGGAGGTGACCGGTCGTCGGTTTTGGGTAGGGGGGATTTGGAAAGCTGCGAAAATGAAATGAAATCTAGCTTTTTTGCAGTGTGGGGGGGGATTCTGAATTTCTGATGGGATTTTGAGGCGGTGGGGGTGGGATTTGGATGAGTCATGGGACATGAGTCACAGCGTGAATGGTGTTTTGGTGGACTTGTTTATTGGTGGTTACCGTTTTTAGGGGGTGGCTGTGTGACTGCACGTAGGAATTTTGCCAAATCGGTGAGGTAGATGAGAGTACAATATGAAGATAGTAAAAGGGACTAATGATTCGAATGTTTAAAGGATGTGGTATTGATATCCTATTGGATTTGGATTCCGTTTGCTCTACCAATGGACTTGTGGCTCTTACGGTGGTTTTCAAACTTGCCTCGGCCGCTTTTTATTGTGTTTCTTAGCGTTTCAATGATATCTTTGTTGTCGTTGTTGTTGTTGTTGCCTTATATGAAGGTCTCGAATAATTAGTTTGGGTGTCATTGCATTTCATTAGGGTTTTTTAAGTCAATGGACTTTGACAAATATTCTTCGTGCGTTTTTTCGCCAAGAGCATTGGAAAAGTTATCAAAACAAACTATAATTAAATAGACACAGCTGTTTCGAATATCATAACGAGGAGGATCGACATTGACCACCAATTTTTAAGAGTACTATTCGGCGCTTCAAAGGATCGACAGTGGGAAATGGTACCGCAACTGTCGGCCACGACGCCTCCGCCCCTAGTGGAAGGGTGGAGGTCGTGGCTCCTCATAGGAAAAGGGGGAGGCCGCTTGGTTCGGTTGATGTTCGTCCAAGGAAGAAACAGACAGACAAGGCACAACCCAATCATTTGATCATCGATGTTGAGGATCTTTCTCATGAGAATATCTCTGATATAGTTATGTCCATGAATCAATGTTGTTATCTATGGGGAACGCCTTAGGATCAACATTGATATCAGAGAACAAAGAAATTTCAATGTATTATAAGAACACTTATGAATCCAGGTAGAATTAGATTTTCTAGCAAAGAGAAAGGTTTTTGTCCCGGTAGTGCTAACCCCGCAAAATGTAAAGCTTGTTGGACATAAATCGGTCTTTGTTAGAAAGCGTAACGAGAAGTGTTAGTACATAGCCAAAATACTTGGCCAAGCCGAGAATGTGACACCATTACCCGGTCGCCAGAGATCATTCCGGGCAAGACAGCACCGGCGAGCCCTTCACGGGTACCCAGAGGGCGAAGGTCCGACAGCAATCCACCTGTCAGATCCGCTCTGCAGCGGCAAAACACCCCCCCAAAGGGGAGGTGCTGCAGAGGACCACAAACAGTCCCACATCGAGGACTGAGGCCGCAGCGCCTAACATTGGCCTATAAAACAGGCACAAACTCCCACAAGAGGTAAGTCCACAAAAACTCCTTCTAAACACTCCCCGTACTCGGCAAGTAGCAACTAAGCGCTAACTTAAACATCAGAGAGTCGAAGACTGGGCCACCCCAGTCCCGACTCCTGACGCATCGCTACTTGTGCAGGTGCAAGACTCGGTTCCAAGAATTCGACCTCCCATTCCTTGACCTCGGGACAAGTAGAAACAATTGGCGCTAGGAGGAGGGCTCGAACCTCCGACCTTGTGGAACTCGCGTTTAGCTCAACCTCGTGGAACTCGCGTTTAACTCGAAATAATGGACACCGCAGATGACCCCAATGACCCTGGCACTCAGATAGAGAAACTGGCACTCAGATAGAGAAAGAACTTTTCCAATCTGGAGATGCATCCCTTCCCCAAACCAGCAATGCAACCTCTATTAACCATCCCGACCCCGCCACCGCCCTCGAAATTCTAAGGCGCGACTTCCATTCGTTCCGCGAGCAAGCGGCCAGAGAAAGGGCGGAGGCTGAAGCATACCGGGTACGCATTGTCGAGTTAGAGAAGGAACAATTCTTGCTCCGCACCACGTTAGACAATCGTAACGTGTACAATGACAGCTTAGACCGCGCGGCACGGGTCGCTGGTACCCCAGATCCCGCAACTACATCTTTCCCTAACCAAGGCCCAAGAAGTTCCGTGATCCCGGGAGGCCCTAACCAGATCGTCCACTTCACCCACCCACTTACAAATCCATCTTTTCCACTACCAACCCCTCAACCATCTACAATCCCCACCCTCTTGCTAAATCAACTGGACCCATCTGCTCCGCCTGCCCCCACTCCTACCCGTGCCAACGCCTCCAACCCACCTCTCGACATGCAAACCCGCCTACTGCTCCAGCTCAGCCAATTTGTCACTCGGTTGGCTTTGCGGATTGACGGGGTCGAGAGTCGTGGGAACCCGCTGTAAACATGAAAATATCTGCAACAAATAACAGAACAACACGTGTACAAAGAATAATTTAATTTAATCAAATGCGAATGCGGGTTACAATCTTTGTGAACTCCTCTGATTCTATCTCCGAAATATATGTTTAACTCAAGGGTGACAAGCACTTGTTCTTGAAGGTTACGCGGGGTTAATCACGTAACATGTATTTGTGATTTGGATTTAGGTTTAGTGAAGAACTGGCTATCTGGGGAGCTTGATAGTTCTTCAAGGATCTAGCGAAGAACTGGCTGTTTAAGGAGCTTGATAGTTCTTCAAGGGTTTAGGGGAGACTTCTGAGCTCGCGGAGGGATTTCTCTCTCTCTAGTTCGTTGCTTCTCTTCTATGCTCTTCTTGGTTTTTTTGCTCCCCTCCTCTTGGTATGAGAGGGGGTATTTATAGTGTTAACATGCCTCCACTTAAGGCAAGTAATCAAGATTCTGAATCAATAATATTTCCTTAATCGAATCAATGAATCTTGACTGATTGATCTACTTGCCGATTTTAACATAATCAAATCAATCAAATCTTGAGATTTAGATATGCCCAGATCGCTTTTGGATTGAATGTCCCGTTTTGGACAAGATCTTTAGTAAGGGGCGAGGTATCTCACGGACATGGAAAGTATCCCGCGAGGAGGCTTGATCTCCAAGTGAACCGTGATTTCCAATCCCTGCATGCATGCGAACTCTGTCGTCTAGCTACTTCGTGAATTTCCCAACGCCGAGCCAACTCGCCTCGCCTTCGCGTGAAACTACGCATGCGAAGTCAATCCACCTCGCCTTCATGCGCGCGGAGTCATTCCGCCTCACTACTGTTTAAGTCTACGCGAAGTGAAGTCCAGTTCGCCTCGCCTTCATTTATCTCTACACGAAGTCATTTCACCTCGCCACTGTTTAAGTCTACGCGAAGTGAAGTCCAGTTTGCCTCGCCTTCATTTATCTCTACACGAAGTCATTTCACCTCGCCCCTGTTTAGGTCTACGCGAAGTGAAGTCCAGTTCGCCTCGCCTTCATTTATCTCTACACGAAGTCATTTCACCTCGCCACTGTTTACGTCTATGCGAAGTGAAGTCGAGTTCGCCTCGCCTTCATTTATCTCTACACGAAGTCATTTCACCTCCCCACTGTTTAGGTCTACGCGAAGTGAAGTCGAGTTCGCCTCGCCTTCATTTATCTCTACACGAAGTCATTTCACCTCGCCACTGTTTAGGTCTACGCGAAGTGAAGTCGAGTTCGCCTCGCCTTCATTTATCTCTACACGAAGTCATTTCACCTCGCCACTGTTTACGTCTACGTGAAGTGAAGTCTAGTTCGCCTCGCGAAGTCTAGTTCGCCTGGCGGAGTCTATTTCGCCTCACGAAGTCTAGTTCGCCTGGCAAAGTTTAGTTCGCCTCAGGAAATTCAGCGTTCCTCGCGAAGTCTACTCTCTAGCTCGCCTGACCGCTGGCGAACCATCACCAGTTATTTTTGGGGATGTCTGATTAATTGATATCTGATCATCAATCGACACTTGATAATTGATTTCAATCGGGATTCAAGGTTTTGTTGTCGGCCGACCATTTCCACGTTGCCACGTGTTATTTCTGGCGGTTTTCCAATGTTGTTGACTCACATGCCACATATTTACTTGGATTATTCAACGACTATTATTATCGTTAAATTTTATATGTCTACAAATGCCCCCACTTCAATGTGCGTCGTAGCCTTGGTGTCGTCATGTGCCAGAGGCGTGACTTGAAGTCTATGTTTAATGGGTTTGTGGTAATTCCTGAATTGATTAGGATTCCTAATTTTGTAAGGATTCCCCATCTTCTTGTAGAAATTCCTCGAATTTATAGGATACCCAATTTTGTAGGGATTCCTTAATTCGCAAGGATTCCTACGAATTTGATTTGGTAAAGTTTCCAAGCAGTGGGCGGAAACCTTTGATGTATTCCTTTCTTGATTTGCTTGATTCTCCATACTTTTCCAGTTTCAATGAGGAAAGATTGCACTATAAATTAGAGCTTCCGGTTGAACATTATTCATCACAAAGTTACAACCATCTCGTTGTGAGATCAACAATATACTCTCTCTCTCCTTTTAATTTGATTGCTCTGGTGCGAAGTTATATGATTCGCTGATCCGTCTCTTTTTTTTTTTTTTTTTTAGGTCACGAGGTACTTTTGAGTTATCCATCTTTAGTGACAGCAGGATCCTTACTCGGCGAGGAGCGGCAGAAGTTCAAGGCAGCGAGGCGCAACAGAATCTTAAGGCAGCGAAGCGCAATTTTCCAACAAGTAGACGTGCACCACCTCGCATGGCTTTTTTCAAAAGTTTCAAGAAAGGCACAATCACCATCCTTGAAGATATTAATGACGTTCAAAGTGATGGCACCACTTTATATACCTATCCTTCATTGACTGGGCCGCATTCTCTTGAGTCTCCCCAATATGATGGTTCGGGTCATATTCCTCAGTGGACTTTCCAACAATCGCGTCAGCTAGCCACCTTTCAATCAGTCAAATCCACCAGCGAGAAGCAAAGCGCAGACATATTGATGTTGAAGTCCGCCCATCATGACCATAGCGTTCCTCAAACACCGTTCGTGCTTCTTAGCGACCGTATGTGCAATGGTTCAGTGCAATGGAGAGGATTTTGTGCTAACGGAGCCTTCTCTTACACAGAACGTTACTGGGAGTGGTTAGAAGACATCCTGAGCCGAAGCGGAGATCTTATCCACAAAACTGGCCTCTACCGAGCGGTGTTTGCATCGCTCTTCAGCTATGATCGTGTTGCGCCTGTGATGCGAGCCTTCTGTGAGTTTTGGTGCCCTGGCACGAATACTCTTCCTACCTCATGTGGAGAGATGTCTATCTCTTTGAGGGACTTGACATATATTTGTGGCTTGCCCATAATTGGAAGGTTCTACGACGAAGTTGTTCCATCTATTGAAGAATTTGCAGCCAAGGGTAAGGGCGGTGAGCCAATCCTTCCCAAGAGTTGCAAATTCTTATTTCTCGCGTACCACAAGCTTTGCGATAAAGGGCAAAAAGTGAAGATTGCATCATGGATCCAGTACTGGTACAAAGGAAGTTTGAGATACAAGAGGCCGCCCGCCAAGAGTGTACGGAACAAGAAAGGTGCACCTCAGAATACGTACAACCTATCTGGTGAAATCCGTGAGGTTCAAGCTCGAACTGATGATGACTCCGCACCGTTTGATGATTTGGGCGTGGATGACGAAGACATAGAGTCTACTTACTTGGAGGCATTTTACGCGTGCTGGTTGTGTCTATTTGTCTTTCATGTGGACGATACAGGCTTGATCCGACCTAGCGTGTTTAAAATTGCCAGCAAAATGTCCTAAGGCTATCAATTCTGTCTAGCTGTACCTGTGTTGGCCAATATTTACCAAGGCTTGAACGAGATTTCTGCTTCCAAAGACCCAGGAAACTGTTCGGCTACATTGCCCTTTCACTATGTATATACGTGGTTGGCAGAGTATTTCGGCACCTATTTTTATTCTCCTCTTCCTGACGACTTTAAACCACGCATGGTTCACTTTTCAGGGGCATTTTCGGCCAAGCATTTTGGAGACGCACAAGCTCGTTCTTTATTCAATGCATGTGGCAATGTAGAGATGGACATCTTAGCCATAGTCTCTAAAGAACGCAAAATGATCGTTGATCGTGCGAATGTTAACCGTTCAGACATTGTCTATCTTACCTGCCTTCGATCCGGATTTCTTACCCTTAGGCAGGGCAACCGGCGAGTCATTCAACCTTACAGTCCTTACTGCTTCAGCCGTCAGTTCGGCTATGTTCAAGATGTGCCAGGAAGCCTTCAAAAGGACACTCGGACAGGCGCATTGTCCTTGACGTACTGGCATTGGGAAAGTTTTACTAAACGTGAGACAGGGAGCACACTGATGTTGCCGCCTGAGAACGCTCTAAAAGAGTACATGGTGACTCGTGATTATGTTGAATGGTGGTCCAAAGTATATTGTTCCGTGCCCAAGATGACTATAGCGACAATGCCTATTGTTGGGTCGCCTCACAAGCTTCTAAAAGCGCAGGAAGACAAGATCATTGCTCGCGCGGTACTGCCCTGCCAGAAAGTGATTCCCCGCGAAATACCGTCTGGACAGAAGGTTGTTCCCCGCGAGATGCCATCTCGTCAGAGAGTGGTACGTTGCGAGATGCCGTCTCGACAGAGAGTGGTGTCTTGCGAGATGCTGTCTCGCCAAAGAGTAGTTTTCCTCGAGGTGCCATCTTGCCAGAGAGTGGTTCCCCGCGAGATTGAACCTGACAATAATCCTCACGCATCGTCTGTCAAGGCGTTGCCCCCAAGCAGAAATTCTTTGAATGAACCGCACCAAGCTTTAGAAGGTCATGGGGATTCATCTGATCATCAACTCACCAGGAGTCACCTTAAATTAAAGGGGACCAACATGCAAGCAAAAAGACTTAGTGGAAGTAGCAACAGTTCTAAAGATGTGAACTTTAAGCGTCGAAGGATTGAACCCGACCTTGGCTCTGTTTATTTCAATCCTGACGATGAGTTTCTCCTTAACCGCAATTTTCTTGGCGAAGTCCCGGGTCCCTCGCAACAAACTCCCAATCGTGTTGAGGTATGTTCGCCACCATCACCACGCATCTTTTTTTTCTTAACATTATATGCATGATCTGAACTCATTTTCTTTACCTTCAGATAGAAAGACTCCCACCTTTTGAAGATGAAGCTTGTTCGAGGGAGGTTTGCATCCTCTCAACATAACCAATGAAGACTGACTCGTTTCACGAAGATGATGCATGCGAACTCTTTCTAAAAAGAAAGACCTTGGCGAGATGGTGGCCGAACTTCAGTGTTATGGGTTTGATCCTTCGCCAGTGAAAGACAAGGTAGAAAACTTGATGACTTGTGCTACTCAATACAATGCGGTGAGACTTGTATGCACGCATAAAGCTACTCCAGGCACATGTGATCAATGTTTGCCTCATATGGAGGTTGAAATTGCCAAGTCGATCGAGCTTCGTTAAACTGATCTTGGTCAACGTCAAGCTGTGATTGAGTCCTTGGAGAATTTGAAGGAGAAGCAGCAGAGGTTGGAGGAGGAGATAGCCTCCCTAGATGCGAGTCTTCTACTTCATGACAAAAGGCTTGCCGATTTAGAGAAGCAGAAAGTCCAAATCAAGGAAACTCCTGAGTTGACTGTTGAAGAACTTGAGGAAGCAAAGAGGTTCCGAGATGACTTTGAAAAGCAACGCAACAGCTTCAAAGGCCTATCTTGGATGTGAAGGGCTCATTATCTTTAGTAACTTATGATTTATTCTCCTCTTTTTTTTTGCGCATGTAATAAGTCATTTTGACAATAGAACTCATTATGCAATAAAAAAAAAGATTTTTTTTTTGATGTGACTGAACTTAAGAATATAATTCTCAAGCTGCCTACGTATCCTTCCAAAGAAAGAATCAAGTCATAACGTAGTTCAAGGATGAGGATTTAGAACTCTCTTTTTTTTAGATTGTACCTTGTGCAGTTTAGGCTCATGCAGGCTAAGAGCATTTTTGTCATTTGCAGTTTAAGCTCGTGCAGACAAGGAGCCTTTATTTGTCATTCGCAGTTTATGCTCGTGCGGACAAGGAGCAGTCTTTACTTGTTTCAGGCATAGTATTTCTTCAAGAACTTGCCGTTGATTGGGCCAATTCTCAAACCGTCTTCAGCCACGATTTTATAAGCTCCATTGGTGTAGACTTCGCTGATGACATAAGGGCCATCCCACTTTGATTTGAACTTGGGACCGGTCTTGTGTGTCATGATGATGGGTCTGCGCACGGCAAGGACCAAATCACCAATTTGAAAGGATCGAGGGCGAACTCCTTTGTTGAAGGCACGCGACATCCGGGCTTGGTAGCATTCTAGATGTTGTTGCGCATCAAGCCTCTTCTCGTCTAAAGCTTCCAACTCTTGAAGTCGTAGCTTGATATTTTCTTCATTTGTGAGGCCTTCTTGCAAGGCAATCCTTAATGAGGGAATTTGCTTCTCTAATGGCAAGACGGCTTCAACACCATACACCAGGGAATAAGGTGTAGCATTTGTGGCAGTTCGATATGTCGTTCTATATGCCCATAATGCTTCGCCTATCTTCTCATGCCAATCTCTTTGTGACTTGCCGACGGTCTTCTTCAAGATGTTGCAGAGCGTTTTATTAAATGCCTCCGCCAAACCATTAGCTGGTGCATTGTACATCGACGAAAAGTGTAGCTTGAAGTGATACTTTTCGCTAAGTTTTTGTATAGCACTATTTGAGAAGTACTTGGCATTGTCCGTGATGATGCAACGTGGTACACCATACCGCTGGATGATGCATGTCTTGATGAAGTCTACAACGGTTTCTTTCTTTATCTCTTTGAGTGGTACCGCCTCCGACCACTTTGAGAAGGAATTCGTGGCTGCCAAAATGTACATGTGGCCTCCGGAAGATTTCGAGTTTATGGGTCCCACAGCATCTATGCCCCAGACATCAAACGGGTGTGAAGCGATTGTAGGATGCAATAGTTCAGGCGGTTGATGGATAAAGTTTGCGTGGAATTGACAAGCTTGACATTTCTGTGCGTACTCCATGCAATCCTTGACCATTATGGGCCAGTAGTACCCATTCGCCTTACTTGAAAATGTAATTTAGGGCCTGATTGATAAGCTCCACATATTCCGGAATGAACTTCTTCCATGGCTTTCGACGCCTCTTCTTTTCCCAAACACCTGAGGAGTAACCCGTCAAACGATCGTCGATAAAGAGTCTCCTTGTAGTAGAAAAAGCGCGGGGCTCTTCGTTTGATATCCGTCTGCTGTTTTAGATCGTTAGGCAATTTGTGATGCTCAATGTAGTCGATCAACGGATGTCTCCAATCTTCGACGTCAATAACATAGACAGAGACCACATTGGAATTTTCGCACAATGGGACGATCCCTGTTGAGACAACCCATCGTTGACAAATTGAAAGGTCCACAATCTCATCATTTGATAATGCCAAAGTTGCTGCTAGGTTAGCCAAGGCATCCGCCATCTGGTTTTCTTTCCTTGGCACATGTTCTAGTGTAACAACGTCGAAACCCGTCAAAAGTTGTGTAGCGAGACGGAAATAAGGAACCAAATCCTCTTTTCTAACTTCATAATTAGTTAGTGGTTGATCAATTACTAACTTTGAATCCCCGTACACTTCTAGATTTGCAATTTGCATTTCTAAGGCCGTTTGCAATCCCATGATGAGAGTTTGGTATTCCGCAACATTGTTGGAACACAATTCACCGAGAGTGAAGGCATATGGCAATATTTGCCTTTGTGGGGTGACGAAGACAACGCCGGCTCCCGCTCCGTCTACTCTTGAAGATCCATCAAAGAACATCTTCCAAGTGGGGAGAATTTCTGCAAGAAAGACTTCTTCATCCGGCAAGTCATCTAAAATTTCCCAATTGGCAGGGATTGGGTGATCCGCTAGAAAGTCAGCAACAACTTGGCCTTTGACTACCTTGGCAGGTACATAGACAATGTCATGTTGATTGAGGAGCAAAGCCCACTTTGCCATTCATCCTGATAAGACTGGTTTAGACATGATAAAGTTGACTGGGTCAGCTCGGGCTACTAAATGCACCGTGTAAGCTTGCATATAATGCCTCAACTTTTGGATGGAAAAGATGAGAGCGAGACATGTCTTCTCTATTGGAGAATAATTTAATTCTGCTCCTGTGAGAGTTCGACTTAAATAATATAAGGCCATCTCCCTTTTTTCCTCATTTTCTTGGGCTAGAAGCGCTCCAAGTGATCTTTCTTGAGCTGCAATGTAAAGGGTAAGAGGTTTCCCAGGAATGGGTGCACCCAACACCGGAGCGTTAGCCAAGTACTTTTTAATGCTTTCGAAAGCATTGCGACATGCTTCATCCCACACGAAAGACACATTCTTCTTCATGAGTTGACTAAAAGGTTGACATCGACCTGCGAGGTTGGAGATGAACCGCCTGATAAATGCGAGTTTTCCTTGAAGGCTTCTCAATTCTTTTAAACTTGTTGGCTCCGGCATTTCTTGAATGGCCTTAATCTTCGATTGATCTACTTCAATGCCCCGATGCTTCACAATGAATCCAAGGAACTTGCCTGAACTCACACCAAAAGCGCACTTCAATGGGTTCATTTTGAGTTGGTACTCGCGTAACCTATCGAACACTTTTCGTAAGTCTTGCAAGTGATCACTCCTTTTTCTTGACTTGACAACCAAATCATCAACATAGCATTCAACGTACTTGTGAAGCATGTCTCCAAAGACTTTCTACATGGCACGTTGGTATGTTGCACCGGCATTCTTTAATCCAAACGGCATGACTTTGTAACAGTAAATGCCTTTGGGAGTGCGAAATGCAGTTAACTCCTCGTCTTCTTGCGCCATCTTTATTTGGTTGTAGCCAGATGATCCATCCATGAAAGACAAAGCTTCATGACCTGTGGTTGCATCCACCATGAGTTCGATGATAGGCAAAGGAAAATCATCTTTCGGACATGCATCATTCAAGTCGCGAAAGTCTACGCACACATGCATTTGTCCATTCTTCTTTTCAACTGGGACAATGTTTGCGATTAATTGGGATATTGGACTTCTCTGATGAAGCCTGCAGCGATCAACTTGTCAACCTCTTCTTCAATTTGAGTTTGAACCTCCGTTCGAAAACGTCGTGTCAGTTGTTTGATGGGTCGAGCCTCCGGTTTAACAGCTAATCGATGAACTGCTACTTTAGGGTCAAGACCGGGCATTTCTGTGTAGGTCCAAGCGAAGACATCCCTGTATTCAAGCAACAAGTCATAGTACTCTTTCTCCTCTTGGGGACTTAGTGATGCGCTTACAAATATCGGTCTTGGGTCTTCCTCCGTCCCCAGATTGATTTTCTTAAGTTCATCGACCGTAGATTTCACCCCATCTTCAAGTTCTGGAGGAGCTGCCTCTACTTCATATTCGAAGCCTTCATGGTCATCCCCTTCATAAGCTTTTACCTCTGCTACGGTGATGTGATAAGCACATTGAATAACATCATCCTCATCACCGCTAGCCTCGTTGCCTTCTTTATCTTGACCAGTGAGTATGAAGGTATGTTGCCTCACTTTAAGTTGGTCAGTTGAATTCACCTCTAGCACACAACGTCTTTTCATGCGTGATGGGATGAGACTTTGGATTTCTTTATTTTCCGATTGGCCAAATTCTTTTCTTTTTCTATCTTGTTGGTCTTTAGGAGCTTGGATCCTTTCAAGTGCCGACTTTTGAGGAGTTGGCTTTATTTGTTTATTTTCTTCATTTGGCGATGACAACCTTTTGAACACAGAAGTTCGTGTAGCTGCGGTGTCAAGACGATTGAAGATGGAGCTTCGACTTATTGACTTTTCCACACGTTCAAACACCGAAACTCTGCCTATTGATTTAGTAGAAGTACTTTGAGAACTTGGGCAGATGCGATCGAACGCTGAAGTGCGAGGAACAGATTGGATTTGTGGAATCTCATCTTCTATTTCTTCGATGCTTATGTACTGCATGCTTGCCTTCTCCGCCTTTCTTCTGCCTGAGATTTTGACTGGCTTACTTGGGACAAAACCAAGACCCATTTTAACCGAATCACTTGTTTTTCCCTGTTCTCTCAACTTCTTTTGAGACTCATTGAGCTCATGTGCTTTCTTGCTGACAACTTGATCATCCTCTTTACTTGACGAACCAAAATCGAATCCAGCCTTTGCCAACAATTTGTAAGCATTGGGGTCAAACCCTTCACTTGTTCTTTTCTCAGGTAAAGGTCCGTGCTCTATCCTTCCTCGGATTGGTTTGACAAATCCCTTCAATGGTTGCTCGGTAGGAGCTTGGTCGTTTAGATTTGTCAATGGCAATATTGATGCTTCCTTCAATAATTTTATGTCCTCTTCACTCAACTTCCGAGGACTCACTTGCCACTTTGATCCTGCAAATGGAGACTCTCCTTCTTTGCGCTTGGACTTTGGCACATATCGAAGAATTTGGACAATTGGACTGGACTTGTCTGATGTCACAGTTGTGGATGGAGGCTTGTGTGACTCTTCGTTTCCCTTGTCTTTTGCTTCAACTTCTTTCCTTGTTGTCGTCATAGCCTTCCCTGTTGAGGGTACTTTGACTGGAAGAACTTCTATTACCGATTCCTCATCTGAATAGAACTTGGAATCTGCGTAGTAAGACTCAGCTTCGGTGAATGACTTGGTATCACCTATTACCGTTTTCACGCCTCCGCGGTAAAACTTGAAGCATTGATGCAAAGTTGAAGGTATGACATCATTTTCATGAATCCATGGTCGCCCCAACAATATGTTGTACGAAGTCTTTACATCAATCACGTGGAACAAAGTGTGTGACTCTAATTCACCAATAACCATGTCTAGTCGAATCATGCCTATCGCTCTTTGCTCTCCTTGGTTAAAACCTTGGATCATGAGACGACTTTTAGATAACTCATCGATGTTGATGCCGAGTCGAGACATTGTTGATTTTGGCATAATGTTCACAGCAGACCCTCCATCTACAAGCATGCGGTTTAACTTTTGCTCTCGCATGTAACCTGTCACAAAAAGAGGTCGATTGTGTGGTTTTGAACCCAATTGCAGATCTTCATCCGTGAAATGAATGGCGTCACAACATGCTACGCATGCCGCACACTCATTGATGTTTGAAGAATGCTGGTCCTCATCAAGCAACAACTGGATTAACGTACGTCTTGCCGATTTGGAAAGCCGTGACAGATTGGGGAGGCAAGATTTCGGAGGTAAGTCTTGCAATTGTCTTAGCACCTCAGTTTCTTCAACCTTCTCAGCATCTTTGGAATCACCTTCAAAGCTTGTCGTCATTGAGCTAGCTTTTAGACTCGGTCGCGCTTTGGACATGCACTTTGTTGGCGGATTTTGATTGAGGGACCTTTTTACGCAGGGAGCGAATTTCTCCTTTATACACCTTGTCTCATTCCTTGTGAGGCATTGACGACTCCCATGTGGTCGTTTATGATCTGGCTGCGAGAGTGGTGGACTTGACAACACACCTTTGCGCGCTTTTCGTCGAGTGACAAGTATCCATCCCTTGCCATCATCGCATGGAGCGGCTTTAGGAGCGAGGTCTATTTGCTGGATTGACTTTACTCCTTCTAACTTTTTATCATTGCCTGTCTCGTTCGAGTAATGGCATGGCGCTTTTACTGGCATGGAAGGTACTTGAACCGGCTCAAAAGACCCAAATGAAATGGTAGTGCAATTGACCGCAGCAACCTCGTTGACTTCTAACTTGATTCTTCCTTGTTTGGCAAGCTTCATGATCAAATCCTTCAAAACAAAGCACTTCTCAACTGGGTGGCTGACGAGGCGATGAAACTTGCAATACTTCGGATCATTGACCCGATGCATTTCTTCTGGACGTTTGCACTCTGGAAGTTCTATCACTTTGTTCTCAAGCAAATCCTCCAACATGCCTGCCACGTCGGAATCTGGGAATGGATAAGTCTTTTGTTCCCACTCAATCAATGGATGCTTCCTCCTCCCGTAGGCTTGAGTCGGTTCTACTCTCTTAATCTCCTTCTTGTCTCGTGTGGAGATTTTGATTGGAGCAACACTTACAGTCATCGACTCTTTTGTAGATCTTTTCACGACCTTGTCAACTTTGCTGCTGAAAGCTTTATCTTTTCGTTGATCATTGACAAACTCCTTCTTACCCTTGTGGCTAGCTATGCTTAACTCCATATCATGGGCTCGCGTAGCTAGTTCTTCAAAGGATCGAGGCTTGATACCTTGGAGAATGTACAACAAATCAAAATGCATGCCTTGGATGCACATCTCTACCGCAGACGTCTCCGACAAGCGGTCTTTACAATCAAGGCTGAGCGAGCGTCACCTGTTGATGAAGTCAATCGTTGGTTCGTCTCTCCATTGTTTTGTGTTGGTGAGTTCCATCATGCCCACAGTTCGCCTTGTACTGTAGAAGCGGTTTAAGAATTCACGTTCCATTTGGTCCCAACTGTCGATGGACTCGGGCTCTAAGTCCGTGTACCATTAAAAGGCATTGCCTTTCAACGAGCGAACGAATTGCTTGACAAGGTGGTCACCTTCTGTCCTAGCATTATTGTAGGTTTCGATGAAGTGAGCAACATGTTGCTTTGGATTGCCCTTCCCTTCGAATTGTTGGAACTTTGGCGGCTGGTATCCCAACGGCATCCTTAGTCCATTAATTCTTTTGGTGTAGGGTTTGGAGTAGGTGAGAGAATCACGAGAAGGACCTCCATATTGAGCTCTGATGGAGTTGGTGATGATGTCTTGCAATTGCTGAAAGGACATAGATCCAAGCGAGCCATCATCGTCTTTGTCAACGTTCTTGGAGCTCTCGCCTACTTTGTACTTCTTTTCTTCATCTTGACTTTCAAGCCTGCTGTAGAGCTCGGCGATCTGCATGTCTTTTTCTTCCACCGTTTTGGTGAGCTTCTCAACCGCTCCCATCAGATTGGCTATCTGCTCTTCAATGGTGGATGCGCCTGTCACCATGACTTGCATGGGGATAGGTTGTGATGAATAGTCCGCTGGCAGGCCATACGTGTTGTCTTCATCACCATTTGGACTTCCATCGTATGAAGCCGTGCTTGATTCATCATCCGTGGTAGGTGAGAATGATCGCTCCCTTGATTTGTTTGGAGTTTCCTTCTCTTCACTTCGCGAGGCACGCTTGCTCGCGAGATTCGCCAAGGTGATGACTGGTTCGCGAGGGTTGGAAGGCAAAGCCACAAATGTTGTGGGTTGATTCCTCACCATGCTACGGGTGACATGACCAGAGGGCTCGCTATTTGACCTCGCGGTCATTGGTATAGACTTCTTCGTCGAGATGGCTTGAGTGCTCTTGGAGGCCATTACTTCGAGCGGATTTGGGAATCTTGCGGAGAAGGAGATGAGAGGCAAAGTTGTCCCACTGGGCGTGCCAATTTTGTAAACACGAAAATATCTGCAACAAATAACAGAACAACACGTGTACAAAGAATAATTTAATTTAATCAAATGCGAATGCGGGTTACAATCTTTGTCAACTCCTCTGATTCTATCTCCGAAATATATGTTTAACTCAAGGGTGACAAGCACTTGTTCTTGAGGGTTACGCGGGGTTAATCACGTAACAGGTATTTGGGATTTGGATTTAGGTTTAGTGAAGAACTGGCTATCTGGGGAGCTTGATAGTTCTTCAAGGATCTAGCGAAGAACTGGCTGTTTAAGGAGCTTGATAGTTCTTCAAGGGTTTAGGGGAGACTTCTGAGCTCGCGGAGGGATTTCTCTCTCTCTAGTTCGCTGCTTCTCTTCTATGCTCTTCTTGGTTTTTTTGCTCCCCTCCTCTTGGTATGAGAGGGGGTATTTATAGTGTTAACATGCCTCCACTTAAGGCAAGTAATCAAGATTCTGAATCAATAATATTTCCTTAATCGAATCAATGAATCTTGACTGATTGATCTACTTGCCGATTTTAACATAATCAAATCAATCAAATCTTGAGATTTAGATATGCCCAGATCGCTTTTGGATTGAATGTCCCGTTTTGGACAAGATCTTTAGTAAGGGGCGAGGTATCTCACGGACATGGAAAGTATCCCGCGAGGAGGCTTGATCTCCAAGCGAACCGTGATTTCCAATCCTTGCATGCATGCGAACTCTGTCGTCTAGCTACTTCGCGAATTTACCAACGCGGAGCCAACTCGCCTCGCCTTCGCGTGAAACCACGCGCGTGGAGTCAATCCACCTCGCCTTCATGCGCGCGGAGTCATTCCACCTCGCCTTCACGTACATGCGCGCGGAGTCATTCCGCCTCACCACTGTTTAAGTCTACGCGAAGTGAAGTCCAGTTCGCCTCGCCTTCATTTATCTCTACACGAAGTCATTTCACCTCGCCACTGTTTAAGTCTACGCGAAGTGAAGCCCAGTTCGCCTCGCCTTCATTTATCTCTACACGAAGTCATTTCACCTCGCCACTGTTTAGGTCTACGCGATGTGAAGTCCAGTTCGCCTCGCCTTCATTTATCTCTACACGAAGTCATTTCACCTCGCCACTGTTTACGTCTAGGCGAAGTGAAGTCGAGTTCGCCTCACCTTCATTTATCTCTACACGAAGTCATTTCAGCTCGCCACTGTTTAGGTCTACGCGAAGTGAAGTCGAGTTCGCCTCGCCTTCATTTATCTCTACACGAAGTCATTTCACCTCGCCACTGTTTATGTCTATGCGAAGTGAAGTCGAGTTCTCCTCGCCTTCATTTATCTCTACACGAAGTCATTTCAGCTCACCACTGTTTAGGTCTACGCGAAGTGAAGTCCAGTTCGCCTCGCCTTCATTTATCTCTACACGAAGTCATTTCACCTCGCCACTGTTTTCGTCTACGCGAAGTGAAGTCTAGTTCGCCTCGCGAAGTCTAGTTCGCCTGGCGGAGTCTATTTCGCCTCACGAAGTCTAGTTCGCCTGGCAAAGTTTAGTTCGCCTTAGGAAATTCAGCGTTCCTCACGAAGTCTACTCTCTAGCTCGCCTGACCGCTGGCGAATCATCACCAGTTATTTTTGGGGATGTCTGATTAATTGATATCTGATCATCAATCGACACTTGATAATTGATTTCAATCGAGATTCAAGGTTTTGTTGTCGGCCGACCATTTCCACGTTGCCACGTGTTATTTCTAGCGGCTTTCCAATGTTGTTGACTCACATACCACATATTTACTTGGATTATTCAACGACTATTATTATCGTTAAATTTTATATGTCTACACCCGCGACCTTTATTCTCTGGCTATGGACATCGCCCAAGTCCCTTCACACCACAGGTACAAGTGGAGAAGCGCCCCCCCCGAGGCCAAGCCCTTCAAGGTGGACAAGTATAAGGGCACTGGGGACCCTCATCTCCATCTCGAGACATTTCTCTCGCTATGTAGCTCCACTCGCTACACAGACGCCATGGCCTGCCACGCCTTCCAAGAGGCCCTCTCTGACGAAGCACTCAGCTGGTTCCTCAACCTACCACCCAACTCCATCGACAACTTTGACCAACTCTCGGAACGCTTCCTCAACCGCTTTATACTTCATGCCAGCATTTATCGCAGCATTGACGCCCTGTTCCACATCAAGCAGAAGAACGGCGAAGGCCTCCACGAGTTACTGTCCAGGTGGCAATCCGCCACCGCGCGATGCCACAACTTGGAGCCTCGGGTGGCCGAGCAAGCTTTCCGCCAAGCCCTGCTCCCTGGCAATTTCTTAATGGAGATCAACAGGAACCCTCCAGCTTCATATGATGCGTTGTTGGACCTGGCTGTCCGATGGGCACGCGCTGAATTTGCCACCTTTGGGCATTCTGCCCCAGCCACATTAGCACTCCCCGCTCCTCCCCCAAAGCAGCAACCTCAGCAGAAGTATGAGCAATTTGACAGAGGGCCAGATAAAAGTAAACAGCATGGCTCCTCCCGGGACCAGGGAAGCGGTTCCGACTGTCATCACGGGGGACAGCGGAACCGCGACCACCCTTATCGATTTCAGGACCAGAGCCCTCCGCAACACCAGCGCCGTTCCTCCCCACCACCTCGTTACGAGGTCCACACTACTCTAACCACCACATACGCGGACATATGGGCCAAGCACAAAGACCTCATTCCTCCACCTCCTAAGAGCAAATATCCAAAAAGCCCCTGTGTGCAACAGACAATAAATACTGTGCTTATCATGACGATAATGGCCATACAACAGAGCAGTGCCATGGCCTCCGCAATGCCATAGAACATCTGGTCCGGAATGGACAACTCCACCAATATTGCACTCCTGCAACAGGAGCTAATGCCATCGAGGTGCATGGCCAAATCCTAACCCTGCACGGCGGAGCCCCGCGGCCCCCCCTCGCCAGCCTTCTACAAAAAGGCAATGCACAACCCCCTTGGAAGTCTTTGACATCCAGCGAGGTGTCACGATCACCCCATCAGCGTGGGATCAAGTGACATTTCACAAAGGGGAGGATACAATCAACTGCCACCACAGTGAACCATTCATAAGAAACGTGCAGGTGGATCATTACAGGTGCCATAGAGCCCTGGTAGACACGGGGGCCACCGTCAGTGTCAAGTTTGCCGACTGTTACAGAGGGCTCCGACGGGACCGAGCCAAATTGTACAACAACCATGATCCCCTTGTCAGCTTCTCTGGCGAGATAGTGCAGCCATTAGGCTTAGACCGCCTAACCGTGTCAGTGGGAACCGCTCCTTGCCGCTCTTCCATAACAGCCTGCTTCCTGATAGTCGATTGTCCCTCGTCCTATAACCTCATCTTAGGCCGGGACATTTTTTTGGGGCTGCAGTGTTTTATCGCCGGCCACTTGCTACTCATGAATGTAACCACCCCAGGCGGCATTCTGACAATTCAGTGTGATCGGGCAGCCATCGAGCATTGCCATCTTAATGCCATTCAGCAGGGACAGGGCGCCTATGAGATGTTGCCCCTCAGCCCTTCAGAGCCCATTGATGACCCGCGAGACGACCCTGAGGGGAGCGCAAAGAGGGCTCCACGCCCTAATCCAGCGGAAGAAACGGAATGGGTATCCCTGTCACCTACCGCCCCGGAAAGGAAAGTTCGCATTGGCACAAACCTCAGCCCAGAACTCCGCCAACAGCTCATTACCTTCCTCCAAGAAAAACAGTCAGTCTTCGCTTGGTCCTATGCCGACATGCCAGGCATCTCCCCCGACATCATCACCCACAAGCTCAACATTCTTCCAGACCACCCCCTTGTCAAACAAAAAAGACGTGCTTTCCACCCAAACAAGTATCGAGCTATCTAAGCCGAGGTCCAACGGCTCAAAGAAATCTGGTTCATACGTGAGGTTTCTTACCCAACATGGGTCTCCAATGTCGTCATGGTCCCCAAGCCTAACGGCAAGTGGCGAATGTGTGTGGACTACACGAACCTCAACAAGGCATGCCCCATGGACAGCTTTCCATTGCCACGAATCGACCAATTGGTTGATTCCACAGCTGGCTACAAGACACTCAGCTTCCTCGATGCTTACTCGGGCTATAATCAGATCAAAATGCACCCCGCGGATCAAACTCACACTACCTTTGTCACGGACAAGGGACTATATTGTTACGAGGTCATGCCTTTCGGCCTCAAGAATGCAGGGCCAACCTATCAAAGGTTGGTAAACGCCATGTTTGAAGATGAAATTGGAGAAGTCATGGAAGTATATGTTGACGACATGTTGGTCAAGAGCAAAATAGAAGGCAACCACATTGCCAACCTTAGCAAAGTATTCACTAAGCTCCTGGCGCACGGGATGCGCCTCAACCCACAAAAGTGTATCCTAGCCGTCGGTGGGGGCAAGTTCCTAGGCTTCATGGTCAGTGAAAGAGGCATGGAGGCCAACCCAGAAAAAGTACAGGCCATACTTAACATGATCGCCCCGACCTCACGAAATGAGGTCCAGTGCCTCACGGGACGCTTGGTAGCTCTGGCACGTTTCATCTCTCGCCTCACGGACAAGTGCAATCCCTTCTTCCAACTGCTCAAAGCACAACATAAAAAGGATATCACATGGGGCCGGGAACACGACGACGCCTTCAACAGTATCAAAGCCTACCTTGCCGAGGTCCCTCTACTCTCGAAGCCAGTCCCGGGAGAGGTGCTTTACCTGTATTTGGCTGTTTCCGCCATTGCCGTCAGTGCTGCCCTTACACGCCATGAGCACGATAACGAGCTCCCGGTCTATTACTGTGGCAGAGGATTTACAGATCTCGAGACTCGTTATCCAGACATAGAGAAACTCGCTCTCGCCCTCATTACTGCCGCCAGGAAACTCTGGCAGTATTTCCAAGCCCACACAATCCATGTGTTAACCAACCACCCCTTACGGCAAATATTGTAGAAACCTGAAACCTCAGGCCGCATGGTAAAATGGGCAATTGAACTGGGCGAATTTGACTTGTATTTCAAGCCAAGAGTGGCTATCAAAGGGCAGGCAGCTGCAGATTTCATTGCTGAGTTTATCCCCTTGGCCAATGACGATCCACACCTAGACGCCCCCACCCGGGACGCCATCTGGGAACTCCATGTTGACGGATCCTCTAATCACAGACTCAGCGGAGCAGGAATCATAATCACAGACCCAGAGGGCAACTCGTATGAGTATGCTCTCCGGTTTGAATTCAAAGCCTCCAACAACATAGCTGAATACGAAGCCCTCATAGCAGGCATTCAGCTCTGTCGAGAACTTGGCGCCCGGCACCTCCACATCTTCAGTGATTCTCAGCTTGTAGTTAGTCAGGTGGCAGGGGACTTCAAGACCAACCGGCACAACTTGGGATCCTAAAAAAGTCTCGCAGGCGCCCTCCTGCAGCACTTTAATTCATACACACTCACCCAAATCTCGTGAGCGAAAAACTCCAAGGCCGATGCTCTCGCGAGACTCGCCACAACTCCCCCCGAGTCCACGCCACCTGATGTGCAAATCGAGACACTGGATAAGCCTTGCATCTCAAATGCTTAATATGGACCTCCTGGAAGAACGCCGGGACAAGGCGCACCTCAGGACCATCAACAATAAGCAAAAAATAGCCAAGTACTATAACAAAAAAATCGTACCCCGACCCCTGAGAGTTGGCGACTGGGTCATGAAAGAGGTCATCCCCCACCCCACCGGCCTCAAGGCAAAGTGGGAAGGCCCACTTGAGATAGTTCACGCTCCGGGACCTGCCACATTCTATCTTAGAGGCTGTGACGGTCGCGTGCTACACATAACGCCAAGCATCAACCTGGACTCCCAGACAATTCATATATTTCAAACATATTCAACATGGCTAACCACGCCACTTACACTGTTCCAGACACAAAAATTATCTTTCCCTATACCTACCAAAACAAAAAACTCCCAATCACATCAATCATTTTCCCCCAGAAGATGAGCCACCACGGCCGCGAGACGTGCCGGCATTCACTAAAACCCTCTTCCCTAAAAGGTGCTTCGCGCGATCCCGTGACACAAGTGGAGGCCTCATAGGAACATTGGGGTGCACAAGCGAACTCACTTGGGCCACCTTAGGAACAGAAGACTTCTTCACCGGGGATCTCTGCATATCGGGGCGAGCAGGCGCCAGAGGCCCCACAGCTAGAGCCTCAGACGACACTTGAGACACCACCACTTGCGTGGATAAGGACCTCTCGGGACCAGCAGCCCTCGCGGGTGACGCAGCCAAAGGGGCCGGAGGCCGCGACGCACCCACAGCCGAAACCTCCTGCCGCCCAGCAGAAGACATGGAACGCCAAGCGTCATGCTGCTTCGCCAAAGACTGCGAGATCTTGGCTTGCTTCCTCTGTTCAGGTGTCATCTGTTCCCACGCCTTCTTGGCAGCATCTCTATCGGCATACCACTTGCGCATGGCCGCCTCATTAATCCAGCCCGCCTGGCAACCAGTCCGACTCAGCTCATCTTGGCCTTTATTGTAGGCACCCCTCAGCTGCTGCTTGTAGGCCAAACTCTCGCGAAACAACCTCTCCCCTACCCCGGCAGCTCGCCCACACTTGGCCTTCCAGGACGTCTCCAGCTTCGCCAGAGACTGAGTCAGCCTCGCCACCTCAGTCTCCAAGGACGCTGCCTTGGCTATCGCCAATTGCCCAGCCTTCACCTGCTCATTCTTCTTCTGCATCACCCCCTTCAGTTCCGCCACAACTTTCTCCATAGCGGCAGCCTGGTCTCGGAAGACAGCAGCATCCTGTTCCACCTGCTCTAGACGCTTCGCGAGGGCATGGTTATTATCCTCCGCCTCCTTCACCTGCTGACACTTCGCCTCGGCATCATCCCGCAAATGAGTGACCGCCCTCTCACTCACAGCGTACATCAGCAACGTCGCCTGCACGTACACGACAACACGTCTAAGCAAAAAGAAAAAGAAAAAAGGGGAGTTACCAATACCTACCCGCGTCAGCTTCTCCTTGGCGAGTGCAATGCCAGCTAGCGGCTCCACCTCCTCCAAAACATGCATATCGCGGGAGCAATGCCGCATGTCGTATGCCATTTGCGCTAAGTACGGCTGCGCCTCCCCCGTCCCTTCTAAAGCTTGAGTGATCCCAGCTAAGCTACTCGAACTCCCGGAACGCCCTTCCCTCCGCGGCTTCTTAGACTGGCCCCCGCGAGTTAGCCCGACACTCTCCCTTCTCTTCCGCGACTTCGCCACGCCAATCTCCTCAACAGGACCCGCTAACTCCTCCAGCACGTCTTCGCCACCTGAGCGAGGCCCGCCCACATCCTCCACCACCAAGTCCTCCACAACCTCTGGCTCCGCGACAGGTTCCTCAAATGGGGACTGACTTTGTTCATCCTCATGATCACCACCCTCTGTCTGCGTCTCCTCGACATCCACTTCCTGGACGCCCAAACCCATTGCTTTCGCCACCAAAGGAGGCACATAGGCGTAATCCTCATCCGCCAGATTCAACCTCAAAAAATCTTCACAATCACCCAGCTCCACCTCTTTCCCCTCCGCGGTCTCCAAGTCAAAGTCGTACCGCTTGGCGTGGTCAGCCTCGGCACGCAACCCCTCCAGCACGTCCTTATCCGACACCTTGTCGTATGGACCTTCCTTCTTTCGCGATCCGCCGTCCCGTGGCATCGTGATTGGAAAAAAGAGAGACCCGGAACCCGGGCATAGCCGAAATGGCTGTATATGCTAAGGCGGCATATCCGGTAAGAGCTCCTACACTCGAACGCCCATGTCACCTGGCGTATCCGACGCTCCATCAACTCGGTTAGATTATATTCTTGGGGCACTACACAAAGCCAGCAGTCAACAAGGGTAGAACATAACAAAGTAAAGAAACACAAAGACACGAGAACACGGTACCTATTTTCTGGAAAGCCCCGAGCAGCCGGAAAGGATGTCCATGCCACTCCTGCCACTGCCCCCAACTAGAAAACACTTCCGCCGCAAATTCTCATTTGTCGACGTCGGCAAGTCTTCCACCAAGACTTTGAACTTCCCCCAGGACTTCATCGTCACGCACCCCCGACTGCCCTTCTTTGCACACCACCCCATATGCCAGCAGGCATTAAACTCCTCAAAGTTGGGGAACTCTTGCTTCAGGAGGCGAAAAAGCACCCCCGTCCCCAATATCTGCCTTAACATATTGGGGGTAACTTGCACCGGGGTGACATACAAACACGCCAGTATGTATTGCACGAACAGGGGCAGCGGGAATGTCAGCCCGCACCTAAGGTTGTACTCGTATACCAACGTGAAATTGCCCGGCGGGTCCCAAAACTTCACACCCTTGCCAAGCGGCCGCAGCAAGACCTCGTCCGGAATACTCCAATTCTGTCGAAGCGCTTTAAGTTCCGACACGGTCATACTTTCGCCAGGAGGTTCCCAAAACGAATCATCCTCCTCTCGGGATCTCGCCATGCTAAAATCCTCTACCTCCTGCAAGAGAGGGTCAGACGAGGACACATGAGACCCGACATCCATAACAGGGATGCCTTCCCCTAAATCATGGGCAACTTCCGCCATAAGCTCATCTAACTCTTCCTCCCACCGGTGCAGGGTGTCCGAATCAGAATTAGGCGAACTAAAGACAGCCACAGTCTCTTCGCTGGACACCCACACCAAATCTGTCATACCCGACACCCTCACAAGTTACACTCGCTACCTTAACCCTAACCAACCCGACAACAAACCAGTCAATCCCTTACTCTAGAACTTCTACCAACATCACAAAAATACGAACAATCCCTATCAACTCCAGATAACAAAAACACAAACCCAGCAACAAAACAAAACTCGAGATTTGATTTCATACCTTGAAACGGGGGATATGTGTAGTGGCAGTGAAGCTGGTTGCAAACAGCCGAGCACTCGCACCCAATCGATCGAGGGTGAAATTGGACGTTCCCCAGCTTTGATTCCAAAGTACAACCCAAAAACCTTTGCAGAAAATCGCGAATAACCCCCCCTCCAATCTACCCCAAGTCTATTTATACAGCCAGGGCACAGCCACGTCGACCACGGTCATAAATGCATTTACGGCACATCCACTCCCCCACGCACGCGCATTAACTACGCACGTGGGGCGAAGACGAAACGCACAGACGCGAACTGTTACGCCACTAGCGCGAACCGCCACGCCACCAGTGCGAACTGTCACGCCAACAGCGCGGACAGTTACGCCCCCAGCGCGGACAGTTATGCCACCACCGCGAACCGTTACGACCTTAACACTCGGTGTGAATGACCACGTGCCTCATAAACTCGCCATTTATGACACACGTGAGACATGGCGAGATGGTCCGCTTCGGATTCTCGGAACCTTCCCCCGTCACCTCGCGACACTCGCGTGGGGACTTGGGGACTCGACATCACACTACCAACGCGGACAGTTACGCCACCAGCGCGGACATGTACGCCACTAGCATGGACTGTTACGTCACTAGCGCGAACCGTCACGCCACCAGCGCGAACTGTTACGCCACCACTGCGAACCGTTACGACCTTAATACTCGGTGTGAATGACCACGTGCCTAATAAACTCGCCATTTATGACACACGTGCGACATGGCGAGATGGTCCGCTTCAGATTCTCGGAACCTTCCCCCGTCACCTCGCGACCCTCGCGTGGGGACTTGGGGACTCGACACCATGCCTCCAGCGACCAAGTAAGACACATTCTCGGCACCTAAAGAATAACTCCCCACCTAAGAGTTCTCTCGGACTGGGGACTTGGGGACTTGTTAGTACATAGCCAAAATACTTGGCCAAGCCGAGAATGTGACACCATTACCCGGTCGCCGGAGATCATTCCGGACAAGACAGTACCGGCGAGCCCTTCACGGGTACCCAGAGGGCGAAGGTCCGGTAGCAATCCACCTGCCAGATCCGCTCTCCAGCGGCAAAACACCCCCCAAAGGGGAGGTGCCGCAGAGGACCACAAACAGTCCCACATCGATGACTGAGGCCGCAACGCCTAACATTGGCCTATAAAACAGGCACAAACTCCCACAAGAGGTAAGTCCACAAAAACTCCTTCTAAACACTCCCGTACTCGGCAAGTAGCAACTAATCGCTAACTTAAGCATCGGAGAGTCGAAGACTGGGCCACCCCAGTCCCGACTCCTGACGCATCGCTACTTGTGCAGGTGCAAGACTCGGTTCCAAGAATTCGACCTCCCATTCCTTGACCTCGGGACAGGTAGAAACAAGAAGAATAAAGTGCTTAGGTATAAAACCCACCTTGTGGCGCAAGGTTTCTCGCAACACCCTCGTATTGACTACAAGAAAACATATTATCCCGTAATGAACGTCATAACTTTCCGTTACTTAGTCAGTTCAGTAGTGTCCGAAAAATTGAGCATGCACCTTATCTAATCAAATCTAAACCGGTTTGAATGTAAAACATCTATCTACGTTTGGGCCAAAACCTCAAACAACAATACCACAGATTTATTGGACCTAAACGCCTTAGCCCCCAAGAATCTAATTTCTCACTACCTTTTCCTCACTCATTCACTCTTGACGCAACACCTGAGAAGAAGAAAATGGAGCTCCTCCTTCGTCTCTCCTTACTCTCCCTCCTCCTCCTCTCATCAAAATCTATCTCTGCACAAGAACAAGACTCAATAATCTCAAGGTTCCAAAAATACCTCCAAATCAACACCGCCCACCCCAAACCCCTATACCAAGAAGCAGCCGATTTCATCCTCACCGAGGCCAATTCCCTCTCCCTCCAATTCTGGACCCTCAAATTCGTCCCAAACAAGCCCCTTGTCCTCCTCAAATGGCCTGGCTCCGACCCCTCTCTCCCTTCCATCCTCCTCAACTCCCACACCGACGTCGTCTCCGTTGAGCATGACAAGTAGGTCCACCGCCCACATTTTGTTTTTTGAGTTGCTGTCATAAGAAGTGCGGATCAGTGAGCTGGACAAAGAGGAGAGTGGGTATTTCACTTTTGTTCAGAGGAAGCGGCAATTCACAAACATTATATAAAAGCACGGAATTCAAAATTTGAAATTTCGAATTGCACGAAATTCAAAATTTGAAATATCGTTTTCGGACAAGTCTAACCTCAACCTTCGGTTAGTTAACTATGGTTTATAATGCTTAAGCAGAAGTTCCTTAAGTTTCAAACTTTCATCTATTATATACATATATGTGTGTGTAACTTTGTTTTACAACAATTTTTCTCAAATCTTTTGCTTACAAGTTACAAGATTTTCTGTTATTTGGTTGTTTGGTTGTTTTCCTAGTTTTCAGTCATGCACTCACATATTTTTTTTTTTTTCTTTGGTTGTTTTTTACAACAATTTCGTTCTTTGGTTGTTTTTAGTCATGCACATAAATTTTTTGTTATTAAAGATTGTTCATTATCCAAATTAGCCTCTCAGAATCTAGCCAACATATTTTCACCATGTTGCAGTTTCTAAACAAAAACAAATACTTGAAAGGAATCAAAATTTATGAATCCGTTACCAAATCTTATTCATCTTATGGCGAGCATGTGACAGCGGGCGTGAGAGATGAGTTATAAAGGAGAAACATGATTGAATCCTTTTTTGGAATAGTGTTTCCACATTTTTGTAACATAATTGGATGAGCATAAATGTTATGTAATGTTGTAAAAATAAGGGGGAAGCTAGGGTTCGCGTTTAACTATGCACACGATCTATTTATTACAAGCTGGTTGATGTATTGGTAAATAGACATGGTTTAGTGATATGTGTTGATTAGTTAATCCCTCATCAAATTTCAGTTTCTCATATGCTTTGTTCTATAGTGCATCAATTGATATTAGCAATTTATTCATGACAAGAACAAATAGCGTTTATTTTCATCTTTTTGCTCTTGATCAAAAGAATTCTATTGAACAAGTTTCTTGTTTGGTGATCAAATTTGAGACAACAATAACAAAAGCAGTTATGTTCTCCCACCCTTTTTTATGTTCACTAATGAACAAATTTTTACAGCTGATTCCAGACATCTCAACGGAGTCAACACCACCTTTCAACCACTGAAGAATGACAAGGCAATTTATATGGGAGAACATTTGATGCATTTGGAATGCCAATAACCTGGTGTAAATATATCTGCTTGTACGCCTCCATGGTTGACATTGCATCTATCAGCTCCAATTTCATCAAACAAGTTTGAATAGTCCATTTCGAGCACCATCTTTGACAATCTTACAGGAGGTTACTTTTCACCCCACATTTTACTGATATATGGGGTCAGGACTTTACCAATAATCTCCACATGAAAATTCTCATCTTGAAAATGGTGGTACCGAATGGGATCTCGTATCACAATAATTTTCTGCTCCAACTTTGCTACAAGTTTTGCAAATACATGACAGTCTTCACAGATCCTGAGGTTTTTCCTGACCCTTACTGTAGTTCCCTTGGGCAAGTTCATTAGACCAAATACAATCGCCAGTCTCTCATTGCGAGATTGAAGTGAAGCCTCCCTATGTTCTCCCTCAAAATCTTCCAAAACAAAGTTCGTATCTGGAAGATAACTTATTCCCATGTGTCTATCAATCAACATGTTCAGACTAAAGCCTCACTTAACATCAAAACAAAAGCCTCCAATGCCTTGCTATTCATCTTGGCACGACAATAATGTTAGCACTACAGGAAATCTCGTCTTAGGCAACGGAAAAAAAAATTCCGTCGCCTAAGATCATCTTCGTCGACGGAAAAAACAACCGTAGTATAGGACACCACAACCGTTGCCTAAGACCTATTTAAGCGACGGAAAATGACTATGGCGACGGCCGTCGACTAAGATATTTCTCTGCGACGAAACAACATTCGTCGTCTAAGTTCCGTTAACTTAGTAAATCATAGGCGACGAATATTTTCCGTCAATAGTCTTTCATCAGCTTAGTAACTCTTAGGTGACTAAAACTGACTTTCGACACACTCCGTTGACTAAGATCTTCCTGGGCGACGACACATTTTTGTCGGTAAGGATGTCTTAGGCGACGAACCACTTTCCGTCGGCTTAGTAGGTATATGGCGACGAACATTGTGTCGTCGGCTAAGTAATTCTTGGGCGATGAATATGTCTTTCTTAGTCGACGATTTGTTCCGTCGCCTAAGAAATGACATTATTGCCTGACACAACACATAACAAATATTTTTGCTGAAGCCTTTTCGTCGGCCAAGTAAAAACATCATTTATACAACTTCTGCCCATAAGAGAATGAAGAAGAAAGGCATAGTTTCCCCCCCCCCCCCTCATAGAATTTATCATCCGATCCAAATCTAGTTTTGGAAGCTTTTCTTCATGAATTTGATCGATCTTCAAGAGCTGCTTCTCTCCTAATTGGTATGTAACTACTTTAATTAATCTAGTTTCTTCATTTAGGCATATTTTTCGGCAAACTTTCCGGCGACTTTGCCGGTCCAATTTTGATGGAATGTTGCTTACTTGTGAGGATAATATAATTACTGGATATGTGTGTATAATATGTTTGTACGTATAATATTATATATATGTGTATATATATTATTATGTTTGTGTGTGTGTGTGTGTGTGTATATCTCTTTAGCTTTTTTATGTATGATTAATTGTATGTATGATTAATAATTATGTGAATAATATGTTTAATTATCCAATTTTCGTTTTCATGTAAATCATTTGTGTATTCAAATGATAAAAAATAAAATAATGAATCATGTAATTAAGAATTATAATATTCTTATACATTCATCAATATATTGTTACCCTTAGAAATCCCGTTCAAGAACCATTATGTTACGATTGTGTCTAACAAAATGGTTTTCGAATTGTCTCATATTTGGACAGTTTGGGAGCATATGACATTGATATACCGTTTGTTGTTGGTGCGTTTCGTTTTCGATTGTGGGTATATATATTTCGACAGGATCTTCTTTTATTGTTCCTCGAGTGCATAATAAGTATAGATATTTGTGCACTTAGGGAACTGTAGGGAGATGCTACCGAAATTTTCTCACATATGCGAATTCGAAACGCCCCAACAACAAACGAAATCACAATGTATAAAGTGGAGCAAAAATGGTCCACAATCTGACATGCAATGTATTAAGAAATAGTGTTACTAAATTTTTGACCCCAATAAAACAGACAAGTAATTTCTGACCCCAATAAAACAGTTTAAAGGAAGTTTAAAGGTATTTACGATGTTTTCTTTTGCTGCGGGCAGGATAAGACATCAATCAGCTGGTATCTTGCTTGATAAACGTTTTGGTCCAGCGTCCATCTTCTTGTTCTTTTCTCTTCAACACTCATCATCGAGTAACCGTCAACCTCTATTCCTTGGCTGTCCTGCTCGCCATAGTTTTCCCTCCATTCCTCAGGGTCCAACTCTTGGCTGAGATATATGGTGGAATCATATACGCGTTTGACGAACACCATAATGTGCTTCGCCTGTTGGTTCCAACACACAAGTAAATTACAACTCAAACAAACTAAGAGAACAAGCAACAAACAAAACCCAAGAGAAGTTTACTGCCCCCCAGTAAACTTCTTACCCTAATAAATCAGTTACAACTCACCACTCCCATTGCATTCTGAAAGTGGATGTTGGTGTCGGCAAAGTAATCTTTCCTTGGCGGTAGCATTGAGTTGAGGTGATAGAAGCATCGATCTTTATTGTTAATCACGACCAAGGTATAGTGGTGGCTGACCCGTGATGTATCGGAATGAAAACCAGGTCCTTACTGAAGATGGACCACAGAGGATTAATAATGGAAAGCTCTATATCCAATTCATTACATTTGAATTCCCCCTGTTTTCCTCCTCCAGCTAGGAACTCTTTCAATTTTTGTTCATGTACCACCGCCGCGCTCTGTATTTATAAAAGCAAGTAGTAAGATTGTGTTAACTGAAAAAAGTAACGGAGGAGACCGTGGTGCAGCGGCACGCTGCTATTTCAGGTTAGACTACTTACCGCTGCCTCTATGTCTAGGAATCCGACCGAGACCTTCTTCTTTTCCACTTCCTCTTTCAACATTTGGAGGTACATCCTGATTGTCTGCATGTACAACATAAGTCACAAATTAAAACAAAGAATACATCTGAGGTTACTCAAACATCAACTTTATTGGGGTTACTATGACCAGTAATTTTTTCTCACATTAGATGTAATCTCTCCTTCTTAAATTATTCTCTTCAAGTCGTCTTTGGTAATGTCAATGATACCATCACAAACTAGGGAAGAATAAACTTACTCATCATTCTTGTCCTTGTTCAAATCAAACCAGTTCTTATAGTGATGAGCCACCTTTTCATCCAAGAGCTTCCATGTATTAGTGTTGCAGTTCACTCCATCAATAACAATACCATTGTTGACTTTCTGCTTCTCCTTCTTTGTTCTTTTTGCTGGCTTTAGCCCTTCAGGGGTGTCATACTCCCATTCTTCTTCTTCCCTCTTTTCTGCCCCACGCTTGTACAACTTGACGTTTCTTTCAATCGAATGCGTCTCCACAGTTTGTTTTGTTTTCTTGACATATTTCTTGACCCCTTCTGCTTGTTGTCCTTTATTCTTCAAGCTGGTTTCTTCATTCATTTTTTTTCGGCCATTTGCACAGCTTTAGCAACAAGTTTGTCTAGTTTAGACAGGTCGACATCGGTCATCACATGTTCAACGTCTTCTGGAAATATCTTTTGCAACGGAACTGGTTCTGCTTGTTCAAAAAACTACACAAAAGAAAACACACAAGTTATCCTAAAAAAATGAAGAAAACACAATAGTTATTGGGGGTCAGTAAACTGATTTCTACTCTTACCTCTTCAGTTTCTGGTTGCTCCTCTCTGCAGCTACGATCTTTCATGTTGTCTCTGCAGTTATATACTTCCTCTTCAACCGGTTTTGACCTATCCTCCTCCTCCTCCTTCTCCTCAGTTACACATATTATCTGCTTTGTCTGAGCATGTTTTGCCGCCTTGTGTAACTGTATCTTGAGAGCCTTGATTTGATTTTTGTCTACCCTCCTTTCTTTCTCTAGCTCAATGATTTGGCTGTCCGCTTTCTTTAACTTGCCGAGCAATTCAGTGTTTTTCTTCACCAGTTCTTCATTTGTTTTGGCAAGTTCTGTCAGCTTCTTCTTCATATTTTCCATCAGCAGCTCTTGTACACGTTATAACAACGACATCGTTACTGTTAAACAATTATATCCAAATAAACAAATTTACTGCCCCCAGTAAACTTCTACTGGGGGTCAGTAAACTTGCAATTCAGTATATCCCTTTCAATTTCATGGCCATAACACATAACAGATACCATAATAAACAACTTTTAGCCCCCTAGTAAACCCAGTAGAAGTTTACTGCCCCCTAGTAAATGTCTAATGGGGGTCAGTAAACTTGCAATTTAGTATCTCCCTTTCAATTTCATGGCCACAACACACAACAGATACCATAATAAACAACTTTTAGCTCCCTAGTAAACCCAGTAGAAGTTTACTGCCCCCCAGTAAACTTCTACTGGGGGTCAGTAAACTTGCAATTCAGTATCTCTCTTTCAATTTCATGGCCACAACACACAACAGATACCCTAATAAACAACTTTTAGCCCCCTAGTAAACCAGTAGAAGTTTATTGCCCCCCAGTAAACTTCTACTGGGGGTCAGTAAACTTGCAATTCAGTATCTCCCTTTCAATTTCATGGCCACAACACACAACAAATACTCTAATAAACAACTTTTAGCCCCTTAGTAAACCTAGTAGAAGTTTACTGCCCCCCAGTAAACTTCTACTGAGGGTCAGTAAACTTGCAATTCAAGTTCCATTTTCATTGTCAATAGTTTTACTGGGTGTTAGTAACCATTCAAACTTACCCAATCATTGAAGCTTGGTGTTCCATTCTCATCTTGCCTCAACTCATCATTGCCAGAACTCGTTTCCTCCTCATCCATCCATGAACCTTCTATTATGAGTTCTTGTTTTTACATTTATAAGACACAAATCAGTTTAATTTAGTTTTTCGAAAAACAAAATATACAATGCAATAGTTTTATAAAAAAAAATTATTATTTTTACCTCTAGCAATTCAGGTCTTCTCAAATACTCCTTTTCTTTGATGATCTCTTGTATTGACCATCTTATAAATCTGGGAGTCTCCTTCTCTTTCCCGAGAATCTGCTTCTTTATTTTTGTTTTCTCAAGGAACCAGTATAGAACCAGAAGGAGGCATCCGTTCAAAACTTTTGGCTCCCCCTTTATGTGCTTGTGAAGTCCTTGGTGCAAGAATTCTAATACCTTATGTGACCACTTGTATTTGTCAATGCCTTCAAGGTCTTCACACTTGAGTATCAGTTTCCATTCAATGTGGTTTCCGCTTCTATTGAAAAATAAAGCTGACATAAGGTACATTATAACCAAAGAGGCTATCTTCCTTGGATCTCCTTTCTTCTTCTGAATCTTCCTCAGCTCTTCCATTAATGTGTCATCAATAACCTTTCTGGTGATCGTTCTTCTTGTTTGCTTTCCAAAGACAGCAGAATCCGTGTTTTTCTTCGAGCCCTTGCAGTATTTCTGTTCTATTGTGATATCAACATCCGAGCCTTCTTTGGTTATTCCAAAAATTGAATGCACATCATGCTCCGTAATTTCAATCTCTCTGTTCCCAAATATGAAGTTTTTCTTGTCATTGTTGTAGTGCCTCATTAGGATCTCAAAATCAGATTCAAGCTTCTTCACTTGATCCTCATCAATCTTGCCCAATCTGAATGCTTCAATTATTCCCCGAAAACAAGTGCTGTTTAGCAACTCCCATGTCTATACATTAACATATAAAATGATGTCAGTGAGCACTTTTGCTGCACGTGTTTGATCTTGGTCAAGTCACCTTCTCCTCCTTTTTCCTTCTTCTTCTTTCTTCCCTTTTCTATCTCTGCTTGTTTTCTTTTTCCGCCTGTTGATCTTTTCTGAAAAACAAACTTTTCTATTTCTCCCTCTTCATCTTCAGTGTAATCATCATCATCATCATCTTCTTCTTCTTCTGCTTCTACCAGTACTACTTGTAATATCCCACATCGGCCAAACGGAGAGGGGTTATATGCTGTATATGTACATGCCCACCTCCAATCTAATACGAGGCCTTTTGGTGGCTCAGCGGCTTCGGAAGGGATGGGTACTCCGAGGTTAAGCATGTTGATGCTAGAGCAATCCCAGGATGGGTGACCTACTGGGAAGCTGCTCCTGAGCTGCCGGAAACAAAACCGTGAAGGCCGGTGGGCCCAAAGCGGACAATATCGTGTTACGGCGGAGCGGGTCCTGGGATGTGACAAATGGTATCAGAGCCACTCTGCCGTGTGGTGCGAGTGTGCCGACGAGGGCGTCGGGCTCCCAAGGGGGGTGGATTGTAATATCCCACATCGGCCAAACAGAGAGGGGTTATATGCTGTATATGTACATGCCCACCTCCAATCTAATACGAGGCCTTTTGGTGGCTCAGCGGCTTCGGAGGGGATGGGTACTCCGAGGTTAAGCATGTTGATGCTAGAGCAATCCCAGGATGGGTGACCTACTGGGAAGCTGCTCCTGAGCTGCCGGAAACAAAACCGTGAGGGCCGGTGGGCCCAAAGCGGACAATATCGTGTTACGGCGGAGAGGGTCCTGGGATGTGACATTACTACTTCTACTTCTTCTTCTTTAGCAGCAGCACCCTTCTGGACCTCTTTTATCGTTTTCTTCGACTTTATCTTCTGTAAAACTTCTGCTATATTTTGTTCTGTCCTCATAGAAGCTACAAATTCTTGAACCGAATCCTCTTCGGATTCAAAAGTCACAATTAAATGTCTTGAACCTCTTCTCATCCTGCATATAAGTAGTAAAAACTTGCATTTATAAACTGTATATGTAAAAAATAAAGTTTACTGCCCCTAATAAACTTCTACTGGGGGTCAGTAAACTTGCAATACAATAACTCCCTTTCAATTGCAGGGCCACAACACACAACAGATGCCCATTCTTAACCTAATAAACAACTTTATTGCCCCCTAGTAAACACAGTAGAAGTTTACAGCCCCCCAGTAAACTTCTATCGGGGGTCAGTAAACTTGCATTACAGTATCTCCCTTTCATTTTCATGTCAATTATACACAGTAAATCTTACAAAAATCAACAAAGACAACATTATTCTCAATCTGTAACAGTTATGAACAGAGAAACCCTAGAATTTTCATGTTTTCATATCATGGTCTTTAATCGCTATAAATCAAAGAATTAAGCTTCAATATCATCAGAGAAGTCCAAAATAAGCCTAAATTCAATAAAATCCAAAATGTGCTTGTTTTTATGGATATTCCGAGCGAGGTCGAGTGAGAGCGATTAAAGCAGAGATCAACGCCGATATTCAACCAGAGAGTGACGTCGAGTGTGAGCGTTGAATGTGACAGCGACGCCGCGATTGAACCACAGATCGACTTCGATCGACTGAGTGGAAGAGGGAGAGGGTGAAATTGATGTGAAGGGTATAATTGTTATTTTGCGTTAAAACATCGGAATGAGCTAGCTACTCAATACTTTTTTTCATTGAAATGGGCTTTAAAATCCCTGTTTTTGACTAAATGGTAATTTTCCATAATAAGTATATATATTTTTATTTCCCGTTTATTATTCATGATTTTTTGACAACTATATTTTTGTTTCCTGTTATTATAGTGTACAACATGGACAAGAGCTTGATGCAATTAGGGAGGGGGTCCCCTCTTTATATGAGAGACATTTATGATTTTCTTGAGTTCGTGCGTCTACATAGTCCTCTAGACAAAGTTATTCACATATGTCTGTGCAACAAATGTCTCAATCGAAAACCAGAAACATATGAAGACATGTATTCTCACTTGGCACTAAACGGTATTTGTCCTAGTTATACCACATGGACATGGCACGACGAAAATCAAGTTCAAATGCCTACACTTGCAGAAATTCAAGTACAACATAATCAGCAGGCAGGATCTTCCAATGCTAGTTACGGCGACCCTGTTGTGATGAACATCTTAAACGATGCCTTCCCGTTCGCCGCCTCAGGATATCAGAAAAATGTTGTTTATGATAACGCCCCCGACACCTTCCCAAATGTCTCCCACGTTGACTACAACAGTGATTATGATAAGTACAACAGACTTCTACGACAAGTACAAACCCCATTATATCTTGGCAGTGAGCATACTGTGTTGGGTACCGTCATGAAGCAAATGAAGATCAAAAACAAGCGGGGAAAGACTAACGTATGTTTTGATGAGGATATTGCACTTATGAAGGAAGTGTTTCCCAAAAGTAACAGTTGTCCAGAAAATTTTGACCAGGTAAAAAGCAAGTTGGTTGACCTTGGTCTTGATCGTCAATAACTGCATCTTGTATTACAAAGAAAACAAGGATGAAGTTGAGTGCCCACACTGCTAGGAGCCAAGGTATAAAACTTCCACTTCATCTAAACAGAAAAACCCACCCATTCCTAGGAAGGTTCTTCGTTACTTCTCGTTGGGTCCTCGTCTGCAGTGTCTGTACATGTTTTCAAATACGGCCAAACATATGAGATGGCACCAGGGAGAGGAGAGGATAGATCCGGATAATCTCACACACCCCGCAGACGGGGAGGCTTGGAAGCACTTTGACTGTTCTTTTCCCAAATTTACTGGAGACTATCGAAATGTCAGACTCGGACTTGCAATAGATGGATTCAATCCTACTGGAAACATGAATTTGTCTTATAGCATTTGGCCTGTGATAGTATTTCCGTACAATCTACCTCCTAACATGTGTATGAGGAAGGAGTACAATTTTCTTACGCTTATGGTTCCAGGGCCGTATTCTCCAGGAAACTGCTTGGATGTGTACATGAGACCATTAATTGACGAGCTGCATGATTTATGGGGAAATGGACTCCCTACTTTTGACAGGCATGGTCAAACTTCATTCATGATGAAAGCAGCTGTTATTTTTACCATCAGTGATTATCCAACTTACGGGATGTTGTCTGGCCAACAAACTAAGGGGTACAAGACTTGTCCGGTATGCTTAGATGACATCAATTCTAGTCGCCACGCCGACAAAATTTGTTTCTTGGGATCTCGTAGATGGCTTGACGAGGATCATGACTGGCGGTGAGATGCTGAGGCATTTGATGGGACTGAGGAGCATAATCTGAAACCCCAAGGGAGGTCTGGTTAGTGGATTTTGGAGAGGCTTAACGAGCACTGGTTCAGATATTTGAGCACCAGTAAAGAAGTAACTGACTTGAATCCTCCCACGCCTGATGAGTTTAAGTATTGGACGCACAAAAGTGTATTATTTGAATTGCCTTACTGGTCGACGTTGAAAATCAGACACAACTTGGACGTCATGCACATAGAGAATGTTTGTGACAACGTTCTTGGAACAATTCTGAATCTCAAAGATAAGAACAAGGACACTCCCAAAGCTCGTGTTGATCTTAAGAAAATGGGTATACGCCCTAAGCTATGGCTAGTAGAGAACAAAAAAACAAAAAAAGCCATAATGCCTCAAGCAGGCTACACAGTCCATCCTCAGAAGAAGGCAGAAGTGTTTCAGTGGCTTCATAACGTTAAGTATCCTCACGGGTATGCATGGAATATTGCTCGATGTGTTAAGACGGGGGAAAATAAGATTACTGGGTTGAAGACTCATGACTGTCATGTTTTGTTGCAACGTCTTCTTCCTGTGGTCATTAGACCGTATTTGCAGAGTGATGTGGTTGACACGTTAGTGGCTTTGTCAAAGTTCTTTTAGAGGATATGCGCTAAAGAACTTAAAAAGTATGATGTTCGGTCATTGCAAGAAGACATTGTATACATCATGTGCAAGCTGGAGAGGATCTTTCCCCCAACTTTCTTTGACAACATGATTCACCTCATGATCCACCTTCCCGAACAAGTGTTGCTTACTGGTCCGATATAGTTTATCCGGTGCTATCCAAATGAGAGGTATGCACTCATTTTCTAATTAATCATCCATTCAAATTAAGATAATTTTTTTAAATATTTATTGTAAGATAATAAATATCTGTTTTGCAGGCAACTAGGGGATTTGAAGAAGTCAAACAAAAACAAATGTTTCCCTGAAGGGTCGATCACAATGGCATATATTCAGGCTGAGTGCGTAACTTACTGTAACACATATCTCAATGATGAAGACACAGTGGGGGATTCATCTGGAGCGGGTAGTAGCGAGCAATTCAATCTATCAGTTGTTTCCAACGATGTTCAACCGTATGACAGGTTAAGTAATGCTGAGATCAAAGAGGCTCATTGGTCTGTCCTTCAACATTGCGACGAAGCCGAGCGGTACTTGAAGTCCCATTTGGAAAGGCATGATGGTAACGAAGCCATACACAAGAGAAATTTTCCTGCTTACTTCCCTATTTGGGTACCTTCTATCTATATATATGATGTTACAAAAATTAAATATATGTTGTTTTTTGATGTTACATAATGTAAAAACGTTGCTCTTAAAATTGTTACGGATGATGCACATTCAACAACAGTTTCCTGCTTCTTATGACCCGGAGTTGCACTTGTTGGCTGGAGGACCCCAAAGCCACAGAGTTCGTGCTGGATGTTTTGTGAACGGTGTTAAGTTTGTGACGTCAGAACGAGATGAAGGCCATGTCACCCAAAACAATGGAGTCATGGTTGAGGGTCTGGGTTTCAACTACTACGGGGTTCTTGTCAGTGTCATCGAACTAATCTACGGCAAGGGTATGCTAGTCGTGTTGTTCAAGTGCAAATGGTTCAATACTGACCCAACCAGACGAAGGAGTACAATTCTGGATCGTGGCTTGTTATCAGTGGACTCAAATAGTGTATGGTATGAGAATGAACCGTTTATTCTTGCCACCATGGTGAAACAAGTGTTTTATCTTGATGATCCGGCTATGGGTGAGGGTTGGAAAGTGGTGCAGGTGATGTCACATAGGAATATTTGTAGTGCAGCTACATTGGGAGGGGATGATGAGAGTGGGCCCAGTGAACCAACAACTGATCAACCGAATGAACCATATCAGGAGGAATCTCCATATGTAGTCCCCGATACTGAGGATATTCGTGTCAACAACCAACACGCTCCGGCTATCATAGGTTACATTCCAATTATACCACCTGAACTGAACTCGCTACAACGCAACCCCAATCATGATGACGAAGGCTTCATAGATGATGAATACATAGAGGATGATGAGTATTCTGACCAAATTGAGGAGGACGATGATTGGGACGACTCAGATTATCATGAGTATGATTAATATAACCATTATTGTGGATTTCGATCGGTCTAATCTACTTGTATTAATTTGGCATAACTTCGAATATGTATTTTTAAATTTGTAACCACGTACATACATACGTACGTACGTCCAACCATTAATTATTCATGCAAATTTCCATTTTTCTACATGTGTAATTTTTAAAATGCATATGTATGCTTTTTGAAGTACGAATACTTACGTGGAGTTACAGTTAGGTTTAGTTTGAAAAGTTACACGAAAATGCTCGGATGTAAATATAATAAAATGTCCAAAAATTTTAAAAATATACTTAGTCGATGGAACTTGAAGAATTCGTCGCCTTAGTACTTGTAAGGCGATGGAAAGTACTTTCCGTCGCTTAGGATCAGCGAAATATTAGGCGGGTAAAAAAAATTTATGTTAAATAGGCGACGGAAATTGAATAAGTCGTTGGCTTGGTATAACCAAGGCGACGGAAAGTGTTTTTTTGTTGTCTAGGATCCCGAAATATTAGGCGGGTGAATTTTGCGCCTTTTTTTTCCCCGAAAATTTCATATTACTTAGGAGACGAATATGTGTCTTAGGCGACAGAACTTATTCGTCGGCTAAGATAAAATCGATACTAACTGCCTCGCTCAATCCACAATCCCTAAATTCACACCCACAATTCCCAAATCCCACCAGAGCTGCGCCACCGCCTTGCACGACCAGACCCCATCCATGCATTGGCAACCGATTCAACTGCGCGCATCCACCCACCTCCTCCACTCATCGCCACCGCATTCACCCGCCGCTCCGATCTCGCTGCTCTCACCTTCTCACCGCCGCTCCTTTTTCAGGTCTGTATTCTCTCTCTTCTCAGATTGATCTTGCTTGTTACTTCTGAATCGTATCTGAATTCGTTTGTGGTTAAATCTGATACATTAGGATTAGGAATATAAGAGGAGTGAACAAAGTGTAGCTAGGTTGATGTATTTGGAATTATGGTTGATGATTTGGAAGGCAAAAATGGCTAGCTAGGAGTTTGTTTTTTTTTTAAACTGCCTACTGGCTCTTATGCTTTAGAAGTAGTGCTTGAACATGTGAAGGAGAAATGCAAGAGTTTCTGTGGGTTGAATGTGTGTGATGACGATATAGGGAAGAAGAGGGCATTGGCTATTGTTAAGTTTGTGCCGAAGATTAAGTACTTGTGGTTGAGAAGGGCGAGAATTGGTAGGCAGGGTCTTATTACTTTATTGCAAGGCTGCAAGGATTTTGAACTTTTGGATGTTAGGAAGTGTTGTGGTTTCAATGAGGTGGATGAGGAAATAGCTAAGCTTTCTGCTAGTATTCCTAAGTTTATGTGTGAGGGTTCTAGAGTTGGATAGGGAGGAGGAGAGCACAGGGTCTTGTATGTTGGAGGAGGACAAAGAGTCTTGAATGTCCAACGAGGAGGAGAACAAATTGTGATGACAGTAGATCCTTTAGAGGACAGAGCATGAGTGTGGTGAGTGTAAGGAGGGTAGATTTCATGTTAATGATGAATTATTGACCTGTTATTGTTATGTGTACCAACTGAATTTGTAAATTATCCAAATACATTTCACATCAGACTTGCCTCAGTCCTCAGAGTTTTTTTTTTTTAATTATCCAAAAAAAAAAATTACCAATATCACATTGTATCTTCTGCTTAAGTGGCTCAAAGCTTTTGTTAGTGTTTTCTGTATCCCCAATGCATCAAGTCTAAAAAAAAAAAAGGGTGAAGAAAGACAAGTGGTTTGATCAACCTGTATGCTTTTCTATGGACTATTTTTCATAATCTTTATCTATTACTCACTCATTTACTAACAATTGTGTGTTATTCATGTGCAAGATTTGGTGATCATGGGGAAGAGGAAGGACCGAGCCACTAAGGCCAGTGCTTTGATGGAGTCAATACGGCAGAGCGTCGGCTCAGCTAGCAGTAGCAGCCACCCTACCCCCATGCCGGCTGGGACAGTACCACCAGGGGCTCCCCCCTTGATCGTGTGGCCCCCTACAATTGATAGTAGTTCAAAAGGATCTCCATCGGTGTCTGCAACCGCACTCGAATCTGCAAGACGCATCGTCGGCAGCGCTCGAATGAAAGTTAGAAGCCCAACAGGTAAGTGTATTAATTTACTACCCCCCAGTAAGCTTCTACTGGGGGTCAGTAAACTTGCAATACATTATCTCCCTTTCAATTTCATGCCAATTACACACAACAGATACCCTAATAAACAACTTTATTGGCCCCTAGTAAACCCAATAGAAGTTTACTGCCCCTAGTAAACTTCTACTAGGGGTAAGTAAACTTGTAGTACAATATGTCTCTTTCATTTTCATGCCAATTACACACAACAGATACGCTAATAAACAACTTTATTGGCCCCTAGTAAACTCAGTAGAAGATTACTGCCCCCCAGTAAACTTCTACTGGGGGTCAGTAAACTTGCAGTATAATATGTCTCTTTCATTTTCATGCCAATTACACACAACAGATACTCTAATAAACAACTTTATTGGCCCCTAGTAAACCCATTAGAAGTTTACTGCCCCCCCAGTAAACTTCTACTGGGGGTCAGTAAACTTGCAGTACAATATGTCTCTTTCATTTTCATGCCAATTACACACGACAAATAGTAAACTTCTACTGGGGGTCAGTAAACTTGCAGTACAATATGTCTTTTTCATTTTCATGCTACTTGCACACAACATATATCCTCTTGTATATTAAGTATCCTAATGTATTTTCACATGTTAATTGTAGCTCCGGCCCCGAAAAAAAAGCGGGGTTTATGTTCTGGAAAGAAGGCGGAGGATATCGTTCAACAAACGAGGCAGAAAATTAAGCTGGAGTATTGCCCCCGTGTAAAAGGCCCTAGCGTGAGGGGGATAAACAACTTGGTGGCACATGATATCGGTTGGCCATACGGAGCCTGGTGGGAATGAGGGCAAGGACGTTCTACGACCTTGATCAGACCGAGAAGTGGAAGGTGCGGAATGCAATGTCGGTAAGTAACTGAAAAGTATATGAAAAGTAAATTTACTTAATTACATTTGTTTGATAACATATATATGATTGCTTATGTAATTGGAAGGCATGAACTGACTGAATTGACATCTCTATGTTGATAAAATTTCATTTCTAAGGATATGTTTGCATAAGACTGAGTTTTCTTATAAAGTGAAAATGTTATGGATATGTGTAAAGTATGATTGAATGTGTGTAAAGTATTGTGTGTTGATATGAATTGAAATATGTGTTATGTGATAGTAATTGCGTGTATTAATTTTTTTATTTTATTTTTCAGTGCTTAACATGGGAATTTGTTTTTATTTCTTACTTAGCCGAAGTACGAGTGGAATGAAAATGATGAGCCAATGTTCAATTGGATACTGAAGAGGGCACATGAGAGGTACAAGGACTGAAAGTACCAGTGTCACAAAGCTTATTTGAAGGAAGAGCCCTCTGGCATGCCTTCAGATTTTATTGGGAGAGAGGACCAGTGGGAGTTTCTATGCGAGCACTTCGAGTCAGATGCGTTTAAGGTGATTTTTTTTAATTACCTTCATTGTTTCCCTTGTATTTTATTATTAGTTCATTCATGTATAGTTATGTATTTATAACTTGAAATGTGAAATGTACAAGATGTTAGAAGTAATCTATTTAATATTTTTTCGTGTATTAGAGACTCTCCTTGGAAAACAAGCAGAACTGTGGGGAGAATACTATGCACCACCACACGGGGTCTTCTCCTATCATCTACACAATAGAGGAACTCAGAATACAAGGCGAGCAGCTTTCAATAATCAAAGGTTTTGAGAAGACCTATGTCAGGGAGAGTGATGAAGTTACAACCAAGCATTATGTAAGTGTCTCTCCTTTTACTATTATGTAAGCTTATCAGTGATTAGTCAAGCATGTGTAAATCCGGCTATTGGTATATATATGATCATAAGTTGAATGAATGTCATGTTTTCCTGCTTCTTCCAAAACAAAGAAAAGTGCTATTATCATTACCATTAATTAAGATATATAGTTTTAGGGTGAGAAGCTGAGTTTTCCTATGATGGGATTGGAAACTTCCTTGTTTATGATCAAACATGTTTATAAACTTCCCTGTTTATCATTATCATTATCATTTTATTGTCAACTTCCCTGTTTATGATCAAACCATGGGTCTATTAATAAATGTTTATGATCAAACCATGCATTGGAAAGATTCCTTGTCTATTATTAATACAGGTCTATTAATACTTGCACTCTTAATACTTGCACATTTTATTGTCAATTTCCCTGTTTATGATCAAACCATGCATTGGAAAGCTTGACAGGGAAGCCTCCCTGTTTATTAGGTACACTTAATAAACTTGACATTTATTATGATACATGGTTGATCATGTCTATTAATAAATGTCAAGTTTATTAAGCTTCCATGTATTGTTTGATCAGGTGTACCTAGCTAATAAGTGAAGCTTCCCTGTTTATTACGCAAAATGTCAAGTTTATTATGAAAATGTTGAGCTGCATGTTTTGTTTATTAATTGATGTATTTCAAATGCAAAATGACATGGTTGATGAGGTCAATAAACGAAAGGATGCTTTTAAGGAACAATACCCTGACGCGACGGAGGAGGAGATTATGGAAAGTGTTCAGTCCCAACAAATTGAGGTGTTGGGTACGGTGCTCAAAACTCAGAAAGGAAAGGAGATCAGAGGGATGGGAGGAGGAGGTGAGTGAGACTTGAGCCATTCTTCAAATGGTTCGACTTCACGTAGTCGTCCTCCTAGAGTTGATGAGCAGCAACTCCAAGAGGTGCAGGAGCGCTATGAGCAGAGATTAAAGGAATCAGAGGAGCGTGCCCAGCAGCAAATCCAAGAGATCTAGCAGCGTGCCCTGCGTGTCGAGTCTTTGTATAGTGTTGTGCAGTCCAAGTTGCAGCCATATATGAGCACTTAGGTATACGCACCTCCTCCTCCTCCACAATTTCCTCCTCCTCCTCCACAATCTTCTCCTCCTCCACAAGTTTCCCCACATAACAATGATGATAGAGGCGACAACATAGGATTGGACGAGAATGTCAATTGACATTATTGATTTTGTAGTACTTCATTCATAGTTTAGCCAGATTGTATGAACAATTTTCTACCTAGTTCATTATTTTGTATATATGAACAATATTTGTCCATCTAGTTATCATGATCAATATATGAATATGTTTTCCAAATCCAGTGCTTCCTACCTGCTGTATCTGTATGTGTTTGATTATTGTTACTGATTTGTAATTTTTGGAAACAGTGAATAAGGTAAAAAAAAAATTTATAATTTTTTTACACTAAATAAAATTTCTTAGGCGACGGAAACAGTAATATTCGTCACTCAAGATAAATATGTTAGGCGACGGAAACAGTAATATTCGTCGCTCAAGAAAAATATCTTAGGTGACGGAAACAGTAACATTTTTTGCCCAAGATAAACCACCTAGGCGACAGAAACAGTAACATTCGTCTCCCAAGGTAAACCACCTAGGCGACGGAACCAGTAACATTCGTCTCCTAAGATAAACCACTTATCCGACGAATACAAAGATCAATCGTCGACTAAGAACTATTATGCATTCGTCGGTTTAAAACTCTGCCGACGAATATTCCGTTGCTTAAGGTCGATGCAATGTTCGTCAGTAAACATACATACCGACGACAATTTCGTCAGCTAAGAACAATTTCATATTCGTCGGCTAAGAATCTTCCCGACAAAAACGTTCCGTCGACATAGGTTTTTATCGACGAAAAAGTTTGTCGTCAAGGCAAGAAAAAGTCTGTCAAGTAGGATCCCTCTTAGTCGACGACTAACTTTAGTTCCGTCGCCTAAGTGTCTACCTCACGACACTTAAGCGACAGAACTTAGTTGACGGATACTTCGTCTGCCAAGATCCTAGGAAACAAATTTTTTGTCTTAGGAGACCAGTTGTTTCCGTCGCCTAGGATGAGATTTCCTATAGTGTAGGAAATAAATCCTCCTGCCATGCAAGTAATAGTCGTAGAGATGGAAAGAAGAAATAAACAACCAAGCCAAGCACACAACAAGATTTAACGAGGTTTAGCCAATTTCCTTGCCTACGTCCTCGGAGAGCTTTCTTCTTCATTATGAGAGAATAACACAAGTACAAGATACACCACTCAAGTTTATACCTAACCCGAGCCCTTGCATCCAAAATGATACCCCATTGTACACCCTCTCTCATCCGAGAAGACCACTCTATCCCAAAAGTTATACACGCTCTTGAACACAACTCCCAAGAGCTACACACGCCCTTGGGCACAACTCCCTAGAGTTATACACGCCCTTGAACACAACTCTCTCTATCTTCTACATCTTGAAGACCCTTGGAGTTCTCCCTCTTTTGTTGTGTTCTCTCATTGTCTTACTTCCATACAAGCTTCATCTATTTAAACCATTGATATAAGCCTCTTAGACTTAACTCATCGGTGACCATTCATTCATCTTCCTCATTAACTCCATAAGAAGACCATTCATGAACCAACCTTCAGTCTCCCTCCTTAACTCCCTAATAAGGCTAAGAGGCACATCATAACTACATCATGCTTTTATTCCCAATGCATCAACTTCACCGTGTATTTATGCCTAATACATGCACTTAATTATGCATCAATTACCATCATAAGTTAGCCACCATGAATGCATAAACCATAACCACCATGCATTCATACCATGCAAAATATCTCCACCATGGAGGGATAGGCTCCAAACCCAACAATCTCCCCCTTCTGACATTGCTGGAGAGCTTTGCACCACCACTTCAAACCTTGAAGCCCATCTTAATTTGAGACACCACTTGTTATACGCACAAGTCACCGTTGCTTCAATCTTGAAGTTCATCTCCTTCCGAGACACAGCTTGTTATGCCCACAAGCACTCTATTGGCCTTATACATGTACCAATTACACATAACTCGAAACAATTGCACGCGGTTCTAACTCCCCCTGATTCAATCGGCCAATACCAAGTGTAATTGCACCGAGACAACAATTCCAGTTGGCTCCAATGAGGGACCTCGACTTCATCTCTTCTGGCCCTCAACAGGATTTACCTTCTCACCATCGTTTGAAACCCGGAAACATATGACTGGCGTCTCTGCTAAACCCGCAAACGAAACCCACCACAGGTACCTGCATCCTTGTGCACACTGTTTCCATGCAACCCTCGAGGTTAAGTTTTCTTATTAGACAAAATAAATTTTCACACTTTTCGCCTACATTAGAACCATTCAACCATGTACATACAACTCTCCTTGTTGTTGACACCTGCAGCCCCTAGAGTGTAACTGGCTCAACCTTGAGTGTCATAACCTTTGGAGTGTGAGAAATCTCCAAAATTATTTGTGCTACACAAAAATTGAAGCAATCTTCGCCCTTGATTGTCATTCTTCTGTCTTTCGACCTCGGACAATCTGGCTTCATGTGTGTCCCTGCTCCTTGCAATTGCAGCACTTCTTGCAATTTCCCTTGCCTCTGGATTTAGACCTGCTATGTCCACTAGATCCTCTAGCAGTTAATTTTTCTTGGCTTACATCCTTTTCCATCATTAATTAAACAGAGTCATGTTGATTAGGATGTCATCCACCCTTTATACCCTAGAGTGAAATTTCTCTTCCATTGACCTTCACCACCATGAACTATGAAGTATTAACTTGCCATGGCGAAGAACCTTCCAACTATCATCGCAGCTCCATTATTGAATAGGATTTTCTCTTAGTCCACCTTACTCCCCCTAGCTTGCGAATCACTCCACCTTTCGAGTACACCACCGATGAGGATTTCCCTGATCTTCTGACCGCTCTACATGCTAGAAACTTTCTAGAGCTGACTCCACCTATTACACCTTCGGGCTGCCACCTTGACCATTTGCTTGACTCCTCCTTGGATGATAAGACCCAGCCGAACCATCGGCTCTGATACCACTTATTAGGAAATTAATTCTCATGCCATGTAAGTAATAGTAGCAGAGATGGAAAGAAGAAATAAACAATCAAGCCAAGCACATAACAAGATTTAACGAGGGTCGGCCAATTTCCTTTCCTACGTCCTTGGAGAGCTTTCATCTTCACTATGAGAGAATAACACAACACTACAACAAACATAGTCATTTCCAAGGGCGAGATTTGGTCGGAAATTGTCACACCCCGGACCCGGTGTTGGTGGTTTCCAAGCACCTGACACCGAACCCGAGACGTGAGCGGGAAAAGTAAAAGAAACTAAAACAATTTCAAATATTTTTCTTGAAATAAAAGAAAATAAAGGAAAATAAAACGTTTACAAATAACAAAAACAATTACAAAGACAAATTAGGTAGGCCTTGCGATCTAGCTCACTTCTACTCTTCCATAAGTCATCTAAACTCTCCAACACGTCAGCTAAACGTTACCGTTAGTCTTCTAGAAATACATGTCCTCGTACGAACTTGAACAAGATTCTATAAGGGTGAGCTTACGTTCAGTAGGGCCAAACCTCTTAAATTATTCTTATTTAAGTCGCAAAATCAAGTTATCAAACATCATACAATACTTTATATAAATAACAACAATTCGATGCATAAATGCTAATGCACTCCCTCCACTCTATTACTGGCTAATTAGTCCACACACCCAAGACATATGTACCTACACGTCTCATACCGTGTAGATGTCTCGAACATACGACCTAACAAATCAGTAATATATAAACTCCAATACCTCTTTTGTTAGTCTTTTGGTAACCTCATGGTCCCCAATCCCGAAACCCGAAAGATCGTTTTATCGACTCATACGTCGAAGGGGTATACTTTCCCCACTCATTTGCGCAGGTGGGCTGATCATAGCTACTGGAAGTCCCCATAAGGAAACTCAACTACACAAAATGTATCTATTCTAATAATCTCATTCTCCTCTTCAGAATCTCCATTCTCACAATTTCTCACGTTTCCTCACAATGCATTATGTATGCAATCAAATATCGATGCGCGTAATATAATAATATCGAACACATGCTTTTATCGAAAAGCGATAACATCGATCACGTAAGTCAACGATATCAATAATATCGAAAACAATAACAATCAAGAGTTAATCACTCAATGACACACAATTCACCGATTCATTAATAATCTAATTATCGATTTATAGAAAGGTTCCCCAAGAAAGACCCTACCTGGAATCCAAGTGTCAGTTCTGACGCTAACTGAAATTAGTAACACCGCGGCACGCATTCTGAAATCTTTATCCTTCTGCTCCTGGAATGTCGATAGTTACTCGATCCTCGTACCAAATCCTCATATATGCCGAAATTGCTAAGGACACCCACATTTCCTTATCGACCAAATCCTCTCACAATCTCTCATGAATTCCGAATCAATGTACTCATCTCCTTTTATTTCCACATCGTAATTCATCTTATTGCTCAATGCCTTCATCATATCCAAATTGCACTTCAACTATGTACTCAACTGCAATTTACTCTGGACACCTAAGTTCTTTATATTTCGTATATAAAGTCTTAATCATTCTTCTAGTCTCCCTTACACCATTCCCTTCCAGTTTCTGAAATCATACCTCCATAATCTATTTATCAAGCCAACATCAACAGTTCATCACCAATTCCTATTTTACATCCTTCAACTCTAGCACGCTCTTACACACAACCAGCTTCCCTAAATTAATACCTCAAACTCCAATAATCCAATTTAAGATCTCTCTCCTACTTCCACAGATTCTGAAATCAAACTCCCATAGTCTCAATTCATCCAAATCAACCTTCAACTCGAGCAAGTCCTTAAAGTTGCTACGCACAGCCAACTTCCCTCATTCAAAACAGAAACTAAACTCAAAAACACCCAACCACCACTACCACCACTGCCAACACCATTTCGCTCAACCAATTTCTTCAACTCTCCGACAATCCCAAATTCATGCATCCATAAGAACTGGAAATTACCAAACAAACACCAAAACACTGCCACAGCCGCCGCAGACCCGCCATGCGCAGTGGCACTCACGGCGGTCAACCCTCTGCCTAAAACCCAACTTCCTCCAAACTCAACAAAACTCAATTTCATTTATATAAAAATGTAGAGCTCGACGAGTAGATGAAGATTGATACCTGAGTCGAACCCCAAAGCTCTCCGGAATCCGTCGAACTCTTGCTGGAAAATTCAGAAACTTCAACCCTTTGATTCTCCCTCCTCCGAGCTTCTCTTCGAAAACTAAGGTCATAAAGACGTTCTCCAGGTTGAGGCGAAGCTACCACCACCATTCATGTCCGCCGCCATGGCCGGATTTGTAAACTCGCCGGCGAACCCAGGAAACGCTTATCTCCTTCTTTTCTCTCTCGCCAGAGCTCTTCTTCGAAAACGAAGAACATAGTCAGGTTAGGGATGGTGAGACGGAGCTGTAGACAGTGGTTGGACGCCGAGAGGTGACCGGAAGACGGAGAACTCCTTCGAGCTCCTCCGCTGCAGAGCAGCTGGAGACCGAGTCGGTCTGGGCTCGACCTGATTGAATCCAAACTAATCCTCATTCGTATATACACCAAAATAGAGGACCCCGATCTAGCGGTCTAATAAATCCAACGGTCCAGATCAAGCCACCTTAAAAATCTATTTTTAATAAAATTTTGATAATACCAACTTCCAAAAATCATTAAAAATAGCTCTGATGTCCAAGCGATGCTCCGTAAAATCCTAGAAACTCATAACGACGTCTAGTGTAGTCCTATGGGCTCGAAAGACAAAAATTGACAAACCAAAAATTTGAAATAATTTTCGAAAGCAACAAAGAGTTGAAAGAATAATAAAAATCGAAATAAAAATATCTCGAAAAATAATTTTCCTTTTAAAAATAGAAAACCGAAATTCCGGGATATTATAGAAATAGTCGTCGGAAAATTTCTGGTTGGGAAAAGTCTTTTTCCGACCAACCCTCAGAAAATGTCATTATTTCTGACAAAGTTTTGTGGTCGCAAATAGGTTTCATTGGTCGGAAATTGTGCTCCATTGACGACGACAAATATTATTTCCGACGAAGAATGTTGACGGAAATAACTTTTTGCTCGTCGGCAATGAGTAGTTTTCAATGGTCATGTTTTCCTCGGAAATGAATATTTCTTTGTCGGAAATGGTGATATATTATTTTCGAGAATGAAACAGTTGGAAAAGATTGGTCGGAATTTTTTCCAAACCAGCTTATTTATTCATTGAAAATTTGTTAGCAAATATTTGTTTTCCCTCCCATTCAATGGAACCTATAAACTTAATTGTAAGAACTGGTTGGATGATGATAATTATTTTATTAAACATAAAAGAAGAAAAGTAGAATTTCAGCAATCAAACTGTATTACAAGAAACATAGCTAAGATATTTCAAAGCTAGTATATCCTTAAGCAAGAAAGGCAAATAAGTTAAACTACTAAAATATGAACTTCATCAACAAGCAAGAAAGACAATTTTTTAAGTGCGGCTGTAAAACACCTCATGAAAGTTGGCATTACCAACAACACCATCTTCATCAACACCATCTCCATCAGTCCCATCTTCATCAACACCATCTCCATCAGTCTCATCTTCATTAGCGCCATATCCATCAATATCATCATCTTCATCAACACCATCTCCATCAGTATCATCTCCATCAATACCATTTTCATAAAAACCATTTTCATCATGGAGTGCACTTGAATCCGTTGCAATAATATTATCCTTTTGAAGAAAAAAGAAATAATTAAACACAAAATTTAGAATGAAAAATAAGAGCTAAACCATGCTATAAATAGCATAAACAACAACATACAAATATTTAATGAGGTAGAGATCGTACCACATAATGTGAGTTTCTTTCACTGTCTAATAATTTTCTTTTAGTTCCAAACATGCAGGCTTATTATAAGTTTGGTTATGTGAATTGATATATTTGAGTTTGGCCCCAGCTCCTAACCCAAGTGCATGGCCATGACTACGGCCATGACTATGCTCACGAATAACTTTCTCATATATCTCCCAATCATCAACTTCACCAAAAACCTCTTCAATTTGATCCATCTTCTCAGTAAGATCCTCCTGCAAACAATAGTTTGCATATTTAATCTATGTAAAAATAATCACATTTTAATATGAATAAAAAAAGGTTTTTTGTGACAAGCTTCGGAAATGTTTGTCAGGAATGAGGTCTTTTGTTGTAGTGCAAGTACAAGATACACCACTCAAGTTTATACCCAACCCGAGCCCTTCCATCTAAAAGGATACCCCATTGTATACCCTCTCTCATCCTATAAGACCACTCTACCCTAAGAGTTATACATGCTCTTGAACACAACTCTCAAGAGCTACACATGCCCTTAAACACAACTCCTTAAAACTATACACGCCCAAGATCTATACACGCCCTTGAACACAACTCTCCCTATCCTTGATTGGGGATGCCGCCGCCGCAATCCTTGTTAGTATTGTGGCCGGTTTCGGTTTTGGAAGCAAAGAGTGGTGGTGGTTGAGTGGAGAAGGCGAACGGTGAGGGAGAGAATGGTGGATTGGCAGTGTCAGCTGCCGAAATGGCAGGGAATGTTATGGCGATGGTAAGTATAATGGCAATCGCCAACAATATTTTGGAAACAAAATTAAAATTTTCGATGCAAAGTTGAAATTTGGGAGGTGAATTTTTTCGATTGCTAATTTAGGAGGTGAATGAATTGGGGGTTAGGTCTTGCATTTTATATTGATTGGAGGATAAGAGAAGGCGCAGATTGATGACGTGGTGAATATACTCCATCCGATATGGTTTAGTCTCACGACCACACAAACGACTTAGAAAGAACCTCTTGGTGTTTTCTGATTTGCACTCAGTATAGGTGCGGATCGATGTGCTGGACAAAGAGCGGGAGTTACACCTTTTTTAGGAGGAAGAGGAAGCGAGAAAAGAGCACATCATCCAATTGCATGGAATTCAAAATTTGAATTTCATTTTGGATCATTTTGACCGTGCCCTCAGTTAGTTAACTAGAAAGAACCACGTGTCGTGTTTTGAGTTGCAGTTGGAAGAAGTATGGATCTGTGAGGTGGACAAAGAGGAGAGCAGATATTTTACTTTTGTTCAGAGGAAGCGGCAGTTCACAAACTTTATATAAAAGCATGGAATTCAAAATTTAAAATTTCGAATTGCACGAAATTCAAAATTTGAAATATCGTTTTCGGACAAGCTAAAGTCTAACCTCAACCCTCAGTTAGTTAACTATGGTTTATAATGCTTAAGCAGAAGTTCCTTGAGTTTCAAACTTTCAACTATTACATACTTATATATGTGTGTAACTTTGTTTTACAACAATTTTTCTCAAATCTTTTGCTTACAAGTTACAAGATTTTTTGTTATTTGGTTGTTTGGTTGTTTTCAGTCATGCACACTCATATATTTTTTGTTCTTTGGTTGTTTTTACAACAATTTCGTTCTTTGGTTGTTTTTAGTCATGCACATAAATTTTTTGTTATTGAAGATTGTTCATTATCCAAATTAGCCTCTTGGAATCTAGCCATCATATTTTCACCTTGTTGCGGTTTCTAAACAATGACGGATACTTGAAAGGAATTAAAATTACAAGATTTTTTACTATTTGATTGTTTTTTACAACAATTTCGTTATTTAGTTGTTTTTAGTCATGCACATAAATTTTTTGTTATTGAAGATTGTTCATTATCCAAATTAGCCTCTTGGAATCTGACCATCATATTTTCACATTGTTGCAAATTCTAAACAAAGACGAATACTTGAAAGGAATCAAAGTTACAAGATTTTTTGTTATTTGGTTGTTTTCAGATATGCACACTCATATATTTTTTGTTCTTTGGTTGTTTTTTACAACAATTTCCTTCTTTGATTGTTTTTAATCATGCACATAAATTTGTTGTTATTACAGAATGTTCATTATCCAAATTAGCCTCTTGGAATCTGATCATCAAATTTTCACCTTGTTGAAGTTTCTAAACAAAGACGAATACTTCAAAGGAATCAAAATTTATAAATCCATTACCAAATCATATTCATTTTATGGCGAGCATGTGAGAACGGGCGTGAGAGATGAGTTATAAAGGAGAAACATGATTGAATCCTTTTTTGGAATAGTATTTTCACATTGTTGTAACATAATTGGATGAGCAAAGATGTTTTATAGTGTTGTAACAATAAGGGAAAGCTAGGGTTCGCCTTTAGCTATTGCAAGCTGGTTAATGTATTGGTAAATAGACATGGTTTAATGATATATGTTGATCAGTAAATCCCTCATCAAATTTCAATTTCTCATAAGCTTTGTTCAATAGTGTATCAATTGATATTAGCAATTTATTCATGACAAGAACAAATAGCGTTTATTTTCATCTTTTTGCTCATGATCACAAGAATTCTATTGAACAAGTTTCATGTTTGGTGGATCAAATTTGAGGCAACAATAACAAAAGCAGTTATGTTCTCCCACCTTTTTTTATGTTCACTAATGAACAACCTTTTCCAGCTGATTCCAGACATCTCAATGTAGTCAGCACAATCTTTCAACCATTGAAGAATGACAAGGCAAGACTTTGACAATCTTTCAGGAGGTTACTTCACCCCTCATTTTTTTACTGATATATGGGGTCAGGACTTTACCAATAATTTTCACATGAACATTCTCATCTTGAAAATGGTGGTACCGAATGAGATCTCGTATCACAATAGTTCTCTGCTCCAACTTTGCTACAAGTTTTCAAATACATGACAGTCTCCACAGATCCTGAGGTTTTTCCTGACCCTTAATGTCGTTCCCTTTGGCAAGTTCATTACACACAATCGTCAGTCTCTCACTGTGAGATTGAAGTGAAACCACCCTCTGTTTCCCCTCAAGATCTTCCAAGACAAAGTTCGTATATGGAACATAACCTATTCCCATGAGTCTATTAATCAACATATATAGTAAGAAACTAAAGCCTCTGTTAACATCAAAACAAAAGCCTCCAATGTTTTGCTATTCATCTTAGCATGACAATAATGTTAGGAAATTTTAATCCTTTTGCCATGCAAATAATAGTAGTAGAGATGGAAAAAAGAAATAAACAACCAAGCCAAGCACACAACAAGATTTAACGAGGTTCGGCTAATTTCCTTGGCTACGTCCTCAAAGAACTTTCATCTTCACTATGGGAGAATAATACAAGTACAAGATACACCACTTATATTTATATCCAACACGAGCCCTTGCATCCAAAATGATACCCCATTGTACACCCTCTCTCATCCTACAAAACCAGTCTACCTCAAAAGTTATACAGGCTCTTGAACACAACTCCCAAGAGCTACACACGCCCTTGAACACAACTCCCTAAAGCTATACACGCCTAAGAGCTATACACGCCCTTGAACACAACTCGCCCTATCTTTTACATCTTGAAGACCTTTGGAGTTCTCCCTCTCTTGTTGTGTTCTCTCATTGTCTTACTTCCACACAAGCGTCATATATTTAAACCATTGATATAAGTCTCTTAGACTTACCCCATCAATGACCATTAATTCATCTTCCTCATTAACTCCATAGGAAGACCATTCATGAACCAACATTCAATCTCCCTCTTTAACTCCCTAGGAAGGCTAAGTGGCACATCATGAACTACACCATGCACTTATTCCCAATGCATCAACTTCACCGTGTATTTATGCCCAATACATGCACTTACTTATGCATCAATTACCATGTATAAGTTAGCCATCATGAATGCACAAACCATAACCATCATGCATTCATACCATGCAAAATATCTCCACCATGGAGGGATAGGCTCCAAACCCACCATAGAAGGATAGGCTCCAAACCCAATTAGACAGAATAAACTTTCACACTTTTCTCCTACATTAGAACCATTCACTCATGTAACTGGCTCAACCTTGAGAAAAAGTGTTATAACCTTTGGAGTGTGAGAAATCTCCAAGATTATTCGTGCTACACAAAAATTGAAGCAATCTTCACACTTGATTGTCATTCTTTTGTCTTTCGACCTCGGACGATTTGGCTTCATGTGTGTCCCTGCTCCTTGCAATTGCAGCACTTCTTGCATTCTCCCTTGCCTCTCGATTTAGACCTGCTATGTCCACTAGATCCTCTAGCAGTTAATTTTTCTTGGCTTACATCATTTTCCATCAATAATTAAAGAAGGCCATGTTGATTAGGATGCCATCCACCCTTTATACCCTAGAGTGAAATTTATCTTCCATCGACCTTCACCATCATGAACTGTGAAGCATTAGAACTTGCCATGATGAAGAAACCTTCCAACCATCATTCCCTTGAGTCACATCATGATCCCTCGCAACTCCATTACTGCATAGGATTTTCTTTGAGTCCACCTTACTCCCCCTAGCTTGCGAATCACTCCACCTGTCAGGACCCACCCCGAATTTCACCCTGAAACCCGGAGTAAATCCTACGAGGTCCACATCCAAGGAAAATTTACCGAAAATTCGGCATTATCACCCTTGAAAATTGACAACCCTAACCCGAAAACACCTGCAAGCGCTTCTAAAAAAATTCCCAATTCCAACCTTATGAATTCCTGGAGCCTTCGTGCTCCCCAAAAATCACAACACCTCCAAATTGATATTTACTAATCTAATAATAATCCCGACCAATAATTCATAGGTTCAGAGCAACTCTAATAGGGAAGAAAGAAAGCAGAATATACAAATAAGCGGAAGTTATATTATGGACTATGCCTCATCTCCATGTACGCCCGACCTCAACTATGCTAACCTGCAATCTGGGCATTTAAAATCGAAGGGCTCAGGGGAGAAGCATTTAAAAACGTTAGAGTGAGTGAACAAAAATAATGTTTAAAAGAAACAAGTTTTTATGTTTTCCCAAATTTAATTTCTATAGAAAAACTATGCTGCATGCGACAAGCTCAAAAGCTTTTAACAAAAAAAAAAAACAACTGGCAAATACGTTACTAGCCCCGCTAGTCTCCAAAACTTTATAATATAAAGCCTCTCAGGTCATAGTATATATGTATGTATTTACACATGTCATACTCCTTGTATGAATTCTTATGAAAATAAAATAAAAAAATAGAAATTCATAAAAGGCTACAACGCTTGTGTCCCACGCTCACGTCACACCATAATGAAATTTCAAGCGCTACATCATTATGGCGGAAAAGACGGGTGTATATACGTGCATATCCCCTATATGAATTCCTACTTTCATATAAGGCTACGACGCTTGCGTCCCACGCTCACGTCACACCATAATGGCGGTTAATTGCTACACCATTATGGCGGAAAAACACGTATGGCTAGCTAGCATTTATATACATACTATTCTCATAAATATCCATACATATCTTCATCGAAAATCCCATTTTCGGTAAATCTCCAAATTAAAGAAAAAAATTGTCAATTATAAAAGAAGCAATAAATATATGACTCTACCGAAAATCTCATTTTCGGTAACTTTCCAAATAGCGAAGTTAATAAATAAAATATGAATATTCACTTCCGAAAATACTTCACAGAAACCATTCATAAAAGGAAACTTATTCCACAAATTAAGATTCAATAAATTAAATTCAATCATTAAATAAATACTCATTGCATGCATTTAATTTAAAACAAACGTACACTCACAGGTTAAGCTCAAGCTTTTCAATGCTCGGAATATTCGAGCGCCACCTCCAACTATTCACATTCTCGAGCCAATCCCACGCCTGACCATAAATTGTAAGACAAATAGGTCAGACCGTACTCCGAACAACTATTGACTCAACGTCTTTCCTAGTTTGACTAGGGTTCCTGGGTTGACCAGCATTGACTAAAGTTTCCATAAATGGAAAGTTTCCAAAAAGAGTAAGTTTCCTAAAATAGAAACTTTCCTAACTTAATAAGTTTTCCAAATATAACCCGAACTTTCCTATTTAGGAACTACGACTTGAATTAGAAAGAATAGCCTCGAAAACTTGGCTCTCTGCCGGATCTGCTCCTTCGCCGGAACCCTTGCCGGATTCCGGTGACCTACCGGAATTGCTCGTCGGATTCCGGCGACTTGCCGTAATCTAGCCATAGCCTCCCCGTATTCTCTAAAACACCCAGTTCTCGACAAACAACCAAAACATTGAACCAGTCACCAAACTCCAAACGACCCAACATAGTAACAACACAGTAGCTAAACTAATGGCGATTCTTACCTATCAAACTTCCAGAACGGAAACCCAGAAGCAACAACCACAGCTCTGGTCGACCATTAGCCCTCCATCACTCTTCTAGGCTTCTGCCCTCCACCAAATTCTGTACAAGTAACACCCAAGTCTCCCAAAGCTCAATTGGTCGTCATCGGAGATCACGGAGGGCCGCCCCTTGGTTAACGGCTCGTCGCCGGAGCTCAGACCCTCGTCGAAAACCCATAACACGCAAGTCGCCAGAGGTAGAAGCCCAAAACCAGAAATCACAGAAAAGAGGGATTTTGAGATTAAGGTTCGAGTTTAAGAAACAAAAGCATAGAGATGAAGAGAAGAGAAAGGCGAACCGAGACATACCATCGGCGTTCGATGAACTCGTCGGAAAACGCTGGAAACCGGTGAACACAGCCGAGCTTCCCCTTCGATCATGCACCACTCATATTTGTAACTTCATTTTTATCGTCCTTAACAATTTTCTTTTAAGGAAAAACCCCGGTAATAGTCATCATATAAAAATCGTCTCTACGATCCTTTAACTAATAGAGAGTAAACAAACAGTAAAAACTCAAGGTAATACAACGTAAATAATTAGGGTAAAAATTAAGGGTCGGGATGTGACACCACCTATCGAGTACACCACCGATGAGGATTTCCTTGAGCTTCCGACCCGCTCTACCTGCCCTAGAAATTTTCCAGAGCTGACTCCACCTATTGCATCTTCGGGCTGCCACCTTGACCATTTGCTTGACTCCTCCTTGGATGATAAAACCCTGCCGAACCATCGGCTCTGATACTACTTGTTATGAAATTAATCCTCCTGCCATGCAAGTAATAGTAGTAGAGATGGAAAGAAGAAATAAACAACCAAGCCAAGCACGCATTAAGATTTAAGGAGGTTCGGCCAATTTCCTTGCCTATGTCCTCGGAGAGCTTTCATCTTCACTATGAGAGAATAACACAAGTACAAGATATACCACTCAAGTTTATACCCAACTGATACCCCATTCTATACCCTCTCTCATCCTAAAAGACCACTCTACCCAAGAGTTATACACACTTTCAAACACAACACACGCCCTTGAACACAACTCTCTAGAGCTATACACGCCAAGAGCCATACACTCCCTAGAGCTATATATACACGCCCAAAAGCTTCATTATGTAGTACTCTATATAACTGGACTGTTGGCATTTGAATTTAGTTATTATGATCCATTTTCTTTCTTATTATCAACCGGATTGTATGGCTCCAAGGGAAACAGAAACAATCTGCAGTGTCAGTATTCTAACTTTACAGCAGCCACATACATACCATTCTGAACATATGTTGTTTCGACCCTTAATCTACGGATTCATGATAGTTAAGGACACTATGTCCAGTGAAAACCCTTTACTGTATATATATTCCATCTTGTTATCTTAAAAAGAGAACTTTTCTGCATGTTTACATGTTTCTCATTTGGCAAATTGGTTAGGATCATAGAACAGGGTCGAACTCATCGTTATTTGCTATATTGCACAAAAATAGCGTGTAGGTATTTTGGTCCAGAATCCTTATTTTGCTTCTTAATTTATGTTTCTGTCGCAATCATCAAATTGGATATGGCACGGAAATTTGATTTAGAAGTAATGCATACCTATCCTAAATCTCTAATTGTATCTATAAATAAGTGGTTTTGCTGTTGTATTCCCTTAATCAATATTGTTTACACAGTAGGTTTATATATAGTACAACAAGACTTGGTAATCAAGAAATAAACCTAGACAAATTATATACAGACTCTAACTCTGTAATCTAGAAGATTCAGGACTTGATTTGAGGCATAGAGAGAATCTCGCTAACACCCCCCCCCCCCCCCCCCCCCCGCAAACTGAGCGTCCTTGGACGAACAAGTTTGGTACACAAAAGACGATGACGAAGCTTATGAAGAGGTTTGGTAAGGAGATCTGCCGGCTGGTCCACAGAAGGAATGAAACAAACACGATGGCTCCCCAAAGCAACTTTTTCACGAACAAAATGATAATCAAGTTCAATGTGTTTGGTGCGTGCGTGAAAGACAGGATTGGAAGCCATGTAAGTGGCACTGAGGTTATCACAATAAAGTATGATGGGGAAATGAATGTGAGCACCAAGTTCATAGAGTAAGTAGCCTAACCAAGTCGTCTCAGCAGAGGCATGAGCAAGGGACCGATATTCAGCTTCAGCACTGGAACGAGCCACAGTGGGTTGTTTCTTGGAGCACCAAGATATCAAATTAGACCCAAGATATACCAAATAGCCGGAAGTGGAGCGGCGAGAATCAGGGCAACCAGCCCAGTCAGCATCAGAATAAGCAGAAAGAGTAACAGGTTGACGTTGAGGCCGGAAAGATAGACCATGATCAAGAGTACCTTTGACATACCGAAGAATACGTTTGGCTGCAATAAGATGAGGGATACGAGGCTGGCTCATAAATTGAGCGACTGAGTTGACAGCAAAGGGTATATCAGGCCGAGTGATGGTGAGATATTGCAGAGAGCCAACAAGTTCGCGAAACAAAGTAGGATTAGGGAGAAGATCACCATCAGTAGCTGATAGGGAAGCCATGGCCGAAAGAGGGGTACTCACCGGTTGAACAAGGAGGAGATTATGTTTATAAAGAATGTCATGTGCATATTTCAACTGATCAATATGAAGACCATCAGAAGAGGATGATACCTGGAGGCCAAGAAAATAATGAAGAGGGCCAAGATCCTTGATGTCAAAGCCACGACCAAGAGCATCAACAAAACTCTGAACAAGACGATCGTTACTGCCAGTGACAACAATATCATCCACGTAAAGTAGTAAAAACATTGTGTGTGACCCATAGTGGAAAATGAACAGAGAGGAATCAGCTTTACTTTGTCGAAACCCAGCGGATAACAGAAAAGTACTGATGCGATGAAACCAGGCCCGTGGAGCTTGCTTGAGACCATAGAGGGCTTTATGAAGCTTGCAAACATATGTTGGATGTTCTGGATCAACGAAACCAGGCGGCTGGGTCATGTAAACAGCTTCGGTTAAGAAGCCATGGAGAAAGGCATTCTTAACGTCGAGTTGGCGTAAGGACCAACCGCGAGAGACAGCAATAGCAAGTACAGTCCGAATGGTTGCAGGTTTAATAACAGGACTGAATGTTTCTTCATAATCAACACCTTGTTGTTGGTGAAAGCCTTTAGCAACCAGACGTGCTTTGTAACGATCAATTGAACCATCAGAGTTATGTTTGATACGAAATACCCATTTACAACCAACTGTGTTCTGAGAGGAGGATGGAGGAACAAGAGACCAAGTATGATTTTTCATGAGCGCATTGATCTCATCAGCCATAGCCGTGCGCCACTCGGGGGATTTGGAAGCCTGTGAATAGCATGTAGGTTCCATAGCATCAAGAACAGTGAGAAGAGCATGAGAAATAGGATACCTCACAGTGCCATCGGTTCGAGTTTTGGGTTTGGAGATGCCATCACGTAATCTGGTGGTCATGGGGTGAGAATTGGTGGCAGGGACAACAAAGGAACCAAGTGGAGGCTGAGCCGAAGTGGGAGGATCTGGGCCGGTGGTGGAGGAGTCAGTGATGTGGTGGATAGAATCACAAATAGGATCGACGGCGGCAGCGGCGGAAGCACCGGCAGTTGGTGGGTCGTCGGTTGGCTGGTCGTCAGGGAGAGGTAAGGCTGTGTCATCAAGCACGGCAGAAGAAGAAGAAGGACCAGACTGGGTCAAGTTAGGTTGTGAAGTAGAAGAACTGGACTGGGCCATGGGGCCTGATTGTTGGTGACGAGAAGTGGTCTGGGCCACAGGGGAAGTGGTCAGGCCCAATGGAGCTAGAGCGAAGGAATGGCCTGGCAGAGAGGTGGAAGAGCCACGAAAGGTGAGTGGCACAATCTCAATCGGATTCGTTGAGCATACCTGCAAGTCTTTGAAAGGAAAATGTGTTTCGTTAAATAAAACATGACGCGAGATGTAGACACGATTGGAAGAGGGATCAAGACAACGATATCCTTTATGACGAGGACTATACCCGATAAAGACACACTCAATACTACGACCCGACAATTTATTTGAAACGTATGGACCAAGATGAGGAAAACTCAAACAACCAAAGACACGAAGAGATGAATAAGAAGGATGACATTTATAAAGACGAAAGTAGGGAGTCTCCCAATTGAGAGTGGAAGTAGGTAAAAGATTAATGAGATAAACGGCGGTGATAGCTGCTTCAACCCAAAGATCTTGTGGAGCATGAGAAGTGAGAAGAAGAGATCGAACCATAGAAACAATGTGATGATGCTTACGCTCAGCAAGACCATTTTGTTGAGGGGTGTGTGGACAAGAAAAGCGTTGTTGGATTCCCATGGAGAAGCAAAATGCGGAAAACGCATGATTGACATATTCAGTGCCATTGTCACTTTGAAGATATTTAACAGTCCCCTGAAAAAGATTTTTAATAATGGCGACAAGCGTCTGAAAATGAGTGAGAACTTCATTTTTTCGTCGCATAGGATAAATCCAAGTATATCGAGAATATTCATCGGTAAAGAGAACATAATATTTAAAGCCACTAATGGAAGGAACCGGAGACATCCAAACATCACTATGAATTAGATAAAATAAGATGGAGCAAAGTCACTACGTGAAAGAAAAGGTAATTGGTGCGATTTGCTGAGCGCACATGTATTACAAAAGGAAATAGATGATAACTTCGACCCTAGAGAAGACGCAAGACGATTTAAAACAGATGACGACGGATGACCCAACCGATGATGCCACAAAGAAGAGGACACGGTAGCTAGAGCATAAGGAACTGAGGAGGACGAACTGGAGATAGGAAGCGGATAGAGACCATCTTTACATGGGCCCTGAAACAATAAGCGACCAGAGCGTAAGCAATAAATTTGATAGAAATTAGGAGCGAATAAAAAGAAGACAAGGTTATCTTGGGCGAAACGAGCAACGGAAAGAAGATTTTGACGAAGAGAAGGGACACGAAAGACATTAAGAAGAGAGAATTGAGAGTCCCCCAAAGAGAGGGGAAGATTACCCGTGTGGGAAACAGGCATAGTCACCGTTACCCATAAAAACATTGTGTGGACCGCCGTATGGTTGAGGATTATGGAGAGGCATAGAGGTCATATGATGAGTGGCTCCAGTGTCGGGATACCAAAGATCTCCAGAGAAGTGAGCACCAGCAAATGGAGTAGCAGCTGTCGGCCCGGAGAATTTGTGAGGACAAGAATTAGACCCATGATGAGAAGTCATGCAAGTGGGACACCATTGAGCTGGGCTAGGTCCAAGAAGGCCTGGGAGTTGTTGACCAGGGAAGGTGGGCCGCGGGGCAGACTGAGCCCAAAAATTCGGGTTGAAGGCGGGTGGAGCTTGAGAGGGATAGGAGACCACATTCTGGGCATGGAAGGGAGAGACACCATACTGAGGGCGAGTGTTGGAGCCGTTGAACCTGCCACGGCCACGACCACGACCACGGCCACCAGAGGGAAAGGCGGCGAACTGCCGACGACCGGAGAATGAAGGGCGGCCAGGTTGGGAAATGCTAGAGAAGAGGGCTGTGACAGAATGGTTCTCAGGGGAGGGCTGGTGTTGGTTGTCAAATGCCAAAATCCGGGCACGGAGCTCAGTGAAATCCGGTAAGGGAGGATTTTGTGTGAGGGCAGTGCGAAGCATCAAGTAATCCGAGCCAAGTCCATGAAGAGTAGCAACAACCAAGTCCTCATCAGGAACAGGCTTGTTGATGGCAGCAAGGGAATCAGCAATAGATTTGGCATGACGAAGGTACTCATCGATTGATTGATTGCCCTTTTTAAGATCAAGGAGCTGCATCTTAAGGCTGGCGGCGCTGGCAACCGATTTCTGAGAGAAGTGACGACCTAAGCAATCCCAAATTTCTTTAGCAGTGTCAAAACCAATGGTAAGAGCGGCAATCGGCTCGGTGAGTGTGGTGGTGAGGATACTCACGGTTAATTGATCATTGACAAACCATTGTTCGTATGCAGGATTGGGGATACGAACAGAAAGAGGAGGAACACCTTGGACAGAAGGAGCATCTTCGATGGTGGCGGAAGAAGGTGTGGATGGGGTGGAAAAAATGGTGGTAGAGGGAGCAGGAATAGAGCCATCAACATAGCCCCAAAGTTTGTTTCCATGGAGGTAGGGTTTGATTTGACGAAGCCAGACGAGGTAATTGGTTTCTGTGAGTTTGATGAAGTGAGAAGTATTGGGGGAAGGGAGGGAAGAGATAGAGGAGGAGGCAGAGGCCATTGTGGAAGAAAGGCTAGAAGTAAGAGCCTGGAACTACTGATACCATGTAGAAATTGTATTCCCTTAATCAATATTGTTTACACAGTAGGTTTATATATAGTACAACAAGACTTGGTAATCAAGAAATAAACCTAGACAAATTATATACAGACTCTAACTCTGTAATCTAGAAGATTCAGGACTTCATTTGAGGCATAGAGAGAATCTCGCTAACATCTGCTGGTATATTCGTTTTTTCTTTTAAACTTGGGTGAAGATATGACTTTGTTGATGATTTGAATTCAGAATCTGATTTCTTTCACTCCCGACTGAAGTGTTTCTTTGGAGGAACTGCAGTGTTGTTGAATTCAGTTTTGCGGTTAAAACAGTGGATTATTAGTTTGAAAATCTCAGCTCATATTGGCCTACTTTTTTTTTTGTTTTTTGTTTTTTGTTTTTCTAGTTTCTTGATGCAATCCCAAGTACTTTAGAGTGCGTTTTGTTTCATGTATAAACTAGAGTTGGATTGCCACAGAAGGGGAATAAATGATATTGTCTTGTGCATTTGTCTTCATAATGGTAATGGGAGCTGAGGTGCTCTCAATGGGAACTAGTAAACATGATTGTCATGAATAAGCACCACAAGATGTATATGGTGGTTAGACTTTAACATCTATCTTGAATATGATGATCTGAAAATTGGCTTTCCAGAAAAAATGATTTTTGCTTGAAATTCTTCTCATCAGAGTGTTGTGTAGGTGAATATGTATTTTAGTTTTAGGACCCTAGTTTAATTTATGTTCAGCTACTGAAAAATGCATTCATAGACATACTTTGCCAGATATACGTACCCACTAGTACTCTGGTATATTGTTGATTTGTGAGTAGTTATAAGCCTTATGGATAGAACTTTAAGCCAAAGTTTTTACTGCATTTGAAACCTAATTGTTTCAATGAAAAGGGCTTCGTTTATGCTTTCCAATATGTTTTTCTTAACATGTAGCTCTATTCATTTTGATGCAATTCATTTCAATGTAATTGTTATAAGCAAAACAGTTGATACTGATTGCAAAGGGCACCAAAGAAAAGGGGGGGGGGGGGGGGGGGGCGCAGTTGTATTCGTTTAAATCCAAACAAATCTAGCTAAATCAATACAATAGTGACATGTTTACTTACTTGGAATGAATGAAATTCATAAAGACGGAAGGAATGTGAGACGAAATGGATATTTCAATTCTATTGAGCTGTTTATTTATCACATGGAATTAGAACACGAATGTAATTAATTATTGTTTCCATTACTAAAATACCCATGAAAAAAATAAACTACACATTTCGATCACTCTCAACATAGTTTTTTCCTTATATCTTGATCTAGTTTTGTTTGTCGTTTTGATTGTCTTAGTTGATAAGTTATGTATAATCAACAAACCAAATGGACTATTTCTATTCAGTGTATTGATTGTAATCATGTAGTTGCATATTAATAATATAATACAGAGGCTACGTGTGCACTTGTGTATATTGCAATCTCGTCCTTGCATAAACTCTCTTCTACCATGATTTATCAAAATCATTTGGACCTAGTACTAGCATTTTAGGTGTATCTCAAACCGCAAGTTGTAAGGGTTGAACAACAAAATTAAGGCATCATATGTTTATACATTTTAGTAATATTATATTTAAATCAAGTAAGCAATTTTATAGATACAAAAAAAAATTAAACAATTTCTACAAATAGTATATTATTAGCATATAAAAAGAAGTCTTTAACAAAAAAAAATTGAAATTATTAGCATCTTAAACAAATTCTTTAATATTATAAACATAATAAAATTAAAAAGAATATTTTCGAAATAAATGTTCATTCTTGATGGTATCATTCATATTCCCACATTTCTCATTTGGTATTACAATTCAGTGTTGTCAAGGAATCGATTCCTTATTAGAGAGATGAGACTCACACACATTTTAATTTCATTATGTGTAAGTAAACGCTGGAATTATGCGGTGCCAAAATCATTGCCCCATTTTTCCATTTCATTAATCTGTTAATTCCTTTCATCACTGGCTTTTCCTCACTAATACTCTTGACTCGACACCTGAGAAGAACAAGAAAATGGAGCTCCTCCTCCTCCGTCTCTGCTTACTCTCCCTTCTCCTCCTCTCATCAAAACCCATCTCCGCAGAAGAACAACAAGACTCAGTAATCTCAAGGTTCCAAAAATACCTCCAAATCAACACCGCCCACCCAAAACCCCTGTACCAAGAAGCAGCCGATTTCATCCTCACCGAGGCCAACTCCCTCTCCCTTCAATCCCAGACCCTCGAGTTCGTCCCAAACAAGCCCCTCGTCCTCCTCAAATGGCCCGGCTCCGACCCTTCTCTCCCTTCCATCCTCCTCAACTCCCACACCGACGTCGTCCCCGCCGAGCACGACAAGTGGGCCCACCACCCCTTCGCCGCCCACGTCGACCCGAATGGTAAAATCTACGCCAGAGGCTCCCAGGACATGAAGTGCGTCGGGCTTCAGTACCTGGAGGCCATTCGTCGTCTCAAGACTTCTGGGTTTGTGCCCACTCGGAGCGTTTACTTGTCTTTTGTTCCGGATGAGGAGATTGGCGGCCATGACGGCGCTGAGAAGTTTGCTGAGTCTGAGATTTTTAAATCCTTGAACGTTGGGATAGTACTTGATGAGGGTTGGTTTCTATTTCTATACTTGTCCTATTAGGGGGTGTGGATTTCACTCCGTTTTGATAATGTGTGTGTTTGTTTGGTGGAAAAACAGGGTTGGCGTCACCGAGTGAGGAATACAGGGCGTTTTATGCGGAGAGGTGTCCGTGGTGGCTGATCATCAAGGCTACTGGGGCACCGGGGCATGGGGCGAAGCTGTATGACAATACTGCCATGGAGAATATATTGAAGAGCATTGAGAGTGTGAGGAGGTTCCGGGCTGCGCAGTTTGATTTGGTGAAGGCGGGATTGAAGGCTGAAGGGGAGGTGGTCTCGGTTAATATGGCATTTTTGAAGGCTGGTACACTGATTCCGACTGTAAGTTTCACTCATTCTGGTGCTTGTTTGTTCTTGATTGTGGTGGTAAATTGGAGTTCTTAGTGTTATAGATTATCAAATCATGGTTCAAATCTGTATGTGGTTGCTGACTCTTCATGTTTAAGAGTTGTGAGGGACCCTAAGAAATTTTTGTTGTAGCACTGTAGATTCACCTGGCACTGGACCAGCATTGTAGTAGGCAATTTATGACAATAAATGGAACTGAACATACTGTTTGCTGCATATTCAACAGAATGACTTGTAGTTGTAGTTGTAGGTGCTATTGAGAATGGGAATGTAGGAACATAATTTCAATAGATCATTGGTTTATAGAGAGCTACGACACACATATTAGCGAGAGGTGTAAGACTGTTGCAATAAACTGTATCATGATATATTTCTAGGGGACATTTAAGCCTGACTGGCAAAATTCAGCACTGAAATTTCCCAAATTAGTATCTAAATTGTAACTGGGGATCATATTTGAACATTTTTATTTCCACTGTCTACCAGTCTTACTATTTTCTTTATGATGATAAATGCTCCCCTTTTGTTCTGTGCCAGGGTTTTGTCATGAATTTGCAGCCATCTGAAGCAGAGGCAGGGTTTGATATTAGGGTCCCCCCAACCGCTGATCAGGAGTCTCTGGAAAAACGAATTGCTGAAGAATGGGCGCCCACTTCACGCAACATGACTTTTAGGGTAATTAGTTCTTTGATCTTATAAACTAGATATCAGTGGATAGTGGATACTTACCTATACACGAGTATTTGTGTACACCAAGATGAAGAATGACAGAAATTAGTACAAGTGCTATTCAATATAAAAGTTGAAATTATTGACTGAGAAATCTGAATGGTGTAGAAAGACGGTGGTTACAGTACACTAAATTCTAGAGCCTACTAAAGGTAGAGCTGTTATTAGGAGAATATACATAACATTCACATTGATCACATTATCACTGACGAAATATGGATAAAGATTTCCTGCTTAAATCTCTCATATGTGATGCAACTATATAAGTCTGTTATTATTCCTCACATAATATTTTATATATTTGAACTGTATGCTCTTATATCCTGTTAATTTTGCCACAACCACTTCCAATGTATTTTGAACTGAATGCTTTAGAAGTGTAGCTCAGCCTATTACATTCAGTGGCAAGTGAACTACCATATGTATAATAGTGCTATTATGTCCTGCAAGTTTTCCATTTTCAGGTGTAAATGAATTATGATAATATATGATTCTCAAAAAAAAAAAAAAAAAAGAATTATGATAATATATGAATTGCTTAAGACCATGCCAGTTTCTCTAATTATCTTCATAGCTTGGGCAGTTCAAGCAGAAGGTTTCGGTGCTTGATAAGTCTGGGAGGCCAGTCCTTACAGCAACTGACAGTTCAAATCCCTGGTGGGCCCTGCTAGAAGAAGCGGTCAAAAAAGCTAACGGAAAACTTGGAAAGCCTGAGATTTTTCCTGCGTCAACAGATGCTCGCTATTTCCGGTTACAAGGCCTGCCAGCAATTGGATTCTCCCCTATGGCTAACACTCCTATTCTGCTCCATGACCATAACGAGGTGAATGTCCAAGTTGTTTTTCTTGGTTTTTGTTGTTGTTGTTGTATATAGTATATACTTTCTTTGGTTGTTTTTGGTCATGAAAAGAAAAATTTTGTTATTGAGATTGTTCATTATCCAAATTAGCCTCTTGTAATCTGACCATCATATTTTCACCTTGTTGCAGTTTCTAAACAAAGACGAATACTTGAAAGGAATCAAAATTTATGAATCCATTATCAAATCTTATTCATCTTATGATGAGCATGTGACAGCAGGCATGAGAGATGAGTTATAGAGGAGAAACATGATTGAGTCATCTTTAGAATAGTGTTTTCACATTGTTGTAACATAATTGGAGAGGAGAGATGTTATGCTGTAACAATAAGGGGGAAGATATGGTTTCCCTTTAACTATGCACATGATTTATTTATTGCAAGTTGGTTAATGTTTTGGTAAATAGACATGGTTTAGTGATATATGTTGATCAGTTGATCCCTCATCAAATTTCAGTTGCTCCTATGCTTTGTTTCATAATGCATCAATTGATATTAGCAATTTATTCATTAGAAGAACAAATAGCATTTATTTTCATCTTTTTGCACTTGATCACAAGAATTCTATTGAACAAATTTCATGTTTGGTGGATCAAATTTGAGGCAACAATAACAAAAGTAGTTATGTTCTTCCACCCTGTTTTATGTTTACTAATGAGCAACCTTTTGCAGCTGATTCCACAGACATCTCAACGGAGTCAACGCCACCTTTCAACCACTGTAGAAAGTGAAGGCAGTCTATGTTGGAGAACATTTGATGCTCATCCAAGATTTGCAGTTCATAGTTTTTGGAATGCCAATAACCTGATATATATCTGCTTGTAAGCCTCCGTAGTTGGCATTGCATCTATCATCTCCAATTTCATCAAACAAGTTTGAATAATGATATATGGGGGCGTTACTATGGGGTCAGGACTCTACCAATAATCTCCACAGGAACATTCTCCATCTTGAAAATGGTGGTACCGAATGGGATCTCTTATCACAATAGTTCTCTGCTCCAACTTTGCTACAAGTTTTGCAAATTCATGACAATCTCCACAGATCCTAAGGTTTTTCCTGACCCTAACAGTCATTCCCTTGGGCAAGTTCATTATACCAAATACAATCGCCAGTCTCTCACTGTGAGATTGCAGTGAAGCCTCCCTCTGTTCCCCCTCAAGATCTTGCAAAACAAAATTTGTATCTGGAACATAACCTATTCCCATGAGTCTATCAATCAACATGCTCAGTTGCTTATTGATCTCATCTATTTGTGGGTGCGAGTCATCTCCCATAATAAAAGCATGGATCTGTTTGTTCACCTCAATCCAACTGCATCCTGGTTCTTTAGTAATTCCTCTGGCTCTCATACTCTTCCTAACTTCTGCAACATCATCCCATCTCTGAGATATTGCATATAGATTTGATAATAAGATGTAGGTTCCAGCATCATCAGGATCCATTTTCAAAATTTGTTTGGCAGCATGTGTAGCTAGATCAACATTTCGATGAACCCTGCATGCGCCAAGCAAAGTCCTCCATGTCACTGCATCTGGGTCACATTCCATTTCTTGAATCAACCTTGCTGCCTCATCAAGCTTTCCAGCCCTTCCAAGAAGATCAATAACACAACCATAGTGCTCTCTTCCAGGATCAACCCCGAATAGCTGCCTCATATTCTGGAAGTAGTACCACCCCTCGTCTAAAAGCCCTGCATGACTACAAGCAAACAGAACCCCAAGAACTGTGATGTAGTTTGGTTTTGTCCCCGAAACCTTCATTTCCTCGAACAACTTCAGTGCCTCTTGGCTGAAACCATTTTGTGCCAACCCTGCAATCATGGTGCTCCAAGAGATTACATCCTTCTCCACCATCCTCGTAAAAACAGCGTTCGCATCTTCCAAGCTGCCACACTTGCAATACATATCCAGAAGTGCATTGTTCAGAATCAAATCCGGACCATACTTCATTGCATGAACATGTACTTGTCTGCCCAATTCCAAAAGCGCCAATGCCGTGCAGGCTCTTAAAACACTCGTCAACGTCGCCTCTTCAGCTCCAAAACCTGCTCTCTTCATCCTCTTGAAAAGATCCAGCGCTTCATGACCGTCACTGTTCTGCGCAAACGCCCCAACAATTGAGCTCCAAACAACCGAATCCCCAGTCACCATCTCATCGAAAACACCCATCGCGTTCCTCAAGTCACCCAATTTCGAGTACACATCAATCAACGCACTCCGAACAAACACATCAGACTCCAACCCAGCTTTAACAATACTACAATGCAGCTGCTTGAGATCCCACAACCCCTCGCAAGCCCTCAAAACCGAAGAGTATGTAAAGCTATTCGGCCACACACCCTCTCTAACCATCAAAACCAAAGCCTCCAAGGCCTTACTGTTCATCTTGGCACGACAATAAGCCGAAATCATAGTCGTCCACGAAATCACATTCCTCTGAGGCATTTCATCGAACAGTTGTTGTGCTTCTTCCAGTAGAGAAAACTTAACATACATGTTGATGAGAATGTTGATCAAGAAGGTTTGTGGGTGGCGCCCATTTGAGAAGACGTGCTTGTGGACGAGCCTGCCTTGTTGAACGGCGCGACGAGCCAGGCAGCATTTGATGAGCTCAGAGTAGACGACGGAGTCGGCCCAGAGTCCGCGTCTTTGCATAGCTTCCATGGCCGTCATGGCTCTGGGGAGGTCTCGCTGGTAGCAGTATTGGGTGAAGTGTTCGATCAGAATCGGTGATTCTGCGACGGTGGCCATGTGAGAGCCAGGACGTGAGAGTGGAAGTGAAGGCCATGGTTTGTGTTTGAACTTGGAGACGGCTCTCATTTGGGGAACAGAGAGCGGGTCCTGATCTTGGAGAAGGTTTTAGTTCACAAACACATCGTTTTAGTGGAATGCAAAAAGTCATGAATATGAGACAACATTATGTAGAAGATGAGGAAATGATTTCTAGATTCATGTCCCTTTCTGGTTAACAAGTTGAGGTTTATTTCATGAATTGAATCTTAACAATAACGTGTGACTTAACTTATTTTGATTTTATTATATCTTAGCACGCACGAATTGATTTTATTATGTCTTAGCACGCACGAATACTTCTACCTAAAGTTATACGAATTCGTTTTTTGTGTTTATAAACTCGAATATTTTCATATTGTAATCATTCTCTCATATTTCAAGCAAGTAAACATACCTTTATACTGAATGATAGAAAGATTATGAATTGATATGTCAAAATGGTCCTAACGACGACTACGAACTTAACTAATTGATAGAGCCAAATTGACAAAATTAGTCAGTAATAACTGAGAGAGGTAAGATAATAGATAACATTATTAGATTTACAAGATCTTGATCATTTGAGCGTAACTGATAATGACACACAAGTACTATTCTATGCTTATTTGTTTTTTTTTTTTCCTTCTTTTATGAGTTTAGTCTCATGCTGTCTTGCAAGGAAGGAACTGATCCTTCAATTCTTTCTTCAAAACTTCCCATCTTTCAATCTTAGGACGGCCAGCATAAGCATCATCTCTTCAACACTTGATTTTTAAGTCAATATTAAAATCCAAGCATAGCTTGCAGACACAATCCTTCTCAGCAATATCACAACAATCCTGCTCAGCAATATCACAATATGTTGTTATTGATGATGATTCAAAACTTCTCATCGACTTATTGTTGATTGCATTTTAAGTTTCTTGGATATTATTTAAAAAACGAAGTACAGTAATATTTAGACGTTATTCGATCTTTTTCTCAAAATGAACCAGCTATCCATCCATTTCAAAAACCCCAATTTATAATTTCGATCAACCCCAATTCCTAAATCTTGTTTATCATGTTAATCATGAACCACGAATAACTTTAATTATCTCTAATATCTCATATACTCATCAACATTACAACATTCATTTTATTTTATTAGAAGTTATACATTTTGTACAGGCTATGGAAATATATATATGTCATATCATGGAACAATGAAATGCAACAACAAATGCAATGAAGGTGAGAGCAGTATGGCACAATGTACATGAGTAAAAAAGGTCGATTTTCTGATAAAAAAAAACATAAAGGCCGATTTTACATGAGCCCTTGATGTTGATTACGTGGCTCTGTTATGTGATTATGAGTCATATGCTCATGAGCATCCATCTCGTGCTATCTAGTTTCGTTGTTTCTCCCTTGTTGTGTCCAGAGTGTTCCATTTAGATTAGTTGTGAGAGAAAGTTCCAAGAGATTGTTTTGAGTTTCTGTTTGGTTTTTTAGTGTTGAGAAAAAGAAATTCAAGCTCACCCAGACTTGTTGAGCTTAATATAAAGACCACTTTTTTTAGGTCGAATAGAGACACTCTTTATAGTTTATATGGTTAATTTCATTTTACTCCCGTAAGGTTTGGGGTTAACATCGTTTCACTCCTCATACTTTTAGTTTTAAAAATTTACCCCATAAAGTCTCCAATTTTCATAAATCAAACACAATTGCTAAAATTCCTGTTATAACGAGTGCAAGAAAGAACACAGATTTACGTGGTTCACTAACAACGTGTTAGCTACGTCCACGGACAGAAGGAGAACAGAAAATTTCCTAAAGTAATTCATAGAACTAAAGGCACGCTTGATTATATCCATTCTGATTGTTGGGGCCCCTCTCGCGTTGACTCTTTGGGAGGTCACAGATATTTTGTGTCTATGATTGATGACTACTCAAGAATGACTTGGGTGTTCATGATGAAGCATAAAAGTGACGCTTTCAAGAAATTCAAGCAGTGGAAGGCATTAGTTGAAAATCAAACAGGGAAGAAGATCAAGAGGCTGCGAACTGATAATGGTCTGGAATTCTGTTCTGCTGAATTTGATGATTTCTGCAAGACTGAAGGTATTGCAAGGCATCATACAGTCCGGAATACACCACAGCAAAATGGTGTAGCAGAACGTATGAATCAGACACTTCTGGAGAGAGCTAGATGCATGCTCTCTAATGCTGGATTAGAAAGAAGGTTCTGGGCAGAAGCGGTGAATATTGCTTGCTATTTGATAAATCGTGGACCACACACAGGTATACATCTCAAAACACCTTATGAGATGTGGTCTGGTAAGTCTGCTGATTACTCCAATCTGAGGGTTTTTGGGTGTTCTGCTTACTATCATGTAAGTGAGGGTAAGTTAGAACCAAGAGCTAAAAAAGGAGTGTTTGTAGGCTATGGAGATGGGGTTAAAGGTTTCAGAATCTGGTCTCCATCTGAAAGGAGGGTTATACTGAGTAGGAACGTAGTATTTGATGAAAATTCTATGTTTAACCCTACTGTGAAGTCTGTGGTTGTATCAGAAAATTTATTATGTTGAGCAACAATACAGAATGACATGTACACAACACACAATAGGTTGTATATATACAGCCCTAAATCCGATATACTAGTCCTAATAGGTAACCATAACCTAGTATAACCCGAATAGGTAACCATAACCTAGTATAACCCGTCAGCACAGATTGGATGGTTCAAGGCATATATTAACAAATCTCCACCTTGACTTGAATCCTCTCACAAATAACAGATGTACCAGATGCACCATAGTGATGCCAGATGTACAGATAACTCCTTCTGCCTCAGATGTCGCCCCCAAAGGGCAACTAACAGCTTGTAACATTTAGCAAGTCCAAACAATGTTGGAACTTGCTGTGTGGAACCGACTTGGTGAACATATCAGCGGGATTGTCAGCAGTGCCCACCTTCTTCACCTTAATTCTGCTCTCATCTCTCAGAAAATGATACCTGACATCAATGTGCTTAGTCCTCTCATGATGAACTTGATCCTTAGCTAAACATATTGCACTCAAACTGTCGCAATATACTATAGCCTGATCATGATGCAAACCAAGACTACTGACCAGTCCCCTCAACCATATGCCTTCCTTTGCAGCGGCTGTCAGAGCCATGTACTCTGCTTCAGTAGTAGACAAAGTCACTGTAGGCTGCAAAGTAGCTTTCCAGCTAACAACAGAGCCACCAAGAGTAAAGACATAACCAGTCATAGATCTCCTAGTGTCAACATCTCCAGCATAATCGCTATCTGAATAGCCTGTTACCAAACAGTTTGTATCACCTCCATAAATGAGACCAACATCAGACGTACCTTTGAGATACCGAAAAATTCTCTTCACAGCCTGCCAATGCTCCTTTCCGGGATCACCCATAAATCTGCTGACAACACTAACAGCATGTGCAAGATCAGGCCTAGTGCAAACCATAGCATACATCAAGCTTCCTACTGCACTAGCATAAGGAACTCGAGACATGTATTCCTTCTCCTCAGCAGATTTAGGTGCAAACGCAGTAGACAGATGAATATTTGCAGCACTTGGAGTATCTAAAGATCTAGATGTAGACATACCAAACCTGGATAATATTTTCTGGATGTAGCCTTTCTGAGATAAGAAAAGCTTCTTCTGACTTCTATCCCTGTAAATCTCCATTCCCAAAATTTTCCGGGCTGCTCCCAAATCCTTCATCTCAAACTCTGCACTGAGAAGACCCTTCAACTTCTGAATATCAGACTTGTCTTTTGCAGCTATCAGCATATCATCTACATACAGGACCAGATAAATGAGGGAATCATTTGTTAACTTGTTGTAGTAGACACAACAATCATACGGACTCCTGATGTAGCCGATTTCTATCATATAGCTATCAAACCTCTTGTACCACTGTCTAGGAGACTGCTTTAGTCCATACAAGGACTTCTTCAACTTGCAAACATAGTCTTCCTTTCCAGGGACTTGAAAACCATCTGGCTGAGTCATGTAAATCTCTTCTTCCAATTCTCCATGTAAGAACGCTGTCTTCACATCTAGTTGCTCAAGCTCCAGATTATGATGTGCAACTATGGCTAGTAGCACCCTGATAGAAGTATGTCTGACCACAGGTGAGAAAATCTCATTGTAGTCAACTCCCTCTTTCTGATGGAACCCTCTTGCAACTACTCGAGCTTTATACTTGATGCCCTCAGCAGGTGACAACCCTTCTTTCTTCTTGAAAACCCATTTGCAAGTAATAACCTTTCTCCCCTGATCAGGTCGTTTGGTCAATTCCCAAGTCTGATTTTTCTGAAGTGATTCCATTTCATCTCCCATTGCAGCAAGCCATTGAGCTGACTCTGTACTTGTAACTGCTTCCTTGTAGGTGGACGGCTCATGAGGATCCACCTCTTCAGCAACCTGTAGTGCATAAGCCACCATGTCCTCAAAACCATACCTTGTAGGTGGTTTCCCAAAGTTTGATCTCCTAGATCGCTCATGAGTCAAACTATGCTGATTAGCAGCCATTTGTTCTGATTCTGAATGTAGGTATTGATCTTCTTGTTGTGGTTCACTCACATCTTCAGTGACTTGTTGCTCCACCTGTTTCTCAACACTACAATTTTCACAGAAACTAAAATCCTTGACCTTGTGACCACCAAGAAGATCATTCTTTGACAGAATTTGCATCCCTCTTTCACTTATATGACCAAGCCTCATGTGCCATAGCTTGGTCATATCATCCTTGTGAACCTCTGATGATGCAACAGCAGCCGAGCCTGACAGCGTTGAACCTTGCAGAATATATAAAGTACCTCGCTTGACACCTTTCAGAACCACATTGACACCTTTGTAGACATTTAAAATTCCACATGAGCCTTTGTACTTGAAACCTTTGCTATCTAGAAGACCCAAAGAAATCAGGTTTTTCGTCATGTGTGGAGCATGCCTAACATCATTCAATGTACAGAATTTACCATCATGTGTCCGTATTTTTATTGAGCCAATTCCAACCACCTTACTTGCAGAACTGTTTGCCATAGAAATATTGCCTCCATCTATCTGCTCATAGGTTGAAAACCACTCTCTGCGTGGACATATATGATAAGACGCCCCGGTATCCAAAATCCACACATCCCTGTGATGTATGTGTGCATCTGCAACCAAGGCCAGATCTTCTTCCGAAGTGGTGTCAACTTCTGCTACAACAGCAGTACCTGATGCTTTCTCAGACTGCTTCTTCTTCTTTGGACATTCGTTTTTCCAATGTCCCTTCTCTTTACAGTAGTTACAGACATCATTGGATTTGGAACCCTTTGAAACTGGATTCTTGTATTTCTTCTTCCCCGAGCCTTTTTGTCCCAAACTTCCACTGGCTACCAACCCTGCAGCCTGACTGTCTGAACTAGTACCGGTCACCTTATGGCGCATATCTCTAGTATGTAAAGATGATCTAACATCCTCCAGAGTCAGAGTATCTCTCCCACCAATAAAAGAATCCACAAAATTCTCATACGACGAAGGTAGAGATACCAACAGGATTAGAGCAGCATCCTCATCATCAATTTTAACATCGATATTACGCAACTCTAATAGAACAGTGTTTAACTGATCTAAGTGATCTCTTAGAGATGTACCTTCTTCCATACGCAGACCGAACAGACGTCGCTTTAGAAGCAACTTGTTGGTTAAAGACTTCGTCATGTATAGACTCTCAAGCTTCAACCACAGACCAGCCGCAGTTTCCTCCTCTGCGACCTCGGTGATTATATCATCTGCAAGGCACAACATAATTGTCGAGTGTGCCTTCTCCTCCAGACTGGCCATCTCAGCGATTTCTTGATCCCCTGACTTCTTAACCAGCGGCGCCCACATCCCTTGTTGTTTTAACAAGGCTCGCATCTTGATCTGCCATAAACTGAAACTGTTCCTCCCTGTGAATTTATCAATCTTCACATTCAAACCAGACATCTTTCTTGGCGGAAATCACAACCAGGCCAGATAAACCTTGCTCTGGTACCAATTTGTTATAACGAGTGCAAGAAAGAACACAGATTTACGTGGTTCACTAACAACGTGTTAGCTACGTCCACGGACAGAAGGAGAACAGTTTTATTATGTTGAGCAACAATACAGAATGACATGTACACAACACACAATAGGTTGTATATATACAGCCCTAAATCCGATATACTAGTCCTAATAGGTAACCATAACCTAGTATAACCCGAATAGGTAACCATAACCTAGTATAACCCGTCAGCACAGATTGGATGGTTCAAGGCATATATTAACAATTCCGTCCAATTTGGAGGTTAGAGGATAGCATGAAATTTTAGAAAAAATGTCTTAAAAAGTTATTTATGTTGTTATAAGACTATTTTAGCCATTTTAGTGAGTTATGAAGTCAAAATTAACATCCGAATTAAACAGAATTTCAGCAATTAGGTATAATTGATGAAAATTGAAAAATTTAGGGATAAATTTTTTAAATTAAAAGTATAGGGAGTGAAATGATGTTAACCATAAATCTCAAGGGTGTAAACTGAAATTAATTCTAGTTTATATCAGAAAAAATAGTCACGCTTGCGCTTATTCCTTTTTAAGATCTCAAGAAATATGTTAATTTCTTTGCTCTTTATTGTTTATTGATATCCCAGGCTCCATGTTTATGGGCTCGTATCACCCTTGTGATGCATTTTCTTTTGTGGATTATATTGGCTAGGTCCAGAACGAGAGAACTAGGTTTCTCATACTGATGTCGATCAATTCCATTAGTTCCCAAATTATTGGTCACCCAACACCAAAGCAACCCATCCACTACCACTAAAAACATTCATGAGAGTTGTGGCTGCACGCTTAAAGTGTATTATGACACTTACCTATTAGATTATGGGTGCTCACGCGTGGGTTTATCACCCATCCCCCCCCCCCCCCCATTTTCTTTGGTTTTGGTTCTTGGATTCGGTTTTTGGTCCTCTCTCGTCAGTTTTAGTTCCTTCATGACTTGAGTTTCGATGGTGGATTGTATGATGTTGTTTTGAGAGACCTCTTTCTTTGGGTTTTTGATTTCCATATGATTTATGTATTGAGATTGGTTTGGCATCAGTTATTCGGGCATCAACACTTCGATTTGGCACTCCTTACTACTTCACAGCTGTTGGCGACGACAATGTTAGTATACATAGATGGTGTGTGTGGTAGATTTGTTTGTATTGTTACATTTATATTTTCGGATGTTAGGCCTTTGGTCCGTAGAATAGCGAGTTGCCAGCTTTCTTTCACTCTTTCTAGTTTGATCGAGTTTGAGACCCATACTCTTTGTTATTTATAGCTATTACAATCTTACGTTTTACGGCTTTGTAATTTGGGCTCTTTTCTTAATTAACAAATTATTCAGTTCTCGAACATAAACCGAGCTCAAAGCCTCAGACTGTACGGGCTACGACTCGATGCCTATGACCGAGTGAGTCCTTTTTAAGTTCATAAAACCCCAAACATAAAAGACGTGGCAGGGAAGCAAAGAAAAGTCCGAATCCGTTTGTCCCCATCTCTCTCTCTCTCGGCAATCGCCGCCTAGTCGGAGCCTCCCGATTTCCCGACTCACCAACGCAACCAATCATGTCCACGTTTGAGTGAACGTCTCTCTATCATTGTTTCCTTGTTTCTTTTCTTCTCAATTAGAATTGTGGGGTTTGTGAAGAAATGTCTCTGAGAATCAAAGTGGTGGTGGACAAGTTCGTACAGGAGCTCAAGGAAGCTTTGGATGCCGACATTCAAGACCGAATCATGAAGGAGAGGGAGATGCAGAGCTACATCGAAGAACGCGAACGCGAAGTCGCCGAGCGCGAAGCTGCTTGGAAAGCCGAGCTCTCTCGCCGTGAGGTCTCTTTTCCCCTATTACCTTTTTCTCTATTTGAATCCCATTGCTTGCTTCAATTTGCGTTTTTCATTACTGGGTCTCGTCTCTTTGGGTTTTGCATTCTCAATTTTCATGCTTTTTGCTTAGGGTTTAGGAACCCAATGGAGCTATAGCCCCATAGGTTAAAGGTTATGGTGGGTTCAACCTTGCCAGGCTCACATCACACTGGGTTCTTGTTTCTTGATATGCTTGAATTTCTTTCAACAACTGTAGAATGAGCTGTGTTTTTGTGTGGACTACCTTAGAAATGCAGAGATAGTGACCCAAATCTGTGCCTTTTCTCATTGACTCTTAATGAACCACTGAATGCTTGACCAATAATCCTGCATTGGCAATTTTACATCAAAGTGGGTTCTTGTTTCTTGATGTTTAGTCTTATCTTTCAAGATTAGCAATGAAGGAATGGAGTGAGATGTGTAGTTGAAGCTATGTAGAATTAGAGAGATAGTCACCGAAAAGCTTGTGCATTTCTCATCGACTTATAATGAATCACTGAACACTCAGACTCATTTTGTTAATATCTAGGGTGAAAGTTCTGATTTGGACCTGGTTTTTTAGTTGCACTTCATGTTCGTGACTATATCATTTTCTCTGAAAAGCTGTGTGGTGGTTGCAATTTTCATACACATCGTTATTGTTTTTTTTACCTGTCTAGAGTCTAGACTACTTCTCAGGACATTCAGCCAAGGCTATTAATGTGATTGTATTCATCAATATTCAATGTAATCACCATTGTTTAATAAAATGTATGCTGCAACACTGTTTTCTGTTTTAGCCTCATAAACATTATATTGTTGCAGGCTGAAATTGCCAGACAAGAAGCAAGGCTGAAAATAGAGAAGGAAAACCTCGAGAAAGAGAAGAGTGTTCTGATGGGAACTGCATCAAACCAAGATAACCAAGATGGAGCTCTTGAAATTACTGTAAGTGGCGAGAAGTATCGATGTCTTAGGTTCGCCAAGGCAAAGAAATGAACGCATTTGAAAGGAGGATGAAAGGGAAAAAAAGAAGAAGAAGAAGCTAATGCTGGCCTTGATTATGTTAGAAGTTCTAGTTGCTTGGGGATTTTGCAAACTTCATTCTTTGTATGAAAGCTCCAATTCCTGTATATCCGGGCATATAATTGCAAGCATTGTCCCAAGTCCTGTCATTGGTTTTGATTCAAAAGGGTAAATCAGGTTTTGTGTGCTCGAAAACAAACTAGTATTGGAATGATTAGGTCTCAACTGTGAAATACCTTGAACCATATCTGGTAAGTAGTGTAGTTTGACACTTTGACCGTTTAGTGCTACATGATTAACTAATTCCTGGATTGTTCATATATTGCAAGTTAAAAAGTTTCAACATCTATTTTGCTCATACTTTGTTGGTGTGATTTGTTGAAGTTTAGTAGATCGATTGTCTGCAAAACTTAGGGGGAATTCCTCCCTAATTATAAAGCAATATTGCATTGTTAGTGGATTTTTTTTTCCCAAAGGCTCAACCATCCTCTTGATCGTAATAACACCCCGTTGTTTCCCAAAGGAAGGAAGAGAAGAACAGGGGAATAGAAGATGGGTAGAGAGAATGGAGAGATACAAAGTAAGGCTGAGAATGAATAGAAGTATTTTAGCTAGTAGATGAAACTTGTCCAAGTGTATTCATCTTAGAAGATGGGGAGAGAAACGATGGTTTAGTTGCTTTGTTTTTTTTAGTATTCTGGCCTAGTTTTTCATATGCCTATGCAGAATGACTGTGCTCACACGTGTGAATTATCGTGTTGAAAATTAGTACGTCTCTTGAACGGCCAATTGTTCTATTCCGCCAAGAGTTTAGTTATTTGCTTATGCGTGCGAAATGACTTCCCAACAAAAAAAACGCCCTTGCATAAAAATATAAAAATTGAAGAGAAGCTGTAGCTAAATTAAAGCAGGCAAAAGCTGCACTACGGGCGTCGTACCGTATTCCTGACGGAGTCGTTAACAGAAGGGTATTTTTGTGATTTCCAGTCGTCACGGTAACTAGCTAATTTTACTGCGACACAGAAGAGAGAATTTGGGCGAAATCGATCCCCAGATTTCGAAGGATTCGAAGTTAGGCGGTGTTTCTTTGCCAGGATACAGTTGCTGGATAGGAAAATATATATCCTGTCAGACAACATGCGTTGTTTGGAGGCCACTTCTCCGGCGTTGTTTGCGGGTCTGATACTTGTTGTGTGCTTAAGAAGGAAAGGGGAAGATGCAGAAGGGGGCATGTCGCCGGAGAAGGTGATTTCCAGGAGTCAGTATGCGAATAACAGGCTGGTTTTCTTGGAGGGTTGTCATTATGCATTTGATCTGGAGGATTTGTTGAGGGATTCAGCTGAGGTACTTGGGAAGGGGACATTTGGTACAGCTTATAAAGTGATATTGGAGGATGCAACTGTTGTGGTTTAGCATTTGCTGTGTTCATTCTTTGATGAATCTGTCTATTGAAATTTGTTGAATGTAAATAGCTTATTGTTGTACTTTTGTTGTTGGAGTATGAAAATTCATAGAGGTAATCTTTTAATCAGTAGATTGCTCTAGCTTTGGTGGAGTGTTAATAGGAGAGGCAAAGCTTATACAGAATTCAGTTAGTTTGTAGTTTTGTACAGTTATTCTGAATGTAGTAAGAATGTGATAGATGTCCATTGGCGCAAACCTACAACGAAGATGAATGCTAGGCTGTTCTTAATAACTGTTTTGAATGGTTTTTCGGCTTTTTCATGTGTCCAAAATGAAAATGTGTTTGGAACAGAGAAGATGAAAATGAGCATGTAGATCACATTATGGGCACGTTTACTAACTTAGAATAAAAATTATCATAAATCGGTATCAACAACAATCGGTATGAAAATATTTCATACCATTCTACTGTTTACTTACCATAAGAAATCAAAACAGGAATGAAACTAATTACGATTGATGTTGTTTACTTACCATATGGAATCAGAATTAAAATTAGTTTAATTACTAAAATACCCCTATAAGAAATAAATTTAAAATACCCGTAAAATGCAATATATATTTTTAGGGTTAGGTAATTTAGAAATATTATAATTATGTGAGGATATTTTTGAGATAAAAAATTGATTCCATTACTTTAATTCTAATACTCATCTCCTCCATTGGGTATCGAATGAGGGATTTCATCAGGAATCAATTCCTGATAAGCAAGTGGAACCCACATCCATTCAAATACCTTGACATGTTAGTAAACGCCAGAATTCACCAATTCCGTAATCAATTACACCACTCTCAATTCTATTCCAGGTTAGTAAACATGCCCTATATTAATTCCGAGCATTCTTCTACTTCTTTGTTAAACAGAAAAGATTTCTCTAAGATACTCGAATTAATTAACTATCGTACATGAAGGACGTAACTCATCAACATCAATGTACATTTCAAATGCATTGACAATTACTTCCAATCTGAGCTGGTGAGCTTTGCTTAGGTCCATTTGCTTTTGGATAATGTAACAGCTGCACAATGAAGATATCATCATCATCATGAATTGAATCTTCAGAGAAATTATACTGTCATGCGGAAAATCTACAGTTGCTTGGGAACTTAAATATTTTATAAATCTATAATAGACATGGAGTTCTAACTTCTCTAGAACAAAACTTCTCTAGAACAAGATATACACACCTCAAGAACCTGATATATTTCATACAGTTTAGCATATCATAGAAAATGCATTACAATCTCCAGCTTTAGCATCTCATACTTTGATAGAGACAGATGCGGAGGATAACGAAGAACAAGGTGATGATGATTTTGTGACTCATTCATCAAAGTATGCTGCTGCAAAGCCAAAAGGCAAGAAAAGACAATGAGCAGAAGATAAGATTGAGAAAGAAGCATCATCAAGCCACTACTAGTATTGCTTACCGGGTTCAAAGACAGTAGCAGCAACACTATTGCTTACCGGGATCTGTACTAGCACATAATTCAAAGACAATAACAGCAACACTATTGCTTACCGGGATCGATACGACACATCCACTACTAGTATGAGCCCTCCCGTCCTCCAAAGTAATCAAGCATGATAACAGTAGTCCCTGACTCCTTTAGCCCAATTGTACTTTTTCATCATGTCATAATCTGTGATGCAAATCACAAAGCTCCAACTAAGTGTAGAACCTGAACTTGCAAACAACAGTGTGGTGAATAAATGCAGTAGCAGTAGCTGTGTGACTCTTATTGGCCATCCATCCCTTTTGCTTGTCATTTCAGCATTTAGGAAGTCTAATATCCTTGACTTCATTATCCTGCTTTCATTGCGAAAAAAAGCTTGCACGATTGGATTATCAATATGCTTTTTCGAATCTTCAAGTGGGTTTGGCACATTGAGCCCCTTTTTTGGGTTTTCCAGCCCAAAAATCTCCTCTACATCAAACACATTGATCTCAGCCACCTTGCTTCCAAACTCGAACTTCTTTAATTTTGGCACGTAGCATTCAATCAATTGCTGAATTTCTTTATCCAACTTCTTTGCAGTTGCATTTCAACACCAAACGTCTATCACATATCGATATGAACTCCCAAAATGGTGTCTTCATTAGCTCACTTCTTAATATCTCCTTGTCCTCACCTAAGTCCTTGCAAACCTTGCTAAATACTTCTTCAAATGCCAACATGTTGCATTTGTATTGACAAAATTTCAGTTCACTGTACTTCCTTAGCTTTTTACCCTCATTGTCTACTTCCTCGCTACCTTTCTCAATACCTTTTCCTTTCCTTTTTTGCTGTTGTTTACCCTTTTCAAACTTGTTTCTACGCGCTAGAGTTTTAAATTGCTTCCCTTTTGGTTTGTCATTCATGTCATTTTGCATTTGCGGACAGTAGCATGAAACTCATAATTAAACAACTCATGTTACAGTAGCAGGTAAAATTCAAAGTGTATTATGTCATATTTGACCATGTAATAGAACACATATACACAATGCCTAATCTAATGCCTAAGGCCCTGGTCACACATACACAATCACGCTATTTTTTTATGTGCAGTAGCATATATAATTGTTACTTTAACAGTAGCATGAGCATGATCGAGTTAGGAAAGAATTGAAACAGTAGCAGTAGATAAGTCTATGTAGAACGAAACTGCTACTGTCTCAAATTCAAAACACATTCTCAATTTCAAAGCACACAATACATAGACAAATAGCTACTACAAATCTTAATCAAATCTCTAAAAAGAAAATCACAAATGAGCATATGCATAGAGAATTACCTCAATATCTTAGGCCACCTCTGTTTCTTTTTGTCTCCTTAGTATCCTTCCAAACCCCGGTTCCTCCATTAATCAAATCTCTAAACTGCTACTGTCTCCAAAAGCACTGTAAAATATGAATTTCAGATTCTATTAAGCTTAGCGGTATGCTCGAATATGAAATCGAAAAAGAAATCATGATTTCAAATTCAAATAACCCCAAATCTAAACGAAATGCACAAACACAAAGCCAATCCAGATATTTTGGGCGGAACCTATGGAGTTCTACCCATTTTCGCATAGTGGGAATTCCATGAAATCGAGTTCAAATTTAGAGAAATCGCTTATTCATTTCTGATTGCTACTATTAAAATCGCGAAGCTAAAACTAAATCTCAGACTAAAAAACTGAAACCAGAAGCCATAGAAGATTGAACAAGTACCTAAATCGGGAGAGACGTCAATCTGCAACTGTGGAATTTAGGGTTTGGGATTTTTTGAGAGAGAATCGTGTTTTTCAGATCTGAAAATGGTGAGAAGTGAGGATGAATGGAAACTGCGACTTTGGTTTTGAGGTAGTTGCATTTTTGTAGATATTTTAAAAAAGAATGGTTTTTTAGGTACTTTGCGTAAAAAATGTCATTATTTGTTTAAATATGTTAAAAGATGAGTCTCTTGTTTTATGCAACTGTATTAAGGGCAGTGGGATGTCATCTTCTAAAAAAAAAAATAAGATTTTTAACTCAAACCTATAGCTAGGTGTAAAATTAAAACTCATCTCATGGATCAAAAGGGCATGTGGGATCAAGTTGTCTGTACAAACACAGATAAGTGAGGTAAAGAACCTGGTCCTTGGCTCCAGTTCGATGATTCTGTGTGCCTACAGAAACCTTCAATACTTCCAGTAAGCAACACCCAAGCATCTGTCCCAAAAACAGAACAACCAGTTGATTGCTCTTTTTTTGTCAGCCACGACCGGCTTTGCACTATTCTCTTGATCGCATAACTTGCAAGTCGAAAGCAGTGGGTCCTTCCACACATTGAATCAACTTTCCATGGTAACTCCCTCAGTTACAATACACATTCAAAGTATCGAGAATGTTACAATACACATATCCTCAAAACCTTCTCCCCTCAGTTCCTCCTAATCGCCACAATAGTGTCTTGCCGTATCGTCATCGGCAAAACCGATTACCCCTGCCACCACCCTTGTCCGATCAGAATCAAGTTACAACTAAATGTAACGCACACTTCCAATAAACAAAACAATTTAATGAGAAAGAGCTGTGCAATTAGATGACCAAATTAGTTCAATGAAGAAGAATAGAGGGGGTTACCTGTAATGATAACAGCTCAGATACCTGCAAGATTCAAAGAAACCAACAGAACAAAAAAAAAAAAAAACAATTACTTAGGAAACTAAAAAATCATTTGAAACAAATGTCGGAAGTTACTGATGACAATTATCAAGTCTGACCTCAAGTGAATCTGCATCAATCTGCCTCTTGAACTCTTCTAACTTTTTCTTGACAACTGCACCCTCCTGTTATAATTACCAAATAAATTATTTAATTTCCCAACGAATCCAATTCCTCAGTACCTAATTGCAAAAGGAAAATCCAAAAGTAAAACGAAAAGGGATGAAGATAGTCCCCAACCATCAATGATGTACGCACCCAGAATTGCAAAATATACAAAATTGACCATATAGAAAGCATCATAACACCCATCATCATCAGATAGAATGCAATTTGCACAATCAATAGATTTACAATAGAAACAATTGAGTACCTGAATGTCAAGGGGAATAAGAGCACACGCTTTGGCTTCGGCGTTTGGGTCGTCGGTTTTCAGAAACAACCGGTAGGAAGTTGGTTTTCTTCGTTTTTCTTCTTCACCTTCTTCCTTTTGCCGTGATAACTCCCCACGTCGTATTCAGATCCGTGGAGTTCTGAGTTGACTGACTGGGTGAGTTCCTGTTACCCATGTTTCTCTCCACTATATGTACAAAATTTCTTCTTTATTCCTTTTTACCATACTAGCCCTTGAGTTTGTACGTCAGATTCATGTGATTGAGCGGCAGATATGGCAGTTCACAAATATTTTTTTGACTGCTGGCTTTATTGACTGCACCTTGGCTTTCTTGTTAAAAAAAACAAAACAAAAAAACCACCTAGCCACTACGAGGAGGTTGACCGTTGACGGCCACTCTTCTGATGTAGTGGGAGAGGGAGTTAACAACGGCAGTTTTGATTCCTTCTCCCGGATCCAAACTCCCGCCCTTTTCACCGACTTTAAAAATCTACGGAGAATAAAATGGCCAATTAAGCAACTCTCCACTAGCACTAACACTCGCTCACAACTGCAACTCTAGCAAGCAGAGAGGGAGGAACAACTGCAAATTAAGCAAGCAGAGGGAGGAAGTGAAAGAGGAGCAATACGATGAGCCTCGACTACTCGTTCGTTAGATTGCTCTTATTGCTCCCCTTGTTTTGCTTCCAATGTGTGTTTGGCAGAGAAAGAGCAGCAGGTTCAGTAGGCTTGCAGACCATCAATGTAGATCACAAGGCTAAAAGCTCTTTTGTTTTCAATGTCAAGAGCTTTGGTGCCAAAGCAGATGGCCAAACCGATGACAGCAAAGTTCGATCTCAATTCTCAATTTCTTTGATACCCTTATTTTCTTGAATCCTTTTTAGTAGTACTCTTGATTCAGAATCCCTTTTAGAATACCACTCATTTTAAGTTGAAGCTTGATCCAGTTGAAAGTGATTTTAGCCATGGATGGCTCTTGGCCTCTTATATACATAAAACATGTTACCCTGCTTCATGTTAAGCATGGATGCGTACTTAGTAATGGTGCTTGTAATTGCAGGCCTTCACAGAAGCGTGGAAAGAGGCGTGTCAGTCCAAAGGTAGAGTCCACCTCATAATCCCAAGAGGAAAATACATGGTTGGCCCTCTTAAGTTTTCAGGCCCCTGCAGAAACGTATCGGCTCTAAATCTTCGAATGAATGTAGGTCGACTGTCTCTCTATCAGTTTGACATTTTGCAGTTTATTTACTGATGCCTGATTTTGAGAAATGAATACTTGCTTGCAGGGTTACTTGAAGGCTACAACCGAGTTGTCCAAGTATGAATTCGGTGGCGGTTGGATTCAATTTGCTTGGACCAAGGGGCTAACCTTGACCGGAGGCGGAACCTTTGATGGTCAAGGTGCTAAAGCCTGGCCTCACAACAAGTGCTCTAAGGACTCCAATTGCAAACTCCTTCCAACTGTATGTACATGTTCTACACCTTGCTCTTTTTGTTCCTTTAGGTCATTGTGTTCTACACCTTGCTCTTTTTAGTTAAAATTAAAAAAGGCCTTAATTACTAGTAGTACTAAATGATCCATAAAATTCTTTACTTTGTTCCTTTTTCAGAGTTTGAAATTTATTGGCATGAATAAGACAGTGATCAGGGGAATATCTTCGGTGAACAGCAAGTTCTTTCATATAGCAGTTGTAGATTGTCATTACTTCAAAGGCAGTAAACTCAAGATTCAAGCCCCAGAAACTAGTCCTAATACTGATGGAATCCATATCGAACGAAGCTCAAGCGTGTACTTCTCTTCGTCACACATTGCTACCGGTGATGATTGCATATCAGTTGGAGAAGGGAACTCTCACATTACCATAACTAGCATTGCTTGTGGACCTGGTCATGGCATCAGGTATCACATTCAAGTTCTCTGTCAGTAATATACTTGGTCAGTTACTAATTTATGAAGCTTAATCGATCTTATTGTACTTCTAGTGTGGGAAGTTTGGGAAAATATCCGAATGAAGGAGATGTGAGTGGGCTTGTGGTCAGAGACTGCACCATTTCAGGTACCACAAATGGTATTAGGATCAAGACATGGGCTAACTCTCCAGGTAGAAGTGCAGCCACCAACATGACATTCACAAACATCGTCATGAACAATGTGACCAACCCCATCATAATCGATCAGTTGTATTGTCCATTCAGGTCTTGCGCTTCTAAGGTAATCCATAAGGTGTAAATATGCATGTTTACTGTTCTGGTCTCTGTTCTAGGCTTCATACACACTCAACAATTTATATACAATCTGCAGACGCCATCGAAAGTGAAGCTGAGTGACATATACTTCAAGAACATAAGAGGCACGTCTTCGTCTCAAGTTGCAGTTGCACTTGAATGTAGCAAAGGGATACCGTGCCAGAATATTTACCTTGAAGATGTTCACCTGAACTTGGCATCTGGGAAGAAGGAAGTCACTTCAACTTGCAGTAATGTTAAAGCCAAATTCATTGGCACTCAAATCCCACCTCCATGTACTTAAATTAGATTTCACTTATGACTCGAATGCTTGTTATTAGCGACAAAAATTTTATAAATTATCGTATGTCATCAATTATCAGTTGCGTTAAAATCTTACCATATGTTATAGTACGAATCGAATTATGTTATGTTTCAAATATATCTCTACTACTATAAAGCCAGGCCCTCAAAAGCTTCATCAAATTGTGAACTTCCATAATTACCCTTAATGAATCAACTAACACAAATAAAAATCAAGGGTTGTTATAATAAAAGCAAAACAAAAATCAAAACAAATTATATAAATAAATAATCATAAAAACTACAGATTATGATGACTGAATAACTGTATAATACGGTAAACTTAATTAACCGCTCACGCACTACTAGAATAAAGGACTTAGGTGACGAACAGGTTTCATCGCCTAGATGCTTATTTTCGTCGCCTAAGTTTTCACGAGACGAAAGGTTCGTTGTCTAACAGTCATCGCATCAGCATGGACCTGTAAGAACTTAGGCGACGAATAAAAAAGAATGGTCACCTGAGTATCCATTTAGGCGACTATTTATGCATCGTCGCATAAGTCTAAGGTGAGAAAAACGGACACATTCAAGCGTCGAAAGTAAACGACAGACAATGATATTCGGTCGCCTAAAAAACCGTTAACCGACGGAATAAGTTTCATCTCCTAAGTTCTTAGCCGACGAAAGTTAAAGTATTTAAAATAATTTAATATTTTTTTAGAATAATTTAAAATTAATTAATTAAATTTCATTTTTATTATTTAAGTTTTATTTTTTAGTTTCAAATTCTTTGCTTTTCCTTTTTATTTATTTTCCTTTCAATTTTTTTTTGGTCTGAAACCCACCACAGAACTCAATCCCACCTAGAATTTTCTCTGGGCACCCAACTTCCCTGATCCGACAAGCTTACCCAAATTCCACCACACCAAATTCGGCAAGCTTAAGTATCATGACAATTAATTCAGTAATTTAATTATATTCATTATCAGTTTTATTTATAGAATTATATAATTATAGTATTGAATTAATTTAGGTAGTTAATAAATTAATAATGATATTCTGTCATTAATTATATGCTAAATTAATTTGGAAATGAAAAAGATTATAGAAGTTTAGAATATGTTATATGTAGACTAAAGTGATATAACATTAGTAGACACGTTATGGTTCCGATGCCTAAATTTCACAAAATGAAAATTCAACTGTATGATATGATCAGTATACTTAAATACGGCTATGGAAAAAAATTCACTTGTTTTCGATAAGGTTTGCGTCTCGATCCACACGGTCAAACCTAAACCAACGCCACTTTTTATGTGAAAACGTTCTTACTCACCCTTATATGGCCTAGTTTGGTTGATTCTTCAACACACAAAACTCTCACATTGTTGAGATCTAACTACACATGTAAAAATTTAGGGACGTTCACCTCACGACGATAAGGATCTCTATAGGGAAGCATAAGCGTAAATAGGGTTGACCGCTTTTATCGGGGACCAAACGTTACCGGAAATATGTGATTTTTCAAGAATAGTCATATTTCATCATACCGATCACATCCTATTTCACATGATTTTTGAAAATATTGCTTCTTATATATAGTTGGTTCACAAATATGTAGACTTACATATAACCTACTAAACAAGTTATACCACATTAGTAGGCACGTTGTGGTTCCGATGGCTAAATTTCACAAAATGAAAATTCAACCGTATGATATGATCAGTATACTTAAATACGGCTATGGAAAAAAATTCACTTGTTTTCGATAAGGTTTGGGTCTCGATCCACACGGTTAAACCTAAACCAACGCCACTTATTACACGAAAACGCTCTTACATACCCCTATATAGCCTAGTTTGGTTGATTCTTCCACACACAAAACTCTCACATTGATGAGATCTAACCACATATGTAAAAATTTAGGGACGTTCACCTCCCGACGATAAGGCTCCCCATAGGGAGACATAAACGTAAATGGGGTTGATCGCTTCTATCGGGGACCAAACGTTACCGGAAATATGTGATTTTTCAACTATAGCAGTATTTCATCATACTGATCACATCTTATTTTACAAGATTTTTGAAAATATTGCTTCCTATATATAGTCGGTTCATAAAGATGAGGTTATAAAGTGAGTTTACTTAGTCGATGAAAAGTTTTCGTCGTGTAAGAACTACTTTCGTCGCCTAAGATAAACTTGCGACGAAACAATATGTTCGTCGCCTCAGTGGTTGATAGTTTAGGCAGCGAAACCAAATTCGTCGCCTTATTGTCTACCAAAGCGACGAAAATAGTACGAGTCCTTCTTTTGTCTCATTGGTAATCTAAGGCGACGAACCATTATTTAGTTCGTCACCTAAGTGATTTTAAGTGATGAATGAAGTTTTCGACGCCTAACTACTTACCTAGGCGACGAAAATGTTTTCGTCGCCGTGTTTTAGTCGCCTAAGTCCTTTATTCTAGTAGTGCGATTATCTTTAGCTGATCGTGATTATATTTCCGTGCAAATATGCACGGGTAAAATGTTAGTTACTAGAAAGCCATGCACCCTCTTTGATATCATGGTGAAACCTTTTTTAATTACCTAAGAAACCAAGATAATAGAAAATACTCAAAAATAATAATATAAGTTACTATAGGCATAACCGTAAAACACCATTAGAATTTTATGGAGAAAAAAAAGGACGGTTTGTTCCTACTTTTGGTGGAGCATTTATCTATGAAATAAGATAATCAGATTCATTCCACTTTAAGTGGAGCAATTCAAGTTAAATTTCTCTCATTTTGTATACCTACGTGCAAATGCACGGATAAAAGGCTATATAAATGTAACAACTGAAATAAGTACATTATGTTGATATACTATTCTGTGTCCACTCTATTAGATCATATTTCCGTATAGTGATTATACTGCAACAAGCACAACTAAAAATTTCAAGAGATCAATGAAGTTTTGCAATTGTTGTTATTATGAGACACTAAATGCTGACTTCACTGCAATCCTAGCTAGCTGTTTCAGTAAGGTTTAAAACTTGACATGTCTTTATGGATTTCTGCCTCAAATAAAACAAAGGGCGTAATAAGGATCAAAGAGACCTGTAAGGAATTAGTAGTAGTCATAACAATCAATCATGAAATTCTTTTTCAACAAGTTTATTGTACAATATCACCAATTTTGGAGGCTGATGTTGGTTGAGATACTAGTGACTAGTGAATAATGGAAATGGTTAGGTACACTCAAGCTGCACAAGATATGTTAATCTATACTCATTTGGTCAAAACCAAACACCAAGATCAGGTGATGGTAGCATTTAGTGACTCATAATAATAACAATCGCAAAACTTCATTGATCTCTTGAAATTTTTAGTTGTGCTTGTTGCAGTATAATCACTATACGGAAATATGATCTAATAGAATGGACACATAATAGTATATCAACATAATGTACTCATTTCAGTTGTTATATTTATATAGCCTTTTACCAGTGCATCTGCACGTAGGTATACAAAATAGGAGAAATTTAACTTGAACTGCTTCACTTAAAGTGGAATGAATCTGATTATCTTATTTCTTAGATAAATGCTCCACTAAAAGTAGGAACAAAACACGACATTTTGTTTGTCCATAAAATTATAGTGGTGTTTTACGGTTATGCCTATAGTAACTTATATTATTATTTTTGAGTATTTTCTATTATCTTGGTTTTTTAGGTAATTAAAAAAGGCTTCACCATGACATCAAAGAGGGTGCCTGGCTTTCTAGTAACTAACATTTTACCCGTGCATATTTGCACGGAAATATAATCACGATCAACTAAAGATAAGCGTGAGTGGTTAATTAAGTTTACTGTATTATACAGTTATTCAGTCATCATAATCTGTAGTTTTTATAATTATTTATTTATATAATTTGTTTTGATTTTAATTTTGCTTTTACTATAACAACTCTTGATTTTTATTTGTGTTAGTTGATTCATTAAGGGTAATTATGGAAGTTCACAATTTGATGAAGCTTTTAAGGACCTGGCTTTATAGTAGTAGAGATATCTTTGAAACATAACATAATTCGATTAATATTATAACATATGGTATGATTTTAACACAACTGATGATCAATGACACATGATAATTTATAAAATTTTCGTTGCTAATAACAAGCATTCGAGTTATAAATTATAGAGATCACAAGTTTAAAATTAAAAACGAGAAAGGAAAATGGGTATAAAAGAATAATAAGAAGATTGGATTCTGTTTGGGTGCCTTGTCGTGTAATGACACATATATAAACCCCAGTCGGAGAAGAAGAAGTTGAAATCGGAGAGATGGAGAGCGCATCAGAAATGGTGGCATTTCCGCTGCTGACGACGCCGATCGAATCGAACTACAGAGCTTGCACCATCCCTTACCGCTTCCCCTCCGACAATCCCCGCAAGCCCACCCCCACTGAGATTGCCTGGATCGACCTCTTCCTCAACTCCATCCCTTCCTTCAAGAAGCGAGCTCAGAGTGATGCTACAGTCAGTGATGCTCCTGCGAAAGCTGAATTATTTGCTCAGAGGTAAACTCAATCACTCATTGCTTTGCTTTCTGGTCAATTTGATTAGGTCATTGCTGAATTGTGATTATGACTGACAGGTACTCCGAGATGCTTGAGGACTTGAAGAAGGATCCGGAGAGTCACGGCGGTCCGCCTGATTGCATTGTAAGCATGTTCTTCATTTTGGTTGCTGCTTTAGTTGTTACTGTTATTGTGATGATGTGAGCTTTTTCGTGTTGGCGTTGGGGATTTTTAGCTACTTTGCAGGCTTCGGGAGATAATTCTTAGGGAGTTGGGGTTCAGAGATATATTCAAGAAAGTCAAGGTCAGTGAATCTGTTAACTGTCGTGTGTAGTAGTTTATCGTGATGAATTGTGTGCTTGACTGAATTGGAGTTTGGAATTGTGATTGGACAATTTTTTCTAGGATGAAGAGAATGCAAAGGCGATAACCCTGTTTGATAATGTGGTGGATCTTAATGATGCTATTGAAGATGAAGGGAAGCGAGTAGAGAATCTGGTTAGAGGGATATTTGCTGGGAATATATTTGATCTTGGTTCTGCACAGGTATGCAGATTTATGGTTACACAGAATTATTTGTAGTTTAATACCCAGCTAAGGCTCAATTCTCAACCGCTTGGATTTTGGTCACATCGAAGTTACATTTAAGCTTACATCATAGTGACACTTAATGGTTTTCTGTATGCAACTACATATTAGTACTAAAGCAATAATTGATTCATGCAAGTGCTTTAAGTGGAGTTACTTGACCATTTACTTTTTCCATTATTGAAGCTTGCTGAAGTTTTCTCAAAGGATGGTATGTCTTTTCTAGCTAGTTGTCAAAACCTTGTCCCTCGACCTTGGGTTATTGATGACCTGGACGCTTTCAAGTTGAAATGGAGCAAGAAGTCTTGGAAAAAGGCAAGTATCCTGTGTATGTTACAATACATATCTTTGGAAGAAGCTATATCATTAGATATGCTTCTTATGTAAACCAGTTATGTTTTTTGTCTTCACAGGCTGTTATATTTGTTGACAATTCTGGTGCTGATGTTATTTTGGGTATCTTACCATTTGCAAGAGAGTTACTCCGTCGTGGTACACAGGTATGCAGTCAGATCGGATTTCTTTTGTGCGATATATCTGGTTGCTGTCATAGAAAAGTCCAGGATCATATAATTTGGGCTGTTGTGACATGAAATGGAATATTGTTTGAAGAGCTGATTCTTTTCTAATTTCCAATTGAATTGCTTTTATGCTTACCTTTTCAATGAGCTGCATTCTTTGGTCTAGTTTGACATGATGACCTCTTTTTTGTTGTGCAGGTTGTGTTGGCTGCCAACGACATGCCTTCCATCAATGACGTGACCTACCATGAACTGATTGAGATTATAGCAAAAGTAATAGAAGAACTTTAACTATTTCTTTATTCATTATCTTGGTTGATTCTGAGATTGTAAGTTCAAATTTACCAGTTGAAGGACAACCATGGGAAGCTCAAAGGTGTTGATACTACAAATCTTTTTATTGCCAATTCGGGTAATGATTTGCCGGTAAGGAAATGTAATTTCTTAGTTGTTGTTGGATTGAATTTATGTGAGTCTGTTATGTTGAAGAGATTATGAAAGAATATGTTGAAGAGGTTATGAAAGAATACTCTAACTGAAGCCTTTATGGCTTCTCGATTCATTGTAGGTTATTGATCTTGCAAGTGTTTCACAAGAGCTTGCTTACCTGGCCAGTGATGCAGACCTAGTTATCTTGGAAGGGATGGTAAAAACCTATCCCTTTTAGCATTTTCTATCGGTTAAACTTTTGAACCAATTACTATATGTTGAAGATGAATTTATATGAATTCTGGAAATCAAGGAATGACGTTTTTATTTGTTTGATTGATGTGGATGCTAAGAATAATACAGTTGTGTTGGAAGTTTGGGTCTATAGGATGTGTTGAATGTTTATTTATGCTATTGTCTCCATTGTCTTCACATATCTTATGCTGCTTTTGACAGGGTCGTGGCATCGAGACAAATCTTTATGCGCAGTTCAGGTGTGATTCCCTGAAGATTGGAATGGTAATGTTTTGCTGCCTCTTGTGCTAAATCAGTCAATCACCATTTCTTCCTTTCTGCACTATATTTATCTAGTGAAACTTCTGCATCAATATTCCAGGTGAAACATCCGGAGGTTGCCCAGTTTCTTGGAGGACGGTTATATGATTGTGTCTTCAAATACAATGAAGTTTTTAGTTGAAAATACAGTATGCTGATCTGTAGTACTCCTGACCCATTCTATTCTAAATCATTCAGTAGATGAATCATTAGGTCCTTTAGCGACCGGAAGATCTTATATATGTGAACTTTCAAAATTTGCTCTACTGGTAAATAAAAATGGAAATTGTCACATGTGGTTCTGCTTTATGTGCGTGAGACACAATTAACCCAACAAAATCTTAGTGTCAATGAGAAATGTGAAACCTCGTTTAGCACTGAATTCGCTAATACAATGCTGTTGTTTTTGCTGTTCTATTTTTATGTGGGAGGGATGAAAATTAGTGTAAGAAAGATAAGAAAAGAGTGGATGGAGAATACCCAGTTAAATATGATTTTAGCTTATGGTTCTAGTTTAGAAAAACTTAGAAACGATTGTGGAGGTCAGATGAAGGAATAAGATTCGTGAAATGCTGTAGTAAAAGCGCAGATCTTGGAAGAAAGATTGAGGAAATGACTAGAGAGAAAGTTATGATCTGCACCAGTCTGATGAGGCAGGGGAGAGACCAATTTCGTCCCACTTGGTATTCCACAGTAATTAGGTTTACTATGAGAAACCTTTGAGGCTGTATGGTCTATCTATCGTTTAATTTCTTTTGAGACCATATAACAATCATTTAGACTTGAATATATAGCCAATGTTATTAATAAACTTGAAGGGAAAGCTTACACAGTTGAAAATCCATCACTGTGGAAGTGTTACAACAGGGAAGAAAAGCAAGAAAGACTTTGGTTTCGCAATAGTTTTCATATTTAAGTTGATCACTTGTTCTTGGTGGGATACGAAACCATTTTGTTGATACCGCACATTCCTTCTGGCTTTCCTGTGTTTCTCTTCATCCTTATGTATCCCTTCTCTCCCCACTTTGGTCCCCATGAGTTCTTCACAATGATGTAATCCAACCCTTTTGATGTCCCATAGCCAACTGCTGTTACACCATGATCTAGCTCAGTTCCGCAGTGCCCGTTGAACACACCCTGCAAAACCGAAAAATTCAAGTTTCTCTAGCATTACTCGACCTTCTGAGTATTGAGTTTAAATATAGGAGGCATAGTGATATAGAAAGCTCACCCCACTGTAGAACTGGAAATCTCTGTCATCGGCCTCAATAGCAACACTCAGAGGCTGGTGAGCCAGGGCCTTGAGGAGAGCTTGTTCATTGTTTTGAGGCACATCTTGATAACCAGTTATGGTCACCACCTCTGATTCTCCCTGAAGATTACAAAAGTAAATGTCAGCAACAAGCCAAAGTTGGTTGATAGGTAAATTTGATCCAAGAAGTATAAAGCATTAGGTGAGCAGCAGCTAATATTACCCTTGATTCCTCACAAGTTCCTTCCTCCATAATATAGGGGTATTCTTCCTCCTTGTGAAGCCCACCATTAGCAATGATGAATTCAAAAGCATAGTCCATCAAACCTCCATTGCAGCCATTGTTGAATGATTTGTCACAATCGATCAGCTGCTGTTCAGACAGTGATGTTAGGTTTCCTGTGACAATCTGGTTTATGCCTTCAACAGCAGCAACTGTAGAAAATGCCCAACAGCTACCTGCGTAACAATATACGTTTGCTTGTTAATACTGTTCACTTGCCAGATATATGACATATGACATGTTATGTTATTGGATTGTAAAGCACAGTTCGACATAGTGTGTGAGTTTTGGCACATACCACATGAACCTTGGTTCTTGACTGGTGTAACAGCTCCTTTCTTTCTCCAGTCCACAGACTTAGGCAATGCCTCTACATCGAAGTCACGGTAACTGAACTCTTCTTCAGAGGATTCTCTCCTTCTTGGGGCTTCACCTTTTAGCCCCAAGTACTTGCTCTTGAACTCTTCATGGCTCAAGTCAGCAAACTCATTCAAACCAAGCCAGTAGCTATCAACATCAAGCTTCTTATTCCTTTCATCAATGTGCTTGACATTGTCTCTGAATATCTCAAATCTATGGAGCTTCTCCTCCATGTTGTGGTAAATCTTGCCATGTTTCGATATCCATGACTCGAAGAGCTCAATGAACTTGTCCATGGAAGACAAGTGCTCAGGTGAGTAACCCACGATCGAAAACTCATGAGCTAGAGAGCAAGTGCCTAAAAAGAATGGCACAATGAAGAGCAGAAGGGAGACTTTGGAAAATGAAGAGAAAGCCATTAGAGCTCAGCAATGAGAGAAGAGAGGGAAGAGAGGAAGAGAGGAAGATATGAATTGATGAATGTGAAGGAGGGAATGAATGGACTTATATAGTGTTTGATATCATGGTATTGGGGTTGCTTTCGAGTGAAGTGGTTGAATTGTTTTCTACAAAACTGAGGCTTTACGGTTGGTTCTAATGGCAGGCTTTTGTCCCAAGCATCCTCATTTGTTTGAGGGTAAAACTAGATCAAGTAAGATTTTCAAATAGCGAGAAAATTGCTGCTGCCCTTGTAACTTTATTGTGTAGAAGCTATTGTCTTCCTTCTTCAGTGTTTCTTTTTTTTTTTCTTTGGCTAATTGTTACTTGCAAGGTATGCACTATGGTGTGCCATTTTCAAAGCTCAAACTTGAAGTTGCGGACTCCATCATCTGTATTCCGTAAAGGTTAGACATGCTATACTATATCTAGATTAATGGGGTATTGGTGATCTCACCTCATGTCTAAGGAGTTAGGTGTTCATAGAAACAAAAGAAAAAATTTCTGAGAAGCTTGAGAGAGTTACAGTTTGATTTTTTATACTATTATGTCACAAGCAAAGGTTACCTATTTGCTCACCGGTGGTCAAAATGATGGGACATGGGAGTCATTTTAACTTTGAGTTAGGTCGTGAACAAAATGAAAAAGTCGTCCAACACTTGCTATGAAATAGTTCAATGATTTGTGGTTGATATGTAGAAGGAAATGATGTTTTTAATAACTTGTTTTGAATAGTTTTGCACCAAATAGCTAAAATAAATAAATTGTTTTGAATAGAAGCAAAACTAAAGAAAACATTTCAATGGAAATAATAGTTGCACTTCTATTTTGGGTCCAATTCGAATGGTACTGAGCTTCAGTTCCCATAATCATACAATTGAAATATGTTTGCTCATAAAGGCATACTAATCATTGTACAAGATAATGGTTTTGACCGGTAACTTCCAAACTAGGAAAATTCTATCAGACATTATAGCACAATGTGTAGTGATGCTATTCCAAACCAGGAAGAAGTAATAAAAGAATTACCAGATGTGTTTTACAAGTGGAATGATTCATTACATCAGAATTCACAACTATAGCTAATGAGAAACTTCTACAAAAATAAAATTTTGAATCAACCACAAGAAACTAGAACCTTGAACTCATTTATATTGATCAATTTCCAGCACAAATTACAGAAGGCTAGGGTATGTTTCTTGATACCTAACCAGACGTAAGATGTATCTATGCAAAGTTTTAATGAAGACCAAAATCTTGGTAATAATCCTTTACATGGACAGCAGAATTGGCTAGAAATGGTGCCGTCACTATCGCACCTTCCCGATTGAGTGCAGATACACCGACACTGAGACAACACTGGAAACACAAGAAATGCATTAAACACAGACGCCCTTGAATATCTGAGATGGATGGCCAAATATAAATTAGTTGTAGATATTTCATGCTTACGTTGAGCCAAGGAAGAAGGCAAGGGACAGATGAAAGCCAAATAGGAATACAGAAACAACAGCTGTAAGCAGCATTGCTACCGAAGTAGAATACACCTGCACAACGTAACCAAATCAAATCAGAACCCATAAGAAACCAGGAAGTTACCAATCTGTGATTTCAACAACCTTCCATCAGTTATAATAAACATATATTGACAACAACCATGACAAGGGAAAAGAGTGAAAAAAAAAATAGCAATTAATACTTGACAAGCCACAACATAACAACAGGGCAAAGACATGTAGGAGAGCTGCCAACCCCGACTAAGATTTATAAAGAAAAAAATATTTATTATGCACCAAAGATACCACAGCACCCCAAATTCAAATCAGCAAAATTAAACTAGACAAAGAACGTCATAACAGTATTGCCAGGGCAATCGTAGAACACTATTCAGATGCATATAAAAGTAGTGAGGGTTTACCAAATAAAAGTAGTGGTTTCCTTATCTTACCTTGACAATATTGTCAGCATACTTCATTACCATAGACACAGCAATGCCACTGTAAATGAAGCAGATATAAGAAACTTGTATAGAAACATAACTAATTGTGAGAGATAGAGAAACATAACTAATTGAGATAGCCCGTTCATTATCAAAAACTGAACTAATTGTTGCAGTACTCATGCCAAATAGAACATGCTTACAATATCTTGCATCCTAGAAATATACCTGAGTGCATGGTTGAGGATCATGAGAACTGTTATAAATGAGTATCCATGGAAGAATCCCCTGAATATAGAAGAATGAATTGAATATAATTGGAATACAGGCATAACTGTAAGCAGAAAATGCATGATCATAAATAGAGAAAAGTGATTTACATACTTGTTAACCACAGCATCGAAATCTTGAATCACTATAGCAGCAGCGTTGAATATCATCCCAAAGACGTACAACCAGAAGTTCTGCACATTTATATTTCTTGACGGCCGCTTTTTAATTATTGCCTGCCAATATCATAGGCATTAATATTCATTCAAAAGGGTGAAATCCAGTTTTCTAATTAAAAACAATTTTAACCCCAATTTTAGATCAAATCAAGTAGTTTAGTGACTTGACCAGTAAGATGCTTAAAACAAGAATTCATGAAGAGACTGTCTACTTAAATATTCACCTCGGTGTATACTCCTGCAAAACCACTGAGAAGTGCCATGACCTACAAATAAACAAGTTTCAGGATCTCCATAACGAACATTGCAAGCTCTAAAAGATTTCTTAAGAAAAAAAAAAAAAATCCATATTCAGAGTTTAAAAAAGGCTGAAAACTCACAATGGCCATCACCCAACCTTGCAATGGAGTTTGAAGAACATGGTCAGAGCTGCAAAAACATTGCCATGTAACCAAATTATTGAATTAAGAGAAGCTGAAATTTATACAACACAAACTAAAAAAGTGGTCAACCATGTCCAATGCACTCTTGTTTTCATACATAACTAAGGCACTACAATTTTAATAACTTGAGTTCCTTATAAACATATTCAATACAATTGATTTGGTATAACCAAAATGTGGTAAACATTATAGAGCACTATGGATCAATCTTATTAAAAGGACCAGTTGACTCAAACTGCCAAAGAAGTAAACATTCGCTGAGCAGATAATATGAAATAAAAAGAAGATATGGTAGTGAGCATTAATACCTTGGGTTCAGCTGTGCCGTAGTGCACCCTGCACATAGTATTATGAAAGCTGCCCACTGAATCTCACTTAACCTGCAATCAATAGAGTAAAACAAAGGTGCATGACATTAGTTTGTTTATATCTGTGATGCAAGTATAGTAAGGCAACTTCGCTACGTCATATTTTCCTGTAAAGGGATCTTATGTAAAATTTTCCAGGAATGAACCTTAAACAATTAGCTCTATGTAGGGAGTCATAAGCTAATATGGTAAAGACAAACATAAATGGTAAAAGTGACTTACTTCCTCTTTAGTATGATTCTGTATAAGACTCCAGTGCTGATGATATTCAGGTTCTTCAGTATTTGATAACCCGGGGCATCCACATATGCAAATATATAGTACTGCCACGTAACAATAGATAGTTGAAGCCATTACAATGCAGGAAGTAAGAAGACCAAACTTATTGATACAAACAGGAAACATACAACCAACCTGAAGCAAGTTCTTGACTAGGTAAAGTGCAGCAGGAATTGGGTATACAATAACTTCATCCAGTGTTGTACTCAACCTAATCAATGACACAAGTAACATAAATGGTCATGAAAAATTGTAACAGAACCATGTACATTTGGGTTTAATCCCCTTAACTCATATATCATGTAAAACTTCTGAATGAACTATACTTCTTGAAAATGACTAGTCTCTTCTAACATCACACTAACTGATAGCATTGTGGAAGTTAAGAGACAGACCTGTTATCGTCAGTAACACCTTCATTGTTCCAAATTCGTGCCAAAGCAGCAAGCGACAATGCACATTTCAAAGCCTCCACCTACTTCCCAAAACACAACCAATTCCATGTCACCTAAAAATTGACACGACATAACTTTTGAACTGTAATGTAGAATGCAACTAGCTCAGTCCTCACCGAAAAATTAGCAGTGGTAACACTATACTCATACTTGCCAGCTCGCTTTGACCACACAATCAATATCGCTTGTGAGCTTGTAAGAACAGTCAAAGCCAGAGTAACCATTGACCTATTGCACAACAACAAACCCAAAATCAAATCAAAGCAACAACACTTGGTTTCAGTTGGAACCAAAACTCGATGCTTTAGTATAAATTTACATACTTTCGCTTCCATTTCCGGTCAACTGGTCCCCCTCCCAAACTGGCCGCTACATTATTTAGATTAACACCAAAAATCAAGCACCAAAATTCAACTCATTCAATTGGGATTTCTAAGTAACCGAAATAAGAGCAAAGAAAATCAAAGTTACCAACAGAAAGTGGCTTTCCGCGTAAATTCTCGATGTCGTCGTCGGCAGCTGAACTTCCATCTTCATCCTACAAATTTGATCAGATTGGAATCTAAAGCTTCAAACTTTGAGGTTAATTCCAGAAATTCAATATTGTTAGGAAGTAAATACCTCATCTTTGAGCTTCCTGTACTCCATTTTCACACTTTTGGTGTGTAAAATCTTGGGTCTTTTCTAGATCTTTAAGAAGCTTTAAGCCATTTACAGACACACTCTGCCACAAGCAGAAGAAAGCCTAACGAAACGACACCGTTGGCGGGTGGATCTGCTACCCTGGTTTTGGGCCTATTCGGAGTAATCTACGTTAGCCCAGGCCCATTCTTACCTTTATAGTGCTAGACCACACAGCCACTCCTCCATTCTTTCTAATTTTCTGCTTCAAAATTGTGATTCTTTTTCAAAGAGGTAAGCTTTTCTTGTTGAAATCTTTTGAATACTTGTGATTACATATTGGCTCATTTTTGTATTCCCACATTGATTGATTGTTTCAATTTATGATTTGCAAAGATTTTCAATTTATGATTTAGGGTTTGATTAAGATGGGGTTTTGGAGAATTGGGAATTTGGCCATTTGAGTGAGGGTGGGCACTGAGCTTGACTTCAGCCTGGACTGGCATGGTATGCAAATGACTCATAGGTAAGTTGATAAGAGAATTTTGTTATTGATCAACTTAATTGGTTGTTGGTAGTAATTCTGATTTGTTTGGGGTTCTAGAAATTATAATCTGTGGGTTTCGATTACCTGGAAGCTTAGAGTTGTAGATGAAAAGAAAAGAAAGCAATCAAAATGGTGGTTTGGTAGGATTGTTTTTAAGGTTGTTACACCAGGTGTTAATTTGGGGGTTCTTTAGATGACAATGTCTTGATTTTTGAATGAATTTGTGTATCAGGGAATGAGAATGGCAATGGCAGGATCATTGTTGAAACCATCATGTTCGTGTTCATGGGTTAGAGTGTTAGGAGTTTCAAGAACAAGTAGTGGTGCAGCAGCTGCTATACTTCATGCATCATATCCATTTCCACTTCCAACCGTCGCCTTGAAAATATGGAGAAAAAGTAGTTTAACCAAGTGGAGGTGGTCTCAACAGCAACCACAGTTGCCAGAAGACAGGAAGAGCTATGCCTTCTTCTTCATATGGAGCTCTAAATATGGTAGCAGTAGTATTAGCACTGATGGCGGGAAGGGATATCTGGAATCTACGGACCAAGAGTTGTTGAGCCAGTGTGAAATGGGTACTTTCAAGACGTCAGGGCCGGGGGGTCAGCACCGGAACAAGCGAGAGTCTGCAGTACGTCTCAAGCACCTCCCAACTGGTATCATTGCGCAGGCTTCTGAGGACCGGTCCCAGCACATGAATCGTGCCTCAGCATTGTCTCGCCTGCGCACTCTTATAGCTCTCAGAGTCAGGAACCCTGTGGATCTCGATGGTTATTCCCCTCCCCGTGAACTTCTTCAAATTCTTCCCAAATCATCTTCCATAAGAACATCAGATGTTGGTAACCAAATTGGACCCAACAATGCGAAATTTGTTTTCGGAATGCAAGCTCTGTTGGATCTCCTTTATGCAGTTGATGGTTCTGTCTCAGAGGCAGCAAAGTATCTGGGGTTAAGCACAGGTGCCCTCTCTCGGTTAATACTCTCTGATGATTCTCTCCGATTGGCAGTCAATGAGCTTAGGGCTTCTAAGGACATGAAGCCTCTGAGGTAGAATGCAGGTTTGTGGAACCACTGTATTCTGACATTGTGAAGCAACACAGATATCGCTTTTGAGTTTTGACAGACATTACACCATCAGCATAGAATCAATACAGCAAGCTAGAAGAAAGCCTTTCTTTTAGCTGTAGCATCTGACTCTAGCTAGTCTAGAGGTTCTAAAGTCTAGGAACCGGGGTAGGCCAACATGGGAGCAGAATTCCTTGTTATGCCCAATAATTATAATTTGTGTTGTCATCTCTAACGTTCTGCGTCGGAGGTAGCATTTGCTAATGTCGTGACCATCTCTTAAATTCACGGTATCTTCATTGTTTTGGTCGAAAGCTATCATTGAAATCGGGTAAGGTCTGTTCACCTGCAAGTTATTGGGGGAACTTAGTTGACAACTAGATTCCATGCCCTCATGTTTTTTTTTTTTCTTGTAATAATTTGTTAGGATTATTTCCTAACTATAAATACTGTGTGCGCCTTGTTATTTTCATTATGCTGAATTAATTCTATTGAAAATATCTGAAAACTTTTGCTCCAGGTTCTCTCTTTTCTCTCTCCTCCATTGTTGAATATCTTGAGCTTCTAGATCTATATTAGCTATGAGCTTAATGTTAATATGGTATCAGAGCCCATGGTTTCTGATCCGGAACCTTGTGGCTTCTGTTCATCTATCTAGTTTGCTTCCGCGTTTTCAATTTGGTCTGATTTCAGTTTTCTCAAATTACAAACCCTAGCCTCAGACCTCCGAATTTCATGTTGCCGTTTTCGATTCGAACCTGTGTTGTTCCCTGTTAGGGTGCTAACCCTAACTGCTATTGGATTACACTATGAAGACGAAGAAAGCAAAACATAATTCTATTCTCCGATGAAGATGCAGTGGCTACAACGAGTGGATATAAAGCCCTCACCATGAGTGACACGTGTCGCTCATTTACCGGCCTAATCCTTAAAACAAAACAGACCAATTAATTAAACTAAACCCTAATTAAGAGACTAATTAGAGTTCTCAGATAAGCACGTGCAAAACAGCTGCACCTCTCTTCTCCCAAAATGAACAGAACAGGTAAAATTTCCTAACATTCCCAAATCGGCATCAGTCATCGTTGCCCAGACTTGCTCTCTAGCTTTTAATGTCGCGAACTCGCGATCTCTTAGAGAACTTGGAATTTGTCATCGAGATTTTGGGTTTGCGTCTAGGATTGCTAATGGGCTTCGTCTCTGGTGGGAGAGCATGGGGACGTCGAGGCTGCTGCATCCGACTTTGGATTCTCCATCTCTGGCCCAATCGACGACAGATTGTGGTATCTTGACTATCTTCTGTACTCTGTCTTCTCCGACTCCTCTTCTATTGTTTACTTCCCCAGCCCAGTCTGCATCACAAAAGGCTCTAATAAAGGGAACACTGTGGCCATATTTATAGAAAAGACCTTTGGACAGAGTACCTTGGAGATACCTCAAGATTCTCTTAACTGAAGTAAAATGAACATCTGTTGGAGCTGACATAAATTGGCACACTGTATTTACTGAATAGGCAATATCTGGCCTAGTAAATGTCAAATACTGCAGAGCACCAACAATGCTTCTATAAAAAGATGGATCAGACAATGGAGTACTTTCATCTTTAAGAAGTTGCACATGAGGAAGACAAGGTGTGCTACTACAGTTTTTGTAAGAAGATAAGCCTGTTTTATCAATTAATTCTCTTGCATACTTCTCTTGAGAGAGAAAAATTCCACTGCCCTTATGTTCAACACTTATCCCCAGAAAATACGACAAACTACCAAGATCTTTCATGTCAAATACTTCACTGAGTTCTTTAGTAACATCTTGAATACCTTTCCTGTCTGAACCAGTAATTATTATGTCATCTACATAGAGTAATAGTGCAACGACACCAGTAGAAGAATTTCTGATAAAGAGACTAGGATCAGAGCGAGAAAAGGTAAACCCAAGAGCTGGCAGAAAACTTGTGAACTTCTCATTCCAAGCTCTAGGAACTTGCTTTAAACCATACAAGGACTTCTTTAGCAGACATACATGATGAGGAAAATTTGGATCTTCAAACCCTTGAGACTGCTGCATGTACACTTCTTCCTTTAGGTCTCTATGAAGAAAAGCGTTTTTAACATCCAATTGTTTAAGCTCCCATCTATTCATAGCTGCAAGAGCTAGAATTAATCTGACTGTACTGTGCCTTACTACAGGGCTGAAAGTTTCTTCATAATCCAGACATTTCTCTTGGCTAAACCCCTGAGCTACAAGTCTTTCTTTGAATCTTGAAACTGAACCATCAGGATTCTTCTTTATCTTGTATACCCACTTGCTGCCAACAATATTTTTATTTTGAGGTAAAGGAACCATTTCTCATGTACCTTGTTTCTTTAAAGCTGAGATTTCTTCATTCATGGCATCATCCCACTCAGGTTTACCTGTAGCACTCTTAAAAGAACTCGGCTCAATCAAATCAGAAAGATGCATAACATAAGAAAATCCACTGAAAAATGCCAGCTCATCAAAATTTTCTTGCTAAACAATACAAGAAAATGCAAAGTAATCTTCAAAAGATTTCTTCTTAATGATCCCATTCTTTGCTCTAGTCAGCATAGAGTGATTATTGTAAGCCTGATTTGGATCTTCAACAAAAGATAGTTCATATGGAAGAGAAGAAGGATTATCACCACCATTTATGACTTCAGTATCATCCACAAGACTTACACTTGTAACATTGCTTTGAAGACCATTATTACTCCAAAAATGAGTATTGTTGTCACTATTATTAGCACTGCTGTCACTGTTGGCACTAGTCTCATTTATACTGACAGAATTCTCATTTGCACTGACATTTTCATCAAGATTCACAGATGCATTATTTACAACTGGATTATGATCACTGTGTTCAACATCTGATCTTATATTATGAGCACCAAGTCTAATACCTCCCCCCCCCTAGCAGACACAGAAGGAGAAGCTGGATGTGATTGATGAGGAGGTAAGCATGAGAGTAAACGATATGGAAAAATAGTCTCATCATGAATAACATGTCTAGACATCCAAAGCTTATTCAAGGCAATACTGTAGCAGAAGACACCCTTATAGCCTAAAGCATATCCCAAGAAAACACATTGAACTGACCTGGAGTCAAGCTTATCCTTAACATAAGGCCTTAAATAAGGATAACAAGCATAACCAAATATTCTCATGGAATTGAGACTGGGATGAGAGCCAAAGAACCGGAAATAGGGAGAGACAATAGCCAAAGACCTGCAAGGCATTCTATTGATAAGAAAGGCAGCATGAGCAACAGAATGAAACCAAAAAGGTTTAGGCAATTTGGCTGCAGTCATTAATGTAACACATGTCTCCACAATATGCTTATTCTTCCTCTCAGCAACACCATTCTGCTGAGGTGTGTAAGGATATGTAATGTAATGAAGAACACCTTTGGACTTAAGAAAATTAGTAAAGGCTTTACTAGTAAACTCTCCTCTACCATTTGTTTCCAAGCATCCAATTGAAAAGCGAAATTGGGTATAAACAAAGACATAGAACTTCACAAAAGTGGCAAAAGTGTCTGATTTATTGATTAAAGGATAAAGCCATACAAACTTTGTGTAATCGTCTATGAATGTTACATAATATATGTAACCTTCAAGAGACAAACAAGGTGCAGGCCCCCACACATCTGAATGAACTTTCTGAAAGGGAGCAGTACATTGAGTTTTGGATTCAGTAAAAGGTAGTCTATGCATCTTGCCAGACAAACAAGAAACACACAAATGACTAGATGAGTCTTTAGTAGATGAAATCTTAGAAAAACTAAGCATTTTGGACACAACTTCTAAAGATGGATGCCCAAGCCTTTGATGCTAGAGAGAGGACTTCATAGCTGAGCCAATGAAAGCAGTAGCAGATTGTGTTATTGGAGGAGATTTGAACAAAAAGAGCCCTTCCTCACTACTCTTTCCTTGGTATAGAACCTCCTTTGACACTTTGTCCTGCACACATATATCAGTGTCATCCATGATAATAAAACATTTATTGTCTTTACACAACTTGTTAAAAGACAATAAATTTACGGCCAGGCTAGGAACATGTAGAACATTCTATAGTTGAAATGTATGAGAAGTAGGAGTAAGGCTAGCTGAACCAATGTGTTTAATATTCAAACCTTCCCCATTTCCAATGGTGATTGAATTGGTGGATTCATAAGGGTGAGCATTATTGCTTCTGTGAGAGCAGTCAAGAGCAACATGACCTGACATTCCACAAATTTGACACACCACAATTGGTTTAGAAGGATTAGAAGCATCCCTGGAGAAACAATTTCTGGCAGTGTGACCTCTCTTGGAACAAAGTTGACATTCAGGAGAGACTCCAGAAAAAGATCTGTACTCAGTAGAAGAACTTTTGAAATTAGGAGATGCAGGATTATTGTAGCAGATACTTGCAATATGACCCTTCCTGTGACAATATCCACATTCTAGATTAGAATAGCAGTCATTAGCTAGATGACCTCGTTTGCCACACTCCTGACACTCTAGAGCACCCTTATATTGAAATCCACCAGATTGAGAAGATGACCCTTGAGAAAACTTCGAATTACTCCAAGTCTGTTGTTTGTCACCATTTCTTGTCCAAACTCCTTTTCCTTTATCTCCAGAGGAAAAGTTAGAACCAGCTCTGTAATTACCATTGTGACTAGTACCTCTAGCTGCCATAGCTGTTAAACTATTAGGAATTGAGAACTGAGCTTCAATATCTCTCTCAGTTGCCAGCAGTTGAGCTCGAAGATCTTTAAACAAAATTGAAGTGTCTCTGGCACAAATGACTGTCTTTATCATGGCATATTCATCTGGCAGACCATTGAGAGTGATGACAATCACATCTTCATCTAGCATTGATACTCCCACAGAATTGAGCTGATCTCTTGCATGTTTAATGCGAAGAAGATACTTGTCAATAAAATCACCTCCCTTCTTAATAGTTTGGAGATCAGTCTTCAGTTGCATAATGGTTGCCCTAGATACAGAAGAGAACCTCTCTTGAATAGCAAGCCATGCCTCTCTAGAAGACTTACTACCCACAATGATATCCATTATCTCATCATCCAGAGTTGCCATCAACAAGCTAAGCAATGCCTTGTCAACCATCTTCCATTGCTTGTAAGCTGTTGTCACTTCACTAGTTACTGAACCTTCTTCAGATAAAGCATAGCGTGGAGGGCAAGGATATGTTCCATCAAAATAACAAAATAGATCATTGCCTTCCAAAACGGATTGAAACTGAAAACTCCATTTGATGAAGTTCAACTTTCCAAGTCTCACAGTGATCATGCTTAGCAAAGAGTTAATCTCAGACTGAGTCACTTTCTTAATTGTGGTAGTCATAGTTGCACACTGGAGCAAACACACAATCACACACTTAATTGAACTTCACACAAATAGAGTATACTTCTACTTTCAACTAAGTAGATACTAAGTTGCACAAATAGCATTGAGTACACATAGCACATTTAATTCTTAGCACAAAACAAATACACTGGCACTGATTTTATACTTTCTGCAATAAATAGCACACAATCTTTCACTATTAGAAACACACTTTCAGCACATCACAGCACCAGACACCTCTTTGCACATTATAGCTCTTCTGAGAACAACAACTTGCATAAACTTGAAAATACCAGACTCCTCTTTGAAATTACACCATAATAAGCTGAGATTCACTAGAAAAGAGTAGTATCACACTGCATACTATAGATCTGAGAGAATAGATGCCAGATGAAGCTTAACAACATCACTTCCTTCAAAAAATAAGCTCTATTTGCTTTTAAACCTTAATCGATTACATATCATCATGAGTATACACTACAGATATCATCACAGTATCGATCACAAGAGACTCATATATTTTGACCAGATCTACAAGTTAATCTACTTCAAAAGACTTCAATCAACTCAGAAATGCACAAGGATTCCTCAGATTAAGCTTGCGGAACATGAATCTACAACAATACACTAAGGATCGAAAAAGCTAGGGTTTCGAAGAAGTAAAAACTAGCGGAAGCATACTATAAACTCCATTAATGAGTATAATCAAGCTTGCAGGATCAAGAGCCGCAGCTCTGATACCATGATAGGAATCAAGGTATATTGTAAAGAAAATGCAGAAAGCAATAATGGAGAGGGATAAAACTTTGTGGCTACATTGTGTCTGTCTTGATTAAGAGAGAATGAGGTTACAACAATACATATAGGGCTTAAAATATAGAAATATAGAATGACGTAAATGCCTTGCGACTTGATTGTTATAAACCTAGCATATAGTTAACAAGTGCCACGGAGGAATTCAAGAGTTTCGCACAACCGTATATTCCCTCTGCTCACATGTACAATTTTACTGGTAGTCTGTTACTACTGGTGGATATGGACATCCAACTAAAGTAGAGCCATCATTTAGCCACCACTAAAACATTCCAATGTAAGCACTGGCAGAACAAAGTGGCAAATGAAGAAACCAATCGGGAGCTCAATACATTTAACTCTGTATTCATGGGTCTCAGAAGACAAGATCTCCACATTGAAGTTTGGCATTAAGGATGATCGAACTTGTACTAGTAGCACCAGCTTGTTCTTCTTTTCAGTCAGAATCACCATCAGAGTACTTATAGTATGGTTTGCAGACAAAGGAGACGAGTACGTGACAGTAGGTGGAGGAAGAGCAGCCCATTGTTGGCTCGTTGACGTTTTTGACTCTATCTTTTTAACCTCTTTTTATCAGCAGCAGCAGCAGTTTTCATGGCAGATGCAGTAACAAAACTCTAGTTAGGGAAGAAAACCCTTCTCTTGAGAGATGATTTATAAGAAGGTACCATTTTGTTGCCGTGAGTGTGATAGAAGTACCCCTTTGGTTCCTTATAGTCAAATCATCGTGCAACTGTAGTTTTCCTTTAGCCAATGTCCTTCCCCGACACGGTGTTCCGAATTGCTTTCGGAAAATGATTCATACATCAAATGCACCGAAATGGTCTATGAAACACGTTCACTCCGTCATTTTCAATTTCTAATTTTGAGATCCTTAAGTGCTAAAAACAAAAGAATAATGCTCTCATGTGTGTAAATCAAAGGTGCATAAACTATGATTTATTGGCTAAAATATCCCATATATAAAATAGAATTTATGAAAAAAATGTGTCGGTGAACGATTCTTATTGAAATAAATCAAGACAGAAGACAAAATTCAGCAATAAATGACAATGATTAAAACTCTAGTTTCAACTCCAGCGTCTTCAATTATCATATATTGTTAGTTGGTAGTGAAGTTTGGAGTTTGAACAAGTTACGGAATCAATTTTTCTTTGATGGTTAACAAAAAGAAACTACAAAACAAAGCCCCTTAAAACACCCCCTCCCACATGTTGACTAGAATACAATTTTCAATCTTAGTCCTAATTCGAGAAACTATCCTCGATTATGATTAGAATACATTCACTACATATTGTGCTACACAAGTTTTATGTTGATTAACTTAGTATGATCTAGGCGTACATAATGAAATATATGTATAAGTGAAGGTACTAGTCCTAGTATTAGTGTAAGCATAATTTGTGCTCATGGACAACGTTGATGAACAGCAATGCAAGCAATGTAGGAGAGGGAATGTATGCAAATATTTAAGCTGCAGATCCAGACTTTACAACCGACAATTGAAAGGTGGACCCTGCTATCACACTCTGCCACGTTTTCTGGCCGATACGATAAATATCTCATTTTCTCGCGATATATTCGTCATCGCTTTTGCTCTGTGGTAATTATGAAGGTATCGATGTGTATTATGTTTAATGATTGCGGTTCTTGGTAATCATTGGGTAAGCAACAATGCCAACAACCCCGTCCCTCTGCCAGAAATAACGGCCAAAACGAACAACGCATCAGCAAATTTGTTTATTATGTTTTACTAACTTGAGAATAATGTACCAACCGAAACTCCATTCCTACCATATAAATGATATAATCCTATGACTCATGCTTTCTAATAGTCTAATTTTATGAAGTGGTGTGATGGCCGGAGAGGAAGACGGCACATATCAGATCAGATAGAAGAAAAAAAAAATAGGGTTAAAAGATAAAATGATGAAAGTGAAAAAAAGATAAATGAATTCCGTAATTAAGAAAATATAAAAATATAAAAGATAAATGGTTAATTATGTCATATTGCCATTAATTAAAGTGATTCACTTAGCATTACTCTTTTCATATTTCAATCTGAAGTGTTACATGCAAAAAACAAACTTAACTAGACGATGAGTAACCACATTTGCTATAAGAAATGCACAACATTTTGAGCCAGTAAAAAGAGTATTGAAATCAAATGGCCGATCTTAAGTCTAGGTGAACAAGAGATATAAGTCTTAAAAAGAGATTATACATAACAAGGGTGAATGTTTTGCTAATAAAATATTTTGTGATAGGTTCAAATCTCATTAGAATTATTGGTAAGGTTGATTGATTGACTATGTAAAAGGAGGAGATGAGAGAAAAATAAGGGAGATGCACAAATACATCGAAAATACAAAGTAATGACGCGAACTAATATTCACAAATGGATATGATGAAATTGACCGCAACCAAAAAATGCCGAGAGACATCGACCAATATACTACATAGGGCAATAAAGCATATGTGATTATAAAGTTCTAATTACAACAATAATTAATCGATGTAAACCACCCAACAATGCTAGTGCGAAAATGGAAAACCAACACCATAAAAAGGAAAAGAAGCCTACCAAGTTACCAAGTGTATCAAAAACTTGGTTAATTAACGGCAAACGATATCTTTAGAACCAAAACCAAAGACTTAGACCTCTATCTCATCCAATAAGAATGATGTGAGTCCTAAATTTGTATGCCCTTGAGATCTTATATCTTAATATAAATCTAATTTGAAATTTTGTCAAGAATCCGACTTAAAGCTACATTACAACCCTAACTCTGGTTCATAAACCAATATTTCTTGTAAATTCATGGTACGAATAAAACTTGATCGCAAACAAGTACCTTAAGATTTTCCAGTAAAATTTTCAAATGCTGCATAATGAAATACTTTCTAATTCCTTTCAAGCTAGGTAATGATTGCTGCTTTAGTGAACTCCTGCGGATGCTTCATATTACGTTAGTAATCATATGCTTGATATTAGTAAAATCTCATAAACAATTTTTACTTTTTACATATGCTTATAAGGAGTTAACCACATACCTGCTATATTTATAAAAAAACATTCATGGACCCAGAAATCATTCGAATTTAGATTTTAAGAATAGTACTAATTGATGACTCCAGCTATATTAAACCTGTTCTCCACATTAAGAACCCTATTCTAATTAGCACTCAAACCCCCAAAATTTTATAAGAAACCCTATTTTAATTAGCACTTAACCCCCAAATTAAGACCCCCTCAATTATATCCCGAAAAAGAAGAACATATAAAATCTCACCACCCCGGGAAACCACCTCTCTCTGTCCTGTCTCCCATCCCAGAGGAGAAATTGCTGTAAATCGCAGAAGGAAGAAGGAGGAGGAGAAATTGCTGTAAATCGCAGAAGGAAGAAGAAGGAGAAGAAATGGACCCCACCTCTACCCTATAGCTAGCCCCCACAACTCGAAAACGAATAAGAACAGCCTGTGATGGAGGAGCTCTGATCACAACCTCTCACCACCTCTCTCTCTCACATATACACCACCAAACCCCATTTCCCTTCCTCCTTCATTCTCTCTTCTTCTTCTTCTTCTTCCATCTTCATCATGAGCTCCATTGTTCAGAGCCTCCAGAAGAGATTGCCAACCAGCCAGCTGGGCGCCCTACCCGTCTCCCAGGGCGGCTCATCAGGGCTAGACCAGGCACCAGCTCTCCGGCGAAGGCTGTCGTCTCTCTCCCTCAAGCTGCAGCCAATCTCATCCCCGGCCACCACATGGGCCATGCAGCGGTCCAAGTCCGTCTCCGCCATGGGGGAGTACGCGGGCGGGTCCATTAAGAGATGGTGGGACTGGGGCTGGACTTGGGTTCTTTCCAGAAAGCCAATCTTCGCTCAGGATCTGGAGATGAACGAGGAAGAGACCAAGATTCTCGGCTCCGACAACAGAGGCAGCTGGCGACATGTCTTCTTTAAGGTCCGGTCTGAGCTCCGGAAGCTCATGATGACCTCTTCCAACAACGTCACCACTCTTCCTCAAACTTACAGGCCCTACGACTCGTTCAAGACCAAGAAGTGAGTAAGGTTCTGTATGTTCTTGCTGTTCTTGTTACCGGAATCCAGAATGAAGAAGATTGATTATACGATTGTAATTAGATGATATCTTTTGTTGTCTATTATGTGCGTGGGAGCTAGCTTGTTATATATAGAACTACTTGCTGCTTTGGTCGACGTTGCTCCTCGGGTTGGATTCTCTGCAATTTGTTTTGTCGGTGCGAGTCTCGGGGCTACGGAAGAAACGAGTTCCGGTCGTCGGCGCCGGTGATGAGCCAACCGGGATGGAAATTGCAGGGTTTTGCTGGTGCTTAATATCATCTAGATAGCATTTCATTCATTAGTAAATACCAATTTTATTATTATGATTGTTATTATTTTCATTTTCATTTTTGAATTGAAGGCAGTTACTTTGTAGACAACTCCATTATTAATTAATGTGTACGAATGCAATATTATTTGCTAGCTTTTCTAGTAATTATGGAATATTTATTAGCTGTTCTTTCGTTCTTCTTGGAGATCTTGCTTCTGAATATACATATTCTTATTGCGTGGTAGATCTAAGGTGAAGATGCCTTGCGAGTGAAGGCATAGCTTCCTCTTTCCAGATCATTAATAAGGAAAAGTCTTGTGAAACTCACAACACAAACCTCTATACTGATATGTGTTTCTACACCTTCGTAACGAGTCGATACAGATACAAAGTATTCAAAGCACACGATTTACGTATTGAAGTACTTTACGCGTGTCTCTCTTCTCCTATCAAAAGGGTATGTTAATCTCTTTTTGTTCTAAAAAGAATACCTTAAGGACATAGACAAAGGCAAAGATGCGCGTTGAGTTTGGCATTTCAATTATAGAAACTTGGAATATTGTCGGTGATGTATGCCATACATTGCCACCAAATATCAAATAACATTATGAACAGCTTTCTATACATCGACAAAGATTACCCCATCAAAGTTCTATTCCGGTTCTCTGTTCGTACCAAAATATAGGATTGTGGGGTTTGAAATTTCGACGTGTTATATGTGACTTGAGATTTTCATAACAAAATAATTGAAGGACTTGTATATCTTTCATTTTCGTTTTTACGTGAACCAAGTCGAAAGTGTCGGTTGTGTGTTATTTTGGAGGGATCATTCAGTGTCCAAACACAAGATGATAAAAAGGGCAAATTAAGAGATTCATATATGCGACTTGTTTTAGTTTTCTGAGTTTGACCAAAGTATGGAAAGCACATGGATCCCATGATTTTTTTTGCACCGACTAACTTATTGAACAGAACATAGTTATTTGAGTCAATTATGCTCCTCCTCTGATCGAGCTGCCAAATGCCAATCATGGATTTCTTTCTTCCTTAATTTACTATATATATTACGATGAGGTACTGCAGGACGGACATGCTAACCAATATGTAGTGTCAATCTATCAAAACTTGTCCCGGCCGGTGAACCACATTCATAAGCTACTATGAATCACATTTTTGAAACATAAAGATGATTTAAGAGACACTTTAATCAAAGCAAAAGAGAAATGCTTCATCAATGTTGAAGTTGAAAGAGATTTCAAGTTGATGATAGATGCAGTGGATGGACGTCTTGAACCGCCTTGAAGTTATCAAACTAGTGCAAGACATCATAACATTAGCTACTAGTTTTGATTCCATTATTTTTAAACATGTTTTTAGGGAGGCGAACTTTGTTGCCCATTAGCTAATCTTAGGCATTCTTGTAATTTGCCTCTGTATTGGATTGATAGGGTTCCTCGTGAGGGTTCGAGAGCCTTAGGAAAATTTTACAATGAGTTAATGCATGTCATGCATCAGCTCTATCATAAAGTTGTAACACGAGTCCTCAAAGTAGTAATATTAGTCTTTAAAGTTGTAAAAAAACTTAATTACAACATTAGTCCTCATGTGTCGTTAAGTGGTAAAATGTGTGTTTAAAGTGATAATTGAGTCTTCAAAGTGATAAAAGAAAAGTTGTCACAACTTTGAGGACTCAATTACCACTTTAACGACACATGAGAACTAATGTTGTAACTAAAATTGTACAATTTTAAGGACTCATATTTCAACTTTGAGGACTAATATTACTATTTTTGGGACTCATTTTACAACATTATGACATAGTTGATGCATGACATGCATTAACACACCCTAGCTAGCCTTACCCAGAGCCTTATTATTTGACTTTGTAAACGTTGGTTGCTCTAGAGGCTTCTTAATGTAATTTATTTCTCCTTTAGAAAAAAAAAACAAAAAGATGATTTCTGGTGGCCGGAAGAGGATTCCGCTATACAAATTCCGCCACACAAAGATGTGATACATGTACACCTAGGGCTTCCCTTTACCGACAAAATGCCTACTGATATTTCAGATGTGGTAAATTGACTATTTGAAACTAAGACTGATAAAACCGAAATCAAAAATTACCGAGAAAGTTAATTTGGTTTTGCTAAATACCAAATATACTGACTATACAGATCACCAAGGATGATTCACATACCATTCTAGCTTGCGACTATTAATACAATGGGTTTTAAGCCCGCCTTTGTTTTCAAAAAAAAAAAAAAATATATATATATATATATATATATATATATATATATATATACCGACTATTTAGCTTTCTATACTATATATAGTTCTCAACACACATACATGTACTGGCCCATTCAGAGGTGGACGTCCGCACAACCTTAAAGTACGGACGTCTCTGATTTCTCCACCTTTAGGGCGTCGACGACGGCGCTTCTCTTGCCGGATAAACACTAGAGGTCTCCAGGACGGCGTTAACATGAAGAAGAAGGTCAAGGAGATAGGGATCGGAGCTCTGGGCAGCAACCTCACTGAAAACTTCAAGACCGATCAAGGTTGGCTGCAAACTTAATTGTAGCCGGCGAGTCCACCAGCAAAAGGAATCTCAGTATCAAGGTTTGTTGTTCGTCCGGCAAGAGAAGCACCACCGTCGACGCCCTGAAGGTGGTGAAATCAGAGACGTCCGCACTTTAAGGGTTGTGTGGACGTCCGCCTCTGAACGCCTCTACATACATGTATATCAAGAAATATAACATAAGTGTTCTCATAATAGTATGAGTATTATTACATATCATAGAATTGTAATAAGTTTGCTTTGTTTATAATTGGGTTACAGGTTTTCTTGCTGGCTATAACGTTGCAAGTACAACTATCTCTGGCCATTGGCAGTTTGCGGCTTTTGAGCTAATGCAGTCAACTTCTATTCAAAATAAAAAATGGCGAGTACAATTTGCAATCAGGTCATTTCTCTACATGAAATAAAAGTAGATACACAATGACAGAAGGGTGTGTCTATTGTCACCCCAAAAACGACTTTGCTCACCCTACACGTTGTTGATTTATTGAAATTATAGCAATGGACAATAAGTTGTTACAAATTACAAATTTTTTTATTTTTATTTTTTATCTTTTTGTTTTAGATGAACACAAATTTCATAACTCTAACTCAGATTTATCATATTTGGTCGTGAGTTTGAAGACATTAGCATTTAACCTGAAGATAAGGTAAACTGTTTGTATTTTTTTTTCTTTGTTGATGATTTGTCTATCCGTTTACTCATTATTTCCTATGTCGACTTTGTATGTAAATTATCATGGACAACTATTGTGCCGTGTTTATGAACAACAGATAGATCAGTTCAAGAAACTTAAAAGTATGGAAGACGTTGCTACTAGAGATATATTTACAGACATTGTGCATCTTCATCTCAACTGATATCATTGAGTTGTTAAATTTAAGAGTTTTTTCTTGTTCTTTAACTTGGATTTATACTTTCATGTGAATTTTTGTTCACTCGATGATTTTACTTACCTTGAGCTAATCTGAATTTGACAAAATATATGAAAAAGGTGGAAACAAAACCCAAAAAAAAAAACCCTAATGCGCGGAGCTCTCTCTGCTTCACACCAAAAGAGTGTCGCTACTCTTTCTAATCCTGATCGAAGTTCAACCCAATCTCCATTCATCTCATCTCCGAGTCCTTTTGCCTCAACCCCAATCACTATGCCAAATTTCATTGACGATGTCACGACGAGTTTTGCCGCATCGCTCGCCTTTGCCGGCAAAGACGCCCTTGATGTTTCTCGCCGATCTGGAGCGGCGCAATGCCGCAATACACAATCATATATGCTCGCCAAACCTTTGATCCCGAAGCGAGTTGATCCAGCTGATCTACAATAGACTTTCAAGCGTATTTAGACGCTGAACGAGAAATTCAAGGTTTAGGCCAGACCTGCGGGTTTGTTCTTCTTCTCGTTTGATCTCAAGCGTGATCAGAACCGATTGCTATGGGAAGGACCATGGTACTATCTTTGTATGCCTATGATTGTGCAGGAATATGATGGTTTGGTGGATTTCGATGAAATTGATATGGATAGACTTTTCTTTTGGGTCTGAATCAAGAAGATTCCCCCAAAATTGGAGGTTTTGGAAAAATTGAGGATGATGCTATCGTTGCTGGTGACAATCCCATTGTGGATTTGCCGCTGCCCAACTCAACTGGAGAAGTTTGAGTCCGAGTTTCTAGACCCCTTGATCGGTCTTTCATCTTTGAGAAGGTACTCAAACTTGCCCTTCGTATTGTAAAGAATGTCATTTTTTCTTATGAGAATCTAGTTGGCATGTGTTCGGCCTGCAAATTGTTAGTGCATAATGATGGAGTCTGTATGGTCCAAGATGCTAGCTCCAAGCTAGCGATGATACAAAAAGAAAATAGAGTTGAATCTTTAGCAAACTTGGCGAACCCAAACTTCTCACAAGGCTTGCTCAAGTTCACAGGGACACAACATGAAGAGACAATGACCCACTTCTGAAACCGTTGCAGCCTCTTGGTGTATCTAAGTCGAGTCTGAAATGAAAACCAGTAGTCCTAAAAAAACCTACTCTTAGTTTGATCTTTGGTGGTTCACAACAAGATGGTGAATTAGAGTTGGGGATTGAACAAGATGGTGGGGAAAGTAACAAGATGCCGGTCATCCTTGGTGAAGCATTGAAAGAAGCAGTTCCTACTGTTGATAAGGTACTTGCTGGCAGTACCCAAATTGTGGAGAAAGTAACTTCAGATGTCAATGAGGAGTTTTGTAATGAGATATCTCAAGGAACCAATGTATCAGCTGTGGTTGCAACTGCGCCGATGGTAGGGGCTATGACACCCCATGTCAAAGCTGGTGAGCAAGTTGTTCAAAATTCTGAAAGTGACAATGTTCCGTTAAGGGAATGGATACCAAAAACTAATGGAAAGATGACAGGAACATAAAATTTGAAGCATGTAACTCGTGAGGTTGGAGAGGTTGTCAAGCGCCCTCGATCTCCCCTGAAAGAGCTAGCTGACAATGTTGTTGCTGCTACAGCAAGTGGTAAGAAATCTTGTGTGAATATTCACACTTCCTTGCAAGTGTGTTTGGCCTCATCCAAGGCCCTTATGACCGCTTGATTATGAAGCCGACTTCTTTGATCAAGCCAAAGATGAAGAATGGTTGTCCTCTCGAAACTCTCTAAACAAAGTACCCAGACAAAGCCCACAAGTAATAAAACCAGATGATCTGAGTGTGCTTTGCCCTAACACTCCTCCAAGCCCTGACCCAAAGGGCAAAGATAAAATGTAAAAGGTGTTAATGCATTGATAGCTTGACAGACTGTGCGAGCTGAATACAAGGAGATGGATACATAGGATTTAGAGTACCGCAATTGAGCGTCTTGGCTATAGTTTTATGTTTTTCTAGTATCTTGTGTGTGACTAGTTTTATTATCTGCTAAATGTCTAATGTAATGACACTATTGTGATTTATGTGGTCATTATAACCCATCATTATGGCTTTCGTTTATATGAATGATTTATTACTTTAAAAAATATATGAAGAGAATGTATGAGTGGGTGAACAAAGTAGAATTGAGAAAATGGTTTTTTAGGTATTGTTAATGGGTGAACAAAGTAGACTTACAATTACAATTATATGAGTGGGGGTGTGAAGAAAATGTGGGGTGAACAAACTGGTTTGTTTGGTGGCAATAGACTCACCCTAACAGAAATCTTTCAAGTAGACAAATATCACACAAATCTTTCATCTTACAAGTAGACAAATATGACACTTTTTTTATCTTACCAAAATGAAAATTACAAACGATAGCACTGAACAAAAGAAATGCAATACCGAACCTGTTAGGATCTAAAAGTTCAGATCAGGCTGTTTTCTTACTCAAGTCAAGCTCCCTGTGAATATTCTCCTGCTTACTCTTACTTACAACAATTTTCAACCCCCTTGATGTAATGAGCAATCCTGAACAGAATTTCTTCATTTCGGGGCAGTCCTCAATTTTGATGTATTCCAAGGATGGCCAATCTAAAGCATATTTGGCTCTAGAAAAACTTACCATATTTGATATCCTAAGTGTCAAATTTCTGAGATGAGGGAACATGTTATATATCCTCCCCTCTTCTGCTGCTACTATTTCTTCCATCTTGTTGCAGCTCTCGATATCTAGTACTTCGAGGTTCACAAGACTTCTGGCAATGGAAGAAGAGCACACTTTTCTCAAACTTTCGCATCCACGGATGTATATATTTGTTAGATGCTGAAAGACTTTGAAATCCATCATCTGATTGTTTAGTTGTAGTATCCCTTGATCAGGTTGGTAAATATTTGAAGGTGTTTCCATTGTTCCTTCATCTTCATTGACCCTCGATGTCCTCAAGTCATAAATCTCTTGGAGCGAAGAACAATTGGACACATATGTTCTCCAGTTTCTGCAATCTGTTTTGCATATATGTAGGTACCAAATGTAATATTTTGTCACAATATTGCACATCGAGTTCTCTTAGTTCCCAGGAGTAGGGAGAGAGTTGGTTGTTCCATATCTCTTTACAGTTGTGCATTTTTACAATAAAGAGCTCTCTCAAGACTGGAATATCAACCTGCAGATATTCCTGCAAATACGACGAAGTTTGTAAGTACTTTTCACTGCAGCAGTTTCCTCTTAGGTTGCATTAGTAATAGACATCTACATATAACTCCAAAATTTTGGACCAATTCATGCATGAATGTAACAAATACTGTATGATTGATTCAAGCCTTTACACCATACTGATTAAGATTGTCAATGTAGAATAAGATTAAGGCAATGTTGACACTATTTTCCAACAGTGTAGAAGTGAAATGTTAAACTCATATCTTTAAGATTAAAATTTTACACAATGGGAGCCAAAGAACAGGCATTTAGCTATAAATTTCTTGATTAAGTTACACCATGTATCCTCCAGTTCTGAAACATGGTGACAAGTGATAAGTTATATACCTGCAGACTATAAGTTTTACAAAGCAAATTAGCAATCACTTACTTCCATGCAACAGTCTTTTTTGAAAACGCGTTTTAGGACCTAACCCGTTAGGTCGAGGGGGTAATCCTCCCTACCTCATTGTTATTAATAGTTTGTGAGTACACGGAGGGGGACATAAAGCCAAAACCTCCTGGTATTGAACAACCGTCCTCCATTAGCACATCCTGAATAATATCAGGTGTTTCGTCTACCAACAACTCATCTAAATAGGCAATTCTAGCAAGGTGTGCAAGCCTATGAGCCACACCATTTGCTTCTCGATAAACATGTCTAAGAAGAATAAACTGAAACGATTCCATGTAGGCCTTACAGTTATTTAAAAGAGCACTTACTTCAGACATGTCCTCCGAGCTTCTTGCTAGGCTCTGCATAATTGTAGCAGTCACTCTCAAGTTCAACATCATTCCATTGCTGATCAATAGCTATAAGTAATCCTGCTCGCATGGCTTCGGCTTCTACATGTAACACAGAATAAGCATGGGGGATATATCTTGCAAAAGCTGCCACACAACGCCCACAGTCATCCCTAGCAACAACCCCAACACCACCTACCAACAATCCCATATGTTTCCTAGTTTAACATATGTTACAGGCTTTCTTTCCTAGCTTGAATAGGTTTTCTATTCTACTTTTTATTTACTTTGTCTGGATGGGATTTCTAGTCCTAATAGCATAGGGATTATGTCATTCATAATTGTCTATAAATACCTACCAAGATTTGCAACAACAAAAAAAAATAACAAAAAAAAAAAGACAGAGAGAGAGATGGATATGCCGATCTACCTACAGTTTAACGACGCTGAGTCTGACCGGTAGCCCTTTGAGCCCTTGGTATCGGTAGTATGTGATCTAGGAGAGAGGTGATCAAGAAACAGCCGCAGATGATGAGTTGAGGGAGGAACACTGGATCCGTAAAAGTGTACAAGATAGAGTCCGAGATCTGCGTCTTCCCCAATTCAATTAAGACATCCACGATGCCTATTTCGCCGTCTCCAGTTCTCATTTATTCTTCGTCGGTGGCCAAACCGGGAGGGATCATTTTATCGTGGAAGACAATGGAATTCTCCACATTGACTTGCAGCAGCAACGGAGCGACCTCTCTTGGAAGAGATGCGATAAATGGGGTGAAGCTATCAGGTTTGTGAATGGGGCGGTTGTTTCCTACGACGGCAATTCGATTTATGTGTTGGCAACAACAGATAAGGTGCTCCAGTTCCACCGCTGCAATGTCGAAGAAGGGCATTTTCTTCCCCCTCTGCCTAGTCATGTTTGGCCAAGTTTCTTGCTTGCTTCTTCTTGGTCCAACCTGCTTCTGTATAAGCCTCCGTACAACAACGGACTCGGTTTTTTGGGCAACTTTAGTATGGACACTTATGATTGCCGCATGGTGCAGCCATCCAAGCTCGGACTTGAAGCCGTCGCTGTTCCACGGGACCCTGCTGGTGAGAGATTTTCTGATATGCTATGCAGATTTCCATCCCATGGCGAACCCTTCGGACTATCGTCCGGCATTGTATGTCTATAATATTGTTCTTGGTGAATGGCTCTCTAAACCAGTAGAGGGACTCCTAAACGATGGCATCATCCTTCCCTCCTTGGATACTGAGCGACCTATCGTTTCCGCATTCCTGATGCGAGTCCAGAGAGATGTACTGAAATTGGCGCTTGTTTGGTCCATCGACGTGGAGAGCGACGAGGACGACGTCATCAGCGATCAGACTGAAGTTCATTGGTCCAAATTCATACTCCGCATCGAAAGAGAGGACAATACTCATACTCTCCACGCTGAATGCTTGTCTTCTGGAGCCTTTTATCTTGATCAATTTCACCGCTGGATAGGATTGTAAACACATGAATTCCATCCATCACTTTGTCAATTCTTATGGAGACTCATTCTTATATTCGCTCATTCCAAATTCGATAAATTAAAAATGAACATTGTGCTAATCAAATTTTAGATGTTTTCCAATTTGGCCAAAACACAATAGTAATGTTTTTGCCCCGTCAAAATATACTCAATAACACCATTGTAGAAACTATAGCGGCACGTCTAGGGTGGTCTCTGTTGCAACTAAGAGGAGCGTTGTGGAGCGGCGGCGCTACTAGACTCAAATAACTCATGATACCGACGAAAAATTCAGTCTGACAAACATGGGATTTGCAGGCATCAGGCTAATCTCCTACTGTTATTGAGCTTTCTCTGTAGATTATCATCACCGCCCCAGATTATTAGTGCCACTTCCATTGGCATGCAAAGGAATCCTGATCAGAATTTCTTCAATTCGGGGCAGTTACATCTATCATTGACGACCAATCTAAACTCTTACGTATATTTTCATCAAGAAAAAACTGATCAATAAGTTCCATATGATCAGTTGACGGAGCATCTTGTAATCCTCAGTAAAATTCACCTTCTATTTTACCCAAACTGCAGCAAGCATAGAACAGATGGAGATAGAGCAGAAAAATTAACCTTTTTAGCTGCAGCTTCTTTCCTGCTCATCCTCCCTTGCTCTCACTGCAAGCATCTGCATCGTAAAAACTAAAAACCCTCTCTTTTTCCCTTCTCAAAACAAAGTTTGGGTTTTTACCGGAATATGAAATAAGCAGAAATAGATAAAGCTACACGACACCGTTTCACAGCAACCGCCAACTGTCAGTATTCGCTCACCTTGTTTGATTCTCCAACCGCCAACTGTCCGTCTAGGAATATTCCATCATCTTGTTTGTGTAGCCAAGGCTTCAATCTCTGTCTTTCTCTTTCTCAGCTCCATTGGTGAATGAAGGCTGCTGAGGATAGATAAGACCCTTCATTCATAACCCACCAAAATTCACATGGCTATGGCTTTGAACAGTGTAATCCACCACACCGGAGCTTTAAGCTTAAGCACTTCCTTGCCTTCTTCTCCTCACAAAAAGCCTTCACCCCCTCAATTTCCACACCCTCAAACTCGTCGCTCTGCTACTCAAATTGTCCAGACCGCTGCCTCCTCCTCCACCAAGACCACCCTCTCTGACCTTGAACTCCAACTTCATGAGGATCATAGCAGAAGCCTCAATCCCACCTCCACTTCTGCCTCTGGTTAGTTTAATCTAAACCCACAATTTGTACTGATGCTTCTGCTTATTTGGGTATATATTTATCTGGGTTTGCTTAAAAGAATCTGATTACTATCTCCAGCATCAAAAGATTTCATCTTTCGTTTTTGGTAGTCAAAAGCAGAGAACTTGAAGCTATTTGGATTTGATTGTATAGAAGCTGATATAGGAGAAAGTTGTGTAATGAAACAAAAGCTTTATTTCTGTACAAGTTTCTGTAGGAAGAAAGTTACTACTTTTATTGGATAAGAGATGTTGGGGTTAGATATAATAGTGTGGAATCCAATATTGAAGTGATTAAGATGTATTATGATTCAATTTATCTCTTGTGAATTTGTTTTATTTGTTCAAAGCGTGGTCCGAATTTGCCAGAAATGTATCGGGTGAATGGGATGGCTATGGAGCAGACTTCACAACCGAAGGGATCCCAATTGAACTCCCGGAAATGGTTGTGCCTGATGCTTACAGGGAGTGGGAGGTTAAGGTTTTCGACTGGCAGACTCAGTGTCCCACTCTTGCTGACCCGGAAGACCAAGTTCTTGCCTACAAGACGATAGAGCTACTTCCCACGGTTGGATGTGAAGCCGATGCTGCTACGCGGTACAGCATCCTTGAGAGGAATGTGGGTGGTGTGGACAACGAAGTTGCTGCCTTTGTCTATCAGTCTAGTGGGTGTTATGTGTCTGTTTTTCCGGTGGAGGATAAGAGTTCGAATAAGTTGTTGGAATTGGAGTATTGTTTGATCAGTCCTCAAGATAAGGAGTCTCGTATGAGGATAATTCAGGTCATTCGCATAGACAATACGAAGATGATATTGCAAAGTCTTAGAGTTCTTTGTGAACAGTGGTATGGACCGTTCAGAAATGGGGAGCAATTAGGTGGATGTGCCATCCGTGATTCTGCTTTTGCTACTACGCCTGCATTGGAAGCTTCGAAAGTTGTTGGTACTTGGCGGAGCTCCAGTTCTGTTGCCAATTTTAGTGGTTCTCATAATGTGAGTTATCAATCCCCTTACTTTGGTTTCTTGTGTATGATATGCTGAACTGAAACTCAAATTCTTGCATATAACTGTGTGCCATGATTCTTCTTTGGTTCGATTTTGCTTATAAATCCCCTTACTTTACTTCATTCTGTCCTTCTACAAATGTCTGGGAATCACATTCAAAGTTTGCATCTCTACATTCCATTTAAGCACTTTGTAATATGGTAATACCATAAACATTTATTTGACATGGAGTTTTGTACAATCATCTATGGAACCTATATGGTGTACCATAGAAACCAATTAGAAATATAACAATCAGATGGATAAGTCGAGTTTTGTGAACTTTGTTTGGATCTTTTGGGGTTGGGATGCTTCGCTCCCTTTGAGTTTGACAGTCTAATATGCCCATCCCACTGGGAGGTGAGGTTCTCCAATTTAATTTTTTGCCGCTCTATGACATGAAATTTTTATTGTGTCGCTTCCCTCACGCAGATTAGTAATCCATTGGGTGTGATGACGGCATGTAGGTATATTTAGATGAATATGAGTACAACCCATTTTTTGATCCACTATGAGAAACTTTTAATTATTCTTGACTGGTCCTTTGCATGTTTTGTTTTAGCATTAACTAAAGCTAATAGGTTATCATGATTACACATCATTTTATGGACCTCCAAAACCTTGCAACTCCATGGTCCAGTTTATAACTTATGTGAACTTGATAAATGCAGAACTTTCTTCAAGAACTTTTAGGCGACAGTGAGCAAATCTCAGTAAGAGATGAAAGTGGTCTCATATTGCTTCCCAAGCAATTGTGGTGTTCAGTAAAAGAAGGTAAAGATGGCGATACGTACAGCGAGGTGGGGTGGTTATTAGATCAAGGACGTGCCATCACATCAAGATGCACATTCTCAAGCACCGCAACTCTGAAGGCAAGTTTGCATTTCTAGACTAGTCTACTTTCAGCATCTGAAGATTAGAACATGGTCAAGGGTCCCAGCATATATAACTTGATCATAATAAGTTAACAGGTTGTGAATAACAGTAACAACTTTCATCATCTATATTCATAGTCAGGAATGGGGTGACATTCATTCATGTCGATGCAGTAATTATTGCTCAGTTACTAGCTACTTTCAGTCTCACAATCCTCTTTGGTTCTGGTAATGTAAATCAAGCAGTAAAATCAGATCATGCAGCTCTTCATGGTCATAAACAAAGCAGGGTAGCCTAGTCTGACATCATTTCATCTTCTCTTGCAGGAAATCTCAGTAGCCTCTGAAACTCTAGCTTGAACGACAGATAGCCTTTTATGACATTGTGGCTCAGCTTCATTATGGAACAATAATAGTGATGATGCAAGTCAACTTCAAACACATAGAACTGATAAGCAATGTATCTAAGTTTTTTCTTTTTTCCTCCAATGGATGGATTACAATAAGCTCTGCATCACATGGCCTATCGTCGTTTGGCTACAAAACTTGTCTCCAATTTGGGTTCAAATACATAGTATACAGCACATGCTCCGGATCCTGCTGATTCCCAGAGTTATATAAATAGAAAGCAGCCTGCTTGATTTGTTCATTATTCTCTGACCTGGGTTTGATTCATTATGAAGCAGACTGTACACGCTAGAATTGGTATTTGTTGCATGTTAAATACTGACAAAAACATTCCCCAAAATGCAGGGGGTTCTTGGCTTCTTCCCTAGATTACTTGAACTGACAACATCCTTAGAAAGCTGGAAACGTATCGAATCTGGGTTTGATAGAGTGATCACAGATCTTGAAGATGACTGAAAATTTGACCACAAGAGACAAATAGCCGCCACCCACCATTCATTGTGATTTTGGTCATATTTTCCATTTTCTCGTATGTTAATTACCAAGGCTGAAACTGAAACTACCCTACAAATGTTAACCGGAGAAGAAAAATTCCACCGTTGACAGAATTACCTTAGATTTCGTTATCAGAAAGCCTGGAGTGGTAGAACATCAAAAGAGATCAATATAAAATATTATTAAATCAGACCAAAAGAAAATAAAATAAACCCTAATAAAACGAAAAAGAAAAAAGAAATTAGCGTCTTCAATAGTTGTAAACATTTCACACTGTAGTCAACAAAGCTTACAACATGTTCTGTGGCCATACAGCAATACAATAGCATCACTTTCTAAATAAGAAATAGCAGAATTTCCACAACCCAATTCTTCTGAATCTCCACAACTCGAATCGCAGGAGTCCTATAACAATCTAACTGAAGTTGAGGAATGTAAAATGCTTCTTAAACTTCTACCACCAAATCTCCTCTTCTTGCTTTGCTGTACAACCTGCCAATGCGCCAAGAGTGACTGTTTGAGTATAGGATGCAGAGGTTAAGATAGTCCAACCCACAATAAACACTCTCAACTTCTTAGCCAAAATGCAGAATACTAAAAGAAACTCGGCCAAATAAACAAAATCTTTCAAATGCAATCTTCAGTTACCTTGACAAATTCATATCCAGATCATGATAAAAATGCAAATGAAGTCGTCTGACAACTCATGTGATCTTGGAAGAAACTATTTAATTGAAAAGCATCAAATACAGAAGATGGATACCTTTACATGACGATGGTGACGTGTTTAGTTGGAAGCTAAAGGGCTCCTGGTGCATCTCTCATGCTCAAATTCAGACTGTTCCTCATAGTCCGTCTTCCAAGAGGCATATTGCCTTTCACATTGCCTTTTTGCATCATGGCGACAAACTCCCCGTAGTCAATTCTTCCATCCTACATGCAGGAGAGAATTGAAGGCTCAGTAAACATTACTCAGAGAGGCCTAAAGTTGACAAAGATAGTATGCCATATATATCTCCAAAAGGTCCGAATACACACCCAAAATATCAATAAATGTCATCCAGAATGTCTATAAGCAAATCCTTCATGGGAAATATTTAAACAAAAATGAAACCTTCTGGGTCTAATATGCAAACATCAGAATCATAACAAGTATAGTTCCAAATAAGCCAGACACCAACGACATCGCAGTACTAACATAGAAATAAATCTAAACTTGGTAAACAACATTAAAAAAAAAAAAAAAAAAACATACTGCGATTGAGGACGTCATATGTATAGTGTTACCATCTGCCAAATCAAGTTTCTATGTCCACATTATTTCATTTTTCAGTCTGTGACTATTATATATACATCTTAGTAACTCCACACTATGGTGTACTATTTGAACTCCACACTCTGGTGTTCTATTTGACAAAGAAAAATAATGCGCTTCCCTCTTAGAGTTCTAATAACTTACATTATCTTGATCAACTTCTTTGATAATATCTTCAAGAAGAACATCAGTCATATTATGTTCTGCACAAGCTTGCTGGAGCTCATCGACTGTAATGTAGCCACTTGAATCCTTATCAAAGTATCTAAAGGCAGCAACAAGATGCTCTTCACGTTCTAGTTTATTAAGATGGACAGTAGCGGCTATGAATTCCCCATAATCAATAGTCCCACTGTTGTCAACATCAGCCTGAAAAGAACCAAAACAGTTCAGCCTTTGAAGCATTAACAAAATTAATTATTTCAATAACAACAAGACTGACAAGTGACGCAGGTAAAATGCCAACCTCATTCTAATCTGTTTGGAAAGAAGAATCTTACCGCATCCATAAGATCACGGATCTCTGCATCCTTCATGGTAGAGCCATATTTTCGCAACCCCGCTTTGAGTTCATCAAATGTTATTGCACCACTATTATCAGTATCCATTGCCTTAAACATCTCTCGTAGGCCAGCAATCTCTTCCTCAGAAAGGCTTTCAGCTATTACCTGATGAAACATAAGGATGAAACTTAACATCACAATAAGTACATGTGCTCAAGCCTAATCAAGGGGCATGCCAAAAAGTCAACATCAAGTTCATATGTCCTTTCCAAAGAAAGCCAATAACTGCAAAGTAAATCTCAGAAATGCCTAACAAATAGTGTAATCTCCAATGTGCACTTACCCGCAAAGCCATCTTCTTTAACTTGTTCATAGCAGAAAACTGTTTGAGACGAGAAAGTACAGCCGGATCTAGTGCTCTGTCAGGAGCAACACCATTTTCGCAAATCCAAGGGTGACCTAGAAATGAAGATGTATCACTTAAAAATTGGGGTAACAAAAATCCAACTCCGACCTACTTCAGTTCTTTTGGTTCTCAACTTCCTAAACTTTGGGAAACCTCATATTAGCAAGGAAGGTGATAATTTTGCTGTCATAATGCATAGTTTATTCATGGAAAAAAAAAGTTACTCTATTTTCTTTTTTGGTTTGCTTGAGAAATAAAGCTCATTGTCTTTAAATAATGATTGCACCAAGTTCGACTTAAAATTAAGCTTAAAAGTTAAAATAGTCATCACTCTTTCGGTGCGTCAACTGCTTTTTAATAATGAAATTGGCCTTCCAACATCACCACATAAAGGGAAGCTTCCTATTCTAGTGGGATTAAACTGTGCAAATTATTCACCTAAATTAACTTAAAACAGAAGAAGGTTTGAGCATACATAAAACTTCATGAGCAGACAAGCGGTCCTTAGGCCGAGAAGATAACATCTTCCGTATAAGGTCTTTTGCACTGTCAGATATCACGGGCCATGGATCTGACTCAAAGTCAATATATCCCTTTAGCACCGCATCAAATATTCCCTGCTGAGTTTCTGTACACCAAACACATAGAAAAATCAGAACAGCACAAGATGAAATTTTTTTGCTTCACTAGAATACCAAACTACCCTTACCTGCCCAAAATGGTGGCACGCCACTTAGCAAAATATATAGTATGACGCCAGCAGTCCACACATCCGCTTCTGGTCCATAATGCTTGAGGAGTACTTCAGGAGCAACATAGTATGGGCTTCCAACCACATCTGTGAAAACTTGATCTGATACATACATGTAGAGTTAAACAGACATGAAACTCAAGCTAGCACAACTAAATGGATTTCAGCTCTTCAATTACTATCTAAACTCAAGAGGTAATAGGAATAATAATGAAGGTTTACTATCCTATATGTGCACAAATAAGTGTAGTTATTCACATGTGACAAGAATTTAATTTAACCGTTTCACCAAAATAGGGTGTAGAAAGCTTCAATAATATAATACAATTAATGGATATTAATATAAGTGAGTAGTTATTGTATTTATAGAATGATTAAGACTGAATATAGAGCAAACATTTATTTTCTTTTCTTTACCTGGTTTGAAGAAGACTGAGAGCCCAAAATCAATGGCCTTGAGTGAGAAATCATCATCCTTGTTAACCAACAAGAAGTTCTCGGGCTTTAGATCTCTATGCATAACTCCAAGTGAATGGCAAGCTTCAACAACCCCAACAATAATCTTTGTCAGCTCAGCTGCCCTCCTCTCACTGTAATGTCCCCTCTGGATGATCCGGTCAAACAACTCACCCCCAGCACAGAGCTCCATTACAATATGAACATACAGTGGATCCTCATAGGCACCTTTGATAGTCACAATGTTCTTGTGACCAGCCAAATGGTGCATTATCTGAATCTCCCTCCTTACATCATCCACATCCTCCTTTGAGATCAACTTCCTCTTGGAGATAGACTTACACGCATACTGAGCTCCAGTGGCAATCTCAGTGCACAAAAAAGTAGTCCCGAATTGTCCCTGCCCTAACTTATGACCCAAAGTGTAAAGATCACGAATGTTGGCAGTCTTATGTCCCAAAACATAATAAGTTTGGTTCTCATGGCTTCTCCTCATCGCGTTGTCTTTTTTAGGACTAATGAGGGGTAGGTTATTGTTGTTGCTCTTGTCTTTTGGTTTGGGGCTGGTGTTGTCTTTGGACAGTTCTTGAGATTTTGGGGAGTGATCAGAAACGGAAAGGTCAGTAGGGGTGTTACGCTTGGAATTGGAAGCAGTGGATTGTTCTTCGGGCTGATTGTCGCCCTGAATGAATTTGCCCCTGTAAGATCCACGGCATGTATTGCCCATGAAACAATCACAATTCCCCTCAAGACTTGTTCACACACTTTTCCTCGCCCAAGTGGTTTCTCATCAATTCACACTGTACTCACACCAAAACAACAACAAAAACAAGCACAAAAACACATCCATTCAGTCAAACTCAACATAACCAACAAGCATATCTAACAAACCCCAAGATTTAAACCACCCAAAACAATATGCAGATCAGAAATATGGTGTCCTTAACTATGAATCCATAACCATACAAAAAGAAACCAAGCAAGCAAAGCATTGAAAGTCAGATACACAAACACAAGATACCCTTTTCATTTTCCCTGGAAACAAACACAGACCCATCAAAAACCATCCCAGAGAAGGTGACCAAACTAAGAACAAAGTTTGAATCTTGAATCAGAAGAAAGCAACCCATCAAGGCAGAGAACAAGTAGACCAAGATTCAGATACACCCAGATAAAGATAAAGCCAGAAAAAGCAAGAAAGCATATACATTTCTGAAAGAAACATAGAGAAAGATGGGACCTTTACCAGTTTCAAGAACGTAGCGAGTGGATTGTGAATGAATGGAGATGAAGAAGAAGAAGAACTAGTATGATCTGATATCAAAAATCAAAAGGAGGAGAATTTCTGATTGAAAAAAGGTTGAATCTTTCTTTACAGCTACTAGTGCTATATTTTGTTACTTGTTATTTTGGGATGGTGGTGCTGAGAAACATCGGAGGTCAGTGCTGACCAGCTATCCCTCATTTCTAATATAAGTTCCTTCATTTTTATCTTCTTCTTTTTTTTTGGATAATCCAATTTATTAAACCAAAAGCATAACATCATACGTGTTTTTTAATAAAAAGAGTCACAGTACCGTCGTGTACTTACACATTACATAAAATGAACAGTTATAACGATCATTTTACACCAACTCATTTAGAATATACCATTTTACCTTGAATCATTTAGAATGAACAGGTTAGTGCTCTAACTTAAATATCAAAAGTTGAGATCAATTTACGCTAAATTATTTACATCAGTGCACAGAAGAATTTTTTGTTTTTTAACGGCCGCCTTTACGTCGATTTTTACTCCTAGAATTGGTGAAAATGGAGACAGTTACTGTGTTGACCTGCCGGTGGATGCGCGGTGAAAAAGGTATTCCTTCCTGGTTTTGGATTGGATCCGAGAATGGGGTGAACGACGGGGGAGGGATTGGTGCGTGGAGGAGACGCGCGGGAAAGGGAGTGGACGCTAGAAGATAGATTGGTCAAAATAGAGCAGCTGGGTTATTTCTGGGGGAACACTAGGAGCTAAATTTGGACAACAACCTTGGCGGTGTTTGATTCTCTGAACAACAACCTTGTTATGTTATGGACTCCAATATTGAATGTTCCCCGTTTCTTTTTTTTTTCTTTTTTTGGGGAAAATGGCAAGAAATAAGAAAATTGGGATTTATGAACACTATTTTTCTTAAGCCACTTGTGAAGCATCCCATATGTTTTGATTAGAAAAAATTTAGAACACCCCATTTGATGAGAGTTGAAAAACTTCGTTTCCATTACATTTCATATGCAAGTGAAGTTGAAATTGTGAGTTTTCTATATTCTTTTAGTAGATGATCAAATTTAAAGATTTCTTATGTGAAATCGATGCTTCGTTTGATTTTAAAGAAAACGTGATGAATAATAAAAAAGAAAATGATATGTTAATAACATCAACCTATATGTAAAATATAGGTAGATTATAAAACAAACGGAAGAAACAATGTAGATTGTAAAATGATCCATTTTAATTCATCACAAATGAAGAAATTTAGTGAATTTTCATCACTAGATTTTAACAGGTTTCTTTTCCCACTTCAATTCCTGTATAGCTGGTAAGGATTCTAAAACCAAGTGGGTGGTCCACTATCAGCTTTGAAGTGTTCAACCATCTAAATGAGTCAACTCACTAGACACCAAAACTTGGATGTAGAGGGCAAATCACACACTTCTTCTGAGGTTGACAAAGCCTACAAAACATATGAGCCATTGACTTGACTTAAGAGTCTTACATATGATGCATGAGTCCCCTGGAACTGAATCTAAAGCTCTGTTTCAAAAGCTTGAATGCTACTCATTTCTAATGCAGATGTGCAGTGGTAGTTTGCCCCCAATAAAAAGCTTTACTATACATAAATTGAAAGCTAAAGCTTCACTCTTTTTGGTTAGGAACGCACACTTTTTTCCAGCCTAAAGCTATCAGAACTTAGCATTGTACATAGAACATGCCCTGCACCTTAAGAAAAGTTCTTAGGCCACTTTGCTTGGCCAACTGATCAATTTTGTAACACATTTCAAAGGTTTTCATCTTTGATTCTAGTAGCTTAAATGGTTTTGCAACACAAATCAAGTTTGTGACATCGTCTATTTTCTAGTAATCATGATCAAAATTATGTCATTATGTCAATAGAAATCATTTTACTTGTTATAGTGGTATGGCCGTGAATGCTAAATTGCTAATCTAATTTCTCCAAGATGCTAATATAACCGTTTTTCAAGATAGTTTTATGGGAATTTTTGTCAGGATCCATCCTGAATTTCACCCTGAAACCCAAAATAAATACTGCGGGGACCACCTCCAAGGAAAATTTACCGAAAATTCGGTATAACCTCCATTGAAAATGGACAACCCTTCCTTATACAACACCTGCAAACACTTCTAAAAATCCAACTTTATACTCATGGAGCCTTCGTGCTCCCTAAAGTCACAACACCTCCCAATTTAATCACTAATCTAGAAATAATCTCATAACCACCCAAATCATAGGTTCAGAGTAATTCTAACAGTGAAGGGAAGATGTATATATAGACAGCCATTCTCAGCTGCGGACGTCCGCACCAATGGTTTTGGTGCGGATTTTCATTTTTGCCCCACTTTTCGATCGAATTTCCTCATCTCCACCGTCTAGTATCTAGATAATATTGTGTAGATAATCTCTGCAAAATTTCAGCCAATTTGGTAATCGTTAAGGCCCTCAAAATGACGTCTTTCTGTTACAAACATGAACGGTTCATGTTTGACAGAATTCAGTCCGTCCATTGGTTTTTCGAGTTTGAGGGCCTTAACGATTACCAAATTGGCTGAAATTTTGCAGAGATGATCTACACAATATTATCTAGATAATATACGGTGGAAATGAGGAAATTCGATCGAAAAGTGGTGCAAAAATGAAAATCCGCACCAAAACCATTGGTGCGGATGTCCGCAGCTAAGAAAAATCCTATATATATATATATATATATATATATAAGCGGAAACTAAATGATGGACTATGCCTCGACTCCATGTACGCCCGACCTCAACTATGCTAACCTGCAAACTGGGCATTTAAAACCGAAGGGCCCAGGAGAGAAGCAATTTGAAAACGTTAGAGTGAGTGAAAAAAAAAAAAGTTTAAAAGAAATAAGTCTTTATGCTTTCTCAAATTTAATCTCTTCAGAAAAACTATATTGCATGCGACAAGCTCAAAAGCTTTTAACTTAAAAAATTGACAAACACGTGACTAGCCTCGCTAGTCTCCCATACTTTATAATAAAGAGCCTCTCAGGCTAAACTATGTATATATATGTATGTATTTACACTCGTCATATTCCTTGTACGAATTCTATGAAAAACTATGAAAAATAGAAATTCATACAAGGCTACGATGCTTATGTCTAACGCTCAGGTCGCGCCATAATAGAATTTTACCTCATTATGATGAAAAAGACGGGTGTATATATACGTGTATATCCCCTATATGAAAGTAATATTCATATAGGACTACAACGCTTGCGTCTGACGCTCACGTCGCGCCATAATGAAATTTTACCTCATTGTGGCGGAAAAGCACGTATGGCTAGCTATTATTTATAGACATATTATCCTCATAAATATCCATATATGAAAATATATATATATATATATATATATATATTCACCGAAACTCTCACTTTCGGTTATTCTCCAACCATAAATAAAACCATCAAATTAAAATGACATCATATGCCCCAACAACAGAAATTGATCAACAATAAACCAATTGCATGCATATTATTTAAAACAAAAGTACACTCACAGTATTAGGCTTAAACTTCCCAATATAATGCTCGGAATACTCCTCGAGCGTTGCCCCTAAATAAAACCTTAACCTAAAATCGAAGTCATAATCAATTTCCATGCCTTTAACATATCAAACAATTTACTTCCAAAATTTACTGAGGGCACCCAAAAGGGTTTCCATAAATAAGAAGCCTTCAAAAAGGGAAAGTTTCCTAAAATTGAAACTCTCCTAACTTAGCAAGTTTCCAATAATAACCCGAACTTTCTTTTTTAGGCACTACGACTTAAATTAGAAATATGCTCAAAAACTACCTTCTCGCCTATCTGCCGGATCTGCTGCTTCGCCGGATCCCGGCGACTTGCTGGAAAACTTCACCGAATTCCTTGCCGGAAAAGTGGTCATAGCCTCCCGTAAACTCCGAAATACCCAAGTTCTTGACATTCAAGAGCACAACAACACTATTTCAGTAACCAAACTTCTATTTCTCAAACCACAATCAACACAGCAGCAACGTAACAACTCAAGGTGCAAGAATATTACCTTCAGACGTCAGCAAAGCTTCTCTTGCCGGTGGTAGCTCTCTTGCCGGGTTTCGGGTTCGTGGTTCCTCCCACCGAGCAGCAACAACACCTCAAGTCTCCACACATGTTCATCTTGGCCTCTTGGTGCTCAGTAGGTCGTTGGGAAGGAGACAAGAGGTACCATGAAGCCACAAAACCCGAAGCACTCGCCGGAAACCATCAAACACCGGTCGCCGGAGCTAGGAGCTCGAAACCCAGAAAACACAGAAAAAGGGGTTTTCAATTAGAGCACGGTTTGGGGAAAAGAAAGGTACCAGAAGGTGAAATAGGAAGAGAGGAAGATAACCCTACCTCCCACTCGTCACGCCGTGGACGGAATCTCGAGTATTCGCCGGAAAACAGCCGAGCCTTCTCCCCCTCGGTTTGGCTTTGAATCGGAATACAATCGAGTTCTATGAACAGGGTTAGATAGAAGAGAAAGAGAGGAAGAGATTGAAGGTGGTCTCCTCGCCAGGGGTGGCCGGAATCGGCCGGAGCGTGGTGGAGATGGAGGAGGCAGTCGGAGAGGGAGAGAGAAGTCTGAGCTCGGGTCAAATTGAGCCGAGATCAAACGGTTAAGATCAAAACCCTAATTGATCCGACAACCTAGATTAATCCACAATTTTCCAATTTCAGAACATAAATTTTATATTTGCTAACCTTTAATAACTTGTAGAAAATACTTCAAAACTCTGAAAATAAATCGAAAACACCGGAGAACCTGTGTCGACGCGAACTGCGACACCGAGACCTCAAAAGAAGAATTTGACATTTCAAGAAGAACTTGAAAATAAACTCGAGTGCTAACTTACTAAGTTACCGAGCGTGGTTAAATTTCGCAGTAACTCGTAGAATACTCAGTAAATAGGTAAAATTGGGTACGGGGCGTTACAATTTTTGAATTAATACTCACTCTCGAATTAATCACAAATTATTACGAAACACTTGGATGCAAATTTCATGGGAATTTTGACTTCTCGTACATACAAAAACTTAAGTAATTGATTTCATTTCCGCAAACCAAACATTGTTAAACAACAACAAGTTTGGCTCATGGATCATGCTTATACCGATAATGTCTTAACTTAACCACAAACCACCTTTAATGTGTTGTGTTTTAATCACAAAAGGTCTCGGTATAATTAAGAATGATTCACCTACTTATGAATTATATTTTATTTGTCACTTTTCTGATGTGGGATCTATTACTCTCCAATACGTCCAACACACCCCCTCACGTGCAACCTGACTCAAGGTCTGCACGTGGAATGAATTGAGACGGAACAAACCAAAGGACACTTGGTGACAATCCAATCGGAACTTTCCGATGACGAGATAAGAAGCCCGGACCGGGCTAGAGAATGAACCCAAATCGGGCCCATGAGAATTGGAGAAGTAATTGGAGAAGGACCTGCTCTGATACCATGTTAAACAACGACAAGCATGGCTCGTGAATCATCCTTGTATTGATATTGTCTCAATTTAACCACCTTTAAGGTGTTGGGTGTTAATCACAAAAGACCTCGGTATAATTAGGAATGATCTACCCACTTATGAATTATATTTTATTTGTCACTTTTCTGATGTGAGATCTATTACTCTCCAATACGTCCAACAAACATGGCCGGCGAATTGCAACATCAAGAAACCACAAAGAAATTCTTGGCTCAACTGGAACTTACCCGGAACAAAATTAAAACTCTATCAAACTAGAGTTTATCATTGAGCAATTGATATTCACAATGAGCTGCAGATCAGCTGTTAATTTAGGTTAAATCAATTAATTACATCAACAGTGACTTACACCAATGAGCTCTTCCCTTTCATGCCACTCTGCCTATATGTAATTCTGTATTATGAATTTATGAAACCAAACACTTCTCAGAATCTCAGTTCTCAACGAATACACAAAATCCCAGAAGCTAACATTTTATAATTGCTGCTGCACATGAACATGAGCATGGAAGTTTATTTACATTGCACTTGTGTACCCAAAATCATACTCTCCTGAAACTACTGTATATCCGTGAAATACACCGACAAAACTCCTGGATAAAAATGAAACAACTCGAAAAGTTCTGATAGTGCTAGCCGGCCAAGGAATGAGTAGTCTCATATTTTGTTGAAGATATAGAATTTGATGAAATAGCTGCTCTGAAAGCGATTGATCCCATTGATTTGCTGTTTATTTTTACCATAATCTTAAGCCGATAGGTTAGCTTCTTCCAGACGTCTGGTAAGCCCTCCACTGGATGGCCTAAGTTTTAAGAAGTAAAATGTCATTAGATGAGAGGAAAAAGAAATCTAATGTGTTTGTGTGTGGTTGAATCAAGTAAACTGCACGTACAATCCACTTAGCACTTTAATGGTGTCATAGAAAAACCACTGCAAAGTAATAACAGGGCCAACAAGCGTAATTCGAACGGGAAGGCTTCTAGTAAATAGGTTAGCAAAGCCAATGTTCCTCACAGCCTGAAGACAACATAAGAAATCCCATGATTTGATGCTTTTAACTTCGCATACAATAAATAAGCTGAACAAGAGCTTAATTTAATACCTGCATCACACTGTTGGCCTTTTTATTGTACAAAGAGGAGACAATATTGTCTGCAGGGTTAGAGACAACGGTACCAACAGCTCCTGCTGCATAGCCCGCTAAACATGTCACACCAAGCTGTTGGACAATTGAGCAATCTTCTTTTCTTTTATGAATAACTTTGTGATAAACCAGATCCACCGAATGCTCAAATGTCGTGAACATTATCATTGCGACTGTAAAAGGTTAAAATTCCCGTTGCACAAATTAATAACATCCTTCAAACTGATAACAGATACTAACATCTATTGGATGCTTGATGACATTAACAGATAAAGATAACAACCATGCAAAGCAATAAATCTGACAAAGTCCATAGTGCATTCCTTTTACCAGCAGTGCCAAAATAATCATGTTTCTTGTTCTGAAAAAATTCACCCAAAATTTCCATCCCTTGTTTTTCAAATATCTTAATCACCACATTTTCCAAAATAACTCAAACATGAAGGTTTGGTTCAGGGCAAAACATTACCTTGAGATATTTTTTTTTGTATTTAAAGGAAACTAATCGATTTGAAGCAATGTGTTTACAGAAATCCCAGTTTCGGTCTCAAGTGACTTTTTATTCAGTGGAATGAAAAAGAGATCCTCAGTATTAAATTTCACATGAAACTAGCAAAAGGAAGATCAATCATCAGAATGAATGAGAAATGATGAGCCAAAAGAAGTGACCAGACATACTAAGAAATGACATTACTATCTACAATAACAATGCATGCTTAAAGTCATATAGCCAGCAAGCAGCAATCACCATACTTTCACAATGAGATGCTGATTGTCCAGATAGAAAGTGGGACATTAATCCATTTCTTTAAATAATAAGACAGCATGAACCTCAAGGATGGATTCTCATGTCCACCTAAATTCATATCAAGGCTGCATATTAACACCCTTGATATTCGAATATCACTATCAAAAATCGACTATTTTACTTCATAAGCTGTGATCCTACCAAACAAGCATATTAAACTTTGATGAGGAAGAGATATAGAGACATTACATGGCAGATTTCGACCCCAAAGTGGTAAAAGTCCTTTGTATAAGCTGCAGTCATTAGATAAGGTGGTAAGGTAACTAAGAAACAAAAAGGTTAAATTAATCTGGTTATCCGCAGTAACTTACCCAGCTAGCCCTTCAGTTGAATATAGTTTTGGAAAGCCATCAACCAAGCCCTTTGCAAATCTGGGCTGTGTTTGAACGCGAACTTTGACGGCTTCAAATGGACAGAGAGCAATATCAGCAAATACTTGAGCAGAGGCACTGCTGAGAAAGAATATGGTACTCCTGTTCTGATTTATCAGCACATCAGAGTATAGCTTCTTAAAGTATTCATATAGACCAAATCTGCAGCCACCCTGAATACCATATCCAAACAATTTGCCAGACCAACCTCTCCAAAGGGAATAAGGGCCTTGTTCTCTCCAGAGAATAGAAAACCCTGAACCCATCCTGTTATATTTAATTGGATTAACCTACAGGATAAAGAAACACACTTAGAATTAGTCCCCAGCTAACAAAACCTCCAGACTCAAAAGAAACACTAGTTTACAACAGGAAGATAGGAACTTGAGGACCCTTAAAACATAAACGCACACATTCACTGGTAATGAGATTGAAAGGTGCAAAGGGTATACAAAACAATTGCAACGAAAAATATGTCAATGGAAGAATAAGGAGATGTATATATCATGTATGTTTCTCTTGCAGATCTAATTATGTGCATGTAACAATGTAGTTTACTGTCTCGAGTCTTTGACCTGTGCCTTTGATGATTAGCTATTTCAAGAAACTGGACCTATCTTGCAGATTTGAACCAACTCTCCTCCCATCTCCTTATGGAAACTTCTATTCCTTCTTACATGATTATTTCATCTATACAAGCAGATACTAGGATCTGATAACTAATAAGGAAACTTGAACATAGTGCCTATTAGCCCATAACAAAACCCTCAACAGCCAGAATATATATCACTATTCACTACACACAAATGTGTAAACATAAACACATAAATGAGAAAAACCAAAAAGAGGGGCTGTTAAACTACCACATCAAACTCCTGCAAAGTAAAACTAAACCCAAACAGAGAAACAAAGAATCACAAGCTAAGGAGAAAACCCAGCAAGGATCAAAGCAAAACTGACCTGCATATTAACTTTCAAGACATCAAGAGGAGTGATTGCGAGATGGGTAGCGCCAGCACTGAGCATTCCACCCACAGTGCACAGCCCATAATACGCAGGCGAGAACTCCTCACACAGCCTTCTTCCCTCGGCACCTCTCATTTTGCTCTCTTCACCACAAATCATCTAAGCTCCATCAAACCCCAAAACCCATATGATAAACCCTCTGAATGAATCCAAAATGGGAATAGCGGCTGTGCAACAGAGAGAGACAGAGAATAAGAGTTACATGGTAGTTTGCTTAGGCCGTTGAGGAATATAGGACAGGCTGTTAGTGTCACGTGTCAATTGGGACATGAAGCCACATCGATTCCATTGACGACTTCTCTGGCTTCCCCTTGCTACATAGACGTCCACGTCTTCGGTTCCAAATATATGGCGTTGCTTTAGTTAACGCCACCCAACCTTTGCTTTGCTTTTTATTAATGTTCTTACGTGAATCACTTCAATTTTGTTTAGTTATAGGCTTTGAAATCTTCCTGCTTTTTTGCTCTATAAATTGTGATGGCGATGCCAATTTCAACCCTGAATTATGTTGCTTTTAGTTTCCACCAGGCAGTGTAGCTTGGGTGAAAACATGTAAAAAGATTAAATGTAAAAACGAATATGATGGTAAAAAAATTTTGATCCCTAAATGGTAAAGTTGTAATAAAACGAAAAGTAGAAACAAAAATGTAAATTACACATATTAGAGGAGTGACAAAGTTGTAATAAAAACGGAAATAATGGCCAAATGGTAATTTCCTACCTAATGACACTGAGAATGACAGAGCTGTAATTAAAGAAAAAACAGGGACGAAATCGTAATTTCAGCCCTACGGGTACTGTTCCTTTCTAAACTGAGTTTTAGTATATAGTATAAATTGTGCATTTCTTGCTTTGTACTTTTCAATTTTCCAATATAGAGACTTGAAATTTTTTGTTCTCTTACATAAATATAGGAATGCAAGAATAATGAGATCTCCGATCCGAAGAGCAAGTTTGACTTGAATATGGAAAATTGAAATTCTAAAGAGTTAGGTTTTGTTTACCACTATTGAGACTTTTTATTGGTGAAACAGAAAATTAACTCTTTGGTCAAAAAATAGATCGACAAGACGTTAAAAATGAGCTTTATGATTTAGGGTAATGTTTCGGTGTTTGAAAATGTCGAGTGAACAAGTAAAATCACTAAAATGCACTCACTAAATTCTGCCATGATGCACAAACTCTTTTCATCCAAGGCAGTTTATGTTCCTGATCTATAGTGTAGTACCTTGGACCTTGATGATTGTTGCTGGCTTGCTGCTTTGAAAGTGGTAGTAAGAGTTTATGGTAATACTGCACAGCATCATTTGTTATGAAATTCAGTCCTTGATTACGAGATTTGATAATCTCTAGTGACAAAAGGACACTGTTTCTAGTTCAAGGGTTTGTGGTAATGTACGTTTGGTACTGAGAGATAAAAGGAAGTAAAATCATAACTTCAGCAGAAGACTGCTTCAATCTAGTTCACACAATGTGTTAATGGTATAGTCTAAATTTTTTGTTTTAAAACAAAAAAAAGAAAAAGAAAAAAAAAGGCTAACCTAAGCTTCAAGGTAATTAAGGGTTTGATAGTCTGCAACCCTTAATTTAAAGCATCATCATCCCACACATAGCTAGCAGTACCACACAACTCAAAGCAACTATGCTGTGAGAACGAGCCAGGTACCTATACGTTCTAATAACCAACTAATATTATCTTCTGCTAGCCAGAGCTGTCCTCATTGGCCTGAGAGAATTTATTCATTTCCAAGCTTACAGAAACATTTAGATCATTTTGCCCACTGTGATCATGCTGTTCTCGGTATAGATTTTGTTGGACCTGATATCAAGATACAGAGATCCGCAGAACAGTACGTCTTGACAAAGTACATGGTTCAAAGCACTGAAGGTAGTACTGCATATGCAGTGATATCCTGCTCATGAATATTTGCTATTCTACTTCCCTTGAGGTAGACTAATTGCTTCCCTAAAGGAAATAGACAGAAGAACATGTAATGCTTCAGATCATTGGCATCACACTGAATTGAAGTTTCATAAATAAACTCTTCTTGTTGGGAGATAAGAGTATAAGAAGGTCCATTAAGTTCCAGAAATGAAGTGTTATTTCACATATTAACAAATAACAAGGCTCTGAGTAGGAGAAGCAAATGAATCATTTGGATACTATCTCTTGTTTTGAGTTGTATGTTTACACTCAACAACGCAACGCTTCAAACCAACGATTCATTCAATCTGTCATGGACGAAATTTGAGCTTCAAATAGACCTTCATGTTAAGCTAGCTCATAAGAGAAGAGACATAGAGAGGAAGTCTTCCCACATCGGATGAAATATAAAATTTGAAGCGTTTATATATTGAATGAAAGCATATGATATCGCCGAGCTTGGTCACGCGAGCTTATCACCCGAGTGGGGGCACCAAGGTGTCGGAACGTTGGCTTAGTCATAGCGGGTCGGGTCAGTCGTGGCTCATTTCTGATCTGCCCGTTCCAAGCAAGGAGTTGTCCTGTGTGGTTTGGGCGAAGGCCTGGGTCTCACAGTTCCTAAAGCGGAGGGCACAGCGTGAGGCTGGTTTCACAGAGCAGCGACCACCTCCCGCTCCTTGCAGTGGAAGGATAACAAGTCGGTGCCACCCTGATCCATGCTGGCCTGCTATACTTTGCCAATCGGACCTTCACTTTTTTTTCCAAAATTCCGGTCATATTTTCTGCCACTTCAACAAAACATTAAACGGAGACCTAGAGAAACCCGTTGCTCATAAACTTCTGGGTTAAAAATGGGTCCTGATCGAATGATAGCAACGAGATGGCTCAGAAGAGTACCATTGTAGTGTTTCACACAAGTTAATGGAAGGTTGTAAGGTACACTCTTAAAGGGGCTTTCTCTGCATTTTAAAACTTCATAGCAATAGACTGGAAATGAAACACACCACTGAACCATGATCTGGAGTCACACAAACTCTAGTACTACTACTCTACTAGTCTTTTACCATGAACATAAAGGAAGTTACATATTACTCAAAATGCTTGAATAAACTACTCAAAGATAAAAGACAAAGCTCAATAAAAAAGGCAAAGCTAAAACATAGAACATCCTCTGACATCATAAATTATTCAGCGCATAAGGCATCTTCACCGTCTATTTTGACGTGTGGATGTGTTGCTAAAAACGTTAGTTGGGCGTTTAGGTTATATTCATCTTCTTCCATTCCTTGTCGGGTTTCTAAATCTCATATATATGAGTTTTAGGTTCGAAAACGGAGAAAAAGGGGTTTCTCACGATGCTAACAACTGCGTTTCGTGTAAAAAATGAGGTTGTATTGAAGTTAACCGACTCGATGGGGGACCTAACGTATCTGAAATGGGATGGATTTTTTTTTTTCAATAGACTTATTTAATTATCATGACTACATAGGACGGTAGAATTTTTATGTTCACATATTTATGACCTTGTATATGCACGTCTCTACTAAAGCGGTATAACTTGTTTAGTATGTTATATGCAAGTGTACGTCATTGTGAACCAACTATAAAGATGAAATACAATTTTCGAATGTTTTGACGAACATAATTCTGTCGAACTCAAACCGTTCATGTTTATAACAGAAAAATGTAGTTTTGAGTGTCTTAATGATAACCAAATTGGTTGAAATTTTGTAAAGATGATCTATACATTAATATCTAAAGACTAAACGGTGGAGATGTAAAAATTCGATTGAAAAGTGAGTCTAAAGTGGAAATCCGCACTGTAAGAATAAATTAGGACATCCTTACTTGAGAAAGACTGTGTGTGTGTGTGTGTATATTCATTTAATCTAATTCGGTACCTAAATGATTTTCAAATTGGATGAAACTTTGCAGGAATGATCTACACACTATGTTGTAGATATTGAACAGTGTATATGTGGAAATGTGACTTAAAAATGAGCCAAATAAGGAGTCTCACACTTTAATTTCAAAACGGTGTCCCGCTCTGGATAGAATATATATATATTGACCTATAGAAATGTGCATTGATAATTGCTTATTCATTCGAGTCTAGCCTCAGCATGTTCGAAAAGGGCAAATACTCCCCAATATAGAGTTATAGATTTGTCTACACAAAAGGCTCAATCTTATTGTTATACATCCAACCAATTTTCAACCTAGAATTTGTCAGAAGAAGAGTTCGAGAAATGTATGGGAGAGATAAAGTGCTGATATCAAAGAGACACACACTAATTGGATGAAAAAAATGACATATACCTAAAAGTATTTTATACTTGTGACAGCCATATAACTTTACCTCTAAACACAATTTGTCCCTTGATTTTCAAATTTAATTGGTATATCCCTAAACTCTTATTTCTCGAAACTTTTGTCCATTTCGTCGGTTAACGGTCAAAAAAGCCGTTAAGTCACCAAAATGACTAAAATGTCCCTAGTCTAAATCCAAGTTTTTTCTCTTTCCTTTATTATTATTTTTTTTAAAAAGAATCTTTATCTCTTCGTTCTTCCTGAGTCGAGAGAGAAAAAGAAGAAAAAAAACAAAGAGAAAGAAAAAGTAAAAGTGACTTTTAACGAAGGTATTTTTGTCATTTTAAAGTCCAATATATGTCATGTCATCATGATAACATAAATATTTGACAGAGTGGACAAAAAGGTCGAAAAATGAAAGTCTAGGGATATACCATTTAAATTTGAAAACCGAGGGACAAAACTGTTTTTAAGGTTAGAGTACATGGTGTCACAAGTATTTAGTCCTGCTTAAAAATTTCAGTACTTGACTTTATTAGACTTTAACATAAAACGATAGGAGATTGTGAAACAGGGAGAGTCAAGTAGTCAACATTCTAAATGTAAATTATATCTAAATATAAGAAGTTTGTTACATATATTGGATCCAATTTTAGAAAGGAAAAAAAAGGTATATGGAGGATTGGAGGTAAATAGAATGGACCCGAATTGGAAGGAAAATATCTCTCGTTCAAGGGATGTATTTCATTTGTTTTAACAAGATTTAAGGATGACCGCATTTTAAATTTTTTTCATAGTTGAAAGTAGTTTATTTTTTTACCACTTTCAGCTACAAAACTGGCATAACCCTCTATAAAATGCTCAATCTCTTGTTCCCCATTACACACTAGATAGATGAAAAATATTCATTGTAAAAGAACAAAAGAAGAGAGGAAAACAATGGGATTTAACAAGCATTTTCTGGGCTTATGCATCTTAGCAGTAATCTTTGGATCTCATATATCTGAAGCTAGAAAAAAAGGTCACCATAACCACCATGGCCAACCCCAAGAAGACCATGCTAACCAAGACCTTAGTGATGAACAAAACAGAGATCCGGAGGTACCACAAAACAAAGTTCAACCGGAGGTACCACAAATTAAAGTTCAACCACAAGTACAACAAAACAAAGTTCCACCGGAGGTACCACAAATTAAAGTTCAACCACAAGTACAACAAAACAAAGTTCCACTGAAGGTACCACAAATCAAAGTTCAACCACAGATACAACAAAACAAAGCTCCACCGGAGGTACCACAAATCAAAGTTCAACCACAGGTACCACAAAACAAAGTTGAATCAGAGGTACCACAAAACAATGTTCAACCACAGGCACCGACTTCTCTCAACGAACTGAACCAAGGCTTCCTTGATGAACACAACAAAGCTCGTGCCGAGGTCGGTGTTGCTCCGCTCAAATGGAACGAAACATTAGCGGCCTACGCACAAGACTATGCTAATAAGAAATCTGAGACCTGCGAAATGGTGCATTCTGGTGGACCTTATGGTGAGTGCATTGCTGAAAATTTTCCTGACATGACGGGTGAGGAAGCTACGAAGCTTTGGATGACTGAGAAGCCTGACTATGACTATGCAACTAATACATGCCACACGGATTCGTGTCTGCATTATACTCAGATTGTTTGGAAAACAACTACTGATCTTGGTTGTGCTAAGGCCCATTGTAAAAATGGGTGGGTGTTTGTGATTTGTAACTATTATCCTATAGGCAACTATCCAGGAGTAAGACCTTATTAGAATATAAAGTATTATTATGTTGATAAACATCTTATTAGAGATGTTTTGTAAATAAATATGTGGTTATCCACGTAAATTATCATAGTTATGTCATTATGATGTAAATTTTACTCTTATATAAAAAAGTCAATCGAATGAGAAATACACACTTCTACATTCCTGATAAAAAAAGACATATTATGTTTTTTTTTTCTTCATATTGTCTCTCTCCTATTTTTTTTATATATTAAAATAGGTCATTCAATTCATTAACGCTTCACCGAGCAGATCAAGGAACGCTCCACAAAGTCTCTCAAATATCATATTCTATAAAGAGAATAAAAACTCTAAAAAACTCCAAGTACACCCACCACCTTCTAGGCAAGATACATAAAAAGACTTGCATATCGAATTTGTTCACGCGCCTTTATCCCTAACAAAGACCAAAGAACTCTGAAGAATAATAAGAGTAAAACGACCTCAAAGAAGTAAACAAGACCTGATCGATAACTAAACAAGAATTGGAGTAGTGATCATCCACTCCACCTTCAATTCATTCATCCTACTGATCATAGCAACCCAAGTCTTGGAGAAGCCCCAACTAGCAAATTGCTGATCTCGTTCAGTTATATGTATATATGCCAAACGTACAGATCGATCATATCCACATGATTAAGCTAGCTACCTCCACAATGGATCGTACGTGCATATGATTTGCAATAGGGTTAGGGTTTACTAACTTGATTACTAGCTACGTACGTGTCTTGAACATATTTAGACAAGGTTAATTTCTTGAAGCTTAAGATTCCCCATAATAATAGGAAAGGGCAGTACTTTGTTAAGTGCACATTCCATCATCTCACCATCCCCTACGCGCAACAGAAATTAGAAACTATTTAAGAAAGACAAGAACCAAAGCACGTTCGCTTCTTCCCATCCTAGCTTGCTTGCAAAATTTCCATGGCAGTAGTTCACGATGATCTTCCTACTCCGGGCTACAAGTTTAGGCCAGACACATGCAAAGAGGATGCCGAAAGTTTCTTCTATGTTTGGAGATGAGTCGGAGATAAGCTCGGGTGTCGTGAAACATGTCCTTGGTCAGTGCAGATATGAGGTTGAAAGGGCCTTATGTCACGGGATGAGAACTTTGCTTCTCTACCAACCGTGCGGCTTTAGAGTTGTTCACCTCCTCGAACTCTCTAAGTTAGCCTCGCCTTCACGCAGCGGAAACAAGAGCAACACAAGAGAGCAAGAATGCTAGAAGTATGCCAAGTATGCAAAGCTAAGCAAAGCAAAGCAAATACTTAGACAATGTGGGATAAAGGAACTTTGTATTAATGTTGAGAACACTTAACAAGACTTTCTAGGATGGTTTGGCTAAAAGGCTTCACCACCTATTTATAGCCTAACACCTCCTCAATGGATAACTATGATTCATTTGATCCAATTGCTATAATTACATATTCTAGAATGTACTCAAAGTATGTACAAGAAAATATCTAAGCTAGAGAATTCTAAAGTGTTATAGAATTCTCTAGGTATGTCCACCATGTTCTTGAATTTTGAAGTGCTTCTCCTTGGGCTTGCATGATGGACTTGGACTTGTGTCATGGACTCACTTCACTCAAACTTAGTCCATGAAACTTAGATGCCTTGCTCGAATTATCTTCTTCCTCAAGAAAGAGACTGTCTTCCGAACATACCCGAGGCTCTTGCTGGTCCTCCTCAAGATCATAGGAGTACCAGTGCAAGTCTTTCTCAGATGGTGATGGAGTCTTTGTTTACCAACTCCAAGAGAGAAGTCGTCAGAATGAAGGCAAGCCAGGAGATCTTTAAAGCTAAAAACAAAGACAAAGGGCATAAATAGAGATGTGATGACCATGAGACCATCGATTTACATGGGCAGCATGTCAAGGAAGCCATGAAGCATTTGAAGATGCACATTCAGTATGGAACCAACATGCAATCGCTTCGATTCCTCAGGGTTGTTACCGGACATGGTGCAGGGAAGTCTATTGTGAAGCAATCTGTTATCAAATTTTTCCAGAAAGAAGGTATCAAATTAATATAGTGAAGAGAATCCAGGAGCGGTATTAATCAAGCTTGGGTCACAAAGAGACCGCTTCAAGTTCATGGACAGGGATGTACGACGTATATGTTCAGTCAATTGAATAAAGAAGAATAAGAAGGATTTTAGGGTTGTAAAGCTTCTCCTGGATTGTCTTATACAGTCTATGTAAACTGGAATCACATCTAGTTATGGTGGACTTATAGTTCAGCACATACGAATCATTTGAAAGTATTACTTGTGCTTTTCGTGCTAAATATGAAATCTGAAGAAGCGATACTTAATACTTATGACAAATTCACAAAACTTAATTACTTACCTCCTAGTATTTGCGGAATCTCTTCCATCGATCAAGTCCCATATCCTCCGGCAAAGTTCCGGCCACATTCTGAAACCCAGGCCATGGATTCCAACTAAAACTTACTGCTAATTAAATACATACTACGTACTGATACTAGATATATTTATACAATAAAATAATTAAACACACGGCAAACTCCTAGACATGCAATTAAAGGAGATAAGACAACAAATAAAGCATGTAAATGAAACCCTAGATAGCTGAAGAATGGAGCTGGTTTGAAGTATATTGACTACGTACTCCTACTCAAACGTACTAGGTCTGGTCATCTATATATCCCAATCAATTTGTTATTAATTTCCTCTAGGCTTTAGTTTCCCTATCCAAACAGAACTATCAGCATTATAAAAAGCACCCGCCGGATCGATAGAGGTGGTTCATAGGAGTGGACTAGCTTAATTTGTAAGATGCTGGAAGTTGTTCTCAGCATGAAAATGGTGTTTGCTCAATTAGAAGAAATTCAATGCATGCCAGTAGTTCCACTACCGGAAAATCCAGCGGCCGGAAGTTCATGCTGAAATTAGAGTGTCGTTGTTGTTCTAACAAGATGGATATGCGCGTCCTCGCCTCGAACCATATGGACATGAGAGCGCGCGAAGCAAATGATGGTTGCAATTTCTCTTCCGTGATTTTCATGTCTCAGTACACAGTACTGACAGTAGTTGTTATTCTCTTTACATTTCTTGTGATACAAGCATAAATTCATTTCAGTAAAGACTAAAGAGTTAACAAAGGATGTGAAATTTTGGGTTTACAGTCTAGAAAATAAAGAGAGTGCGCGCAGATCATAAACGAACAATGTTGTATGGTACTAGGTGCATGGCTTTTTCTTTTATATTCGTTGGCTGAGATTTTCCCCATGTGTGGCACTGAAAATAAAAGCCAACCAATCTCAACTCATCTTCCACTGACCTCCCGGCCCTTTGAAGCCAGCTTGTCTGGAATGATAGAGAAATTAAAGAGAATCAAATTAAGAGAGGAAAGAGAAGGATGGAACACCGGTTGGTGGCAACATCACACTGCCATGGCTCCATTGGAGGTCCCTCACCTGGGTTAGGGAGGAAGGTCTCGTTGTACGAAATAGCCAATGATAGGGAACATATAATTGAATATTCCATAATACTCTCTTGTCAATTGATCGACATTATGAGCAAGTGAAAATATTTGTTGTTTGGACATATTATGAGAGTGAAGTTATTTTTGGCAGACCAACCATTGAACTTGCAACCTGTTAGGTGCATTGTAACAAGTCTTTAAACTTACATGAATTTGATCGACCAACTATATAACAAACTATTTTTTCTTTTATTTAGACCAAAATCCTGTATTTTAGATATTTATAGCAGAAATATAAGGTATTTTATTTGATCGTTGAGATTCATTTTCTATCTAAATTTGAAATGCAAGAAAACTAATTAAAGCGCCATTTTTTTTTTGAATAAAGGACTGGTACGGCTGCCATCAAGTTTTTTTTAATGAAAATGTCGAATACACGAGGAGATGTGAAGCCTAAACCTTTGATTACAATAAGAATCTAAAAGTCCCGAAATAATATCGAGAATTTCTACAAAGTACATGTATTCTAATACACACCCACTAGTAAAGAGTACTGCTCTAATGACAACTTTATTTTCTTTGTCACAACAGTAATATAATGGAAAGATCACTAGATTATGTAATAACACGATTACACATCCTAATGTCTAATAATGCAGCTTTCTTACTATGTTGCCGCTAGATAATAAACCCGACGATACTTAGTTAAAAATAAAATAATTAGAGGTTGTGTACAAATAATTAAAAATAAAAAAAAATTCTCGTCTCAATTTGATGCATCTTTTACTAATAAATCTGAGTCAAACAAAACCGAAGATAAACAAATTTGGAAAATTCGTCTACCCATCAACAGTGCAAATGACCCTGCCCTCGATGTTATCGAGCTGTTAATTTTAGTTTGTGCAAGTACCCGTTAGTGCTTTGAAACAATTTTGACCGTGAAGTAAAAACCGAACAGGAACTTATTCCTGCCTGTTGGAAGTGGAAACTAGCCAACCAGGAGTAACTGAACTACTTCAACTCGATTCCTCGTCCGTAGGTTGTGTTCCATTACAACAAGGTAACCGTTAGCACGATTCGATCCGATTCGATTCGTTCCTCTTTCAAATTATTGCTTCTCTTTTTGTAATAGAGATTGATTTAACTCACATGACTAGCCCCATATAAACAGGGACACCTGTAAGTCCAGATTTTTATTTTTTATTTTTTCATAAGATGCTTTTGCTCTCTTGATTTGTTTCTGGTTCTTGTCCTTATGGTAATGATGAACATTAATTGAATAAGAATATTCGGGGCTGAGCTGGGTGTAGCATGCAGCCGATTAGTTCCCCTTAGTTTAGGGTTTTATACCAAATCTATACTTTTGGCATAAATATTTTCTCTTAGGTTTTGTTTAAGACCTCAGACGGCCTAGTTCAGCTTTAGCATATCCTAATTCTCTCAGAACAAGGATTCCCAGAAAACCCAACATCCCTAATCATGGGTTTTCTGGACAGTTTCAGCAAAACCCAGTAAATCTCAGGTCAGTTTCTACATTACTGCTTATAAAAACAGAGTAAAATAGAGCAACTCTGTAAAACTCTGTTCATTTGGGTTCAATTTGCATATAAATTTGAATTCGTGTCCTTATCTCTTGGATTTTAAAACCCAAAAGCACAGCTAGCGATTGATGATAAAATTGATAGCAGTGACTGATACAGGGAGCTGACGTGCAAGGCTAAGAGAGGAGGACGAGGGCAGGTGTCCATCAGCCACCGCTCTCGCTCTGTTTCCAAAAGGCTAAACTCCTGTTTGCTCTTTGGCCTCTTCCTCCTTTAATCAGTTGCCACCTTTTGGGATATTTTACTGGCTTTGCTTTTGGGTTTCATCAGCCCTAAAGACTCGAACTTTCTACGGCGTCTGCATTTGCAGACAGACACATCACTCACCCAACAAGCTACTCTTGCTACAGGTAAACCCAACAACCTTAATTTGTTGTATACTGCTTTGTTTTATTCAATTGTGTTCATGTGCTTGATCTGATATACTCTAATAGCCTATATAATCCTTATGCTCTTCTGCCTCTTAGTCTCTGATAGAGTTCTTCATACTGATGCTAGATCACTTTGTTGATTTGGGTGATCAAGATTGACGGAACAGTGATCTGGGTTTTGCTCTTCTTACTTGGATTGATTGGATTGTCGGTGAAGGCTTTATTTAGAGGGTAGTAATTGAATTTTGAACATTTGAGTTGACAATGAGTGGAGCTGTGCTTGTTGCTATTGCTGCTGCTGTTGGGAATCTATTGCAAGGATGGGACAACGCTACAATCGCAGGTACTAGCTCTGAATCTGTCTTTTTCACTACAGAAAGTTTGATTCCTTTAGATTCAGAGCAATAGCCAACTTTAGATCCATCAAAGATGGCCTTTTTAGCTTTTTTTTTTTAGTGTGCTTTTCTTCAGCTTTCTTTCGTTTGCTGATGGAATTTTACTTCATGGGAAGTTATTGTATTTTAATTACATTCTCCGACTGACCCTTTTTGGTTTTTGTTGCTGCAGCTTCTGTTTTGTACATAAAGAGGGAGTTCAATTTGGAGAGTCAACCAGCTGTGGAAGGGCTGATAGTGGCGATGTCACTTATAGGGGCAACTCTGGTTACAACATGCTCAGGCGCCGTAGCTGACTGGATAGGCCGCCGTCCTATGCTTATAATCTCTTCTGTGCTCTACTTTCTCAGTGGTATTGTCATGTTATGGTCTCCCAATGTCTACATCCTTCTCTTGGCTAGGCTTTTAGATGGACTGGGGATTGGTTTGGCAGTTACCCTTGTCCCGCTTTATATATCTGAGACAGCTCCACCTGAAATAAGGGGATCATTGAATACCCTACCACAGTTCACTGGCTCTGGTGGGATGTTCTTGTCATATTGTATGGTTTTTGTGTTGTCCTTGACGGAGGCACCAAGTTGGAGGTTGATGCTTGGGGTTTTATCTATTCCTTCTCTTGTTTATTTTGCATTGACTGTATTTTTCTTGCCTGAGTCTCCACGGTGGCTAGTGAGTAAGGGACGGATGCTTGAAGCAAAGAAAGTCTTACAGAGGCTGCGCAGCAGAGAAGATGTCTCTGGTTAGTCATTTTGTTCTTGTTACTGTGAATAGTTGGTCACTACTGAGATGCAAAGATTGATTGCACTATATGCTTTATTTCCATGAAGTTTATTATTGTTTCAGTAGGAGCTTACCTTGACATTCCTAGCTATAGGTTTCCAACCCAAAATCTTCATTTTGATAATAAACTTGAGAGATACGGTGCAAGATCAACATAGGTTAAGAAGGGATAAAGAAGACTACCTTTAATTCTATGTTTTTATGTGAAGCAAAAGTCCTTTGCACTCTTTCAAATTCCAAGTGATCCTGCAAAATAGTTGTTTGCATCGGTGGTGAATGTTGATAGGCTTCATACATTTCATATCCATGATTAGGATAGTCTAAAGCACTCCATCTTAATGTATTACCTGATGTTGAGTTTTTCGATACATAAAATGATAAAATCATTGGTGAAATATAATTATGACATAACATGCCACATAAGTATTTTCAGGACTGCAATTGCTCAAATGTAAAATAAATATTATCGAACATGTTTAGTGTAAGCATCAAGGTGTTGGTGCTTTCTCTTTCTTTCATACTTAATAGCTTTCAGTATTTCTTTTGGTAACTTGATGCTCTGTCCTCTCCGCGCTTATGTATACTGCATTTAAGACATTTATCATTCATAGAGGAACATAACAACTATCATAATGCTGCATATGCAAATGATATTGACCCTTCTCAAATCAACAGGTGAGATGGCTTTACTTGTTGAGGGTCTTGGAGTTGGGGGCGAAACATCTTTTGAGGAATACATAATTGGTCCGGACAATGACCTCGTTAATGACCATGATATATCTGTTGACAAGGATAAAATCAAATTATATGGGACCGAACAAGGTCAATCATGGGTTGCCAGACCAGTGACTGGACAAAGTACTATCGGCCTTGTGTCTCGTCATGGGAGCATGGCAAGTAAAAGTGGGATTGTTGATCCTCTTGTCACACTCTTCGGTAGTGTTCATGAAAAGCTCCCTGATGCAGGAAGCAAGGGCAGTATGCTTTTCCCACACTTTGGCAGCATGTTCAGTGTGGGAGGGAATCAACCTAGGCACGAAGAGTGGGATGAGGAGAGCATTGCACCTAGGGAAGGTGATGACTATGCATCCGATGCAGGTGGCGGTGGTGATTCGGATGACAATTTGCATAGTCCATTGATCTCACGTCAGACAACAAGCATTGAAAAGGGCATGGGCCCAACTAATCATGGAAGCCTTGTCAGCATGAGAAACAACAGTCTCCTAGGCGGCGATCAAGGCGGTAGCACTGGGATTGGTGGCGGTTGGCAGCTAGCATGGAAATGGTCCGAGAGAGATGGCCAAGATGGACATAAAGAAGGAGGGTTTAAAAGAATTTTTTTGCACCAAGAGGGTGTACTTGGATCTCGTCGTGGGTCTATTGTTTCAATACCTGGTGGCGATGTACCAGCAGATAGTGAGTTCATCCAGGCTGCTGCTTTGGTGAGCCAACCGGCTCTTTATTCCAGAGATTTTATACAACAACATCATCCAGTTGGACCAGCAATGGTTCACCCAGCTGCAGCTTCTGCTAAAGGGACAAGTTGGAGTGATCTTTTCGAACCAGGAGTCAAGCATGCTTTGGTTGTTGGTGTCGGACTTCAAATACTTCAGCAGGTAATCTTTGTGGCATAGTTTGAATTCAATTATACTTAAAGTTTGTATACTCTTTACCCTTTTACTCGATTTCGTACGCCTCTGAGGCTTTCTCATAATAATGCAGTTCTCCGGCATAAATGGGGTTCTCTACTACACACCTCAAATTCTTGAGCAGGCCGGTGTTGGAGTGCTTCTTTCAAACCTCGGTCTTAGCTCAGCTTCTGCATCTCTGCTTATTAGTGGATTGACAACCTTGTTGATGCTTCCTAGTATTGCTGTTGCCATGAGGCTCATGGATATCTCAGGCAGAAGGTAAATTATTTCGTGAGAGCTCTAATTATAGAAATTTTGGAGTCTTTTGAAAATAAGTTATGCCTACATTCCCTAGTAATCCAATCACCAAAACTTGACTTATCATGTGAAGTTATCTGTAATGACAAGTTAAAGATCTTCCAAAATGACTCCCAAGTTATTACTATGAGATGAGGGAGCATAATCAAATAACCAAAAGAATATGGTTCAATTTCAATTAATTGTTTTGTATTTTGTATCTTAACCATTTACCCTCTTTTTCATTCTTAATTCAGGACCTTACTGCTCACCACTATCCCCGTCTTGATACTTTCTCTCGTGATCCTAGTCCTTGGAAGCCTTGTGAATTTTGGTAGTGTTGTGAATGCAGCAATCTCAACTGGTAGCGTTTTGATCTACTTCTGCTCTTTTGTGATGGGATTCGGACCAGTCCCCAACATTCTCTGTGCAGAAATCTTTCCCACCCGAGTCCGAGGTCTCTGCATTGCCATCTGTGCTCTCACATTTTGGATTTGTGACATCATCGTTACCTACTCCCTCCCGGTGCTGCTCAAATCCGTCGGCCTATCTGGCGTATTTGGCATGTACGCTGTAGTGTGTGTCATCTCTTGGATTTTTGTTTTCATCAAAGTACCGGAAACCAAAGGCATGCCCCTTGAAGTTATCACCGAGTTCTTCTCTGTTGGTGCAAAACAGGCTGCCGCAGCTGCCAAAGACAATTAGTTTACATGTGAATTAGAAACTTGTCTTCGAATTTATACTTTCTTGCTACTCTTGCAAATTGTACGGTGAATCCTTTAGAAAGGATGATATATACATTTTTTATCTGTCATTTGTGTTATACATGACAAACGACTTGATAGCGTTTTGTGTAACCGTAATGATTTTCGGCATCCAAACTTTTGCTTTGAATTCATGCATCATGCAGTAATGTAGTTGATGTTTTCACTTTTCAGGATCTATATATCAACCCTTTCGGTAGAATATCAAAGGAAAGGAAAGTTTCCATGGCTGATGTGGCTCAAAAGTTTAGGATGTGGGAATGAAAGCATTTGAAACATCCATGACTGCTTTATTTATGTCTTCAGAGCTGAGACAAGGAGAAACAGAAAACATTTTGTCTCCGAAAATAGAAAACTTCCATACCCTTTTGTCCCAATAATCACAACGGTTTAAAACTAAAAATCAAATTATTGTATCTCCATCTTGTTTGTGGTATTTACCATTTGACTTTAGCTAGTGTAAATGGAACGCTTTACATACAAGTTTAGTAAATTTGCTCATCTTCTTTGGCCCTTTGTTTTTATGTCTGCACCAAACATGAACGTACAAATGAGATTCAAAGGTGCCAGAAAGTCAGTCTATAAGGATTTGAAGCATCACATACAGTATCTGAAAATGGTGGACTTTTGGCATCTCCAAGTATCTGTGCTTCTTTGCTCTCCATAACCACAGCGGCGCGACACGATGGACATGAAGAGTGGCACTTTAGCCACCTATCAACACAGTTGACATGGAAACCATGACCACAAGGAGGCAAAACCCTTAGAGCATCTCCACCCTCATACTCCATCAAGCAGATGGCACAATCCTTGAGCTTTTCATCGACTTCTGCAGTATACCAGACCTTTGGAAGTGACCGGAGAATGTTTTCCTCAAGGCCTCTGGGGTTTAGTAACCTTGCAAGCCATAGGAATGGCAAAGTAACCATGGAAATAAGAGAGGCTAAGATCCACAAGAAAGGAAGAAATATGATGACAATAGAAGGTTTACCAATGAGAAACATGAACTGGGGAGCCATAATGTCAAAGAGAATGATCAAAACTCGAATAACTACCGGGTTTCAACGATGAGAATGTGCAGAATATAAAGACCTCAGGGTAGACAAGGTGGAGAACAATGTAGTCAAGTTCCAGCATTTAAGTCTTCATTTAAGAAGTAACAACCCTTATATCTATGACTGCTATAGATTACACACTATAACAACCACAGGGAACTCCAAATTGCTGGGCTCCTGGTTCACCAAACTGTGAGTTCACACATCATTATTTAAACATGTGAGGTTGACAACTTGCTAACCTTTGATTGCAACTCGGCTGCTGCTCACCCCAGACTAATCTTCAAGTTAATTGTTTTTGTACAGGTAGGTAATGGTTGAGATACTGATGGAATCGATTGGTCATGAGAAACACAGCACGTTTCTGATTATGGTAACCATCATCACAATTATCAGAAAAGCAATGTAGCTTACCAATTGTCCAAAATCAAAATCTTCTACATTGTTCATAGCGTGATTTTGTGGAAGATAAGAAGTCTAATACCTCTATAGTGAAGAGTTAGGACGGTGTTTCGCTTCCTAAAAGCAATTATAGGTCACAAGTAATGGTCCAAACTCTTGCACATTGTTTAGCATAGTGTTTTGGAAAGCAATGTCTATTTAAGAGTTAATTGACCAAAACAAAAACAAAATTGAATACAGACGAGTCATTCATACCAAATCATGCTTCTCCTCAGACGCATTTACAACAACAAAACCGTGATACAGACGCGCAACCAACAAAAGAGAAGAAGATGGGTTTACCAGAAAAATGTCAAATAAAATTCATGTTCTTAACCTCATTCAAATCTGTTACCACTTCTGATCCCCCCCAACTCGTTGAAACAAGTTTTTTGTGAAAACAATCTTTTTCAATGGCTTAGATATATAATCTCTAACGGTATTTGTTATTTAGTGAAAACAAGTATTTGTTCTTTTAAAAAAATATATCGAAACTTTTCAATTTTTGAAGTAAATCTGAGTTTCAACGGAATACCTAAATAATTGACAACTTTAAGAATTGGTAACACAATTAAATTTTTCAATTGGGGAGAGAGAATAACTAAAAAGTAAAAACTAATCTTGACATCCAACTTCAGTTATGTGACAATCTTGACATTCAAGATGACATCCAAGAGTTATGTAGATTAGAAATAAACTTGACATCCAAACTTTAGTTATGTAGATAGTCTTTTTTTTTGTTTTTCTTTTTTCTTTTTGGATATGTAGATAGATTCTTTGCACGCATGTTATATCGAGTTTTTGGTCGCATGTCATCAATTTCAAGCTACAAGACAGTCACAATAAGATTAGTAAATCACATTAACTTCTAAAGAAAAACACTTGAATATATTCACACAGACTCTGTGTGTACTTTCATATACTCGCAGTGGGCACTTTCTCTAATCTTTGAACTAAATAAGATGAAGTCCCAGATCAGTTCTGCTAGCACACAAACAAACACACAAACAAATAAAACTAGAGGGAATATAAAGGATATTCCACCGGCCAAGTACACAACCAGGGTTAGCACAAAAAGAACAAATGTAAACCCAAGGATCCACGAGGATTTAGGTTCAGGTTCATAAGTTAGAAGTGACTTCTGCAGTTCTTCTCGAGTTACAGGCTCAGGCCGATCCCTGATGGAGGCAACAAAGCCTTCATATGACCTTGTAAGTCCGTTCAGGACGCAAGAAACAAATTCAGAATCATCTACAGGTGACCCTGCAGCTTCAAGGCCATCAGAGATTTCTTTAGCTGTTTCTAGGTATTTCTCTACTCTGGACTTACTTTCTTTCCTCACGTCCGGGGTTTTCTCCGGCATCGTCGAGTGACGCTCCTCTTTCCTCATGTCCAGGTTTGTTAAACGATTCCTGAGCTCACGTACATGAGTGGTTGCATGATCAGAAAGTAGATTTTCCAAGTGTAACCACAGAGCTCGTCCGCTAGTGAAGTCTGCTGTGTTTGCGAGTAGGCTCACAGATAAACTTGAGTTGATCCAAGTTAGTAACGTTTGGTCCCTCTTGATCCAGTTGGTATGAGCTAGGGTTTGGCTTTGTGGTGGACACTGCTCTCGACCTTCTGCCAGGTCTAACATGTCAGAGGCTTTCAGAACTGAGATGAACAAGGATTTCCACAGAAAGTAATTCTCCTTGGTTGGTTGGATTGGCGGGAGGGTAGAAATTGGTTGAGCAGCTCCACCAGGTTGGAGAATGGTCGATGATGATGAGTAGGTAGCAAGTTCATGCTCAACGGGATACCCCATCACTGTCGAGTCTCGAGCTGTAGACATCGGAGCTAGCACTGATATTGGTTGCTGATGAGGAAGAAGCCTCAATTCTGTATTCATGTTTCATCTGTATATACATGTATATATAGTGATAGATGGTAAACTAAAGATCGAGTTCGAATCACAGTAGAAGTAGAACTAAATACAGTGGAAGAATCACATTAGAACTAGAACTCTACATTTGGATAGGCATCTCATTAGAACCATTATCAACTCGAATTTAAATATCTAATTAGCTCTATTAATCATTATTGAGGAATTAATTAGTTAATATGCCTGAGAACAAGTGATGGATGCTGATGACCAAGTGATTAAGGACCACTGCAAACACTCATTCCTAATTATTCTTAATTTCCTCCACTATCCCAAATTCCCAATACATGAACATGATTACTACTGTAGCAATCTTAATTGTTCAATTACAGATTGCATAACAGATACTATTTGATCTTTTACGAAACAAGTAAATCATGAAAATATCAAGTGCAACAGAAAAGCCTTCATATCTGATATTCACAACATGAATTAGGAATGATGGAGTGTGATTATATATTTTTTCTGATAAGGGTACGTGATACACAATGTACTAAGCTAAAAATAGTTTATATTCAAATATCTTGCAATGACAGCAGATATGCCTAGAAGAGGAAAACAATTTCCCGAAACTGCAATGAAAAACTCATAAAACCAAAGTTGTCAAAATGAAAATCCAATTCACAAAAGAGTAATACACCTCATTCCGGCTAAGACATGAAAACAGCAAACCTCTGGGCCACTAGAGCCACCTAACTCCCCTCCAGAATCAGCAACCACCCCAAAAGTCTAAAGCTGCTTCTTTACAATTTCATGAACTGGATTCATCTTCTAGGCCATGTAATGAATAAAGTCACAACAAGACCAAGCTTCAGTGCTTCACCATTGTTATAACCAAGCCTGCACCAAAAAAGCCCCATGATCAAATACTTAGTTCCTTCCGCAGAAGCAAAGTAACCCAAAGCTCCCATCTACAAAGCAATGAAAAGCATGGTCCAAGTAAATGCAGCCATATTCCATTTATCATTAAGCTGAAATTCAGTGCCAGAATTTACATACTCAATAAACAGGAAAAGTTGATAAATATGAGATTTTTAAACACCCTGGAAATATATGAGATTCATAAACCAATTGAAAATTCACATTCTCTTCCAAAAAACGCAGAGTTAAGAGGCATAGCCTCCCATTGCCCCAACTTAGTATAAGCCAGACTTATATTTATCACAGAAATTCTTCTTTCTAATGACATAAGCTTTGTACAGAGTACAGGACCAATTTATGACTTGTATCTTTTGTCAGATTTTTTTTATAAAAAAAAGTAATTGTTCTACTTTGTCGGAATACTACCTCGCTAAATACAGTCAGCAGAACGTTATGGAATAAAGAGAGTTTCATACAAAGACAACACAACAAGACCAAGCTTAATGGAGAACATAAGCTTGCAGAACATCCAACCGATGCTGATGTGATTTTACCCTTAATGGAGTAATTGTTCAATACTCGTTTATGTTAACAGCAAAAACTAGCATCACCCACCATAATGGACACATAAACAAATCGAAAACAAGTCCATAAAAGCTGAAACATAAACAAATGCATAAACTCCAAAGCACTATTATGAGAAGTCAGATGGCAATTGTAACTTGTAAGAGGTTTTTGTTTAGATAAAGCAATCAGATTATCAATTATACATTTGTTTTTACCTTTCATGCATAACGAAACACATGAAGAAACAAAAGCAGTGCACATGAAGTTCACAACTATCTATAGAAGCAACAGCAAACAAAGAAGACTACAGAGGACTTGCCTATGAGAGACATAAACCCTAGGCCAAAACAAATAACCCGAATGGCCCCTTCCAATTACAAAAATGGAGAAACTATGGTCTTTATACTCAACTGAAACTGAAGCCCACAAAGCTGAAATTACGCAAATTACAGCCAAAACACTGCAACATAACTTTTACTTTGCCAAAGACATTGTGATTTTCACTTAATGGCTAATACAGCAGAGTACCCTGCTGGAGAAACCCAATTCATCCCAGCAACCCTAAACAGATTTTGCCATAATTTTAATGACATTTGACCATGTACAGAAACATGATCATCGCTATCTCCATTAAGCTATGGCATTAAAACACACATACATATATATATATAATGCTTATCAGGTAAGGTACGGATTTCAGTATTTGACCCACTTTTCGATCATATTTTCTCATCTCAACCATTCAGATTTTAGGTATATATGAGTAGATCATCTCTATAAATTTTCAGCCAAATTGATACTCACAATTCCCAACAACGCTTTGAAACTACAAGTCTGAGACACATTAGATACTCACAATTCACAAAGGACTCGGCTCACATCCAAATCAGAAGCCAGAAAAACACTATGATGAAGACTGAAGCATAGCAAAACAGTCTGCATTGAATTTTTTATTAGCTTTACTTCTGTCACCAGCCTGAACTCAGGCTCAATCAAACACATACATCACTCGTTTTCAATCTTTTTTGTTTGAAAAACGTTTTCAATCTTTCTTCGGATCACAAATGTGGGAACTTACTGCTAATTCTAAAGCAACATAAAGAGCTCACCTACTAGCACAACTCAACTTCAGACAACAACTCCACCACTTCATCTGGGAATGCTACTAACAAGCCTAGCACCAACTCTGTCCAGCCTATTCACACTCGCCACAGCTTTCAAGTTCCCATCTTTCAAGAAAGCCGCCACCATCCTCTCTCCAATTTCCTTCCCCTTCTCAGCATTGTCCGTCACCGCAACTGCCGTGGGCCCAGCCCCGCTGATAGTGCACCCCAAAGCTCCAGCCTCAATGGCAGCCTTCTTCACCGCCTCCATTCCTGGAATCAGAGGAGCCCTCTTCGGCTCCACAATCTTATCCGAGGACAACGCCTTCCCGAGCCTCGCCACATCGCCTTGAAGCACCGCCGCCACCAGAGCTCCAGCCTGGCTGGAATTCCACACGTGTTGGGCCATCCCTATCTCCGTCGGCAGCGCCGCCCTCATTTTCTTCGTCGGAGCTTCGAAGTCTGGACTCACCAGCACAAATATCAACTCTTTATCCAACGGAAAGCTCAACCGGAGCAAATCCAACGGCTCATAGTTCTGGATCAGAACGAAGCCTCCCATCAACGCCGGAGCGATGTTATCGGCGTGGTAACCGGAGACCTTCTCCTCCGATTTGAGCCCGGCGTGGACCAGCTCCTCCACTCCTAATTTCCCACCGAAAACCTCGTTCACGGCAACGGCGGCGGCGGCGGCGCTGGCGGCGCTGGATCCGAGGCCGCTACCCAAAGGCAGGCCTTTCTCGAGAGAGAGGGAGAGACCGACGCTGCGGACGCCGAGCATCTTCATGACCTCGATGGCGGCGATCCCGGCGCAGTTCCAGAGGGGATTCTTGCTCAGCTTCTTCGAGTTGTGATCGCCGGAGATCTCGGAGATGGCGATCTCGCCGGGGAGGACTTGGGGGTCGACGGTGAGGGAGACGAAGTCGCCGAGGCCGTCGACGGCGCAGCCGAGGAAGTCGAAACCGGGGCCGAGGTTGGCGACGGTGGCGGGGGCGAAGGCCTTGACGGAGGTGAAGAGGGGTTCGGGGTCGGCGGTGAGGATGGTGGGGCGGGAGGGGAGGGAGAGGTTGCATCGGAAGATGGGTTTTGGGTTTGGTGGTGGGAGGGGTGTGAAGAGCTTGAAGGGAGCTTGGTGGTGGCAGACAGCCATGGCTGACTCACTGTCACTGTGAGAGTTTGGGGTTTGGGCTGCGCGACTAAACCCTCTCTCGAGTTGTCAACGACTTGAAAGTAAAACTTCTCCACTTTTGGATTTATATTTTATTTTTCAGCGGCTCACTCATCTTCTCTTGCTGGAGGATTTTTTATTTTACACTTCCGTCTATTATACAAGTTGTTGCTGTTGCAGCTGAATTTCCCATTATGTAATAGTTCTGTTTTTTGATAAAGTTTGACTAGTTTCTTAAAAAAAAAATTATTATAAAAACCTAATATCATTTAGTCGAATGACATAAGTCTTTATTTGTGAGTGTGAGATTGTGAGTTTGACTTACAATAGACTCGTTGTCGTATCTAAGTTTCACGTTTCTATCGAGCTACAACGTGAGCAGCTAGAGTTTTCAAAAAGCATAAGCGGGCTAAAGCTATTTAGGATCCATGAAATGTGGTAGTCCATGTAGCAGCATGAACAAGCCGAAGCTAAAGGAGGAAATCCCTATGCTCTCGGCGCCCATTGCTTTATGAGATTAGTGTGATCTTGGAGGTGGGGAGGAGGGAGAGCTCATTCCAGCAGTTGAGGAATGAGGTTTATTGGATTGATTGCGACGACATTACATGATTTTGGATTTTTGGTTGATTTAGAGGTGGACGGGTACACCATGAAGGTCTTTAGGCCCCAAGCCTCTTGGTTGATTGATCTTAAAGTTGTGTAATGTTGTAGCAGTTTAGTCTCTTTAGTAGTTGAATCAGTTTTGTTTCTGCTGAGTCTGTTCGTTTCTGTTGAGTCTTTCAATTCTCGTTCGTTTTCATTCAGCTTTGCTTTTGTTGAGACTTTGGTTATTTTTTAGTTGCATTCCCATTATAGGTGTAGAATCCAATCATTGCGTAGTTGATCATTATAGGAGGTTGTGTATGACCTTCAAATTTGATTTTGTAAGATCGTTATGATGATCATCAATGGAGTTATCCATTTTCCTTTAAAAAAAAATACTAGTTCAATAAGGGTAGAGTAATTGTCAATTTATAATAATATCGTATGATAGATAAATGAATGTTTAGACGGTATGTCAAGACCCACCCTGAATTTCACTCTGAAACCCGAGGTAAGTCCTGCGGGGACCACCTCCAAGGAAAATTTACCGAAGAACTCGGCAAACCTCCCTTGAAAATGGACAACCCTAACCCGGAAAAATATAGAATACCCTCTTAACCAAAATATCAATCTTCAACTCAATCCAAATAACCGAATAAAATAATACACAATTATTTTTCCGAAAGTATTCAGAGCTACTACAAGAAAGACAACGGAAGCTGATAAAAATCCTAGTGGGTTAAACAGATAATCTACTGGCGAACAACAGCGGAAAGATGGGTGACTATGCCTCGTCGCCATCTTCTAGACCCCACCCGAACTCTGCAGACTGGGCATTTAAAAACGAAGGAAAGGCCCAGGGGAAAATATTTAATTACGTTAGAGTGAGTGGACAAAAATAATTTCGACAAACAATACTATTTCCCCAAGAAAACTTTAAAGGAAAGCGCTATGCAAGCGACAGCTTAAAAGCTTAACTCAAAAATTCTTGACTGGTGTCTAGCCTCGCTAGACTCCTAAACTTCAGAAATGGTCTCTCAGGCTAGAATTATAAATATATCAGTATGTATATACACTCGTCATACTCCTTGTATGATTTCTTTGAAGAGATATAAGGAAAACAGAAATTCATACAAGGCTACTACGCTCGCGTCTAACGCTCACGTCACCCCATAATGGCATTTTTCCTCATTATGGGGGAACCGCACGAGTGGATATATATATATATATATATATATATATATATATATATATATATACACGTGCTGACTCCTTATACGAATTCTATGAATGAATACGAAAAATAGAAAGTCGTACAAGGCTACGACGCTGGCGTCTAACGCTCACGTCACCCCATAATGGCATTTTACCTCATTATGGGGGGAAATCATGTATAGCTAGCTAGCGTTTACTTATATACATACTATTCTCATAAACGTCAATAAATAAGTATAAACACCGAAATTCTCAATTTCCGGTTAAATTCCAACAAAAGAAATTATTCAACAAAAAACATTTCAAGCACATTATTTAAAACAAAGGTCCACTCGCAAGTTAGGCCTAAGCCTGACGTCGGTCGGAGGTCTCCTTTACTCGAGCCTCCTCGCGTCCTGTTCCAAAACATAAATAAATCCTTAAATAATACACCGACGCTTAGAGAAAATAGTCATAATTAAATATGAGCTTCTCGCGCTCAACCATGCCTATCGCCCTAAATCTTAACTTCACTGCCAACCATAAAGCTCCACAATTTTTCCGACATCCTCAAAAGCACCTTCTACCTTCCTAACCATAAATAAACCAATGGCCGAATTTTTAACTTATTAATCCGCCAAAAATACCAAACGTTAACAATTTCCAAACCTATCCAAAACTCCTCCAAAAATTCTAAAACTCATTCCATTAAACTCCTCATAAAATTCTCCACTAAAAACAATTTTTCAGCGCCGGCGCCGGCGGATGTCGGCCAGCTCCGGCGACCTCCAATGCTCACCAAAATTTGGCAGCACCTTCCTCTCAACCTCCTCTACAGCATTCTTAACTAGCACAAACTCCAATTCTAAGCCTAACCATGTCAATCGAACGAAAACAACAATAAAAGCCCTAGAATTTCCTTTACCGATTTCTCCTTACCAAGCTCAAGAGGGAACGAATCCTTTGGAGGGATTGGAGCACGGGAGGAGGGATTCCTTTTGACCCAAGGATCGCCAGCTATGGCGGCCGGAGGAGGAAGTTCCGGCGAGAAAACACTTCCGGCAGTCGGACCTTTCGGGGTTGATTTCTCCTTCACGACGGCGCTAGGGCGCTGCCATCGGTTTAGAACGGAAGCTGGGTCGGAGACCGATCGTTTGGGACCGGTGCGGCGGCGAACGATGGCCGGACGGTGGCGGACGGCGGCCGGACGGTGGCGGACGGCGGCCGGACGGTGGCGGACGGCGGCCGGAAAGTTTCGGCAGTGAAGGCTCGGGGAGAGAGAGAGAAGCGGGAGGAAGAGAGAGAAAGGAGAGAGGAAAGAAAAACGGGCTTGGCCCAAACCGGTTCCAACCCACCATTAAAAACTCACTCCAAAATTAACACCCCAAAATAATACCTTAATAAAAATTACATTTTACTAGCTAAAATTTACCCTTTTTACCGTCGTCACATTTTTCTCCTACGAATAATTCCTTCGAAATAATCGTCCCTCAAAACCTCTAGGGACCTTAGGACTATAAACTCAATGACGAAGACGGTAAAATTCTTATTGATACCATGCTAGTAAATATTGGGGTATTATTTTGTGGTGTTATTTTTGGAGTTGAGTTTATTTTAATTTTGGTGTGGGTATATTAGTGTTGGACCGGTTTGGGGAGGCCCAAACCATTTCTCTCCTCTCTTTCTTCTCTCTCTTCCTCCCGACTCTCTCCCCGAGCCCTCTCCCTGCCGGATTTTCTTCTCGCCCGTCCGCCGCCGTCCGGCCGCCTGAGACCGCCGCACCAGTCCCGATCGGTCGGCCGTCGACCTAGCCTTCTTCCTAGACCGGTGAGAGCCGCCCTAGCTCCACCGTGAGGGAGTTACCTCGCCTGAAAGGTCTGACTGCCGTGGTTGTTACACCCTAATTTTCGAATGGAATTTTTAAAAATTTTGGCATGATATAACTTAAAATATTACAATCTCAAACCTGTTCCAACAACAACAACATCCACAACTAAAACTCAACGTAGAAAAGTAAATATCTTACAACCCATCACTGAGTTAAATTTTACATTTCCATGTTTACATAAGCTTGCAATTTGCAAGAATATGAAAACCATCTCATGAGTTTAATACTATCTACTCAATTAACAAAACTACACATAGTACAGCAAAAACCCAAAAGGACCCTGCCACTACGCCACCGTCTCAACCCTGCTGGTCCTCACCTGCAGGTCTAACCCCTACATCAAGAATTGGTGCACCAGGATTGTAAAATAACAAACCCGGTAAGCTAAAAAGCTTGTATGATCCTCCCAACTTCCCTTAAAGTCTATGACACAAGCCCTCAACATATCTTCTAACACCTGATTCACCCGCTCAGTCTGCCCATCAGTCTGAGGGTGAAATGTTGTACTCATGTCTAAGGTAGTACCCATGGCTTTTTGAAAACCACCCCAAAACTTTGAAGTAAATCGGGGGTCTCGATCTGAAACAATCGAAGTAGGCACTCCATGAAGTCTCACTATTTCCTTCACATACAACTTGCACAAGGCATCAACTGTGTACGTCATTGACACCAGAAGGAAATGTGCTGACTTCGTCAATCGGTCAACAATTACCCATATAGCATCATGTCCATGCTTGGACTTAGGCAGTCCAGTCACAAAGTCCATAGAGATATGCTCCCACTTCCAAGTAGGAATAGGTAATGGCTTCAACATACCTCCAGGCCTCTGATGCTCCGCCTTCACCTGCTGACAAGTGAGGCACGTGGACACATACTCAGCTACATCCTTCTTCATCCCATTCCAACAGAATGCCTACGCAAATCTTTATACGTCTTGGTGCTCCCTGGGTGCACCGTATAACGAGAACGATGTGCCTCCCAAAGGATCTCCCCTTTAAGATCCATACTATCTGGGACACACAGTCTCAATCTATACCTCAAACCACCATCTAATCCAACCGACCACTCTGAAGGACAATCATCCAACAAATCCACCACTAACTCCGCCAACGTTGCACGTGAGAACTCGTCATGTTCTTGGCCTTGGATGATCCTGGAAATCAAGGTGGGTTGCACAGAGGCGCTTCCAAGGAAGATCCCATGCTCCCTGCCTGATGGTAGAATGCCAAACTCAGATGCAGTCTCCAACATGAGCCACTCCTGCACCATGATAGAGGCGACTATACCCCTAGGCTTCCTGCTCAATGCATCCGCCACCACATTGGCTTTCCCAGGGTGATACTCCAAAGTGAAGTCATAGTCCTTAAGGAGCTCCATCCACCTCCTTTGCCTCATGTTCAAATCTTTCTAAGAGAATAAATACTTCAAACTCTTATGATCAGAAAAGAGTTCGAACTTCTCTCCATACAAGTAATGCCTCCAAATCTTCAAGGCAAATACTACCGCAGCTAGCTCTAGGTCATAAGTGGGGTAATTCTTCTCATGAACCTTCAACTGCCTCGAGCCATAAGCCATAACACCACCAAGCTGCATCAACACACAGCCCAAACCCCGATGAGATGCATCGCTATAGACAACATAGCCAACACCACTAATAGGAATGACCAACACTAGGGCTGTAGTCAACCTAGTCTTCAACTCCTCAAACGCCTTCTCACACTCATCGGTCCACACAAACTTGGCATTCTTCTTTGTCAACTTGGTCAAAGAAGAGGCAATACTAGAAAATCCCTCAATAAATCTCCGGTAGTATCCTACCAACCCAAGAAAACTACGGATCTCCGTAGAAGTAGTGGGACGACTCCAATTCAACACAGCCTCCACTTTAGAAGGATCCACCGAAATCCCCTCCTTTGATACCACATGACCAAGGAACTTGACCTCTTCCTTCCAAAACTCACACTTCTCAACCTTAGCATACAACTTGGCCTCCCTAAGAACATGTAGTACGATCCGTAGATGCCTATCATGATCCTCCAAGTTCTTGGAGTAAATCAAAATATCATCTACAAATACTACCACAAACACATCCAGATAAGGACTGAACATGCGGTTCATCAAATCCATAAATGCAACAGGCGCATTGGTCAGACCAAATGACATAACAACAAACTCATAATGGCCATATCTCGTCCTGAAAGCGGTCTTCGGAATATCCTCCTCCTTCACCCTCAACTGGTGATAACCGGACCTCAGGTCAATCTTAGAGAATACCGTAGCACCTCTAAGCTGATCAAACAAATCATCAATCCTAGGTAAGGGATACCTATTCTTGATGGTCACCTTGTTCAACTCCCGGTAATCCACACACAACCGGAGTGTATCATCCTTCTTCCTCACAAACAATACTGGTACACCCCAAGGCGAGGTGCTAGGTCTAATGAATCCCTGCTCAAGAAGACCCTCAATCTGAACCTTCAACTCCTAAAGTTCAGTTCTCCCCATCTGATAAGGAGTCTTTGATACCGGTGAAGTACCTGGTACCACATCTATAGCAAACTCCACTACCCTCTTAGGAGGTAACCCTGGAATCTCCTGGAACACATCACTAAACTCAGAGACTACTGTAGTATCCGCAATACCCACGGTACTACCGATAGCCTCAATGTGAGCTAACACTACTTCCCACATGGCCGTGTCCGACCTATGACAACGATAGCGAAAGCTCTGCTGTCCAGGAACGTGAAATGACACCACCATATCAAAACAGTCAATCACCGCATGGTTTGGCCTTAGCCAATCCACTCCCAATATCACATCATAGGAGCGGTCTGGAATCACAATCAGTGATGCAAGGAACTCTTTCCCACTAATCACTAAAGGGCAAGCACCACACAAAGTGCCTAGCTCGATAGAAACACCGAGAGGCGATGAAACACACAATGATCTAGTAAGCGGTGTCGGAGTCGAGCCTAATGCCCTCACCACCGAGCTAGATATGAAGGAATGGGTTGCCCTCGTATCAAACAAAACTGTAGCAAGCAGATCATAAACAAGAATCGTACCTTCCACACCTGCACCACATTGACCAATGACATAGACTCTGGCTGGTGCTGGAAGTAACGGCTTCTGCTGATTACCCTGCCCTCCAGCCTATGGTCGGGTGCAATCCCTAGCAAAATGGTCTGCTTGCCCACAAGTGAAGCATCCCTGCCTCCTGGGCTTCGTGCATGCCGAAGAGAAATGGCCCGGCTCACCATAGTTGAAACATTTCAAGGGTGCTGCCCGCCTAATAGGTGGAGCCTTAATAGGTGCAGCTGCTGCTCTAGCTGGAGCCAGCTGATGAGTCCGCTGCCTCTTCCCAAAACCACCTCTGTGGTACCCTGAATTGCTACCCCCTGCCAAGGCCTTGCCCTTCCCCTGAACATCTCTGTGCCTCTCAGTCTCATGCATGGCCTCTTCCTGCTCAACTGCAAGGGCACTCTCCACCGCTTCTGCTAGAGTAGCAAACCGGTGGGAAGTCACCAACTTCCGGAGTTCATGCCTCAAACCCCGAATGAACTTCCGTGCCAAATCCACTGCATCCATCTCTCTAGCGAAACGATACAGCTGAGAAAACCGAGCCTCATAATCCCTAACACTCATCAAGCCCTACACCAAAGCTATGAACTCAAGCTCCAACTGCTCCCTCACTGTATCAGGAAAATACTTCTCCCGAAAGACCTGAACAAACCCCCCCTCCCCAAGTCAAGGTGGTCACATCTCGAGATCTCTCTACCCCGCTCCACCACACCCGTGCCTCATCCTTGAGAAGAAACGTAGCAATACGCATCTTCTCAATCTCCGTACACGTGATTATGGTGAAGTATGTCTCGATGCCCTCTATCCAATGATCAACTACGAGGTAGTCTGTACCTCCAAGGAAGGAAGACGCTCCTAACCTGATGATACCCTGAGCCAGCCTGGCCAGACGTAGACCATCATCCACCATAACTGGCACTGACATCTCTAACACCACTTCCTCCTCAAAGAAGTCATCCATATGTGGAGCCCTACCTCTGCCTCTGGCCCTACCTGGCCCTACCTCGCCCTCTAGCTCTTCCTCATGGAGGATCCATCACCTAAGGAGCAAGTAAACCTTGATTAACTCATGCATAAAACTTAAACCAAAGTATAAGTCAAATGCTACATTTATTAATCAAGGCACTAACTCAAAATGGAACACCAAGATTCAAAATCCCACTAATAGAGTACTCTCTACTCTGACATCCTATTGACCTAGAGGAGACACCTAACCCCCCACATACCCAATGACATATCAATACCGAAGAGCTTATGATGGTGATCTGCTGCAGTCGGGCCATCACTCCGAAGTATTGATTATCACCAAATATGTAACCCTGGCTCTGATACCAAACTGTCACACCCCAATATTCGAATGCAATTTTTAAAATTTTTGGCATGATATAACTTAAAATATTACAATCCCAAACCTCTTCCAACAACAACAACATCCACAATTAAAACTCAACGTAGAAAAGTAAATATCCTACAACCCATCACTGAGTTAAATATTACATTTCCATGTTTACATAAGCTTGCAATTTGCAAGAATATGAAAACCATCTCATGAGTTTAATACTATCTAATCAATTAACAAAACTATACATAGTACAGCAAAAACCCAAAAGGACCCTGCCACTACGCCACCGTCTCAACCCTGCTGGTCCTCACCTGCAGGTCTAACCCCTACACCAAGAGCCAAACTCACTACAACCTCACAAACCACCTAAAATTACACAATTAAAACCTTAGAAAAATCTCAACAAAGATTAAAGTACCCTTAACCTAAAGGTTGCCCAAAGAAGGGCAATCCTTCCTCCAAGACCTCCCAAGGTCATCGGACACTCAACAACAACCACTACTACCTCCAAGAATCAAACTTTCCAAGTTTCCGACCTAATGAACACCAAGAACCAACTTAGCACCTACAAGCCTAATTTGTGAGTGGACTTTTGTTTTAAATAATATACCTGCTATGGTTCTGAGCTGAACAATTTCTTCTGTTGAGGTTATTTTATTTTGTGGGTTTTATTTATTTTAAAGAATTACCGAAAAATGGATTTTTTGGTAAATTATAAATATTTTTATGAGGAGAGTATGTATATAAATGCTAGCTAGCCATATGTGTCTGTCCACCTTAATGGTGTAGTATATAACCGCATTATGATGTGACGTGAGCGTTAGATGCTAGCGTAGTAGCCCTATATAAATTATTTTAAATCTATAAAATAATTATATAGGGAGTATGGACGTGTGTAAATACATACATATATTGGTATATATTTTTGAGATAAAAGATTTATCGCGTGGAGCACGCATTCAACTGTATTAGAAATTTAAATTGGGAAAACATAAATATTGTTATTTATTTTCTTTATTTATTCTTTTTATTTTATCCACTCACTCTAACGTTTTCGAATGTTTTCCCCTGGGCCATTCGTTTTAAAAATGCCCAGTCTGCAGAGTCCGGGTTGGCACTAGTAGAAGGCGAGGCATAATTACCCACTTCTTCACCACTCTTCACCAGTAGGTTACCTGATAAACCTACCAGTGCGTCTTCATGCTTCCTGTAATTGTTATTTAGTAGCTCTGACTACCCCTGGAATTAGCGAATATATAATGGGGTGTGCTAAGATTTATGTTATATTATTTGGATATTTATGGGTAATTCTTGGGTTTTCCGAGTTAGGGTTATCCATTTTCAAGGGAGGTTTACCGAGTGCTTCAGTAAATTTTCCTTGGGGGTGGACCCCGCAAGACTTACTTCGGGTTTCATGGTGAAATTCGGGGTGGGTCTTGACAGTTTTCCTGTTTTGATTTCTAAAAGTAGTAATTTTGTTTCCTCCTAATGAATAAAAGTTTATTATGAAATTAGAAATGTGTAATTTCATGTGATATCCACGTCACCTGATATAGTATCTACATCATTAAAACAACAAATCTGAACCATTAAATATTTTAAAATCGAATGACTATATATATATGTACCATTAGATTGTGTCCCTTGAACAGACCCATATATATATATATATATATATAGAAGTTTTATAAAAACCCTAAATTTTTGGAGTTGATCTTTAAAAACACTGTACAAATGTTCAATGTTTGCCTAAACAAAATCTGGTGGTGTGTACATAACTACTTCTACTGTCTTTAAACGTTTTGATGTTGTCTGGAGCTATTTCTTTTACCATAGCTACTAACTTTAACGAATTACGGAGGATCCAAAAAAAAAATCTCAATTGGTCGTCATTGTTTTTTCTCTTTTTCCCGCATGATCAACTATTATGGGACATCGTTCTTAAACTCGCATCAAGTCCTCAAATCTCATGTCCGACCATGGGTTTAATCAAATATAACAGTTAATGGGTAAAGGCGTAAAGCTATGAACTTTCTCTTTTTTTTTGGATAATAAAGCTATGAACTTTTTCAACCCAAAGCTACACTACAAAGTAGAATGCTCCAATCCAAAAACATATGTATACTTTGATTCTGCTTTAACGTTATGTGTATGTCATGTGCTAATCGAATCAAAGAATCTAGATTTGGTCTTGTAGGTGTTTGTCAAGTGGCTGAAATTTGGAGTCTTGTTATACTACGAAGGTTTGAGTACGTATAAACTGCCAGAGTTGTAAGATTTGTTCACTTTGTTGTGATGTTTGTAGATCTTAATTCACTTAATTTAAGATATGGCAAAAGAGTCTGTTTGGGGGAAAAGAAGAGAAATGAAACAAATGAACAAGTTAGTTTTTTTTTTTTTTTTTTGATGGAATGAGAATGAACAAGTTAAGTTGAATGACTAAATAAGATTGAGAACATGGAAATAGGAAAGAAGGAGAAATAGAGGGCAGAAGTGACTCAAGTGAGGAGACATTGCCAATGGGAAGCGAAAGCATACGAAAACATTGCCAACGCTTTCGGCATTGCCAGGGATAGATCAGGCGTACTTATCTTCATTTCCAGAAGATGTTATGCATTTGTTCGGATTAGAAAGCGATGTGGCCACAGATTGATGAGCAAGTTACTACTGTTGTAATGTTGATGTTCACAGAAGGTGACTGGAATACACACCAGTACATGTCAAATGTTAACAGATTAGCAAGCAAGCATGCACCCAAGCTTTAAGCTTCATTGCTGAATCAGCAAGGAAACGCCTGCATGATAGTGATGATACCAAAACCCAAGCTTTTGAATGCTATAGTTTCAGCTCTCGAACACACTTGATCTTAGAAACCAACTCAATTCATCCAGTACCAAACATGTTCTCAAAAACAAGCGGTAAACACCATTCCACAATTCTCTTCTACACCCAAAGCAAGAAAAATTTAAGAAGCAGTTTCTTATATCAACATTTCACAACCTACTAACAATGAAATTGTTTAAAAGTTGTGTTCCACTCAAAATCTGTAGCCAAGCTTGGGATAGCTAAATAAAGCTACGACTACCAGGCCCTCTGGAAAAACTCATTAACACAGCTAAGCAATGATGCATGTGAATCCAGTTGGTAAAATGACAACAAACATGGGAAAAACAAGCATTTCAGCTCAGTTTCCGATCCAAACCTCCAAACCAATGCTTGCTTCATTGGTCTCAGCCCCAAAGGCTGAAGCAGGGACTATACCTGAATTCAACTCATTCAAGTCCTTGGACTCTAACAGCTTCACACTTGAGGTCACCCCATCAACAACATGGGACTATGACATTGACCACGTGAAGTTCTTTGACATGGAGAGGAGCCAATCATCCAGAACATCTCTCTGTTCAGGAATCTCAGGAAGCTTCTATTAGAGTGGAGAGGACTTCATAAAAGAATGCTATCTTAGTCACTTCCTCAAGTTGCTGAAATTTCAGTTAATGTGGTACCTGGGACAAAGGAAGATAACAAAATCCACAATTTCTAATATAAAGAGTGTAACTTTCAATCCAAGGCTGCTCTTACAGCATTTTGATCGTCTATTCCAAGATCTCAAAGTTTAGAACAAAGGTACTTTACTGAGATACTTGAAAGAGATTGAATATGAATAGTTTGTAATTTCTACACGAACATGATTCTCAGAACAGTATGAAGATGGCTAGATTAGCATATCATAATCACTAACTCTGCTTATTTTCTATACCTTGTGAACAAAAAATTACATGTGAATACATGACATCATGTACTTTGGTAAAAACATGGGAACTCTGTAACCCATATGAATTTTATATGAATACAAGTAAATTTTTTGGCACCTTACCTACAATTTTTATGATAGATTAACTGTCATCCACCACAACTATATTACAAAGTAAATAGTGGACTAAAAATTGAGGTAACAGACTAGTAATGAACCAAGAAATAACCTTCACTCATTGAGCACTCTCAAGGCCAGGATGATCAGTATCTCTTTCCCTGGGACATTGGGGACCAAGAATGCGAAAGGAAAAGCAACTTTCTTCTCATCTTCCACGAGGATTAACTAGCTGAGAGAACACAGCACTTGTTGCAGCATCTTCAGCGTCTTCGTCTGTGCCAGAGTGCCCACCCTCGATCATACTCACACTGTTGTCAAATGGCTCAAGTGGTGTCAATTCGATATCCTGTATGTGGTTTGTGCTGTTATCTTCAGGTTCCATGAGTGCAGACGAAGTCTCCTCAAGCTGAAGAGCATATTCTAGATTCCACAAGACATCTCCCATTGATGGCCTATCAACACCATACTCAGCAAGGCACTTCTCAGCTGTCTCACCAAACTTCTTAAGAGAAGCTGGATTTACCTTCCCAGCCAGATTTGGGTCCATGATTTGGTCCAGCATGCCTTTCTTTTGCCAAGTCATTGCCCACTCTGCTATGTTCACTTGCTCTCTTGGAAGAACCGGGTTCAAAGCTGGTCTTGTACAAAGAACTTCCATTAGAACTACACCAAATGAATACACATCTGATTTCTCAGTGAGCTGCTGCCTTCTAAAGTACTCAGGATCAAGGTAACCAAAGCTGCCCTTAACAGCTGTACTAACATGAGTCTGATCTATAGCTGGACCTGCTTTTGAGAGGCCAAAATCTGCAACTTTGGCTACAAAGTTCTCATCCAAGAGAATGTTTGTTGTCTTCACATCTCGGTGAATTATGCTTTGAGCTGCACCAGTATGGAGATAATGGAGCCCCCTTGCAGCCCCTATACAGATTTCAAGGCGTAGCTTCCATGATAGGGTTGGCAAATCTGTTCCATACAAATGGCTCCGGAGTGGTCCATTAGCCATATATTCATACACAAGAATCATCTCTGATCTTTCATCACAGTAACCAATAAGAGACACAAGGTGGCGATGACGAAGCTTTGATAACATTTCAATCTCAGTTCGGAATTCAGCAATACCTTGTTCGGATCTGGGGTTTCCTCTTTTAACAGCTACTTTTGTCCCATCCTCTAGTGTTCCCTTGTAAACTCTGCCAAAACCGCCAACACCGAGAAGTAGGTTCTCATCAAACTTGTTGGTTGCATCCAGGATTTCTTGGAACATGAATATGCGGCCAAGATTAGAGGAAGCTAATGAAATGCAGCTAGCTGTTGCACTCTTCTGTGAAGTTGTGGACATTTTGGTCATTGTCTGAGAGCTTCCATACAAGGGCAGAAGCAGCCATGGATGCCCTTGGTTAGGAGTAGTCTTTGACTTGCGAGATGCCAGGCAGCAATAAAAGAGAGCAATTATTGCCACAAGAGCTACAGCTCCTATGACACACCCAACTAAGATTACTATCTTATTACTCTTAGAGGGTGAACTGGGAAGGAGACTCTGAACTGACAAAGACCCATCCAAGCTCCCCAAGTCATTGCTGATCTTCAGAATCTCCAAGCCATTCAGAATTGCATTAGTGATATCAGCCATTGAATCTGGACCGACACTGACTGTCAAAGTATTTGAATCTGCTGAGGAGTTGGCAACAAAGTCTTTGTAATATGGCACATTCAAGTCACCAGTAACGGAAGAGAGGTCAAGACTCGAGAGCACATTGTCTGAATTGATGAAAAGATTGAAAACTAGGCTATTCAGTGCCTTGCTGACAATATCACAGAAATGTACCCGAACAAGATACAAATAATTTGGATCAGCTGGAAAGACCCAAGTTATGTTGAAATTCCCATTTGGTACATTCGCATCTCCCATGGCTTCAGCAGTGGCATAGACCCAATTAGGTGCTATCTCTGGTGTTACACTGACCGGATACTTTATGCTGGCAGGGTTGATTGATACATTCACTGCTGAGCTGTTGACATGGAGGTATTTCTCATCATTCTCCCAAGTTCTTTTAAGGGTATCATTCTCAGCAGTGAGCAAAGGACCCCCCATGTTTAATCGGTACATAGTTTGAAGAGCAAGTGCCGAAAGACCACTAAAAGGAGCAGATGGATTTACAGCATATGCCTGATCAGGGATCAGTTCATCAGGGATAGAGACAACTTCAATTGCATTAACAAAAGCAACTGAATTGTTTGAAGGAATGATGGTTAGGGTCAAACTATCTGAAGTCACATTGATTGCATACTCCTTGAATAGATAAGAACCATTATAGTTCTGAAAAGTGAAGTTATTCAAGAGTACAAAGCTATCAGTGACCACAGTTATCGGAGCAGACGCCAAGTTCTGGACCGAATTTGCTAAAGGGTAGATATAAAGGCGAACCCAATGGCGGCCCTCTTGCTGGATTTTGAATTTGTAGGAAGATGTTTCCTTGAAAATTCTAGCAGATTGGTAAATAGGAGGTGGGGCATTGGAACTGGAGCTAGCAACTAAAGAATTAGCACCTTTCAGCACAAGGGAAGACTGCAGTGTATCAGGAACAAAGGTTCGGCCTTCAAATGTGACATTTTTCGAAGAACCACAAGCAATCAAATAGTTATCAACAGGATTGAATAAACCAAAGGCTCCATGACTCCTAAACACAACAATTGCCAGAACCAAAGCTACCCAACTGACTAGTTTCATCTTCACCATAATCAAACCCAACCAACCAACCCACCAAAAGATCAGCAAAGCACAAGCCCCACTATCCCAAATGCCTAAACTCCACAACTTCAAACACCTCAGATCTATTGCACTCAATCCCAAATACCCAGTTCTTCTATACCAAGTAGGAAAATCCTAGCATTGCCAAAAAAGATAAAAGCATTAACAGTTGCTCCAATGTAGACCAAACCCAAACAAATCCAAGTTCAGCAACACAAACAGATAAACCAAAAAAGATTTGAACTTTGTTAAAGAGCTTACCTCAATGAGAGAGCAAGATTGAAACTTTCTGCAGCACAGAGAACTGGGTGTGCACTAGAACGTGAAGCCCACCATAGAAACCCATCAAGGTCTAAGCTTTTTAGTGCCGGCCACCTTTTCCAGGCTGTTGATGAGGCTGTCAATTACAGTGGCTAAAATATGGAGAGGACCCCACGAAAAAAAAAAAAAAGGAAGAAAAAGAGTTGGATATGGAAATAGAACAACCTCAGACTCAGAGACAAACCAACCCCCACGTCCAGCTGTTCTCTAAGATATTGTACTTAGAATCTTTAGGAACATTTTAGTTTAGTAACACAAAACGCCATGAAAGCTCTTGTAACTGAACCCCGAGTGTTTTTTATTTTTTGTTTCATTTGTTTTCGGTTGAAAGCTATTTTATTTGTTTCTAAAATATGGAAGAGATTTCAGGACCAATTTTTAGGTACATTATCATTCAAGGGTTGGAACAGAATGGTCGCGGTGCTGCCTGGGCTTGGGACCATTGCTGAGACCCCACCCGCCATAACGCGGCTTTGGGAAGCAGAGAAGAAGAAACTTCAGCGACCGCTGTCATGGGTTTTGAGTCATACAAAGGCTTTTTTCTTTTTTTTTTTGGGTGACGACAGTAAAACACAGAAAGAACTGTACTTTGAGCACAGTAAAGTGAATCTGTTTAGGTATATGTCGCCAAAGTACCACACTTCCAGATATTGAGCACTATCTTAACTCAGGTATTGTACTACAACTTGTCCATTATCGTTTTGAACCACAACTCATGAGCAATGTCACCATTATCCTATGTGACGTATTGACATTCGTATTCTCCAACGATAGGATGAGTGCAAGTCAATCAGTTGTGTGAGCTAGACATATGAAGACAGGAATAAGTTGGGGAAGAGATCAAGAAAAAAATCGGAGGAGCGCTGAAAACGTTAGCTGTGCAAACAAAGCTAAATCATCTAAGGAGAAATAATTGAGAATAGAATGTTAATGCATGTAGTGTTCATTAGACTAAGCACGCTCCTTTGTTCGATTTATGTTCACAAAACACAACTATTGCAACCAAATTGAAGAATGTGTTTGTAACCACTGTTATAGAGAATCACTTTTGATTGAAATAATTGCCATACATTCGCCGGAAGATGATCATCACAACTTGATCATGACTCATGAGCCTCTTCTTTTCAGGCCAGCTGGCTGCTGAAATTTGTAGTCATTCACTGATAAATGAAAGAAAAATAACAATTATACAGATCAAGAAAAAAAGGCAACAAATATAGTCAAATTGATGTTTTCCAATATCATGACATACAGGAAGTTATTTTAGCTAGGAGGTGAACTAGTATATGTTGATCAACAATAACAATTGGCAACTCGTCAGATAGCAAATTGAGGTAGATTAATGTAAGCATGAAATAAAATAAATCGCCCCAGAATCCAATTTCAAGGACACAAAGAATAATGAAGTTGTTTGAATAATATTATTATTGAAGATGAAGTACATAACGAGTCCAAGCATTACAATCAAACGTCCCTCGTTGTTTGTTAAGAATACATGCTGCATCGCTCCTCATCCTCCAAAAACAAAATCCGGAGCTGCACCTGTATTTGTCTCTATCTTGATCGTATGCAATGAAGCTACGAGCCACTGCCTGATCCCACTGCACATTGCAGTCCAGTCTTTTAGTGATGAAGTTCTGATTAAAAATAATTACCAAGGTCGCGGATCCGTGTTCTACAATGAACAGCCAGACTTGAATTTCCAGTCAAATCATTGGTGATGTTAACATGCACTTTTGTATCGGCATCATTAGCATCACACACAGTTGAGAACAGCGCTAAAAAGATTAGCATTGTAACATTTCTTGTGAACAATCCCATGACTACTGTCTAAGGGAGAGTGAATGAGGTGTTGTGTACCTTAAGTTTCTTGTCATTATCATGCCTTTATAGTGCTAGCTTGATTGATTTGAGAATATTAACTCCTATGGTCTGTGTGGACACATTTAACTGTGTCTGATTATACTTTATATAAAATCTGATTACTATCAAGATTTAGATTCATCAGATTGCTATCAAGATTTAGAGTAATCAGATTGCTATCAAGATTTAGATTTATTGTGTTCACAGCAAAAATAGTTTTCAAAGTTAGACACTACTTTTGGTATTGTGCATCATCAGCCTCAATTTAGTACGCTGCAGTTATTTTTGTTTCTTTGGAAGTAGTCACTTTATTGGACAACTATTACTTAGATGAACATATTTAGCGAGAGCATCTTTAGCAATGTTAGCCATTTTATAATCAAATTTTAGTCAAAATAGCTAAAAAATCATTTTAGCTAGCCACTTTAGAAATCTTTCTACACCAGTACTTTCTATTTCACCTAAAGTTTGATTTCTATTATCGATTAAATAAAGAAAAATTCATTTAAATGTGTTTTATTATTACATGAAATGACTTAAAAGGAATACTTTGAATTAACATAAATTATAAATAGCATCATCTCGCTAGCTAAATATAACTAGTGAGAAAGCTAAAAGTTAAAATAGCTAGTCACTTACTATTCTGCTGGAGCTGGTAAAATTGATAAAAAACTAAACTTGTGTGCTCCATGATGTAAATGTTTCACTTGTAAGAAATCTCAACAACACATTGATCAGATCGGAAAAGAAAAACACACACAAAAAACAACAAATAGTAAGATTTAACGAGTTAACCAAGTTTCATTATCAGGATTATGCAATATCTCAGAGTTGTTCATTTGTACTCTCTTGGATGTACTAACATCCCTTGATTCATCTTCCTTTCCATTCCTATTAGATGATGCTATTTCCTCGCGTTTCCTTTTCGACTTGTTATCTTTTGATTGATCTTTCTTTTCATCAATGAATGACAAGAATGTGAGGCGGCGTGTTGCAGTTGTACCATAACTTGTGCTGCCATGGCCAGAAGGCTCTAGATCAGATTGGTGATCATCTTCAGGGGAACGCCTGAGGTACTGTCGAAAAGCCAATGAAAAGTGAATGACTAGAGCAATGACACATGCAGTGCCACATATTAGGAACAATCCCCAGAAGCTTTGTAGTTGAAGCTGGTCTGATACGTCGTCAGAGGTTTGTGACGCACAAGCCTTTTTTGACAACCATTTCTTATGAATTTGCTGAAGCTCGCCGTTCTCTGATAGAGTGAGAATGGCAGTTGACATGTCTATGGCTAAAGGAGAGTCTCTTGGAAATGCCTACAAAATTAGATACATATAACAAAAAAGTAAGTTGATATTGCTTTCTTGCCAGATACTTCAACATGCAGGATTCTATCGGATCAATCAGGCAATAAGGGTGAAGTCCGGCAATATAACATTTTATAATGTTTAGCAAAAGAAAACTTCCCAATGAATTAGCCTACCTATATTTTTTATACATATCTACCAGAATATGTTTTAGATAATCATCAAAATTCAAGTTGATAGACCATTCAGCAAATAAAAGTTTGGAAAATTGAAAGCAACACGTAATTGTATATAGGAAGATGCAAAGCAATTATGTTGAGGTACTCACAAATCCCCAGCCACTTTTGGTGAATTCTGGCCCTCTGATTGAGAACATGCAGTTATCTGAGAGGAAGAGTTCTATGTAAGGTCCTTCATCAACCACAGCAGCAACAGTTTTATTCTTAAGGGCTCTTGCATATTCTTCTGGTGAACCAAGAGGAACAAGTCTAGAGTTTGGGATGTTGAGTTCCTCAATCAGATAGTTTTGAGCAAAAGACCCTACTTGGAATCCTATAGACTCAGTGCTAGATATTAAGGTATCAATGCCAGTGATAGGTGAAGATAATTGTTGTATTGTGAGCATTGATGTTAGGCTAGCTGTGTAGCTTGAATTGATTATCAGAACTATAAAAAGCCAGATGATTAGCACCATTCTCCCCAGTAAGCTCACAGTATTTTCTCCTGAAAGATCAAAAAATATTTTCAACCAAATTTATTCTTACGTTGGAAGACAAAATTCAGTGCCAGATCAGAAGACTTACTATGAGAAAAAAACATAGTGGAAAAACTAAACCTGGAAAATAAAAGGAAGCCAGATGAATCATAGAGTAGAGATTAGTACATAACTACATATGCAAAGTCTGTATTGGAATGGTCAATGTACTAAAGTAATGCTTACCATAAAATTGTGCCAATCTGTTTCCTAGGAGGGCCGCGGAACTCATCATTTATTCTATGTTCAAGAATCCACAGGACTGATCCAACAATTAGGAAGAAAGCTGCTGTGATAGCCCACATCAATGGAGAAAACGGCTGCATAAATGCCCAAGCTCTTGAGTTTGATCTCCTAAGTGGTGCCACCACTACTAGCCCTGACTCTATATACGGCTGAGTGAAATCCACAGTCTTTGTTCGATTTGCAACTATTGCAATGTCACCAACAGCAGCATCAAATTTCTACAGAAGAAAAGAAAATTGATCATTTTTTTTTTCTATCATTTATATATTGCTGTGACAAAATAAGCAGTCTCCACATTGTAAGTTTTACTTACACCTGAAGCAACCATGTTAACAAGCTCATCGTAGCTCGGATTCTTGTGGCCATCACCAAACAGTTCAAACCTATGTGGAAGTGCATAGGGAAGCAATTTTATGGCTGCAAGGAAAATGTCAATGCAGTATCCTTTAACTACATCTGTACCATTTTGTCGTGACACAAAAGCACGATAGCCTACTCGATCTGGTACTCCAATTCTCAACTGCTTCCCATTGTTTGGAAAAACCCACCCTCGAGGCTTATCTGTTGTTCCTCCAGGCCATACCACAACACCTAGATGTTGGTTTGAACTAGACCAGTTAGATGGTGTTTTGGGGGGCACAACAGATAGCCCTGAATTGTTATACCAGTATCCAACCTGTTGATAACCATTTTCCATTATGTTAATGATATCATATGAAGGATTCACTGGAGACCTGTCTGAATGAAAAGCCAGTGGACCAGTGAGACCGGTTGTGTTGGTTTGCAATATGTTTTCCAGCAACTGCTGGCCACCATTAAAAATGCTTAATGCAGAAAGGTTCATAATGCCTCCCCCATAACGAGGTATACTAGTATGCTTGGAGAAGGAAATGGTACCTCCCTGATCCAAAAGCAAATTGACGGCATGAGCAATAATCCAAACAGTGTCGTAGGCATATAGACCATAAGGGTTCAACCCAATAGTGCCATTACTCAACTTCTTCCACCTTGAAATGAAAGCTCTTTTCCTTTGTGAATCCGGTGTGTGTGGACGAAGAGTGAGAACTCCTTGGATGGAATCTTTAGTCTTCTGAGGAAGTGGGGATTTTGAATCCAAAACTGTGGACAACCAAGAAGTAGCTATCCAGACATATTCACTCTCCATCATCCCAAGTTCCTTTGCAACATCAAAAACCAAGAGGCCTGTTCTCGAGAATGTGTGCAGAACAATTACTCGAGACTCCATTATCTGAATCTTTACCAACTCATTCTTAACTTGATCTCGAGTTGCTGTTGGATCAGGTGGAAGTACTGCCTTGTAAGAAATCTTGTGCATTTTTTCTGCAAGCTTATCACCTAATGCAGTGACACCATTTCGGCTCTGATCATCATCAGTAAAAAGTGCAACCACCTCTTTCCAACCGAAATAACTAACAATGTCTCCAATAGCATTCATCTGGAATTGATCATTTGGTGCAGTTTGAAGAAAGTAAGGGTACTGCAGGCTTGTTAGAGTGGGATCTAGTGCAGTGAATGACAGTAACGGCACGTGTAGTTCATTTGCAAGATGTGAGATTATATGAGCCATCACAGAAGTTTGGGGACCAATTATAGCCACTGTATCAGACTCCATGTACTTTAGTGCTGTGATCAACAAAAAGTGTAAACTGTAACTACATATGGTCAAACACAATTGTTCCAAGTAAAAAGTAGTGGAGCTGAGAAATTGTGTACCTCCAATGATGCTGAGAAATCCACTGTAGTTTGAATCATGAATAGATACAGAAAATTTTGTTCCGCTAAGAATGCTTGGATCGGCATTCACATCCTCCTCAGCAGCCTTAATGGCAATCTTGGACACTCCTCCATTTATGGTGCTTACTGCAAACATAGCTCCAATGTTCACAGCAGCAGGTCTTGATGCCCCTTCTGTGAATCTTCCAACACAGATGATGAGGATTGCCAACAGGCAAACGCGATTCATTGTGATATTACACTGAGAACCTTGCTAAGTTAATTTCTTATATTGAAAGTTTGAAACAGAATGAACAAATGGAACAATAAAATTCAACTTCAAAATCAGATTGAATATAGCTTTCTATGGTACGTAGTTTTATCTACAAGCAACTTAAAACTCAAAACTGTAGTATTTTCAATTGGGAAAGAATCAAAGAAACAACTAGCACCACACAATTTCATACACTACATATATATAGTTCTTGGTGCTAATGAAGTTTTCCAGGAGAAGAAGAATTGCCAATTTGAAGCTTAAACAAACAGAACTAAATACAATAGGTTATCAAAGTTAAAGGACTATGCCAAAACCCAAAGTGTAGACAGTGAGACAAACCAAAAGCACAAATCTGTCTCGATTCTAAAGCAAAAATTTATGTGCAGTGCCCACCAAAGAGCACCACAAAAAAAGTGAAAAAAAGAAAAAAAAGAAACAATAATTCAGGAGATTCAGAGGGGATAGAAGAAAGGAACAAGAAGTGGAGCTGGTGACTCTGGGTCAAACAACCACCGCATTCTAAAGAGCTGGAGAATACATTTTATTAATTAAGATCTAGTTGCATACAAAGACAGAAAAAGGAACAGAATTGATTAGACAAATAAGGCAAAAACAAAGGTGAAGAGCCACTAAAGTAAAGCTAGAATAGCAAAACTCACAAGAAGAAGAAGAATCCCATTGGAGCTGAGGGAAGGGAATGCCATGAGAATACTTCAGACCAAAGAAGGAAAGCAACTTGGGCTAGTGGGTTTCCACAGGGTCTTTGTGGAGGGGCACTGTGTTTGCTCATCTTTTGTATCAGTCAATCTTTGGAACAAGTGCATGGCTGAATTCTTTGTCCCTTAGATTGCTTATGAACTTCTTTTATCATATGATGGTGGCGAGTAGTGACTGATTGTAAATTATAGCCCAAACTCAGTTGCCCATATTTATTTATTTTCCCTTATGGATCATTTGGGCATAAATGTGTTATCAATCATTTTTTTATGAGCATCCACAAGTTCCACAGGTGAAAGCAAATTCTTTCATGAAAGCAAATTTGGTTGATTTCTGAAAGGAATTACTTTATGGCATCTTAAACTATGCTTGATCTGGAGAAGATCAAGCTTGAAGTTCATGAGTGCTGCAAATTTAAAAACAAAAAAACCTTCAAAATTCTCTAAATACTAAAACTTGGACTCATAGGTTCAAGTTCAATTATCTACATATTACAAGAATGCAGGTCTTTACTAGTTCAGCTGATTTATCAGCTTCCAAGTACATAACAAGATAACTCAGTCAAAAATCCTCTCCCCAGTTGAGAAGAGCAAAAACCCGATTGAGCTGAAAATGCAAAGCACCCCAGGGATCATGAAAACTGATCTCCAGCTTTCTGGACTCGAAAGATTCGAATCATAAGCAGATCTAGAAGCTTCTAAGAGTTTCCCAGTGAGATCAACCCCAATTATCCCAGCTAATGTACCAGCTGTATTAGAAACACCCATAACAATTCCTGCATACCTTGGCGCAATGTCCATGTGATTCACTGCAAACCCAGCTCTCCCTAGAGCCAAGAAACCAAGTGCCACTGAAGAACATATCACAGCCCCAAATGAAGTTCTGAATTTGGGCAGTGCCATCAATGCAATAGAAGCGACCATGAATCCTAAAGTGTTCAAGAACTTTCTAGTTCTAGTCACAGACATGAGCCTCTTTGTGATCAAATAATCTGCTACAAATCCACCAATGTTGGAGCACATGAACATGTTGAAATAAGGCACCATTTTGTAAGTCCCCATTTCTTGAAGACTAAGCTTCAAGCCTTGTTCAAAGTATGTTGGAAGCCAATTCATCATCACAAACAAAGCATAGTGGAAAGTGAAATTGTTCACCACAATAGCCCAAATAGGTAAGCTTCTAAAAATACTCCTCCATGGAATTTTGGTTTTTCTAGTAGGATTAGGAAATGCTCCATTTTGCTTAGACAATTGAATTGGTGGTTCACTAGCATAGTTTAACCAAAGCACTGACCAAATAGTCCCTAAAGTTGCTTCACCCAAAAACACAAATTGGGGGCTTGTCAACTTCACTAGGGTTGGAACCACAAGCATACCTGCAGCTGCACCAAGGTACATCCCAGAAGTTGTGAGGGAAACTGCTCTAGACCTCTCATTTGGTGGGATCCACTGCGCGAGAACGGAGTGGATGGAAGGGAACATGAACCCCTGTGCCACACCAACAAGCAACCGAGCCAAAACCATAGTTTTGACATTTTTAGGGTCCAGAGGGACAAATGCATATGTTAAAGACCATGTAATAAATGAGATGAGGAGAACAGACCTTCCTCCTAACCTTTGGGCTGCCCAACCTCCAGGAATTTGTGAACAGGCATAGCCATAATAGAATGTAGACAGAATGGTGCCTTTGCTTGATTGACTTACACCAGAAGCATCTGCTGCAGCTGTGTATGCAATCGAAAATCCTACTCGTTCGATGTAACAAATACATGTGCTGATGAAAGTTAGAGTTACAATCATGTAACGCTTCGGAAAACTTCTTATCAACATACTGTGGTATGAATTAATCCGAGAAACTAGCAAAACTTTGAGAATCTCAAGTGCTTCAGAAAAGAATGGCAGCAATATTATGCTTACAGGAATATATGAACGTGGCATTTGTAGCTGATGATCATTCATGTCAAATCCTATGACAGATAGCAGCAAATTATAAGCATGAAAATGAAACCCATGTTTTACCTACTGAAAAGAAGATGACAGTTGATGTTGCAGGCGGAACTATATGTCATGCACAATTGATCACATCAGTGAAATGTACGGAGGGGCCGTTTTGATCAGCTTCAAAGGTACTGTTTTGGGTTATACCTCACTATCAAAGAACAACAGAAAACATGTCATCAAAAAGAAAAGAACAAAAAACATGTTATGACAGTCCCTCTCATTTGGTTGATCGATAGGAAATTCATATGGGAAGGGCATCTGTTTTCTTTATTATTTCATTGGTATCTTTAAATCGAAACATTATATATAATTCAAATCTCAAATAAGAAAATAATAAATGTATCTCATCTCTTCATTTCCTTAGCTTGATTATCTGGCTCGTCAACAAAATAAAAAGTGTGAAACTTCGAGGAAAACTATAAATTCAAGTACAATTTAAGACTTTTTAAACAATAGCTAATCATAAACGAGAACAAGTGATTCATGTGAGGAGTCGCTTCAATCTAATATGTTATGATTAGAATTACGATACCATATCAAACAACGGCTCAATCTTAAGGGCTAATTATGAAAATTTAAAATTACATACTTTGACAAAATAATATATCAGCATATAAGACAAATAATAAACGAATGGAAAATTTCAATAATGAAAACCCTTGCTAGAAAAATCTGAGAAAATAGCTCGGATTTAGGATTCAAATTTGCCAACCAGCAAATTTGTGGTCATGGTATGACCAACCACTAAAGAGCTGCCATGTGTGATACTTATAGCCAGCTTTAACCATAGTTAACTTAATTAATGAAAAAGAGAAAAATAAGTTTAACTACAATAAATAATACACATATATAATTACGTATTTAATTTCCTAAACCATTCGTCTTCATCGTTTTGTAACTTAGGTCGGTTTTCACGATTCTTGTTTGAATCTGAAAATCCTAAAATCTCAAGATAAGTTACTGAGAATAACGTATTTGAAAATGGGAGAACATTTTGATGGGTAATTGAGTGAAATAATGAATATGGGTGGAGTTTTTTTTTTTTTTCTTTTCTTTTCCGGCGAAGCACGCCCTGAGATAAATAGGCTGATGTTGTTCATAGTGTCTGGGCTTGGCTATTAATTCTTTGGTGGCACTCATTTGAGAGGAGAATGATGGAGTAAGGGATATGAGAGTGAGATCACCTATACCAATCTGCGTTTCAGATGAGAGAGAGAGAGAGAGAGAGAGAAAGAGAATCAAAGAGAGAGAGAGACAGAGTTCCCAATCCAAAAGTTTGTATCCGACTTCGACATGGTCAAGACGTCAACAGAAAAGTCTCTCAACCGGAGAGGAGTCGGGGATATGGTCGGGTCCATACGGCTGTTGTGGTGAACTTGCCAGCTGATGGGTAATTAGATGAGTTTTTCTCTCTTCCATTAGAAGGTTCTGCAATTGGAGTTTGCTGGGATTTTTTGAGTCGCTGCAGACAAATCCTGGGTTTATGGGAGAGACGAAGCAGATGGTGATTAATCAAATGATAAATATCAGTTTTTCTTCCTTATTAAATTTAATTTTTTAACTCATAGTCATTATTGTGAGTTACCATGGTTAGTCATAACAACAGATGATCGACGTGTCAGCTTTCCTCGAATTTGCAACATTTATAGTAAACTTGTAGGGTTTTAAGAAATATAACACCATATCTAATGTGAGTAACGTTCAACTTTAAAATGATTAAGGTAGTCTTACGAACTTCCCGGTATTCTGCTTAAAAATGATTAAGGTAGACGGTGAGTGTTGATGATGTTATAGAATCAAGGCTTGTTTGTTTTCTTTGCAAGCCTCCATTTTTGGTGGTTAGATAGAATAGACGATGACCTCCGAGACAACACAAGCAATTTCCGCAAAGTCAACGACCGTCAACTACTGATTCCCACGTTTGGTGATAACCGTCAGCCCTCATCTCGCCGTCCATCCTTAACTGTTCCAATCCAACGGTGGTACGCCAACCCCAGCCGCAATTGCTGAACCTTTCCACCTCCCCCTTATCCGGTAAACACCCCCAAATATCTACCGCTCCCCGGCCACGTGTCGGTCCACCCCGCTACCCTTGCTCACAATCTCATCACATCCACCTGCCATAGCCGGTCGCCCAGAGCCACGTGCCGGTTCACGCTATTTTCTTCAACCCCTTTATTCAACGAATCAACATCAACCCTGAAAACCTGAAAAATATTTATGAAAAAAAAAACCGATTTTCATTTTTGAGTTTGAAAGCTTTGGAGACTTGGCCTAACCTTTTGCTCTCTCCTTTCAAGATTGTTTTGGTCTCTCAGCTTACCTCAACTGTACGGCAAGTATGTTTCATCATCATCTTTTACCAACTATTTTTGTTTCGGTGTTGATTTGTGTGCAAAGCTTGAATCTTTTTGTGGGTTAAAGAGTTGTGTGATACGGTGTGTGATTCAAGTTGGAGATTTTTTATGCTAGTGATTTTGGGTTTTGTTTGGTTTGACTTGTTTTGCTCTACTTGTATGGTGGTTTCTATATTTGGGTTGAATTTTTTGGAGTCTGAATCTGGGTGTTGTGCCTTTTTGATTTGGAAATGAAAAGCTTTGTGCTTTGTTTGTTCCAGAGTTGGGATAGTTTTTGTGGGTTTTGAGTTGTGGTAGACTTTGGTTTGCTGGATTTGTGTATGGGTTTTGTCAACATGATCTGGATGTGCTTTTAGGGAGTTTGTGTTTTCATTTTAGTTGAATTTAAGATTATTTAGTTGTAGATTTTGGTTCCATAGATTTAGTTGGGATATTTGATCTTTCTGTTTAGCAGAATAAAGTATTGGAGAAGTCAGTTGAGAATTTTTTTTCTGGTTTCTACTCAGGTACCCAACAAAGTATTTGAAGAAACAAGAGAAAAGGAGGATTGATATGGTACCGTTTGGGGTGTGTTTGTGATCTGGTCAATCAAAGCTCTTGAAGTTTGAACTAGTTTTTTGTAATAATAAAAAAAGAAAAGGAGCGCTGGAGAGGGAATACTTGGGATCGAATTTTCGATCAAGGAGCGGATTATGTTTTGGAAAGAAAATGGCTGCAGGGACAGATACCCCATCTTCACTTTCCATATTAGATGGCAGTTACAGAAAGAACATAACTGTTACAAGGGACGAGAAATCAAATACTTTTGATAACATGAAGCAACCCAACACTGGCAAACCTCCCAGGCATCTATCAGCTATTAGGTACTGTGTCAGCTCTGCCCAGTTGGCTCCTGTTACTGAAGTGGTGAGATTGCCTATATTCAGACTGTATCATTGTATCAGTTAGCTTTATTCGTAATTCATTTGTATATAATTTTGATGGAAATTGATAGTGTGTTCACTCAGGAGTTCGACAGTGGAGTTGTTAGCTCAAAATCCTCATCAGATAGTAATTCACCATTTGTACCTGTATTTCGGTCTGGAAGCTGTTCAGAGATTGGACCAAAACAATTTATGGAGGATGAGCATATCTGTATAGACAATATTCTTGAACATCTAGGATCTACTACAGACTTTCCTTCTTCTGGAGCTTTCTATGGGGTGTGTAACTAATTTTAAACCAGTACAGTTCATTGTGGTTATATAGATATTGCTACTTTTATTGTGGATTGATGAAATTGGTGGTACAGTTAGTTTTGGGTGCACAACTAGAACATGCCATGGTCTGTTAACATATTTGTTCTATTGCAGGTTTTTGATGGCCATGGGGGTACAGATGCAGCTTCTTTTATCAGAGAGAACATTTTGAGGTTTATAGTGGAGGATTCACATTTCCCTTTTTGTGCCAAGCAAGCTATTAAGAGTGCTTTTCTAAAGGCTGACCATGCTTTTGCTGACACTGGTACTCTTGATAGTTCCTCTGGTACCACTGCACTTACTGCCCTTATCTATGGAAGGTGAGAATCATTGTCATCCTATGGTGTCTTTTCTCATGTGGTATTGGTCCATACAAATAGCTTCCAGTAAACACTTATTATGACCTTGAAGTAATTATTCTTCGACACTTCGCTGTATGACACTGTATCTCATTCCCCAGTTGCGTGTCGCCCTTCTTCTTTACTTCGCTCTTGGAAACAATTAGTGAATAAGTGGTAGCGAGATATTTTGGAGCTTATGGGATTACATGGTGGAGAATGGTTACTGTGAAAATTTGATTAATGCTTAGATCATTCTATGGTATAGGCTAGTCTATTGGTCCAACTCCACGGGTAAACTTTCATCTTTCCTGTCAACCATTCTTTCCACACTCTTCTTACTATTGCCATGTCATCTAGGAATCCTTTAATGCCTTTAAATTTCCTGGCATCCATATAGAGGCTTGTGACATGGTAATAGAAATTTTGGGTGTGAGGCAAGGGGTCACATGTGTAAACCCTTCCGTTGTGCAATGGATACAGCTATAACATAGCTTTATCATCTTGAGTCTTGACCAGGTAAATTAGATAGATTTTTCTGTTAACAAAACTGTGCTGGAGGATTCCTGTAGGTTACAAAGGTTCCCTCTATCTATTACCTCTCTTTTTTATGGATGAGACAGTCATGATTTACACATAATGTCTTGTTTAGGACGATGCTGGTTGCTAATGCTGGAGATTGTCGAGCCGTTCTGGGAAGAAGAGGCAGAGCAGTGGAACTTTCCAAAGACCATAAACCAAATTGCGCCACAGAAAGAGTAAGAATTGAAAAACTGGGAGGTGTGGTGTACGATGGATATCTCAATGGCCAATTGTCAGTGGCACGAGCACTTGGAGATTGGCACATGAAAGGATCCAAAGGTTCAACTTGTCCCTTAAGTGCAGAACCGGAGCTTGAGGAGACAATTCTGAGCGAGGAAGATGAGTTCTTGATCTTAGGCTGTGATGGGTTGTGGGATGTGATGAGCAGCCAGTGTGCAGTCACAATAGCAAGGAAAGAATTGATGCTTCACAATGATCCTGAAAGATGCTCAAGAGAGCTTGTTAGGGAAGCTCTCAAGCGCGATACATGTGATAACTTGACCGTTGTAGTTGTATGTTTCTCCCCAGAACCACCGCCTCAGCTTGAGATCCCAAAGTTCAAGTTCAAGAGGAGTATATCAGCAGAAGGCCTGAATCTTCTGCAGGAGGTACTAGATAGTAATGAATGACCAGATTAGATGCTATCAAACATCATGTTTGTGGATGATATTGATTATTGATTATTGAAAGATCAGTCTTTTTCTCTCTTCTTTACTTATTCCTTTATTCAAAATGCCATCAACAGCCAACCATTGCTTGTAGTGGGTTCTAATTAATCTGTCTGGCTTTTGATTGAGATTATTGTACATAATAATTCTTAATAGTAAATAAATTAGTTTTCCTTTTCAATTGTGTCGGAATCAACTCAATTGCTCACTAACGTCAATCTCAAGTAGCCATAATCCAAAATATTGCTAAATTGTGCTCTTAAATCCCCTCACTTTCCCAAACTATTTTTATTTTTATCAAATATTTGCAATTCCTTGATCTTGGCCTCTGCATTATTTTGAAATGGATAAGATTACCAGTCTTCTCTTCAACTCTTCATCTCATCTTCTTGGACCAGTTGGTTTTGGTTTCAAGACCGATCAGAAAATTTATTGTAGTGAACTGATGATTTCTATGAGGAAGGGTAATTTGATTTAAATTGATTTTCTGAAAACTCCTACCAAATAATATGAAGAATTAAGTCTCGGGAAGAAAAAAAAAGAAAATGGCAGTGTCAAAAGAATCATTCCCAGAAGACCTCACAAAGATTCAACCAATAACGTCAAAACGTCAATCCATTCATATTCTCTTAAGGGTAAACGTGCAAAACAAAATGTAACACAATTGATTTCAAGAACTTGGCTTTAATAATCTCTCTTTCGGACCAGTTCAAGGTATGAAGTGCAAAGAAGTACAACAATAAACTAGTTACTGTTTTGGACAAAATTTGGTGCAATGTACAAATGAGAAATGTAGACCTAAAAATCATCTTAATGTAGTTCAGAAGACAACTCGTCCCCTGTTTGATCCAATTACGATCAAATCCTTATGCACACTCCACTCTTTGCCGTTTTCCTGAACTACGATCACTTTCTTTCTGCATATCCCCATTCTCATGAGTGTTATCGTTCTTTCTCTTAATGTCCTCACACTTGAACGTCCACCCAAGAAAATCGGTCTCAGACTCCGGGAATAAACAGGTGGGAGTCGTTCTGTAGAAGGATATTGGAGCCTGCTTTACCCGCCGTCTCATCTGCAATACAAAGTCGAAGAAATTACTAAATCAAGTACAACATATATCCTAAAGCCATATTCTATTTTTCTTCTAGGCTAGGACCCAATGGAAATATTAACAACAGAAGTAACGAGTGCAGTTACTGTCCTACACCAGTCTAGAGAACAAGCAACCTGAAGTTCAGGTGAACAGATGCATGGATTGAACTGACAATCACAGTAGAACTCTACCAGAGCTGCTCTGCTGAGCTCCAGAGGAATAATTAGGCTACACTAAATCCTAATAAAATCAATTTTCCTTAACATGAGCGAGGAAGGAGGGATCCAGACTATCGACCTTATTCAACTTTCTGGATTAGAATTACCACTAGATCAGTAGCTAGTTGGTACAAAAGCTTCAAATTGATTGCACCAGGCATAAGTCAACTGCTGCACGCACATATTGTATTTCTTCTAGAATATCAATTTCATGAATGCTATAATATTCTACTCCATTACTGCATGAATTCTTAAAACCAATATACTACCTCTTCTCCAAATATTGTTGCATATGAACCTGAGCTGAAGTCTTCGACAGAAATTTCAGTGGTTTTGCTTCTGACTGTCAAATCATTCTCAAGTGACACCACAAACCTATAACCCAAGAAACAATGATATCAAGAATTAGAGCATCAGGGCAATACAAAAATCATGCAAGATAAGGACTAAAGCATGAACCTTGCAACGTGTGGGCAGTAATGGTGCCTGAGGGTATCAATCTCCCAGAGTGAACTTCCTGTACGAAAGGGCTCGAATCAGTATGTCAAAGCTACTTTCACAAGTATAGCAGTATAGCACTTGCATGTGTGCATGTTGATGGCAAATGAGATGTGAGATGACTTCAACATAATCATGGGTAACATCAGGATTTGGCATGCAGTATCACATTATCAGAGGCAGGAAAGAGGGGGGAGCTTACTCATGGCATTTGATTTCTTAGGTTCACTTTGTTCATTATCAAAGGGATCAATGACTGGTTTTCTGAGCGACTGATTTGCTGCATCAGTAACATTGGCATCTGCACCTTCAGGAGTACTTACCTCAGCTTCTGGATCAACTTTCACAGTATCTTGATCACCTTGCTGCACCTACAGATATATGAGATGAATTAATAAAGATTAGTTCAGAAAAATTTGGTTAGGAATTAATAAAATGAGTTCACAAAAATTTAGTTCACAGTAGAGGCAAATATAAAAAGATTGTATAATCACAAGAAAATAACCTAAACCCAAAAGTGAAAAGCATATCAGTCAAATAGTGAGGTTCATGGCTCTTCCCGAATTTGCCATCCCCCAGGGTGCATAATATGGAGAATTACTTGTTGCCATTTTTATACAATTTTTTCGCCATCAATATGTATGGTGAATAGTTCTTTTCAGAGAACAGAAAGTATTTCGGTGGATACACCTTGTGTGCTTATTTTACTTATCCAATATCTGAAAAACTGAGGGAGAGTCAAGTTCTGGGAATCCTTATGGGCTTCCACTTCTAAGGAATTTAAGGATTATAGTTTTTCTTCCATTATTCTTAACTGGGATGCAGCTGTAGTATAAGCCCCTAAGTTTAGATTTAGCACAATTAGATGAACTGCTTAGCCTTAGCCCAAGCTGCCCTCTTTAGTTATTTAAAGCAGACGCCTTGTCTGCCTCCTTGTACTTTGCTTTTTGTTTCAATAAAAGCTGTTTCTTTTCCCAAAAAAAAAATGAAAAAAAAAATAATAATATCTGAAAACTGAGGCATGTGATCTTCTAATAAACCTATCAATGTTTATCTGAGGCGAAGATGAAAGAGATATAGGAAAAGGAAGTCAGAGGTTGTTGAATACAAAAGAACTCATCAACAGAACTACTTACTCATAAGCCCAGCTTGCTTGTTCGCATTCATATCATAGGAAAGTAAATACATTGAAAATGGACAAAATATAGATTGTACAGTTACCCGATTCACCAAACAGTTGATTGAAGGGTGTCTCCGTAGAAGATTATGAATCAACGCAATAACAACCAAGGCTCCAGAAGGAGGGACCGAAAGTGACAGCCTACTCAATTTCTTAGCAAAAGCAGCAGCCAAATAAGCAGGAAGAAGTGGTGACTTTAAGCAAGAATCAAGAAGCTGCAAACAGTAAATAGCACAAATAAGCAGTGACCATCACAAACATTTAAGCTGGCTATACATGAAAGACATGATATGACCAAGGCAACCAAATAACCATGTCTGATTGGAAAATAAGAATACTCTAAATAACAAAGACGGCAGACATCTATGTACTTGTTATAATACTTAAGATTCACTTTCCATTTTGATTGCTGGAAACATCACTACGCATGTCATGTGCATGCATATTACACACTTAATACATGTAAACCCCGCTTGAATTACATAAATTTACATACGAGATGATTGATACTGCAGTAGTGATTAACATTACCTGAAAAAACTTTGATCGATGCTTTGCCATAAAAATCGAAGGAATCAGTAATGCGTAAAGCTTCTCATAGAAGTTGGGGTACTCTAAACCATATTTTGTCATTATGATAAATAGACTGCTAAGAGCCATGACGCTGATAACACCACCAATGTCATATGATCTAGTTAAGAAGTCACTGTACGTCATCAAAATGAATAAAACGTAGTCAAAAATTAGGTTCAGTCAGAAAGAGAAAAGGTGAAAACATGGAACTATTTCAGAATGTAGCTATACCATAACACAACGGGGTTAGATATATAAGGAATGACTGCCTGATGAAAGCTGGCAAGAACCTGAGCACATAAGGAAGCCAGGTCAGAATATGATGAAGCATGAGAATCCAATGTCATCAATATAAAATAAAAATTGGAAAGACAAACACCATAACAAAATAACGTCTAGATCAAATTTAAGACATGAAAATAACTTTTAAATTGCAAGTTTGAGGCTTCTCTGTCTATAGGCACTTTTAAAATCGTTTGCTACCCATGACACGTGATACAAAAATATTATGCACATAACTTTTATTACTACTGCAATGGGTAGAGTCCACAGGAAGAGGATTGGAGATACATCAAACCAATCGTCAAGACAGTAAAGTAACAATACATTTATGAAGAGAATTTATCTTACCTCCTTGTATACATCAAGAGGAAGTGGTAACCTTAGAAATGACAACCATGCTTTAGTAAATTTTAATTTCATCTTTTTGACAATGTTGGCTGCAGACAATGCCTGCATTGTGAATACGACAGGAATAAGATACTATGCTCATAAGGCAATATACAGAGGACAATCCAGTCATGTATTGTAAACCGATGAAAAACAATCTTGATAGCTAAACTGAAACATCTTTGTCAATAGATATTGATAACTTACGTTGTCATTATGCTTCTCAGTCTTTTGCTTTTTATCTTTTCCTTTCTGGCTCTTAGAATGCTCTTCAGATTCACCTACAGAAAAAAAAAATGACAATGAGATATGAAATCAGCAGAAATAAATTAAGATCGATCACAAAGTAGCAGATGCAATAAAGAGGGAAACAGGGCAAGGCACAAAGGTTTCTTAACTAGTCTGAACACCCAATATGAGGCATGAGGACAGCTCAACAGTCTCAACTTGTTACAAGTAACTAGAGTTGACAATCATATAATAAAGCTGCACAGATTCAAATATACTAACGAGGACCTCTGCAAATGAAACTATGAGAATAGCAGTTGGTGAACTAGAATAAATCATTTGAAACAACAATCTAGTGTCAGAAGAATTGACGATTCTCTTTCTTATCAAATGACTTAGTTCATTGGATTTTCCCCCAAAAAAATGTAGATAGAGAAAGCATTTTCTTTGATGTTTAAGAAATTAATTCTCTTTTTATGTACTTGATGGATCGACCCCTTTGTATTTCTTTAAGTTTTAACATGAACAATGATGAAGTTCATGGAAGGATTGAAAAAGTCACTCTTGTTATTTTTATTTATGTATGTGAGCAACTGATCCATGATTATCAGTAATGGAAGCAAAGGAACAATTAAGTACTGATTGGTAGGGAAGGGAACACTTACTTGATCCACTCCACATGTCATAATCAGTTTTTTCAACTGAACCTTCAAAAGCGGGGATATGTGATATAATGTAATGGATTTTGCGAATTAGTTGTTCCATGCTGCAAGAAAAGTAAACGAAGCTAAGCAATCAAGAGCTAACAAGTTGCAGAAACAATTTATAAAGGAATCTAACAACTTGCCAATTAAACAATAATTCATAAACTCCAGCGTAAAATAATTAAAAACAAAAATGACAATAGGCTTGGAGAAAGAAGAACCCAATATTAAAGGAGGCATATAAAATTCGGTGTTACTAGTTTAATTCTAAGAAGGTAGAAAACCAAGATTTGAATATGGTGGCAACTATTCCTATACAATGGTATCAACAACCTTCAAACTCAGAATCTAGCACAAAAGATTTATGGTAGTATTGTTCAAGAATATTATTTTAAATATAGGTCTAGCATAAAAATTACAATCTCATATCTCATATCAAGGAAGAGGAGACAACGGAATAAGAGAACATAATTTTCTCAAAAACATGACAAAAATGTGAAACACACCAACCTTTCATTAGGATGACTCCCGTTATTAACATCTGCGCTCTGATTTCTATCATCTACAGGGTAGGTAAAAACCAATAAGCCAGTATAGATAACTAGGAAAAGTAGATAGATAAGCCTTTCACAATGAATCACAGGAGAAAGTACCGGAAATGCCTTTTGCATCTACAGTTTTTACAAGTTTTTCCAAGCTAATGTAGGTAAAATAACTGCAAAAAACACAGATACAATGGTCAAAATTTGATAGTTATCCAAATAAATAACAGAAGTTCCAAAACAGATGCAGTTACCGACAGTAAGAGGTAGGAATCACCAGAACAGCAATACTATCAAACAACACAAGGACATGAAACCTACATAGTTCTATAGGCAATATTATAGCATCAACCAATCAATATTATAGAAATCTGTATATCAGTTTCTATCAGTCCTAACAACAATGAGACCTTACCACACATCGATGTACTTGAAATACTTTGATGCAAGCAAGTCCACCAAGAAATCCGTGGACGTGGTAGAGTACAGCTATCAACAAACCACGGAAACATCACAAAACAGCTCCTAAAATGGAAACAAAGCAACAGAAAAAAGCCTGGGAAACCGTAACTCACAATGTTGCGAAGAAACCTATGGAATATAGCGGAGTGAAACTTGCCTCCATTTCCCGATTTCACAAACTCCATCAGCGTATCCAACACCACCTCCTATCAGCAATTTCATCAAAATCTCAGATCAGAACAAGTAAAAATAAACCGAAATTCTCGGAATTCATAAAATTGAGAAACAAACCTTGAGAGTGTCATCGGAGTCCGGCGGGAGCAGGACCTGGACGAGGGACTCGACGAGCTGGTCGAATTTGGAGCGGAGCCAGGTGCGGTAGATGAGCTCGGGATCGGAGTGAGCGGGCTTGGAAGAGGAGGAGGAAGGGAGGTCGGGGAGGAGGGGAGTGAAGAAGGATTGGAGGGAGAGGAGGGATTCGAGGACGAACTGAGGCGGCGAGGTTGGGGTGATGAAGGAGAGGAGCTTCGGGAGGTTGTTGACGTGGCTTCGAGAGGAGAGGAGCTCGTGCCCTAGGGCGCGGAGGTCGGAGAGCTTCGTGCTGCTCTTCTTCTGCTTTTGCTTCTTGGAGAGAATGGAGGCCATGGTGGAGCTCGGCGGGAAGAACGGAACTGTGAGACCTCAGATGAGAGGGTTTTTGGGGTTTTAGGTTTACTGAACGCCTACGACGTCGTTTCGACTCCACTTGCTTTTTATACACATCCGCTTGCCTAATAAAATAGTTCTTCCATTCCATGGCCAATATGTAAAATCTGAAACCCTAATCTCTAGCTGTAATCACAAATCTCAAAAGACAGAAGTAGATTTTCGACTACATGCCCGCTACCAGCGTAGAAGCAACCAAGCTCCATGCCATTTTGTTTACTTCTGGTGCTGTGTATTTGCCAGCATCTGACTGTTTAATGAAGGTACAAGCCTCTTTGCATCTATGTTTGCTCAGCTCGTTGCTCATGCTTAGCACATGGTAATTCTTCACCCCACCCCCCAATCCCCATTGTGTAACTGCTTGGTGGTAGTTTCTTATTAACTTTTATCTCAATGATTTGTAATCTCAAATTAATGACTGATGTCAATCATTTTCATTGATAGGTACATGATCAACAAGGTTTTCCAGGCCCAGAGACTAATCTGCGCCAATAGATCTTGTCAGAACGTTTCCTCCCCTCTAGCCACTAAGAATAAATTAGGATTTAACTCCAATTAGCGTCGGCTGAGATTCGAACCTGATATGTGGGTTCCACACCTAGGCTCTTACCAACTCGACCACATGTGGTGGTTAAGGAGGTTCTCTCCCGTTTGTTCTTCTCATTCTCCCTTGTTTGTGATACTCTTCTCTTGTCCTCTAAAGAGTTGGAGAATTTAAGACAAGTATTACTAATACAAAAAATGATTAAATTTATTTTACATCCTTATACTTTATGTCTAAAATCAGTTTGGTCCCTCAACTTTTTTTTTAATCAGACTCGTCCCTAATTTTCCAAATGAGCATCACATGTCCAAATTCAGAATTACAATAATGTCACTTTTTAGTTTTTTCAATTATAAAAAAAGACAAAACTGACATTTAATTTAATGATTCTTTTTTCAAAAAAAAAAAAAAAACTTAATTCTTTCTCTCTTCCTCACTCCCCAGGCACCGTGAACCCCTTTTCAAATTCCAGCCACCACGTTCTCTCTCTCGCTCTCTCTCTCTCTCTCTCTCTCTCTCTCTCTCTCTCTCTCTCTCTTATTCCACAGAGACACCCATTCTCTCCTTCCATGGTTGCGACCGGAATCTCACTAAGCTAGCCAACGTCTTTCGCTCTCTCCGTCCTGAAATTTTCAGAATAGAAAAGCCCAGTATTATTGTGAGAGGACCAGCTAGAAGGAAGAAATTGCCGACTAAAAGTTCACCAGATCTTTGGATTCCAATTTCTGTAATTTTTTTCCCATCTCTTTCAACATTTTCTTTTCTGTGTTCATATGAATACAATGGTTGCTTCAGTATTTTTAAACCAATGCTTTAGATGTGTATGATTTTGAAGGAGGTGAAGAGGTGGGTGTAGGAAACGAGCAAGTTGGAAAGGAAAAGAGAACTGATATCAGAGTGATGTATTGGAGATGGTGAGGACTGAAGAGCGTTGGTTGCGCAAGGATCTGGGTTTTGAAAGTAGATGGAGGGTCGTGGGATTTAGAAGAGGTAGAGAGGGAGCTGAGGGTAGTTTAGACTTTTTCGTCAAATTTAACCTCAAAGTCAGCCTGTGACGTGATGTTTTGAGTCAATTTCGAAATTTGGACGAGACTAATGGAAAATAAAAGTACAAGGACTATGCTGATTAAAAACAAAGTTCAATTACCAAACTCATTTTAAGCCTAAAGTTTAAGGGATTAAACTGAATTTAATTCTAAAAAAAATGAAAAGCAGACTTAATTCCAAGGAGTTGGTGTGAACCAAATATTCTCATTCAATTCTCTAAAGGGATGATGCGTTGAGTACTTCATGTCCTTGTTTCCATAAAGCAAAATAGATACAGTTTCGTACTTTCGTTCAAGTGTTTTATCATGAGGGGTGATAAATATTTTGTTGAGGGTGCCCATGAATAATGTCCGATCACCGAGGTCAGCAGCAATCTCTACCCATTGAGGGCCGGTAGTAACATTATACTCCAGCTTCAACACTTGAAATAATCCTTCGAATTCGAATTCATTGTTCTGACATGGAAGGCGAGGATCTTGATACAAAATCAAGAACAAGTCCTTTGATTCAGAACATTTTGCTAAGTAACAATTCCGACGTTGGACACTATAATCAATTATGCTCTTAACGTTGGGGTGAAGAGTAACCAACATATGTGATGTGTAGGTATGAAGCCTGCTATCACGGGTATCTACGTGAATGTCAAACACCATCACAAACTCTAATACGTGCCTTCCTACGTACATCATATAATTTCCCATCAAGTACTTCTATATCCTTAAATCTTAGAGCTGCCTTAATTAAGGTCCATGATTTATCAGTGGGCGTGCAGAAGGCCAAAATACCATCGAGGTGAAGAATAGTCACATAACAATTTGTGGTTGTTGGTACTAAAGAGGCTGCTGCTTTTCGTACGTGCGAGATGTCGTAGCGACGTAATGGGAGCATGACTCGAGCACCTGAAACTGGATTCAGGAAGAAGAAGCCCCAACCATCTAATCTATAAGAAACCATGATCAGCCATCCCTTAATTGCTCCAGCACTATCCCAGGAATACTCGGATTTTGGTTTGAAAATTTTCCGATCACGTATAAACGAGTAGCCGTCACCATCCTCACCATCTGTTTTGATGTAGAATGTTTGCATGTCTCTATAATAATTAGACAAAAGCCATGGGAGTTAATGAGCAGCAGGAAGCCAACGCCTGCTGTCAATTTGGGCTCGCCAATAACGGCTTATGTCACGACAGTAAAGGTAATCTGATAGCGAAAGTCGTTGCAGAATCAGTTGCATAATCTCATCTGGGAGATCCTTGATGAACCACCTGCCTGCGTCGTCTCCTTCTGCTACTTATGCTTCTTCTCCTCCTTCTACTTCTCCTGCTTCTTCTAACTTGTATTGCTTTCCGGTGAAGATCGTTTTAGACTTGCGGCGTATCAAATCACGATATTGTATCAACTTTCTTGAAAGGCTTCGTCTACTGAAGATCGTCATCACCGAATTTACGAGTTTGCTCTCAGTCTTAACAAATAACTCAATATATATATAGGTGTGTTCTGGTGCGGACGTCCGTACCCGGCTTAAAGTGCGAACGTTCCTCTGTTATCCACCGGACGGCCCCGACGACGGCGCGCTTCTACCGGCGCGGACCCGAGTGGACACCGACAGCATCCCAGATCACTTTCCCTTGTCGGCGAGTCCGCCGAATACCAGTTTGCAGCCGAGATCGATCTTGTCTGAAGTTTTGGGTGGAGGTTGTTGCCCAGACCTTCAAATCGATCTCGCCGGCAACGGAAAGTGATCAGGGATGCCGTCAGTGTCCGTTCCGATGGAGGTGCGCCGTCGTCAGAGCCTTCCGATGGAGAACGGAGGGACGTTCGCACTTTAAGCCGAGTGCGAACGTTCGCTTCAGAACGTTTCTGTATATATATATAGTCCGGATCCAAAGAGGACGTCCGCGCTGGGCTTAAAGTGCGGACGTCCCTCCGTTCTCCACCGGACGACTCTGACGACGGTGTGCCTCCACCCGAGCGGACTCCAACGGTGTCCCCGACCACTTTCCCTTCCCGGCAAGATCAATTTGAAGGTCTAGGCAGCAACCTCCACCCAAAACTTCATACAAGATCGATCTCGCCGGAAAACTAGAATTCGACAGACTCGCCGGGAAAAGAAAGTGGTCGGGGACGTCGCTGGAGTCCGCTCGGGTGGAGGCGCGCCGTCGTCGGAGCCGGACGGTGGAGAACGGAGGGACGTCCACACTTTAAGGGCGTGCAAACGTCCTCTTTGGACTCTCTCTGTATATATATACAGTCTTTCTCAGGTGCGGAGGTCCGCACCAATGGTTTTGGTGCGGATTTCCATTTTTACACCACTTTTTGATCGAATTTCCTCATCTCCACCGTGTAGTATCTAGATAATATTGTGTAGATCATCTCTGCAAAATTTCAGCCAATTTGGTTTTCATATATATATATATAGAGGCCGGATGAGATGCGGACGTTTGCACTCGGCTTAAAGTGCGGACGGTCCCTCCGTTCTCCACCTTCCGGCGCCGGCGACGGCACGCCTCCACCCCAGAAGACTCCAGCAGCGTTCCCGACCACTTTCCCTCCCCGGCGAGTCCGTTTTTTTCCAGTTTTCCGACGAGATCACCCAAAACTTCAAATAAAGTCGATCTCGTCGGAAAACTAGAAAAGAACGGACTCGCCGGTGAGGGAAAGTGGTCGAGGAGGCTGCTGGAGTCTTCAAGGGTGGAGGCGCGCCGGCGCCGGCGCCGGACAGAGGAGAACGGAGGGACGTCCGCACTTTAAGCACAGTGCGGACGTCCGCTTCATATCGTTTTCGTATATATATATATAGAGGCCGGATCAGAGGCGGACGTCCGCACTCGGCTTAAAGTGTGGACGTCCCTCCATTCTCCACCTTCCGGCGTCGGGGACGGCACGCCTCCACCCCAGAAGAATCCAGTAGCGTTCCTGACCACTTTCCATCCTCGGCGAGTCCGTTCTTTTCCAGTTTTCTGGCGAGATCGCCCAAGTTTGAAGTTTTGGGTGATCTCGCCGGAAAACTGGAAAAGAACGGACTCGCCGGTGAGGAAAGTGGTCGGGAACGCTGTTGGAGTCTTCTGGGGTGGAGGCGCGCCGTCGCCGGCGCCGGACGGAGGAGAACGGATGGACGTCCGCACTTTAAGGACCATGCGGTGCGGACGTCCGCTTCTGATCCTCTCTTTATATATATATATATATATATATATATATATATAGGGTTAATTAAGAAGAAAAACATGGTGAAACGGGACTCCTCTTGAAATTTGGACTCCAATCCATATATATGTAAAGCATAATTGTCAATTTGCTATCCTAGCTTTTTATAATTAGCCAATTTGCTACATTTCGATCAAATTTATTAGTTTAAACTTTTAAGATTAACCAATTTACTTATTAAAATTTCAATATTTAAATTGTATATATAAAGAAATTACTAGAGTTTTTCCTATCATGCGGCAGTCTGGCAGCGCACTAAAGATACAACAAACTTTATGCAAATACCGTATTTATTTCATTCTCAAAAAAATATACCACATTTTTTTTTAAATACACAATACCCATAATCGTGGCGTACATGGCCTATATAAATTACTATATACTGGCAACTGGCTTACAAAGAACTCGAAGCCCTTCAAGAACCCATCATCATCAACCAAACCGTTGTGGCCATGAAGATAACAAAACAACTCGTTGAATCCGAATTCAAGGACAAGAACATGATCTACTCCCCTCAATCCACCCACATCGTCCTCAGCTTAATAGCCGCTCAGAATCCACAGTTGGTCTCTTTTCTTAACTCCAAGTCCATCGATGATCCTCAACTCCCTCGACTACAATCTCGTCACTTCCGTTTTGGCCGACTCACCAAGCAGACGCGGACCACGTTTGAACTTCACAAACGGTGTCTGGGTCGACGAGTCTATTTCTCTGGACGAATCATACAAAAAAGTTGCATTGGATTCATATAAGGCGGCTCTGAACGAAGTCGATTTCAAAACCGATCCAGAAAAGGTGAGAATCCAAGTGAACTCGTGGGTTGAGGAACAGACCAAAGGCCTTGTCCCTGAGATTCTTCCTCCTGGCTCAGTCCACAGTGCCACGGGTCTCATATTTGCAAATGCCTTGTACTTCAAGGCAACTTGGGACGACGATTACTTCTACAAACCACCGAAGTCGAAAGACCTTAAGTTTTACCTTCTAAACGGAGACTCAGTGGAGTGATCCCTTTCATGTCTAGTATTTATGAAACTCTATCACTGTGTTTGATGACTTTAAAATCTTGAGTCTTGGTTACAGGGACTGTACTCTGGAGGATTTTGACAATGGCACATATAAATACGATGCAAGAGATGGGCTGCCGTCTCTGGGTGAGAGAATTTGTTCTGAGTCCAGTTTTCTGGACCGCCATCTTAACTATAGGAGTTTTACGAGTGTTAGGGTGAAGAAATTCTTGATTCCCAAGTTTAAGATTTCGTCCCGGTTTGAAGCTTCGGGTGTTCTGAAAAAATAGGGATGGGGGATGGTTGTGATTCAATGGCGATATTTCATGAATCTGTCACAGATGTAGATGAAAATGGCACCGGCACCACAGCGGCAGCAGCTACTTGTGCTGATGTGTGTTTTAGCGAGGGTGAGCCCCCTAAGCCTAAAGAGATAGAAGAATTTGTGGCAGATCACCCCTTGATGTTTCTCATAAGGGAAAACAGGACGGGAACGGTTTTGTTCATAATGCATGTGCTCAATCCTCTTGCAAGCTGATTATCATTTGTATGTGGGAACAGTAGACTTCTCTAAATAGTGTAGTTTCAATTTCCAAGTTTGTTTGATGAGTTTGGGTTATTTCACTTAGCTAGTACGTTGGTTCCCCATAAAAATTATTTATAGAATGAGTTTGATGGTTGATGGAGTTACACAACTGCTACAAAATCATGTTGGTTATAGAATTCAATATGTTCCAAGGGAGGCAAATACAGTAGCTCATGGATTTGCTTCTCATGCTTTAAGAAACAGTGATAGCCAAACTTGGTTTGTTATTGCTCCCGATTTCATAAGGGATGCCCTTCGAAACAATTGTAATCGTTAGTGTGTTTCAATGAAATGTTTTTCAAAAAAAAAAAAAAACAATTTATCTAAGACCAGTAGTTTTAGGGGGTTGTATTTGAAATGTTCGAAATAAGACCTAGCACATGAAATGGATTCCCTGGTTTCTTTTACTCGAGATGATTGTCTTTGTAAAATCATTTACTCATCCAACTCATCACCATGGTAGCACATTCTTCAAGACTAAAACTTGTACGGTGCATCTTCTACATGCTGAGAATTAAACGATAGTCTTATCTGAGGAACAAAATTATAGAGCATGGAGGGGATGCTCTGTAACTTTTTGAGCTCCCATTGCTAACTTACATGGCATGTATCACGAAATGGGTGGTACCACTCTTATATACATGACATATCCTACCATGCTACCAAAGCCAGAGAGTAATAAACATCATTGAGGCCAAAAAAAACAAAACAAGTGAAAATGAAAATACACCGTACAATTCCAAAATTCTATGACTACTTACTGCAGTCCTTCTAACTGTACCACAAACTACAAGTTAAACTCGAATTATCATAAAATTTCATATCTTAACTATGACTTCAGAACTCTCAGTAATAATCATGGGCAATCTCAGATCTCAGTCAACTTTTTCTACAGAACATGTTTTGTTGAAACAGAAAAAAAGGTTGTATGGAAGATGTCGAAAGTTCAGAACAAGAAAGCATAAGGGGGGCTTCGCACAAGAAACACGAAGCCACTTTGATGGTGAACAACTGAAGACGACTAAGGGTAATTTTGGAAGAAAGGCACAAATGGCGGAGTGTGTAGGACCAAAATGAAGAACCAAGAAAGCAACCTGCATCATACGGAAGTTCATTTCACATTAGAATAATTTGTACGCTTTTGATGTATCTATATCATATACAAAGACTAGGATTACATGTTTTCTTCCGAAACAAAATTATCAAGAATCAGAGCATCTTCTTTCTTGTTTGTGAAGATCAACAAGCAGGCGTAGAACTTTCGAAGATAACACATTGTACACAGATGAAGACTACCAACCTTGAAGAAGGCATGTATGTGAAGCCTACTACTTGTTGGACATGTTATCTTGATTAAGTTTCTCAGGAACACAAATTACAGTGGATATCACCAGCTGCAGAACTGACTCAGAAAAAATATACTCGGCTCCTCTAAGTTTACCCAATATCAGTCATCTATTTGTATGAGTTGCCCTTGTGCTTCGAATCATGTGTTGCATAAACCTCAATGTTGAAGACATTTTCTCCTTATGAAATCTGTTAATTACAGAAAGAGGAAACTCTCAGATACTACTCCAACTTTGACGTTACTTAAGATAAGCTATTTCTGCAATCCAAATTATGAACTTGGACCAACAACCTTTGCATATTGAAGCACAGAAATGGAGCATCTTACATGAAACTAACCTTTGCATCAAGAATCATCAATTCCAAGCTGCTTGAAAGAACCTGGACCAACAAGGAATATACGCTGTCGGTTTTGGTGTCGGAAAACAACAACTCCTTTATAGGCTGTCCTTGGTATACCATCCTGATTGAAGAAATTAACATCTTGGTTTAAAACTATGCCTTCGATTTATTATTATCTCTAGAGTTACTTGTAAAAATGAGGAAAAATCATCCGAAATTCTCCAAGTAACAACAGAAATAACCTTCCACTCTTCAAAAATTCCAAATTCATTTGCAATGCGTTCAAAGTCTGGCTGGTTATTGTATGGTATACAGACATCACCATCAATATTGCGTGCCTTCAGTACAAGATCAGCTCCATGGACAGGTTTCGCCTTTTTCACAATCTCTGCAAAGTGCTTTATATATTTGTCCTAGACACACATTGAAAATATATAGTGACTACAGATATTATAAAGCAGCTTTCCATCCAAATGAATCAAGGGATACACACCTCCATCAGGTAGCTCAAATCCATTGATTTCCAGTCAACCTTTGGGAAGGAAAATGTAGAAAAAGAAAAACTTAATATGAGAATGTGGAATAGACAACATGAAAAACTGTAACTGAATGAAATAAAACAGAAGAGATTGTAATTACAGGGACATCATTCAGCTTGATTGGCTCAAGATACTGTTTGTAAAACTGCCCCAGACTAGAACCCTACAGAAAATCACAAAAAAAGTGAGAGACATGAAAAATTTTAGAGCGCTTACGAGTGCTACATGCTGAAGATATCTGATTGAATTTCCATTGCCGTTTACTTGATAATGTTACTCAGATTGAGTTGATTGGAGTTCAAAAGTTCTCATTTTAATAAACTTTATTATCCAAATAAGTTGAAATTCAATTGTAAGTTTATAACTCAGAGGTTGGTTTGAGAAGTTAATCCTCTAATGATCTTTGCAGTTTCAAGGAACAACGTTTGGCATCAGATTCACTAGCATAACTGATAGATATCAAGTAAAATCAAAGTAGAATTGCATATCAATCAATACACTTGATTCATATTTCACCAAAAAAAAAAACACTGAATTCACCCAATTGTTCAGGAACTAACTATAACCAGAGGTTGGGACTTGGGAGGTAAGATGAGAAAGAGAAGGTAAGAACGCATACATGTTCCCCAAAGTTATATGTTCTGCACACTTCTGGACGAAGAAATTGTCGACCTTTGTGATTCTCTTGTAACCTCAACCAGTCATCCCAGTAAGTGAACCATCGTGAAAGAAAGCACTTTGAAAGAAATATGAAAGACAGGGATAAGATAAACAAAACAAATTAACTACAACAACAAGGATATGCTTTTGGCCACTTTGGTGATAGCTCATCCCATGTAGATCTAGACAGCATCCACCCAAGCCCAGGAAAGAAATCAGATCTATAAAGTACTTCTGCACATCAGATGAAATAATAGATTAGAGAACATCTCTCCTAGTTTCAATGTCTGATAGTTTTAATATCTTGTGTCCAGGTGTTTGGAGACATTGTTTGTGATGCTTGTGCTTAGTGGTAAGACATGTTACATTGCACACCCAGGTTGGGGATGGTAAACATATAGCCAGAATGTAACTAACTGATAAATCATAAACTGATCAGAATCAGACGTAAAAAAACATGGCCAAAAGGTAAATGTTGGATCTATATTTTTTTAACCTGCCTGACCCAGTAACCCACCTAAATAGCCATCAGTTCTCCCACAGAAAAACAAAACAAAACAAAAAACTGAAAAAGTTCTACGTAATTTCCAGTGTAAGAATACAACAAAAGGGGTGGAGGTGTCAGGCAGAGATCTTATTATTAGATTAATGAGCTGTTTGAAAACATAAGCTTGAATTCAATATGAGAAAGATGTAGATAGCTCACCTGGATCATACACAAACTGCTTTTGTCCATTGTCATTCCATGAGGAAACAGCCATGATAGACCTACCACAATTTGAAATCAATAAAGTGAAAGAAAAGTCAGAGTTCCTGCCTTCTAGACAAAGTATCTGAGATATACAAGTATTCGAGGTAAGACTTTAAATTCACCCAAGACATACTTATCCTTATCAAGGAGATCGGCAGCAGCCTCAAAGTAATCAAAAAAATCAGGAGCAATTTCCATATCATCTGAGCATGAATATGATGGATCGTATCAGCATAGAACACTTAAGTTTTGTTATAAAATAGTACAGAAAGAAAATAGAGAAGATAATCCAAGGAACACCATGTTCACCTTCAAGTATGATTACTCGGTTGAACTTATGCTTGTAGAAGAGTCCATCCAGTGCCCATTTGTAATGACCTAAACAAACAGGGATGTAGCCATGAAGCTAATAGATGTAAAATAGACAAATCAAAGAATCCTTACGTGCAATTTTGTAGTATGCAATCAATTCCCCTGGTCTTTCAGTTTGAACTGGTTTATAATCCAAATGCTGCCACAAATGAAGTTGGAGTTAATACGGTGTGTTTCAAATGTCAAGGATGTTTTCCAACGACATGCATTTTATTAAAAATGTACAACTTACCTGCATATACGTGAGCTGGTCATAGCTCAAAGCTTTATCTTTGACACCCGGATGAGATCCATCCTGAGAAAAACAAAGTTACCATGGTTAACTATTGATTCCATCCTAGCTAAAGAATGATAAGTTTCTATCATGGTAATGTTTTGTATAGAAAAGTACATCGCTACCTGGGAGACAAATAGAGGAAACTTTGTGGCAACAGAACTCTGGTATCTAAATAATTGGATTAGGCCAGTAGTCAGCTGAATGATGCACAAACTAAGAATGTATGGAACCAGATTGTCAACACGATTCTTATTATTTTCTTTTACACGAGAGCAAGAAACTTACTTCAAAATAGACTTAATAGTCCTCTCCAGATAATCAGCACGATTGCATGCCATAATTACAACTGCTGCCACTGGTGCCTGACAAGTTCATCCAAATGAATAGCTAGTATGTTACCAGTCATTCTATCAAAAGAATATTACCAGTCATGATATCTAAGAGAAAGCTGAAAAGTAACACATCTAGCCCCACCTGTTCTTTGTTAATTAACCGTTCAACATCTTTCCCTGAAAATTTGACAAAAGGAAAATCCTAAGTTCTTAGGTACATGTAGCCAAAAAAGCTGAGTGCTGTGGAGTGAGCCTAGCAGCTAAATATGCGAAAATGACAATGAAGCAAGCACACAGTCATGAACTTGTAGTTCGAGCATAAGACAATATATAACCAAGCCTAGCAGTAGAAGTTTCTTTCTGAAACAAAGTACATTTGTAAACAACAATGAGAAATAGGTGCGTTCAAATAAAGCAAACAAAAACTTTCCAAAATTTCTTCCACTCAGCATGTCTCCAGCTGGAAGCTGGGTAGACTTAAATGTTAAACTGTAAATACAAGTCAATCATGTAAACTATTTTATCGCAACTCAAAAACTAGAAATAAAATTTTCCCATCCTTGATCCTGCTAAAAACATGTCTTTGTGATGCCCCTTCAATTCAGTATCTAAGGTTCTACTCGTTTTTATAAAATAAACAAATTAACCTTTTATGCACAGTAAAAAAATCACTTATTAATAACATAATTAAAAACACCATTTATGCACAGTACAAATATCACTTATTAATCATTAATCAATTACCTGTTTCGTATAAAAAAGCATACAACTTAAACCGTGAAACTAAATCCACTTATTTAGTTATTACTTCCCTTGAAATTACCCCAAACACCAAAAATATGGCTACATGCATTCCATGGTAGCATACGAGATATTCCAAGAATACTAAATACAAAACTCCAAGCACTTTCTGTGTACCGTGTAAGAAAAAGGTGCTGATAGGAGTTAAAGGACTTACTTTCAAGTTCTTGAACAAGGGCCTTCAGTTGTCCACACTCTTGCTCTAGCTGTTCCTTTTGTTCTACAATTGAGTCTAGTGTCAGAAGTTCAGAGACAAAGAAGCCAACAAGTGGCTAAGCATCTCATTGTTTGATTTTTTTTTTTTTTTTTTTTTTAAAAGAATCTTATGATTTTCCAACTAAAGAATCTGAGAGAAGCCATTACATGTCAAAAAACAATAGTAATCATCTAATTGGGTGTAAAATCCCTCAAAAAAATTCAAGCAACAAAGAAAAATCCTAGCACCAACCCACTCCACTTGAAACACCTTCAACAACCATGTTCAAACTTTTAAATACGACAGTATAATACAGTTCAGACTAGATCTCAAAATATTGCATACACGAAGTTTCATTCATTTTTAAACAAACTCATTAGCGCAGGAGTGAATTTGGTGTTGCTTGAGCACTTTTTCTTTGTAACGGAACACCTTAGAGAAAACTATGCTTGAAATGAACATAACAAAATCCCGATGCGCTAAAATACATAATACCTTTCATAGTCTCAATTTGACCTTGTTGCAAGCTTATCTGATCAATTAGTGATCTCAACTGAGATGTACACTGATTCTCTGACTCTATCTGTCACATCACAATAGATGTGTGATTGCAAATTAGTTAAATTTAGTTATCCAAAAAGCAAAATATTAAACAAACTAACAACAATAGAGCTCCAAGCTTTCTTGCATCAACAAATTAAAATCAAGGTTACGAGTGGCAGTAATGACTAGAAAGGCAACGATATGTTCCGAAAGTAAGCAACTATGCATATAAGTTCATCGAGAGCAAATGCGACTCGGACATGTTTAGCTCAAAGTAATATAGAGTTATCTACTGATGACTACATCTAACTAAGCAGTAAGCACAGTTTTTAGTCAAATACACCATTAACCAAGCCAAGATTTCCAGTCATCTTCTATTTTCGATCCCAGTAACTAATGCCGACTCTCATTCTCAAAATTCCAGCTAAGAAATCACTAATGAACTAAACTAAACCAATATCTATAGCCAATTCTCATTTCTTATCAAACGACGAAACTTCATAGCGAGCAAATTCGAAGCAGGATGGATTCGAAAGACTTACCGCATCGGCGAGGCGATCGGCGTACTGTGATTGCGTCGCGAAAAGCCGAATCTAAGAGAAATGAACACACAAGGAAATTGATTCAGTGATTTTGAGCTGCGGCATTTCATACATTAGAGAATGAAGTAATTAAGAGAAAGAGAGAGGATTACGAACCTGGATATAGATGAAGGCCGCAGCTGCGAGGAGTAGAAGGAAGCGAAAATCGCAGAGGAAATTCTTCATGACGTTTGGGAGCTCCGATCTCGGCGAATTGAGACTGGGGAAATAGCGCTTCAGTCAAGTTCCATGACTTCATTGACATGAAATGGGCCTAGGAAATGAAGTTTTGCTTCGGGCCCAATGAGAATGCCCAACTAATTGGGATAGGCGGGTTTGATTCGAATCGGGTACGAAACCGGCTGCTATACGGGTTGATTGCTTGGCAAGCAACACTCCAGTTTTCTTCATTTTAAAGGGTGAGATTAGTGAGATCACTGTTCACTACGGATCCACATTTCAGGGACATAGCGCACTTTTGTAAACAGCATCATATGCATCATTGTAGAGTTATCAAAGGAGTAGGATATTATTTGTACATGTAACGGCTAAAATTGATAGATTGGTTAACGGTTAAACTTCGCTGAAATGATTGGCTCAAGTGACTCTTATAGATGAAATTAGTTTATATGTGTCACGTCAATCGTTACGGTCGAAATCGAAATAATGACTAACAACTTTTGTTCGTTCCTCAAACAGAAACACGTTATGTTATCAAGATGATAAATATCTACCACCACACTCTCACTTTCTATTTTTAGTCATTATTTTCATAAGAAAACAAAAGTGAAGTCACTAAAGAAAAAATTGAAGTTACCACAAATAGAAAGTGGGAGTGTGAATTACAATTTGTGTAGTGTGAATTTCACGTTCCTATTTTATTTCTATAGTGACCCACGTTAGTATTTATGGTAGGAAACAATATAACAACTTGCAATATTTGTTCATTTCTTAGAATCAAAATAGGTCGCTCGTCAAAATGAATGCACTTCTTCTCATAATAAATATATTTTTTTTTTACTGATAAGCAGAACTAATCTTTGTTTCTTTTTCCATGATATATACAAAGATGTTCGAAACATAACTCTTGATAAGTCTCCCAATTTCACTTCACTGATATGATTAGGTGCACATGACAAGATCAACTTAATCTCACCAATCCATTATCATCACATATTTTAGCTTTTTTGGATTTGTATTTGAGCATCCTTCCAAATAAAATTGTATTTGTGTATAGGGTCCCATTTAACAATAAATATATACTTCCAAAGGAACAGGAGAAAGGACATAAATCAGGTGTGTGTTGTGTGTAACCAGAGGCAGTTAATTAGAAGTTAACAACTATATACAAGAGAATTATACATCTCATCTGGTGCCAAAAAGCATTTCCTTCCATTTCTATCAATTTCAGGTTGTCAAATTCAAGCAAACTAAGCACATTAATGTCAATTCAAACTCTCCCTCTCTCTCTCTCTCTCTCTCTCTTCCCATTTCCTTCCCTAAATTCCATAGCTATATAATCTCCTCAACAAAAGAAAAATATTCTCATCCACCCTTCACAATTCCACTCGAATCTTCCCGAATCAAAACACAACCCAAAGCTCTGTTCTTTAATCTTGTTCATCTGAAACCTCTGTTCTTGATCTTGTTCTTTTCAGGATCAAGACAATCAAGTATGGTGTTCGAAAAAGAAGCAAACTCGTCGTCCAAACGCCTCCGATCACCGCCGGCGACGGAGGAGACGCCGCTGATCGGAGCCCCGAAGCCGCAGTCGTCCCAATCCAAGACGTTCGCCAATGTCTTCATCGCCATCGTCGGCGCCGGCGTTCTGGGTATGCCGTACTCGTTTAAACGCACCGGTTGGGTCATGAGCCTGCTGACCTTGTTCTTCGTCGCGTTTCTGACCCACCATTGCATGATGCTGTTGGTCTACACGCGCCGGAAGCTCGAGTCTTCCGACGCGGCGACCAAGATCCCGTCGTTTGGGGATTTGGGATTCAGCGTTTGTGGCTCTACGGGGAGGTTAGTGGTTGATGTTCTCATCATTCTTGCCCAGACTGGTTTTTGCGTTGGTTATCTTCTTTTTATTGGTAATACAATGACCCATTTGATCAATCCTATAACTTCGACTGATTTGAGCCCAAAAATAATGGGGTTGCCTCCCAAAAGCTTTTACATTTGGGGTTGTTTCCCGTTCCAACTAGGATTGAATTCGATAAAGACGCTGACCCATATGGCTCCTTTGAGTATTTTTGCTGATGTGGTTGATCTTGGAGCAATGGGTGTGGTGATCATTGAGGATTTGATGATCATGATGAAAGGGGTGGATTTTGGTGGGTTGAAAAGTTTTGGGGATGTTTCTTTGTTCTTTTATGCATTGGGTGTGTCTGTGTACTCGTTTGAAGGGGTTGGGATGGTTTTGCCTTTGGAGTCGGAGGCGAAAGATAAGGACAAGTTTGGGAGGGTGTTGGGTTTCACAATGTTGTTCATTGCTTTGATGTATGGGTGCTTTGGAGCATTCGGTTACTTTGCTTTCGGGGAACAGACTAAGGACTTGATCACGGCTAACCTTGGGAAAGGCATGATTTCCACTCTGGTGAAGCTTGGTCTTGTGATCAATCTGTTCTTCACATTGCCTATAATGATGAACCCGGTTTATGAAATCGTGGAGAGGCGGCTGTGGGGTGGGAGGTTCTGCTTGTGGTTGAGGTGGCTGCTCGTGTTGGTGGTGTGTTTGGTGGCTTTGTTGGTCCCCAACTTTGCTGATTTCATGGCTTTGGTTGGGAGTGGTGTATGCTGTGTTCTGGGGTTTGTTTTGCCTAGTTTGTTTCATCTCTTGGTCTTCAAGGGAGAGATGGGGTGGAAGCAATGGCTCTCAGATGTAAGCATTTTGGCATTGGGAATTGTTCTTGGGATTACGGGGACATGGTTTGCTCTGCAAGAAATTTTCGCTTCCAAAGTATAGGATATTTGAGCATTGAGCATCAACTATGAACTTCTTAGTATAGTCATGAAACTTTTCTTTGTTCCCAAAAGATCCTTATTATCATCTTTTGGTTTCATATGCATCATCAATCATTTACTGAAATGGTGTTGGTGAAGTTTCTTCTCAAGAGTTTAAAGTTTAGAAAGATTTACGACTTCACTGATATCACTGTTTTGCTTTTAAGATAGGTGCTACTAGTTTTTGTAATATTGTGACTTTGTGATGATGTATTTTATATAAAGGAATAAATAAGGTATAGTATTGTTTGGTTCATCTGCTTTCTGCTGACGCGAGGGAAGAAAGTCACAGGGAAGAGTAAGATTGGAGATTAACAATGTGGTATTCGATTAAAAATGGTAGGAACAGGGATTTTGTTTGAGAACTTGGCTAATCTCTTTTAGACATTATAGTATGATTATAAAGTTTTCTTGTAAAACCACCAGTATCGACTAACGGAACCAACATACAGCTTAAAAAGGTCGAATACATGAACCAAAAATGCCAAAATTTTATGTGTTTTGCTTACCTCATTTCCAGTTGATTATAGCCAGTGAGTTGCACTTGTAAACTATTTGGGGGTGTAACATGACCTGAGAGCAGCTGAAAGTGGGAGGGAGTTCGGCAAACTGTACCTGGAAAAAGCGAGCAACAGAAGGCAGAAGCCTTAGGTTGCTAGCTCAAACTCTTTCGAGCTTGCTCAGACGTGGTATCAAACCGTAAACATGGTAACGAACAAATCTGACTTCAGTCCTCTAGCAAGTTAGCAGAGGGGAAACGACTTCATCGCGACTTTATCGATGATGATGCTGAGATCAAGTGCCCACCCAGTTACAAATGGGTATTATTCATCGTACTGGAAATTAATTGAAGTGGTGTTAATCTTGTGGTTACAGAACTGGGTGATCCTGAGCAGAAACCCCAACAACCATCGCAATACCAAATAAATGATGTCCAAATTACATAAAACCTCTTCTGTGTGCATCATAGGCCTTAAGCCTTTAACAATGAAAGAACATACAAACTTACGAAACAGAAATGAAAACATTGCTCCGGAGGTAAAGGGCTGCTCGGTCTGCTCCACAAAGTTGAGCGTTTATATAGAAAATCACCAAAATAACAATTTGAAACTGTACTGAAAGTCTGAAATACGCAAAATTGTAAATGTCCTGTACTGTATTATCAAAACTTGCACTCCTATTCGGGGGACAAAAAACACAAGTTTTATTCCAGAGAGAAGAATATGGCGAAGCCAAAAAATACAACTCAATTAATAATACAATCATCAAGTGTGTAAAGAGGTGAGGAAAAAGAAAACTATGGCATCAGCTTCAACAGGACTAGGAAAATTCAGAAAAAGAAAACAGAAAAAAAAGAGTCATCCAACAAGCTGAACAGGAACCAAAAAAACTATTAAAGAAATAGGCATACACAAGAAGAATACAAAAATACAATACAAGCTTTCAGTAATCTCAAAGCACCGGAAACAAAGGCAACCAACCAGTCCAAGAATATCCCGCACTTTCCCACGGCTAAAATGTACTCCAATTACCAAGTCTAACTCTCCATTGATAGTTTAAAGACCCTGAAGACCTGAGAAGGTCCGAATCACTTCTTGGAGTTTGACTGTCGAATGATGTCCTGAATGGAGCCGAAGATCCCTATGTGTCCATAGAGAAAATAATAGCAGACAAACCAGTCCATGAATATCCTGCACTAACAAAGCTTACCACGGCTAAAATGCACTCCAATTATCGGAGTCTCTTCTCGGAGTCTGACTCTCCATTGATAATTTAAAAGGGCCAGTGGACCCAAAAGGGTCTGAATCTCTTCTCGGAGTTTGACTGTCAAATGATGTCTTGAATGGTGCTGAAGATCCGTAAGGGTCAGAGTCTGCTCTTGGAGTACCGTCAAATGACGACCTAAATGGAGCTGAAGACCCATAAGGGTCTGAATCTCTTCTTGAAGTTTGACCATCGAATGATGTCCTAAATGACGCTGAAGAACCAAATGGGTCTGAATCTCTTCTTGGAGTTTGACTGTCAAATGATGTCCTAAATGGACCTGACGACCCGTAATGGTCTGAGTCTCTTCTTGGAGTTTGACTGTCGAATGATATTCTAAATGACGAGGAAGAACCAAAAGGGTCTGAGTCTCTTCTCGGAGTTTCATTATCCAGTGATGTCCTAAATGGTGCTGAAGACCCAAAGGGATCAGGGATGTCATCAAATGATGGGAACCCATGACCCTGATCGAAGTCTCTACTACTGCGCATAGAATCAAATCTTCCAAACTTTTCTTGAGGGAAAAATCCACTATCATGTGATCTGAAGGAATCAAACCTCGAGAAGCTGTCAACTGAGGGTCCCGTACTATCTTTGAACCTTGGCGGAGAGTATCCTGAATTTAGTGGAGTGCTAGGAACGGAATCATCAAAAGTAAATGGACGACTCTTCTGGGAAAAGCCACTGGATTGGGATGACCCAGTCTTGATAGGGTTCAGGCCAAACTCCCCAGACCCACCATAATAGTAGTTGTCTCTATTACCGTCATGATCCATATCCTACATCATAAATGATAAGAGCGTCAAGAGCACAATTCAGCATGGCAAGAACAATAACAAATATCACCAGACATAAGCGCATGGTATCACAAGATGATCTTGATGCATAATTACTTTCCAATGCCAGATATAGAATACCATTACTGAGACATTTAATTGAACCAAGTCCAAAATCAATTCCTAAACTCCTTTTATATATAAAACAAGCCAATACTGAATCCTGAACAGTGTGATTATATGAAAACAAAAAATGTGTGTGTATATATATATATATGGAAAAAAAATCACTAAAGAGAATAGCAATACCAATTGTAAAATCACCTAAAAGGCTAAAACTCATACAACAGAACCAAACAAGTCATTTTCTTAGGTCCCTAGAGGCAAACCTTGTAACAAAGCAAAGAAACATGGTCTCCCCACCACCACAAATAAGTATATAGTAGAAGAAAAATGATCCAGTAATTACATGAGGTCAAAGTGGTGATTTCCATTAGACTAATGCTGAATACACAACGTGAATGTATTGGTTTACCTTGGTGGTACTAACTGCATTAAATCCCCACACCGAGTCAACGTCATCATTGGCGTCAAATGTACCCCATCCTGGTTCGTCAAAACTCTTGTCACCAGAAAACACAGACCCGGCACCCCCATGATCACTGCACATGAAAAATATGTGAATGCAACAATTATTAACGTAGAAGATGTGTAGCTTTCTACAAATCCACCAATATGATTTTGATGGCCATTTAAGTCAGGATGACATTAATGAGGGGCACCATTTAACAATGGAAGTAGTGATAGATCGTTTCCTTCAATAAAATGCACCAGAGCTAATCAAGATGAAGAAGGAATTTGGACGAAGAAATTGAGAAGAAGCATGATGACATATAATTAAATGGGAACAATCCTACCGGTAAAATGAAATATATATATATATATATATATATATATATATATGAGGCCGGATATGAAGTGGACGTCCGCAACTATGTTAAAGTGCGGACGTCCCTCCATTCTCCTCCGTCTGGCGCCGACAACCGCGCTCCTCCACCCAAGCGGACACCAGCGGCATCTCCGATCACTTTCTCTTGCCGGCGATTTGAAGGTCTGGGCAGCAACCTCCACCCAAAACTTTAGACAAGGTCGATTTCGCCGGCAAACTGGAATTCGGCGGACTTGCTGGGAAGAGAAAGTGATCGGGGACGCCTCTGGTGTCTGCTCGGGTGGAGGCGTGCCGTCAGACGGAGGAGAACGAAGGGACGTCCGCACTTTTTCTTCGGTGCGGACGTCCGCTTCATATCGTTTTCGTGTGTGTCTATATATAGATATTATCAGGTCCAAATATCCTTATTTATTCAAAAGGTACGGATTTTCTTAATTGACCCACTTTTAGATCATATTTTCTCATCTTAACCATTCACATTGTAGGTATATATGAGTAGATCATCTCTACAAATTTTCAGCCAAATTGATAATCGTTAAGGTATCGAAACTATATGATTACAATGAACGAACCAAATCTGTTCAATAGGAACTGTTCGTGTAATTCACAATTTTGAATACCTTAATGATTATCAATTTGGCTAAAATTTTGTAGAGACGATTTATTCATATATACCTAAAAGATGAAAGGTTGAGATGAGAAAATATGATCGAAAAGTATGTCAATTAAGGAAATCCGTACCTTTTGAATAAATAAGGAGGTCCGTATCTGAAAAGGCCTGTATATATATATATATATATATATATATATATATACAGTTCTCTTCCAGAGCGGTGTCCCGTTTTGAAATTAAAGTGTGGACCTCCTTATTTCGCTCACTTTCAAGTCGCATTTCCACATCTCAACCGTACAATGTCTAGAACACAGTGTGTAGATCATTTCTGCAAAGTTTCATCCAATTTGAAGATCATTTGAGCTTCCGTAATCGTGATTTACACGAACGGTACTGTTTGGACAATTTTTGTTCTGTTAATTTATTTAATCTAATTCGGTACCCAAATGATCTTCAAATTGGATGAAACTTTGCAGGAATAATCTATACACTGTGTTCTAGACATTGTACGATTGAGATATGGAAATGTGACCTGAAAGTGAGCGAAATAAGGAGGTCCACACTTTAATTTCAAAGCGGGACACCGCTCTGGAAGGGAACTGTATATATATATATATATATATATATATATATAGAAACGTTCTGAAGCGGACGTCCGCACTCGGCTTAAAGTGCGGACGTCCCTCCGTTCTCCACCGGACAGCGCGCCTCCACCCTAGCTGACTCCAGCAGCGTCCCCGATCACTCTCCGCTGAATTCCAGTTTTTCGGCGAGATCGATCTTGTTTGAAGTTTTGGGGGATCTCGCCGAAAAACTGAAATTCGGCGGACTCGCCGGGGAGGGAAAGTGATCGGGGACTCTATTGGAGTCCGCTAGGGTGGAGGCGCACCGTCTGGTGGAGAACGGAGGGACGTCCGCACGCCCTTACTTTAAGGGCGTGCGGACGTCCGCCTCTGATCCGGACTGTATATATATATATATATATATATATAGGCCGGATCAGAGGCGGACGTCCGCACTCAGCTTAAAGTGCAGACGTCCCTCCGTTCTCCACCTTCCGGCGCCGGCGCGCCTCCACCCCAGAAGATTCCAGCATCGTTCCCGACCACTTTCCCTCCCCGGCGAGTCCGTTCTTTTCCAGCGAGATCACCGAAGTTTGAAGTTTTGGGTGATCTCTCCGGAAAACTGGAAAAGCACGGACTCGCCGGTGAGGGAAAGCGGTCGAGGAGGCTGCTGGAGTCTTCTAGGGTGGAGACACGCCGTCGCCGTCGCCGGACAGAGGAGAACGGAGGGACGTCCGCACTTTAAGGACCGTGCGGACGTCCGCTTCTGATCCTCTCTTTATATATATATATAATGTGGTACATAACAACAAAGTGCTACAGGATGTTCATATAGAGTAACAGGAATACAGCAGAGTATATATGTTTTCGTGAGGAAGACAGAACTTTCTGCAATTTAAAACAGACATACAGTTTTTTGGCAATAACAAAACCTCCCCTTTTAAGTGTAACGCATCAACAAACACTAATTAAGCAGAACTTACATACATGGAAAATTAACATATTAGAAAGATACCTATGAGTTTCCTTGTCACGAGGTGAGAGTGTAGTCTTTCCAAAGTTAGCATCTGAAAATTCTCTAGGGCTTCCAAAAGTACTGCTAGCCAATGGACTGTTTGGAACACTTTTTCCTGATTCATCTTCATGATTATCATAAGCTGCTCCATTTTCAACTACCCTTTCATCTGTACTTTGTTGCTTTTCCGACACAACATCACCTTTAGGCTGAGAAGCAGCTGTTGGACTCTCAATTGTAGAAGTTTTTTCTTTCTTAGCTAATGAGGGTTTCTGTCTTGGGGGAGCTAAGACATTTTGTACATCAAGAGTGAGCTCCTTAACAAACGTGAATCCTGAAGAGTAAAATTCTGTGTTAGCCATCTTCAATATTTAGAGACCAATCTTCAAATTAGTAAACTTATAAACGGAACTAAAACAGTAGCAATATACAGTATATATTACATTCACAATGTGGAAAGGGAATCTATATCTAAAATGAGTACACCACAACTAAAAATCTCGTTTGCAAAGGATGCGTGAAACATGTGAACTACTACTCTGAACAGAGTGAACTACAGATCAGTCATCATGATATGGGCAGGAATAATTCAGACTATCTATTCGATAAGAGACATGCATTTGATAAAATAAAGTGTAACACTGCGGACACGACTGTTCACCCTGGCATGATGTAGCAATGCATCTGGTAGATCAGGTATCAAATGCTTATAATTGTTTGGCAACTTCATGTGCGATTTCTAACCTAAAGATAATGATAAATTTAAGATCAATTAATGGCATACCTTCGTCTTCAAACTTATCCCAATCTTCATCCCAATCGGCCGCTCCTTCTTGGATCCCCACTTGCCAGCCTTATTTAGAAAACAAAATTAAAAATCAGGAGCCAGATGCAACATCATTAATAAATATGAAGTGAAGAATAATATGAAAGAAATGACAATTAGACATATTTATAACATTAAACTCCAAAGAATTTTATCACACTGATTTTTTTTTTATAAGTTTGTTTTTACCTACCATTTTGTATTAGTTAGATTTCAATCCCGTGTAGAGTCATCATTTTTCATACAATTCTGAAACTCCCAAGTAACAAGAGGAAGCGATCAACTTACCAAAGGGAAGCTCAGTTAATGTTGCAGGTTTTGCACGTAATCCATACTTTTTGCAGCGCTCATTGAGAGTTTTCACAAGCTCATCAAGGTCAGATTGGATGCGATCAACACGTTCCTGAAATTTTAGTTAAAAATTAACCATATTCTGGAAATATTATCTTTAATAATCTAAGTTTAAATCTTCAAGTATACCTGAAGAGTGCCATCACCACCACCTTCTTGCTCCATCTTGACAATTGCCCGGTATAGGTCCATTTTCTTCTCCTGCACAAACATCCATAAGAAAATAAATTGTATTATGCTAGAAGCAATCACACGCAAGCATGTGATAGAATGCATCTGACAGCTACTGTAAGACAAAATAGGGTAGTTAATCTGAATGTTGCTGACATGACCCCAGAAGACTAGATAAAAGAACCAGAAGACTACAACACTATTAAATTCGCAATTAAAGAATTTTAGTAAAGAAGGAAAATTGTAACTTTTAATTTAAACTTGGGGTTGTACCAGCTCTCGTAAGATGCATATCCCACTTAGGCTATCACTATTAAACTATATTCCTCCTTTACATCTTACTTTCTCTCTACCCTCCACCCCATCATCCCTCACTCTTTCTGATTTTCAGCTAGGGTTATGGGGGGTATTCATAGTATAAAAATTCATCTGTTCTATTACTCCAAGCATACATAGTCCTACTTGATTGTGAATTCAAGTTTGAGTTTATCTAACATAATACTTAAAGGTATTCTCAACCAAAAACAGAACACTTCAAGGGAACCACCTCAACACAGTACACAGTAGCATGTGCAGAAGACCAAAACATGAGCCCGCTTAATGAACAAATTGTGAAACTTAACGACAGGTACCTGTAGATCACGAAAGGTGGCTTCTTCAATAGTCAACTTGGAAGCTACATCTCCAGTTTGTTTGTACTTCTCTTCATATTTCTTGGCTAGGGCCTCCGCCTAAATTGTAACGTCAAATGAGTCAATGTGCAATCTAAAGACGAATGTGAATATGTGCATAGCCTCAAGCATACCAGAACATACCTCACGTTTATCGGACGATGCCCTTTCTGTAATCTCATTAAGACGATTGTCACATCTGCTCTTGTACAAAACCTTATACAAAAGAGAAAGATAGATTAGAGAAAATATATCAAGATGATATGCTCACAATACTCCAAAAGCATGTGAAACTTAGATGCAAGTATAAGGATTCTTCCTTATCAGCAGTCAACAGCTGACAGACTGGAAGCATGATTTCTTAAATTAACCACTAAATTTAAATTTTCACATGTTTTATGATATGCCAAAACTACCATGCACTGATAGTGAAGCCACCTTGAAATGCAGCAAAGTCTGAACATTATCAGAAAACACGTGATTTTAGAACATAGACTCTTCTTCCAAGTAAAAATGAATATAATAAATATCCCCCATAACCCTAGCTGTAAATCAGAAAAGAAAACTAAAATTGGATCTTTTGTTTCATCCTTATTGCATTGCATATGAATGAATCTTATACTCCTCCAACTGACCCGTTTTCTTTTCTTTTCTTTCTTTTTCTTTTTTTGATAACCAGATTTCCTCCAACCCACTTTGCAGACCCAGTTTCAAAACCGGGGTCTTCTGTCGTACCTTACAATTTTTATATATCAGGACACAACATGTAGCTGGGCAAGTGCCAGGAGGGGGTCATATAAAGCTTACCTAAGCTACTTTACTTTAAGAGTCCTTGTCAATCTATGGATCTAATTAACAACAAAACCATCCATATCTGTATGTTAGATAAAGAGAAGAGCTTTGTCACCCAATCTCTATACCAAATCCATAAAAAGAAGAGCTTTGTCACACAATCTTTTTCCAAATCCATTCTTCCAACTTAGATAGATTTTAATCTTATAATGCTATCCAAGTAATGACACATTATCTTTCTTGTCTTTCTCTGCAGTAACTTCACTGTAACTTATTTTCTCTCCTCCCTTTAATCAAGTGCGTAGCATGCAAGGAATTTCTAATTTTCAAAAAAAAATTCTTGCACCAGAAAGGATATAATAAGAAGCTCATGAATTACCATAACTTAGAAGAACAAACATTTGGACATCCAAAATCTTTTAAAAATCATGTAACAATCTAATGCATGCCAATCACATTAAACAAAGAAGATGAGATACTCACAAGTTCCTGCATTTTGACACGGAAATACTCGATTTTCTCTCTAGATTCCAAGATTTCTTTTTCCAGATCTTCTACCTTCAAGGAAAAAGAACAGCGTCAAAAGGCAAGGAAAGCAATTCAGAGAGGAAGAAAGTTCAACCATATATAATAAATGACAAACATTAAAGTATGTAGAATGCTATCTTCAAGATAACTAATCTCGTCTCTATGAATTGAACATGGAACCATTATATATTAAGTGTTGTAACACACTTCTCAAACTTAATCAAAATGTTCTCCATGAAGAAAAAAAATGAATCAAAATCAAGACAAGATATTAGAAACAAACGAAACTCGCTGGACTTCCTAGATGTGAACTACTTAATATGACTTGACATGCAGGAGCAATTGAAAGACTGGTGGTATCCACAATTAGTATAAAAAAGAGTATGTATTCGTCCATGCAGACATGCATAGATCATTAGAACTTCAAAAGTAAAACAAGCAAAGCTCGGTCACATCATCTGACATGGCAAGCATCTCGCTGAAAATTGGGAAGATAGGTATAAGTTAATAAAATAAGCACCTTTTTATCAGCTTCTGTTGCTTCTTTGAACTTTGTATTTAACGATTTAATCTCCTCTTCACTCAGTTGATCTACAAGATGTTTCTCCAACTCTGGCACTCTTGGTTTCTGCTGATTGATCTGCGGCCTATCCTCAAAATGAGAAGCAGGAACAGGTTTTGGCGGCCTTCCTCCAACTGGGGGTCGACCACCGGGACCAGGCATCCCTCCAACTGGGGGACGACCGCCAGGACCAGGCATCCCTCCAACTGGGGGTCGACTGCCAGGGCCAGGCGTTCCACCAGCTGGGGGTGTCATGTGTGAAGGAATACCGGATGCAGGTCTCCAAGCTACATTGCCAGCATTGCTATAATTATTTGCAGGTTGAATAATACCAGATAAATCAAACAAAACACTGCTTGGGAGAGCGGCTGGAAGAGGACGTCCCTCCCTATACCGCTCCATCAGATATAGTGCAATACAGAACTCCTTGAGAGAAAGCATGCTATCGTTATCTTGATCCGACAAGTCCCACACCTGCTTTAAAACCTCTGAAAAGCGTAAACAATAGCATAGGGTTAAGAGGTAGAGAATTGGCACTTCTGTGAAAAAAAAAATGTTATTGTTCATTGTCATATTAGAAAAGTAAAACACTACAGAAGTCTATGCATCAGGCCTACATGGTGCAGATGAAGATGGAGTAGTGTGTAATATGACTTGCAAAAACAAAAAGTAATAAGAAAACCAAATTTCACATCAATTTAGAATAGTAATTGTTCACTTGCCCAACAATCTGACATGGCTATCAATCAGAACACCACATCAATGATCATGAGTAACAGTTGGTCAACATGTTCAATTGGCTGGCATGTGTAATACATCTATGCAAAGAAGCAAGTTTTTAGAACAGCATTAACTATAAGATGCATTCAATGCAGCAGACTTGTAAGATATATCGTGTGCATTAAATATAAGATGCATTCTGTGCAGCAGACTTGTAAGATATATCGTGTGAATTTAGGAATTTTAAACATCAAGAAAACATTTTATAACTTGTCAATCTAGCATGAATTCAGGAATTGTAAAGTTACAGCATATGGTAAAAGCTGAAACTCCACCACCACCTAGATGTGTGAATTTAGACAGGAAAATTAAAGGAAATACTGCTAACAACTTAAACAGTGAGGTATTAGTGTTTACATAGACTGTTACCAGGTTCATTCACAAACGAATAAAAAAGAAGCAACCAAAAGAAACAGAGTGCTTTAGTAAATTCATAACATTTGCTCAAACTACAAGGAAAAAAGCTAAATTAAATGCAAATAGCCCTACCTCTTGGTAATCCCCATTTCAGAAATAAGTCACGAGCTTGTTCACCAGTGATTTTCCCATCTCTGTCTGTGTCGACTTTCACAAAAATATTTGAGTACTTCTGAACATCGGTTTGAGCCATCCTTGGCCAAGGCATTTGGGACTGACCAGAAGCCGAGTTCCCAGCTCCATGTGAAACTCCAGGTGCTGGAGTGGGGACCTGCTGGTTTGATGATGCAAATGACCGGGGCTGCTGAGATTGGCCACCAACAGGCTGCATGGGTGAAATAGCACTTGGCCTCTCTGAAGATTGAGGCCCAGAAACAGCTGGAACTATGGCTGATGAGAATGGTACATTGCCACCCGGAGATGCATGAGCAGAAGATTGGGACCCAGCAGATACTGGTACAATAGCAGATGAGACTGGTATACTAGCAAACTGAAGTGAATTTGTAGAAGAGTTTTGCTTTGATTGAGATGGGATTGCAGAGAGCACATCATCTCCAAAAGATGAGTCCGGAGCAAAGCCATTCCCAGAAAAAGTTAATGACTTGGAATCCTTAGCCGGTGGCCCTGATGGTATCATGCCAGAAGCTGCCTGTGGTCTAGATGGTACAGAAACTGTTGGTCCAGATGTTGCCAGCCCAAATCCATCCTGTGTTGCAGAGGGAGTGATCCCTCTATTTATGACTTGAGAGTACATTCCTGTTGGAGCTCCACCTGCCCTTCCTCCAACCCAATCATTTGACAGGCTCGAGTTTGGTGGACTTGAGCCTACCACTGAAACTCCCTGGGATAACCCTTGTGAAAGAACACCCTGCATTGGTTGGGAAGCAGCAGTAGTAGATGGAGGCACTAGTGGCCTCATTGTCTGACCTTGAGAAAAGAAACCTTGGTGGTTCATATTTACATTTGAAGGAACTTGTGGCCCCCTTAACCCAAGATTTTGGGAGGATGTGGGATTAACAGCAATGCCTGGGGTGGAAGATACTGCAGGAGCAGAACTTAACTGAGGTGCAGGTGCAGGTGCTGCTGTAGCGTTCAAATTTATTTGTGGTGCAGGTATTTTAGATGCAGCTGGTCCATATAAAGCTGCCTTCACAATTTCAGGGGTAAGGTCACGCTTACTTTGTGCCACAGTAACAAGTCTAAGGGCATTGTAGAACTCTTCCCGACCAAGAAAACCAGTCTGCCTCCGATCTGCATGTGCCCAAATCTGCCAGAAATAAAATAACAAAATATAACTTGAACTGATCCAAACTTCCGTTGTTAACACATAATGACAGAATTCTTCATCTTAATCTGGAGCTAACAGATGAATTAATTCACACTTATTGTTCTAAATAGTAATCTCTCCAACAAAAGAGATACCAGAAACCTACATGTTCTTTTTACCATTAACCAAACAAAACATGTCAGTAATACGCAGCACTCCGTACTATTTCAAAATCGGCTTATATAATCACCCATACCTAACCTAAACAAATACTGCTCTAGGTTGACACCATTACCTACTAAGTTTGGAAACAGTACTCGGTGCTTCATCTATGCAGAACAACTCAAATCTTATCAGCAGTGCAAAGAGCCATTACTAAAATGATCCACCTAAGTTCAGACTGGAGTAATCCAGAAGCAATCGAGTGGAGTAAGAGCTACTTCCCATGTTATTTGATACCAAAACTGTCTCAAGTTCTTAAAATGCTAACAGAACTACTTAGTTCCAATCAATTATTCCCATCCTAATATCGAAATTTCAACTGAATAAGCTTCAATTCTCTATTTCTAACAATGCCGATTACAAAGCTCAGCTCCGATCAGAGAGCTACGACGTCCGGAGCTTATATCAACCACTTCAATCACAACTAGACTAAAAATTCAAATCAATCCGATTCAAAACTCATCTCCATCAACATCAAACCCCGATCAAGTCTATAATTACACACATAATAGCATATATGCGTAACCGAGGCGAAGTACCTGTGCAAGGACCGGTTTAGGGAGACCGGAGGCTTGGAAGAAAGCGACGGCTTCGGCGCCACTGATTCGACCGTCGCGGTCCAAATCGGCTCGTCGGAAATACGCATCGAATAGATCAACATTCGCCGCTTGGTTCTGCGCCGACGCCATCGCCACCGTCGGATTGCGAATCGGCTCAGATCAGGACCATGAATCAGACAAAACCTCCGCAAACAAGAGGTACGCGGTGCTCGGGATAGTTCACACGTGCGGCGGAGCACCGGAGGGACCGAAATTCCGAGCAAGAATTCAAAAGCCCTACGGAGAAATTGTACAGAGAGATTTGTAATCGTTTTCTTCTCCGATTGGGAGGAATAAAGAAAGAAGACGACGACGACGGAGAGGTGGCACCAGTTAAAACAATAATAATTAAAACGATCGTTTGCCATGGGGACAAAAATACCACTGTTTTTGTGGTGATACTGCAAAAATGCCACTGGTACTAATAGGCCGGCCCATCAGGTGCCAACCACCATGGTTGTTCTTCAATCACTAAAAAGGGACTCCGACCATATTTGAAAGAACGATGATCATGAATCATAATCGAGGCTACTGCACCCATAATTATTAGAGAATAGCTATGAAGAATCAAGAACTTCATTAATAGAAACACATTTCAGAACTCAGAGCAATCTAGTCATAATCTGATTATTTCATATTAGAAAATTATATCAAACTTGGTATCTCGGTTCACCTCATTTCATAATAGAATCCAAGAAGAAAAACAAAAACATATTTTAGGCAAAAACAAAGACACAATGACAAAGAATAGAGAACTTAGTGCCCGAACCTTATTCACTAACTTCAAATATGTAAATAATTATGTTGTACTGTTTTTATAAATAGATTGGTGTGTCATAACAAACACTTAAACTTTAATACCGCTACTCAAATGATAAGACTAAGATTTAGAAATTACCAAGTTGATGAAAGTTCGAGTTACTCAGTTCACGGCAGCAGTATCTCCCAATCTTCTTCCTTCCTTTCTTTCCCCTATTCTCTATCATTTCTTGTTCTTTTATGTATTCTTCTCTTACGCATACGATTTGAAGACTTCTTTTGTCAAAAATACTAGTCCAAGAATTGGCCAACAAGAAATGATAATATCATGATATAATAACAACCAGCTTAATTACTAAGTAATGAAGAAAGAGACATGTAAGTTTCTATTCAAACTAAGCTAATGTATAGAACTGTATACGAGGAGAAGACAAGATTTAGTGAAAAATCAAATCTGTATTGTTTGATTTGTTTCACGTTACCACTTACCACCATATGCATGCTTCATTGCTTCTGCAGTTCTGTTGTGTGGAGTAAAGAACTCCACAGCCAAACATATTTAATTTCGTAGGCATGCTAAATCGATACTTAAGCGTACTTGGATACTACAAAGTGCGAATCGCTTCAAATATCAATCACAACTTCCGTGGCATAAACAACAATAATAAATAAATACAAGTTTAGAAAATTCAAATACACTGTGAAGCTCATCCTCAGGTACGATGAACGACACAAATACTTTGGTCATGTTACATACCATCATGGCCGGCCTTTGGGGCAAGACGGGCAAGGCCCAGGTCTAGGGCCTCCAATTCCAAAGAACCTCTATATATTACATCTTTGAAAATATGAATTAGTTCTGGTGGTAAGTAGTACGTCTAACATCTAATAGATTTTGGGATCAAGTCCCACAGATCTCATCTTTTTTGTTTTAGCTTCTTTTTTTGTCTTTCATTTATTTGATCATTCATATATTTTTACATTTTTTTATTTTTTATTTTTATTTTAATATTTCTTTAAGTTTGTATTAAAATTAAGCTGTTTGTACTTAATTCATATCTTTTACACCTTAATTCTTGGGTATTTGACATCCTATTTCATTTTTAAATATTATTTGATACAATTCTTTCCTATTATCTTAATATAATAAGATTTATTTTATAATTTTTGATCCCTTATCATAACGTAGTTCATCAAATTTTCTTTCATCCAGAACAAAGTTATAACTATTTTCTTAATTATTTAATATATATAATGAGTGATTAAAAATGACATTTATCTAGTATATTGATTTTTTTATCGAACATTTATTATGGGGCCTCGAAAAAAATTCGCCTATAGTCTCCAAGCACACAGGGCCGACCCTGCATACCATAATACCGATTCTGATAGTAATTTAGTATTTTAATTTTAAATTTACAATATACGTTTGAAATAGACGAATTTCATCAACTTTAGATATATACGTTTCATACCGTACTCAATCTTGATCGAAAATATGAACTTTTGAAGTGTTTGTTTGTTAGTTTCGGATTCTCTGCTTGGATTTAAGTTGTTAAGATATGTTTGGATGTCTTATAACCATTAGATGGAGTAAGGATGACATAATGATGACATTGTGGTCTTAAATTGTACTCAATCCAATGGTTAGAAGTTATCCAAGTAAATCTAAACAACATAAATCTAAGTAGATAAGCCAAATTCTCGTTTGTTGTCCATATATATGTACTAGCTGAATTGAAAACCTAGACATCGATCAGGCTGTCCATTTTATTAGTGGTGGTGACATATCACATTAATGCAGAGAGGAACTCATCAATTCATTCTAGAACATGCATATCTCAAGTAAGTTGGGTCGATCTGTAGCCAGTCATGCAGAAAGTGATCGAAGACACCTTCCATCAATTGTTAGTCATATATCACCTTCCATCAATTGTTAGTCATATATCAGCCCGCCCTAGGCAATACCCACTCTAGCCAACATTTGGAACACTGAGTTAAAATCTAGAGGAAATTTTTCAAATGGTGCCCCAAGTTAAGCCCATTCATCATTTTGACATCTCAATCTTGAAAACTATGATAAAATAGTACCTCAACACTTAAACACAACTCATCATTAGTTCCCTCCATGATTGACACCGTTAAGTTGAACTTTATTCATGGGCAAAATTGTCTTTTCATGTTTTTCCTCCCCAAACTTTTTCTCTTCACAAACATTTCCCTCCGTAATAATGTCATTTTTTCCCATTAGTATCAGAATTTGTGATGAGCCATGTGTTGGCTGCATACAAAAATTAAAGACTTCTAGAAATTATAGTACACCATTGACCATTAATATCCATCATTAAAAGTAGCTTTTGCAACCCACCGGTAAGAGAAAAAATCTACATTGATTGAAATGCATTTTGTATCAAGTGCAGAAGTTCATGAAACATATATACTTACTTAATAGAACAATAAAAAATAACTAGGTAATAAGACTCAAATTCATAGTTGATATCTTCAGGTCGAGAAATTCTAATTCAATGACGAAGGGACCACTGGAACTGGAATTAACAGGCCAGGCAAAGTCCTCCGATGTGCGAAGCAGTTCTAGATTTCGACCTTGAAAGGATCAGACTTTAAGTAATTGCAGGGTCCAAAAGTGTCAATCCTCCACTGGGTGAGTCTTGAGATGGACTCTACTTTCAGTACTTTGGTTTCCGGCGTGGCCATCATTATCCTGGCTTTTCTGGTCTTAGAGTTCTTACTTGTTAATACATAGCCAAAACACTTGGCCATGCCGAGAATGCGACGTCATTACCCACTCGCCGGAGGTCCTTCCGGCCAAGACTCCACCAACGAGACCTCTGGGGGCATCCAAAGAGTGGAGGCATAACAACAATACACATGCCAGACCCACTCTACAACGGCTAAACACCCCCGAAAGGAGGAAGACTGAACAACACCATGAAATAGTCTCACATCGGGAACTAATGACAAAGCCTTCGATACTAGCTTATAAAACAGGCACGAATTCCCAAAAGAGGTAAGTTCACTATTCCTTTCATACTCTCGTACTATACAAGTAGCAATTGAACGCTGACTTAAGCATCAGAGAGTCGAAGACTGGGCCACCCCAGTCCCGACTCCTGACGCGTTGTTGCTTGTGCAGTTACAGGACCCGGAACCAAGGATTCGACCTCCCGTCCCTTGATCACGGGAGAGGTAGAAACAATTGGCGCTAGAAGGAGGGCCCTTCTTGTGGAACTCCCATTTGACTTGGAAAGATGGTGGAAATTGTGGATCACCCAAATGACCCCGGAACTCAGATAGAAAAAGAACTATTCCAATTCGGAGACGCATCCCTTAACCAAGTCACCGCAACTTCGGCCCCCATTAACCATCTTGATGCCACCACAGCCCTTGAAATTTTGAAAAAATACTTCCATTCGTTCCGAGAGCAAGCAGTTAAGTAAAAAGCAGAGGCTGAAGCATACCAAGTACGTATCGCCGAGCTGGAAAAAGAACAATTCTTACTGCGAGCCACGCTGGACCATCGTAACGTCTATAATGACACCCTAGAACAAGCGGTAAGGGTCACTAGCACCCCGGACCCCACCTTAACATCTCTTTTTCCTAACCAAGGACAGAGCAGTTCCGTGATCCCGAGAGGCCCTAACCAAATCATCTATGTCACTCACCCACCCATCTTTCCCACTCCCAGCCCCACAACCATCCACATTTGTTAGTGAGTCCATCCCCCTGATCAACCAGCCCAACCATTCTGATCCACCAGTCCCAAACCCTACCTCCACTTGCACTAACACTGCAAACCCACCTCTCAACATGCAAACCCAACTCCTCCTCCAGCTCAGCAATTCTGTCACTCAGTTGGCCTAAAGGATTGAAAGCGTTGAGAGTCTCGGGAGTCAGCGACCTCTTTTCTCAGGGTATGGACATCGCCCAAGTCCCTTCACGCCACGGGTGCAACTGGAAAAAAGACCACCCGAGGACAAGCCCTTCAAAATGGACAAGTATAAGGGTATGGGGGATCCTCACCTTCACCTTGAAACGTTCCTTTCGTTGTGTAGTTCCACTGGATACACAGATGTCATGGCTTGTCATGCCTTCTAGGAAACACTTTCAGATGAAGCACTCAGTTGGTTCCTTAACTTGCCTCCCAACTCCATTGACAATTTTGATCAACTCTCGGAACGCTTCCTCAACCGTTTCATCATCCATGCTAGTATTTACCGAAGTGTAGATGCTTTGTTTCACATCAAGCAAAAAGAAGGTGAAGGACTCCATGAATTGTTGTCCCGGTGGCAATCAGAAATGGCACGCTGTCACAACTTGGAGCCCCAAGTCGCTGAACAACCTTTTCGCCAAGCCTTGCTTCCCGGCAACTTCCTAATGGGGATTAATAGGAACCCTCCAGGGTCATACGATGTCTTGATGGACCTTGCTGTCCGATGGGCACGTGCCGAGTTTGTCATATTTGGGCATTCTACTCCCACCACCACATTAGCACTCATAGCCCTAACCCCAAAGCAACAATCCCAACAGAAATATGAGCATTATGACAGAGGACAGGACAAGGGCAAACAACATGGCACCTCCCGGGACAACAGTCAGGGACATTGTTCAGACCGTCGCCACAGTGAGCAGCGGGAAGGGACCATCCTTATCGGTCTCGAGAGCAGAGCCCCCAGCAGCAGTAGCGTCGCTCCTCCCTGCCACCCCGTTATGAGATCCACACTATCCTGACCACTACATACGAGGATATATGGGCCAAACACAAAGACCTCATTCCCCCACCACCTAAAAGCAAGTATCCTAAAAAACCCTGGCAGGCCACAGGGAACAAATATTGTGCTTACCATGATAATAATGGCCACATCACAGAGATATGCCACGGCCTCCGCAATGCAATAGAGCACTTGATCCGTAACGGACAACTTCACCAGTATTGCACTCCCGTAACGGGAGCTAACACCATCGAAGTTCATGGCCAGATCCTAACCCTGCACTCCCCCCTTGTCAACCTTCTGCAAAAAGGCAATGTAAGAACCCTTTGGAAGTTCTTGAAATACAAAGAGGTGTTACTACTACCCCATCAGCATAGGGACCAAGTGTCATTTTACAAGGGGGAAGACACGATAAGTTGTCATCACAATGAACCCTTCATAATTAATGTCCAGATGGATCACTACAGGTGCCATAGAGCCCTTGTAGACACAGGAGCTGTAGTCAGTGTAATGTTTGCCGATTGCTATAGAGGGCTCTGGCGTGACCGAGTTAAGCTGTACAACAACCATGATCCCCTTGTCAGCTTCTCAGGAGAGATTGTACAACCCTTAGGCTCAGACCGCTTGACAGTTTCGGTGGGGACCAATCCCTGTCGTTGTTCCATCACGACACATTTTCTCATAGTCGATTGTCCCTCCTCCTATAACCTCATCTTGGGTCGCGACATCATCTGGGGAGTGCATTGCTTTATTGCAGGTCACATGCTACTCATGAAAGTGCCCACCCCGGGAGGCATACTTACAATTCAGGGAGATAGGGCAGCCATGGAACATTGCCACCTTAATGCCATCCAACAGGGGCGTGGCGCTTATGAGATGTTGCCACTCAGCCCCTCGGAGCTCATTGATGATCCCCGGGACGACCCTGAAGGGAAAGAAAAGAAGAAGCAAGCCCCGAGACCAAACCAGGCAAAAGAAACAGAGTGGGTATCCATGTCACCTAGTGCTCCCAAGAAGAAAGTCCGCATCGGCACAAACTTGACCCGGAACTCCGCTAAAAGCTCCTAACCTTTCTCCAGGATAAACAAGCAGTCTTTGCTTGGTCCTATGCTGACATGCCAGGCATCTCCCCTGATGTCATCACACACAAACTTAACATCCTCAAAGACTATCCCCCTGTCAAGCAAAAAAGACGTGTCTTTAACCCAGAGAAGTATCGAGCTATCCAAGCCGAGGTCCAGCGGCTAAAAGAAATTAAGTTCATACGTGAGGTTTCCTAGCCAACATGGGTTTCCAACGTAGTCATGGTCCCCAAGCCTACTGGCAATTGGCGAATGTGTGTTGACTACACTAACCTCAACAAAACATGCCCCATGGATAGCTTCCCCTTACCGCGGATTGACCAGTTGGTTGATTCCACAGCTAGCTACAAGATGCTTAGCTTTCTGGATGCCTACTCGGGATATAACCAAATCAAAATGCAATCCACAGATCAGGCCCACACTACTTTTGTTATGGACAAGGGACTGTATTGTTACGAGGTCATGCCCTTTGGCCTCAAGAACGCGGGGGCAACCTATCAAAGGCTAGTCAATGCAATGTTTGAAGAAGAAATTGGAGAAGTAATGGAAGTGTATGTAGATGACATGCTGGTCAAAAGTAAGACAGATGACGACCACATTGCCAACCTAGACAAAGTCTTCAATAAGCTCCTGGCTCACGGCATGCGCCTCAACCCACAAAAATGTATCTTAGCCATTGGGGGAGGAAAGCTTTTAGGCTTCATGGTCAGTGAAAGAGGAATTGAAGGCAACCCAGAAAAAGTACAAGCCATACTTGACATGACTGTCCCGACTACTCGGAATGAGGTCCAGTGCCTCACGGGACGCTTGGTAGCCTTGGCTAGTTTCATGTCCCGCCTCACAGACAAATGCAACCCATTCTTTCACTTGCTAAAAACCCAATATAAGGAGAATGTGACATGGGGCCTGGAAAATGACGATGTCTTCAACAATATCAAAGCTTACCTTGTAGCAGTCCCTCTCCTCTCCAAGCTTGTCCCGGGAGAAGTGTTTTACCTATATTTGGCTGTTTTCGCCACCGCCATTAGCGCTGCTCTCACGCGCCATGAACATGACAATGAGCTCTCAGTATATTACTGTGGCAGAGGATTTGCAGATCCCGAGACCCGCTACCCTGACATCGAGAAACTAGCTCTAGCCCTCATCACTGCAGCAAGAAAACTCAGGCAATATTTCCAAGCTCACACCATCCATGTCCTAACCAATCATCCCTTGTGGCAAATACTCCAAAAGCCTAAAACTTCAGGGCGCATGGTAAAATAGGCAATTGAATTCGGGGAATTTGACCTACATTTCAAACCTATAACAACCATAAAAGGGCAGACAGCTGCAGATTTCATTGTTGAGTTCATCCCCTTGGACCTTGGCAATCCAGACCCAGACGCCTCCCCCCCCCCCGGGACGCCATCTGGGAACTCCACATTGATGGATCCTCAAACAACAGGCTAAGTGGAGCAGAAATAATAATCACAGACACAGAGAGAAATTCGTATGAGTATGCTATTCGGTTTGAATTCAAAGCATCCAACAACATAGCTGAATACGAAGCTCTCATAGCTGGTGTTCAGCTCTGTCAGGAACTCGGAGCCCTGCACATCCACATATTCAGTGATTCTCAACTTGTGGTCAAACAAGTGGCAGGAGACTTCAAGGCCAACCAGAATAACCTGGGATCCTACAAAAGTCTAGCAGGTGCCCTCCTGCAGCACTTCACATCTTACAAACTCACACAAATCCCAAGGGCCAAGAACTCCAAGGCAGATGCTCGTACGAGACTCGTCACAGCTCCTCCCGAGTCCACGCCACCTGATGTGCACATAGAAATCTTGGACAAACCTAGTATCTTGAAGGCTTATTTAGAAATCTTGCCCTCGAAACAACTAGCTTGCCCTCGTGGATGGACCCATATGTGACCTTCCTTTCTAATGGCACCTTGCCCCGGGACAAAAAGAGAAGCACAACAGTTGCGCCACAAGCCTTCACACTACCTACTTAGAGGTGGTAAGCTATATCGCCGTGGTCATTCATGTCCCTTTCTGAAGTGTTTACCCACAGAAGAAGGGCACAAAGTGTTGAAATCACTTCACAGTGGTGTTTGTGGAAACCATGCGGAAGCTCGAAACCTCATGTTCAAGGCACTCCGAGCTGGGTATTACTGGCCAACATTAGAACAAGATGCAAAAACGATTGTCCAAACATGCCTTCAGTGCCACAAATTTGCCAATTTTGCTCATCATCCCCCAATGCCATTGTCTGTTATCATCTCCCCAGTCCCTTTCAGTCAGTGGGGACTCGACTTTGTAGGACTGTTACCAACAGCCCCGGGACAATTCAAATTTGCAATAGTCATTGTAGATTACAACACAAAGTAGATAGAGGCAGAACCCCTTGCTACAATCACAACTGAAAATGTGATAAATTTCCTATGACGTAACTTATACTGTCGGTTTGGGATACCACAAGCCATCATCACAGACAATGGGACACAGTTTGACAATGACACATTCAGGGAATTCCTATCCAAACAAGGAACAACAATCTTCTATGCATCCCTGAAACACCCTCAGACCAATGGCCAGGTGGAAGCCATAAACAAGCTCATCAAGCAAAACCTGAAGAAGCGCTTGGAAGATGCTAAAGGGTTATGGGCTGCCAAGCTCCCAGAGGTTCTCTGGACACTTCGTACCACCCCAACAACAACTACAAGTGAATCCCCATACCTCTTGTCCTATGGCACCGAGGCAGTGATTCCTGTGAAAATGGAGGTCCCGAGTGAGCGTGTCACGGCATACGATCCCGAGACAAACGCCACGGGGTTACGACTCAACATGGACCTCGTAGAGGAACGCTGGGACAGAGCACATCTTAGGAATGTCAACAACAAGCAAAAGATTGCCCAACACTACAACAAGAAAGTTGTTTCTCGCCCACTAAAAATTGGTAATTGGGTCATGAAAGAAGTCATTCCCCACCCTCACTGGACTCAAGGCAAAGTGAGAAGGCCCACTAGAGATAGTCAATGCCCCAGGACAAGCTACATTCTATCTCCGAGACACTAATGACCGAGTACTACCCCACCCCTGGAATGCTCGCTATCTCCAGCTCTACCTTGTTTAAATTATCAACACTCGAAAGCCATCATGGCAGCTAGCACTTCATCACTATGTACTTTAGCCTGGTAGCGACCCAAATCAAATGTACACCTTGCCCATTAGCGGCCTATCCTAAATGAAGATGCTATGTTCCCCCCCCCCCCCAATTTTTTATAACATACCGTATCAAGAACACAGAATGCCAAAACAAACAATGGTCCACAAACAAACGCATTCTTTAAAGTAAACAGGTAACAACCTGGACTCCCAGGCAATCCAAAAATAACAAATGGTTCAAATGGCTAACCACGCCACCAATATTGTTTCAAAAGCAAACAAGAAGCTGAAACCTAATAGAAACAACAAAGTTACAAAATCAAAACAATCATTTCTCCCCAGAAGACGCACCACTTGACTTGTTCACACTCTCGCCACTCTTTGAACCGCTACCACGCCCGCGACTCTGGCTAATGTTCACAGAAACCCTCTGCCCATAAGCATGCTTAGAGCGGTCACGTGACACAGGTGGAGGCCTCACTGACACATTAGGATGCACCAGGGAGCTCACCTGTTGCACTTCAGTGATAGGGGACTTGCTCGCTGGAATCTTTTGCACTTCGGTACGCGGCGGTGCCACAAGTCCAGGTGCTCGAGGGTTAGGGGGTTCAATAATAGAGGATGCAACCTGAGACACTGCCACTTCAGTAGAAGGGGACCCCTCGGGACGTGGAGCCCTTAGGGGAGAAGCAGCAACCACAGCAAGTGGCCGAGGTGTGCCCACATCAGGAACTTCTTTTGACACGGCAGAGGAGGTGGCACGCCAGACCTCATGCTGCTTAGCCAGCGATCGCGAAACCTCGGCTTGCTTCCTCTGCTCTGGCGTCATCTGCTCCTAAGCTTTCTTCGCTGCATCCCTCTCGGCATACCACTTGCGCATGACCGCCTCATTTATCCAGCCAGCTTGGCAACCAGTCTTGCTAAGCTCATCCTGTCCCCGGTTATAAGCACTCCTCAGCTGCTGCTTATACACGTCGCTCTCATGGAACACCCTCTCCCCAGCTCCGGCAGCCCTTGCACACTTCAACTTCCCCGCCCTCTCTTGCTCCGCCAAAGCATGGTTCAATCTCACCACCTCAGCTTCCAAAGATACCACCTTGGCAACAGCCACCTCCCCAACTTCCACTTGCTTGTCCCTCTTGCATAGCCTCTTTCAGCTCAGCAACCTCCTTACCAGATGCAACAGCCTGGTCTCGGAAGACAGCAGCATCTTGCTCCAGCTGCTCCATACGTTGTGAGAGGGCGCTGTTGTTCTCTTCTGCCTCCCTCAGTTGTTGAAATTTAGTCTCAGCATCCTCTTGCAAGTGGGTAACAGCCCTTTCACTTGCGGCATACATAAGCAGCGTCGCCTGCAGACAAAAGCCAAAAGCATAAGCAAAAACCCAGGGAACGAAGAGGAGCAAATTGAACATTATGTGCACTTACCCGAGTCAACTTCTCCTTGGCAAGAGCCACGCCACCCAAAGGATTCACCTCCTCCAAAGCATGGATGTCGCGGGAGCAGTGACACATGTCATACGCCATTTGGGCTAGGTAAGGCTGCACCTCCCCGGTCCTCTCTAGGACTTGAGTGATCTCGGCCAAGCTCCCTGAGCTCCTGGAACGCCCATCCTTACTGGATTTCTTTGGTTGGTCTTCACGTGATGACTCGACCCTTTCTTTCCTCTTCTGGGTCCACGTCACGACAACCTCTTCTAACTCTTGCCCAATGGGTTCCACCTCCTCCACCACAAGGTCCTCGTCACCTGTTTGGGGCTCACCCACATTCTCCAGAGACACATCTTCCACTCCTACTGGCTCAAGGACAAGCTCTTCCTCCACCATAACCTGCTCATGATAGTCCCCATGGTCGCCACCCTCAGTCTCCGTTTCCTCGTCATTCACCTCTTGGCGCCCAAGCCCATTGCTTCTGCCACCAAGGGAGGCACATAAGCATAGTCCGCATCTGCCAGATTCAACCTCAAAAATTCATCCTCACACTCATCAAGTTCCACCTCTTTCCCTTCGCCAGTTTCCAAGTCGATGTCGTACCGCTTGGCATGGTCAGCCTTGGCACGCAACCCCTCCATTACGTTATCATCCGACACCTTGTCATACAGACCTTCCTTCTTTAACGACCCACCGTCCCGAGGCATCGTCACTGCACCAAACAAAAGATGAGGGTCAAGCAGAGACCATAAAGCATAAAATGGAAAAACATTCAAAACAAAAATACATAACCGAAATGACTATATATGCCAAGGCGGCATATCCGGTACGAGCTCCTAGACTCGAATACCCACAGCACCCGGCGTATCCGACACTCCATCAGCTCGGTTAACTTATACTCTTGGGGCACTACACAAAGTTAGCAACCAGCAGGGGCAGAACAGTACAAACAGTAAGAAAACACGAGACACAAAACACGGTACCTATTTTTTGGAAAGCCCCGGGAACCCGGAAGGGATGATCATGCCACTCCTGCCACTGCCCCCCGACGAGGAAGCACTTCCGTCGCCAGCTCTCATTCGTAGAGGTGGGCAAGTCTTCCACCAAGATCTTGAACTTCCCCCGGGACTTCAACGTCACGCAACCCCGGCTGCCTTTCTTCGCACAATACGCCATGTGCCAACAAGCGTTGAACTCCTCAAAATTGGAGAATTCTTACCCCAGTAAACGAAATAGTACCCCCGTCCCCAATATTTGCCTCAACATATTCTGGGTGACTTGCCCTGCCCCGAGGCGACATGCAGACACGCCAAAGTGTACTGCACAAAAGGGGGTAGCGGGAACGTCAACCCGCATCTCAGCCGGTACTCGTATACCAGAGTGAAGTTGTCCGGAGGATCCCAAAACTTAACGCCCTTGCCAAGAGGCCGCAACAAGACCTCATTGGGAATACCCCAATTCTGTCTAAGTGCTTTTAACTTTGACGACGTCATACTCTCGCCAGGAGGATCCCAGAACGAATCGTCAGCCTCCCGAGATCTCGCCATGCTAAACTCTTCTACCTCCTGCAATAGAGGGTCAGACGAGGACACGTGACACCCTGCATCCATAACAAGAATGCCCTCCCCCAAATCTAGTGCAACCTCCGCCATAAGATTATCCAACTCCTCCTCCCACCGGTGCAAGGTGTCCGAATCAGGATCAAGCGAGCTAGAGGTTCTAGATTTGTAATTTAATTTGGAAAGCTTTTTTCACTTGTCAGAAGAACATAATCCAACTGCTTTATTTTGTTTTGCTCCATTTATTTGACAGTAGTCACTTGTTCTTCTCTGAATGTTCAGCAAAGTGCAGAAGATTCTGGGTTCTAGGAGGATTTTCCTGACCATTTCAGTGCTTTAACAAAGTTAATTACAACTTCTCATGTTTTTATAGATTTGCAATTATTTCAAGAAAAATAGTAAGTTCTTGAGTTATAATTCTAGCCTGTGTAGTCTGTTTTTTTTTTTTTTTTTTTGATGAATCATGCTAGACTTTGTAGTTATCACAAGATGAATTTTAGTAACTTCTGATGGTTTTATTTGATTTCAATTATCAGTTATTTTATTTTAGCCGAAAATAGTAATTAAGTAGACACAAATCATTTACAACATCTCAAATCATTTATCATCTAAAATTTGATGTCTCTTTTTTAGTTCTTGTGGTTATCGTACCTTCGTTAAAAAAAGAGAAAATGATTAATCATATAGTCTAGTCATATAACCAATTGCATGTAGTCTAGTCACATTGATTAATCATAATCGAATGGGAAGAGTATCTTCATACTACAGTTGTAATACGATTTTGTATGTCTCCAAATCTCCAATCTAGCTATCTTCCTTGCAGGATGAGTAATATATAAGTACCAAAAGTTAGATAAAACTCAGAAAAGGGGTGCCAAATTGCTGAGATAAGCTAAACCCTAACTAACCCACACAAAACATTTTGAGCTTGTATTATATCTCTATCAAAACATTATAGTTTGTCCATTTGTATATATCATCAATCGAATCCACACACTCTTATCATGTTTTAAATTGGAAATGCTCACTTCCTTTCTATGGGCGTCTTAGCTAGATTCCTACACCTAAAAGCAATCTAAATCCTTACCTCTTCAGCAGGTAATGAACACTTCCTTTCCAACTATCTTGAAAATGACTCATTTTGATGTTTTGCAGAAAATTGATCATTTATACACAAGTTTAGATGGTTGTAAAATTGTAGTTGTTAAGTTGATAGATCGATTATTCCATCTTTCAGTGTTTGATCAACATTCGTTTTCAACTAAGAATATTGGAAAACCAGTATATATTTTTGATAGTAGAAGCAATTTATGCTCATCTGGTAACTTCCTTAATTACATGGATACACCAAGTTCAAATAACTGAAGAAGATTCTAAAATCCTTTGATTGTTAGTAATTGAAGATCACCTGCTACTCGATCAAGCTGCTCATTTCTTGTATTTAGATCGATATGTCGATTAAAGTTGTTCCCTGTCTTCCTAACTTTTGTTTCATTTCATGAGGAAATCAACTTTATAATCAACATAGTTTAAATCCAACTTTAATTGCTTCATATTTTCTCGTTGGAAGTTGGCTAGCTCCAATTCTGTCATATCAAATTTGTGAACCTTTAGCTTGTGCGCTTGTGCGCTTGTGCTTGATGATGATATAACGTCCTCATTTATATATAGATCAAAATGCAATCATACTCTCTATTTTGTCCATTATTCTTTTCATCTTTTTTCATTAGAGGCAATGATCTAATTGAAAATATCAAGATATTTCTTGAGCTAAAACACAGTGGACCCTTTTATTTGCTGGCATGAATTTGATGAATTCACAAGAAAACATCCTTAAACAGCGCAGAGGATCCATGTCTTCTTTCCTAGGTCAATTATATTCTATGTACTAAAAAATCAGACAAATTAACAAAAAACAAATTGTTTAATTTTATCTTATAACTTATACATTATCATAAGCTGCTATGTACAAAATAATCTAACTTCCAACCTCCTGCTATCTGTATATAACGCCATTTTTAACAATTATACTTGAACCCATTACAGTACGTATAGATCAAATTGGCATTTTCCGACTTGCGATCGAGTTCATAGGCGCTAGCTGTCTGATCGAGATCCATGCCAATCAAGCAGCTCGATCCAAAACACAGTGTTGTAACTATCAACAACATTCTTCTTGCTTCTTAAACCCTTCAATTGTTATCCACAGCGTATGTCAGAGAACTGAACGTAATCTTTCTACATCAGTACGTCAGTTATCAAACTCGGCGGTCAAATGAGATAATGTGTTTTCTTCTGATACGACAAATGATCGAGATCAGATGTTTGTGAAAGTTTATCTGAAAATATACAGAGATCGAGATCGACTTTGGCTAGCTACGTGGTGAAGCTACAAGAACTGCATGCAAAGATTTTGCCACCTCCACAAGAACCCTAAAGACTACTTGTGCCATTTGGCATCACACATGCATGCATATATATGGCTTTTGAAGTCGTACTCGATCGTTCGTACTCTTAAGGAAAAGAACAGTAGTAGCTAGCTAGCTCTTTGCGTCGTGAACTTTGAGAAGAAGCAGATCGAAATGGCAGAAACAGTTGGAGATGTGAAGATGTCCTGCAACGATACCTGTGGCTGCACTGTTCCGTGCCCCGGCGGCGTGTCCTGCAGGTATTTCAAACGTCGTCAGTGTGCATGCTTCGAGTTTAGTTTTGACATATGAAGACCTCGAAAGGGAAGTAAACCCTGAATCTGTTTTAGTTCGTTTGAGCTAATTTTCAATAGTTGGATGGACGGATCAGTTTCTTATTACAGCACGTTTATTGAAACCCTATTGTTTAGTGCTTAGGGTTTGGCCCTTCTCTTTCGAGCATAGCTCTATAGTTTCGAGTTAAAAATCTTAGAGAATTTAATTAGCATTCTCCAGTTAGCAAACAACCACTGGCTTGTTCGGTTTGTCTGAGCCGTTGATGGAGAATCTGTTTATGAAGGAAGATATATCCACCTCTTTCTTCAAAATTCTCCCTAGATCTCTTATATATATGTTACTAGTTGTGGAAATATTACACAATCTGTACTTGTATATGACATATATGTTACTAGTTGTGGAAATATTACACAATCTGTACTTGTATATATGACAGGTGCACATCCAAGACCGAGGCCACAAGTGGGGATGGCCACCTGAAGTGCTCGTGCGGCGACCACTGCGGCTGCAACCCGTGCACTTGTGCTAAGAGCGTCGTCTCCACCGGGGTAGGCAAGGCTTACTGCAAGTGCGGCACTGGTTGTACCTGTGTCACATGCTCCGCCTAATCATGGCCATCTAGGTTGTATATATATATGCTACCATATATGTAAAGTTGTTGTTATAGCTAGACAATTTTCCTTTCCGGGTCAAATGTCGTTCATATATATTTAGACTTGCTGGTCTTTGTTTTAGAAATAAAAGAAGATCCAGTCTCGGGTGTTTCTGTTGTTACTTTCATATATGATACTGTGATCGATATCTGGCCATGATCGAGCTTACTGTAAATTTTGTATGTACATATATGATGTCATAAATATTAGAGTGCTCCAGATTTAGAACCTTCTTAGGACACATTTTGTCTACGTACTACGTAGCGTAGGATGTCATTTGAAACAAATTTGAATATTTGATCACAACAGCAGCGATATCTACACTGAACTTCCGGATATTTCACTAGTCTTTCATAACCACAAAACCATGTCTACCAAATCAAAAAGACTGAGCCGCCGGCCTCTCGCAACTTTGTGCCTTGAATCCCCTTAAAAGGCCTTTATCGATCAGCTTCGCTGTATGCACTGCCTTACCAGTGACATGCATCACTAGTCGAGTCGCATGCATCACTGTTCTGCTTCATCAGAAGCTATGAAAAGCAGATATCGCCATTCTACACCTTTTCTGAAATGAGCTGCTATATATTCCTTGAAGAATCTGCTCAAACTTCATCTCCCATTGCGATGCATGCATCGATTCATATCTCTACCTTCTTCACAGATATTGTAGCAACTTATGCGAAAGTGCGAAGTGCTAGTATCGTCTCTGCACATGCAGCTTCGTTTTAATGTACTCAAATAGCATGTACTCTTTGCCTTGCTCTTCATCAGAGGCTGTGTTGCACTGAATATGCACAGAGCAGGCTCGAGTATCCCCATAATGTGTGGAAATGTAGTAGCCAGTGATCGTTTTGATGTAGCAACTACGGTTACAGAACGGTCAGTTCCTGCATGCTTGATTTAGGATCAGACCGTAAAGAATGACTTGCTCACTTGCTGGATGACAAACTAATTATGTATCGATAATGATCTGTGTAACTGTGTTGAATAGAATAGCTTGATGAATTCTATTTTGAAGACTTGAAGAAGTGAATTTTGTCCATACAAATAAAAAGCCTTGATTTCGATCAGGAGGGACGAGACTAAGATTGCACAAGACAGAACTCACATACCACAAATGACAACAAAAATTTGTTGTATCATACATCACATAGAACCTTCCGATCAAGAAGCACCCAAAATCCAGAACTAAATGGTCTAGCTACGTGGAGCAGCAACAAAAAATGCATGAAAAAAATTCGCCACCTCGGCTGCACTTGAAAACTTCATTCACTACAATATCACACTTGATGTCTGTATTAAGACCGCTTGTGCCAATTGGCATCACAAATGCATTGCCATCAGACCAGTACTAGTACTATAAATGAAAATGAACAGTGCTTCGGAAGCTCTCACAATCAAAGAAACCAAGAAGAAGAAGAAGAAATGGCTACACTGGGAGGTGCAAGACTCACCACCTGCAACGATACCTGCGGCTGCCCTACTCCATGTCCTGGCGGCGTGTCTTGCAGGTAAGACCTCAGACTTCAAATAATTGTTTCAATGTATTCTACTCTTGTTTATAACTTGCATACATATTATATCCTCCCTTTAAATCTGAGTGTATTTAGGCTTATTAACTTTGCTGTAAACGAGAAAAAAATTGTAGACAAGTTAGCAAAAAACCGACTCTTTGGAACTGTAAAAATATACGACGGCTGGAATGTGAGTTAACATAGTCAAGAATCGATACATCAAGTAGGCTAGTTCGATTCCAATGTGCTGCATCAGTGCATCAAGAACGTCCTTCACCTAGATGCATTTATGAAGGAAATTTACCCACCATATTTTGCAAGTTTGTTGTTAAAGGTAGTTCCTAGAAAGGATGGGGCCTAATCACGTTTGCACTACTTGAAAAATATTTGAATCGATGTACATGTTACACAGTTAGGTTCTCAATTTTTCTGGTGGTGGGTTTAACGATATCTGAATTTGGATGACAGGTGCGCAACCAGGTCTGACTCTGCGACTGCGGCGGACCACAAGAAATGCTCATGTGGGGCGCATTGTGGCTGCAACCCGTGCAGTTGTGCTAGCAAAGTCGTCACCACTGGGGTTGGCAAGGCCTACTGCAAGTGCGGCGACGCTTGCAACTGTGTCTCATGCGCTGCTTAAAGAAGCTCAACAGCATCTTCACTGCTGGGATGTGAAGTATCATGTAATAAAGTTGTTAATAGACTTCACCTGGTCTGTGTTTTAGAAATAAAAGACCCTCCAGTGTCCCTATCACTATGAATTTATGTCTTTGATAGTTTGATGTTCTGTGCTAAATAAGTAACTAACTATGAGGATATGTTGGAAGTTCTGTAATATTGACTTCGATATATAAATCAACCATCAATCCATGAAGGTGCTTGGCTGGTTGTTACCAGAATTCCAAAGTTTCAAATCTTGAATGAAAAAGCTAGCTTAAGTGACTAACAGTGATATCAGTAAAGTTACCACTATGTATAGGTCCCCTGGAAGATCATTGGTTTCAAAACTTTCAAAAAACTAAAATTTCCACTCTATGCAAATTATTATACAAAACAAGTCTGTTTATACTCCTATCTTTGTTGAACCAACAATCCAGTCTAATCTTCTTCTTTTTTTTTTTTTTTTGGTCTGTAACAATCCAGTCTATTCAAGCATGGATATATACACTACCATAAAAGGAACAAAGAAAGACATTTAAGTTTCTGAACTATGGTAGTTTCTTAAGGCATATGTCCCTAAAACTCCGAGATAAGAGTGGCTTAAGATTATTCCTGGCTTTTCTAAATGAATTGAGATTTACTGAACCATATGCTTATAACTTACCATTCACTCATCTTCCGTCTCATTCATCAGGAAGGTCTCGGTCCTTTCATACCAATCCCCAGCTATGTATCTCTCATAAAAGGTGACTTCCCCAGTTGTATTGACAGACACAGCATCAGTGCTTCTAGTACCATAACAACCCTATGTGAAATTCAAAAGAAAACCTTAAGAAAATCAATTAAGCAGGGACAAAACTTTATAGGAAGATAATAAAATTGGCTTTACCAATTCACGGGCATAAGCAATAAATATGGAACTTAGTTCGTATTCTACTTCTGGAGAATAAATGCAAGGTAGCAGGCTTCTGTCATCTCTAGTCGTGTCTGTCATTAGTTGTACAGCCATTTCCTTTAATGAAACTTCATCATCTCCGTACTTGTTTAGCACCTCTTTGAAACTATTGCCAAGTCGTTGAGACTGAAATAGAAGAAGCGGATTGAAAGATATAAGGATGCTAATTATAATGTAAATGTCACCCAACAACCAATGCAGCAAAAAACTAGTTCATTATGTGATTAATTTGTGCTAAACATGATGTCGTACCAACTGACAAGCCAAAACGACATGCCATTTAGTTATTACCTTAGGCCAAGGAGAATCAAGCATTGCATCATTTGTCAATACATGAATCCCCGGTGAAACCTCAGTGACAAACTTTTTTTCCTCCTTTGGTCTGTTGGTTACATAAAGCATGGTCTTAGAACGAAGATCAGCCAATATCAGGTTAAAACCGTTGTACTGATCTGCCTCCTCAACAACTTCCTCTGCGAACTCCATCGGACTCTTTTTTCCCTGCAACAATAGAAACTTGTGATCACCATCCAAGATCTCTGTCATGAATGTTTAATAAGAAGATCAGTCTAAGAGAAAGCTAATGTGAAAGTGTGGATTGGTTATAAGAACAATGTCTAAAAACAAGACAATAGCACCAAGTAAAAACTAATAAGTTGTAATGACTGTTGAATTGGTTAAAGAAAACCAGAAGAATATTAAAAGGGAAAATGATTTTCCTTATTTACAATGTATTGCGTCAACAACAATAGATCTTCATTACAGCGGCAAACCACGTAAAGTCGTCAACATCGATTTGCATGTAGTGATTAAACCTCATGATAATATCATGAATTTAAAACACGGTGGCAAAATATTAACATAGAATGCATGTTCGAAACACCGACAAACACAGTATTGAGCTACATGTTTAACTTTCATTAGCACCTCAAATCCTTTCGGACTTTACTTTCTCGTCAACCATAACCTTACAGTTAATGAAGCCAAAACAGGTAACAAAGCAACACATGTTGGTGTAAATTGAGAAAGTTGGGAACTTGGAGGTGCCTGACCTCAGAACAAGTAGAGCAATTTGACACTAAACAAATCACATTTCAAAACATAGCATATAAAGATCTTGACCCTTCCTCATAATCCACACACACAATGACATAATACAATGTCACAGGAACCCAATGCATAAAGCCATTCAACTTGGGTTTTCCACAAACATATATACATGGGCAAATTCAAACTCGGGTAAAAATAAACAAAACACAGAGTAGCTAGTAGTGGGGGAGATGGAATCAAACAGTACCGATAAGAAACGAGATGGGAGATGTCCTCTGCTCTTGCATTTCTCAAGTCTCTTGAGCTCTCTGACATTAGTGAGAAGCGCCACTTTACCATCCTTGGAACAAGCCATCCATGTCCCACCTTCCACCGCATCTCTTCCACCCAAAATCCTGTTGTTGTCATCCCACCAAGCCAACGGAGCCGTTCCCCTAAAACAAGATCAAACCAACCAAAGGAAACCCTCAATGATCAAATCAAAATGGAAAGAGCAAAAAGAGGAGGAATTGAATCACGTACCGGTTGAAATATTCGTCTCGGTTGAGCAGGAGGAGGAAAGGGTAGCGTGGGTGACACTGCCACACGAACGCCGCTATACACATTTCTCAGAATTTTAATTCCGTTTCTTGTTTCAGTGTGTCTTTTTGACCTCAACTCAACTCAACTCAACTCAACTCTTTGTCTCTGACTACGTGCCGGGTGGATCCCGCAGAACAAATTCTTTTACCTAAATGAACATCTTCTTGTTCTTTTACCCCAACAGTAAGTTAGAATTTAGTAAGTTCCATTTTTTTTTTTATCAAATAGACGAATTAATTAATGTGTTATAAAACTGTGAGTCAAACTCATAACCTCTTACTTACAATGAGAGATTTATGCTACTAGACCAAACGATACTGGGCTTGGTAAGTTACATTTGTGAAGTACAAGAAAGCAAAACAATTTTAGATACACGATTAAGTCGTTGTCATCCTCCGGCCGTCGTTAGAAATTGTTTTGTCACATTTTCTTGAAGATGTGCACATACGTTTTTTTTTAGTTTGAGTTTTATAGTGTACCAAATCAGTAGAATCATTCATTTTGAATAATTTTTAGCAATAATGTTCACTCATCAGTATATAACGAAAGAGATGATGCTCTACTCCAACACCTTTTTTTTTTTTAAATAGAGGTCAATTAATTTAATATTCAGCAAACAGTACCAAGATAATACGCCCCTCAGGCCAACAAAAAGAGATATCTCTTAGAGTCTTATGACCCAAAGACTAGCTAGCTAAAGAACTAGACCTAAAAATCAAATACACTCATTTTTTCAAAGCGGTTTAAAGCACCTTTATTTTCATTTCAACTTCGATACGGAAACAGTAGTAAAAGGTAACAACCACACCTAGATTGAACCGTGACCAAAACAAAATTAAACTACAATAGTAGAGGAGGCAGACTGCACCTCCCTGACACTACTGAGCAAAGTGTTGGGTTTTATTTTTTTGGATTTAACTGGTACGTGCTACTTTTTAAATTAAAAAAGAAAGTCACTTCAAAGCCAAAACATGAGATAGTGAAAACGTTGAGAACGTCCAACGGCTACATCGCCGGCATGCATACCGTGGCCAAAAAACTTATGAAGGAAATTTACCCACCTTTGTTTTTACGGGTACTAAAGTTCAGAGAAAGGACGGACAAATCATGTTTGCACTACTTGAAAAAAATACTTGAATCGATTCAGATGAATTGAGATTTACTGAACCACATGCTTACTATTTACTCATCGTCCATCTTTTTAATCAGGAAGTTCATGGGCTATTCATGCCAATCCCCAGCTTTATATCTTTCATAAAAGGTGACTTCCCCATTTGTAGTGACAGACATTAGTGCTTTAGTATTTTTAGGCTAGTAGTATTTTTGTTTTAAGATTCTATTATTTTAGGTTATTTGTTTTCTTTTAAATTTGGATTCTTAGGAATTATTGTTAGATTGTGATTGTATTAGGTTTGGATGCCTATATAAGCACTATCATTCTATGTATTTGGAACATCTTTTATATCAATAATGTTTGTTTGTTTGTTGGGACTAACTAGAACTGTCCTAAATAAGTATTCCAGTTTGGTTAGTATTATGTTTGGTGTCACTGTGTATCAAAATAAATGAGCTTACGTAGCACCTTCTTTTCATTTTGGCATCCTTAGATGGTGTACTCTAATTGGTCATCCTTAGATAACATCATCATTCTAAACCACAAACCAAGCAAAACTACTCTAATACCATGCAACACCAAACATGGGTCAATATTAATACATCTTAAGGCAACTCACATGAGTCCAGGACAGTGTTAACTAATAAGGAGTTGTAATGTAGTCATGGGTACCAAACGTGCACTAAAAACCCTAATGTTAGAGAGGTCTCTCTATATTAGAGAGGTCTCTCTATATTTCTTGCGACTCTGCCGTAATGGCTAGTGGATTCTAGCTTATCCTCTTATGGCTTTCGACGCTTGACGGAACTGCCTACTATTGTGCTCACACTTCTCGTATCAGAAATTCAAAAGAAAACCTTCAAAAAATCAATTAAGCAAGGACAAAACTATATAGGAAGATAAGTAATTGGCTTTACGAAAACATAGGCATGATCAATAAATATGGAACTTAGTTCTCGTTTTGCTACTGGACAGTAAATGCGAGGTAGCAGGCTTGCGTCGTTGTAGACATATAAAATTTAACGATAATAATAGTCGTTGAATAATCCAAGAAAATACGTGGCTCGTGAGTCAACAAAATTAGGAAGCCGTCGGAAATAACACGTGGCAACGTGAAAATGATCGGCCGACAACAAAACCTTAAATCCCGATTGAAATCAATTATCAAGTGTCGATTGATGATGTGACTTCGCCAGGCGAAATAGACTTCACCAGACAAAATAGACTCCGCCAGGCGAACAGGACTTCGCCAGGCAAAATAGACTCCGCCAGGCGAACAGGACTTCGCCAGGCGAAATAGACTTCACCAGGCAAAATAGACTCCGCCAGGCGAACAGGACTTCGCAAGGCAAAATAGACTCCGCCAGGCAAAATAAACTTCGCCAGGCAAAATAGACTTCGCAAGGCGAACAAGACTTCGCCAGGCGAACAGGACTTCGCGAGGCGACATAGACTTCGCCAGGCGAGCAGAACTTCGCGAGGCGAGATAGACTTTGCAAGGCGAACAAGACTTTGCCAGGCGAACAGGACTTCGCGAGGCGACATAGACTTCGCAAGGCGAACAAGACTTCGCCAGGCGAAATGGACTTCGCGAGGCGAGATAGGCGTGGCGAGGTGAAATTGACTCCGCGAGGTGACCTTGACTTCGCAAGGCGAAATGGACTTCGCGAGGCGAGCTAGGCTTGACGAGGTGAAATTGACTCCGCGAGGTGAACTTGACTTCGTGAGGCGAAACGGACTCCGCGCGCGTAGATTAACATAAAGGCGAGGCAAGATGGCCCCGCGTAAGGGGAACCTCGCGAAGGAGCTAGACGACAGAGTTCGCATGCATGCGTGGATGTACGTCCAAGAGAAGTAATCCGCGAAGTGGGATTAGAAATCACCGCTTTCTTAGAAATCAAGCTTCCTCGCGGGATACCTTCCATATGCGTGAGATAGCGTAAGGATCTTGCTCAAAACAGGACATTCAATCCAAAGCGATCTGGGCATATCTAAATCTCAAGATTTGATTGATTTGATTATGTTAAAATCGGCAAGTAAATCAGTCAAGATTCATTGATTTGATTAAGAAAATATTATTGATTCAGAATCTTCATTACATGCCTTAAGTGGAGGCATGCCAACACTATAAATACCCCCTCTCATACCAAGAGGAAGGAGCATAAAAGAAGGCAGCGAACTAGAGAGAGAGAAATCCCTCCGCGAGCTCAGAAGTCTCCCCTAAACCCTTGAAGAACTATCAAGCTCCCCAGATAGCCAGTTCTTCACTAGATCCATGAAGAACTATCAAGCTCCCCAGATAGCCAGTTCTTCACTACACCCAAATACCTGTTACGTGATCAACCCGTGTAACCCTCAAGAACAAGTGCTTGTCACCCTTGAGTTAAACCTATATTCGGAGATAGAATCAGAGGAATTCACAAAGATTGTAACACGCATTCGCATTTGATTAAATTAAATTATTCTTTGTACACGTGTTGTTCTGTTATTTGTTGCAGATATTTTCGTGTTTACAAAAGTGGCATGCCCAGTGAGACAACTTTGCCTCTCATCTCCTTCTCCGCAAGCAAGCTCAAATCTGTTCGAAGTAATGGCCTCCAAGAGCACTCAAGCCATCTCGACGAAGAAGTCTAAACCAACGACCGTGAGGTCAAACAGCGAGCCCTCTGGTCATGTCACTCGTAGCATGGCGAGGAATCAACCCACAACATTCGTGGCTTTGCCTTCCAACCCTCGCGAACCAGTCATCACCCTGGCGAATCTCGCGGACAAGCATGCCTCGCGAAGTGGAGTCAAGCGCGCCTCGCGAAGTGAAGAGAAGGAAACTCCAAACAAATCAAGGGAGCGATCATTCTCGCCTGCCACGGATGATGAATCAAGCACGGCTTCATACGATGGAAGTCCAAATGGTGATGAAGACAACACGTATGGCATGCCAGCGGATTATTCATCACAACCTATCCCCATGCAAGTCATGGTGACAGGTGCATCCACCATTGAAGAGAAAATAGCCAATCTGATGGAAGCGGTTGAGAAGCTCACCAAAACGGTGGAAGAAAAAGACATGCCGATCGCCGAGCTCTACAGCAGGCTTGAAAGTCAAGATGAAGAAAAGAAGCACAAAGTAGGCGAGAGCTCCAAGAACGATGACAAAGACGATGATGGCTCGCTTGGATCTATGTCCTTTCCGCAGTTACAAGACATCATCACCAACTCCATCAGAGCTCAATATTGAGGTCCTTCTCGTGATTCTCTCACCTATTCCAAACCCTACACCAAAAGAATCAATGGACTAAGGATGCCGTTGGGATACCAGCCGCCAAAGTTCCAGCAATTCGAAGGGAAGGGCAATCCAAAGTAACATGTTGCTCACTTCATCGAAACCTACAATAACGCCGGGACAGAGGGTGACCACCTTGTCAAGCAATTCGTTCGCTCTTTGAAAGGCAATGCCTTTGAATGGTACACGGACTTAGTGCCCGAGTCCATCGACAGTTGGGACCAAATGGAACATGAATTCTTAAACCGCTTCTACAGTACAAGGTGAACTGTGGGCATGATGGAACTCACCAACACAAAACAATGGAGAGACGAACCAGCGATTGACTTCATCAACAGGTGGCGCTCGCTCAGCCTCGATTGTAAAGACCGCTTGTCGGAGACGTCTGCAGTAGAGATGTGCATCCAAGGCATGCATTTTGATTTGTTGTACATTCTCCAAGGTATCAAGCCTCGATCCTTTGAAGAACTAGCTACGCGAGCCCATGATATGGAGTTGAGCATAGCTAGCCACAAGGGTAAGAAGGAGTTTGTCAATGATCAACGAAAAGATAAAGCTTTCAGCAACAAAGTTGACAAGGTCGTGAAAAGATCTAAAAAGGAGTCGATGACTGTAAGTGTTGCTCCAATCAAAATCTCCACACGAGATAAGAAAGAGGTTAAGAGAGTAGAACCGACTCAAGCCTACGGGAGGAAGAAGCATCCATTGACTGAGTGGGAGCAAAAGACTTATCCATTCCCAGATTCCGACGTGGCAGGCATGCTGGAAGATTTGCTTGAGAACAAGGTGATAGAACTTCCAGAATGCAAACGTCCAGAAGAAATGCATCGGGTCAATGATCCGAAGTATTGCAAGTTTCATCGCCTCGTCAGCCACCCAGTTGAGAAGTGCTTTGTTTTGAAGGATTTGATCATGAAGCTTGCCAAACAAGGAAGAATCGAGTTGGATGTCGATGAGGTTGCTGCGGTCAATTGCACTACCATTTCGTTTGGGTCTTTTGAGCCGGTTCAAGTACCTTCCATGCCAGTAAAAGCGCCATGCCATTACTCAAACGAGACGGGCAATGATAAAAAGTTAGAAGGAGTGAAGCCAATCCAGCAAATAAACCTCGCTCCTAAAGCCGCCCCATGCGATGATGGCGAGGGATGGATACTTGTCACTCAACGAAAAGCGCGCAAAGGTGTGTTGTAAAGTCCATCACTCTCAAAGCCAGATCATAAACAACCACATGGGAGTCGTCAATGCCTCGTGAGAAATGAGACAAGGTGTATAAAGGAGAAATTCGCTCCTTGTGTACAAAAGTCCTTCAATCAAAATCCGCCAGCAAGGTGCACGCCTAAGATGCGAATGAGTTTGAGAGCTAATTCAATGACAACCAGTTTTGAAGGTGATTCCAAAGGTGCTGAGAAGGCTGAAGAAACTAAAATGCTGAGACAATTGGAAGACTTGCCTCTAAAATTTAGCCTCTCTAACCCGTCGCAACTTTCCAAATCGGCGAGACTTGCGTTAGTCCAGTTGTTGCTTGATGAAGGCCAGCATTCTTCGAACATCAATGAGTGTGCGACATGCGTAGCGTGTTGTGACGCCATTCCCTTCACGGATGAAGATTTGCAATTGGGTTCAAAACTACACAATCGACCTCTTTTTGTGACAGGTTACATGCGAGAGCAAAAGTTAAACCGCATGCTTGTAGATGGAGGGTCTGCTGTGAACATTATGCCAAAATCAACAATGTCTCGACTCGGCATCAATATCGACGAGTTATCTAAAAGTCGTCTCATGATCCAGGGTTTTAACCAAGGAGAGCAAAGAGCGATAGGCATGATTCGACTAGACATGGTTATTGGCAAATTGGAGTCACACACTTTGTTCCATGTGATCGATGCAAATACTTCATACAACATATTGTTGGGGCGACCATGGATTCATGAAAATGATGTCGTACCTTTAACTTTGCATCAATGCTTCAAATTCTACCGCGGAGGCGTGAAAACAGTGATAGGTGATGCCAAACCATTCACCGAAGCTAAGTCTTACTACGCAGATTCCAAGTTCTATTCAGATGAGGAATCGGTAATAGAAGTTCTTCCAGTCAAAGTACCCTCAACAGGGAAGGCTATAATGGTGACAAGGAAAGAAGTTGAAGCGAAAGGCAAGGGAAATGAAGAGTCACACAAGTCTCCATCCAAAAATGTGACATCAAACAAGTCCAGTCCAATCGTCCCAATTTTTTGATATGTGCCAAAGTCCAAGCGCAAAGAAGGAGAATCTTCGTTTGCGGGAACAAAGCGGCAAGTGAGTCCTCAGAAGTTGAGTGAAGATGACATAAAATTATTGAAGGAAGCATCAATATTGCCATTGACAAATCTAAACGACCAAACTCCTACCAAGCAACCATTGAAGGGATTTGTCAAACCAATCCGAGGAAGGGTAGAGCACGGACCTTTACCCGAGAAAAGAACAAATGAAGGGTTTGACCCTAATGCTTACAAATTGTTGGCAAAGGCTGGATTCGACTTCGGTTCGTCAAGTAAAGAGGATGATCAAGTTTTCAGCAAGAAAGCGCATGAGCTCAATGAGTCTCAAAAGAAGTTGAGAGAACAGGGAAAAACAAGTGATTCGGTTAAAATGGGTCTTGGTTTTGTCCCAAGCAAGCCAGTCAAAATCTCAGGCAGAAGGAAAGCGGAGAAGGCAAGCATGCAATACATAAGCGTCGAAGAAGTAGAAGATGAGAATCCACGAATCCAATCTGTTTCTCGCACTTCAGTGTTCGATCGCATCTGCCCAAGTTCTCAAAGTACTTCTACTAAATCAACAGGCATGGTTTCGGTGTTTGAACGTGTTGAAAAGTCAACAAGTCGAAGCTCCATCTTCAATCGTCTTGACACCGCAGCTACACGAACTTCTGTGTTCAAAAGTTTGTCATCGTCAAATGAAGAAAATAAACAAATAAAGCCAACTCCTCGAAAGTCAGCACTTGAAAGGATCCAAGCTCCTAAAGAACAACAAGATAGAAAAAGAAAAGAAGTTGGCCAATCGGAAAATAAAGAAATCCAAAGTCTCATCCCATCACGCATGAAAAGACGTTGTGTGCTAGAGGTGAATTTGACCGACCAACTTAAAGTGAGGCAATATACCTTCATACTCACTGGTCAAGATAAAGAAGGCGACGATGCTAGCGGCGATGAGGATGATGTTATTCAATGTGCTTATCACATCACCGTAGCAAAGGTAGAAGCTTATGAAGAGGATGACCATGAAGGCTTCGAATATGAAGTAGAGGCAGCTCCTCCAGAACTTGAAGAGGGGGTGAAATCTACGGTCGATGAACTTAAGAAAATCAATCTGGGGACGGAGGAAGACCCAAAACCGATATTTGTAAGCGCATCACTAAGTCCCCAAGAGGAGAAAGAGTACTATGACTTGTTGCTTGAATACAAGGATGTCTTCGCTTGGACCTACACATAAAAGCCCGGTCTTGACCCTAAAGTAGCAGTTCATCGATTAGCTGTTAAACCGGAGGCTCGACCCATCAAACAGCTGACACGACGTTTTTGAACGGAGGTTCAAACTCAAATTGAAGAAGAGGTTGACAAGTTGATCGCTGCAGGCTTCATCAGAGAAGTCCAATATCCCAGGTGGATCCCAAACATTGTCCCAGTTGAAAAGAAGAATGGACAAATGCGTGTGCGCGTAGACTTTCGCGACTTGAATGATGCATGTCTGAAAGATGATTTCCCTTTGCCTATCATCGAACTCATGGTGGATGCAACCACAGGTCATGAAGCTTTGTCTTTCATGGATGGATCGTCTGGCTACAACCAAATAAAGATGGCGCAAGAAGACGAGGAGTTAACTGCATTTTGCACTCCCAAAGGCATTTACTGTTACAAAGTCATGCCATTTGGATTAAAGAATGCCGGTGCAACATACCAACGTGCCATGCAGAAAGTCTTTGGAGACATGCTTCACAAGTACGTTGAATGCTATGTTGATGATTTGGTTGTCAAGTCAAGAAAAAGGAGTGATCACTTGCAAGACTTACGAAAAGTGTTCAATAGGTTACGCGAGTACCAACTCAAAATGAACCCATTGAAGTGCGCTTTCTGTGTGAGTTCAGGCAAATTCCTTGGATTCATTGTGAAGCATCGGGGCATTGAAGTAGATCAATCGAAGATTAAGGCCATTCAAGAAATGCCGGAGCCAACAAGTTTAAAAGAATTGAGAAGTCTTCAAGGAAAACTCGCGTTTATCAAGCGGTTCATCTCCAACATCGCAGGTCGATGTCAACTTTTTAGTCGACTCATGAAGAAGAATGTGCCTTTCGTGTGGGATGAAGCATGTCACAATGCTTTCGAAAGCATTAAAAAGTACTTGGCCAACGCTCTGGTGTTGGGTGCACCCATTCCTGGGAAACCTCTTACCCTTTACATCGCAGCTCAAGAAAGATCACTTGGAGCACTTCTAGCACAAGAAAACGAGGAAAAAAGGGAGATGGCCTTGTACTATTTACGTCGAACTCTCACAGGAGCAGAATTAAATTACTCTCCAATAGAGAAGACATGTCTCGCTCTCATCTTTTCCATCCAAAAGTTGAGGCATTATATGCAAGCTTACACGGTGCATTTGCTAGCCCGAGTTGACCCAGTCAAGTTTGTCATGTCTAAACCGGTCCTATCAGGACGAATGGCAAAATGGGATCTGCTCCTCAATCAACATGACATCGTCTATGTACTTGCCAAGGTGGTCAAAGGCCAAGCTATGGCTGACTTTCTAGCGGATCACCCAATCCCCGCAGATTGGGAAATTTTAGATGACTTGCCGGATGAAGAAGTCTTTCTTGCAGAAATTCTCCCCACTTGGAAGATGTTCTTTGATGGATCTTCAAGAGTAGACGGAGCAGGGGCCGGCGTTGTCTTCGTCACCCCCACAAAAGCAAATATTGTCATATGCCTTCACTCTCGGAGAATTGTGTTCCAACAATGTTGCGGAATACCAAGCTCTCATCATGGGATTGCAAACGGCCTTAGAAATGCAAATTGCAAATCTAGAAGTGTACAGGGATTCAAAGTTAGTAATTGATCAACTACTAACTAATTACGAAGTCAGGAAAGAGGATTTGATTCCTTATTTCCGTTTCGCTACACAATTCTTGACGGGTTTCAATGTTGTTACACTAGAACATGTGCCAAGGAAAGAAAACCAGATGGCGGATGCCTTGGCCAACCTAGCAGCAACTTTGCATTATCAAATGATGAAATCGTGGACCTTTCAATTTGCCAACGATGGGTTGTCTCAACAGGGATTGTCCCATTGTGCGAAAATTCCAATGTGGTCTCCGTCTATGTTATTGACGTCGAAGATTGGAGGCATCCTTTGATCGACTACATTGAGCATAATAAATTGCATGACGATCTAAAACAACGAACGAATATCAAACGAAGAGCCCCGCGCTTTTTCTACTACAAGGAGACTCTTTATCGACGATCATTTGACGGGTTACTCCTTAGGTGTTTGGGAAAAGAAGAGGCGTCCAAAGCCATGGAAGAGGTCCATTCTGGAATATGTGGAGCTCATCAATCAGGCCTTAAATTACATTTTCAAGTAAGGCGAATGGGTTACCACTGGCCCACAATGGTCAAAGATTGCATGGAGTACGCACAGAAATGTCAAGCCTGTCAATTCCACGCAAACTTTATCCATCAACCGCCTGAGCTATTGCATCCTACGATCGCTTCACACCCGTTTGATGTCTGGGGGATAGACGCTGTGGGACCCATAAACCCGAAATCTTCTGGAGGCCACATGTACATTTTGGCAGCCACGGATTCCTTCTCAAAGTGGTCAGAGGCGGTACCGCTTAAAGAGATAAAGAAAGAAACCGTTGTAGACTTCATCAAGACATGTATCATCCAGCGATATGGTGTGCCACGTTGCATCATTACAGATAACACCAAGTACTTCTCAAATAGTGCTATGCAAAAACTTAGCGAAAAGTATCACTTCAAGCTACACTTTTCGTCGATGTACAATACACCAGCTAATGGTTTGGCGGAGTCATTTAATAAGACGCTCTGCAACATCTTGAAGAAGACCGTCAACAAGTCACAAAGAGACTGGCATGAGAAGATGGGCGAAGCATTGTGGGCATATAGAACGACATACCGAACTGCCACAAATGCCACACCTTATTCTCTTGTGTATGGTGTTGAAGTCGTCTTGCCATTAGAAAAGCAAATTCCCTCATTGAGGATTGCTTTGCAAGAAGGCCTCACAAATGAAGAAAATATCAAGCTACGACTTCAAGAGTTGGAAGCTTTAGATGAGAAGAGGCTGGATGCACAACAACATTTAGAATGCTACCTAGCCCGGATGTCGCGTGCCTTCAACAAAGGAGTTAAGCCTCGATCCTTTCAAATTGGTCCTTGCTGTACGCAGACTCATCATCATGACACACAAGACCTGTCCCAAGTTCAAGTCAAAGTGGGATGGTCCTTATGTCATCAGCAAAGTTTACACCAACAGAGCCTACAAAATTGTGGCTGAAGACGGTTTGAGAATTGGCCCAATCAACGGCAAGTTCTTAAGGAAATACTACGCTTAAATCAAGTGAAGACCGCTCCATGTTCGCACGAGCATAAACTGCGAATGACAAAAACGCTATTTGTCTGCACGAGCTTAAACTACAAATGACAAAAAATGTTTCTAGCCTGCATGAGCCTAAACTGCACAAGGCACCCAAAAAAAAATCTAAAAAAAAATAAGTTCTAAATCCTCATCCTTGAACTACGTTATGACTTGATTCTTTCTTTGGAAGGATACGTAGGCAGCTTGAGAACTATATTCTTAAGTTCAGTCACATAAAAAAAAAAACTCTTTTTTTTATTGCATAATGAGTTCTATTGTCAAAATGACTTATTACATGCGCAAAACAAAAAGAGAATAAATCATAAGTTACTAAACAATGATGGGCCCTTCACGTCCAAGATAAGCCTCTGAAGATGTTGCGTTGCTTTTCAAAATCATCTCGGAACCTCTTTGCTTCCTCAAGTTCTTCAGCAGTCAACTCTGGAGTTTCCTTGATTTGGACTTTCTGCTTCTCTAAATCGGCAAGCCTTTTGTCATAAAGTAGAAGGCTCACATCTAGGGAGGCTGTTTTCTGCTCTAACTTCTGTTGCTCTTCCTTCAAGATATCCAAGGACTCAATCATAGTCTGACGTTGACCAAAGTCAATTTGACAAAGTTCGACCAACTTTGCAATTTCAGCCTCCATATAAGGTAAACGTTGATCACATGTGCCTAGAGTAGCTTTATGCATGCATACAAGCCTTGCCGCGTTATACTGAGTAGCACAAATCATCAAGCTTTCTACCTTGTCTTTTACTGGCGAAGGATCAAACCCATAGCACTGAAGTTCGGCCACCATCTCGCCAAGGTCTTTCTTTTTAGAAAGAATGGTTCTTGATGAGTGCTTCGTTATGACGTCTTCAATTTGTTCACAAATTAGAGTGGCAGCCTGTATACGAATCCTTCGGAGCCCTTGGTTAGTGTCCATAACATCAACTTCACCGCGGGTGACTTCGGAGAATGTCATATTGCTTAAAAGCCTCGGAGGATTCACCGAAATATCTTCAAGATTAACTTGTTACGAGTCGTTTTGTTTGCATGCATCGTCTTCATGAAAAGAGTCGGTCTTCATTGGTTCTGTTGAAAAGAGGCAAACCTCTTTCGAACAAGCTTCATCTTCAAAAAGTGGGAGTCCTTCTAGCTGAAAACAAGAAAGTAAAGAAAATGAGTTCAGATCATGCATATAATGTCAAAAAAATATACATGGTGATGGTGGCGAACATACCTCAACATGATTTGGAGTCTGTTTCGAGGGACCAGGAACTTCGCCAAGAAAATTTCTATTAAGGAGAAACTCATCGTCAGGATTGAAATAAACGGAGCCAAGGTCGGGTTCAATCCTTCGACGCTTGAAGTTCACGTCCCTGGAACTGTTACTACTCCCACTAATTTTGCTTGAGTTTTTGTCCCCTTCAACTTAAGGTGACTCTGGGCGAGATGATGATCAGATGAGTCCCCATGACCTTCTAAAGCTTGGTGCGGTTCATTGGGAGAATTGCTACTTCGGGGCAACGCCTTGGTAGAAGATGCGTGAAGATTATTATCAAGTTCAATCTCGCGGGGAACCACTCTCTGGCGAGATGGCATCTCGTGAGGAACCACTCTCTGGAGAGATGGCATCTCGCGAGGAACCACTCTCTGGCGACACAGCATCTCGCGGGGAACCACTTCCTGCTAAAATGGTATCTTGCGGGGAACCACTTTCTGGCGGGGCGGTACCAAGCGAGCAGCAACCTTGTCTTCTTTCATTTTTAAAGGCTTGTGCGGTGACCCAAGCATTGTTGCTGTAGTCATCTTGGGCATGGAACGATACACCTTGGACCACCATTCAACATAATCACGAGTCACCATGTAATCTGTTAGAACGCTCTTAGGAGGCAACGTCACTGTGCTCCCTGTCTCACGTTTGGTAAAGCTTTCCCAATGCCAGTACGTCAAGGATAATGCACCCGTCCGAATATCTTTTTGAAGACTTCCTGGAACATCTTGAACATAGCCCAACTGACGGCTGAAACGGTAAGGACTGTAGGGTTGAACGACTCACCGGTTGTCCTGCCTAAGAGTAAGAAATCCATATCGAAGGCAGGTGAGGTAGACAATGTCTGAACGTTTAACATTCTCACGGTCAACGATCACTCTACGTTCTTTAGGGACTATGGCTAGGATGTCCATCCCCACATTACCACACTCGTTGAATAAAGAATGAGCTTGGGCGTCTCCAAAGTGCTTAGCCGAAAATGCCCCTGAAAAGTGAACCATGCGCGGTTTAAAGTTGTCAGGAAGAGGAGAATAAAAATGGGTGCCGAAGTACTCTGCCAACCACGTATACACGTAGTGAAAGGGTAAAGTGGCCGAACAGTTCCCCGGGTCTTTAGAGACAGAAATCTCGTTCAAGCCTTGATAAATGTTGGCCAACACAGGTACAGCTAGACAAAATTGATAGCCTTGGGACATTTTGCTGGCAACTTTAAACACGCTAGGTCGGATCAAGCCTGTGTCGTCCATAGGAAAGACGAATAGACACAACCAGCACGCATAAAATGCCGCCAAGTAAGTAGACTCCATGTCTTCATCATCCACTCCCAAGTCATCGAATGGTGCGGAGTCGTCATTAGTCCGGGCTTGAACCTCGTGGATTTCACCAGACGGGTTGTACGCGTTCTGAGGTGCATCTTTCTTGTTCCGTACACTTTTGGCGGGCTGTCTCTTGTATCTCAAACTTCCTTTGTACCAGGATTGTATCCACGACGCGATCTTCACTTTTTGCCCTTTATTGACCTTGCAAAGCTTGTGGTACGCAAGAAATTAAAACCTGCAACTCTTGGGAATGATTGGTTCACCACCTTTACCCTTGACTGAAAATTCTTCGATGGATGGAACAACTTCGTCGTAGAACCTCCCAGTTATGGGCAAACCACAAATATATGTCAAATCCCTCAAAAAAATAGACATCTCGCCACACGATGTGTGAAGAGTATTCGTGTTAGGGCACCAATACTCACAGAAGGCCCGCATCACAGGTACAACACGATCATAGCTGAAGAGCGATGCAAACACCGCTTGGTAGAGGCCGGCTTTGTGGATGAGATCTCCGCTTCGGCTTAAGATGTCTTCTAACCACTCCCAGTAACGTTCCGTGTAAGAGAAGGCTCCGTTTGCACGAAACCCTCTCCATTGCACCGAACCATTGCACGTACGGTCGCTGAGAAGCACGAACGGTGTTTGAAGAACGTTATGGTCATGATGGGCAGATTTCAACATCCATACATCTGTGCTTCGCTTCTCACTGGTGGATTTGGCTGATTGAAAGGTGGTCAGCTGACGCGATTGTTGGAAAGACCACCGAGGAATATGACCTGAACCATCGTACGAGGGAGGCTCGAGGGCGCGCGGCCCAGTCAATGAAGGATAGGTACACAAGGTGGTGCCATCGCTTTGAACGTCGTTAGTATCTTCAAGGATAGTGATCGTGCCTTTCTTGAAACTTTTGAAAGTTGCCATACGAAGTAATGTACGTCCACACAAAAAAAATTTGACTTGTCAAAAAAAAATTTTTGTGCTTCGCTGCCTTAAAACCCCTGCTGCACCTCGCTGCCTTAAGATTCTGCTGCACCTCGCTGCCTTAAGATTCTGCTGCACCTCGCTGCCTTAAGATACTGCTGCGCCTCGCCGAGTAAGGTTTCTGCCTGTTACTGACAACTCAGAAATACTTCGCGACCTACACATACAAGATTAAAAAAATAAAAAAGAGAGGGGTCAGCCAATTATATGACTCTGCGCCATAGCAATCAAATCAAAATGAGGGAGAGTATACCGCTGATCTCACAACGAGATGGTTGTAACTTTGTGATGAATAATGTTCAACCAGAAGCTCTAATTTATAGTGCAGTCTTTCCCCATTAAAACTGGAAAAGTATGGAGAATCAAGCAAATCAAGAAAGAAATACATCAAAGGTTTCCGCCCACTACTTGGAAACTTTACCAAATCAAATTCGTAGGAATTCTTGCGAATTAAGGAATCCCAACAAAATTCGGGTATCCTATAAATTCAAGGAATCTCTACAAGAAACTAGGGAATCCTTACAAAATTAAGAATCCCTATAAATTTAGGAACTCCCACAAAATTAACCCATTAAACATAGACTTCAAGTCGCGCCTCTGGCACATGGCTACGACGCACCTTGAAGTGGGGGCATTTGTAGACATATAAAATTTAACGATACTAATAGTCGTTGAATAATCTAAGAAAATACGTGGCTCGTGAGTCAACAAAATTGGGAAGCCGTCGGAAATAACACATGACAACGTGGAAATGATCGGCCGACAACAAAATCTTAAATCCCGATTAAAATCAATTATCAAGTGTCGATTGATGATGTGACTTCGCCAGGCGAAATAGACTTCACCAGGCAAAATAGACTCCGCCAGGCGAACAGGACTTCGCCAGGCAAAATAGACTTCGTCAGGCGAACAAGACTTCGCAAGGCGAACAAGACTTCGCCAGGCAAACAGAACTTCCCGAGGCGAGATAGACTTCGCAAGGCGAACAAGACTTCGCAAGGCGAACAAGACTTCGCCAGGCGAACAGGACTTCGCGAGGTGACATAGACTTCGCAAGGCGAACAAGACTTCGCCAGGCGAACAGGACTTCGCGAGGCGACATAAACTTTGCAAGGCGAACAAGACTTCGCCAGGGGAACATGACTTCGCCAGGGGAACAGGACTTCGCGAGGCGAGCTAGGCTTGACAAGGTGAAATTGACTCCGCGAGGTGACCTTGACTTCGCAAGGCGAAATGGACTTCGCGAGGCGAGCTAGGCTTGGCGAGGTGAAATTGACTCCGTGAGGTGAACTTGACTTCGCGAGGCGAAACAAACTTCGCGCGCGTAGATTTACATGAAGGCGAGACGAGATGGTTCCACGCGCGTAGATTAACATAAAAGCGAGGCGAGATGGCCCCGCGTAAGGGGAACCTCGCGAAGGAGCTAGACGACAGAGTTCGCATGCATGCGTGGATGTACGTCCAAGAGAAGTAGTCCGGGAAGTGGGATTAGAAATCACCGCTTGCTTGGAAATCAAGCTTCCTCGCGGGATACTTTCCATATCGGCGAGATAGCGTAAGGATCTTGCTCAAAACAAGACATTTAATCCAAAGCGATCTGGGCATATCTAAATCTCAAAATTTGATTGATTTAATTATGTTAAAATCGGCAAGTAAATCAGTCAAGATTCATTGATTCGATTAAAGAAATATTATTGATTCAGAATCTTTATTACATGTCTTAAGTGGAGGCATGCCAACACTATAAATAACCCCTCTCATACCAAGAGGAAGGAGCATAAAAGAAGGCAGAAAACTAGAGAGAAAGAAATCCTTCCGCGAGCTCAGAAGTCTCCCCTAAACCCTTGAAGAACTATCAAGCTCCCCAGATAGCCAGTTCTTCACTAAACCCAAATACCTGTTACTTGATCAACCCGCGTAACCCTTAAGAACAAGTGTTTGTCACCCTTGAGTTAAACCTATATTCGGAGATAGAATCAGAGGAATTCACAAAGATTGTAACCCGCGTTCGCATTTGATTAAATTAAATTATTCTTTGTACACGTGTTGTTCTGTTATTTGTTGCAGTTATTTTCGTGTTTACAGTCTTATGTATCCATGTCTGTCATTAGTTGTTCAGCCATTTCCTTCGATGAAACTTCATCTTCTCCGTACTTGTTTAGCATCTCTTTGAAACTATTTTCCAGTCGTTGAGACTGAAATATAAGTCATTAGTTGTTCAGCCATTTTCTTCAATGAAACTTCATCTTCTCCGTACTTGTTTAGCATCTCTTTGAAACTATTTCCCAGTCGTTGAGACTGAAATATAAGAAGCCGATTGAAATAAGGGAGTGGATACAGCGAAGTATGTGCTAAAAATGAAGGTGTCCCAACTGACCAGCAAATTGACATGCCATTTAGTTCTTAACTTAGGCCAAGGAGAATCGAGCATTGCATCATCTGTCAATACATGAATCCCCGGCGAAACCTCAGTGATAAACCTTTTATTTTTTGGCCTGTTGGTTACATAAAGCATGGTCTTAGAATGAAGATCATCCAATATCAGGTTAAACCCGTTGTATTGATCTGCCTCCTCAACAACTTCCTCTGCAAACTCAATCGGACTCGTTTTGCCCTGTAACAGTAGAAACTTGTGGTAACCACCAAGATATGTGACATTTATCTTTACTGACAAGGTATCAGTCTAAGAGAAAGCTAATTTGAAAATGTGGATTGGTTAAAGAAACAATGCTCAAAAACAATAAAACAACAACAAGTTACAAGTAACGATTTGGTTAAAGAAAACCAGAGGAGAATAAAATCAATAACATTTATCTTTACCTTTTATTTTGTTATATTGTAGTAATGACTTTATGGGTCTTTCTCAATTTCGGTTTTCATAGTTTTGTTTCGTTGTTATTTTGTTATGAGAGGTTTTTGTCTAATCCTCCTCTCTTAATGTTTTTTTTTTTTAATACATAAGAGTGTGTCATTCCTCTCTCTCTCTCTCATCTTTCAGCCAAAAAAATAAAAAACAAACATGGAAAAAGATTTTCCATGTGTTACAGTGCATTGCGTCAACAACAGTAAATCTTCATTCGTGCGTTAAACCACGTTACGTTATCAACATAGATTTACCAAGTATTGATTAATTCTGTGATAATGTCATGAATTTAAAACATGTAGTCAGATATTAACATACACACAGTATTTAGCCACATATTTAACTTTCTCATTAGTAACGTCTGACTTTTACTTCGTTGCGTACTTAAGAGCCTAACAGTTAATTAAGCCAGAGGAGGTGAGAAAGCAAGACTTGTTTGTGTAGATTGAGAATGTTGGGAACTTGGAGGTGGCTGATCAGAGAACAAGTAGCAAAGATTGGACCCTAATTAAACAAAGCCATACATATATCTCTCTGAACATATCATATACAAATCTTCATCCCTTTTGATAATCCACACAGTGACACACACAAATGATTTGTGACAAATCACATAATACAATGCATAATATCATTCATCTTGGATTTTCCACACACATACATATAGCAAGTCAAAGAATCAAACTAGTAACAAGAAACGAACGGGGAGTTGTCCTCTGTTCTTGTGTTTGTCAAGTCTCTTGCGCTCTCTGACATTAGTGAAAAACGCCACCTTACCATCCTTGTTACAAGCCAGCCATGTCCCTCCTTCCACAAAATCCCTTCCACCCAAAATGCTGCTGTTGTCATCCCACCACTGCAACGGAACAACAAGATCAAACCAACCAAAATGAAACCCTCAATGCCAAAAATCGAAAGGAAAATAAAAGACGAGGAGGAATTGAATCATATATACTTGGGGAGATAGTCGTCTTGGTTGAACAGGAGGAGGAAGGGGTAGCGTGGGTGAGAGAGACTGCCACACGAACGCAGCTATCCCCATCTCTGAGATTTTTGGTCTTAATTTGTTTTCATGTAGGTAATAGTACCTGACCTCACTCTGCGTCTGACTGACTGACTCTGAGTCCTGTCTGTGATTACGTCATGTATGTATTTGCCGGGTGAGCCGGGTGAGTCGGGTGGGTCCCGCAGTGACCGGATGCTCTGCTCAGATCGGATTTTGGGTCGGTGGCGGGCTTTGATTCTCTACCGTATCGGAGTTGGTGAATGTGGATTCTGTGATTTCTGTCACATCATACGTCATGTCGTTTCAAGCATTTTTTTTTTTTTCCGATTAAGGTCGTTTGAAGCAATTTTGTGATTTTACAGCACTGAATTTTTACTCTTTCGGAGCAAGCAGGTTTTATGACACAGGTTTTACGGGCAGCGCATAAGTTAGGCAGAGAGAAATTTTTCAGCTTTATGGGAGGACCACGTTTTTGTTTCTTACATTTTATGTGGACTGAGGTTATGTCACAATAGTTTTCTCAGATACATGTAACTGATGCAAATATCTAATTTGCTATCAATACAAATATTCCATTCTCAAAAAAATATTTTATGACACAGTTATTTTGTAGTGCTAGTACAATAGTACATCATTTATTGGTAAGTTATGGAAAAATTCAAAAAACAAAAACAACACAATAAACTCATTTCAAAATAGTTAAAAAAGAAGAAGAAGAAGAAGCATAATATATCATTGTTGATAGAAGTCTCTCTCCCTTAAGATGCTTGAATTTCTTCCAGCAACAAGTCCGCACTACACTTAACTAAGTCATGAGTTGATAATAGTCATTTTGCCGTGTACCCGGCAAATTAGGGCATCTCTAACAAGGGTTGCTATACCCATATCCATACTCAAAACCCATAAAAACTCATCTCCAACAATCAAAACCTATACCCATAAATGGATTCCTACCAGACCCACGACCCAAAATGGGTCGAGTTGCAAGGAGGAAACCCAAATTGCTTTGCGCGGGACCCAGAAGGAGCAGCTGCACATGAAGGGACTCGGCAGCCGCAGGAGCAACGCGCGCAAAGCTTCATTTGTGGAAAACGCACGCTAGACGACAAAAAAACGGGCGGAAGCTGCAAACGCGCGACGCACGCGTTGAACCGGAGTTGCACACCTGTGGGTCATCCCACGTGAGCTTTGTTCTGATCCTCCAACGGTCAAAAAATACTCGGCCCAGATTGAAAGATCATTCAAAATTAAAGGTCCAGAAAAAATGAGGCCGAAAATTAAATAATTTGAATGAAAATCTTGTTTTCAAATGAAAAAAACTTGAAAAATAAAACAAAAATTATTTATTTGTTGATGACCAAAACCGATACTCATACCCAAATTATATAAAATGATTAAAATTTGGGTATGAGTATGAGTTTTGACATAACGGTTGGAGATGGAATATGAGTTTGAATAGTAATGAGTTTAGGTGACTCAAAATATATGTATGGGTATGAGTATAGAAATGATTGTTGGAGATGCCCTTAGAGCACTATATAGTGAAAGACGTTATCTATTCAATTATGATGTGTATATGCATTACAAATTTTGTGCTTTATAGTACCAAATCAGTAGTATCATTTAATTCTGAACTTTTAGCAATTATGTTAACTCCTTGATCAGTACCTAACCAAACAAAGGGAGAATCTTCAGTACACGGCAGTCATATACACGATATCATGTGAATGGTTACGATCATGTGACATAATGTTGATACATGGCTGTCTCACATATGAACGACCTAGATTGCACTGTATGTTGCACGTGGATCTTAAATTGTGAAGTCTTTAAAGCACAATATGGTGTAGATATTAACAACAGATGAATGGTTGAGGTTACATGACACTAACACATTGTGTAGATCATGTACTTACTCACATTGTACATGAGATTTTTCGTTGAAACTGATGATGTGCTATTTTTTATTTTAAATTTATAATCAAAGTGACTGATTATGATTTTCATAAGTCGTTATTGATTCATAACTCGGTATCAATTATTGATTAATGAACAACACACTCATCTTAGAGTTGGATAATATATATATTTTTGGAATAATGCTCATTTGGTACTAATTATTAGGTCTTATTGCCAATTCAAATGAAAAACTTTTTTCATTGTCCATTTCAATTAATCTTACTAAAATTACTTATTTATCCCTAACCTAACTATCTCACAACTCTCCCTACACCTCTCATTCACGATATGTTCTCTCTCTCTCTCTCTCTCTCTCTCTCTCTCTCTCTCTCTCTCTCTCTCTCTCTCTTTCTGATCCCTGATCTGGAAACTTCATATGAAGCAGTCTTGGTGCAGGTGAATTGGTGAAGGTGAATCGGTTTTGATGTGGATAACAAGTTTACTAGGGGTCAGTAATATGTTATTGGGGGTGGATAACAAGTTTATTAGGGATCAGTAATATTCTGGTGAAGTGGATAACAACAAGTTTACTGGGGATCAGTAATATTCTGGTGGGGTGGATAACAAGTTTACTGGGGTCAATAATATTCTGATGAGGTGGATAACAAGTTTACTGGAGGTCAGTAATATGTTATTGGGGTGGATAACAAGTTTACTAGGGGTCAATAATATGTTATTGAGTGGATAACAAGTTTACTGAGGGGCAGTAATATTCTGGTGAGGTGGATAACAAGTTTACTGGGGGTCAGTATATTTTGGTGACCGGATTCTGGCGACCGGTGACCGGAGTCCGGCAAGGCTCCGGCAAAGTCCTCTCTCTCTCTCTCTCTTCCATTTTCTCTCTCTAAATGTGTATAAGACACAAGGGTAAAAATGTCTCAAAAATATTATTTTATTATGAATTTAATAAAGATTTGCGTATTTGGGCACAAATAAGCTAATATCTAGAGCTGACATTGGTAGGTATACCGACTTTATTTATTAATACCATGTACCAACCAACTTATGATTGGTAGGCAAAATCCTCTACCAAAACCAACCGTCGAAGTTGGTATACCGACTTAGTTGGTACGGTTGGTAATAGGCCTCTACCAAGTTTAGATTTTGTCCCAAAAAATGAAGTGATAAATATAATTTTTTTCACAAATATAATGCAATGATAGTTTTGGGCTGGTGGTATGTGGTCATATTTTCTATCAGAGCAGTCATGGTTTCGAAACATAGTCAAAATTTAAACATTTTATATTTTAATTGTATTTATATCTGTAGGATGTTATAAATATAAAACAATACATATATTATATATTATACATATATTTTAATTGGCTTTACATATATTATACATTTTATAGGTTGTTTGTAAGAGGTTATAGGTTCAATTCTAGTTTCCTACATAAATATGAGTGTATTTTTACATAATTACACCTACATGGTTGGTACGGTATACCGATGGTATGAAAATCTCAATACCAAGTACCAACCATGTTACCAAGACTGGTACGGTATACCGTACTAAGTAAGTCGGTTACCAAGTCTTTGGTATACCAACTAGGTTGGTACGGTTGGTACTCGGTTGATTGGTTTCGACATGACCCAAATTGCCAGCCCTACTAATATCTCATTCAATTGGGGTCAAAAGTCTTATTGTCATTGGAATTGGGTTTGACTTTTGTTTTTTTGTGCAAATGGGCATTTTTCCTATATTTTTTTGAGAAAATTTTATAATTAGTACCCGAACTAAAGGTCATTCATCATTTTGATGTTCCAAATTTAAAAACTATTAGATCGGTACCTCAACATTTAATCCCAGTACAATTAACGTACACTCCATCAATAATAGTGTCAAGTCTATCATTGTGCAAATATCTCAAGGACAATTTCGTCTTTTCGTTTTCTCATTTTTATTTTTTGGTTGTGCATGTATGATTTTTTCTATGGCTCCATCCGTGGCAGAAACCCAAAACTCTTTGGTTCAATCCGTGCAAAAACCCAGAAAACATTTTTAAATTTTAACTATCCATGCAATACAATAAACTCATATCCCTCACTATCCATGTTTCATACAAAAACCTAGCAAGACAGCAAACAAATTGGTAATTTAAAGTTTTAAACCAAAGCAAAAACCCATAGGTGTGTAAGACTGAAGTTTGTTTGGGGTACAAAGGAGTGAGGGGAGGAAGAGAGAAGGAGAGAGAGCAGTTGCTTGCTTCAAAGACGAAGAAACCCAATACATCTAAAACAACAAGAGACAAAAATATCTCAAAGAAGATGAAGGCTTAACGCCGTTAAAGACGAAAAGTATTGATAGTAGGTCGAATTTTTATGTTGGGGTACTAATCTAATAATTTTTGAAGTTGATACACCAATGTGATAAATGACTTGTAATTGGGATATTATTTGTAAAATTTTCTCTATTTTTTTTTAACGTAGAGTTGGATAATTAAAAAGAAGAGGATCTCTTCAGACTTGAAAGTTAAAACCAAAAATAAGTAAAACGTTGAGAACGTCGTACGGCTTTGTCGCCGGCATGTAGAGGAAGACAAAAAAAACTGAAGTTCAATCCAGAAACCGCTTCCGATCGACAAGAGCTAATTTTGGCATCTTCCGGCCACGTGTCCCTCTAGCACCACGCGAAACCCGTGCGAATGTCACGTGCCGCGCATGCCTAAGAGTGTCCTAAGTAGTGCGTAAATAACCAAAAAAGATAAAATTTCCAAATATTAATTTGGAAAAAAAACAAATAATAATAAAAAAATAAGACCCTGTTTGTGTGTGTCTGGCAAGAGGAGAAACAAAGAGGAGAGAGAGGGTTGGGCACCCAAAATAGAAAATGGGTAAGAAGGGTGGGATAGTGGAGACGACGAAGAAGAAGAAGAAAGGGCGCCCTTCTCTTTTGGATCTCCAAAAACGCAACCTCAAGGAGCAGCAGCACCTACTCCAACAATTCCACCACCGCAACAATTCCAATAATTCCAACTCTGCCCCTCGCTCCAACCCTAATTCCACTCCTGCCCCTCCCTCCACCAACCACCTCCGTCGATCCACCCGCCGCAACCCCAACCCCGACGACGAAGACCCGGACGATTCGGACGGAAACGACGGCCGCGAGAAGAAACTCAAGCTCGTCGTCAAATTGCCGAAATCCTCCGCGAATTCTGCGGATTCCGGCGGGTCTGAGAATGACGACGGCGACGAGAGCGTGAAAAAGCGCAAGATCAATGCTATTGGAGATGGATCTGGGCTGGCTCACCCCACAAAGGTATTTGATTTTTCGGGATTTGGGAAAATTCAATTGGATTTTGATTTGGGGTTTTTTTACATTTTCGCGGCAAAATATAGCTGCTCTTATTTTTGGGCCCTTCCAGAAATATATACGTTGACATGAAAATTCAAAACTCCTTGAATTTCGCACCGCACATTTCAACAACGCTCTTTTTTTTTTTTTTTTTTTGGTTTTCTAGAATTTCTAGTAAATGGAGTTGACTAATGACATAGTCCGGCTGCAAAAATTTCCGTACTTGATATTTGCTATGAGTATCTCAAATATAATTTTCGATTTGTTAGCATTCAGCTTAATTTTGTGTTTATATTTACTGAGCCTAATAATGATTCGCCTGTCATGTCTGATGAAAAGCATAAATTTGTCCTCTTTCTTCTTTTTTCTTTTTAATTAATTATATTTCAGGAATTTGCAACTGTATTTTCCCCTTTTGGTACTTTGAATGCTGGGCTACTTTGCCTTTTCAGAGCTGGGTTTGCTAGTGGTTCTTCACCCAGAATAGAAACATATGCTCTACATCTATTTCTGTTTTTATTTAGTTACTGAAGTTAATTCACTTTTTGCAGGGTGAGAAGTCGATTCCTGTTTCAAATCCCTCCTCAAGCACTGTCCAAGGTTTGCTGATAACCGCATTGTTGTAATTTTGAGGTGTTTGATTACGGGTTTGGATTGGAAGTTACATCATTGGGTTTGCCTTTTTGTGCAGGTGTGGCCAAATTGGATTCTGGACCCTCTACTCCTTTACCCGATACACAGCTGCTACTGTTCGTTCTTGAGAGGCTTCAAAAGTATGTTTCTCGGGTGCTGGGATTTTGTTTTGCTGTGCCTTATTATGGTGTTGTGCATTCAGTTTGATGATTTAATTTTTCTTCTTAAACAACATTATTTCAGGAAGGACACCTATGGGGTGTTTTCTGAACCTGTGGACCCCGAAGAGGTTAGTTTGTAGGTGATGCATCTTCATTAATTGATCAGAACATCTTTTACTCATATGTGTGTGAATACAGCTCTACTTGATCTAAGTTTGATCAAAAGGAAAGAAAGCATTAACTTCCTGGATTTTTTATTTATTTATTTTTTATGTTTCTCCTATTGTATAAGTTTTCTCTTTATTCATAATGCAGCTTCCAGACTACCATGAAGTAATAGACAATCCTATGGATTTTGGGACGGTTAAGAAGAAGCTTACAAGTGGAGTGTATGCCAGCTTGGAGCAGTTTGAGGTCAGCTTTATACAGATTTGAGCTCCTTTAAATCCTTGTTGCGTCATATGTATTTGTTTGAATCTTCCTTTCATTTTTGTTTCCACTAAACTGGCTGAATGGGTTGTGAAGTTATGGAAGAAACATTCTGATTTAGAATTAGTTTTACAATTAATTTGAAAGTCTGCCAAACTTCTTGTTAAATTATCCGGCACTTATGTAGTCATTTGTAATAATGCGGACTAGGCCATTACATTATTTTTCCCTCAAGTTTCCATTTCTATTGGGGTTTCAATGAGCGCTTTCATTTGAGCTGTCCGTGTACAATCAGTTAATAATCAGGTTTGAAAACACTGACATTACTATTTTGTATTGCCAAGTGAGCAAGATTAAGCACTTTAAGTGCTTCTTGCTGAAGGTTTACTTCCAATAATGTTTGTCTTATTGGGAACAATTCAGTTCTAGAGGTTAATTGACTTGTAGTTTTAGAGCTCATTGGGAACATCTTAACATATATAGTTTAGTGCTCATTGTATTTTCAGTTCTTAACATTTTGGGATAAAATGAGAATTATATTCCAAAGCCTCAAGGACAAGGCTTTGGTTGTTTACATGATTTTAACTACAAATAAGGTAATGCCCTCTGGAGTGATTTTGTTTTTTCTAGCTGATCTTAAAAGAACGGTTCCTTGTCCAAACACCCCCCCCACCCCAAAAGATTATAATTAAGTGGGTTATAGGACAATGCTGCATGAAATTGAGTGTGTCTTGTTTCCTCAATGCCTAAACCTTGGCCTTGGCTCGCCTATTTGATGGACTACCTTAAATTGGTTATATGCCTTATAATTTGTTGGAACATTTGCTTGTTTGGTTTAATATAATGAATTGTGTTCTGCATTGAGTTGGGTGTTTGTTTTTGTGGTATAAACCCTTTATGTGACCTTAACGTTGCTCACTTCTTGCATTGGGAGACAATGCATTGCTGTGTCCTTTGAATTTTAAAATTGCAGTACTCTGTTCATCGTTCTATTCATATATTTGGTGTGACGACACTTACTATATACAGTTCTTATTTTTAAGTGTTGGTCAATCTTTTGGCTCTGTTATTAGTTATAGTTAGGACTTTATTGTTGAATCTTGTGAAGATTTGGTCATTTCTTGCTTATGCACTTATTGGTCAGATTTTGAATTTGATTTAATGATCTTGCAGGATGACATTTTCTTAATCTGCTCGAATGCAATGCAGTACAATGCTCCAGATACCATATATTTTCGACAGGTATTGTTAGATCCAGCTCCTTCTTTATGTAGGTTGAGGATATTGATATGTTATCTGAAATCTGATGACTTTTTACAGGCACGATCCATCCATGAGCTTGCGAAAAAGAACTTTGAAAATTTGAGGCAAGATAGTGATGATAATGAACCAGAACCCAAGGTCGTAAGAAGGGGTAGACCACCCACCAAAAATTTGAAAAAACCACTTGGGAGGCCTTCCTTGGAGTGTGTTGGTTCAGAGTTCTCAGATGCCACACTTGCTACTGGGGCAGAAAATGCTATATTGTCCAATCATGATCGTTCACGAAATAATGATGTGTATACTAGTTGGTTGGCTGATAACAAATTTGAGAGGAATGATGACTTAACAGGTTTGAGTCACTTTTTACATCCCATCAATTTTAAATCTGTTGTTTCATACATTCATTTATATGCTAGTTGAATATCTATGTTTGACTTCAAATCAAATCTCTCTTTTGTATAAACTCAGGTTCCATGTTGAGAGGTACCTCCAAGACTGGGAGAAAGCAGTTTGTGTTTGATGAGAACAGGCGTAATACATATCTACAGTCTCAGCCTTCAGCTAATGGAAGAGAGTCAACTGTGTTGACTACATTTGATGGAGAAAGAAAACAGCTGATGCCTGTATGTATACTACTGTTTTTTAGTTCTATAAGATGTTATGTATGTAGGTATGTGAATATATCAGATTGAACTTTATTTCACTTTAATTGCTGAAAAGATAAAAAGAAATAAAGAACAACCACAGGAGACCCCTCGGCGCGGATTAGACTTTGGGCCCAAAAAGCCTGAGGATACCGTCGTTGATACTCTTAAAAAAAAAGAAAAAGAACAACCTCAGGATTGCATGATGATGGATAGGAGTTAGGATAACCGTGAGAGATTTCATTACGCTGGTTTCACAACTGCTCACTGGTTCCTGCCTTTCGGTGGCGATGGGCTAATTCTTTTGTAATAGTGTAATACTAGCTTGCCTAGAGTTTACGTGTGACGCTGTTGACTTGTCTTTTATGCAAATCAGGTAGGGCTTCAGTCAGATGGTTATGCAAGGAGCCTGGCTCGATTTGCAGCGAATCTTGGACCTGTTGCTTGGAGAATTGCTGCACATAGGATCCAAAGGTCATTGCCTGCTGGTGTTAAGTTCGGCCCTGGGTGGGTTGGTGAAAATGATGTTGCTCCTCACAGGCCACTGGTTTTAGTCTCATCCTCGAAAGAGCAGCCATTTTTGCCACAGTCCTTGCCCATTCGTGCAAATTTGTCATCTGCTGCGACATCTTGCTCTATTGAATCAAATAAAGATAAATTATTGGAGAAACCTTCAGGACATATCTTGTCAGATAAACGCCCTTCTATTTCTTCAGGGCCGGATGACCATCCAAACAGTCCTCCCCCACTGTCCGCTGCCACCTCATCAGATCCCTTAGTTGCTAACAGATCTCCTGAACCCCTCACAGGAAAAGGCGAAACAGTTAAAGGATCAAACTCTCGTGGTGGGAGTAATATGATGGACAGTAAACTTGGTGGAATCAGGCCAGGGCCTCCTTCTCAGATCCAACGGACTCCTGAAATTCAACCTGGGACGAATGGATTGAATGGCACATATGGATTAAACCGTCCTGCTCAGATAGCAAAACAAGTTGGCAAGACCAAGTCTGGGGGCTTCAGCTTCCATTCATCTCAAATGCTTGATCAAGTCTCCAGGACTAACACTAAATTGACTCATCCAGGGACTTCAAACAGCTTAAATTCAGAAGAAACCAAGCCCTCTGAAAATCCAGGTACAATACAGTCTTCTGGTTCATATTCAAATTCAGTGAATGAGTCACTGCCAGCCCGAACATCTGGGGTTCATCCCCAGTCATCTAGGCAAGGGTCATCCCAACAAATTAAACCTAATTCAGGATTCTCACCGCAACAGAAGCCTGACTCAGTTCCACCAGATCTGAACGTCAGATTTCAGTCCCCAGGGTCCCCTAGTTCTAGCCGGGCTGATTCAACGCAGCCGGATTTAGCATTGCAGCTCTAAGAGTAATTGATTATCCCCTCTTTTCAGTCTTCCCTTAATTTTTAGTTAACCGTAGAGTGGTATGGGTGATGAGATCATAGGGATTGCTTTAAGGCACAGCAAAGCCGCACCTAATTGTATTGTAAAGGAGTAGGCTGTTCTTGTACAGATTACTGTATCATGCCTAATTTTTAGGTCTAGAAGTAATAGAAAGGTTTAATTTGTAACGCCGCCGGGAACCATGATTTAGAAGAGTATGCGTTCCCGGTGATGTACCATGTTTAATTTACCTGTAGACTCCTTGTTTATTCCAAGGAGATATACCCTTTGTACCAGATCATGATGTAATGTCATTTATTTTAGAATGTATCAGTTTACAGGAATAAAGTTTGTGTTAGATCCAAACTGTTGATAGCAAAATCGTGACACATGAATTCTTGTTGTAGTGGTTGTTCTTGTTCATATAAAATGACTTCAAACCGAAGACAAGGTTGAACTTGACTCTTTGGATCAAGTCCCTGGGTGCATGGAACACAAGAGGGCTTCATATACAAAACTATAAAATGATACAAGTACATGCATATCCAGGGTTCGATCAACTTGAATATAATTAAACAAAACTTCAAATTGCAGCAGGCGGACGACGTAACATCAAATGTGGGTTGGAAGGCTACCTAGTTCGTTTGCGTTTGCTTTAACTTCTATTTCCGGAATGAATACGATTTACGAAGCTGTCTATGATACCTAGATATATGTCATACACTCATTTTATAATTAAATGAATCGAAACTACGACTTAATTATAAGACAAAATTGACAATAAAGTTTACAATATGTACATTTTACACATTTATATGTAATTGAATCGAGTTACCACGTTACCAACAATTTATACATATAAACTCGTAAGAATATCATATGAAGTACTCCGCTGATGTCACGTACTTACACATACCTAAGAATTTTCCAACGATTTACCAAGTTGTTTATGCCTATATCCTTTTGTCCAAAGAGGAAGTCTTCTGAATTTTCATGTTGAAGTCCTGCAGGGATCTGACTTTTGTGTTCTGCGGATACTTAAATCTCGATCTGGATGTCATCTTTGAGTCTTTGATCCAAGATAGAGGTGTTCATGTATGAAATGGAAGGAAGAGGGGGCTTGCTTGGTCAACAAAAGCATGATGACAAAACTATAGGGCGTGTAGTAAAGCTTACTCTTTTTTTTTCCTAGATTGATACGGTTATAAGCCTAATGATGTGAATCAAATGACCAATGAGAATGGTGTGAGTCGTTATCTACGTGTGAGTCTGATTATAGCTGTCAGTCACGTACCTTGAGTCATGTGAAACCCCCGAAACCTACAAACGGGTCGGGTCCATCAGTTTTTATAGTTTCCTCCGACTCTCGTGGCGCCTAACCTGAACTAGAGCTTGAAGACGAGCTTTCTCATCATGTTCATGGCAAAGGTGAGGTTAGGACTTGGAGCCTTAGAGGTAGTCAAGAATAGGGTTATCTCACGTTTCATCGAAATTTCATCGTTTGGGAGGAATGATCGACAAATAAGATGAGTTATAATAAAAACGTCATCCAACTTACGATATTTCAAAATTATAATTAATAATATGATGAGTAACACACGCCCAATTAAGATGGTAAAATGAAGTTAAGACATTTGATCAAAGTTATATTGTTTGTTAGGAACGATTGATAGAAATATGTTTTCGTTAATGAAAATTTAAAATTCATATTGTTAGGACAAATATAACAAAAAACACAGACAAAGTTGCAACATTTTAAAGTGAATTATCAACAACGACAATGATCGAGCATAACATGTATAACTAACATTGTTCTCATTTGAAACTTGGGACACTTTATATGAAAAAAAAAAAGAAACTCAGCAAATCGATAAGCATTTTTCTTCTCTGAACATAATTGAATTGCTTGCTAATTGCTGCTGAAATTTTATTCTATTAGAAAGACTTATAATTGCGTAGCCATAAAGTAGTATGTCACCCCAGTAGCAGCCTAATCAATCAAAACAAAAGAAAAAACTAATATTACACCCAATATTGGTTGCATCAAGATTGTGAAACAACAATAGTAGTAGTATGAATATATCATGTGGTCATTACTAATTGCTGCCATTTTCAGTCTTCTAATTGTTTTTGGTTCAAGAGTGGTCTAGGTCTACACCCCATGTACACACTGAGCAAGGGAATTCTACATTGAAATCAAGTCTTGGTGTATGTTAGAGGAGTAGACAAAACTCCCTTGATGTGATTGTGGAGAAATGGTCAAGAACTCAAGATCATATAATCAAAGAATATAATTGTACAAACCCAGAATGAGCAACATGATTATATTTCCATGGATGAAATCACAAAGCTTAAAGGAGAGGGGACCTATTTAAACCTCTTGTTCAGAATTACTATGACCAATAATCAATAATAAACCTCTTACATGCAGATGCATTTCTTTATTTCAATTATTTGTTTTTTTCTTCATTTTCTTGGTTGCTTTCTTTGAATAGAATTTTGAAGTTTGACACTTTGACAAATAAAACACACAAGCCACGGCAGTTGACTCTGAACCACGTTATGTTGGGTCTGCTATCATACTCATACATTAACCAGGAAAACTCAGAAGCTTGTATTTGTTTGGTGGACTCGGTCTTGGCGGTAAAGGGTCTCGTTTTTTACCGTGCTTTGGGCGCTGAATTTGGGTCAAGCACAATAAAGTTCAGACATAAACAAAGTCAGAGGCTTTAGTAGTGGAGAGAAAGAGAGAGAAAGAGAGAGACCCAGGTTGGTTGTTGAAGCAGAATGAAAAACATTATTGCTCAGAGCTGAAAGGAAGAGTTGAAGAGGCCACTTTTCTACACCAACATCAAGAAAAGCAGAGACTATTTTCCTCTGTAACTTCCATATCTTTTCTCTCTCTTTGAAACCTGGGCAGAACAAACCAGTTTCATCATCATCATCATTATCAGGACAAGCTGTTTGTGCATATAGAGAGCTCATCAGGTTGAGAATTGAGAGAGACAAAGATGGGGAATTGCTGGTTTTCTGCTTCAGCTGAAGACCCAACACCAGCTACTACTGGTCATCTCAGTACAGGTACCCAAAAGTCAAATTTTTGATTCTGTTCTTCACCAAGTTGATTAATTCTTCAAGTTTTCATTTGGGTTTTGTTGAATTCTTGTTTTAATCTACTGGTTATTGAACAATGTGTTATCTTTGATTGAAATCCGAACTTGGTTGTATATAATCATTGTGTGTGTTAATTATGCAGTCATTCATATGGTAATTGTTCAACTCCAAGTCGCCAGATTTTGTGTCCTGAAATTTGTTGGTATTCATGTAACTTCTGCATGAAGGAATTCTATTTCTAATGAAACTCATAAGGAAAGAAGGAAAACGATTTAAGTAATAGTTTTGAGGTAATATGAGCATTCAATCAAAAACCAATTGGCAATGGGTGGAGCGGCTAAGACTATAAAATGTTTTTCAATGATTGGCATTCTCTTTGTGGCTTGTACTATCAAATTTCTAATTCTGTTACTACCGATACAGCTGCGAGTAATGTATCTCAATCGACCAGTAATACCATTTCCACTTCTTCTGGGGGAAGCACTGTATCCAGGAACAGCCAGTTTTCGGCAAGAAGTGGCGATGAGACCTGTCCAGATGGGCAGATTCTACCCGACGCAAACTTGAGAGTCTTCAGTTATCTGGAATTGAAGAGTGCAACTCGGAACTTCAGATCAGACACGGTGCTTGGGGAAGGAGGTTTCGGGAAAGTCTATAAAGGTTGGCTTGAGGAGAGGCCAGCCACGAAACCTGGAAGGAATACTGTAATTGCTGTAAAGAAATTAAATTCGGAGAGCGTGCAAGGGTTTGATGAATGGCAGGTAATCTTATTCTGCTTGATGGAGAAGAATATAATCTGTGATGTTCATTTTGTCTTGTATGATCTTTTAGGTAGGAGTAGGACTTTAAACTTCTCTCCTAGAACTAGTTCTCCCATGTCCCATTCTTTAAGCAATTGACATTGCAGATGTTGCACTTGTCTTTTGATATATTTTAAACTTTAAAGTGGAAAGTACCTTATACCAATATTAAACAGTGAGCATTGTTTAATATCGAACTTTGGGCACTGTTGTATCAGCTGCTCATTTGGAGGGAAGGTGGTTATTTGTTGTGCAGCTTGTGGCCTATGTTTACTTGTAGTTTAACTGTTTAAGGGATACATATTGAGCTGTAAATATGCTAAACAATCTTGTGATATGCAAATTTCTCAAAGTTTATTAGGTCAAATTGTGAATCCATCATTATAAAAAAGGGCTTAATTTCCAGATTTCTTGTTACACGTTTTCTTGAAGTATAGTTTGGTTCATGCATTGTATTCTTCTTTGATTGTTATTTGTTTGTGCAGTCAGAGGTGAATTTCTTGGGTAGACTTTCTCATCCTAATCTTGTAAAGCTGTTGGGATACTGTTGGGAGGAGAAAGAACTGCTGCTTGTCTACGAGTTCATGCAAAAAGGAAGCTTGGAAAACCATCTTTTTGGAAGTAAGCAAAAGATCATCAATAGATTTTGGCATTATTGGCTATACATGTAAATAAAGAAAATTCATAATCCATTACTCAAATACAATAAGTTCGTTTTTCGCTGAACACTTCATTTACTCATGCAGGGGGCTCAGTTGTTCAGCCACTTTCATGGGACATACGGCTTAAAGTTGCAATAGGAGCAGCTCGAGGCCTGGCATTTTTGCATACATCAGAGAAGCAAGTAATCTATAGAGATTTCAAAGCTTCCAATATACTACTTGACGGGGTAAAGTTCTTTTCCCTTTATAAACAGTCCTCAAGAACTAATATAAGCGTATTATAAGGAATACTGAGATCTGTAGTACTCATATGTGCGCCTCTCATTCTCATTCTTTGTTCACACTGCAGTCCTTTAATGCCAAGATATCCGACTTTGGCTTGGCAAAATTGGGTCCTTCAGAGAGTCAATCGCATGTGACAACCCGGGTCATGGGCACATATGGTTATGCTGCTCCTGAGTATGTTTCCACAGGTAATCCTTATAGCCTACTGAATTTGTGAGCTGGTAGTGTTCACGCTTTACCCTTGCTTGACAAAACTAGTGTCCTTATAAAATCTCTAAGTCTATGCCTTGACATTCTTCATATGATGTTTGATAAAACAGGGCATCTTTATGTGAAGAGCGATGTGTACGGTTTTGGTGTTGTGCTGGTTGAGATCTTAACAGGCTTACGAGCACTTGATACGAATCGTCCAAGTGGAAGGCATAATCTCGTGGAGTGGATAAAACCATTTTTATCAGATAAAAGAAAATTGAAAGGCATTATGGACCCTCGACTGGAGGCAAAGTATCCAGCCAAAGCTGCATTCCGTATTTCCCAGCTTGCTCTAAAATGCATTGAATCTGAACACAAAAACCGGCCATCAATGATAGATGTTGTGGAGACTTTGGTAAGGATCCAGTCGGTGAATGAACTTATAAGGGAGCCTAGGATTCGTTCCAATCGTTCTACTCATCCTATGGCTCATCGCCAAGGTCAGACACCTTTGCACTATCGTTCTCCACTTCACCCCAGGCCAGATGGAAATCAAAACTACCAAGGGTCGCCTCGAATGAGGTAATGCTGATACCGCAGCTGTCAGCAATTGCAGACTTTTGCGGCCGAAAACATAATGTAGAGAGTTGTTATTTCTTCATTTTATGCATCTCTGTAATTAGAATGAGCGTAGTATTGTACTGAAATTGGTATGTTAGCTGTGAAAGTGTAATTATTGTAGTAGACTAGTAGCTTTGGTCTGGATGTTGTTTTGGGATTCCGAAGGTGTTAATGGTGAGAAAGCAAGTCCCAACTTGTCACTCTACCTTTTAACTTTTAAATTTGTAGTTCGTTATGGACATTCTTACTTATAAAACAGTAGTAATGTACATCATCTGCAAATCTGAAATGGTGCCATTGCCATTTACAGACTTGTGAAAGATGGATTCTTTAATCTTTATTGGCCCAATACATAGTTAGTTCTTCCTTTGCTACTACCAGAATCTTTTGGATGGTCAGATTCTGAGAGGCTGAACCTCAAGGACGACCTTACGAGAATGTAATTTGTAGATTCAACTTCAATGGTGAACTACTGAACTTGCTCATTTACCTTTTGTTACTATTGAATATTCAGCTTACATATTGTAATCATAATCACTCATGTTTTGAAGTGTTACTCAATAATAGTACTCCTGACATTTGTAAGCTTGTTACACAAGGAAAATAGATATAACCATTTATAAACAACTTTTTTCTTAGTTGATCTAGTCAATTTCAATAATCATTTCCGAATTCTTTCAACTAATTAACCAAGATTGGATGTATAAACAACAACAAATGACCCAAACTACGTAGGTTACAAATTTGCCGACCATCTTTATTTGCCCACCCTCTTAGTCTATTGACACATGTCTCTTCAAATGGTTTAACTTTATTGCGTGTGCCTTGTGACTTGTAAAACATGCGTTTAGAGAAAATCGTTGTTGTTGATCACTCATCCAACTCAAGTCACAAGTTCGAGTTGAAGATTTTACCTTTATAATATATACTAACAGTGCAAGTTACCCAACACCGATTAGGTGACTTCAACTCTTATGGTGTGTTTGGATGCTGATGAATTTTCGGGAATTTAATTAACAATAGGAAATTCCCAATTTCTTAAGATTGTTTCTCCCGTTTGGATTCTTATCCCGTGGAATTAGCAATTTCCACAGGAAAATAATAGTGGAATTTGGAAGCTTAAATTCCCGACTTGAATTCTTCACAAAATAAGTGTCATTTGTCAATTTCCATGACTGGGGTTAGTCTAAATACAAATTCTTGTTATTTTAAAACTCTACGTCATGAAATCCAAACAACGAAATTCTTAATTAATGAAATTTAAATTCATAGAATTGTAATTCCCATAATTTTGAAATTTCTATGGAAATTGAAATTACTTTATCCAAACACAACGTTATTATTTGTAGTCGACTTGTTATTAAAGCCTAAAAATGTGTGTACGATGTTTTTCACCGGTTCAAACATGTTAGTGCAAGTGAATGTCGGTGTTCTGAATCTCTCTCTTTATATGAGCAAGTAATGTTATTTTATTTTTATTTTCGGTTTTATTGTTGTACCGTACCGGCTTGCCAAAAAAAAAAAAAAACATAAAAAAGGGGCACTGTTAACTATTTCATGATTCTCTCATAAACTTGAAAAAAAAAAAGAGAGGATCGACATGGCATCGTAGAGCAGCGACTGTGAGAACAGAGCTCTCTCTATTTCTCTCTACATTGGCTAATGGCAGTTGCTCCTACTTCACCATCGACCTTCCATTCTCTGCTGTTCCTCCTCATCTCACTGGTATACACTTCAATTCCCTTCACTTGTGATTCCAATCAGATCACGCGCTTTTCAATTTCGATCTCTTTCTCACTCTTTGCTTTGGGCATTTCTACGCCGAGATCACTCAGATCCATCTTTACCTCTCTGATGATTTTAGTCTCCGGCGAAACCGAGGAGTTGATGGATTCTGTAGCTTAGTTGTTTTTGTTTAGTGATTACTTAGCTGTGTTATTAGATCATTCATTTACTCTAGCTGTTTATGATCCGGTTTCGATTAATTTACGATTTGGTATTCAATTAATGCAGGTTGTTTTTCAGTTTCTGCTTGTTGGAGCTGATGCTTCCACAATGTAAGGCTTTTTGTTGCTCTTCATTTTCGGGGTTTTTAGTTTTATGTAATTCGTTGCTCTTATGGTTTTTATTGCTGTTGATGGATTTTTGTATCAGTCAGAGAGATATCAGTAGGTACCACACACCCTGCGAGTGTGAGCAATGCCGCCATTTAAAGGTTTCTATCTCATTTCACTTATTTTGAACTCTATATATGTGCTATTTATAGTAGGATTTGCGGTTAATTCAGGATAGATACACGCAATGGAGTTTCTGTTTACACGTTGACTAGGATTTGTACTAGCTAGGGGTAGGTCTGCGACTTTACTGTGATTTCGAGTCGGAAGTCGTTAGATTAGTTCATTACGCGAGTTTAGGGGTATGTTATAGTATAGGGATTGCATGTGGTTGTGTCTGCAATAAGACATAACTGGAAATTTGAATCACCAGGGAGCACAACACTGATGACCTTTTTCATATTGTATTAAAGACAATAGGTATTGGGATTTAGATCACTGTAAGTAAGTAAGGCATCTGTTTGATTCGATATATATTATTCAGAATGGTGAATCAGTATACAAAGTTACAGACAGTTAATGAGTCCAGATGGGGCTATTGAGAGATATGTATTCAACTCATAGCAGTCAAATCTTGTATCTTTTGGATAAAACATATAAATATTGGAAAATTTACTATATTAAATTGCTGACTGAGCAGGAAGAAGGTGAATCTTCTGTAACCGGAACCAACAAACTTCTGGATGAAAAGGTACAGGAAACTAGTTTTTTTTCTTATGTTCAAAGTAGATATCAATGGTGCTCATGTTTATCTATTCCACACAGAATATTGACATAATTGCGACATACAGCAACAATTATGGAGCTGTTCAAAGTAGTAGGGTTAAGGTCGGAGACCTATCTGCTTCTTGGGTCTTGGAAAATCCCATTGATGGAAGGCATGGCCATCCAAAGAGTGTGCAGGTATTATATATTGGTTTAGAGTAGTATGGAAGTGGAAGGAACTGAAAAGTTAGATACAATACAGGAGTTATTTTTTTGATAGAGATTTTCTTAATATGTTACTTTCCAGGTAGCAGAGGATTCATTTCAATCTGGATTGAAAGTTGAAGAGAAGACTGAGCATTCAAAAGATGATCATCAATCTGGAGAAGGTGAGCTCCGAATAAGCCCTGTGAAGCACAAACGACAGGTGAATTGTCAAATTCTTTTAGTCTGTCTCTACTTCATTCATTTGTTTGGTAAAGTTAGATTTCTAATTATGACCGGCCCTTCAGCTAATGCGAGAAGAAAGGAGGAAACTTCGGACTGCAGAGCTTATGGGAAAAGATAAAGAAGCTAATGACCAGATGGCTGAGGCAGCAATTAATCGAACAAAATCCTTTGACACCATTGTCACAGGAAAGTACAGCATATGGAGGAGAGATTATGAAAACCCAAATTCTGATTCAACCTTGAAACTTATGAGGGACCAAATCATAATGGCCATTGCTTATGCAAACATTGCCAAGTCCAAGAATGAAAGTGTTCTTTATAATTCTCTCATGAAGAACTCTAAACTTAGTCAGAATGCTATTGGAGAAGCAACTTCGGATGCTGAGCTTCCTGCAAGGTTTTTCCACTCTCTATCTATTTGCAGGCTTACCAGCGTCTGTCTTGATTTTTAATGCAATTTTTTTATAACTTATCTTTATTTTTCTAATCAGTGCACTTAATCGAGCCAAGTCAATGGGTCGTGCTCTCTCTGTAGCAAAGGACAAACTATATGACTGTCATACAATGGAAACAAAGTTAAGAGCCATGCTTCAGTCAACTGAAGATAATGTAAATGGTCTGAAGAAAAAGAGTGCATTTTTGATCCAGCTTGCGGCAAAAACAGTCCCCAAACCATTGCATTGTCTTCCTTTACAACTTGCATCAGACTATTTCTTGTTGGGATATAGTAATAGGGAGGATGTTAACAAAGAAAAGCTTGAGGATCCTTCTCTATACCACTATGCTATCTTTTCGGACAATGTGCTAGCGACATCAGTGGTTGTTAATTCTACTGTGCTGCATGCAAAGGAACCCAACAAGCATGTTTTCCATGTGGTCACTGATAAATTAAACTATGCTGCTATGAGAATGTGGTTTCTTGTCAACCCTCCTGCTGGAGCAGCAGTGCAGGTTCAAAATATTGATGATTTTAAGTGGCTAAATTCCTCTTCTTGTTCTGTTTTACGTCAACTAGAGTCTGCCAGACTTCAAGAGTATTATTTCAAGGCAAACCATCCTTCCTCACTATCACTGGGTTCTGACCAGCTCAAATATCGGAATCCTAAATATTTGTCGCTGCTGAATCATCTGAGATTTTACCTTCCTGATGTCTATACAAAGTTGGACAAGATCCTATTTTTAGATGATGATATTGTAGTTCAGAAGGAATTGACACCTCTTTGGTCTATTGATCTTCAAGGGATGGTAAATGGTGCAGTGGAGACCTGTAAAGAGAGCTTCCATAGGTATGATAAATACCTTAACTTCTCTAATCCAATAATATCTGCGAATTTCGATCCAAATGCTTGTGGCTGGGCATTTGGCATGAATATGTTTGACTTGAAGGAATGGAGGAAACGAAACATGACCGGGGTATATCATAAGTGGCAAGATATGGTAAAGTTCCTTAACTTTTTTTTCTCCTTTTTTCTCCTTCTGCTGTTTTTTTCTTTGAGTTGTTCTGATTGCAGTTAAGAGCATTGCCCTTATGTCTTAGGTCCCAAGGTTTAGTCTCCCCCTCCCCAACTATCACTAATCACCAAGAAATTGTACTATTCATTTATCTGTTATATTTAAGCTTATTTGCTTACATAACTGGGTATGCTCAACTAATATGGTGGCTTTGACAGCTGCACTGTTCTTCATCTATTCTGACTATCTTACATTCATTTGAAATTGTCATGACCTATCTGATCGGTATTTCAAGGCTGCATGACTTGATTTGTTAGAAACTGATTATGTTCTAATAGTTCGTTGGCATGTTAAATTCTAGTTCCGTCCTACTGCAGTTGTCCCTTCATCCCATTTATTAATATGATTTTAACCAGGAATTTTTTTTTAAATTTTTTTTATTGATTTTTTTGTAGTTTTTATGATTGGCTATTCGTTCTCTTGTTCTATGTTCTCCCCACCATCCCTGTTTGAAGGATATACAAGAACATAGGCAGAACTATGATATTATTTTATCGTTATAACTGAAAGTTTGCAAGATGTATCGTAGGTTATCATTTTTCATTTGCTTCATGCAGAAGATTATGTTATGAATCTAATTATTTCGCATATCATTTGCTTCAGACTGTTTAACTAAAATGTTCTCTAAAAATCTGTACAGAGATATTGTTAGATTATGCTTTTGTATAATAGAAGATCTGTTTTGCAGAATGAGGAACGAACTCTTTGGAAACTTGGTACACTGCCACCGGGACTTATTACCTTTTATAACCTGACCTATCCACTGGATCGCGGATGGCATTCTTTGGGACTTGGCTATGACCCAGCCCTGAACCAAACGGCAATAGAGAATGCAGCAGTCATCCATTACAATGGAAACTACAAGCCATGGTTGGATTTGGCTATTTCTAGGTACAAGAATTACTGGTCAAAATATGTAATGTATGACAACCCATATCTTCGGATTTGTAACATCAATCCATAAACTACGTCCTTTTGTCCACACACACACACACACCTCCACACAAAAGTACATACACCGTGTACTATTCTTTTTTCCCAAGGAAAGAAAAAATCAAGATTTTGTTGTTTCTCAGAAATCTTTTAATCTTTTCGGTTCGATCAATTTCTTTCATTTTCCTGACCTAGTGCGGCCCAGCATTGCTCGACATGAGCAGCAAAATAAAAATTGCACTTCATGTGCTCTTGTTAATAAGCTCGATTGTCAAGCTCGATTGTCACGCAGAAGAACCCAGAGTCCTTAGCCTCTGAACCTTTGATGACTCTCATATCAGCTTGTAGTGCTCCTAATTTGGGTGTGTACATTATTTCTCTAGCCCCCTCATTCAGCTTGGGTTTCTGGGAACTTAGAGAAGCTTAAAACGTTAAATGTAAGAAATGCTCTGCCACTCCATAAGATGAAGAAAGCTGAACATCCCTCCTAGTCTCAAAGCACATGTTCAAACCTCCTTTCCGGTCCCTATGGAAAGTCTGTGCAAGGATGTTTGATGACTTGATCAAAATCGTGTGACTCAGATTCTGAATTGGGTGTGTTTGGCTGTATGAGGAGAAAAATGATCAAGTTAATTTGGAATATAAAGCTGTTAGGGAGCACTCTTTTTGTTGTGTGTGTGGATCAAATTAGGGTGTCAGTCCACTAAATATAAGGGGAGACAAACATTTACACAATAACCTGTCTTATGAAGTTCACGACGAAGAGCTACTAAAAAGCCATAGGAAGAACTGGAACCCAAGTAAGCTGCTTTTTGATAGCGACCGAAACCGGGCGTTTCAATTAAAAACCCTTTTGTGTCAATTGTAGTATATAGCAAATAAGGGTATCGTTATAAAAGTCGGGGATTGAGGGTACCTTTATAATTTACGTTAATTACAAAACAAGATAAAACAAAAGATGATAGTACTAGAGATATGGGGTTTTGTGATTATAAACAAAAGAAAACAAAGAAACAAAATAAAGCAGAAAATATCAGATGGATGAGACGTTAGAGACTTGGAAATCCACCACTAAGTATGTTTCAAGACATGTTAACAACCAAAACTTCAATTATTAAGTCGCAAATCGGTATCATTCAAGAACAAACCGTGAACGCACTGCGTAAGTCCTTATTACTTCCCTAGATTACTTAAGCAAGATGAACACACCGTTACCAAGCCTTTAGAATAACCAATCAAGGTATAGACGCTATCCTATCAACAAATTATTCTAAGCATTAAGATCAATGAAAGTTTGATTGAACAAGTATGCAAAACTAGTGTGGAACGCCTACCTAGCATGCAATCCTTTTTATTTGGTTTCACCTATTGTCCTATAGGTTTTACTACTTTGAAACAGGCCTTTTAACCGTTTAGGAGATTAATCAACCTATTTCTAGCCCCACTCACAAGTTCATAATGTTCTATGTTGCGCATACATGAACATAAACAGGCAAGAGTTCCCCATAAACCAAAACCAAATAAACAATTTGAAAGACTCAATAATTTGAAACCAAGGTTCAGAACAATATCTAAAACATTCTTGGGGCTTCAAACCTTGCCCCTAACTAAGAGAATTCAACCACACATGGCTGCAAAAGCACACAAGGAGAATAAAAGATGATAAAGGAAAGGTAAACCGTGGATGATGGAGAGATCGATGATGGCTTGACGGCTTCCTTGTGCGAGTCCATAACTCTGGAGGTTCTGATGATGATGAGATCGGTGGCCTCCTCTAATCTTCACGTCCCCCCTCCTTTTCGTCCTCTCTTCTTTTCTGCTGTGATTAGGGTTATAAAACCCTCAAAACTCGTCCATGGGCTTGCCAATGTGGTCTGGTCCTCAAAATAGAAGTTTTGGTCCAAATCAGAAATTCGGGCAGACTGACATTCGGCCACTCAAATGGTCATAACTTCTTCTTCAAAATAGTTATTGATGATCCGTGAAAAGTTCTGGAAAGTAGACTCTTGTAGCTTTCCATTGATATATGGCACATCTCCTGGATCGTTGTGAGCTGATCAAAATATTCTGTCGAAATTGACTGATGATTTCTGGCAGATTTTCTGATTTCTTTCCTTGCACAACATAGATTTCTTTTCCTTCAAGATTTCTCCTCTTTTGTCTCTTTTGAGCTCCTCGGCTTTATTTATGACCTAAAAACACAAACTTAGTTAATATGAATATTTTTAAAGGAATTACATAGCTAAATAGGGTCGGAAATACATTATAAATGTAGCATTTTGTGCTCCTATCACTTTTGATAACAACTAATACAAAGTAACCAAATCATTGAGAGCATATTGTCACGAGCTTCCTTTTTCCTAAGCTTCTCGTGCGGCCTTAGCACTTCCCTTATGCTAAGTCAACATTCCTCACGCAAACCCTACGGCTAGAACACCGGAACGAAGGGAGAAGATCTTTGAAAGAGAGAACTTGTATTAAGCTTTAAGAGAACTTTACAAAGTTTTACAAGTGTGCTTGAATGCTATCCAACTCTCTATGTCCCAAATGGGAGGAGTGCCTCCCTATTTATAGGCATCATCCCCCCTTGCCTAAGTTTCTAGACAATTCTAGGACATGTACAAGTATAGAGATTCTAGAGTGTTCTATACAACTCTAAGTGTTATCTTGAGTATTCTAGAGACTTCTAGAGTAGTCTTTGTTTTGGCCACGATCATCAGCGCGCGGAGCAGAGGTTTCTAGCGAACAAAGAGATGGGGGGAGTTGCGGGCGTGCCACCTCGCGGACGAGGAAAAGGTTGATGGGGTGCGCTTGACTTCTTGATCAGGCAAAGAGGGTTACAGGTGCCACCTCGGAGGAGGATTTACAAGCACAAGCGAATCGATACTCACGGCGGCGCGAGCAGAGCAACTATAGGGAGTTCAGAGAGGGGGATGCAGAGTCCGGAGAGCTCTGGAGAAGAAACCTAGGCGGCGGCGCTTAGGGTTAGGGTTTCGAGGAAGGCTCGAAGGGTAACTGGGTTTCAGTTGTATTGTGTTTGTTGTTTGTATTGATTTTGAGAGTCTTTCTGTTAGGGTTCGAGCCCCCTTATATAGTAGTTCGGCAGAAGAAAAGTGATTAGAATCCAAGTCGGACTCTGAAACTCTAATTCACAAGGACACTGCTTCGTCCATGCGAACCAACCAATTGGTGACACCTGCCCAGTTCGCACACTTCATTCCGCATAGGGCATTGCTTCCGCGCTGCCAACTGTAGACTCCTATGCGAACTGGAATTAGGAGTATCCTCATCTCGCGGGCTGCTACAGGGTGCTATCTCGCGTGCTTCTGTAGCTCGCGTCCATTTCGCGGGCTATTGCAGCTCGCGAGCCTTAAAAAGGCTTTTTATATTTTATGGGCCACAGGGATTGGCCCGAAGCATGTCAAAGACTTGTAAAAGTCTTCAACGTTTGTCGTGGTGCGCGCGGACTCCGCATGTCGCTTCCTCGTGAAGTCTTCTACGCGAGGCAGTTCGCCAGCTCGCCTCGCCTCGCTTCGCCTACGCGGAGAGTCAATCTCGCCTCGCCTCGCGGAGTGTCAACCTCGCCTCGCCTCGCAGAGTGTTGAATAATAATTTCGCGCGAAGTCATTCCGCGTGCGAGCTAAGTGTTCCACGCGAACTGTGTAGTCCGCCTATGTCCATTCCGCGTGAAACTAAGTGAAGTCAAGTTCGCATGCAGTTCGTTCCGCGCGAAGTCTAACTTGGCTCACGTGGTCTCACTGGCGGGCTATCACTTGTAAACTTAGAGAAACTTCATCTCGCCGGTATGACATGGACCAAGAATGTAATTAATATTCACATAGACATTTACTGTCTAGTAAAATATTAATTTAGGGGAAAACAGTCTTGAGTCTTGAGCCTACTAGAGACTCTCTAAGGTCCTAGAGAGTTCTAGAGTTGTCCGAATGCTTCCCAATCCTTCCGGATGCTCCCAAGACCTCCCATAATATTTCGGGTGCTTCTAGAATGCTCATGTGTTTTACAAAACCTTCCTTGAGCCATGCTTGCATCAAAATGCTCAAAGAAACTCCTTATTAATTTGGCGGGGCATGACAATATGCACCCCTTGAACTCCATCAAACCATCAATTTAATTGCTTTTATCGGTTACTATTCATTGTAAATTGCTTTTCTAGGCCTGTTTTTATGCAACTGTGTAGCTCCGTCAATTTAACAATCACTATTCATCGATTTAATATTTTATTTTTTGGATTTCATATATGATAATCAACCAATCGGCATACGACACGTGGTATTGTCAGGTGTCATAATTTTAATTGATATTGTAATTTTAATTGGTATTGTAAATGTTTTTTTGTTACACATATAAAAAAGGGGTATTGTAATTTGGGCCAATGATAAAAATATACATTTAGAGGTAACAAATGATAAAACTGTTAATAAATGTTCACTGATGATACAGTACACCCATTTAAATCTCTTAAAACGTTGCCTTTAAGAATGCAAAGAATTACGAACACTGCCACTGAGCAAAACGCTCTCTCTATCACAACGCCTCTCTCTCTCTCTCTCTCTCTCTCTCTCTCATCTGGATCCAGGGCTAGTCGAGTCCAATGGCTCCGCCGTCAATGAGCCCTGCCGTCAACTCTTCTAGGTCGACTAGGCCATGGAGAACGTGAAGCAAGGCTCGGCGGCGATTGGCCTCCGATCTAAGACCCACGTGGTCATCGCCTGCGTCAACAAGGCCAACTCCGAGCTCTCTTCTCACCAGAAGAAGATTTTCAAGGTCGACGACCACATCGGCGTCGCCATTGCCGGACTCACCGCCGACGGCCGTGTTCTGTCGCTCTACATGCGATCCGAGTGCATCAATTACAACTATACTTATGAGTCGCCTCTCCCTGTCGGACGACTCGTCGTTCAGCTCGCCGATAAGGCGCAGGTGCGTTTCAGAAACCCTAATTTTGAATCTATTGGTGTGGTGTGAGTTTCTGTGATTTCGGCGTTGTTTTTGGTGTGAGCGGTGGTTGTTGGATCGGGGAATTGGGATAAGGGCTTTCGGGGGAGCTAGGGCTATTGAAATTGGGGTTATTTTTGGGGGAATTGATAGGTAAAAATGGAAACTTGGTGTGTGAATTTGGTGTTTCAACTTGTTTTAGTAGAATTGCAGACTTTGTTTCTGCTTAACCAGCTAGGCTGAGGTTGAATCCTTACGATTTCCAAACCAAACCGATTAGATGAGTAATTTCGATTGGGGTTTTTGATTCTAAAGTTAGCTACTTTAGGTCAATAATTGTATACCGTTAAGATATATAATCTAATTTTTACAATTGTAGATTATAGAAGTTGAACACTTCTTGGTTTGGTAGGATAGCTGGTGGTGTCAAGTCAAACTTTCCATTTGTTGCATCGTTTGTGTATGCACAAGTGATTTTATTTCAGTGTCATTTGTTGGATTCGAGACTATAAGATACGTGCAGGAAGTTCTATTTTGCAAGGACAGGATGGCTGACCATAGCACTTTTGCCAACCCTAGTTGCTTTCATATTGCTTGCTGCATCAAGCGGTACCATGGCTTTGCACGCGGGCACTGCACTGATAGGATTGAGCTCCGGTTTCATTTTTGCTGCTGCTGTGTCCATTACATCAGAATTGTTCGGGCCTAACAGCGTAGGTGTCAATCACAACATTCTCATTACAAACATACCACTCGGTTCACTAGTTTATGGTTTTCTGGCTGCAATCGTTTACGATGCCAATGTAAGCACCGGCCTCAGCATCTTAACGTCTGACACAATAGTGTGCATGGGGAGGAACTGCTATTTCCTAACTTTTGTGTGGTAGGCGTGCATATTTGTACTGGGGCTAGCCTCAAGTGTGCTCTTATTCTTAAGAACTAGACATGCCTATGACCATTTTGAGCATAATCGTTCTACGCAACTGTATTAGCTTAAAGAGTGTTGTTAGCTTACAGATAACACATTCCTTAGGTTATCACTAAATTTTGGAGAGAGTGACATCTAGCTTTGTTAGGCTTTGAGCGAAAGTTTACATTTAACAAAATCAATGAAGTTGTTGTCCATATTCTTGTACTATTGATGATACAATATTGAGGTTAATATGTAAGATCATATTCATGAAGCAATACTTCAACAGTCTTTGTGTATAATTAGTTCAATGCATATAATTGTGAATGTTGGTGTTTTCATAAGCTTTGTGAAATAGTTGACAAGTGTTAATCTAGGGTTGGGATTTTAGGGTTTATAGGTATCCATGTATGCTTTATTTGGAGGGATGTTTAATTTGGGATGTTTAATTTGTGGTATATTATTTGGTTATGCACACCAGGTGTTTGAGGAAATGTCTGTGAATGAATTTTGGTGCTTTTGCTCGATGAGAGCGCAGTGGACCTTGATGTGCTAACGAGCGCTGACATTCTCAAGTTCTTGAGCAAGGAATGTGAGGAAAGAGCTGCTACACAGTTGGATTCATGGGTTTTATTGTATTCTGGATATGTCATTTATGAAATAGAATACAGTGTCATGAATCTTTTATTGATTAGATATGGTGAGAGATTTGTTATTGTGGATGATATGTTTGTTTTTACATAGCAAAAGTTTCTTAATGTTTATATGTTGTTTATGTGATGAAGGTAAATGGATAAGCAAAAAACTAACACAGTTGATGAAGAAGCAAAGAAGAAAAAGAGGACAGAAGATGAAGAGGATGAAGGTGTATTGTTGTCCAAACTAGAGTATGTTGTTTGCATAGTTAGATGGATAATTACATAGGCAAGATAATGTAGTTACAGAAGTGTAGCATGCATGTAACTACCCAGGTAACTATTAATATGTAGTTACATGGATAGTTACATGCATAGTTACATAGATGGATAGTTACATAGGCAAGATAATGTAGTTACACAAGTGTAGCATGTATGTAACTACCCAGATAACTATCAATTGTAGTTACATGCATAGTTATATGGATAGTTATATAGATGGATAGTTACATGCATAGTTAAATGGATAGTTACATGGATAGTTACATAGTTACATGCATAGTTAGATGAATAATTACATAGATGGATAGTTACATGCATAGTTACATAGATGAATAGTTACATGAATAGTTACATAGGCAGGATAATGTAGTGTAGCCTGTATGTAACTACCTAGGTAACTATCAATCTGTAGTTACATGGAAAGTGTCACACCCCATTTTTCGAAAGATAACTACCTAGGTAACTATGTTTTAAATTTTTAACATGATCTAACTTAAAACATAAATATCCCAACCTGTTTCAATAACAAATCTAAACAACTAGAACTTAATAGCGGAAAAGTAATATTATACAACTCATCACTGAGTTAAATATTACACTTTTTTATTTACATAAACTTGCAACACGAGAACATGAGAACAATCTCATGAGTTTAATATTTTCAACCCAATTAACAAAACTATACAGAGTACAGCAAAAACCATAAAGAACCCTGCCACTAAGCCTCTGCCTCAACCCTACTGATCCTCACCTACATGTCTAACCCCTACACCAATAATTGGTGCACCAGGATTGTAAAATAACAAACCCGGTAAGCTAAAAAGCCCGTATGAGTAAACTCAAAAATAACACAACATCTATCACATCAAACATTGAACAAGAGAGATTTGATCAATAATTAAAAACCACAAATCTAAAGAAATGTACCTATGAGTCCCAGATATTTAATAAATACCTCTCATGGCCTATAACAACAAATTGTGTACCAATGGATCCCAGATACCATAAAGTATCTCCCATGACCTACACTGATAGACGGACTAGAGCTCTATTCCTAACCATAACCAATCACCCGGCCAAAGACTTGGAACCCGGTTTGACTGTCTAATATCAAAACACAAAGTAATAAATAACATCTTAACCGTAACCAATCATCCGATTAAAGGCTTGGAACCCGGTTTGGCTATTTATCCAACAATCAAAATATCACAACATCATCATCAACAGCACAAGATCACATCATACGATTATATCTTTCACAAGAATATAATTATATGAACAATATATATTATTCCACAAGAATAACTTATCCATAATCAATAGATTATGATCACAAGAACTTCAAAAATAAACATATAAGAAAAGCTTATTTTATCTTACCTATGAGCTGTTGACGATCAAACTCATATATTTTAAAACAATTAATAGCATAGTATTAATTTTAACATCATGATCATTATCATCACCACATGACCATAATAAAATTTGGTTCAAAAGTGAATCTTAGCGAGATTTACTCACCTAGAAATCCCGCTACAAAACCCCCAACACAACGAAGGCAAACCAATCACAAAATCACAAATCACCTAAAATCACAAATTTAAAAACCTTAGAAACCAAAATACTAAAGGATAACACAATACCCTTAAACTAACCCTTAGCTCAAGGGAGGACAACTTCCCAAAGTCGTTGAACTCAACGACACAATAGAGCTGTCTCAAATCTTCAAAACCTAAACTCAAACTCCACCAAGCCAAAACAAATAAACCTAAGTCCTAACATCCAAACCTTGCTCAAAACTTAGCCATACTACCTCCCAACAAGCTCACAGCAGCAAGGACTAGCTAACCACAGGAAACTAAGGCCACAACTCAGCTGGACGCGTCGCCATGCGCCGCCACAGGCGGCGGCGGCGAGTGAGCCCCACGCGACACCCCAAAACTTCCAAATTATGAGAAACTCACAACATGAAACTTGTAGATTGAAGCATGCTGAACAACTTTAATACCTGAGGTTTTAACTGGTTCGGCCGGGATCGGCCGGAAAACGCACCGAAACTCTAAAACGAAATCAAAAATCAAACCTACAAAACCGGCGCCCAAACTTGGTTTTCAGGTCACCAAACACGTATAAACATCACCAGCGGAAGGAGATGAGCAAGACTCACCTAACTCTCACCGAAAACGCCGCCAAAATCGTCGGTTTTCTGGCGATATTGCAGCAGCTCCGCCGCTCCGTGGTGGCTTCCAGGCGGCGCGATGGCGAGCGGGACTGCTCCAGAAATATAGAGGAGGTCCGTGCGGACCGAACGGGACCGGTGGCGTCCGATTTGGTGGCCGGACGACGGAGAACCGAGCCAGAGAAGAAAGGAGAGCGGGAGGAGGTCGGGAGAGGGAGGAGAGAGAAAGGGAGTGTCCCGAATTTAGGTTTCCAAAAATAACTCCCCATATTTTTCTACTTATACAGTTTCTAAACCCGGAAACTAACTTCCTTTGATCATAACTTTCTCATACAACCTCCGTTTCAGGCGTGCCGCATGTTTACGAACTCGTATCGACAAACTATACAACTTTCATGAAGGAAGTTTTCGAAGATAACTTACGGAAAATAAAGTCAACTTTGAGCCTCTGAAAAGTCAAAGTACCTTAAAAATTACTCCCGAAACTTCAACTTCGCACAAACTAAAGATTTTCCATAAATAATCCTTCATTAATTTTGGGAATTATACAAGGAAAATAATATGAAAATCTAGGGTATTACAATCTAGCCTCCTTAAAGGAATTTCGTCCCGAAATTCCAAAAATACTAACCCAAAAACAACCTAGGGCTTAGCCCTCATGTCTGACTCTAACTCCCAAGATGCATCACCCTCATCATTGCATCCGCATTCACCTTGATAGTTCCATAGTCAATCACATGTGATGCATCTGAAATATGCTTCCTCAACAAGGACACATGAAACACATTGTGTACCCCGGACATGACAGGAGGTAAGGCAAGCCGATAAGCCAAATCTCTTACTCTTTCCAAAGGCCCTACATACCTGGGAGCCAACTTCCCCTTCTTGTCAAATCTCACCACCCCTTTAGTAGGAGAGACCTTCAAGAACACATGATCCCCAATATCAAACTCTACTTGCCTCCTCTTCAAGTCGGCATAGCTCTTTTGCCTGCTTTGCGCCGTTCGGATCCTATCTCGAATAATAGAGACCTTCTCAGTCGTCTCTTGAACAATATCAGGACCCAACAGCTCACTATCACCCACCTCTGCCCAGCAAATAGAGGATCTACACGGTCTACCATAGAGTGCCTTATATGGTGCCATACCGATATTAGAGTGATAACTATTGTTGTAGGCAAACTCAATCAATTGGAGGTGATCCTCCAAACTTCCCTTGAAGTCCATGACACAAGCCCTCAGCATATCTTCTAACATCTGATTCACCCGCTCAGTCTGCCCGTCAGTCTGAGGGTGAAATGCTGTACTCATGTCTAAGATAGTACCCATGGCTTTCTGAAATCCACCCAAAAACTTTCGGGGGTCTCGATCAGAAACAATCGATGTAGGCACTCCATGAAGTGTCATTATTTCCTTCACATACAACTTGCACAAGGCATCAACTGTGTATGTCATTGACACCAGAAGTAAATGTGCTGACTTCGTCAATCGGTCAACAATTACCCATATAACATCATGTCCATGCTTGGACTTAGGCAGTCCAGTCACAAAGTCCATAGAGATCTGCTCCCACTTCCAAGTAGGAATAGTTAATGGCTTCAACATACCTCCAGGCCTCTGATGCTCCGCCTTCACCTGCTGACAAGTGAGGCACTTGGACACATACTCTGCTACATCCTTCTTCATCCCATTCCACCAAAACTGCCTACGCAAATCTTTATACATCTTGGTGCTCCCTGGGTGCACTGTATAACGAGATCGATGTGCCTCCCAAATGATCTCCCCTTTGAGATCAATAATGTCTGGAACACACAATCTCAATCTAAACCTCAAATCACCATCTAACCCAACCGAGCACTCGGAAGGACGATCTTCCAACCAGTCCACTACTAACTCCGCCAGCTTTGCACGCGAGAACTTGTCATGTGCTTGGCCTTGAATGATCCTGGAAATCAAGGTGGGTTGCACAGATGCACTTCCAAGGAAAATCCCCTGCTCCCTGCCTGATGGCAGAATACCAAACTCAGAGACAGTCTCCAACATGAGCTACTCCTGCACCATGATAGAAGCGACTATACCCCTAGGCTTCCTGCTAAATGCATCTGCCACTACATTGGCTTTCCCAGGGTGATACTCCAATGTGAAGTCATAGTCCTTAAGGAGCTCCATCCACCTCATTTGCCTCATGTTCAAATCTTTCTGAGAGAATAAATACTTCAAACTCTTATGATCAGAAAAGAGCTCGAACTTCTCTCTATACAAGTAATGCCTCCAAATCTTCAAGGCAAATACTATGGCAGCTAGCTCTAGGTCATGAGTGGGGTAATTCTTCTCATGAACCTTCAACTGTTAGAGCCATATGCCACAACACCGTCAAGCTGCATCAACACACAGCCCAAACCCCAATGAGATGCATCGCTATAGACAACATAGTCGACACCACTAATAGGAATGACCAACACTGGGGCTGGAGTCAACCTAGTCTTCAACTCCTCAAATGCCTTCTCACACTCATCGGCCCACACAAACTTGACATTCTTCTTTGTCAACTTGGTCAAGGAAGAGGCAATACTAGAAAATCCCTCAATAAATCTCCGGTAGTATCTTGCCAACCCAAGGAAACTACGAATCTCCGTAGGAGTAGTGGGATGACTCCAATTCAACACTGCCTCCACCTTAGAGGGATCCACCGAAATCCCCTCCTTTGACGCCACGTGACCAAGGAACTTGACCTCTTCCTTCCAAAACTCACACTTCTCAAACTTAACATATAACTTGGCCTCCCTAAGAACCTGTAGTACAATCCGTAGATGCCTATCATGATCCTCCAAAGTCTTGGAGTAAATCAAAATATCATCCACAAATACTACCACAAACACATCCAGATAAGGATTGAAAATGCGGTTCATCAAATCCATAAAAGCAGCAGGCGCATTGGTTAGACCAAATGGCATAACAACAAATTCATAATGCCCATATCTAGTCCTGAGAGCGGTCTTCGGAATATCCTCCTCCTTCACCCTCAACTGGTGATAACCGGACCTCAGGTCAATCTTAGAGAATACCGTAGCACCTCTAAGCTGATCAAACAAATCATCAATCCTAGGCAAGGGATACCTATTCTTGATGGTCACCTTGTTCAACTCCCGATAGTCCACACACAACCGGAGTGTATCATCCTTCTTCCTCACAAACAACACTGGTGCACCCCAGGGCGAGTTGCTAGGTCTAATGAACCCCTACTCGAGAAGACCCTCAATCTGAACCTTCAACTCCTAAAGTTCAGTTCTCCCCATCTGATAAGGAGTCTTTGATACCGGTGAAGTACTTGGTACCACATCTATAGCAAACTCTACTACTCTCTTAGGAGGTAACCCTGGAATCTCCTGGAACACATCACTAAACTCAGAGACTACTGCAATATCCGCAATACCCACGGTACTACCTGTAGCCTCTATGTGAGCTAACACTCCTTCCCACATGGCCGTGTCCGACCTATAACAACGATAGCGAAAGCTCTGCTGTCCAGGAACGTGAAATGACACCACCATATCAAAACAGTCAATCACAGCATGGTTTGGCCTTAGCCAATCCACTCCCAAAATCACATCTAGGAGCGATCTGGAATCACAATCAGAGATGCAAGGAACTCTCTCCCACTAATCACTAAAGGGCAAGCACCACACAAAGTGCCAAGCTCGATAGAAATACCGAGAGGCGATGAAATACACAATGATCTAGTAAGTGGTGTCGGAGTCAAGCCTAATGCCTTTACCACTGAGCTAGATATGAAAGAATGGGTTGCTCCCGTATCAAACAAAACTGTAGCAAGCAGATCATAAATAAGAATGGTACCTTCCACTCCTGCACCATGCTGACCAATGACATACATTCTGGCTGGCGCTGCAAGTAACGGCCTCTGCTGACTACCTTGCCCTCCAGCCTGAGGTCGGGTGCAATCCCTAGCAAAATGGCCTGTCTGCCCACAAGTGAAGCATCCCTGTCTCCTGGGCTTCTTGCATGCCGAAGAGTAGTGACCCAGCTCACCACAATTAAAACACTTCAAGGGTGCTGCCTGCCTAAAAGGTGCAGCTGCTGCTCTAGTTGGAGCCAGCTGATAAAACCGCTGCCTCTTCCCATAACCACCTTTGTGGTCCCCTGAACTGCTACTCCCTGCCAGGGCCTTGCCCTTCCCTTGAACATCTCTCTGCCTCTCAGTCTCATGCATGGCCTCTTCCTGCTCAACTGCAAGGGCACTCTCAACTGCTTCTGCTAGAGTAGAAAATCGGTGGGAAATCACAGCCTTCCGGAGCTCATGCCTCAAACCCCGCACGAACTTCCGTGACAAATCTACTGCATCCATCTCTCTAGCAAAACGATACAGCTGAGAAAACCAAGCCTCGTAATCCCTGACACTCATCAACCCCTGCACTAGAGCTATGAACTCAAGCTCCAACTGCTCCCTCATAGTATCAGGAAAATACTTCTCCCGAAAGAGCTGAACAAACCCTTCCCAAGTCAAGGTGGTCACATCTCTAGCTCTCTTTACCCCGCTCCACCATACCCGTGCCTCATCCTTGAGAAGAAACGTGGCAATACGTATCTTCTCAATCTCTGTACACGTGATCATGATGAAGTATGTCTCGATGCCCTCTATCCAATGATCAACCACAAAGTAGTCCGTACCTCCCAGAAAGGAAGGTGCTCCTAACCTGATGATACCCTGAGCCAGCTTGGCCAGACGTAGACCATCATCTTCCACAACTGGCACCGGCATCTCCAACACCATTTCCTCCTCAAAGAAATCATCCACAGGTGGAGCCCTACCTCGGCCTCTAGCTCTTCCTCGCGGAGGATCCATCACCTAAGGAGCAAGTAAACCTTGGTTAATTTATGCATAAAACTTAAACCAAAGTATATGTCTAATACAACAATTCTTAACCAAGGCACTAACTCAAGATGGAACACAAGATTCGAAATCCCACTAACAGAGTATTCTCTACTCTGACATCCTATTGACCTAGAGGAGACACTTAACCCTTCACATACCCAATGACATATCAATACCGAAGAGTTTATGATGGTGATCCGCTGCAGTCGGGCCATCACTCTGAAGTACTGATTATCACCAAATATGTAAACCTACGCTTTGATACCAAATTGTCACACTCCAATTTCCGAAAGATAATTTTCAAAATTTTTAGCATGATCTAACTTAAAACATAAATATCCCTACCTGTTTCAATAACAAATCCAAACAACTAGAACTCAATAGCGAAAAAGTAATATCATACAACCCATCACTGAGTTAAATATTACTCTTCATTATTTACATAAACCTGCAACACGAGAACATGAGAACAATCTCATAAGTTTAATATTTTCTACCCAATTAACAAAACTATACAGAGTACAACAAAAACCAAAAAGAACCCTGCCACTAAGCCTCTGCCTCAACCTTGCTGATCCTCACCTGCAGGTCTAACCCCTACACCAATATTTGGTGCACCGGGATTGTAAAATAACAAACCCAGTAAGCTAAAAAGCCCGTATGAGTAAACTCAAAAATAACACAACATCTATCACATCCAACATTCCACAAGAGAGATTTGATCAATAATTAAAAACCACAAATCCAAAGAAATGTACCCATGAGTCCCAGATATTTAATAAATACCTCTCATGGCCTACAACAACAAATTGTGTACCAATGGGTCCCAGATACCATAAAGTATCTCCCATGACCTACACTGACAGACGGACTAGAGCTCTATTCCTAACCGTAACCAATCACCCGGCCAAAGGCTTGGAACCCGGTTTGACTGTCTAATATCAAAACACAAAGTAATAAATAGCATCTTAACCGTAACCAATCACCCGATTAAAGGCATGGAACCCGGTTTGGCTATTTATCCAACAATCAAAATATCACAACATCATCATCAACAACACAAGATCACATCATACGATTATATCTTTCACAATGATATAATTATATGAACAATATATATTATTCCACAAGAATAACTTATCCATAATCAATAGATTATGATCACAAGAACCTCAAAAATAAACTAACCCTTAGCTCAAGGGAGGACAACTTCCCAAAGTTGTTGAACTCAACGACACAATAGAGCTGCCTCAAATCTTCAAAACCTAAACTCAAACTCCACCAAGCCAAAACAAATAAACCTAAGTCCTAACATGCAAACCTTGCTCAAAACCTAGCTATACTACCTACTAACAAGCTCACAACAGCAAGGACTAGCTAACCACAGGAAACTAAGGCCACAACTCAGCTGGACGTGCCACCACGCACCGCCACAGGCGGCGGCGAGTGAGCCCCACGCACCACCCCAAAACTTCCGAATTAGGAGAAACTCACAACATGAAACTTGTAGATTGAAGCATGGTGAACAACTTTAATACTTGAGGTTTTAACTGGTTCGGCTGGGATCGGCCGGAAAACGCCTCGAAACTCCAAAACGAAATAAAAAAACCAAACTTGCAAAACCGGCGCCCAAACTTGGTTTTCAGGTCACCAAACACGTATAAACATCACCAGCGGAAGGAGAGGAGAAGACTCACTTAACTCTCACCGAAAATGCCGCCAAAATCGCCGGTTTTCCGGCGATACTGCAGCAGCTCCGCCGCTCCGTGGCAGCTTCCAGGCGGCGCGATGGCGAGCGGGACTGGTCCAGAAATGGAGAGGATGTCCGTGCGGACCGAACGGGACCGGTTGCGTCCGATTTGGTGGCCGGACGGCGGAGAACCGAGCCGGAGAAGAAAGGAGAGCGGGAGGAGGTCGGGAGAGGGAGGAGAGAGAAAGTGAGTGTCCTGAATTTAGGTTTCCAAAAATAACTCCCCCACATTTTTCTACTTATACAGTTTCCAAACCCGGAAACTAAGTTCCTTTAATCATAACTTTCTCATACAACCTCCGTTTCAGGTGTGCCACATGTCTACGAACTCGTATCGACAAACTCTACAACTTTCATGAAGGAAGTTTTCAAAGATAACTTACAGAAAATAAAGTCAACTTTGGGCCTCTTAAAAGTCAAAGTACCTTAAAAATTACTCCCGAAACTTCAACTTCGCACAAACTAATCCTTCATTAATTTTGGGAATTATATAAGGAAAATAATATGAAAATCTAGGGTATTACAGGCAGGTTAATGTAGTTACACAAGTGTAGCATGTATGTAACTACACACGTAACTATCAGTTTGTAGTTACATGGACAGTTATATGGATAGTTACATTGATAGTTACATTGATAGTTACTTTCTTGTGCCCGTCACGTATGTAACTACCCAGGTAACTATCAATCTGTAACTACCTATGTAACTGTCAATCTATAGTTACATGAGTAGTTACATGGGTATCTTAATATAGTTACATATCTCTATGTCGAGGGGTGAGAGTATGGGTTTATGGTTAATTGTTTGGTTTTGAAGTTTATGTTTGTTTTGTGATCTCTGGATGTGTGTTAGTGTTATTCAGTTTACGAATGTTTGCATTTGGATTCATTGTTTAGTGTTATTCTTTGATGTATTTTTGAGTTGACATTAATAAAATCTCTCATTTACGTTTCACAATGTTCAGTTGATTGAGAATTTATTCCCTTATGAATGGTTGAAATTACACAAAGCTATAAGCTTCATTACATGGTAAATATACTAAATCCACATGTTTTCGTGGTCTTACAATTGGTTATGGCATAAAGAATGGCAAAACATATGCAAAAATTGCGAAAAAACGGCGAAAAAAACTCTAAGGTAGCAAACTGCCGTGTTTTGGCACTGTCACAGTGCCCCTGGGCGTCTCTACCCCACGCTGGGAGGCAGGCCCCTGCCGCGTCCTTGCTCGCTGCCTTGCACTCCCGCGCCCCTGCGTGTCTCCGCGCGCGGATAGGCCCTCGGTCGCGCCCTGCCGCGCCCCTGCGCGCTGCCGAGCCCTTGTGAGCCCTTAGCGGGCTTTTGCCTTCTGCCAGCGCTGTAAGCGCACTTCCAGCGCCTTTTTTTGATGCTACTGTCGAGCCTCTTGACCGGCCAAATTGCTGTAACTTCATGAAATTAATTTTCATGCCGTGTAGTTGCACTCATTCGGGATCCCAACTTGGTTCAATTCCTGATTAACCCTTCTATGTTTCATTAGAGTGTTCGCCTTGTCTTGATCCAAGACTAATTAGTTTCACACCTTTATGTAGATGTCTCGTGGCGAAATTGAGCGTCTAGCTGACAGTGAGACTACCCACACTATTCTACGGAATAGGCTATTATTTACGGACTTTGTGCCTCACAAATCCTCAGTGACAACCATGATTGGTTCCTCGCCTCTAATTCAAGGCAGAGGCAATGCGTAGTTCTTATTGCCAAATGGCACAATGATACATGTCACTGACGGGCTTTACGCGCCTAAGGCTAATCAAACCTTGCTATCATTTAGGGACATTCGTGCCAACGGATTTCACCTGGAAACGTTCAATGAGAAGGGACAAGAGTTTTTGTTTATCACCTCTAATGACTGCGGCCGTAAACGCATCTTAGAAAAGCTCATGAGTCAAACTAACGGTTTGTATCTTACAACCATCAGGATCATCGAATCCTATGCAGTTTCTCGCAACTTCTGTGACTCTGAGTCATACAAGTTTTGACATGATTGTTTAAGACATCCCAGACGTGACATGATGATCCGAATTCTCAAGAATTCACATGGACATCCATTTTTCCGAACACTGAAGCGTGTTGGAGCTCCTCCTTCCACTGAAATAGGTGATGCGGCCGTGCATGATGCACCTACTATAGGCTCGGCCTCCAAGACCATTGCCGAGACTCCAAATGCCTCTATGGCTATCTCTAATGCTCACCGCTCGTTTTGCAAAGCTTGTTCACTAGCCAAATTGAATGCAAGACCATCTTTTGCTAGTGATTCTAAACAAAAATTCCATTCCTACAAAGAATCCAAGGTGATATTTGTGGACCTATCAAACCAGAGTACGGACCATTTCGATATTTTATGGTTCTAGTTGATGCATCAACGCGTTGGTCACACGTTTCTTTGCTATCCACAAGAAACGCTGCATTTGCTAAACTCTTAGCTTAAATTATTAAGCTCTGGGCTCACCATCCTGATCATCCAATCAAGTATATTCGATTGGATAATGCTGGAGAGTTTACGTCTAAGTCTTTTGACGACTATTGCATGTCTATCAGGATCGAAGTAGAACATCCCGTACCCCATGTGCATTCACAAAACGGTCTTGCAGAAGCTACAATTAAGCACTTACAATTGATTGCACGGGCCTTGGTGATGCGCACCAACTTGCCTGTTTCTGCCTGGGGTTATTCAATTTTGCATGCAGCTGCACTTATTCGTTTTAGACCCACTGCAACCCAACCATTTAGTGCGTACTAGTTGGTAATTGGATATGAGCCTGATATTTCACACTTACGTATATTTGGTTGTGCGGTTTATGTGCCTATTACGCCTCCACTGCGTACTAAGATGGGTCCTCAAAGATGATTAGATATTTATGTTAGCTATCAACATCCTACGATTGTCCGCTATTTAGAACCTTTGACATGAGATCTCTTTACTGCGAGATTCACAGATTGTCGTTTTGATGAGACATTCTTCCCGCCGTTAGGGGGAAACATGACCGTTTCCGTTCCAATTGAACGTTAAGAATTAACGTGGTATGACCCCACTATGTCTCATTATGATCCCCGAACTTCTGACAGTGATTTAGAAGTTCAACGTATTCTCGATCTTGGAAGAGTTGCAGATTCGATGCCAGACTCTTTTACCGATATCGCGAAAGTGACGAGATCAATTATACCTGCTGCAAATGTTCCTGCAAGGTTAGATTTTCCAAGTAAAGGGACATTTCCGGCCGCACCCGGGCTCGGCAATGCCGTCATTGACGCGCTAGATACCCATGGTGGAGGTGTGGCCGTGGCCTCTGCTCCCACCAGGAAGAGGGGGAGACTTGTTGGTTCAACAAATATTGTGCCTGGAAAAAAGCGTGACAGTAAGGCACTAAATGATCCACTCATCATCAACACTGTGAATCCTTCACATGAGATTGTCTCTGACTATAGTTATGTCCAAGAATCAATGTTAGCGTATCTGGGGGACGTCTCGAATTCAATGTTGATGTTGGAGAACAAAGAAATCTCACTAAAGTATACCGATGCGCGTGGTATGATGGAAAGAACTTCCACGACTATTGATGATGTTTTTAGTTATTCCGTCGCTCAAGATATTATCAACGACGATGAGATTGAACCACACTCCGTTGCAGAATGCCAAGGTTAAGCATATTGGCCGAAATGGAAGGATGCAATCCAGGCTGAACTAGACTCTCTAGTAAAATGGCAAGTTTTCGGTTCGGTAGTGTGATGCCCACCGAATATTAAGCTTGTTGGACATAAATGGGTCTTTGTTCGAAAGCGAAATGAGAAACATGAAGTCATGCGCTATAAAGCGCGACTGGTGGTGCAAGGATTTTCTCAACGCCTTGGAATTGACTACCAGGAGACATATTCTCCCGTTATGGACGTCATTACCTTTCACTACTTAGTCAGTTTAGTAGTGTCTGAAAAACTGAGCATGCAGCTTATGGTTGTGGTTACTGCATATCTCTATAGGGATCTTGATTCAGAGATATATATTAAAGTGCCTGATGGACTTTCACTACCCAAGTCAAGTGACTCTAAGCCATGGAGTGCCTTTGCAATTAAATTGCGGCGTTCACTATATGGATTGAAACAATCCGGACGAATGTGGTATAATCGTCTAAATGACTACTTGATTGGGAAGGGATATAAGAATCACAATCTTTGCCTATGCGTGTTCATTAAAAGAACAAGTACCGGATTTGCTATAGTAGCCGTCTATGTTGATGACATGAATATCATTGGTAATCTCAAAGAAATTGATGAGACCGTGACCTACTTGAAATCTGAGTTTGAGATGAAAGATCTTGGGAAAACTTGATTTTGCCTAGGCCTAGAGCTAGAGCACCGAGAGACTGGAATATTAATTCATCAGTCAGTTGCGAAAGATGCTCAGGCGATTTAATATGGACAAAAATCACCCTCTTGGTACTCTCATGGTCACGCGAAGTCTGGATATCAAAAAGGACCCATTCCGTCCTAAAGAGGACGATGAGGAAGTCCTTGGAGCAGAAATTCCGTGCCTAAGCGCTATCGGAGATTTATTATACTTGACTCAATGCACAAGACCAGACATTGCATTCTCAGTAAACTTGTTAGCTAGGTTTAGCTCTGCGCCTACGCAACGTCATTGGACCGGTGTTAAACACATCTTCAGGTAATTGAAGGGTTCAATTGATTTGGGCTTGTTTTTCCCTTAGAAAACTGAAGTGGAAGACATGAATGTCGATGTCCCTGTTGATGGCAACACTGCCGACACATTGGCTGAGCCTCTAAGGGCCCCTGCCGTGCTCAGCAGTGCCTCGGCAGCACTAGGCAGCGCACAGCACGCCCCTGTTGCAATTTGCCTCGTTCGCGCTTCAGCTCGCCCATGCCACGCCCTGCCGAGCCTGCTGCGCTTCAGCGCGCTCCTGTCGATGCTGCAGCGCTGCAACTGAGCCCTTGCCGCGCATGGCCGCGCCCTTACGCATCCTCGAGAGCTTCCAATGCCGCAAACGAGCAGATTTTGTCCCCAACCAAAATCAAGCTTCCGAAGCTCCTTCTCGCTCAAAATTGACGCAATGCGGTATTGTCCCCTATTCTGAAATACTGAATAATGTGTTAGTCGGATTTGCTGATGTTGGGTATCTTTCTGATCCACACAAAGGACGTTCCCAAATTGGTTATGTGTTCACCATTGGGACTACGGCGATTTCTTGGAGATCTACCAAGAAAACCCTTGTTGCTACTTCCTCGAACCATTCAGAGATTATTACACTACATGAAGCAGTCAAAAAAAGTGTTTGGCTTCGCTCTGTGGTAGCTCATATTCGAGAGTTAAGTGTGTTGATATCTACCACTGATGCACCAACTTTTATCTATGAAGACAATGCGGCATGCATTGAACAAATGAAGTTGGGATTCATCAAGGGTGATAATACTAAGCCTATCTCGCCTAAGTTCTTCTACAATCAGCAACATCAACAGCTTTTGAATATCCAAGTGAACCAAGTGAGTTCCGAGGATAATGTAGCAGATTTGTTCACCAAGTCTCTACCCAAATCTACTCTTGAGTAGCATGTGCGAAGTATTGGTATGAGTCGCTTATCTGAACTTCATAATTGATTTAATTATCAGGGGGAGTTGATTGTGTAGACATCAGAGGGAGTCTACGTCACATGTTTTACATTCAAGTTGTAGTTGGCGCGTTGTGCTCTTTTTCCCTTCGACCAAGTCTTTTGTTTTTACCCAAGAGGTTTTTGTTTTACTTGCAAAGTTTTTACCGAGGCAACGTTTATGCGCCATGTGATTCTGGTACGCGACACAAGGGGGAGTGTTGAAAGAATTTACATTCCTATCCTTGATGATGTGTCTTGACCGAATCTTCTCCTTATTAGACTAGAATATCCTCTTAGATATCTATCCCCGATTTACAGGGATTCTATATGTAATGTCTATATAAAGGCCAATATATCAATAAATGAGTAGACTTTTTTCTCTTGTATTCTCATACTTTACAACACAAATGAGTTTTGGAATGAGAACATACCAGCTAATAATAACCATTGATTTGAGTCAATGACATCTAGAAGGTACTTAATCATTAAAATTTAAAACTCAACAATAGTTTTTATCTCTACATGCTGTTGAGTTTTAAGGATTGAGTAGAAGGTACTTAATCATTAATTTGAATTCTTATGCCAAACCCGTTTTATATCTACGTACATAAAAAATATTATTCCATTCATTATACATTGCCATCTTATAACTTTTTATATGTTGCGACACTACTTCTTCCTTCTAACATATACCAGCCTTACGTACAATATTGTTACTCATCATGTCTTAGTCAACCTCAATATTATGATATCAATTAAGAAACCTTCACATTTTGAACAACAAGAACTTGAGATTGTTTCCCAAGAAAATGTATCCATTAGAGCTTTATCAAACATTCTTAAAGCTTGTGCCAATTTGAAGTGTCGAGTATGATATATATATATATATATATATATATATATATATATATATATATATATATTTATATATATATCATGCTTTTAAATTCTTTTAGTCGATATATAGTGTAAATGAATAATGTTTGTTAAAAGGGAGACGACTCTTGTTTTTCATCACCGTTCTTAATTAAATAAGAGTGTTCGATATGAATAAAACGATGCTTGTGAATTAGATATTTTCTAAAGAGGTATACTCAATCAATATATCTACACAAACTCCATCGAGTCTATCGAGTATAATGCATACACCAAAAGTGGCAACTGCAAAACCAGAGTAGGTGATGCCCAGAAGAGAAAAGCCATTATAGAGGTATCTCTTCAGTCAACTCCTCTCAGTTTCCCTCAACTGAAGCAACTTCTTCAAGAATGTAGTCCAAACTCGCATGTTTTTGAGTCTCCGTTGTTACTTTGATTTGTGAATCATTTGCTTCCACCATCTTGGAATGAAGCCTTTCTTGCATATTAGCCAAAGTTGTGTTGCATACCACGTAGTCAAAAACCACTATGTGTAATTAGTTGTTGTTCTCCGAGGATAGCCGGTTGCTCAATTTTACAGTGCTGACTAAAACTGTGGCAATAAGAGCAGCAGCAGAATGACAACACTAAGATTCATGTAAATGAATAAAATGATAATCAAGGCAAAAAAAGACTTGAAGATGAAACAACCAAATTCCATGAATGTATCAGCAGAAGTCTCCAATTCTTTCTACAAACACATTGATTAAAAGAGTCTTGATCAAATTAATCATTCACCCATTGTTTGGACCAGACTATTTGATAACGAAATAATCTTCTTGTAAATAAACACATTGAGAGCTTCTCGTACATGTACACTGATTATTTGAACACCAAAATACCATTGCATTTGACTCAGTATGTGATTCCATTGTCTTGGCAATGAAAAATACACAACCTTTCTCATAGAATGTTGTTGTATAATTTGAACATTTTTTGAATTGCATGATTTATGGATTAACTAGCTTTCCTGCACACGCGATGTGCGTGCGTTTAGTTTTTTTGGTGTTCCTTATGTCCCATTACTGATATATATTTCGAGCAATATCAATTTGTAGACATTTTTGGCCTCAATATAAAAAGGGATCAAAAGTATCCAAAACATTCCAATAACAATAAGTAACCCTTTTGTTGTTGTTGTTGTTGGTCTTTTATAAACGGAACAAAGTACAATAGAAGAGGGGGACATCGACCTTACCTCTTGCGAAAGACAAATTACAATGAATATCGAATATCTAAAACTGAAAGTCCACAAAACAAACTGCAAATACAACTTAAGAAAAATGTTGTAGAAAGAAGTAACCTAAGTAAAGATCCAAACAGAGAGGAAACACTAAACCTGGACAATGTTCTATTGAGAATGAACCATTGAGAATCCTCTATGGCTCTGTCTTAGTTCGTCTTGGTTTGTCAATTCACTGAGAGATAAATAAAAATCTATATAGCAAAGTCAATTAAACACTATAAAAAGTTCTAATCCACAACCAAACAACAATGTTGTAACCATAGGCCACTTTCCCACTTCTTTCTTTTCCTTTCTGTCGCAGACGATGCCCATTTCTTTCTTCTTCTCTCTATGGCAGACGATGCTCGTAACTGCTGTTTAGATTACTCTTTTACCTTTTTTTTATTCGTCAAAATGATGTGATAGAGGGGAAGAAATGACAGTTCACAATTTGGTGATTTCTTGAGCCCTCGCTTTATTGTAGTAGAGATTTGTGCATACTTTGATTTCAAATTTTTATTCAGTAAAACTTATATATATATATAGAGGACTCTTCCACTAAGGGATCCTTTTTTTTTGACATATATGAGGGATGAGGGATTACACCAACTTTTCGATCACAAAATCACATCTCCACCATTCAATATGTAGTTATATATGAGTAGATCACTTATGCAAATTTTCAGAAATTTTGGTGATCGTTAAGGCATTCAAAACTACGATTTATAATTATAAGCATGAACGGTTCAGGTTTGGCAGATTTGGTTCGTTCATTGGTTTAATCTTGTTCGACACCTTAACGATCATCAAATTGGCTGAAAATTTGCAGAATTGATCTATATATAAGGACCAACAAACTGAACGGTGAAGATTCAAAAATATAATCGAAAAGTTGGTGTAATCCCCCATCCCTAATATAAACTAAAATAAGGGATATATATATATATATATATATATATATATAGCACCATATGTTCAAACTATACATATTTTGATACTAGGTTCAATTCTTTGTAAACTATAACTGAAGTTTAAATTTGTTGTTTTGAACTTGTGACTATGCACCGTGGCCATAATATAGTATACACTAATAAGGTATATATGTCATTCCTAATTATTCATGATCGATATTAATTACTTCTCAAATTTATTCTTTTGTGATCATTTAATTATTCATGGTCAATATCATTTTGTCATCATTCAAACTTTAATTTTTTGAGTAATTTTAAATACACACCCATAATCTCTGAATACACACTCCTTACTTAATACACTACCCATCTAATTTTTCATTTCAATATTATACTAAATACACATCCCAAACTGCCTAAAATATCCTCAATATCTAAAACTAATAATAATCTGTTATTTAATATAATTATTATATATTTACAATTTCACAACTCTCTTTACGTATTTTCTTTTATTTTCTGTTAGATTTTTTTTTGATCGGCTTAGAAATTTTTTCTTGATATTTTTTTCAATTTATAATCAAAAGAGTCATATTATATTCGAACTTTAAATCTCCAGTATGACATTAATCAGCTAGAATTTGAAGAAAAAAAAATTGAACATGCATAATTTTTTCAAAATTAAGAAACTAGTAGAAGTACAATAGCATAAAAACTAGTTTTTAGTCTGCAAGAAAAAAACTAAAGTTGATAAAAAAAAACCAAATGAATCGGTAAATAATACATGTGATTACGACAATAGTCGAAATTCAGGTGATGAATTTTGGAGAAGAGGTTTTTATTTCTTTTCTTTTGATGCGTAGTAATAGTAGAGAAGAGTTAGGTTTTAGGGAAGAAAACGTTTTTTTTTCCCCCTAATAATTGATAGATGTTTTTGTAATTAAACATACCTATACAATTTGATATGAAATATAAAATAATAAGGGTGTGTATTAAGAGATTAGAGGTGTGTATATAAAATTTCTCTAATTTTATTTTATTTTATTTTTTTATGTAAAAGTATCTTGCAAACAAAGATGGGGAAATACTAGCTTGCCGAAATCAAATACGTGATCTGAGGCGCACCATCGATGATAGAGGTTGTTGGTACTCGCAAGGATACTTTGGCCTAAAGTGTGATTTTCTACCTCACTCTGTTTTTGGAGGTGACATTATCTATCATGGAACCATATGCCGCCGGTTATGCGCTTAAGTACGAGCACTTGAAGGAGGAGGAGAAGAACCGTCACACTGGCACTACCCTCTTCACCAAGAAAAATATGCTACTGGATTCAGGGGTGACGATCGCGACAGTGATTCTGCTGCTCAGCATAATCGAGTTGTATAAGAGCCACAAGAAGTAGCCATTATGGGAGAGCGGGCGTTTCTGATTGGATCCCCGGGGTTTATAGAGTTCTAATCGTGATCGTGGAGATCATACTTCTCTCAAAGGCCTTTAAAACCCCTTTTCTTTCTGCATCTTGCACTATTCCTGTGCATGTTTGGAATATGTTCCTTAGGTCAGAAGCTTGTAAAAATCTTCTGCAATAAGGAGAGAGCCTATGAGATTAATGTGCTTGACGGAGTGTGAGGATTGTGTTCCAAGTTGTTTTGATGGTTTTTTTATGGTTTTCCAACTATTTTCTTGGTTGATTTTAATGTTGTAATATTGAACTCGTTGAATTCGTGAATATTATTGAGTGTTTGGACTAAAAAACAAAAAAAAAACTTTGTTGTATGCAATGTGCAACTTAAAAAGTAAGGTTAACATTTGAAACTGAGACTGGTTACTTTATGAGTCATACCATAGATTTAGCAAGTCAATCTCATAAGCAATCTAATAAACATATAATCAATAAATTATAACTGCGAGCAAAATCAATGCAAAATCAACATATCTAATAAATATATATCTCATAAGTTATATATCGAACATTTCAGATGCAAATATCATCATTCAATTCAAGCTGAGTACTCCGAATTTCATTCTCGCTTTGTTCATAAAAAACCTTTGGCCTCAATATGTGTTATTTAGAAAATGAATATTGTGGAACAACGATCATATTTGTTTAAGTGAAAGTCTGTTTTACGTCAAGTCAAGAAGATCCGCGTATTTCAAAAATAGGTTTAGGTCATGCTCTTTTAGGTCTTTAGGTTAAAACATGTACGTGTTAAAACCTAAAATTAAATCCTTCTTTCTATTCAACAAAAACATTTGCCTAATTGTATTTGTGAAAAACAATCTTAACTTGTACAATGACATGTGAAATCAAATCGAATTAAAACAGGCTCTGATACCACTTATTGTCATACAATATTCGAATCATTAGCAATATCATATACACAAACCCTAAACCCTAAATAAAAAAAACTAGGTCATTTCCTTCTTTGTATCAAAAACATATAATTTGCTTCTCCATATCAAACAAATCATAATTAAACTCTCTAAATTATAGTTCATATACCTTAACCACTGTAAGGTAGTCTAGCGGTTCTTGCCTATTTAGGTGTGCTCCCCAACCTAGGTTTAAACCACAACATTGTCAAAAGTGGCCAGCGGGTCTGCAATACCCTACTGGTTGTTCGGGCCCTCAACAGATTAGTTCTTGGGCCTAAGAAGCCTTTGAGATACTGCAATCTTGAAAAAAAAATAGAGGTCTATATACATCTGTTCTAACTTCAAACAAGATAGAGTTGTCGAGTCTTTATTGCTAGGATGCCTCCCAACAGGGCATCTCCATCCTTTGATCTAAAACCCAAATCTAAATTCAAATTTTAGGCCACCCAAAACTATATTATTCATATAGGTTTTGCATCTCCAACCTATAGAGTTAAAACCCAAAACATATTTTAATCATTAATAATTTTTATGTAATTGTTTAATCACACATGTAGTTTTCTATTAATAAAATCTGGCAATGACCCACACCAACTAAGCTCACAAATTATAGGTTTGGTCCTATTTGTTTGAGTCAAAATATCACACTATTTAGGTAAATTTTATTTTAGCTCAAAATATCACACTATTTGCATAGTGGATTGGAGATGGAATTTTACAAAACCTAAACCTATTATAGGTTTTAGGCCAAGGGTTGGAGATATTAGAATAAACAAGTCCAAAGCTCAAGAAAGCAAAAAGAGAAATTTTATTCACACACCTCTATATACTTAATACACACCTCTAAATTTTTTTATTCAATTTTTTTCCCCCAAATTTCTTGTTATGCCCTCTTTATTTTACTGAATACACACTCTTTTAACCCATCATCTTCTTCCATCAGCCAAAACCGATTCCAAGCAAAGAATCGATCTATTTCTTCAGCTCTGTGATTAATACTACCAATGTTTCTACTAAAATCAAATCGAATTGGTAAGCAAATGAAGCTTAACAAACAATCAAGGGAGACATAATGATTGAAGATTTTTTTAAATTTTTTTATATTAATTTCTCACTCAAATAACATCTAAGATTTTAAATCACTCGAAATAGTATGAAAATTTGATATCACTAGGAAGCTTGCAGACTACCGATTCTTAGAGTAGTAAATATGTATAGAAATTTAATAGCTTAGCATCCAAATTGAAATTTGTTTGTTTATTTAGTTCTCTTTTTGTTCATCTTAAAGAAAAGGGTATAATTGTATTAAAAAAAATTCCAAAAAATAGAGGCGTGTATTAAGAAATTTGGTATGTGTAAATAAAATTTCTCAAACAAAAAAAAAAGAAAAGAAAAGAAGAAGAAATGAAGCATTAACTCAGTCTCTAGCCGGATCACTTGACAAGTATTTCGGTGGAAACAAAAAAGTAAGTACTTCAGCTACAATGTGAGGAATATTAGGCCCCGTTTAGTTGGTATGAAACCAGGGTAGGGGAAAATAATCAATTTGGTTTTCCATTCCAAGGGGTTGATTGGTTGTACATAGAGAGAAGAAAGGAAACAAAAAAAGAGATCTGACTGGAAATTGACCCCCTCATAAAACCTGAATTCAATTATTTTGTCAAGGGATGGTATTCCAATTCGATTTCCACTGTCAAAGCCACAATTACGTAAATTATCTTCTAATAAATTTTAATGTTGTACGTATTTAGAAATTATAAAGGGGCATTATTGAAAAATACAACTTTGTATTTCATTATAATGACTTACCAAACATTACAATAGAAATTTATATACGGGTGCGTCTATTGTCACTCCACAAACCACTTTACTCCCCACACGTTGTTGATTTATTGAAATATCAAAATACCCTAATGTAAAATTACAGTAAGGGACAATAAGTTGTCACAAATTACAAATTTTTTTCTTTTTCTTTTTTATCTTTTTGTTTTGGATGAACACAAATTTCATAACTCAAACCCAGATTTATCATATTCGGTCATGAGTCTGAAGACACTAGCATTTAACCTGAAGATGAGGTAAACTGTTTGTATTTTTTTTTTCTTTGTTGATGATTCGTCTATCCCTTTACAACTTATTATTTCTCATGTCGACTTTATATATAAATTTTCATGGACAACTATTGTATCGTATTTATGAACAACGGATAGATCAGTTCAAGAAACTTAAAAGTATGGAAGGCGTTGCTACAAGAGATACATTTTAAAAAAAAAAAAAAAAACTTTAATTAAATAACTCACACACCTTATATATGTCGATGAAGTTTTAACCTATGGCCTCAAAATTGTTAGTTAACCTTCTTAACCAACCAGGACACTGCTCACCGACACTACTAGAGATACATTTATAGACATTGTGCATCTTGATATCGACTGATACCATTGAGTTGTTAAATTTGAGAGTTTTTTCTTGTTTTTTAACTTGGATTTATATTTTCATGTGAATTTTTGTTCACTTGGTGATTTTACTTACCTTGAACAAATCTGAATTTGACAAAATATATGAAGATAATGTAGGGTGAATAAAGTAGAACTGAGAAAAGAGTTTTTTAGGTATTGTTAATGGGTGAACAATGTAGACTTACAATTAAAATTATATAAGTGGGGTGTGAAGAGAATGTGGGGTGAGAAAAATGGTTTGTGGGGTTGTAATACCCTAGATTTTCATATCATTTTTTTCTTGTATTATTCCCATATTTAATGAAGGATTATTTATGGAAATTCTTTAGTTTGTGCGAAGTGGAAATTTTGGGAGTAAATTTTAAGGTGCTTTGACTTTTAAGAGGCCAAAAGTTGACTTGTTTTCCGAAAGTTATCTTAGGAAACTTGCTTCATGAAAGTTGTAGAACTCGTCAATACGAGTTCGTATATATGCGGCACGCGTGAAACAGACATCGTATGAAGAAGTTATGGTCAGAGGAAGTTAGTTTCCGGGTTTGGAAAGTGTATAAGTAGAAATGTGTGGGGGGAGTTAATTTGGAAACCTAAACTCAGTTTTTTCTCTCCTCTCCCACAAACTCCCCCGAACTCTCTTCTCCAGCCGAGTTCTCTCTCATCCGGCCACCAAATTGGACGCCGCGGGTCCCGATGGGTCGGCACGGGTCTCCTCTCCACTGCTGGGGCAGTCTTACTCGCCTGGAAGCCGCCACAAAGCGGCAGAGCTGCTGCTGTTCCGCCGGAAAGCCGACGATTTCGACGTCAATTCTGGCCAAGTTTAGGTGAGTCTTGCTCTCCTCTCTCTTCTAGAGATGTTTCTAGCCTTTGGTGATCTTGAAATCAAGTTTTGGGGTCAGTTTTGTAGGTTTGGATTTTGTTTTTTCGGGTTGCTGTTTCGGGACAGTTTCCCGTAGGTTCCGGCTAGAATCGGTTGAAACCTTAGGTATTAAAGTTGTTCATCATGCTTCAATCTACAAGTTTCATGTTTTGAGTTTCTCTACCTTTTGAAGTTTGGTGGAGGCGCTTGAGGCTCACTCGCCGCCGCCTGTGGCGGCGCGTCTGGGCAGGTAGAGGCCTTGGTTGCTGCGTTAGCTAGTCCTTGTAGTTGCTAGGGTGTTGTTTGTGTGTGAAGACTAAGTGTTGTTTTGGTTTTTGCATCTTAAGTGCTAAGTTTGTTTATGGTGTTCATTAGGTCTGAAACTTAGGAAGTTTGATTCTTGGAGGTAGTAGTGGTTTGTTGTTGAGTGTCCGATGACCTGGGGAGGTCTTGGAGGAAGGATTGCCCTTCCTTGGGCAACCTTTAGGTTAAGGGTACTTTAATCCTTGTTGAGAAATTTCTAAGGTTTTAATTGTGTAATTTTAGGTGATTTGTGAGGTTGTGGTTATCTTGACTCTTGTGTTTTTGTGAAGATGCAGCGGGAGTATTTAGGTGAGTAAATCTCACCAATGTTCACTTTTGAACCAAGTTTAATTATGGTCATTTGAGGAGGATAATGATTATGATGTGATTTTAATATTTTGCTATTATTGGTTTTAAAAATATATGAGCTTGATTGCCAACGGCTCATAGGTAAGATAAAACATGTCTTTCTTATGTGTTATTTGAAGGTTCATATGATCATAATGTTTTTGGTTATTGATAGATTATTCTTGTGGAATATCTATAATTGTTCATGTAAATATATCTATGTGAAAGAATATAATTTATGATGTGATCTGGTATTGTTGTTGTGATATTATGATTGTTGGATAAATAGCCATACCGGGTCCCAAGCCTTTTATCAGGTGATTGGTTACGGTTTAGATGCGAGTTACGATTTTGAGTTTGATATTGGACAGTCAAACCGGGTTCCAAGCTTTTGGCCGGGTGATTGGTTGCGGTTAGGAATTAGAGCTCTAGTTCGTCTGTTGGTGTAGGTCATGGGGATACCTTATCGTATCTGGGATCCATGGGTACACAATTTTGTTGTTGTAGGTCATGAGGGGTATTTCTTAATACCTGGGACTCATGGGTACATGTTATTTGAAAAAGTGTTGGATTTGTGGTTATATTCATTGATATAAATTGCTTTTGTGGAATTTTTAGATGTGAGAAATATTGTGCTATTTGAGTTTACTCATACGAGCTTTTTAGCTTACCGGGTTTGTTATTTTACAATCTCGGTGCACCAATTCTTGGTATAGGGGTTAGACCTGCAGGTGAGGACCAACAAGGTTGAGACGGTGGCGTAGTGGAAGGGTCATTTTGGGTTTTTGTTGTACTATGCATAGTTTTGTTAATTGAGTAGATAGTATTAAACTCATGAGATGGTTTTCATATTCTTGAAAATTGCAAGCTTATGTAAACATGGAAATGTAATATTTAACTCAGTGATGGGTTGTAGGATATTTACTTTTTTACGTTGAGTTTTAGTTGTGGGATGTTGTTGTTGTTAGAACAGGTTTGGGATTGTAATATTTTAAGTTATATCATGCCAAATTTTTTGAAAATTCCATTCGAAAATTGGGGTGTGACAGGGGTGGCAATAGACGCACCCTTTATATACTTGATTCCATCATTTAATTTCCAATATGTACCAAACACCCACATGAAAATACCAAAACATATTCCATTCAATATATGTTTGGAAAGGAAAATAAATCTATTACCCATTTTTACTTTCCTGCTAACCAAACAGGGTCTTAAGGAAGATGAACATAATAATGAACATCATGATATGACCATGAATACTCACGAGATCATGGTGAAGAAGCAAGAAACATAGCAAAATGGATGAGGAGGAGAATGAGGGTAAGTGTCACGGTTTGCAGAATGAAGATTTCAGTGAGCAAACTTACTTGGGTGCGTCTATTGCCACCCCACAAACCACTTTGATCACCCCACACGTTGTTGATTTATTGAATGACTAATATACCATAATGTAAAATTACAGCAATGGACGATAAATTGTTACAAATTACAATTTTTTTTAAGATAAACACGAACTTCATAAACCTTCACCTATAATTTATCATATTCGATCTTTCTATGAAGTATGAAGAAGACACAAGCATTCAACTGAAGATAAGGTGAACTATTTATATAGATTTTTTTTTCTTTGTTGATGTTTCGTGTATCTCTTTACTCATTATTTCTCATATCGATTTTGTATGTAAATTTCCATGTCTAGTACTCACTAATATGTATTCGATTTTTTTTTTATCGGCGTCAGAACTTTTTCCAAGTAGCGTTTACAGACATTGTGCATCTTGATATCGACGGATATCAATGAATTGTTAAGTTTGAGAGTTTTTTCTTGTTTTTTAATTGAGATTTATACATTAATGTGATTTTTATTGTTCAGTTTGTCATTCCACTTACCCAAATGATAATAATCTTATGGTTTTCTTCAATTTCATTTTGTTTTTGGAGTTCAATGGCTATTGGAAGAGGCTGATATTGTGTGTATTGAAAATCGGTGAATAAAGTAAATTAAAAATTGAAAAATAGGACTAATTTCAGTTTACCCCCATTAACTTTGAGTCGATTATCATGTTAGTCCCTCTTCTTTCAATTTCATCAAAAACACCCCTCGACTCCCAATTTTCATCAGCCGTGTCCAAAGCTCCGATCGTCATTCAATTCCTCCGTCAAGTGATGGGTGAAAATATATAGGCTGGGTGAAAAGAGATCGAATGTAGGGTGAACAAAGCAAATTTGAAATTGAAAAAAATATATGTAGGGTGAACAAAGAAAATATGAGAAAATGGTATTTCATATATTGTAAATGGGTGAACAAAGTAAACTTACAATTAAAAATATATAAGTGGGGTGTGAAGAGAACGGGAGAGGGGGGGGGGTAAAAAAAGTGGTTTGTGAGGTGGCAATAGACGCACCCAATTACTTTTCTTTTAATGTGGATGACTTGGGTTTTTGAGATAAGACCATAACATTTGAGATTTTTTTTGTTGAAAGAGGACCTCAAAGAGAGATCTCCATAACGGGGTCGGTGCCTTCCATGACCGCCAACTTGGTGTCGAAGCTCTCTCTCAAACATCCTGATGGACCGCTTGATCTCGGTGATCTCTGGTGCCCGGACAAGTGGTTTGTTACCTCTAGGTATTACTTGGTTGGACGGCTGAACAACGCTAGGGCGGTGACCTTCTGTTCCTTTCGAAGTGCAATCTGTTCTATGTGGAGGATATCGGTTCATATAGAAGTTCAAGCTCGTGGGGACCGTTTCTTGTTCACTTTCAACAATTAAGGAGATTTGGATCAGATCTGTAACATCCCAAAGTAGCTTGTTCGGTTTATTTATTAGTTTTAATTTAAGTTTTTTTAGTATTTAGAGTTTTTGTTTCCAAAAAAAAAAATTGCGTTCAGATAAGAGAGAGAACGCAGTCTCTCTTTGGTTACTTTGAATGGCAAGAAATCTGGCAAGCAGGAGGTGCCAAACGGTTAGATACCCATAGAGTAGTTGTCTACTCTAAGCCTATAGGAAGAGAATTGTGAAGTCGGCCAAAGATCAAAGTCGGCCAAAGTTTTTGACAAAATCATTAGAGAGACAAGCAGGGAGAAAGTTTTAGGGCACGACAAAATTCGGGAGAGTTGTGGAGTGAGAGAGAAAACCCAATTCGTTTTTGTAAGGTAGAAACCATAACACTTCTAGCAATTTCAATTTCATAGTTTTATTTATGGTTTGCTTTGATTCTTGATTCTTGTTTTGAGTTTAGTATGATTCTGTAAACACGAAAATATCTGCAACAAATAACAGAACAACACGTGTACAAAGAATAATTTAATTTAATCAATGCGAATGCGGGTTACAATTTTTGTGAACTCCTCTGATTCTATCTCCGAATTTAGGTTTAACTCAAGGGTGACAAGCACTTGTTCTTGAGGGTTACGCAGGTTGATCACGTAACGGGTATTTGGGATTTGGATTTGGTGAAGATGTCGGCTATTTAGCAGCTTGATGACTCTTCGGGATTTGACAACTTCTAGACTTGAGGTTGATGAAGAATCGGCTATTTGGCAGCTTGATGACTCTTCGGGATTTGACAACTTCTAGGTTTGAGGTTGATGAAGAACCGACTATTTGGCAGCTTGATGGTTCTTCAAGGGTTTAGTGAAGAACTGGCTATTTGGGGAGCTTAATAATTCTTCAAGGATTTCGGGGAGGCTTCTTCTGAGCTCTTGAGGGATTTTCTCTCTCTCTCTCTAGTCCGCTCCTTTTTGTTTCTGCCCCCTCCTCTTGGTATGAGAGGGGGTATTTATAGTGTTAACATGCCTTCGCTTTTGGCAAGTAATGAAGATACTGAATCAATGATATTTCCTTAATCGAGTCAATGAATCTTGACTGATTGATTTACTTGCCGATTTCAACATAATCAAATCAATCAAATCTTAAGATTTAGATATGCCCAGATCGCTTTGGATTAAATGTCCCGTTTTGATCAAGATCTTTAGTAAGGGGCGAGCCATCCGACGGATATGGAAGGTATCTCGCGAGGCACCTTGATTTCCAAGCAACCGGTGATTTCTGGTCTCACTTCGCGGACGACTTATCTTGGACGTACATCCCCACATGCATGCGAACTCTGTCGTCTAGCTCCTTCGCGAGGTTCTCCCTTACGCGGGGCCATCTCGCCTCGCCTTTATGTTAATCTACGCGCGCGGAGCCATCTCGCCTCGCCTTCACGTGAATCTACAAGCGCGAAGTCCATTTCGCCTCGCGGAGTCAATTTCACCTCGCCCAGTCAAGTTCACCTCGCGGAGTCTATTTCACCTCGCGAGTCAAGTTCACCTCGCGAAGTCTATTTCGCCTCGCGAAGTCAATTTCACCTCGCCAAGCTTAGCTCACCTCGCGAAGTCCATTTCGCATCGCGGAGTCAATTTCACCTCGCGAAGTCAAGCTATCTAGCTCGCCTGACTGCTGGCGAACCATTACCAATTATTTTGGGGATGTCCGATTAATTTAATTTAATTGATTTCTGATCATCAATCGACACTTGATAATTGATTTCAATCGGGATTTAAGATTTTGTCGTCGGCCAACTATTCCAATGTTGCCATGTGTCATTTCCGACGGCTTTCCAATTTTGTTAACTCACGAGCCACGTATTTGCTTGGATTTTTCAACGACTATTATTATCGTTAAATTTTCTATGTCTACAGATTCTTTTGTTTGTTTATAGTTGGTAATTTCGAATTCTCAGACATGTTTAGACAGCGAAATCGAATTCAAAAAGGTTGTTATTGATTGGAATCGTTGTGGTTGAAGCTCAAGAACATGGTTCTTGAGTTTGGGTGTCCAAATCAAATTTTGGATTCTTTTGATTCAACTGTTTGTCATGTTTAAAATCGTTCTAATGTTCTGGAAATCTGTTCCGTTCCGTTCTGAAGCTTTAGAACTTGTTTTGTTACTTCAAAAGTCGAATTAAAGGTTCCAAAATCAAGTTTTAAGGTTGCTGTAAATTTCCAGAAATTCTGCAGAAAAACTGATTTTCTTGCCTACTTTGAGGCAGGATATCTTTCAGCTCAGGCCTTTGTAAATCTCATATATCTACCTATGTGTGTGTTAAATTTCACAGGATTTGGTTAACATTTGGTTTGTCAAATTGCTTGCCAAAAATAGTAGCAGACTTGGCAAAACTGAATTTTCTGGGTTTCAGATTTTTGCTTCAACTTTGAGATAGCATAACTTCCTATCCAAGGCTTTGTTTTCAAAACTTAAGCTATGTATTTAAAGCTGATAATCTCATCTTTCAAATAGGCTTTGGTTTAGAAACTTTTGTTGGATTTGAGTATGTAAAAAAGGAAGCCAAACACAGTCTTTTTCTCACTGTTTTAACACTGTTGAAACTGAATTTTGTTCTAAATCAATTTATTTTGGTGTCACCTGAGTTCACTATTTTCAGTAGTTTTGTAAACAACTTTTGAGTGTTGTTTAGTATCTCTTATATAGTCTGAAGCAGTAGAGTTTCTTATTTATGTGTACTACTTATAACTTAGTTATTAATTTTAGTTTATCATTGCTTGTATGTACTTTACCTTTTGGGTAAGGTTCCGGAGACGATCTTGGCAATCCACAAGTGTGAGAAGTGAAGTTTGAGCTCGACTTTGTGTTGTGCAAATCGAGGTAGGGTTTGATGGGGTGTTTGCTTTTATTGTGCTATTGTGTGGCTATTGCTTGAATTGTTTGATATTGAGTTGTGAAGAATTGTGAGATTAGTGAGATTGGTGATTGTGGAGATGAGAATGAGATCAATAGAACATATACATTTTGTGTAGTTGAGTTTCCTCATGGGTTGTCCAAGATCTAGGGTAGCCCACACGTGCACAAATTCAGGGAATGTATGCCCTTTCGATGACGGACATCGACAAAACGATCTAATCGGGTTTCGGGTTTGGAGACCATGAGTATAACAAGATGACTAACAAAAGAGGAAAATCTATTTGAGGGTGATGTGAGGTGTGGGAAGAGAGTTGAGTTCATATTGCATCCATGCATTCTTGATATGTCATGTTTGTTTGTTTGTTTATTTTTTATGATGTTTTATTAATATATTAGCTAGCCCTACTGAGTGTTGCTCACCCCTCATCAAACCCTTTGCAGGTGTGATTCGTGAAGCATAGAAAAATTAAGGTTTTCATGTTTTGTTTTGTAAAATAAGGCTTGAATAAAGAATGGATGTTTTGAAAAGAAACACCATTCTAGTTTGTTTGTTTGTTTGTAAATGCTTTAAGCTCTAAATAAATGTGTGAAGGTTGTTGTTTCTTACGTTATGTAATGATATCTGTCTCATTTTAATTATGGATATTAAACTGTCTGTAATTAAAGTGTGATTCACGCCTTAACTCGAGATTAGACCTTTATTCGAGTTGAGGTGTGACAAGATCATTAAAGGAGGGCCTTGGCGGTTTCAGCATGCTATGATCCTCCTGGATGAGTACAATGGCTTTTTTGATATCATGGATGTACCCCTTGATCATGTTTGCATTTGCATTGAGATCCAGGGTTTACCAGCGGCTCTCATGATGGAGGCGACAACAAGAATTGTTGAGTAGTCTATTGGTCCGGTGCAGTAGGTGGATTATGTAAGGCTGCATCTAAGAAATTAAGAGTAGCCTGGGTGCGCTTCTTCATGCCTCTAAATGACCTTGTGAGACATGAACAAAGAATTAGGGTTTACCCTATTGATGTTTCCTTGGTGCAACAAAGGTATGAAAGGCTGCTGGGATGATGTAGGATCCACAGGGTCATCCTGTCCCCGCGATCTGGAAGAGGAGCGCAATTGGTGACGACGTCATCCGTTTCAAGCTCTTCCGTCCGGTGACTCTGACCAGCAATGGTATTTAGGGCTAACGGGCAGCTCAAGTTACTCACACTTCTTCTTTTGACTCCTCTGCGGAGAAGAGAGTGGTACAAATCTGGAAGGTCCCTGCACTGCTTTACCAGTGAAGGTAACCGGAATGAGGAGAGTTTAAGTGGAAGAATCTTGGGAAGTTAAGCGCCTAAAACACAGCTTGGCCATGGTCCCTAGCTTAAGAATTGCATAAGCAACTGGGAAGGTCAAGCTAAGAAGAGAGGCCGCGGTCGCCCTAAAATCCGTCAATCCTGTGACTAGTGATGCCAAAATCGAGTAAAAAAATCAGTTGAGGATGTGGAATGTCATCAAATGAGGGGGAGGGGGGTATTTAACCTAGTTAAAAGTGTATATGTACACATTAGTAGACGGGGGCACTGTTGCGTCTTTAGTGAGATGTCCACCTTTTTAGACTCTAATATTTTGGATTGCTTTTTTCTTTTATCAAGTCTTCTTTGAGCATTTAACAGTATGAGTGCTATGATTTATCAATACCATCTATCCGTTGTTTAAAAACAAAAAACACAGATAACATGTTAAACGGTAAGGTCGTTTGGCGGCGTGAATAAACGACCACCACAACCGCCTCAACAACTGTGAACGTCACAGTCACAGTACATCAAAACGCTGCGTTTAGTGAGGAACAAATGTCACAGTCAGTCAAAAATAATTCTGACTCATCCAAATTAATACTGCGTGTCGGTTTCCCATAAATTCTCCCACAAAGGCCGTGGACCCCACCCCTCCTCTCTTTCTCGCTTCCTCAAAATTCCCAACTCTCTCTCACTCTTCTTCTTCTTCTTCTTCTTCTCCTCTCTCAGCACCTTCCCAAAATGACGTCATTTCTGGGCTTCCTGACCGCTCTCTCCTTCTTACAGGCATGAATACCTCTCCCCCTGTTTGAATTGATTTCAATTTATGAGCGGATGCTTCAACTTATAGTTGTACTAGTATTCAAATTAATCATTACTAAACTGAAGAAATTGATTTTTTGATTTTGAATTATGCTGCAGCTGTTCTTCTTTGGCCCTTTGATTACTGCAGAGAAGACCGGTACGCCTCGTCTTCTCCCTTCTGACGTCACCTCTCCGTAAGCCTCCGGTCTTCCTCTCCATTTTTGTTTTTCTAGTTTTTGATTTGGTAATTTGGAGCTATTGTCATCCTGGAGTTCTGATATATGTGTACTTATATATGTATATCTATATATAACTGTAAGGGTATAGCATGACACTTGCTTGGCTTATGATAACTTCGGTCATCGTAGACTTATTTATGGTGTTTTGGTTAGGGAAATACACTCGGAAGAGTACTGTGCGATGTATGATATATGTGGAGAACGCAGTGATGGCAAAGTGTTGAATTGCCCTTATGGTTCCCCCTCTGTCAAGGTATCTTACTTGATAGGCTAATTGCATTTCCTCTTCTTTTTATTGCTTTCAATGTTGCATATTGATGATGAGATTACATGTTTTGTAGCCTGATGAGCTATTTTCTGCCAAAATCCAAAGTTTGTGTCCAACAATAAGTGGAAATGTTTGTTGCACTGAGTTTCAGTTTGAGACGTTGCGAGCACAGGTTCAACAAGTAAGACTCTTTCTAGTTTCTACCTCCTCCTTTTGTACCCAATTTCAGTTCATACTAATATGACTTTACTTATTGTGGTTGGTCTCATAGTTTGTCCTTTTTATAATGTTTTCGTTGATTGGATGAGCATTTGGATGAAACTTATTTGTCATGTAGTTACATTATTTTATTTAGTGATAGTTTTTGAGGGAACTATTTATATACTTGATGCTGGTATCTAACTGTCTGCGTTGTTAAATGGTTTGAATTACTAACAATTGATGGTTTGGTAATCGGTAGAATCTAGAAATATCACTGAGACACTGCCTGCCACCTAAAATACAGTGTATTGTGTTTGATTTTCAAATTGTCATTGCACTTGAAAGTATCTTTGGTATTCAACAATCATTTATCAGGTTGGTCCTCGACATATTTCAGGCAAATACAATCTATTATTTCTTAAAAGAAAAAGAAAAAATTTACAAATTAGTTTTGGAAACAGCACACGAGAAAACTTCACAGTTTATCTAATTTTTTTAAATGGACAGGACTCTTGTACTCTTGTTCAGCACAAAAACAGAATCCATGTTTTTATTTTCTTAAATTCCTTTATAGAACTTTTATCTTTTTGTATATTTGTGTTATTATTGTTTTAAAAATGCCACTTGTATATGACTCATTTTCTAACCCATACTGGATAAAGTCTTTCCGCTAAGCAGTGAATGCTATGTTACAGTAATTCTCAAATTCTACCTTATTAGTCTATTCTAGAAGTTCCTTTTTTTATACCTCAACTTTATTGTATGTAATCTTTTGCAGGCAATTCCATTTCTTGTAGGCTGTCCGGCATGCTTGAGGAATTTCCTAAATCTGTTTTGTGAGCTATCTTGCTCTCCAAAGCAGAGTCTATTTATCAATGTGACTTCTATATCCGAGGTCAGACTTGATGTTAACTGTGTTCAACTTGTTAACAAGGCAACATGTAGCTTGTTTATGTATATCTATGTTTTTTCCTTTCTTTCCTGGCATTTTTTCCTTGTTAGTAACATTTTATGCTCATTGGATCTAAGTCATATTTTCTGTATCAATAGTTGAATCACTTGAATGTGAGGATTACCTAGTGTAATTATAGCATTACACTAGGTAATCCCTTTATTATTTCAACTTTTTCAATTTTCACCATCTTCTATATCATTAACATTCAACTGAGCCAAAACATCTCCCAATGAGTTTTGGCTTGTAAGTTAATTTAATCTTGATATAAGTTGTTTAGTTCATGCCACTTGAAATGGAAACCTGCAGTATTGTAAAAAAAAATAAAAAAATAAAAATAAAATTTGACTATCCTCATTCTCCTGATATCTCCAATGTTTCTCATGCTTTTGGTATTACATGTTTACACAGTGCTTGTGGTATCAAGGGGTTGTCTACGGTACTGGTGTCTACCATACACTCATTTATCACTAATTGAACAAAAATAACAAGTTAAATGAGTAAAATTTACAACATTGACAACAAAATTACTACATTTGTTTTACACATTTACATATAATTGAACCAAGTTACTACAACGACAACAAGTTGTTCATAAACTTGTATTTTGTCTTCAGTTGAGTAATTACCTCTAATAGAACAAAAATTACCCCCGTAATGACTATCTTTACCAAAATGACAACAATTTTGTTGTCATATCGGTAAATGTAAGTATCATAAACATTAAACAGGTAAGTACCCTAGAAAATTCCATGGTATCAAATGTCTACATGTGCCCGTATCTGGTCCACTGTTGAGGGTCATGCGATTTTAAAGACTATGATACTTTATATATAAGAACCTAGATATCAGGATTCTGCTTTTGTGTATCTTTTAACTTGTTATTATAAGTCAAGCTTGTTTTTCTTCCAGGTTGGTGGAAATATGACTGTGGATGGGATTGACTATTTCATATCTGACTCTTTTGGAAAAGGACTGTACGACTCGTGTAAGGATGTTAAATTTGGCACTATGAATACACGGGCCATAGAATTTATTGGTGCTGGTGCTAAAAATTTTAAAGGTAATTTTCCAACATGTAACGTTAGAATGTTAACCCCTAGTTTTACTTGATTACATATTTTTCTACGAGTTGTAATATTTTCATTTGCACCTATGCAGAATGGTTTGACTTTCTTGGTGAGAAAGCACCCCCTGGTTTCCCTGGTTCACCTTATTCCATTGACTTCAAGTTAACTGTCCCTGAGTCATCTAATATGGAGCTCATGAACGTGTCAGTTTACTCATGTGCTGACACTTCACTAGGCTGCTCTTGTGGTGATTGCCCTTCATCTCCTGCGTGTTCTAATTCTGAACCACCTCCACACAAGAAAGAGCTATGCTCCATCAAAATTTTATCTGTTGAGGTTGGAAGCAATGCAAACCAATTAGATATTTTGCTTGAATTTCTACATTACGTTTTTTTTCTGACATAGATGCATGATCTTGGCAGTTCTCCATAGTAGTCTGCTACATAGTATTTTTTTTGATACATCTGTGTCTGATATATTGAAGTGACTTGAGTACCACTTGTTAATGTATCCAGATCAAGTGCATCGATTTTTCTGTTGCCATCATGTATATTCTCTTCTTTTCTGCATTCTTTGGTTGGGGCTTATTTTATGGGAAAAGAGAAAGGAGGAGAACTGGATCTACCAAGGAACCATTGTTGAGTGCCATTGATGATGATGATGATATCAACCCTGTTAACTTACAAAAGGATGAAAGTATTTCCATAAAGGTAAATTTGAATTTCTTTTCATTCAATATCTGCTGAATTTTTCTCCCTATTACATATCGCAAATCTTTGTTGTTTCATTATTTAAAAAAAAAAAAATTTAGGGTTCGTCCCTTTTTCTGTTTTGAGAAGATACTTTTATTAGCAAAACACAAAGAGTACATAATAGTCTGCAAGAAATATACCTTCAGTTACAGTGCCAATGTAACAACAGTACTAGACATGACCCCCTGTTGTGGTATATAGCCTTAATACAATGCTTCTTAGTTTTATGCTTTGTTGCTCTCTGTTCCTTGTCCTTTATTTGTTGCCGCAGTCTAGTGTTTGCTGGCGTTTCTAGTTTTGTTAAGTTTTACCTAAGTAAAGTTTCTTTGTAATTATCAGGGGCATGAGGTGGATCCTCTAGTTACTGAAGAGGTCGAACTATCTCTTATTCAGGAATATATGTCCAGGTTTTTCAGGTAAGGAACTCTACTATTTCTTATAGCATATAGAGGTCTTGCTGAATTATATCAATGCTATCCAGGAGATATGGAATCTGGGTTTCTAGAAATCCCACTCTTGTGCTCTTTTCCTCGGTGGGGATTGTTCTTATACTCTGTATAGGTCTAGTTCGTTTCCAGGTGGAGACACGGCCAGAAAAGGTATCTTGTTAACATCTATGTCTTAAGTAACCAATATTTAGGAGAAACTATTCTTTTTCCCCCCAAATAATCAAAAAGCTTGATCTTCAAGTGTCTTACTTTGCTAGATTTATGATTGATACATAATGATTGTATATTATATCTGATGGGTAGTGGGAATAACATCATATACGAGCTGTTTATCCATATCTTTTGCTAAATAATAAGAATTCAGATGAAATTTTTGTCGTAGAATCTATAAGAATTAGAAAATGTAATGTTAGCATTACTCAAAATTGTAATTATATAATTCTATGTTATATCTTTTATATGGTACATAATGTATACATAACTGCCTACCATTTGTTTTGGTTCCCAAAAGAAGTTTTACTTTCTGATAAACCCTTTCGATCTTTCTACTATTTATCTGTTTTATAACAGTTTGATTAATATCGGTCAAGTAGTCTTGTTTTTTTTTTTTTGGACAAAGGTCAAGTATTCTTGTTGAAAACAGAATAATCATTGGAGGTATTGACATCTAAAATATTGCAGCTGTGGGTAGGTCCTGGTAGCAAGGCAGCGGAAGAGAAACAATTTTTCGACAGATATCTTGCCCCCTTCTACAGAATTGAGCAGGTTCTTGACTTGATGTTCTTATAGTTTGCCACTTTTTCCATTTGTCATTTACTGTTTCTCAGTATCTTTTGTTACCTAAAATAAGGCATTTTATCAGACCCAAATATGCTACAGTCTGGATAGTGCTGTTGGATTATATATGAACAGGAGTTTCAGTTCAAGTTGCTGCAACTGTCAAGTTCAAGTTGATATAACTATTGACTTCAAGTCCATCTAACTATCCACAGCCTGATTTTTATATGACTACCAATGCTTTGAGTCTTAAGATCATATACAATTGTTTCTGTTTTCAAATCATTTACTCATTTTGTTTCTGTAGTTTACTGGCATATGGGGTAGATAACTGATGTTCTAATTGGTCTTTGTCTGATTCAGCTCATTATAGCGACTATCCCAGATTCAGAGAATGGCAAGTCACCCAGTATTGTCACAGACGAAAATATTCAATTACTTTTCGACATGCAAGACAAGGTATTGCAAATACTATCTGCTATTTTGCGGTTTTGTTTTCTATTTTTATCTCACTTCAATGTAATATTTATAATTAGCTGAATCCTTACAGGTTGACAGAATTCGTGCGAATTATTCTGGCTCGATGGTAACTCTAACTGAAATTTGCTTGAAGCCTATTGGCCAAGATTGTGCCACTCAAAGCATTTTGCAGGTAAAATTGAACAGCATTTTGTTTCTGCCCTTTCACATATTCAGTTCCTTTTTTACTTTTTATATTTGTAAAAGGAGCAATGAATTGACGAATATAAAACGGAGTCAGATTGTGGACAAGGGGCACCTTAACAATAGAGCCAATAAATAAAAACATTATCAGGCTACTACCAGACCATTAACCATATAGAAATTGAACCAATTATCAGAATATCTGATAAACTGCTTTGAAGGACTTCCGATCTAATAGTATAGCATCAATCGACCATTTTCAGGGATGATACCCAAGAGATACCAGAATTCTATTTCTTCCAAAGCTCCTCCTGACCAATTCCCTTATAGTCTTTGACGATCTTCGTGTTCGTTTCTATTCCAATAAACCAAATCACTCCCAAACAGCCCCACATAGACTTAACCTTCTTCCCACGTCTTGCTGACAGCCTTGTAATAGCTCAATTAACACTTTACACTAGCTCAATAATGGGTAACAGCCTGCTGTGCTAACACAACACAAGTAAACCTGTCTAAAAGATTCGGCCACAAACTTGCTACAAGAGGATTTGAAAGCACTTGATAGAAAAATTCCTTGTCTTAGGTCTTCCAAGTGCTTGATCCCTGCCGAGACCTTACCCTTATGTGGAACTTTTGCTTTCCAGATGTTCCACAATCTCTCTTTAAAACAAACATCATCTGACAAAACAACCGTCATACCGTTGATAATGTCTGCAGTGAGAAAGACACGGGGATTGCTTTCTTTATATTGGTGCTGCTATTGTGATTTCAAGACTAATATTAGAAGTTCCTATTGATTAAGAAACTTAGCATTACTATTGTGATTTCAAGACTAATATTTGAAGTTCCTATTGATTAAGAAACTTAGCATTACAATTTATTTATTTACATTTTCTCATTATGTGCAGTATTTTAAAATGAACCCGGAAAACTTTGACATGTATGGAGGAGTTGTACATGCTGAGTATTGCTTTCAGGTAACCCTGACAACTCCTACTTTCTTTTATTCCAGATCGATGATGTTTGTTTAAAGAGACAGATTGTTTTCTTGTCTGTGAATTCTAGTCATCTGCTCAGTCAAATTTTATATAATTGCACCGTATTTTTCTTTAAGCTGGGAAGCGTGTGCATAAGATATAGTAATTAACCAAGTACATATAAGCCATCAAATACTGAAAGAGGTTTATGCATGAATTTTGGCTTAAAAGGTAAGTGATCATGTACTTTTGAAGTTTCTAGTGTTAACTTCTTGAAGATACCTAATTCCTTAGTTTCTTGCTCATTTGTGTACCATTCTTGTGGTTTTTGACATTTTAATTGATTATTGTCTACTAGTGACCCCACAGTTGTTTTCACCTGCAGCATTATTCTTCTGCAGAGACATGTTTAAGTGCCTTTCAGGCTCCACTTGATCCAAGCACTGCCTTGGGAGGATTCTCTGGGAACAACTATTCAGAGGTAATAGTCATCCTTTCTTTTTGAAAGAAAGATTCGTTGATAAAAGAAATGATTACAAAGTTGGGAGAGGCAAGATCTTGCCTCATCCGCTCCTTTTGGGGCAAACCCAGATATCTGTAATTCTGTATATTGTCCATCTTTATCTCATATATATGTCTATATGCTAATTCTATGGTGATCTTCAAATTTCAGGCTTCGGCATTTGTAGTCACGTACCCAGTTAATAATGCAGTTGACAATGTAGGAAATGAAAATGGGAAAGCATTGGCTTGGGAGAAGGCTTTCATTCAGTTATCAAAGGTTTGAACACTGTGCAGTGCACATCCTCCATTGCATTTTTAATGTTGCCTGTGGGCATTTCGGATTTTATGCAAATATGGAGCAACTATATTGATATTCTTAGACGTATATACTAAGGATACTTGATATTGAGATCTGGACAAATATGTTGACAGGAAGAACTGCTGCCAATGGTGTTGTCTCGGAATTTGAGTCTCTCGTTTTCAGCGGAAAGCTCAATTGAGGAAGAGTTAAAAAGAGAAAGTACCGCAGATGTTATAACCATAATAGTAAGTCCCAGACTTTGATGCTCTTACGACACGAGCATTATTGAAGGGATAAATAGCATCATGATATCGTGACCTCTGCAAACTTTGCTGTACTTGACCTTTTACTGAAATAGGCATTTCTAATTCTTCTTGTCCTATATCATATCAGGTAAGCTATCTGGTAATGTTCCTCTATATATCTCTGACATTGGGAGATGCACCTCAAATATCTTCTTTTTACCTCTCTTCCAAGGTATGATCTTAATCTTTGGTTAAGTAGTCTTCTATTCCTTATGAGCATTTCCAGCATGTATTTATATGGTAGTTGGTGGGAGTATGTCACCAGTTTTTTTTTCTTGTTAACACTTCACCATTGAGTGTTGGCAAGGGTGTAGGCAACTAGTAGGAACTGAAAACATGACTTTGCAAAGGCTTGTATATGACAAAATTGGAGGATTTTTGAGTATTAATGGATCATTTATTCTGGCATCAATTTCACTAGAAAATAATTTCAATTAGTTCATGTCCATGCGGCATGGGCATATATGCCACCTATATATCTTTAGTATTGATGAGGTTCTGTGGTCTGCTAATCATCATTTGGATCTAATTGTAGGTCCTGCTTGGTTTGTCAGGAGTATTGCTTGTAATGGTTTCTGTCCTTGGATCTGTTGGATTTTTCAGTGCTTTGGGAGTTAAATCTACATTAATCATAATGGAAGTCATTCCTTTTCTTGTCCTGGCTGTAAGTCTCTCATCTACAATCTTTAAGTCACTAATATCCAGTTATGGCTGTTATGATCTCTTAGAGACTATACTCCTGTTATCCTTTGGTTGGTAAAACTATCACCGCACCAATTGACACGCAGACTGGGTTCTCTTTACATTGTTCTAGTAAAGGAGTATAGTATGTGATTTGCTGGTGAGAGTGATCAACTAATTGGGTGATACTAAGGTCACACTTTAAGTAACTCCACAGTACAATTCACTACTCCACACACATTAGTTATTATTTGATAAAATAAGTCACCAGTAAAAGTGAAAAAAAAATTATAATACTCTTTGTCCATTTTGGCTTTGTACATTTAGGACTGCAAATTAAGCTTTCCAGTTTCTTGGCTGCTTGAGAAAACTTCTTTGTTCATTTTTCTTTTAACTTGGATGACTTTATATTTCCCCCCTTCTTTGGTCTATTCTTTGTATCGCTGTGGTCTTGTACCACAAACTTTTTATCTACACTTCATCGGTAGAGGGAGGATATGTAATGGCCTTTTCTGGCTTCAGTTTATAATCAATTTGATTTCTTCACAAAAAAAAAAAACATATTTGGCTGCTCAATGTCAATTTAGATTTTCTCTCTTTTTCATTCATGGTACCTAATAGTTCCTTTCACCTCCAAACCCTCCCTTCCTTACTCATATTCTTGTTCCAGAAACTTTTGCTGATTCTTTATGAACTTTTGCCCTCTTTGGTGGATCAAACACTTTCACATGCTTTTATTTGGTATGATAAGATATTTCAATTGGTTTTCTGTTTGGTTCTTTTTATTAGGTTGGTGTAGATAACATGTGTATTTTGGTACATGCCGTCAAACGGCAATCATCGGAGTGGCCTTTAGAAAGACGAATAAGTAATGCACTGGTTGAAGTTGGCCCATCCATAACGCTGGCTAGTTTGTCTGAGGTTTTGGCTTTTGCAGTGGGTAGCTTCATTCCTATGCCCGCGTGCCGAGTGTTCTCCATGTTTGCAGGTGACTAATATTTGCTCTTTTATAACCTAAAAAGTATTATTTGGGGTTCTGTTAGTACATCATCTAAATCTACCTTTCTTTTGTAGCCCTTGCTGTATTGCTGGACTTCTTTCTGCAAGTTACTGCATTTGTTGCATTGATATACTTTGACTTTTTGAGAGCTGAAGATGGCAGGGTTGATTGTTTTCCATGCATAAAAGTATCATCTTCCTCTGTGGAATCCACTGAAGGTATACTTTGATTCCATCCATTATCGTGTGCTATTATACTGTGTTAAGGTTTCTTTGACTTCGGTATACTTTTGATCTTAAACTTTTCTATATTCTTCTATGTCACATTAGTGTTAGCAGTTCTAATCAAGTCATCATCATGTAATGTGTAGGAATCAATCATGGAAGCACTGGATTGTTGGCTCGCTATATGAAGGTAACATTTTTTAGATTTTTATATTCCCAGGTCTTTTCACAGTATTACTAAAGGTATCAAATGATAGCATTATTATGTCCTATTTGTAGATGCAACAATTGGTGACTTATTTTTCTTACAGAAATAAACTAGTTGTGTCTTCTTCTGTTTATTGACCACGGCTTTGCTGTAGGAAGTACATGCACGCATTCTTGAGTCATGGGTGGTTAAGATGGTTCTCGTTGCCATCTTTATTGGCTTTACCTTGGCAAGCATTGTAAGGTTCTTATGATTAATGAGGCACACGCATTTATTGATTTAATTATGTTCATCTATCTTGAGTTCCTAACATAATGTTTTACATGGTTTTGATCCTTATAGGCATTATGTTCTAGGATTGAAACAGGTTTGGAGCAGCAGATTGTCCTTCCCCGGGACTCTTACCTTCAGGTCACCTATAATTTTATGGAATCCTCTTACCTTACGTTCTAACGCCGGAATATTGAGTCATTGGATTGTTCTGTGTCAGGGGTATTTCAATAGTATCTCAGAGTATCTCAGGGTTGGACCACCATTATACTTTGTTGTTAAGGATTACAACTATAGGTATTGGTTCAGTCTATTTTCCACTTTGATTTTAAATTATCATTTCTGTATGTTATAGGATCTTTTTCATGCAACGCATGAGAGAAGATATCATAGGTGGTGGGTCTTTAATAATGTGCCACAGATGATATATGAATAATGCTCTCTCTCTCTCTCTCTCTCTCTCTTTGATATTAAACAAGACGATAATCATTGAAACTGTATCAATTTTATCACATTACATTAAACATTTCGAAGTTCTGGCGCTACTCTTGATTACATGCATGTTGCTAGGAATTTTAAATTTTCTTGGTCAGAGTTAATAGATGACTCCACAGATGCTTATGACTGACATACAGTGATGATGGGCATTTATTTAATATTTTCCAATTGATAGACATTAAGAAAATTTGATATGGTTCTTGCTATACTTGACTTTCTACGACTGCTGTATATAAATAAGTGTCTTTTTGTAATCCTGAGTTCCATGCCAAAATATTTTCTCTTCTATAATGGACCAGTAAGAATTTTTTTTTTTAAACGATTATTAACAATCGAGTGTCACTTGGTTTTCTCAGCTCGGAATCAAGACATACAAACCAGTTATGTTCCATTAGCCAATGTGAATCGAACTCTCTTTTGAATGAGGTACTACAATTGTGGAGGGGCTTTTGATTCTAATTGCATGTTAAGTATGACTTTTTGCAGTTCAATACGCCCAGTACACATCTGCATTGGTATTAATAACAATTGCACCATACATAACCTCTTTAAATGCAAACTGAGGTTGAATATTGAATTTGTCCTGTTCTGTAATAACATAGTTGTTTTGTGGCTGCTCTCTCTCACATCATTCTGTACAGTTTCACTTATTTTCCTACATTTCTTTCTTCCTTTTTTGTTTTATTTTTTTATTGATCAACTTATATTTGTATGTGCTGCCAATTTCTCTCTTTTAATTGGTACCTTGAAGTGTCAAACCTCTGTGCCAGTTTTCATTTTTTTAATTTAATTTAATTTTTTTACGTTTTATATATTTCTGTAATGGTGCAGATATCAAGAGCTTCTTTAACACCAGAATCAAGCTACATTGCCAAGCCAGCTGCCTCTTGGCTTGATGATTTTCTTGTATGGGTATCCCCCGAGGCTTTTGGTTGCTGTCGGAAATTTTTAAATGCTTCTTATTGTCCACCTGATGACCAGGTTGGTGGCTTGTTACATATCTTATGTGAGAATTCATTTAAGATTCTTCTCTTTGTTCTTCGATTTACGGTGTATAATAGTTTGTTTTGCACCCATTCAGTTTTTCCTTTTTTCTTTTTATGTTTATCATGGATGGCATTTTAATCGGTGACTCCATTGTGTAAGCTAAACTGTGGTTAATACTGTTTCATTTTATAATCTCTGATATTCGTTTGCTGAATCCATTGACTAGCACATGGTAGATTTAAGATTTTGGTATTCTGTGGTTCAGTTATTGTTTTTTAAATGGTGATATACTGAAGAAATTTTTCTTCTCTTCAGCCACCTTGCTGTTCACCTGATGATGGACCTTGTGGCCTTGGTGGAGTCTGCAAAGATTGTACAACTGTAATGCCCATCTTATCTATGTAGCTGAGGTTAACTGTAGCCAAGCACCAGGATTAAGAACTAACGTTTAAATTGGTTCTAGTGCTTTCGCCACTCCGATTTGGTTGATGATCGTCCATCTACATCACAATTTAGGGAGAAGCTTCCTTGGTTCCTCAACGCACTGCCATCCGCTGATTGCGCAAAAGGTGGCCATGGTGCTTACACTAATAGTGTGGATCTCAATGGTGTGTAAGATCATCTCTCTATATATAAAGATATGTTGATGCATATGATAGTGTAGAAGGAGAATTTAATGGGCCATTTGATGTTATATAGAGATATTTGATACATGTTATAGTGTGTTAGAAAAAAAGAATGTATTGTCCATTGATGTGATAAAAAGTGCTTGAGGCCGAAATCTCTTGATTACGTTAGTAAGAAAACATTGTTTTCTGTTTTCAGGTTATGGAAATGGCATTATACGAGCGTCTGAGTTTCGCACCTATCACACGCCACTTAACAAACAAGTATGGTGCTTTTGTCTTTAGCAAACTGATAGTAGAACTATGTTGATATGATAAAGCAAAAGTACTACTGAATACCCTTGATTAATCTTCAGGGTGATTACGTAAATTCCTTGAGAGCAGCACGGGAGTTCAGCTCAAGAATGTCTGATTCCTTAAAGGTATTAAGTTCCACCAAGCAGCATGGTTAGCTTTGGAAATTTCACTTGCACATTTCTTTAATGCAATTCGTCATATACAACACATTAGTGAAACTGCAGGCATATTAAATGGATAGAACATATCTAGTGATAGTGGTGGATTTTTAAATCCATGCCACTTCTGTATGTAAAACTAAGATGTTAATCAGTCTCGAAAGAACATGCTGAAGGTTGTCCATGCTTGTGTATATGATTTCATATCCACCAAGTACACTGCTTCGCAAGCAGACATAACATGTTTATACGACCAGCTGGTTCCGTAAGTTGGTTACACTGAAGTTATACTGTTTGAACTTCTTATAAGAGAGACTATCAAAGTATCAATCTACTTTTGATTGTGGTGTAGTCTTCTGACTCCAGTTTTTCTTAGGATACTTAGGAGGCAATAAATAATTAATCTTCCCATGGACCTCCACCCCCCAGCCCTCCCTCCCTCTCTTTTCTCAAGTATTTTGTTGGCCTCATTGCATTGTATATGTATCCTACCTGTATTCCCCAGTGCTTTGAACTTAAAAATATTAGAGATAAGATACGTGACAATGTCCTGACAAACTTCTCTTTTACTACATCTGCCATGTTTAGTAGCCAGGTCCACCATTCATCTCTGGCAGCATTAGGTCCCCTCAGGTCTGTGTATTTATAACAATGCTCACAATGTTTTTTTTGATGCAGATGGATATCTTTCCATACTCGGTGTTCTACATCTTCTTTGAGCAATATCTCGATATATGGAGGATAGCTCTGATCAACATTGCTATAGCTCTTGGTGAGTGTTTGTAGATAATCATATGGTGATATACAAATCTCTTTGGTCTTTGTTTGTTTTATCTATTGTAGCTTTACCTAGCTGTGTGGATGTGGTATTGTTGTCATGTGGAGCATGCTTTGTGCACTGCTCAAGGCACTTAATATAATATGGAATAGAGATTGGTTTCTAATCAATGGTCCGGTAGATAATTACATTATTATTTAATAGAAATGTTATTAGCATTTAGCACTCAAGTATCTTCTTGCACCCAAATTTAAATATGTGACTTTGATCTAGGTTATTTTGTTTCCTTGAAGTTTAGGGACTCTACATCTTCACTTTATAAGCATTTACCTAATATCTCATCTATATGATCAGGTGCAATCTTCATTGTCTGTCTGCTTATCACTTCCAGGTTTGTTTCCTCCATGAGCATTTCCTTAGAACTGCCTTCTTGAGTAATGTATCTACTCAAAGCAGTGTTTGTTCTTCCTTGTCACTCACAGTTTTCTATTTTGTTTTCCCATCTGGTTTTAATTACAGCTTATGGAGTTCAGCAATTCTTATACTTGTCTTGGCAATGATTGTGGTGGACCTAATGGTATAGCTCCTCTTTCATTCATCTTCCAAATTCGTCTAATTCATTCCTTTTTCAAGAAGACATGACAAACTTAATTTTATTTTCAGGGGGTGATGGCCATTTTGGATATCCAACTAAATGCGGTTTCAGTAGTAAATCTCATAATGTCGATTGGAATTGCTGTCGAGTTCTGTGTGCATATAACACATGCTTACTTGGTGAGTTTCACCCTCATCACGCCGTCACGGTATCACACTTAATTAAGTTGGTTGGACTTGGATGGTGTATCATCCGTCTCTCAGTCCTATGATTTTCCCTCATGCCAATAGTCTTTTCTTTGGTTATATGATCTGCTACTATATTACCAATATGTACACCCTTGCACAGGTGAGCCATGGGGACCGAAATCAACGAGCAAAGAAAGCTCTAACTAAAGTCGGACCTTCTGTGTTCAGGTGAACTATATGCCTCTTGTTTACCTTTTAAGGTGGTACTTGGTAGAATTCTGTGGCTGAGCTAAAATATTCTTGCAAGCATAAATTGCATCAGATGAATACGAAATATAACGACAGAGGAACTGCCTTCTATAATATGCAAGTACTTATTTAGCTTAAAAACTATGACTATGACAATTAGTACATATGCAGATATATATATATATATATACAGGCCGGATGTGGAGCGGACGTCCGCACTATCCTTAAAGTGCGGACGTCCCTCCGTTCGCCACCGTACGGTGCCGGCGAGGGTGCGCCTCCACCCCAGCGGACTCCAGCAGCGTCCCCGACCTCTTTCCATCCCCGGCGAGTCCGGCGAATTCCAGTTTTCCGGCGAGATCACCCAAAACTTCAAACAAGATCGATCTGACCGGAAAACTGGAATTCGCCGGACTCGCCGGGGATGGAAAGAGGTCGGGGACGCTGCTGGAGTCCGCTGGGGTGGAGGCGCGCCCTCGCCGATGCCGTACGGTGGCGAACGGAGGGACGTCTGCACTTTAAGGACCGTGCGGACGTCCGCTCCACATCCTTTTCGTATATACATACATACATACATATATATATATATAACGGCGATCAGGAGCGCACAGCCTTTAAAGTGCGGACGTCCCTCCGTTCTCCACCGTCCGGTGCCGACGACGGTGCGCCTCCACCTATATATATATAGAGAGAACGGCGATCAGGAGCGGACGTCCGCACAACCTTTAAAGTGCGGACGTCCCTCCGTTCTCCACCGTCCGGTGCCGACGACGGCGCGCTTCCACCCGAGCGGACACCAGCGGCGTCCCCGATCACTTTCTCTTCCCGGCGAGATCGATTTGAAGGTCTAGGCAGCAACCTCCACCCAAAACTTCAGACAAGATCGATCTTGTCGGAAAACTAGAATTCGGCGGACTCGACGGGGAGAGAAAGTGATCGGGGACGCCTCTAGTGTCCGCTCGGGTGGAGGGGCACCGTCGTCGGCGCCGGACGGTGGAGAACGGAGGGACGTCCGCACTTTAAGGGCGTGCGGACGTCCGCCTCTGATCCGGACTATATATGTATATGTATGTAGATAGACTTTATGCCTGCTCAATATCTAAACAGCTAAGTTTGCAAAGACCTGTGTAGGAGAAAATTATTTTTAATGATGTCTACTTATAAGTGATTTTCATTTTAATGTCCTTTTGATTATCTTCAAAAATTGACCCATATATATTGGAAACACCTTACTTGTTATCCCTTTCAACAGAGTTCAATGTTGTAGTGCTCTGTTTCTCAGACTCCTTAGGAGTCCTTTATGCAAATTAGTGATTTTGTTGAACAAACAAAACTAGCATTGCCTTATCAATTTCATTGTTTTTTTTTTTAGAGAATAATTTCATTGTTAACTTCTTTTGGCAGTGGAATCACACTTACAAAGCTAGTTGGAGTGATTGTCCTTTGCTTCTCAAGATCAGAAATTTTTGTGGTGTCTATCTCTCTCTCAGCTTCAATTACTTTTAGCGATGCTCAATAGCTGTAAAGTAGCCTTCTGATTTTGCAGGTTTATTATTTCCAAATGTACCTGGCATTGGTTCTTATTGGTTTCTTGCATGGGCTTGTATTTTTACCGGTAAGTTTGGGAACTCCTTCTGTCATAGTTATTGCTCTTGTACTGATATGAGATTTTGCACCACTGATGACACTTTTTCTGTTTTATATCATGGAATTCCTTATCTCTTGTATTCCGTATTTGGCCTCAAGTCGGAATCAACATGCAATCCGTGGTGAAACTGATTATAACTGAGCTCGCCTTTTATATTTTGCAGGTGATGTTGAGCATGTTTGGTCCACTGAAGAGGCTTACAAATATTGAGATTCAAGAAGTTGAATCTTCATCAAACTTGAGGTGATAATTGTGGAAGTTCATCTTCCCCATTTGAGACCAAGATTCTGCTCTTGTGCTTGCAGTACGAGGATATGTTGTTCTAAATTTATCCCAAGGAAAACAGATTTAGTTGGTGATGTATAGGATTTTATTGCATCACTGATTTACTGCACACATTTTGGTAGAGAAACTCTATATCATACACATGTTAGGTTTGGAGCGGTAATTCATGTTATAAATTTATTATATTATTATATATAAGATTTTTCTCATCTACGAACGTCCGCACCAATGGTTTTGGTGCGGATTTTCATTTTTGCACCACTTTTCGATCGAATTTCCTCATCTCCACCGTCTAGTATCTAGATAATATTGTGTAGATCATCTCTGCAAAATTTCAGCCAATTTGGTAATAGTTAAAGCCCTCAAACTCGAAAAACCAATGGACGGACTGAATTCTGTCAAACATGAACCGTTTATGTTTGTAACAGAAAGATGCCATTTTGAGGGCCGTAACGATTACCAAATTGGCTGAAATTTTGCAGAGATGATCTACACAATATTATCTAGATACTAGACGGTGGAGATGAGGAAATTTGATCGAAAAGTGGTGCAAAAATGAAAATCCGCACCAAAACCATTGGTGCGGACGTCCGCAAAAATGAAGGGCTATATATATATATATATATATATATATATATATATATATATATATATATATATTCTGTCAATCATATATGTCAAAAAAGGGATCCCTTAGTGGAAGGGCCCTCATATATATATATATATATATATTCTGTCAACTGTTTACACAACGTGATTCACTGTTCATAATTTACTGTTCACATGGATGTTTTTTTTGATTTCGCGGCAGCGCCTTCGCTTTATCTCTCTCGCCTTCTCTAGACTCTTCTCGCTCTTTATCTCTCTAGACTCTCCTCTGACAATGTGTGATCGAACCCAGCTCTTTCCTCTACCCAATTTACCGTATAAGAAGATCACGTCTTCGATTAAGCTCTTGCTCTCTCTGCATTCAAATACAGCGTTCCAGTGATTTCATCAATGTTCTGTACATAGGAAACGAGGAGATAGACAGATCGAGGTACTTTTATAGGTACGCTTACTGCTTCTAACTGAGTTACCCTAATAATCCAGAAAATCTAATTGTAGAGTTTGTGTGCGAAATAGCTTGTAGATCGTGTTGGGGGATTGGATTTGATCTAACATTGATCAAGACGTAATTAAGTCTGCTCCTTCTATTGAATGGGGTCTATGAGAATTAGGACTAAAACATCAAAATTTTGCATAGCGATGTCTTTTTTTCCTCTCTTTATACTAATGTTCTCTCTTTTTGTCTCTTCGACAAGTTATGATTGGACCCAGCTTTCAAGAATAAGCTCTCGGGTTCTCTGCTTCGAGAGATTTTTTCAACGAGCCGAGAGATAGGAAAGAGAGGTATAATGAGATCGAGGTATTTCTCTAGGTATGCTTATTACTTCTTACATTCACTTCTTTCTTTCTTTTTTAATCTAGTTTTGCATTTGATTTAGCATTTTTTCGATTGAGGTCTTTCTCGGAGTTGGTATTATATATTACTTTCTAATACTGTTTTTATTTTTCAAATTGACTCTACGTGCACTGTTTATCTTTGATTTTCATGAAGATGAATGATAAACTAGATTTAAATACAACGAACTATGGGATTTAGATATGGTGAGTATTCGATATCTTTTGGATGTGTTTTGGACATGTTTTCATTTTAACCAAAAGGAATTGGGTCGTCTTTGGCTTCTTACTTCCTGTTTTTAGTTAGGATTATATTGTTTGCTTTCACATTCTCAGTTCGGTAGATAAATTTTGGTTACGTGAGAATGTATATAAAGAGCTAATATGGTGGTAGGTCTGTGAGGTTCAATAAGGAAAGTAGCTAGCATACACTCATAGAATAGATCTCTCTCTCTCTCTCTCTCTCTCTCTCTCTCTCTCTCTCTCTCTCTCTCCTCTCTCTCTCTCTCCTCTCTCTCTCTCTCTCTCTCTCTCTCTCTCTCCTCTCTCTCTCTCTCTCTCTCTCTCTCTCTCTCTCTCACCAAACCTAAACATTTATATGAAATACACTAACTCAAAGCCATATTCTTCATCATCAGTTCAACCTAAACATTTATATGAAATACACCAACTCAACGCCATATTCTTCATCATTAGTTCATCACCATTTCTCTCATCAAATCAGTTAATTTTACTACCTTCTCTTTCTCTTAACTTCTCAATCATATTCATTCTCATGCTACTTATTAACTCTCATCTCACTAGTGAAGTTGACGAGTTACGGTAACTTGAGCATAGCTGCTACAAGATAAGAGCAAGAATCAGAAATATATACTAAAGATAAAACCATTGTGTTTTGGACTGGACTCCAAAAGAGCAATAGCCAGTTGCAAACGGTTTCATGACGAACAAAGCAACCTCAAGCACCATCTGTGTGTAGAAACTAAGGGTTTCAGTCAAACTTTCTTTTTACTCAACGCCATATTCTTCATCATTAGTTCATCACCATTTCTCTCATCAAATCAGTTAATTTTACTACCTTCTCTTTCTCTTAACTTCTCAATCATATTCATTCTCATGCTACTTATTAACTCTCATCTCACTAGTGAAGTTGACGAGTTACGGTAACTTGAGCATAGCTGCTACAAGATAAGAGCAAGAATCAGAAATATATACTAAAGATAAAACCATTGTGTTTTGGACTGGACTCCAAAAGATTAGCCAGTTGCAAACGGTTTCATGACGAACAAAGCAACCTCAAGCACCATCTTTGTGTAGAAACTAAGGGTTTCAGTCAAACTTTCTTTTTTTGTGCCAACCACTTCTTGGAGCTCACTTATTATTATTCTAATTGCCTCTCCTCCATTCATAAGCTACGTGAGTGCATCGATATGAACTCGACTTGCCTGTAGTTCCGTCTATTTGAGGGCAATCTGCGCATCCTTCTCATCAATCACCAACTGTCGTTGTAGTTATGATCATATATTTAAGCTTGTTCAACTTTAGTTCCGTTTTAAGTTTCATATAACTCGAAATCTCTTATGGGTATTTGTGTTTAACTTTGTGTCCATTTTCAATATCCCCATTTATTTTTGGAGGCTCTAGGAAACGGGAAACATGCTCTATCATTTCTGTTGAGAAGTCTCCTCCCCCTGAAGCGCTAGCTAATCCATACTTAACATATCTACTTGCTCTGTCAAATATTATGGAAACAAAAGACATGCAAATATCTACACAAGAGAAGAGACAACATTTTGTCAAACAATAAACAACTTTTGTTTCGATGAAAAACAAAGAATAACTTGAGCATGCAAATTTTGAGTTTCATGTGTGGCAACAATGTTAAAGTGATGATTTGGACTGATTGTTTTTTTGGATTTATTTTATGCCTTATTTTTTAGAATGATCTTTGTTTTTTAAAGTTTGATTTTTGTATTCTTTATATGGTTTGCAATTTTTTTAACGCAACTTTTTATTTTTGTTTAAATTGAACCTAAATAAAGCATGACAGGGACTAGCTCCGCCTTGGAGCGGCCGCACCCGCAATTTACAACACTGCTTTCCCTAACTTATCCAATTGGCTCTGTCGAATCTACATACCTAGGCTGCCGCCACTGAAAGCAAAGGCCCGAGCAATGTCTCACACAAAAACCACCTTCAAACCTCGCCCGATGTCAGTAACCAGCGATTCTAGCGCCCGTCTCTTTCTTGGCTCAATTCCATTCATTTAATTATCTTTAATGTCATTGAGATAAGAGATGACATTTCAAGTCTATCTATTTCTATTTCTATATATATATATATATAGGGCTTCTCAGCTGCGGAGGTCCGCACCAATGGTTTTGGTGCGGATTTCCATTTTTGTACCACTTTTCGATCGAATTTCTCCATCTTCACCGTCTAGTATCTAGATAATATTGTGTAGATCATCTCTGCAAAATTTCAGCTAATTTGGTAATCGTTAAGGCCCTCAAAATTGTGTTTTTCTGTTTTAAACATGAACGGTTAATGTTTGACAAAATTCAGTCCGTCAATTTGTTTTTCGAGTTTGAGGGCCTTAACGATTACCAAATTGGCTGAAATTTTGCAGAGATGATCTACACAATATTATCTAGATACTAGACGGTGGAGATGAGGAAATTCGATCAAAAAGTGGTGCAAAAATGGAAATCCGCACCAAAACCCTTGATGCGGACCTTCGCACCTGAGAAAGACTGTATATATATATATACAGGACCGTTCAAGAGCGGACGTCCGCAACTATGTTAAAGTGCGGACGCCGACTCAAATCAACTCTGACGGCACCGATCGGCAGCTCTTCTTCCATCCTCAGACGCCATTGACATCCTAGAGGTCATTGGCATCAAGTTGAATGCCAAGGTGATCGAAGAAGAAGGTCTGGCGCCAGAAACACTGCAGAAACTCGAAGAAGCTCAAGATGGACCTCTTGTTTGGAACCAGCAAGAAGAGTTGCCGATCGGTGCCGTCGGAGTTGATTTGAGCCGGCGTCCGCACTTTAACATAGTTGTTGTTTCTGCAAGAACCCGTAGGCTATGCGGAACCACGGTGGAACATGAACAATTATGAATAAGAGAACATGGGCAAGAGACAAGGGCATATAGTGGTTCACCATGCCTCGGAGGACATGGCTACGTCCACTTAAGATTCCACTATCATGGCCAATAGGCCTTTGGTGTTACAAGAGCATCCATCCATCTCGCCTGGGAGGAGTAGGGGAGGGAGAGAGAATGAGTCAAAAGACAAAAGGTCCTTTCTACACAGGGGAAGCCTTCCTTTTATAGATAAGGAAGGTTTCCTCTTTTTATACATTTCCGATGTGGGACAATTATGCATTTACCTTATCATGGTGCCTTCTTGTGGAGCTTGGAGGAGCACCTTCCCGATGTGGTACCGATGATATTTCACCACGGCGAGGTAGCCCGGACGTCGGTTTACAAGTTTCATGACTGGTCTATGGGCGGAGAAGGTAGTTTACTGACTACCGACTACAAGTCCCCCCAAGTTCCCGTTCAAGACACGTCTTGAGTGGGGACTTGATATACAAAATGCTCATAGACCAGTTATTTATCAACGGGACCCGTTGTTTCTGCAAGAACCCGTAGGCTATGCGGAACCACAGTGGAACATGAACAATTATGAATAAGAGACAACATGGGCAAGAGACAAGGACATATAGTGGTTCACCATGCCATCGGAGGACATGGCTACGTCCACTTAAGATTCCACTATCATGGCCAATAGGCCTTTGGTGTTACAAGAGCATCCATCCATCCCGCCCGGGAGGGAGAGGGAGCATCTCAGTCAAAAATCCTTTCTACACAGGGGGAGCCTTCCTTTTATAGATTAGGAAGGTTTCCTCTTTTTATACATTTCCGATGTGGGACAATTATGCATTTACCTTATCATGGTGCCTTCTTGTGGAGCTTGGATGAGCACCTTCCCGATGTGGTACCGATGATATTTCACCACGGCGAGGTAGCCCGGACGTCGGTCTACAAGTTTCATGACTGGTCTATGGGCGGAGAAGGTAGTTTACTGACTACCGACTATAGTTGCGGACGTCCGCTCTCGAATGGCTCTGTGTGTGTGTGTGTGTGTGTGTGTGTATACACACACAAGCCGGATATGAAGCGGATGTCCGCACTGGACGTCCCTCCGTTCGCCACCGTCCGGCGCCGACGACAGCGCGCCTCCACCCGAGTGGACTCCAGCAGCATCCCCGATCACTTTCGCTCCCCGGCGAGTCCGTCGAATTCCAGTTTTCTGGCGAGATCACCCAAAACTTCAAACAAGATCGATCTCGTCAGAAAACAGGAATTCGGCGGACTCGCCTGGGAGGAAAAGTGATCGGGGACTCTGCTGGAGTCCGCTTGGGTGGAGGCGCGCAGTCGCCGGCGCCGGACAGTGGCGAACGAAGGGACGTTCGCTTCACATCGTTTTCATGTTTATAACAGAAAAACACAGTTTTTGAGTGCCTTAATGATAACCCAATTGGCTGAAATTTTACAGAGATGATTTATACATTAGTATCTAAAGACTAGACGGTGGAGATGTGAAAATTCGATTGAAAAATGAGTCTAAAGTGGAAATCCGCACCGTAAGAATAAATGCGGACGTGTGTATATTTATTCTTACGGTGCGGATTTCCACTTTAGACTCATTTTTCAATCGAATTTTCACATCTCCACCATCTAGTCTTTAAATACTAATGTATAGATTATCTCTACAAAATTTCAGCCAATTTAGTTATCATTAAAGCACTCAAAACTGCGTTTTTCTGTTATAAACATGAACGGTTCAAGTTCGACAGAATTATGTTCATCCATTGGTTTAATCGAGTTTGAGTGCCTTAATGATAATCAAATTGGCTGAAATTTTTCAGAGATGATCTATACATTAGTATCTAAAGACTAGACGGTGGAGATGTGAAAATTCGATTGAAAAGTGAGTCTAAAGTGAAAATCTGCACCGTAAGAATAAATGCGGACGTGTGTAGCAGAGAAAGCCGGTATATATATATATATATATATATATATATATATATATATATATATATTTAAGATCTGCGCCAGAGTTAATAAGGACTGGAATTATTAATTGGAAATCTTTTATTTTGAGTTGTACAGTAGTGTACCATTTTTTCAATTGGATTTGGCGTATGGTACTTATAGTTATATATATATATATATATATATATATATATATATATATATATATATATATATACGGTTCCCTTCCAAAGCGGTGTCCCGCTTTGAAATTAAAATGTGGACCTCCTTATTTCGCTCACTTTCAGGACGCATTTCCACATCTCAACCGTACAATGTCTAGAATATAGTGTATAAATCATTATTGCACAGTTTCATCTAATTTGAAGATCATTTGGGTACCGAATTAGATTAAATAAATCAAAATAACAAAAGCTGTCCAAACAGAACCGTTCATGTAAATCACGATTACGTAAGCTCAAATGATCTTCAAATTAGATGAAACTTTGCAGAAATGATCTACACACTATATTCTAGACATTGTACGGTTAAGATGTGGAAATGTGACCTGAAAGTGAGCGAAATAAGAAGGTCCACATTCTAGAAGGGAACTATATATATATATGTATATAGGGCCCTTCCACTAAAGGATCCTTTTTTTTGACATATATGAGGGATGGGGGATTACACCAACTTTTCGATCACAAAATCACATCTCCACCGTTCAATATGTAGTTCTATATGAGTAGATCACTTCTGCAAATTTTCAGAAATTTTGGTGATCATTAAGGCATTCAAAACTACGATTTATAATTATAAGCATGAATGGTTCATGTTTGGCAGATTTGGTTCGTTCATTGATTTAATCTTGTTCGACACCTTAACGATCACCAAATTGGCTGAAAATTTACAGAATTGATCTATATATAAGGACCAACAAACTAAATGGTGGAGATTCAAAAATATAATCCAAAAGTTGGTGTAATTCCCCATCCCTCATATATGTCAAAAAAATGGATCCCTTAGTGGAAGGGCCCTATATATATATAAAATCATCGTCTTCGCACCCCAACGCGCCCCCACACCCAAGGTAAGCTAGATGCGCAAATGCGCAACACCAAAGAGTAAATGGCCACCGTGTAGCTATTTCTGGAAATGCGCCTCCCCACTTGACGTGCCCTCGACGCCGGAAACACGTCCTCCAACCGACCGGATTGCTGCTCAAAACCCTAGCTAGGTTTTGTTATGAGCAGCTCGTAATTCATGGAGCGTCACTACAAATTGCTTGGTCATTGAAATTGAAGCATCATGAAATAATTAATCAAATCATTTAAATTAATGAGAGTGGTTGATCGTAAAATTGAGAAGAAAAGTGAAGTCATTAACCAAGTAATCCTTGTATATTTACAACAAGGGATACAACGCAAAGTTCCATAGACAATATCTAGAACATTACTATCTTTAGTCTCAAAATTTAGAGTTAGTTTAGTGGGTACGAGCATGTTTGTGGTTGAGCCCCAATACAAATTTGATCGAACGATTCGTAAATTCTCATACTATTTTTCGATTTACGGATGAGCGTATGTCCCATATCAGTCCTTCAGAGTCATGGTTGTATGTGCAGTGGCGAACGATGTACGCAAAATAATAGCCTTTGCGAATAGCATCACCTAAAATATATATTTTTTCGAGGAGACCCAAACAATAGATACAATCTGGTCTTGTCCCGCCAAATATACAAAAATAAGAGAGTAAGAATGGAGCCAGCAGCTCTGACCAAAGCTCTACACAACAACACCAACAACCCCAAACTCGCATGGCACCTCTTCAAGCGCATTCTCTCCTCCCCCACCTCCACCTCCTCCTCACATCTCTCCCTCCCCATCATAGCCCGCATCCTCATCTCCTCCAAAATGCACCCCGAAATCGACACCCTCCACCGCCTCCTCCTCCACTCACAACCCCCACAAACCCTCCGCCCTTCCCTCCTTTCCCTCGTCCGAATCTTCGCCAAATCTAACCTCGCCGACAAGGCCGTTTCGCATTTCAAGTCCCTCCGAAGCCGCTTCCCCAATGACCCTCCTTCTGTTTATCTCTATAATCTTCTCCTCGAGTGCACTCTTCGAAACAACGACGTCGATTACGTCCTGTGGTTGTACAAGGACATGATCGTTTCCGGGGTTCGGCCCCAAACGTATACTTTTAATCTCCTGATCTGTGCACTTTGTGATTGCGGTCGTTTGGAAGATGCACGCCAGGTGTTTGATAAAATGCGTGACAAGGGCTGTGTGCCGAATGAGTACAGCGTTGCGATTCTGGTTCGTGGGTATTGCAGAGCTGGGTTTAGTAGTGATGCTTTGGAGGTTTTGGATGAGATGAGGGGTTGTGGTGTTGGGGTTAATAGGGTTGTGTATAATACTTTGGTTTCGAGTTTTTGTAAACAAGGGAGGACTGATGAGGCTGAGAAATTGGTGGAGAGGATGAGGGAGGAGGGTATGTTTCCGGATGTCATTACTTTCAATTCTCGGATTTCGGCTCTGTGCAGTGCAGGGAAGATTCTTGAAGCGTCTAGAATATTTAGAGATATGCATATGGATCAGGCTTTGGGGCTGCCTCAACCGAATGTGGTAACGTATAATCTGATGTTACAGGGGTTTTACAAGGAAGGGATGTTAGAGGAAGCAGAGAGCTTGTTCAAGTCTATGGAAAAGGCTGGTCGTTTGATTAATTTAGAGAGCTATAACATATGGTTGTTGGGTTTGGTCAGGAATAAGAAGCTATTGGAGGCCCGACTGGTTCTGAAAGAAATGGTAGATAAGGGAATAGAACCTAATATTTACTCGTATAACATTGTGATAAATGGGTTATGCAAAAATGGGATGCTCTGTGATGCAAGAATGGTGATGGATCTAATGGCAAGAAATAATATTTTGCCAGATACGGTCACATACAGTACTTTACTACATGGATACTGCAATAAAGGGAAGGTATTTGAAGCCAGCAATGTTTTGCAAGAGATGATAATGAAGAATTGCTTCCCAAATACTCATACTTGCAACATTCTGCTGCACAGCCTATGGAAAGAGGGAAGAACATCAGAAGCAGAGGAACTGCTGCAAAAGATGAATGAGAAAGGTTATGGGTTAGATACTGTGACCTGCAACATTGTGATTGATGGTTTATGCAATGATGGGAAATTGGACAAAGCAATTGAAATTGTAAGTGGGATGTGGACTCATGGAAGTGCGGCTCTTGGAAACTTAGGGAACTCCTTTGTTGGCCTAGTTGACGATAGTAATAATGGGAATAAATGTCTTCCAGATTTGATCTCATATTCAACCATAATCAGTGGATTATGCAAGGCTGGGAGGCTTGATGAAGCTAAGAAGAAGTTCATGGAGATGATGGGGAGAAACTTGCATCCCGATTCAGTGATTTATGATACTTTCATACAAACCTTTTGTAAAGAAGGAAAGATATCATCTGCATTTCGGGTGTTGAAGGACATGGAGAAGAAAGGTTGCAACAAGAGCATTCAAACTTATAATTCACTAATCCTGGGCTTAGGGAGTAAAAAGCAAATATTTGAAATATATGGGCTGATGGATGAAATGAAAGAAAGGGGAGTCCCTCCTGATGTAAGTACTTACAATAATATGATGACCTGTCTCTGTGAAGTAGAGAGAGTCAAAGATGCAACTTCTCTTCTAGACGAAATGCTGCAGAAGGGCATATCCCCGAATATTTCCACCTTCAGAATATTGATTAAAGCTTTCTGCAAGGGTTTTGAATTTGTAGTCGCACAGGAGGTATTTGACATTGCTTCAAGTGTATGTGGCCACAAGGAAGCCTTATATAGTATGATGTTCAATGAATTACTTGCTGGAGGGGAAGTCGCAAAAGCTACAGAACTATTTAAAGAAGCATTGGACAAGTACTTTTATCTGGGGAATTTCCTTTATAAAGACCTCATTGATAGACTCTGCAAGGATCAAAAGTTAGACGATGCCTGTAGCATTCTTCACAGTATGATGAATAAGGGATACAGGTTTGATTCAGCATCCTTCCTGCCAGTAATTGATGGCTTTGGTAAAAAGGGGAATAAGCATGAAGCTGATGAACTTGCAGAGAGAATGATGGAAATGGCATCAGAAGGTAGGATAGCAAATAAGGTTTACCGAAGTCAGAGGGGTATAATTGGTGGAAAACCATATTCTTGTGGAAGTGATTGGCAGACCATAGTGAACAGGTATACAAGAGGAATATTATTTATAATTCTTTTCTTAACTTCTCTCTTGGGTTAATGGCTTTCTTTGTGGTTGTAAATGGACCATGAAGCTGATGCTTGATATTTATCGCTTTATTTTGACCGTGTGGTCAAATTTCTGGTCATCACAGTTGCATGTGAGGGTGGGGTAGTCACTTGGATGCAGAAACTATAATAGGAGATAAGTTTGCAATTTTTGCCTAATTCTTCACATTTGTAAGACTTGCTCTTGGTAACATATCTACCTTTAGTGCACACATTTTGATCTGCTATGTTTGTTACACAGAAATAGGTGAATATTCTGTAGGAAAGTGTTGTGATTTATATAGAGGGTAGTATCTATTTAGTTGTTGTACTTTTGCCAACTAAGAGACATGAATCATATCCCACCTCATCTAGGCTTGGTGTTATTTGGACTTCCTTCTTTTATATGAAGTTAAGGGGCTACTAACAAAGTTAAAGTACACTGTAATTCCTTTAAACCAGACACAAGTCAGTCCAAGAATTTGAAGCCACTTGGGTTTTTTGGTGCACTATATCCTTTCTTGATTTCACTGTTAGTTTTTTAATCAATGATGATCTATCTCACTTGGTGAATTTGGAGTTCCTTTTTGGATGTGGGGTTAAGCGGTTACTAACAAACTTAAAGTATTGTAAGTCTTTCAAACCAGGTATAAAGATGTTTTTTTTTTCTGCAAAGAATATAAAGATGTTTTGAAGAATTGAGTCCAAGAATTTACAGTTTGCTGGGTTTGAAGGCCCTTAGGTTTTCTGTGCAGTGCACTATATCCTCTCTTAATTTCAATATTAGTTTTTCTTTCGACAATAATTTCCCTCACATGGTTATAACATTTTTATTTTTTTATTTTCAGAGATGATGGCAGTGGAGTCATATTGAAAACTCTTAAGAGGGTGCAGAAAGGCTGGGGTCGAGCAAATCTAACGAGTTTGCAAACCCGGAAAGATCAATTTCTTGATTATTGAAAGGCATCAATTCCCCCCTATAGCTTCTTGCGAGTATGTTTGAGACAATGAATCCCCAGTATATTTAGGCCAAAAGACAAATCAACTTTAGGATCTCAGGTATAATTCGTTTTCCGACTTCATCTGTTTTTGTTTCTTTTGGTTTCAAATGAATGTGGTGTTGATGGTTCTTTAGTTCATGGTTTGGGTGCTTAAATCCTATAAATATCTCAAACAGCTCACTTTCTAATCATCACAGTTGCATGTGAGGGTGAAGGGTAGTCATTTGGATGCAGAAACTATAATAGGAGATAAGTTTGCAATTGTTGCCTAATTTTTTACATTTGGAAGACACGCTCTTGGTAACATATCTACATTTATTTAACACTTTTTGATCTGCTATGTGTGTTACACAGAAACAGGTGAATATAAGTGCTATATGATTTTTATAGAGGGTGTTATCTATTTAGTTGTTGTACTTTGCCAACTAAATCCCACCTCATCAAGGCTTGGTGTTATTTGGACTTCCTTCTTTGATGTGGGATTATGGGGCTGTAACAAAGTTAAATTATTGTGATTCCTTAAGCCAAATACAAGCCAGTTAAAAGAATTGAATCCACAAATTTACTGTTTTCTGGGTTTGAAGCCAGTTGGGCGTTTTACCAAAGAGTTGTTGGTCTAGCGGTCAGTGTGCTCCCAAGTGGTCTGTGGTTTGACCCTCTCCCATGGTACCCACCTAGCAATTCTAGAGTTTCCAGTTACCCGAATGTTGTGGGGTCAGGCAGGAAGCCTAGGGATTAGCGGGGTCAAATATCCGGAACCCTAGTTTCAAATAAAGAAAACAAAAAACAAAAAATGGCCACTTGGGCGTTTTGGTGCACTATATCCTTTTTTAATTTTACTATTAGTTTTTCATTCGACGATGAACTTTCTCACTTGGTGAATTTGGAGTTCCTTCTTTGATGTGGGGTTAAGGGGTTACTAACAAACTTAGTTTTGTGATTCACTAATTTTTTCAAACTAGTTTCCATAGATGTTTTGAAGAATTGAGTCCCAAGAATTTATTGTTTTCTGGGTTTGAAGCCCCTTAGGTTTTCGGTGCACTATATCCTTTCTTAATTTTGATATTAGTTTTTCATTCGACTATAATTTTCCTCACTTGGTTATTATTATTATTATTTCTTTTTTCAGAGATGATGGCAGTGGAGTGATATTGAAAATGCTTAAGAGGGTGCAGAAAGGCTGGGGTCGGGCAAATCTAACGAGTTTGCAAACCCAGATTGAAAAGCATCAATTCCCCCAAAGCCCCATATTATTTAGGCCCAGAGACGAACCAAATTTAGGATTTCAGGCATCTCAGGTATAATTCGTTTTCCAATTTCCACTGTTTTTGTTTCTTTTAGTTTCAAATGAATGTGGTCTTGATGGTTCTTTAGTTCGCAGTTTAGGTGCTTAAATCCTATGCAAATATCTCAAACAGCTCACTTTCGGTCACAATTTCAGCCTGATATTTCTTCTTAGAGTTTTTTTTCACCATGATTAATTTTTGTTAGATAACTTTACATTCCTGTTGAATAGAAATTACCATGCTTGTGAATAATTATCATCTGCGTATGAGGTCAAGTCTTTTTCTGCTCTATTTTTGTACCTTTTCTGCTACCTATTATGGTTCCTTAATTTCTGGCGCAAAAGCTCAACCAATATTCCCTTGCAGGTTTTTCATTCTCTACATATATCGAGTGAACATGATAGGACTTCTACTGTTACAAATGTGCTACTTATTATGTTCAGCCAAATGAGCCAATATGCTTAGTCGATATAAGTAGGCATGAAGTATAAATGTGACTTTGAATTATATGCATATACTTCCATGTATATTCAACTTGCCTTTTGTGATTTTGCTGGTTTTGTCATGTGTTTAACCCATGGACCATTTTGTTCGTTGTAAATTTCCAAGGGGATCTCATTAGTTTCCCAGAAAATAAAATAGTAAAAGCAGAAGAAAGTGTGATATTGTATTGTATCTTTGAAATAATTTTCTTGCATGTCAGTCAAGTTTGTATTCTGTTGACTGGAAAGTTTTGCAGCTAAGTCGGAGGAAGCTACAATCCACTTACCTGCAGAATTCCCGATCAAATTGTCATTTGCGGACATGGTGCCCCAAGTCATAACTCTGCCTCAACTCGGTCACTAGACATCCAGCTCCAGCAAAATACCTCATATGGTCTGAGACTTTGCTCAATTATCACGTCTCTGAGGAAAATTTATCTGCACCAATCTCTCACATAGCAGATCATGTTGCTAATGCATAACCCATAGCATGTAGGTAAGTTTTTCCTCGTACCATTCTGGGTATCATTCAGTACCTTATGAGTAGCACATGAGCAATGTATGTGAGAAGCTACCGGTGTATCCATGTATATATCCAAGTCCTTGGCAACTGACCGCTAATATTGAACAAATAATGTGCAATCCTACCAAGTTTTATGGCATGGATCAATAATGATAACTTCATTAGCTATGTAGTTGAAGAACAAATAGGTTAAGGATATTGGCACTAACTGTAGCTACTTGAACCATTGTAAATAGGAGAATTAGCGCAAAGTGTGTATATGATAATTTATTTTATTTTTTGAATAAGGTGATATGCTTTTTTAGATGCATCAGATCAAGCTATAGGAGATTATCCCTATCACATAGAAAGATCGGGGAAAAAAAAAAAAAAAGAAGAAGAAGAAAAGAGAACCACTCTTTGCTGAAAACAATCACCCTCAAATTTCTTATCATGTTTGGGTAAAAGTAAAACCAAGAAAGGTGGCTATCTAATCTTCATCAGAATAAAAATAAGAACACGGAAAAGGAGTTATAGCGCATCCAGGTCCATTCCATGGATCATCACTGGGTGTCCTAGGAATCGGCAAGGACTTCTACAGCCCTCGTAGTAGGGGTGGGTTCGGTTTTGTTCGGTTCGGTTTTCACCTAAAACCGGAAACCAAACTAAATAAAAATTTCGGTTCGGTTCGGTTTGGTTTGGTATTTTTTGAGACCTTGAACTGGAAACCAAACAAAACAGTGGTTCGGTTCGGTTTCGGTTTTTTTCGGTTTTTCTTCTTTTTTAAAATAATTTTTCTTAAAATTTGTTTACTTTTAGCTTAGTAAAAAATTATCGTATTTTATGTTGTTTTTTTTTCTTACATTACTTGTTTTTATAAGCACATATAATATATCAATAAAATTTTTGGTAATGATTCTTCAACAAACCAACAATTTATAAACCAAATAGAAACTTTGAAAGTTTAATACTCAATAATTTCGAAAGTATTGGGAATTGACCACACTAGCACACCATGAAACCATAATTTTAAAACTTCTAAGTTCATCTTGAACACAAAATATAGACTCCATAGTTTAAAGTCCATCCAAATAAATTCCGAATTTTAAAGTTTAAAAATCATAAATTTGAATAAAGAAGAGAAAAATAAATTAAATATTGGAGTCTATCATCTAAAGCTCGCAAGAATAAGGTCTTCGATTTTAGAGGTAACATATCACTCTCTATACTTCGCATACACAACACCTAAAACATTTCTATATGTACATAAAACGAAAATAAAAGGCAAAATATTAGAAAAGACAAACATATAATTATATAGAACATAAAACCTAAAATCATATTGTTCAAATCAAATATTTAATACGAAAATAAAGAAAAAAAACGAAGTCGTTTTAAAGAGATTCGGTTTTTCGGTTCGGTTCGGTTCGGTTTTTCAAGGGCCGAAACCAAAAACCAAACCAAACTAATTTGGTTCGGTTCGGTTTTTCTTAATTCGGTTTGGTTTTTTTCAGTTTGGTTTTTTCCGGTTTCGGTTTGGTTTTCGGCTCGGTTTTTTTCCGTTTTCGGTTTCAAAATTCCACCCCTACCTCGTAGCATCTCTGAACCCTGTTGGCCAGAAACTTTATCTTCCGACCTCCTCCATCGATTACTTGGACTATAAACTCCCTCGTACTTCATTACATGGCAGATATCTTATTCAACTAATCTTCTCCATTTCCACGGCACACAACCTGTTAGACGTATATAGAACACGGAAAAGGGATGGGGCTTAACAAAACCCCTTCAAACAAAAAGCAAAACAACATAACCTGCAAGAGAAAGCAAAACTAAAAGTAACTCGGTGAAGAAAGCGAAATGAGGTAAACCGAGTTAATCCCGAAGGCATAGATTTGTAAAGAATTAGGGGATTGAGTCCTAATAAACAAAGTCTGAAGAAGCTAAACTGAAATTTACCAGTGCATCTATTACCTGATTTCTCTCTCTGAATATACGAGAACACCGAAATTACATTTACGAGACACGATACATGCAGTTATCCCAAGCAACATGGAATTTCCATGGAACAAGATGAGGGGAATGGATGAAGATAAGAATGGAGACAAGTTGATTACTTTCGTTTTAGAATCTTAAATAACTTTTGTCATATTGAATAAAGAAAGAAGAAGGTGAAATTGGCACCCCATTTCTCGTTATCAATTGTCCTGGTAATAACATTCAGAAGGTGTAGTTTGCCCAAAATATAAAAGTGCCCAGCTTCATTTCAGAGCACATTAATTATTAATTGCATGTTTTTTTATTAACAATTATTAATTGCATGTTAGGAGAATTGTTATCAAGAATACACCCAAAATGAAAAATTAGAAGCTCAGTACCATTTGGTCTAGCGGTAGAAGTCTTTCTTTGTAAGTGGGAGATCGTGACCTCGACTCACAAAAGACTCGTTGTAGTATACTTCCAACCAAGCATGCATCGATCTATATTGTACGTAAGTAAACCATTGTGTTTACTCAACTTGATATCATCAACTCAGAGTTTGAGAGAGATAGGTTTAATGGAAGTCATGTTCTGGCTTTACTAGGTGAGGATTACTAACTGGTAGAAGCACACATTTCGGAGCTAATATTGTGGAATATTGGAATTAAGTTTAGCAGAAAGATGATTCACTTTGTGATCATGACAGATTGCTTAAGAGTTGTTTTTTTTTTTTTCATGTATATGCGAGTTAAATTGAGATACTCCCATATCTTCTCCAGCAAACCGTCAAGGTTCCACTCTAGGTGAGCATTGACTGGACAGTAGTGAAGAAGTTTATCCAAAATCTCAAGTTCTTCAAGAGTAATCTGATCAATCTTGTTCACAGCACAGATGCAAGGCATGTATCCCCTACTGCCTTCAATTACATCTATGAGATCATCAGCAGTTGCATCAAACCTAAGAGTGATATCAGCATTGTGAATTCTATATTGACTACAAATCGCCTTCGCAGTTTCAAGATCCAAATGTGCAACTCATGGGAGGCGCTGAACTACTTTGAATAGGAGCAATCTTCATCTTCTCTGTAACAAGATGATGAGGAAAGTAGTTGTTCTGCAATACGGTTTGATGGTTAGTAATCGTCTGATACCCTAGGTTCAATCCCATAAAGTCTTTCATTCATATAAGGAAACTACTACTTATTAATTAGGGTAAAATATTGTAGTCCTTATGGTTTAAAGTCGACATTGTGGTTTAAAGTCGACAACTGTTTAGTCATTCTTGTTTTATTTTAATCTGAATAGTCCTTAAAGTCACGATTTTTTATCAAAATAGTCTTTATGGTTTTATTTTTCTCTGAATAGTCTTTAAAGTCATGATTTTTCATCCAAATAGTCCTTATGGCCTTTAACTGAGAAAATTGTCGGAATGACTATTTGGATGAAAAATCATGACTTTAAGGACTATTCAGATTAAAATAAAACCATAAAGACTATTTGGATGAAAAATTGTGACTTTAACGACTATTCAGACTAAAATAAAACCACAAGGACTAAAAAGATGTTGACTTCAAACCACAAGAACTAAACAAATTTCAATTCTATTAATTATTAGGATTATTAATAGGGCCAGTGATAAAATGGTCACTTTAAAAGTAACAAATGATAAAACTGTTAATAAATGTTCACTGATGATAAAACAGTACACCCATTTAAATACCTTAAACTGTTGCCCATGAAAATAAAAAAATTACGATCTATGCCACTGAAATCTATTAAAGCGTTGCCCATGAAGTTAAAACAAATTACACCCATTTCATTGAGCTCCCCGTCGTCATTATCACTGTGGGTAATTGCCTCATTCATTTCTCTCCCTCAAAACCATCGAAAACCGCTCTTCTCTCTCAATCTACGAAAACCAAAACACACAACTTAGGACGAAATCAAGTTTTGGAGCTGATTTTCACTCAGGTAAAATCTCGGACTACATATCTAGGGATTAGATAGATTTATGCTGATTTTTGCATATCTAGGGTTCATAGAGCAATTTAGGGCTTAGAAATCCAATCGGTGATTCGTGCCAGTGATCGGTGAAAATCTATCTGACTTTTCAATTGAAAGTTTGGCGTTGTTAGTATTTGTTCTTCATTGGTTTTTGCTTCATTTTTTCATTTGATTATTGTTCGTTAGTTTTTTTGTGAAGATAGCTATTGGTGTGTATTTTTTGTTCAGATTCTACAGTTCATAGGTATGCATCTGTGATGCAAGGATTTGAGTTGTATTAGTCATTTTACATGTAACTGCCCATGTAACTATCAATCTCTAGTTACATGTGTAGTTACATTGATAGATACATGTCTCAGTGTTTGTCATTATCTGCTTAATTTATGATACATAAACTCTAGTTACATGGGTAGATACATATCTCAGTATTTAGGATTTAAGGGTTTGAGATTTTGAACTTTTGATATTGTTGTGGATTTGTTGATGGGATTCTAGAATTTATAGGTATCCATGTATGCTTTATTTGGAGGGATTTGAGTCGTTTTAGTCTCTGATGAAATGATTTGAAAGTTGAACTATGTGTTTAACTACCACTGTAACTGGGAATTTGAAAAAGTGATATGTCATGTGTTTCTTTATGATGATAGGTGGTCTTTGTTTTTGTTTCTGTTTGCACTGTTTTTGAAAACCTGTATGTAACTACCAATCTTTTAGTTACATGGGTAGTTACAGTGGTAAATACATATGTAGTTACATATGTAGTTTGTTTGTTTTAATGTCCACATATGGTATCAGCATTTCCTTTAAATATGAATGCGGGTAGTAGTGTATCAGCTCCTGTCTTAAAGAGGTAGATGTGGTGAGAGATTTGTTATTGTGGATGATATGTTTGTTTTTACACAGCAAAAGTTTGTTAATGTTTATATGCTGTTTATGTGATGAAGGGAAATGGATAAGCAAAAAATGAACACAGTTGATGAAGAAGCAAAGAAGAGAAAGAGGACAGTTGATGAAGAGGATGATGGTGTACTGCTATCCAAATTAATTCTGGGACAGGAAATATGAAAGAGAAAACAAGAGAAGAAATCTAAGATAGCAGAGCCAAAGAAGAAGAAGGCTAAGATAGAAGACGGGGAGAAGAAGACATCTAAAATAGAGGAGGAAGAAGAAGGTGAGACATAGAAGAAGAAAACAAATCAGTTCAGATCAACATGGCCTGAAATGGACAATTTCAGAGATGCCTTAGATGAAGAAGCACTGAATGAGCTGAGGAATGACCTGTTTGGTTTAATTTTTGAAGGATTTTATGAGCACGTCAAAAAAAACGCATTTTGGGAAGTCAAACAAGCTCATTGAAATAATCGTCGATACTTACAATGAAAAGTATGACGCATTTGTGATTGGGGAAGGAAGATACAGAATCTCAAGCACAGTTGTATCTGAGATTCTAGGACTTCTTAGAAAAGGTGACTCCTTTGACACAATGCAAGTGGAAGAGAATACGGCGGAGACATTATTTGGGACAAGCAAAAGAGTGATAAAAAAGTGTGTGATGGACCCTTTAAGAAAGCTGCAGGATCAGCAGCCAACAAATGAAGAGGAAAGAAGAAAGAAGATAAAAAAATTTGGTTAGGGCCAAAACTATAACATCATAACGGGCCAAAACTCTAAACATCATCTTCATTTTCAAGACGATAAGATACAACATCAGGAAAAACTATATACCTCAGCATGACAATGCTTCTGCCCAATACCAGAAATCGGTCACATACATAATTAGCAAAATCAAAATATGAGACGTTATGATCAAATGAAACTGCTGCTCCTTCACCAGAGTACACAAGCTTTGCAGTATAGTTACTGTCCATAGGGGTGGGCATATTGAACCCAAAATGCAGTTAACCGCCTGATCCGCACCGAATAATCCAATGCAGTCACCGAATTGAAGCAAAACGGAGTCGTTTTAGGTGCAAGCCGCACCGACCCGCTCAGATCCGGTGCAGCAGCGGGTTAGGCCTTCAAACCGCCCGATTCTTAAGCCACCGACCCGCATTATTTTAGTTATGTATACTAGCCTTCATGCACGCGCGTAAGCGCGTGCTGAAGTGCGTTTATCTAAATATTATACAATTGCTTCAAAAATTGAATAGAAAAACACATTCAAGAATGTAATATAGTAAATTAAAATCTGAACATTATGTTTGTTCATTCCTTTCAATAGAGGTAGAGTTTTTCTATCACCATTATGCAACTCATACAATTTTCATTACTAAAGATTTGCAACTCAGTATCATTTTTCTTAACACAGTTACAACTTACAACAGCTCTAGTTAGACCAAATAATATGACCTCATTCAAAGATCTAATTCTTCAAACTCCCCCAATAAGCAACTGCCTTATTAGTTCTATTCAAATGGTTCATTCCCTACATCTAGCAAAAATGCCCAAATCGATAAAGTATACTTGTCCAAAGCCATAACCATTCACCTCTATTCCCACAATATTCTATCAGTTGCTCCTCAACCTGAATCTTGGTAGGCAGACCTTATACATGAATCTCTCTCTCTCTCAAAATTTCTGTCCAACCCAAGCATTGAAGAATCAAATATAGAACAATAGAATATGCACAAACGATCAGAACTACTAAATCATACACAAACCAAAAAATATGTCTTCAAATCTGAAATCCGACCACGATTAAAACATGCACATACTAAAAAACTATTCTCTCTTCTAAACCCTCTAAAAAACCAAAGTTTAGCTATTATAAATTTTAGTATAACGCCCCGTACCCAATTTTACCTATTTACTGGGTATTCTGCGAGTTACTGGAGATTTTAACCTTGCTCGGTAACCTAGTAAGTTAACGTTTGAGTTATTTTCGAATTTTTCTTAAATGTCAAATTCTTCTGTTAAGACTCCAATGTCGAAGTGCAAGTCGACACAAGTTCACCGGTGTCTTCGGATTATTTTTGAAGTTTCGAGCTATTTTCTACGATTTATTGAAGGTTGGTGAAAGAAATTAATTTTCTGAAATCAGAATAGCCCATTTAATCTTGGCCATCGAATCTTTAGGGTTTTGATCTTGACCGTCAATTCAAGAATAAAGGGAAGCGAAGAGTTGACCGAGTCAAGAAGCCACACTCGGGTGTTGACCCGAGCTCCAGCCTCTCTCTCCTCTCTCCGGCTGCGTCAGTCTTCTCCAGCGCGTCGTCGCCGATTCCGGCCACCACTCACCGCCACACCGGTCTCAAAGTGACCGTCTCCTTCTCTTCTATCTACCCCAACCCTCAAATCCCACATCCCATCTATGGATCGAGGAGATCGAAGTGGAAGAACACGGTTATGTTCATCGGACTCCGATGAGATCCGGCGACGACGGGGAGCCCGACTGGTGTTGTCACATCCCGACTCTTAAATTTTTACCCCATTTACTCGCTTGGTATTAATAAAAGTTTTACCGTCTTCGTCAATGAGTTTATAGTTTCAAAGGACCCTAGAGGTGTTTTGAGGGAAGATTATTTTGGAGAAATTATTCGTAGGAGAAATATTTGACGACGGTAAAAAGGGTAATTTTTTTTAAGGTATATTTTTGGGGTGTTTTATTTGTTGGAGTGGGTTTATAGGTGTGGTCCGGGTCAATTTGAAGTTAAAAAGCCCAACTTCTTCTTCTCTCTCTCTTCTCCCCTAGCCCTCTCTCTGTCGGAATTTCCCGAGCTCGGTCCGCCGCCGTCCGGCCACCGCAGACCACCAAACCGGTCCCAATCGGTCAGCCATCGACCCAACTTCCTTCATGGACCGGTGGCAGCCTCTCTAGCGCCGCCGTGAGAGAGAAATCGCACCCGGAAGCTCCGACTGCCCCGTAGTGCTCCGTCGCACCCGGATGCTTGGCTCAATAGGAAGCTCTGCTCCCGTGCTTCAATCCCTTAAAACGATTCACTCTCTCTTGGACTAGGTAAGGTGAATCGTCAAGTTGAATTTCTAGGGTTTTATTGTGTGTTTTGGTTCGATTGACCTAGTTAAGCTTGAAATTGGACTTTGTGCTAGTTAGGAAAGTTGTAGAGCGGGTTGAGAGGAAGATGCTGTTAAATTTTGGTAGGCATCGGAGGTCGCCGGAGTTGGCCGCCACTGTGAAGTGGTTTTTCAGGGTTTTTAATTTGTTGTATTATTAATGGGAGTCTATTGTTGTAAAGTTTGGAATTTTTGGAGGAGTTTTGATTAGGTTTGGAATTTTACAAAGATTGGTGAATTTGGCGGTTAATGGGGCAGAATCCGACTGTTGGATTTCCCTTATTATTGTTTTAGAATGTTGAAATAAATGAAATGAGGCTGTGGTTGGAGTTTGGCGTGAATCCGATAAGCTTAACCCTAGAAATGGTAGCGAGTTAGGCGGAAGAGTTTTGGGTTATATATTTAAGTATTATTTTTTCTGGAATTGAAGTTTGGTCCTAAGTATGGTTATTGGGCCAGGATTCGAGGAGACCTCACTTGAGTGGCGAATTGGATTTCATCGGGCTTACGGGCTTATGCCTAAAGTTGTGAGTGGACGTTTGTTTTAAATAATATGCTTGTAAATGGTTTATTGTTGATCAATTTCTTTTGGTTGGAGCATGTGACGTCATTTTAATTTAACGATTTTATTTATGGTTGGAGAATAACCGAAAGTGAGAGTTTTGGTGATATTATATATTCATATATGGATAATTATGAGGATAGTATATATATAAATGCTAGCTAGCGATACCTGTTTTTCCATCATAATGAAGTAAAATTCAATTATGGCGCGACGTGAGCGTTAGACGCAAGCGTCGTAATCCTATATAAATATAAGAATTTATATAGAGAATATGCACGTATATATACACCATTTTTTCCGCATAATGAGGTAAAATTTCATTATGGCGCGACGTGGGCGTTAGACACAAGTGTCATAGCCTTGTATGAATTTCTATTTTTCTTATTTTATTTTATTTTTTTTCATAGAATTCATAAAAGGAGTATGACCAGTGTAAATACATACATATTTATATTTTAGCCTGAGAGGTTGTATTTTATAAAGTTTTGGAGACTAGCCCGAGCTAGTCATGTATTTGTCAGTTTATGAGTTACGAGCTTTTGAGCTGTCGCATGCAACATAATTTCTATGAAAATTAAATTGGGAAAACATCACTACAAAAAAAAAAGTAGATTGGCCACGACGCAAAACCGTCGCCAGTAGTTGTTTTGCCGTCACAAAACAGTATTCGCGACGGCAAAGCTTCGGTCGCAAATAGTGGCGTCGCCAATGCTATTTGCGACAACAATTACACTGTCGTAAGAGCATTAGCGACAGCAAATCTGTGCGGTCGTAAGAAGATGCGACGGTGTAATTGTCGTCGCAAATAGCATTGGCGAAGGCAGTATTTGCGACAGATGCTTTGCGACGGTAACAATGCCGTGGCAAAAAAGCTATTTATGAATACAAAAAATCTGTCATACAAATATAACGGTAAAATCTATATTTTTGTATCTGCATAATGCTTGGAATTAAAACTAGCAAGTTCACAAGAAAATGAAGCAAGTTTACAAAATCAAGAAAATGGAGATACTTTATGCTTCTTCCGATGCCTAAAATGGAAGTCCCTCATCTTACAAAACATCCTCCTTGCTCTTGTTTGTGTCCTGCAATCATTCCATGGCTGGCTCTTTTAATGCATCTCCATCTGACTGTTCTTTGTGATCAGCCATGTTTGGACAGCAGTAATTGAACTGCAAGATATATTTTTGAACAGAAGCAACTAAGAGTACTTGGATAGTAAGATGAGACCTGCAAGCTAGAATCAGTTATAAATGCAACTTGGACAATATGATACGAATAACCAATGTGTCAAACAAAAATAACTTGCTCAGTTTTTCCGGATAATGGTTGATGAAGATGGTGTAGCAGTTGAAAATTATTAATTGGTAAATTACAGATATTGTAGTATCTGTATAACATTGTAGTTTGTCTGTCTGTTAGACTCTAATAATAATCTTGGTTATTAGATGTTTTGCTCATGCTTAAAAGAAATCATCATAGAGGCCCTTTGTATGTTATTATATTGGAGAAATGGCATGGAAGTCACAGGAACTATTGCATAGACGGATACAAAATGCAGAGTTAAACATGTAAACAGTTGCACATGCATTCATATACAGACATAAAACTAGTGCACAGTTTCCAAATGCATACCTCAAGTTGTTCATGATGAAGTCACTTATGTTCTTCTACCTGCAACCACAATGCTTCAGTAATTCATACACTGCTCCTGCAAGTATACAGAAAAAAAAAATATTCAAGTTCATACTACAAATTAATAGCTCAAACATATACAAATCAGTAGATATATAAATACTGCAGCAACACCTACTCTTTAATTCTGCATAAATTTCAAATTCCAAAACACAGGCATATATTGGCATATATGTACATATATCATCATGTACTGCAGTAATATAAGCAACTCCAAATCTTGAACTGTAATATAACATCACTGAATTTGACATCATCCATATTACCTTGAAAAAGGAGAGAATATATTACCTTGAAGGAGATAATCCACTAGAGAATCGACTCTTTAACTAATCAGTTATCTGAAAAAAAAGAAAAAACAAAGTGAGAACCATTGACAATTTGATCGAGTACTTCACTATTCCATCACAAGACTTATGCAATCAAACAGTCCATCAACTACTCTCGGAACTAAACCTCTCTCCTGCTCATTGATTACCATTATGCTAGGCCCCTGCAAAAGTACAAGCATCACCGATGTGAGCTTCATTAACTTAACAGCTATTGGCTAACAACTCTAGAGCATGATGTTATCAAACCATTACCTCCATACTATATGTCTTCCCAGCTCCAGTCTGTCATTCGATGAGCAAACTTGCATGTTAGATCAATTCACCAACAAACGAACGAGCCACCACCAAAGGAGGAAAAGTTACCTGTCTAAGTGATGATTGTGCCGTTGATACCATCAACAGCATCTGGATCATCATCACCAACATTAATAGCACAAAGAGCAGATCATACGAAAATGAGTTGCATAGACATCAAATTAACAGAATATTCTCAAATTACTACAATCTATAACTAGTTCTTAGAAATTAAGCAGAAAATAAACAATGCAACCATTACATAAGTGCTAAAGAATCCATTCAGATATACCTTTCACAATCGGCAGAGCTAGAAATTCATAGACCTGACCTTGCTCCGAGTTTTCGTAAAACACCTTATCAAATCCAAAAGTAAATTCTTCTTCCTTCTCATCCTAACATAGAAAAACTCAGATTTATCATTACAAAAAATCAATTACCAAACAGATTAGCAGCGGATTACATGAGCTAATCAACCAATTAGCGCCTAAATTAGCGATAAGAGAAAACCTTGAAGACGAAGCTCTGCAAATCTAAGCAGTGAACGCAGACTGAGTCGCCGTAATATCGTCTTCCCTTCTTGACCCGCTCCCAAGGATAAGCGAAGAGCATCCGGAGCTTGACGACGAAGCTCCTCCAGGCGCTCGCCTCCCGAAACTGAAACTCGCCGCTCGGATAGTCCTTGTCCGTCGTAGCCTTGGCATTCTCGGCGGCGTCGGTTTAAGCCAAAACGGTGCCGTTTTCGATGGATTCAGTGGCGGAGGACGACGAGCCGTCGAAGGCGCGGACGGAGAGGCAGCGGCGGAGGGAGAGAGGAGGAGAGTGAGAGAAGAGAGGGAGGGAGGGAGGCTCCGACGATGGAGGTGAAGAATCGGGTGTGGATTGGGGTGAGGTGGTGCGAAGCGTGGAGGAGAATCAGTTGGAATGGGTGGAGGAATTGGAATTGGGAATTTTAGGGTTTAGATTCCGATCTGCCATATGGAAGGTAGGAGGAGGAAGAGAGGGGATTCGGCTGTTGTCTTCGTTCGGCCGGCGGCCGCTCGAAGGATGGCAGCTGGGCAGCTCAGTCTCAGACCCTCTCTCTTCTCTCTCGACAAAACGAGGGATAGAGATTAGGTTTTTCACTTCTATACTCAGGGCAACGACCAAAATTGAAAATAGGGTCAACATATAAAATCCACGGCCGAGATTGGAACAAAATCAGAAGTGGTGATTTTAAAGTATTCCACGGCATCTTAACGCCGTCGTGAAGTTTAACTTTTTTTTGCCATGGCTTCACATTGCGGTCGTTAATTTTCATTTGTTTGCCACTGCACGAAGTTGCCATCGCAAAATAGTTTTAATTTAGCTATAGAAGTGTTGTCGTAACAGCGCCGTCGCGAAAAATAGCCCAATGGCGACGACAAATCCGTGCCATGGCAATTTGGTGTGGCTAACTTAATTATTTTTTGTAGTGCATAAAGACTTATTCTTTTAAACTTTATTTTTGTCTACGCACTCTAACGTTTTCAAGTGTTTTCCTCTAGGCCCTTCGTTTTTGTTAAATGCCCAGTTTGCAGGATAACTTAGTTGAGATCGGGCTTACATGGAGACGAAGCATTGTCCATTATATAGCTTCTGCCTATTTGTATATTTTTTTTGTTTATTTTTCTTCAATATTAGGGTTGCTCTGAACCTATGAATATTGGTTGTGGAATTATTTAAATTAGTGAATAATTTGAGAGGTGTTATGAATCTTGGGGAGCACGAAGACTCCAGGAGTATAAGGTTGGATTTAGATTTTTAGAAGTGTTTGCAGGTGTTGTATAAGGAAGGGTTGTCCATTTTCAAGAAAGGTTATGCCGAATTTTCGGTAAATTTTCCTTAGAGATGGTCCCCGCAGGATTTACTTCGGGTTTCAGGGTGAAATTTGGGGTGGGTCTTGACATTTAGCTATCTCGCTAGCTAAATATAGAGTGCGAGATGACTCATATGAGACTAGCTATAATTTAATACATTCCTTATAAAATAATTTATTTGATATATAAATATATTTAAACTATTTAATCTTTATTTGAAGAATAATGTGGATGTAATGTTAGCTGAAATAGAGAGCATTGATACAATCACATTTCTAAAGTGGCTAGCCAAAATGACATTTTAGTTAATTTGACAAAAATTTAACTCAAAAATAGCTAGCATTACTAAAGATGCTCTAACTATCTAACCCTAGCCATAAAGCAAACATATCCTCTCATCTTTAGAGAATCAAAGTCTCAAACCATAGAAGCTCTCTCACCCTCTCGAAGCACTCGCACTCTCTCGCAACTCTCAAAGAGAGGTAGACCTCCTCACTCTCTCATTCCACCATCACCATTCTCGCAGCTCTCTCAGTTGCATTTCTCTCTGCTCATTTCTTCTTCTTCTTCTCTTTTAATTTTATGTTCTTCTCTCTTCACGTTTTCATTTTCATCTTCGACAGCTCGTTGTTTGGGTAATTAGCCAACCGCACCAGACTGCACCGAAAATGTGGTCCTTGCTTATTAAAAAGCAGTTGCAATCGGCAAAATTCGACAACCGAAAATGCGGTCTGCACTACGGTTTTGGTCTTAAACAGAGCTGCACCGCACCGCGCCCAGTCCTAACTATCCATAGTACTTGAATAGAAATATGTATAGTATTTCATATTACAAGTAACTCATGACAGCTATGCTCATTCATCAGAGTACACAACCAAAATAAGCAAAACAATGCAAACATAAAACATAAGCAACTCATGTAACTGCTCAGGTCATTAGATATGTAACTATAGATGTAACTAGAGAATCGAAACAAGCATCAGAGATTCAATGAATTCTTGCATAACAGAAAAATTGATGAAATCGGAAACGGAAATAAGATTAGAAAATGGAGAAATCGTATAAGATCACACAACTTTTGAAAACCCGCGTACTGCTAAAATGAGTACTGACACATGCAAATCGATCAATATTATCAAGATTTGAATACAAATACAATTAGGAAGAACAAGCTGAAATTCAAAGGGAAACAAAGAAATCTGAAAACCTTACACTACTACAGAGACAAGTGTGAAAATCACCATTGTGTGATCACATTTTGCTCAACAGTTCAATACTTTCGTTGTATAAGTCGCTGCGCAGATCGATGCCATGCGCGGCATCGACAAGTCCACTCAGACAACAAACAATAAAACATTTTCGTTGTATTTTTACCCTTTCAGACAACTGTTGGTTTTCATTTCTACCGTTGTGTGTTTTTCAGTAAGCTACAACGGTTTATTCTCTATCTTTACTGTTGTGTGACGTTGAATAACCTACAACTGAAATATTTGGACCGTTGTATCACACAATAGATATAGCATTCTGCTTTCTTGTTTGATGAGAATCATACAACAGTTGCATTTTCATGTGGACAGACTTTGTTGTCCAAGTTTTACACACACAAGCATCACAAATCCATAACTTCGCAGGGCCGCACCACTACAACACAAGTGGTGTGGGATCTTGGGTATTTTATATGGTTGGACAGGTATAAATGAATCTCAAGACTACAAAGAAGCAAGGGTCAAGGAGCTTAGGGATATTGTTGGTCTCTTATCATCATTATGGGCTTCCATCTCTACTGAACTCAACAACTACACCCTGTCTTCTATTATTTAAGACTGGATTGTTAACTAGTTTTCTAGCATTGTGCCTCCCAGGGTAGTCATGTTTTACTGATGCTATATAAGTTGCATTAAAGCTGCAATGTGAATCAGATAAAAAGCCTAGATGCCTATGCAAATCAGGGTCATGTAGGTTTTAGTACATGTCATACTACCTAATCCACATAACCTGGTGATTCTTCTATTTGTTCATGTGCATGGCATGATAACTAGTGCGAGATGAGCTAATAATCGAAAAGGGAGTGCTTTTCATAGTATCATTATCTAAAAAATCATTATTATTGACATCCTAGATGAATAAATGAGAAGAAACTGAAACTTTATCACAGTACAACAGAGACTCCTCAATCTAGCCTAAACACTAATACTGAAAATGAAGGAAACTTCAAGATCACAACATTAATCAAGTCATTCATATTGCCATATGATTGATTCTGAACTTTCAAATAGGTACTTGATCTAAGTCAATCGGCATTGAGATTAACCCACCTTGGCCCAGTTCCAATTTTGTGAATTTGAATCACCAAGAAGCAGGTTTGGGTCTAGCATCAACCATCTCATATTACATTTATAATTTTTCAAACCCTTACAAGATGTGCTCATGCACACAAGACACCCGAGTATGAGTCACTCAGCAAAACATAGGCTAAAAACAAGACCTCATATATATTAAAGAATCTTTTCATTAAAACCAAAACGCATGATACAAAAGTACCTGTTTTCTCATCCACTCCTTTACAGTCAAGCCGTCCTGAGCTTCAACATAAGCTTGTCCACCAAGAATTGCAGGCACAAGTCTGATAGCAAACTTCACTTTTTCTGGCCATGTCAGCATCTCATTGTTCTTTAATATGGCACATATTCCTGCCAGCAAAAATCACTACAAGCTCAGGAAAATCAAAGAAACAAAGCTTCTTTGACAGGAACACATTTGCGTAGGATGCCAATCTAATTGGTTGCATGACTGGTTTATCAATCAGCCAGCGAAACTTTGTATCTTTACTTTAGCGTATGGGATAGCCTTTTAAGGCTTAGGGTATAAGGTTAACTCTCACATTTTTGTGAGCCAAACCCTTGGTGATCTATAGGATTACGATGCCACAGAATGGTATCACATCTAAGTAGCAAGCTATACATATGTATTGGACATATTATGCGTGTGTGTGTCAAATAATTGGTAAACATGGTAATGCAGTACTTTAAATTAATAAAGAATTATTTTATTATGTTTTCATAAAACAAGCAGCCACTTTCATCGATTCTTTCTGTTGCTATGAGCCAAATGAATTGCAGTGCTACAGAATCAATATAATTTCATTCTTTAAGATGATATCTCAACATTTAAAGGTGCTGGCAGAACTTCAGGGAAATCAAACCGGCTGGACTCTCCTGGCTTGTTTGTCATTGCAAATATCATAGAGTGTTCCTTCCACTGCAAGCGATCATTGATTCCAAGCTCCCCAAACAAGTTATGAATATTTGGATAAGCCCCAACTAACCAACACAACCAAAAAGGAATTGCTTCAAGGAATGAAATTTAAAGAAATTCCTAAAAGGAAATTTAAGGGAACCAGTTTCATTACGCAAGACGAAGATAATGCAGATTCACAGATAGGCGACGTAGAAAGCCAAACTGGTTATATAATGAAAGAAGTCTAGAAGAAATAAATCAAGAGCATACAGGAGACTACGAAAAAACAAAACACAACAATGTTAATGGAATAATTGACCAGATATGAAATCTGATCCCTAGGCAATGGATTTTATAGTAGGTGATAACTAAAAGGATTGAGCATGCATTAGATGCTGAACTGTGTAATCATCAAGAGTTCAACAGAACTTTCAAATAGCATCATTTTATAAGTAATCCTTATCAACCGTTTTCAAAATACAGAAACATTTTGATTGGATCTAAGTTTTCTACATGTCCACCTAACAGTAGTTACCACTATTCCTTTTTAGCTATGTCGCTAATAAGCTAAGAACTTATATTTTCAAATAGTAAAATTCGTGTAAGCAAATACTTCAGTACAGACTCTATTTCAAGTACTTCTTCACAAACTTTTATCCTTGCTACCATATAATCCTGGCAGTCTAAGTTCCTCGACCTTCAATAGTTCTATGAAAGCTTCTCTTCTATAGATTTTACATAGAATATTGGACTCGACAGAATTAGCAAAAGATTAGAAGGAGATTAATTCAGGCAACACACTCATAGAATCTCCTTCCCATATTGATTAAAGAATCTCCCAATCTAGCCAACCAAATGTTAGCATAAATAGTATGATGACAAGTTGATTTAGCAATAAACCAAATAATTTAAAAATCAAAACCAATAATCAGCAATACAGCATGACATTTTGGGGAAATCGAAGCAAGCAGAACACAGTTCACAAGCAAGCAAACATCAATTACTCAAAGCAAGCAGCATGGCATTCTGGGGAAATCGAAGAGAAGAGAAGAGAGGAGAGGACATACCTCCAGTTGCATCCACCAACAACAAACCTCCTGCATGCAAAATCAAAAGATTGAATTATTGAACCGAACTGAGCCCTAGCCGCCGCGACCGGCCTCGCCTCGCCGTGCACAGTTATAAAAGAGAGAAGAGAGATTGAATCATTTGAGAGATTCAATCGATTTGAGAGAAGAGTGAGACAGCTGAGAGAGCGACATAGTTGAGAGAGAGGGCGAGAGAGTGAGAGTTGAGACAACATTGAGAGTGAGAGGGCGAGAGTCTCGATCTGTTTGAGAGTGAGGGTTGAGAGTCGATCTGTTTGGTGGGTTTAGGGTGAATGAATGCTAGAGAGAGAGAGACAGCGATATGAATGCGAGAGAGTGAGAGTGTGAGACAGCTAGCATTTAGGATTGGTGGGTACGTTATTAAATTTGTCAACTTTTTCACACAACAGAATATATACTCAGAGGGAAACTTTGGAGCCAAAACTATTTTGGCATAGCAAACCAAATCAATGGAGGCAAACTTTGGAGCCAAAACGACTTTGGCATGCCACCAGATTTTCCAGTCACACAACATAATGTTTTAAACTGTTGTATATATTTTCTAAACTTGCACTAGGTATTGCCTAGTATAAATTGTAACAATATCATACAACAAAGAAATAAAAGTCTATTGTCCAAACATTTTGCATCTTGCATGACTTTCAATTTGGTGATGGGGGGAGTCCTTCTGCCAAAATTTTCATAAATCATACAACAGAAAATTAGCATCATTGTTGTGTTTTGAACTCTTGAAATATAACCTAACAATTTCATGTCATCAGACAACAAACCTTTGTAACTTTGCGTTGTATATAACAGTTCACTTCATCAGACAAGTAGGGAACCCTAAAAGGTTGTCTGATGAGTGTTGTCTGATAACGTTTTTGTAGTAGTGTTAGAATGAATCATATGCATAGAAACGAGAAACCGAGATTCACCTTGACAAAATGCGAAGCCGGAGCCGAATAGAGACCAAGGAACGGAGCTGTTGCTGCGGACAACGGAGCTCGCATCGAAGGCGGACGACAGGCCACGCCGATCTCTGGATCTGAAACAGAGAGAGAGAGAGAGAGAGAGAGAGAGAGAGAGAGAGAGAGAGAGAGAGAGAGAGAGAGAGAGAGAGAGAGAGAGAGAGGCTGAGAGAAGAGATAGAACGAGAGAAAGTAACATAAAGAGAGAAAAGAACGATGTTTATAACATAAGGGTAGAATCGTCAAACCCTAAAATTTAAAAGTGTACTTTTTTTTTATCATAATTGAGTAAATTGACACTTAATAATGACCATTAGACCATATGTTATAGTATTAAGTAACCATATTATCATGTAATATAGTTTGGAGGTGACCATTTTAACATGTGGAATAATGTTGATGTTTTTATCATGGGTGCGGCTATTTCCACCCCATTAAATGCTCAGTTCATTTCACGTCTTATTTTTTACCTTTAACGTTCCAATTTTGCCCTTAAAATTTTGAGAAAATCTAGTTTTTATTTTATTTCTTTTATTTTCCTCAATCTGATAAAATCTAAAAAATGTATACAATTAATACAAATATCTCATCAATATATTTGACGCAAACCTTCATTCTTCTCGAACCACATCCTATATATGTTCTCATTGATCTCTTTCTTGAGTTTCTTCTTTACGATTATATATATATATATATATATATACAGGACCTTTCCACTAAGGGATCCATTTTTTTGACATATATGAGGGATTACACCAATTTTTTGATCATATTTTTGAATCTCCATCGTTCAGTCTGTTGTTCCTTATATATAGGTCAATTCTGTAAATTTCATCCAATTTGGTGATCGTTAAGGTGTCGAACAAGATTAAATCAATGAACGAACCAAATCTGCCAAACCTGAACCGTTCATGCTTATAATTATATATCGTAGTTTTGAATGCCTTAACAATCACCAAAATTTCTGAAAATTTACATAAGTGATCTACTTATATAGAACTACATATTGAACGGTGGAGATGTGATTTTGTGATCAAAAAATTGGTGTAATCCCCCATCCCTCATATATGTCAAAAAAATGGATCCCTTATATATATATATTGAAAGACTACATTTGAAGCCATACATAAAATAAAAATAAGAACGAACGATCCTACCACACTGTATAACCACCCTGTTGAAGATTGAAGTGATTCTCAAATCTGATTTGAAAGATGTAGAGAATTGTTTTTTTTTCCGATGTAAAGATGTAAAGAATTGTTGTTGTTTGGATTTTATATATTTTCGTTTAATATTATATTTTCACAAAAATTCTTGATTGTGGGGTTAATATTGGAACATTTAGTTTAAAATTGAAATGTGGGGTGAACGAAGTATTTGGTGGGGTGTCAATAGCCGCACCCTTTTATCATTTATACCTTGAAATTGTACTTTAGTGTTATATGCCCTGATTAATATTACATTTTTAGGGTAATTTAAAAATAAAATAAAAGCTAAATATGCTGGAAATTTGCAATTAAAAGTGATGACGTGTAGATGCCATGTAGGACGCCACATCATTTGGTATTAGATTTTAATTTTTTGGTGCATATGTAGCACTACTCTTCGTACTTTGGTAATCGAGACAAAACTGAAATCCTCAAATTTGCTCGTGAGAAATGTTGCTAAGTCTTGCAACGTGGTTAAATTATCTGAAGAATCTTAAATACATAAAGCAAATTAACTAGAAAATTTTCATTCATATTTAGCAGAGATTAACACTCGGGTTACGACTTCTTCTTTTTGTTGAAAGAAACATATATTGTCATTACTTATCCATGCATGGTCAAAAGGCAATCACATCAATTAACGTCTTACACCAGCATGCTCTGGTAGTAAGCAAATCAAACTAATTGACGGATACCCTTACTGCAAACAGGTTTAGTTCAATTATTAAGCCTACACAAAAGAACACTCATCTCACCACCTAACTCCCTTTTAAAAGTATTGTTAACATATCCTCACCGTATTCTCTTCGATTCAATTCAATTCTTAGCTCCGTTAGAATGTGGAAACAGGACTATATTACTTACAAGCCAAAGAATCCAAAGATTACAATGCTATGCATTCTCATTCTCTACTTCAAAATGGAAGATATATTGCTGCAGCCTGCAGACTGCACAGATGGACCATTAATGATGACACTGTTAAACGTGAACTTGACTATTAAACCAACGAGGTAGTATATCACTTCTTTTTTTCTTTTCTTTTTTTCTTTTTTTTACGAGGTAGTATATCACGACCAAACAAGGGAATGGAAATTGGAATCTCAAAGATAAATCAAATAGCCCCGTAATATTGTCAATTTGGAACGTATCATCGAGTAGATTCTATTCCCACATACAAGTAAATTACTATGCCAGCAACTAATGATTATTCAGACTAGATTTTTCTTGTGTGTTTATATATTCCAACAAGTGAAACAACTAGTAGCTATAAATCCATCAATCAGCCACATGCCGTCGCAAACCTCAGATTATGTATCAACGAACCAGTAACAACTAAATTGAAGGTCTGCATGGCCTGTACCTCACAATCGCAGAAGCTCAAACTGTAATTCGATCGGTTGATGATCGATAAGGCGGCTCATGAGATTAGCCAAAACAGAAAAGATTAACGCCACGGATAAGGGAACTGTGGGCTACGATGATCCCAAAACAAGGTAAAAAAGAAGTTCTCAAGCTAAACAATGAAACTCGTCTAGCAATGTATCTGTGCATGCAGTAAGACGAATTGAATTAACACACCCAAACAGCAAGAAGTAGAGGCTGCTTAATTAAGTTCATCATGTTACACACACCATTGTACAACTATCATAACTTATATTCACATATGAGAAAACATCTAAGAATTGAACAAAGCTCTGTATATTATTAGTATAATCCTAATGAGAAATATATTTCCAGGTATTCTACATATGAAACACAATCTAACTCCCAATTGTGGAGCCAGCAGATTCACTACGACACATATATCCTCTCGAAGTCAAATACATCAATATATATAGTTACAAAATATACCAATGATCACCTAATTATAACCAAGTAACAATCACCTAATTCATTAGCATATACTAGCTAAGCAATCCCAATTCAAAGACCCAACCTCAAATCCAAACCCAGGCCGGGCGAAGAATACGACCAGCATTGAGCATCTTCACTTGCAGGAGCAGAAGCAGCAGCAGCAGCAGGAGCAGCAGAAGCAGAAGCAGCAGGACCAGCGGAAGCAGAAGGAGAAGGAGCAAGAGAAGCAGAAGCAGAAGGAGCAACAGAAGCAGAAGCAGAAGCAGAAGGAGGCAAGTTCAAGTCCAGCCCACCAGAATTAACGGTACTACTGCTCATCCCAAATTGTGTCATCACCACTGATGCATCTTCTCCTCTCTCCCAATGACACCTCTTGTGCCCTCCCAAAGCTTGCCCGCTCGAAAACACCCTCCAACAAATGCTACACTGATGCCCCGACTCCACCGCCGTAACCATCCTACTATTCTCCTCCATGCTCTCAACAACATTGCTCCCCTCAACACCATAGCTACGCCCAGCTGCCACTACCACATTGCCATGCTGATCATGGCCATCATTATGATGATGCTCTTCATCAACATCCACATCATTCTTCGTTATCGCGAAGCAACCCTTCACATTCTTGTGACTCGCCCTGTGGCCACCCAAGGCCTGGTGGGAACCAAACACTTTCTTGCAACTCGAACACTCGAAACGACAGCCGCCAGTGTCGTTTTCCCGACAACCACTAGTACCAGGAAGGAGTTGTGTCTGGTCGGTTCCGCTGGCGAGAATCAACAAGCTAGAGGCGGCGTCGTGGTCGTCTTCACTCATGGAGAGCTCCAACTCGAGATTATGAACCGGGTTAGACGAAGAGGAACCGGCGCGTTGGAAATCCGGCGGGGGCTGGATTCCGCGCCAGTGGCGATCAGGGTGGCAGCGCATGTGGCCGAAGAGAGCCTTCCACGACCAGAACGTGCGGCCGCACTCGGTGCACGGCGTGGTGATCTTGGGCGCAGACGGGTTGGGTTTCTTTGCGGCCTTGGGCCGCTTGTTGGCCGGGTTGTCATCATCTGCGTCCTCGGGTCTCGTCAGTCTGGAGCGCTTCTTTCGCTGTTGTTGTGGGGCATTGCTGTCTGCGATGGTGAGAGAAGTAGAAGATGAAGAGGCGAATGCGGCGGGGGTGGGGGTAGGGTTGGAAACGACGACGTTTGGGTGGTGGTGGGGTTGAGTTGGGGGTGGCGGCGGCGGCGTTGTGGGAGGGGGTGGAGTTGGGGGTCGAAAATCGAGGTGGTCGTCGGGATTGTTGTTCATGGTGGCTGTTCGGGCAGACAGTGAAGAGAGGGGAAAAAAGTTGAAGCGAAGGAGTGGGGTTGAGTTATGTAGAGAGAGAGAGAGACAGGGTGGCGGTTACTTGGTGGTCAATCCAGGAAATGGCAGTTGTGGGCAGTTATCGTGGTTCCTATCGTTTTACAGTTCATTTCCACTATCCTGATATTTCCTTTTTTTTTTTTTTTTTTTTTCATTTCTGATTTCTTACAATTCAGTTTTTATTGTTTTAATTTATTACCTCACGGCTTCATCAGTAACACTAATACCCTTTTGCAATTTCTAGATTGATTCCTTCCGATTATATGTTTTAATAATTATTCTTGGGTACGGCTATTGCCACCCTATCAAATACTTTGTTCATGTCACATTTCAATTTTAAATTAAATATTCTAATACTAACCCCACAATCAATATTTTTTGTGAAAATATAATACTAAACTAAAATCTATAAAATCCAAACCACAACAATTTTTTACATCTTTACATCGGAGAAAAAAAAAATTCTCTACATATTTCAAATTAGATTTGAGAATCACTTCAATCTTCAACAAGATGGTTATAAAGTGTGATGGAATTGTTCATTCTTATTTTTGTTTTATTTTTGGCTTCAAATGTAGTCTTTCATATATATATATATATATATATATATATATATATTCTAGGATATTCCATATGTGTGTCTTGGCCTTAAGTCATCAGGATATGTAGTTAGAATATGACTATGTATTCCTATCATTACCATATTGGTAATTTGTAATACCTTATATAAAGGGCTTCTATCAATGAATAAGATGATGATTCTCTTGTTATCTCTTTCTCTACACTTTACCATTCATCACGTTATCATGCACTTTGTTTTAACCCTAGAACTAATGACCCACCATTTGTTTTCTGAAACCCTAAAAAGTATTTTTCGGCTTCTCTGTCCGACTACCGCCGCCGTCAGTTTTCTCGGCCGCCGTCTGACATCACCGGCTGCCAATCCCTTAGCCGCCGCCTGCCGACGATTCTTGGTTTCCTTCGACTACAATTTTCGACTTCTTCAAGGATTCGAAGTTTCGAAAGGTATTTTTTGAAACCCTAAACTTTTCCAAGTTCAATAACTCGGGGAGGATAAAATCTTTTCCTCCCTTCTCCATCTCCATTCTATTCTTGGGATTTTGTGTGTGCAGGTACCAAAATCCCGAAATTTTATTCGCGGGTCAAGAGTGTGTTTGATCTCTCTTGTTTCCTTGTCAGGGTTGTGTATGATCAACCCCGACCTTTCTCCGGATTGTGTTTGATCAATTCAATGTCTTTTTCCGAATTGTGTTTGATCAATTCGTGGCTTTTCCGGATTGTGTGTGATCAAGTAGGACAAACCATTAAAAACATCGTTTGTGACATTTATCGAGTCTCATTACCAGTTTGGTTTTGTATGCAAGAGCAATGTAACATCTGCTTCTTTGAGTTTTGACGTACTCGATGCCTAAGGCGAATCTTCGCTAGGTATCTGTGGAACCCTTCATTGGAATGGATTAAACCACATGTTTTGACCCCCAGGCTAACAAGCCTAGATGCCGAGATTTCACATCTCACGCGCTCAAAGTTTTGAAGCGCCACATCGACAAAAGCCTTCAATGGCAATCTGTGCAAAAAGTAATGACCACAAAGTACTGTGGAATGTACTTATGGAGCGTTTCTTGAAACGTCCATCTAACTCAACTTGTTGAGTTATTAGTCACGTGGATTGTTTACCACCTTTTTATGACTACACATTGTCGGTGAAATTTTGTGGCATCATGATCCATAATCTTTAGCGGATTCGATCATCATCAAGTTCTCTAGGTCCTCCAAGTTGGTTTAGAATTACCAACGAGACTTGATTTTGATCATACAATTGCAAACGGGAGTTGTATATACGCTAATGCGATAAACGTATTTGGGATTGTCCCCTAATGTGGGGACAACAATATGGGTCAAAGCAACGGCAGAAAACGCCGTGCCAATGTCTAGAAAAGAGAGGGAGGTGTCCTCGGCCCTAATGGCGACACTCCCGATCTAGACACTAATTTGTCAAAACTATTCATGTCAGCTCATGACAATGCAACCGTTGTGGATCTCCGGATCACTAGTTCAAGAGTTGTCGAGCTCTCCTTCAAATTATAAATGCATACAAAAAAGGTACGGAAAATCAATATGAGGACAGTAACGTCATCCTCATGATCACGAATTTCAAAGATTCGGATCCAGCTCTAGCTACCCCTGACTTCAACGCCATTAGCTAGACATTGATTTTCTTTCCAAGCTATATATAATAAGGCGTCGTATCGACGTCCTTCGTCTATTTGAGACATCGATGTACTCACATTAGCAATAATGAATGTCTTGAGAATTTTTTCGAAGTTATGAAACTATTCTCCTCTTATGGTTCGTATTGATTCACAAACAAGATGTACATTTTTACATCATCCTTAGAAGCATGGCATATTTACAATCTACATGGTTAGATTGTGCCGTTTTGGTCTCTTCCAAGTGAAGATGACGCACGGCCTTGCATCCTCAAGGAGAATCGCCAACGTGTTTCTGGTTAAGTCTTCTACCCTATAGCAGATTTTCCATCATTAATTGTTTAACTAGGCTCATCCAAGCTCAGTGTGATGTCTTAGAATTGTCTGAAATTAAGGAGATAGTGGTTTCAAGTGTGCCTCGCACTACCGACCCTCCACGGACATGCCTGGTCATACTGACTTGGAGTTACCGAAAGCTTTTGATTTTGGATCCCCCTACGCTATTAAACCAATTTCTGTCTTGCAAAAGACGTTGAAGACTTATCAAAACCGGGCAATCATCATCATGATCGAATCCTCTAGGTCCTCGGAGTTAGTTTATGTTCAGGACAGGGAGCTTTTGCTAACTAGTCATGGAGTTTACGACCTTGGAACGACCGAAATGACTTGGTTTTGATCATACACACGTCACTTTTGGCTAAGGCAAAAGCCTACATGCCACCTGCAAGCTTCACAGCTTCGCACATGCCAATTCTGTGAAAAATAGCAATCTGTCCCTTTTGGACAGTCAAATTCGTTTGAGCTTTTTGAACAGCACCGGACGAACCAGATAGTGAGCTTTATATCATTGGAAAGTTCTACGAGTCTAGTTTTCAGAACCTTTCGCGGTTCATCTATATCTATTTAAACGAAGAAGTTATGGCTGTTTTAGTGCGCAAAAGTCATTCTGCACGAAAATTTTTATGTACTCTCGGGATTGTAGCTTTTTATAGGTTCTTTCAATATTTCTAAATGGTTCAAGTGGAACTATTTACTCTCCTATCTACTCCATTTTGTAGATCTGTCTCATAGAGACATTAATTGCTTCGCAGATAGTGAAACTATCCACAACATTCTAAGGAATTGGCAACTATCTCTGGATTTTGTGTCTTGTAAATCTTCTGTGACTACAATGATTGAATCATACCGGTCATTCAGGGACGCAGTTTAGCTTGAATCTGGATGCCTCATGGCACCATGATCAACGTCATAGATGCCCTCTATGCATTGAGAGGCAACCGAATCATGTTGTGCTTTAAAGACATTTCTTTTAATAGTTTTCATTTGAAAACACATTGTGAGAATGAACAAGAGTTCTTTTGTGTATACCTTCTCATGAATGCGGACTAAAATACATCTTAGAAAAGTTTATGAGTCAATCTAGTGAACATGTCACTATGATTCGAATATCGAATCACATGTTGTCGCCAAACATGATATTTGGGACACCAACTCATATAGGCTTCGGTTTGACAAAATCGGTCATCTTGGAAGAGATATAATGGTCCAAATTTTGAGAAATTCTCATGGACATTCATTCTTCCGCTCAAAACGAAGACATTCGGGATCTAGCTTCTCCATGAAGCATGATTGTCAAGACCCACCCCGAATTTCACCCTGAAACCTGAGGTAAGTCCTGCGGGGACCACCTCCAAGGAAAATTTACCGAAGGACTCGGCAAACCTCCCTTGAAAATGGACAACCCTAACCCGGAAAAATATAGAACACCCTCTTAACCCAAAATATTAATCTTCACTTTAATCCAAATAACTGAATAAAATAATACACAATTATTTTTCCGAAAAATATTCAGAGCTACTACAAGAAAGACAACGGAAGCTGATAGAAATCCTAGTGGGTTTAAACAAATGACCTACTGGCGAACAGTAGTGGAAATGTGGGTGACTATGCCTCGGCGCCTCCTTCTAGACCCCACCCGAACTCTGCAGACTGGGCAATTAAAAACGAAGGAAAAGCCCAGGGGAAAATATTTAATCACGTCAGGGTGAGTGGACAAAATAATCTCGACAACAGTAAATATTTCCCCAAGAAACACTTTCAAGGACACGACTAGTTCTGGCTAGTCTCCAAATCTTAAACAAATACAGCCTCTCAGGCTAAATTATATAATTATATCAGTATGTATTCACACCCGTCTACTCCATGTATGCTATCTATGAACAAGCTTGAAGGTAGATAGTCATACCAAGCTAGGACGCTCGCGTCTCGCGTCTAACGCGCACGTCACCCCATAGTGGCATTTTTCCTCAGTATGGGGGGGGGGACCGGGTGATATTTATACGTGTTTACTCCCTGTACGAATTCTATGAATGAATCTAAAAACATAGAATGAACTCGGAAAGTAGAAAGTCGTACAGGGCTAGGACGCTGGCGTCTAACGCTCACGTCACCTCATAATGACATTTTTCCTCATTATGAGGGGAACACGTATGGCTAGCTAGCGTTCTCTCATATACATACTATACTCATAAACGTTAAATAAAATGAGTAAAATCACTGAAATTCTCAATTCAGGATAAATTCCAACAAAGGAAATTATTCAACAATAAAACATTATTTAAAAACAAGGTCCACTCACAACTTAGGCCTAAGCCTGACGTCGGTCGGAGGTCTCCTCTGCTCGAGCCTCCTCGCGTCCTGTTCCAATACATAAATAATTCCTTAAATAAAATCCCAACGTTCAAAGAAAATAGGCATAATTAAATATGAGTTTCTTGCACTCAACCATGCCTATCGTCCTAAATCTTAACTTCACTGCCAACCATAAATCTCCAAAAATACCGACATCCTCAAAATCACCTTCCAACGTCCTAATCATAAAAAATAATCCAATGGCCGGATTTTAACTTATTAATCCGCCAAAATACCAAACTTAACAAATTCCAAAACCTATCCAAAACTCCTCCAAAAATTCTAAAACTCATTCCATTAAACTCCTCACAATATTCTCCACCAAAAACATTTTCTCGGCGGCGGCCGGCGACCAACTCCGGCGACCTCCGATGCTCACCAAAATTTGACAGCACCTTCCTCTCAACCTCCTCTACAACATTCCTAACTACCACAAACTCCAATTCTAAGCCTAACCATGTCAATCGAACACAAACACACAATAAAGCCCTAGAATTTCAAATACCGATTTCTCCTTACCTAGCTCAAGATGGAGGGAGCCCTTTGGAGGGATTGAAGCACGGGAGGAGGGTTTTCTTTTGAGCCAAGGCTCGCCGGATATGGCGGCCGGAGGAAGGAGTTCCGGCGAAAAGAAGCTTTCGGCAGTCGGGGCGTTCGGCGTCGATTCCTCCTTCACGGCGGCGCTAGGGAGGCTGCCACCGGTCTAGAACTGTAGCTGGGTTGGAGACCGATCGTTTGGGACCGGTGCGGCGGTCTGGGGCGGCCGGACGGCGGCGGACCGGCGGTCGGAAGATCGGCAGGGAGGAGAGGAATCGGGAGGGAGAAAAACCGGGAGGAAAAGAGAGGAAGAAATGGGTTGGGCTCGGCCCAACCGATCCAACACCATATTTAACCCAAACTCCAAAAATTCAACACCCCAAAATAATACCCCAATAAAAATTACCTTTTACTAGCTAAAATTTATCATTTTTACCGTCGTCACATTTTCTTCATTCGAATAATTCTTTCGAAATATTCGTCCCTCAACACATCTCTAGGGACTTTAGGACTATAAATTCAATGACGAAGACGGTAAAATTCTTATTACCACAATGCTAGTAATTAAGGTAAAATTTAAGAGTCGGGGCGTGACAATGATGGTGACGCCATGGTTGTAAATGACGGCACCCGGGGTGTTTTGGCCACGATCCTCAACGCGCGGAGCAGAGGTAAATAGCGAACAAAGAGAGGGGGAGTGTTGCGGGCGTGCCACCTCGCGGACGAGGAAAGGGTGATTGTAGCGGGGGCTTGACTTCTGATCAGGCGAAGGGGGTTTCCAGGTGCCACCTCAGAGGAGGAATTTACGAGCACAAGGCGATCGATATTCACGGCGGGACGCGAGCAGAGCAACAATAGGGAATCAGGGAAATCGGGGAAAAGTCCAGGAGGGTTGTGAAGAAAAACCTAGGCGGCGGTGCGCTTAGGGTTAGGGTTTTCGAGAGGCTCGAAAGGTAACTGGGTTGCAGTTTGTTTGTATTGTTGTTTGAGTAATTGTTTTTTTGAGAGTTGTCCTTTTTCTGTAAACCTTGACCCCTTTATATAGTGGTTCGACTTGCGGCAGAAGAAAAATAGCTTAGAATTCAAGTCGGACTCTGAAACCCTAATAGCACAAGGGCATTGTTCCGTCCGCGAGAACCAACCATGCTGTGACACATATCCAGTTCGCACACTTCACATAGGACACTGTCGCTCATTTATAGACTCCTATGCGAACTGGAATTAGGAATATCTTCATCCCGCGGGGTCAAAAAGCTTCTCTACATCTCGGGGCCTTTGTAGCTTGCGGGCTTTAGAAGGGCTTTTTATATAATAAGGGCCACATGGATTGGCCCGAAGCATATCAAAGACTTGTAAAAGTCTTCAACGATTAATGTGGTGCGCGCGAACGCCGCCTGTTGCTTCCTCGCGAAGTCTCCTACGCGAGCCAGCTTGTCAGCTCGCCTTGATATATTCCGCCTCGCCTAGGTCTTTTACGCGAAGTACTATTGCGTCTCGCCTACGCGCGAAGTCATTCCGCGCGCAAGATCATTAAGTGTGCGAGCCCTGTATTTCGCACGAAGCCTTTGCAATTCAACTCGCGTGGTCTCACTGGCGGCCATTACTTGTAAACTTAGAGAACTTGGGCTCGCCGGTATGACATGGACCAAAAATTTAATTAATATTCACATAGACATTTATTGTCCAGTAAAATATTAATTTAGGCGTAAACACGGGGGACATTGACGTCACCCGAACACGACTCCAACTTCCTGGAGACCGTCCGGTCAATCCCTTAAGCAATTGAGGTGCACCGGTCTTCCCTCGATGTCTCATTGGCCCCCTACAATGCTCATTACTCGTTTTGAAAGCCTATTCTTTAGCTAAATTAGGAGTGAGACCCTCCTACGCTAAATGACACAAAAGTGAACATTTCATTCTTACATCAAACTATGTAGATAGATACAACCAACTTGCGGACACTTTTTTATGCTTTATGGTGTTGGTTGAAGTGTTAACACACTGGTCACATGTTATACTATAATCTATTGTTTATACTGCGTATACTTCTACGGGCTCACTTCCCATTCTTTAAAGAAGTTTATCGGGATATAAGTTGAAGTGTCATGTACCCCATGTTCACATGCAGTATGGTCTCATCGAGGCTACGACCAAGCAACTTTAGCTTGTCACTCGAACATTATTGATGCGCACCAATCTTTCTATTGCGTCTTGAGGCTATGCAATATTTGCATGCACTTTACTATTCATCTACGACCCACCATCATTGAAAATTTTTGTACTACAGCTCGTGACTGTGTACGAGGATTGACACGAAATTGCAATCCTTGAGCTCAGCATGATTGAAACGGATCTCTAATCCTTGAGCTCGGCTAGATATTATTTCTAGGTGTCAAATCGCACTGCCACTGCGTACAATGATGGGTCATTTAAGATGAATAAGTACTTAGGTTGGTGGGATATGAACCTCTAACTATTTAATTCGCCTATAGAGAAACTTTGTAAGGCGATCTCTTTCACCGCTATATTACAGGTTGTCACTTTGATGAGACAGTATTCCCGCCGTTAGGGGGAGATAAGAACATAAGTGTTTAAGTGGAACGACGTAAATTGTCATGGTTTGTCCCCACTAAGTCTCATCTTGATCCCAAATGCTTAAAGTGTTAAAGTGACGAAATCACATGCTGCAAATATCTCTACAAGGATTGATGTCTTATTAAGAGGACATGACGTGACCAAAGAAGTTGGTCTTGGCGCCATCACCATAGATGGTGAAATGGTGAAGCCATATAGTGGCAAAATTGGTGTCACAAGGCCGTGTGGCTCCCCAAAAGGAGGGAGGCCCTTAAGTTCGATATTTTCTCGTACTAGGAAGAAAGCGAGCTTAGCACAACCTGATCCATTGATCAATAATACTCAAATTCGTCTCATGAAGTCTGAATTGTGATTATCGTTGGGGAACGCCTCAATGTCAAATCCAATCCATATAGAGATCTCGGACGCCTCAATGTCAAATCCAATCCATATAGAGATCTCTACCAGTATTACACTAGTGTACATGAGGACGTGGGATAATGAGTCTACTATCGAACCACCCTTCGTTGATGGATAACAACTTAGTTGATTGGCCTAATGGAAAGATGCGATCCAACATTAACAAGAGATATGTCCTTGGGCAGGTGATGCCGACACCGTAAGTGAAACCCTATCAACTATGTCTTTGTTAGATAGCGTAATGAGAACAAGAGGTTAGACTCACCTTATGGCGCAAGGTCTCTCACTAACACGCACTAGGGTATATTACGATGAGATATGCTCTCGTAATGGATGTCATTACACTACACTACTTTGTCAGTTCGGTAGTTTCCGAATAACTGAACATGCAGCCTATGAATGTGGTCATAATAACATCTTTATGGGATCAGAGATATACATGAAGGTCTTAAACGGACTTCATTCATCTTAATCAAGTGGCTCCAGACCATAGGAGCACGCGTTTGCTAAAGGTATTGGAACGCACATGGACTCTACTTGATTTGGAAGGGATATGGTGAAGTATGCCTTTGCGTATTCATTCCGGATTTACAAAGACTCTTGATGGATCAAGAGATGCCAATATGTATCAACATCCGAAGTTAGAATGAAAAAGATCTTGGGAAGACATGGTCTCGATAAGGCACTCGATGACTGTATTGATGATGATTTTCCATCAATCGGCTTAGGCGCTCTATAATTAGTTAGGCCTACATATACTCTCATAATTAGTCAAAGTCTTTGATCTAAAGAGATATGCGTTGTTTTTTCTAAAGCAAGATGACAAATATGTGTTAAGAGATGGAGTTCTCATCTAAGTACAATAAGACGCATCAATGTACTCAACACAATACGAAAGACTTGACATCTCATTTGCTATGAAAAGTTGTAAAGCTAAGTGTAGCTATGCGCCCACGCAATGCCAATGTAATGGCAGTAACTCCTTTTTCAATACTTAATGGTATGAAAGGTTGATGCTTATTCTATCTCTACATAAGAAAGAAACATCAATATCGAAATCAGAATCTGCCAAGTTTCATAGGTCAAATTTCATGGGACCTACAGGGAATGTCACTCACTAAAAAATGGTGAAATTAGAACCATTAGAAAGTTCTATGTGTCTACTTTCCAGGGACACCAACCATTTGATCATACCTATCATATTGAGTAGGTTATGGCCGTTTTCGTAAAGTAGGACGAATCTGTCTGAGAATCTGATTTTGGCAAAATAATCAACTTCAACGGGACTTTGTGAAAAGCTCCTGATGAACCAGAATGTGTGTAATATACGGTTGGAAAACTAAAGGAGTCTAGTTTCCAAAAACGTTTACGGTTCGTTCATATGTATTTCCTAGAGAAAGTTACGGCTGTTTTAGTAACTAAAGGTCATACTGCGCGGAAATCTAATTTCCTGCATGAACTTATGTTTTTAGTTCACAAGTGGCATTCTCCTCAAGATCTAAGTGTAAAAGATCATGTTTGAGGACAATACGGCATGATCTAGATAATCATTGCCCAATGCTACATTTGAAGACATGTTAAAGAGCATTGACATGCTAAGTTATTGAAACTTCCGTGATTAGTAAAAATCAGGAAGAGCCCTATGATTGATGTAAAGATCAGGGGAAAGTGCGAACTTTAGGGGGAGTCTAGCACATACATACATGTCACTATCAAATGTGAATGGTGCGTTGTACTCTTTTTCTCCTACGATCAAAGTTTAGTTTTTCTCCCACAAGGTTTTTGTACCTTGACGAGGTTATTAACGAGGCGACATATCAGCATCACCGGCATACCGGCGCGTGGCATAAGGTGGAGTGTTCTAGGATATTTCATATATGTGTATTGGCCTTATGTCATCAGGATATGTAGTTAGAATATGACTATATATTCCTATCATTACCATATTGGTACTTTGTAATTCCTTATATAAAGGGCTCCTATCAATGAATAAGATGATGATTCTCTTGCTATCTCTTTCTCTACACTTTACCCTTCATCAATATATATATATATATATATATATATATATATATATTCATAATCGTAAAGAATGAACTCAAGAAAGAGTTTGAGGAGAACGTATATAAGATGTACGTGGTTTGAGAAGAATGGAGGTCTGTGTCAAATATATTGATGCGTATTTATATATATTTTTTGATTTTATCATATTGAGAAAAATAAAAAAATAAAATGAAAACCAGATTTTTTTCAAAATTTTAAGGCTAGAATTGGAACGTTAAAGATAAAAAATAAAGAATGAGGTGAACTGAGCATTTAGTGGGGTGGAAATAGCCGCACCCTTATTCTTTCTTCTGATCCAAAACCATAATTAATTTTATCTTTGTCAACGTTTTGAACGGTAAAACTACATATTTAGGAATGAGAACGGAACTAAAAGTTATGAGAAATTGAAATTTTAGAAGATATATTGGTAATGTAGAAAGCGAGACAGATGCTTAAATGCCATGATTCTTAACTCGGCAAAAAAAAAAAAATCATGTTTGATTTCTTTTATTGATAAAAGAACAAGCTAAAGAAAATCAGGTGCATGCATCAATGATCAATCCATTGAAACTCTTGCCCTTGAGGTCATTTTTAAGAAAAATATCAATTGAAATAAAATTGTGAAGACCAACTTTGATTTCAATTTTTACCAATTGAGAAGAAATGCAGATGCACAGTGTAACGGACCATGTGTTGCTGACAGGAAGTAGAGGTGATCCCAACAGATACCTTGGTGTTAAAGTTTCCCAACCCTAACGTTTTAACCTATTCCTAATGTTGCCCAAGAAACACCAGGGGATGATCAGAAGGCGGTTAAAAAAATTTAAAAAAAAGTGGTAAGTCTAAACTAGCTAGGAAACCCAAAATCGAGTCCAAGACTTCATAGATTAGTTAGGAAAAGGGGTGCAGAAATTTTGGTAAGTACTTTCAAATAAACGTCGGGTTTGTATGCTTGGTGTTCGAGTCAATGCCCTATATATGGTTGTATCCTTGTAGCAAATCGATTTTTATTGTAGCAAATCAATTTAGGTAAGTACTTTCCCTAAATATGGTTGTATCCTTGTAGCAAATCGATCAATTCATTATCGTTTTTATTGTTTTGCAATGACAAGCTCAATGGGTTCGATATTCCTACGAGTTTTTAATGTGCTCTCCATAACCAAGCGAAGGGAATAAGAGAAAAACCTGTAATATTTGAATTGCAAGTTCACCAAACTTGCCTTCTTGTTGATACGATATGGAGTTGCTCAGGTGGGGATCGTCATTTACTATCAAGATAAAACTAGCATTTTATAATTTTAACTGATGGGACATTTACACAACCAGCCGATGAAGAAAAACTCAAGTTGGAGAAAGCACTAGAGCAAGGCCTTGCCATGGTTGTATTAAACTGTATCTTACAGAGTTACATGCATGGTTTAATCCATGGCATATTTATATGATCACTTGATCGCAATACAAGGTGCTGAGGGATGCGAGTTTCTCGAAGATCATGGAAATGTAGGATGTGGGATGGAATTTGTACACATCTTGGAACATGGTAAAAACAAATTTGATCTGTTGATCTTCGACTCAAAGAGTAACTCGCAACTCTCAACACGTTGGACTGTGATCAAGTGAACATATCCATTGCCAATGGATTAAACCATATAATATAATATCTTGCACTACTGATTTCTCGAACTTGAGTTTTTCTTCATCTAATTATGTAAACGTACCGTTTAATCATAAAATAGTAGTTTTGTCTAGATATTAAATGACGACCCCACCTGAGTTACTTAATATTATAGATTTTTCTCTTTGCTAGTTTCCCGAGAAATATTTCGTTGGAATATTGAACCCATCGAGCTATCGCCGCAAAAATCATCATGGATTCATGGTTGTCAAGAAGTTCAAAAAACTCAATTCTATGAACTGTTTTCTTAATCCTTCATTTCATTTCGATCCCTAGTTTTGTGAACCTGATTTCTGAAAAGTTATTAGCGGAGAAAGCTTCCTAGGCTGTTAAGTGTCGACTGTCTAAACAGACGTACAAGTTTGTCAATGACTTAACTGAGTTTATCAATGACTTAATTGAGGGAAATTTTTTGATACGAAAAGTAAATTACAAAATAGAACCTCAAGTACAACCTGACCCTAAGCGGTCAAACAATAAAGCATTTCTAATATGAAGAGGACAAGATCCTTCCAAGTCAATATCCATGTTGCTTGTGTGACCTAAGTTTGCAAGGGCATCCGTCTGGAAGTTAGTTTCTCGAAACACATGTTAAAAGCAGCTCTCAAAACATTCGCATATTTGCTTAATGTCTTGAACCATTATCTTGAGTCTCCAAGGGGTAGCACAAGTGCCACTAATACAGTCAATCACCAACTTTGAGTCTCCTTCTACCATTACCTTCTTGATGTGCTTCTCTCTTGCTTTTAGAAGTCCTTCCCTTAAAACAGCAACTTAAGCTGTTGGAACACTTGAGGAACCAACTCTTTTTGCACTATCAACTACAAACTGACCATTATCATCTCTGATAATAAAGCCAGTAGCAGCCGAGTTCATATGATTAACAGAGCCATCAAAGTTTAATTTGCAAAAATTCGGGGGTGGTGGATGTCATTTAATTATGGCAAGAGGGTTTTGAGTAGAAACTCCACCAAGCCCCGAATTATGGTTCTTGTAGGACTGTAAGTAATGAAGAGCCACTTGTACTGTATCAAAAGACTTAGGAGTTAAGTTTCTAAAAACGCAATCATTTCTTCCTTTCCATATCTGCAAAACACAGAAGAAGAAGTTTGGCAAATAAATCTTTATCATAGGCATTATTGCCAAACGAAAATTATACAGCGCACCCAGTCATCTCACCGTCCATCTCACCGGGCCCGGCCGCACCCGGGTGAGATGGACGGTGAGATGACCGGGTGCGCTGAATAAGCTCTCATTGCCTAAAAGGCTTCTCATATTATGCAAAATTCCATTGTTCGAGTCAACTAAATTATCGATGCGTGCAATTATCCAAACATCTTGGGAGAAAACACAACAACCAAAAATATGATCAGCAGTTTCATTATCGTTGTTGCAAAGCGGACAAGAATTATCATTGATGTAGCTGAACCTAGAAAGTATATCCTTAGTTTTCAATCTGCCTCTTAAGAGAAGCCAACTAAATATTTTTACCTTTAGTGGAATATTCAAGTGCCACATTTTCCTTAAAAGATCTGCATTAGCATGAACATTTTGATCCTTACCTTGCAACCAAGTTGCTGTTTTGATTGCGAAATTTCCATTAGAAGAGGGTCCCCAAATAAGTTCATCTTCCTGATCACACACAGGAATGGGAATGCCCAATATCTGGTTTACAATGCTATGATCTAGAACCTGCAAGAGTTTTTGCTTATTCCAACACTTGTTAGTCATAAAATCAGCAACAGAATCATTCCAATTAATACTAGCTTTTTGACTATCATTGAGAAGATTACTAAGAGGAAAAGGGAAAACCCAATTAAAGGTCCAGAAGTTGATACTTATTCCATTGCCAACAGTCCATCTCAACCCTTGAGTAAGAAGATCTCTGCAATCAAGGATTCCCTTCCAAAGAGCTAGCTTGCTTCTTTTTTTCTTGAAAGAAATTAACCTTTCTCAAATATTTTTTCCTCATAATCTGAGCCCACCAATTCTCTGGTTCCTCAATAATTTTCCAGCCAAGTTTGGCAATAGCAGCATTATTAAAGTAAGCACTTGGTCTAATGCCAAGTCCACCCACATGTTTAGGGCAGCAAATTTGGCTCCAAGCCACAGGAGGACTCCCATTGGAATTCCAGAAAAAATTTCTAGCTTCCTTATCAATAACATTTGTAATTTTAGGAGAGCATTTAAAACAAGACATAACATGATTAGGCATGCCCAACAAATTAGATTTAATAAGAGTCAATCTGCCTGCTCTAGAAAGAGTACCTTTTTTCCAACCTGCCAACTTATTTGAAATTCTGAGCATAAGTTCCTTTGCATTTGAAGGGTCTTTCCAGAAAATCACATTGTGAATGCCAAGATACTTGCCTATGGTAGCTTTCTGTTGTATAGCTAATATACTAACTATATTAACCTTGGTCACATTACTGACCTTGGGAGAGAAATACAAAGATGACTTGTCGAAGTTTATTTTCTGACCAGAGGCAGCAGAGAAATTATTCAAAACAGTAAGAATGTTTCTAGCAGCTTTGGGAGAAGCTTTCCCAAAAACAAGGCAGTCATCAGCAAACATTAGGTTTGAAATCCTAAAACCTAGCGGGGAAGAAAGCAAACCAACATGGGTTTTACTTCTGGTTGATAAACTATTTAGGTGTCGAATGAGGGGTTCCATAGCTAAGATAAAGATATAAGGAGATAAGGGATCACCTTGTCTAATTCCTCTTGAAGGTTTAAACCAACCTTCAGACTTGACATTAACCAATATAGAAAAAGAAGCAGTAGTGATACATTTCATTACCAGAGAAATCCAATGTGTATGGAACCCAAATTTATGGAGACAAGCCTCGATATAATTCCAATTTAAGAAATCATAAGCTTTCTCAAGGTCAAGCTTGACTGCCATTGCACCTATGTTCCCTTTTTTTCGCTGAAAGTCTGAGAACAACTCATGAGCAATTAAAATGTTATCCTGAATGGATCTTCCTGGTGCAAAGACACCTTGGTTTTTAGAAATACACTTTTCCAGAAGAGGTCTAAGTCTCTTAACTAAAATTTTGGTAATGATCTTGTCTTAACTGAGGGAAATTGATTTATATAAACTATAACTTGTTTTCTTCTCCAAATAAATAAGATGAGATAAATTAATTTGAAGGATTATATACCACCCTGCCTCTCGGAATGAACCAAAAGCTTGAATAAAGACCTCATTAACACAAACCAACTCATGATTAAATAAGATACTGCAAGAAGGAAGAAATGCAAAGCAATTAATAGATTTCTTTTTCTATTTACTTTTCAACAGTTACATATCAATACTTTCCAGCAGCGCTGGCTACAGCTAATAAAAGATACTGCAGATTTAGAAGTGAAATATTACAGACTTGCAGCAAATACCAACAAACCAACTGGAGAATTGACAACTGCACAAGATGGAACCGGTGGAGAAGAAACTAGTAGGCACGCTTTCACCCGGCAGCAATTTACTGATTATCACAATTACCCCGTCGTTCCTTGTGTTTGTTTACTTCTCAGATTTCTCTTGAAGTGTTGAGGGTACTTTAAAAGGCTTCACAGGTTTTCCCAGAACATTCAAAACCCCAACTCGCTTCAACTCTTTTGCTGTAATAAAAAGGAACGTGAGAAAGGTTTCATGCTTTTTCCACATATTCAAGGTAGAAGTAGATATACACATTCAAATAGAAGCTTGAGAACTTTATTTGCAACCACTGCCTGACAACAAAGATTCTGCAACAATAGAAGGAATGACTATGTGACAGATGGATATGAAACATTATGCTTTCTATTAATTCCAGCTAGTTAAAAGTCTATAAAAACTAAAAGAACCTTTGCTTTTAAACTCCAAATCATCATCTATGGAGTGTGAACTATGAAACAACAGAGTTAAAAATGATTTTGTAAACACGTAGGAGGGCAGGTAATACAATGATAAGACTCGCATTTGAAAACCACAACCAAACATAATGCAATCAACCCAAAAAGTGTGATCCCTATTCACAATCATAAACACCACCAGCCTAACTCACACTATTCACTACTCTCACTTTTAAAAATGAAGCCTTATCATCAAAACTGAGTGTATTCCTAACAACACTCTTTTAATCTTGTACACAAATAACGATTAAAGCAGATTATTTCAGCAATCAGACCATGTGAAAACATTGAACACTTTGACAAACCACATACCATGAAAAGATCGTCAATAGTTTTGGGGGAGGGGGGGGGGGTCGACAAAGTTTGTAGATAAGGCAACAATTTACATTTAAAAATCATGAAACAGGTCATCAACTTTCCAAATCAATAATCATTTGAACTTTCTCAGTCATTTACAGAAGAAGTGAAACATTCAGAACAAGAGAATATAGCATGAACGTCCATCCTTTTTAGTGCTTTAGAATTTAGTTCTTTCTTGCATATTTATGTGCAAATAAAAAATAATTTAAAAAAAAATAACAATTTTTGTTTTACCTTCCTCCAGTGAAAGCTGAATTGATCTCTTTTCCAACTCAACGGCATGTCTGCTTAGTTCAACAGAGGAGAGAGACCGCAGCACTGAAACATGAACATAATCAAAGGGTAAACCAATGTAGACAGAAAATAAAGAAAGATAAAATGAAATGATACGGTGCACTTTCTCAATTCAAGACATACTCTTGAGATAATCCTCGTGGTCTGATTGGTCCAATTTTCTCAATAGCAACTGCAGTTGATGAAACCTCTCTTCCCAATGCAAATTTCTGAGACCCTTTGAACTACCTGATGAAGGGGTAGCAGAAACAAGAGGTTGGGAATTGGATCCTGCTGGTGCCCCTCTTACATCAGATTTACTGTGTGGCAGAGCAACGGAAGGTTTTCCAGGAGGGATGGCTGCTGCTTCCCTTGGAAAAGGTGCAAACGCCGAAATGCCGTGACTTGTTGGCTCCTTTGATTGGGATATGGGTCTGGTGCTTGCATCTTGGTGGCTATTTACCCTCAATACCTGACAGTCAGCCTTAATGCTTGCATTATCATTAGCAAAATGAACTTTTGGTTCCTTTGTTTGGGATATGGGTCCGGTGCTTGCCTCTTGGGGGCTAACCATCCTCAATACCTCACAATCAGCTTTAGTACTTGCATTATCATTAGCACAGCTTAGTTTTGGCTCCTTCGTTTGGGATATAGGTCCGGTGCCTGCCTCTTGGTGGCTAATTATCCTCGAGGCCTCACAATCAGCATTTATGCTTGCACTATCATTAGTAAAATGAACTTCCGGCTCCTTTCTTTGGGATATCAGTCCGGTGCTTGCTTCTTGATTGCTAAGTTTTGTTGACACCTGAAAATCAGCATTAATGCTTGCATTTTTATTAGCACAATGAACTTCTGGCTCCTTTGTTTGGGATAATGGTCCCGTGCCTGCCTCTTGGTGGCTAATGCTCCTTGACACCTCACGATCAGCTGTAATATTTGCATTATCATTAGCACTATGAACTACTGGCTCCTTTGTTTGGGATATGTGTCCGGAGCCTGCCTCTTGGTGGCTAATTCTCTTCCACACCTCACAATCAGCATTAATGTTTGCATTATCATTAGCACCACGAACTTCTGGCTCCTTTGTTTGGGATATGTGTCCGGAGCCTGCCTCTTGGTGGCTAATTCTCTTCCACACCTCACAATCAGCATTAATGTTTGCATTATCATTAGCACCACGAACTTCTGGCTCCTTTGTTTGGGATATGTGTCCGGTGCCTGCCTCTTGGTGGCTAATTCTCTTCGACACCTCACAATCAGCATTAATGTTTGCATTATCATTAGCACCGCGAACTTCTGGCTCCTTTGTTTGGGATGTGGGTCCGGTGCCTGCCTCTTGATGGCTAATTATCCCAGACAGTTCACAATCAGCATTAATCTTTCCATTATCATTAGCACTCTGAATTGTTGGCTCCTTTTTTTGGGATATTGGTCCAGTGCTTGCCTCTTGGTTGCTAAGTTTCCTTGACACCTGACCATCAGCATTAATATTTTCATTACCATTAGCACTCTTTACTGTCGGCTCCTTTGTTTGGGATATTGGTCCGGTCCTTGCCTCTTGGTTGCTAAGTTTCCTCGACACTTGACCACCAGCAATAATGCTTGCGTTATCATTGCTACTTCTGACTGCGTCAGCTTCTGATTTCCTACGAACATAGACAAGAGGCCCATTTCCAGAACTACTACTGGGGGGTTGCTGTTCAGAAGGGATCGTCTGGCACTCAGATAAAGGTCTTTTGATGCCAGAAACTCTAGGGGCAGTATTAGGTATCTTATCCTTTGATGGAGAAGAGCTCGCAGCAGAGCTGGGCACTGCAATTTTATTGTCATTTTGTACATCTCTTAAAACTGTCTTCTTTACAGGAACTGATAACTGCTTATCATGAATAGATGACTCGGCTTCAGTAGTTCCAAGCCCATATTCATTAGTTTTAGAATCTATGGTATGCTGAACCATCTGAATATATTGACCTTGCGATGGAAATAACAGTCAAATTTAGATATAATAATATAAAAAAGTAGCTTCAAATATCAGAGGTTAATTAAAAAAACTCAAGATCTAAAAATAAACCAGAAAGACAGCTCAGTTTACATAAGATCTACAGAGCATGACTAACCAAGTATGTCCTTCATATTACAAGTTGCAAAGAAGAATCACTCAAACACATAGCTAGAACCATTGCTAGTAACCTAGCACTAATTCTAGAAGTAAAGCACAAGATATATTTCACTCGAACCATTTCGGTATTGTGTTTAAAGCATTGAAACTATCTTAAACCACTCAAATCCTCTGTAATTATCTACCCAAAAGGATCAAATTAGTCGACAACGCATTAATAAGTGCAATAAGAAGTTTAAAAAACATATTTACCAAAAAAAAAATTAGAGTAGAAATTAGGAAAACATTAGCTCGTAACTGTGCATTCACCATAAAAAGTACCTTTCTTCTTCCTAATTTAGCGGGAAAACTCAAGTTCGGCGTTATAACCGAAAACTACAACACCCTTATTATTTTCCATAGATTATCGAAACTCAATCTCACAACATACCAATTCAGTTAGCCAATCACCAATATTCAGATGAAACGCCGCTTAAAATCCTAATGGGTGATCAAACAACCACTTCGATCGACACGATTCAAATCCAAGTTTCTAATTTCCATTAAATTCAAAGATAAACACGCAACAAAAGGAAAGGACCATTATCATGCAGCTCACTCCATTTCCACCTAAATACACCAATTTTTAAAGCATGAAATCCATCAAGATCAAAAATTAACGAGCACCCATTTGGTCAATTTCACTTTAAAACATATATTCCTAACCTGAACAAATTCATATGCAATTGAAATCAAATCATGCTCTATAACCACAACACCTGAATTGATCGTCTCAAAGTATATTGAATGATATAAACAAAAGTTTAAGAAATTGAGATTGGACCCAGAAAAGGAAGGAATTGACAAGAGTACAATTGAAATCGAATGTTATTACCTTTCGGCTTTAGCTCATAAGAACCGTTGTGCAAAAGAATGAGAGACTCGGGTTTCAAAAGCCAGAAGGTTTGGCTCTAAATCCCATCTTTAATATGTCACCAATTTGTTGTTTAGTCCCTCCGTGTCATGTAATTTATTTCAAATTGGTCCTCAAATTTCTTTATATTTCTCGATTTACCCCAGAACTTACATAGATGTTATAACAAATCACATATACATCATCCAAAAGGATTTAAAATACAAATAAATCCACTTGTGTTGTTGTTAAACAAATAAGGACAGTTTTTAACAATTAAGGACAATCTTTTCTCTATATGTCATGGGTCATGATTTAATTTACCAAACTAACCCTACACTAATTAAATATACATTGAGAAGAGAAAAGTCTCTTATTTTGAGATTTTTCAGTAAATGGAATACAGTAGCAGGTTTTCAATAACTTAGTGTAGTAGCAGTTAATTCCAGTAGAAGTAGTAGCAGAGGTTAACATTCCAGTAGAAGTAGCAGCAGGGGTTAACATTTAAGTAAAAAGTAGTAGCAGAGGTTAACATCTCAGTAGAAGTAGTAGCAGGTTTTTAGAGGCTCAGCTAATGTAGTAGCATGTTTTGCTAGAAAGCTACACTTCCAACAGATGTAGTAGCAGAATTTTAGTAGTTCAGCTAGTGTAGTAGTAGCTTCAGTAAGTGTAGTAGCAGGTTTTCAGTGACTCAACTAATGTAGTAGCATGTTTGCTGGAAAGCTACAATTCCAACAGATGTAGTAGCAGAGTTTTAGTGGTTTAGCTAATGTAATAGCAGCTTTAGTAAGTGCAGTAGCAGGTTTTCAGTGACTCAGTTAATGTAGTAGCATGTTTTGCTAATACATGGTCGTCCAATCTTCATGCTACTACATAGTGTGTTCGTCCAATCTTCCGGCTACTACACTGTCTGGTCGTCCAATCTTCCTGCTACTACATTGTCTGGTCATCAAATCTTCCTACTACTACACTGGTCGTCAAATCTTCTTGCTACTGCCTAGTCGTCTAATCTTTATGCATAATGAGGTATACAACACTAATCACACTCAATTTGCATAAACTCGTCGCCCAAATTTTAGATCAGAAAGAAAGCAACATTATGAAAATCAAAGTAGCACAACTCCCTTCACCTCAACTTTCCACAGATTAATACAAACCAACTCGTCGTCATCAAATCTGGACGCTAAAACCAATTTTAACGGCTCTAATACCTAACTCCTCCTGCTTCGATTCCGACGAAAACCAAGCCAACATAACTTGGACATTCAACAATGAAGCCGAGCTAGCAGCATCCCCTCCCAAGGACGAAACCAGATGCTAAAACCGATCAAGTGGAGCGATCAAAACTTTATGATTTCAAGGGTGTAGACAGCGGCGGAGTCGATCTAGCAGCAGCGGAGTCGATTGGCGAGGTCAATCTAGCAGGCGGCGAAGTTGATCTAACAGACGGAGTCGATCGGCGAGCTAAGACGATCTAATAGCGGCATCGATCTAGCAGGTGGCGGAGTCGATCTAGCAGGCAAAGTCAATCGAGCGGCGGAGTTGATCGGCGAGGTCGATCTAGCAGGCGGCGGAGACGATCGGCGAGGTCGATCTAGCAATTACGACAGAGTCGATCGGCGTCATGTGGTGGAGAGAGAGAGAGAGAGAGAGAGAGAGAGAAGATATTAAGATATTTTTTGTTAGAGTATTTTTGGTTGAGGTAGTGGCAGTTTTGTAGTTATTTTAGAAAAAATTAGTTTTTTGGGTATTTTGCGTAAAAATTGCTGACAGGGCGTGAGACTATGCATTGTGGGCTTGGGCTTATGTCCTTATTTGTTTAAATCTATTGAAAGTTTGTTTTTCTGTGTTTTACAACTGTTTATGGTAGTGGTTTGTCATTTCTTCTAGATGTTAAGGTACTACCTCTCCATTAAAAGATTGCAAACACAACTGAAATTCTATTTTAACTGCGCATTAGCAGCTACAACCATTGGATTTAGGTCATTGATCATTGATGGCATCTGAGAAAAACAATAAGGGTTAAAGACTTACTCGGTGTGAGATATCACTTCATCCATTGATCATTGATGGCATCCGAGTAAAAACATGAGGGTTAAAGATTTACCCGGTATGAGATATCACATTGTTCGAGGAACCTAAAATGTTATTGGAGTAAAAGATCGTCAACAGTCAACAAGGGCATACTAATGCACGTTGTAGATTTTGATCCAAGACTTGTATCAATCTGATGATGTCTATCACAAACTAGAATCGTGTTTATCACTCAGTGAAGTATCTACTTAGTTGTGCTCAGTTTTTACTGAAATTAATTCTGATGGTAGAGATTCATACAAAAGTCGAAATTATTTTAGTTCTCTTTTATAACGTTAGAACTTATTAATAAAGCAGTTCAATTAATGACTACTATAATTAAAACTTTTTATCTTGATCGTGTCTTCTCTTGAATGAAACCGCTATAATTGTTTACGCCTGAATTAATATTTTACTGGACAGTAAATGTCTATGTAAATATTAATGGCGAGATGGAGTTTCTCTAAGTTTATAAGTGATAGCTCGCCAGTAAGTCCACGCGAGCCAAGTTAGACTTCGCGCGGAACGAACTGCATGAGAATTTGACTTCACTTAGCCCGCGCGCGGAATGACTTCGCGCGGAATTACTGTTCAACGCTCCGCGAGGTGAAGCGAGATTGCCAGTCCCCATAGGCGAGGCGAGATTGCCAGTCCGCGAGGCGAAGCGAGATTGCCGCTCCGCGAGGCGAGCTGGCGAACTAGCTCGCGTAGAAGACTTCGCGAGGAAGCGACATGCGGAGCCCGCGCGCACCACGACAAACGTTGAAGACTTCGACAAGTCTTTGACATGCTTCGGGCCAATCCCTGTGGCCCATTAAATATAAAAAGCTCTTTTAAGGCTCGCGAGCTGCAATAACCCGCGAAATAGACGCGAGCTACAGAAGCACGCGAGATAGCACCCTGTAGCAGCCTGCGAGATGAGGATGCTCCTAATTCCAGTTCGCATAGGAGTCTACAGTTGGTAGCGCGGAATGAAGTGTGCGAACTGGACATGTGTCACGAGATGGTTGGTTCGCATGGACGAAACAGTGCCCTTGTGCTATTAGGTTTTCCGAATCCAACTTGAAGTAGGATTATCTCTCTCTTCTGCCGCAAGTCAAGCTCCACTATATAAAGGGTTCGAAAGCTCTCTCAAAAAGACACAACTTCACAACAACAACTCAGAGACAACTCTCTCAAATCAATACAACTGGAACCCAGTTACCCTTCGAGCAAACATCGAAACCCTAACCCTAAGCGCCGCCGCCTAGGTCTTTCTCCAGAGCTCTCCGGACTCCGCATCCCCGCTTCTCTCTGAACTCCCTGTGATTGCTCTGCTTGCGCCGCCGTGAGTATCGACTCGCTTGTGCTCGTAAATCCTCCTCTGAGGTGGCACCTGTGACCCCCCTTTGCTTGATCAAGAAGTCAAGCGCACCCCCCATCAACCTTTTCCTCGTCCGCGAGGTGGCACGCCCGCAACTCTCCCCTCTCTTTGTCTGCTAGAAACCTCTGCTCCGCGCGCTGAGGATCGTGGCCAAAACATTGGCACGCCCAGTGGGACAGGGAGTACAAGCAAATACATCATTGGGAAACCGGAGGAAGCGCCGTACCGAAAGCCCCAGCTTTCTTGTCTCAAGCATAGATCGCTACGGTACAAGCCCCATAATAGTGCGGCTTGCCGATCCCTCACCCAAGAGCAGGTTCTTGCTCAGTTTGGTAATCCGGATTACAGCGAGACCGCCATGGTAGGCTTTCAGCCGACCCAAAATACAAGTTCTGCTCTATCTATGGAGCAAATCTTCCAGATGTTCGAGCAGTTGACGAGCCAAGGGTTGGCTACTCAGCAGAGCATCACCGACCTTGCTGCTAAGGTCGACGGCCTCGCTGACCAAGTCAAAAGGGACAAAACCCTTTGGGAAGCGGACCAGCACAACCTTACCGTACTCACTGAGGACTTCAACCAGTTTGTCAGTGAGACAAGGGAAACCAAAGGCTTGGTCGAAGGAAGCCTGCAACAGATCCGATTGGAGCTGGATCAGAACACGGAGACCGTGAAACAAGGCGCGGAGACAGTGAAGCAACATGCAGAGGTCCTGTCGCTCACTCGCGCGACAGTAGACGAGCAGACCCGCCGCCTGGACGAGCACGACACCAAGCTGCATGACCAGTAGAATGCTTCCTTCTTTGGAAGTAAGAACAGTCTAGAAAAGCTAGACGAGTTCAAAGACAAACAGGACCGGCTGAACCTGCGGGTCCTTGAAGTTGAGGACTGGATGAGGGCGCAGGCGCCAAAAAACCCTGCTCTAAACCCTACCGGCCCAAGCGCGAGCGATGGGACAGCCAAGTATATTCCTCCCAATGAACGTACCAGGGGAAACCCTAAGGTCGGGACTCCGAAGTCCTCGCAGTTCGTGCCAGGGGCAGGAACGTCAAAGAGCCCGCTCCCGCATGGCTCGTTTGCCTCCCCTAGGGGGCTGAATGGTTCTCTACGTCAAGGAACCGGGACACCCGATGACCCGCTTCTCGTTCATGCCAGCCTTACTCCCAAGAACGGCGGACAGGTCGTCAGTTTCCCTGCATGGCCAAACCATGGGGAAGGGGCAGAATCCGCGCCCGTGACTACAGCCGACTGGCGCCAGCTTATCTCCTCCATTGTTAAGGAGCAAACCGGACACGGTGATGCTAACTTGCAGTATCGCGACCCCTATCCAGATAGCGTGGCGCAATACCCTTTCCCGCACGGGTTCAAGAACGTAGTGTTCACTACCTTCTCTGGCGAAACAAGGGAGGACGCAGCAACCCACATGGCCCGCTTCAAAGTCCAGTGCGGCCAGGACGGGAACAATGACATTCTCAAGCTCAAGCTCTTCGGGACCTCTCTGTCCGGAGCTGCATTTACTTGGTACTCCAGGTTGAAGCCAGGATCCATTGCGGACTGGCCTACCATGGAGAAGCTGTTCCGGGAGACCTACGGTACCATTGAGCCAGAGGTCAGCCTTGACTCCCTCACTCAGATGAGTCAGCAGAGCATGGAGTCAGGAGTCTCCTTCCTCCAGCGGTTCAAGATCCAACAAGCCAAGTGCGACTTTCTCCTACCCGAACAGGAGGCCATTAAGTTGGCTGTCCGTGGTCTCGAACACCGCCAGCGGCTGAAGCACCATGGGGAACGCTTCATGTCTATGGGCGACCTCATCAACAAGGTCGGCAGCTATGAACTCATCCTCAACGAGATGGACGAAAAGGCGAATGCCTCCAAAGGGACGTACGTACCGAGGAGGAACAGGATAGTCGGGGCGTTAAACCTCCAATCCTCCACGTTCGACCCTTACTACCAAAGGCAAGAGGAGAATGAGGCCGCGCAGGGATATGTCGACGACGTCGGAGCAGTCGAACTGAACGGGAAGCCTTTGGCTCACAAACTGAAGAATCTCAAGATGACCCGCGAGCCAATCACCATTCAGTCCTTTGCATGGACTAAGCCCGAATACGAGTCCTACACGTATGATGCAAAAAACGCCCATCTTGTCTTTAATGACTTGATCGAGGCGAGCTACGTGCGCTTGGACCATAAGATCCCGTCCAAAGAAGAACTAAAGGACAAGAAGTATTGCAGCTTCCACAATGCTTACAATCATGACACCAAGGACTGTGTCAAACTCCGCGACCAACTGCAGACTTGGTTGAATTCCGGCGCCTTGAAAATGAAGACGCCAGGAAGCACAGCTTCTCTGGTGGATGTGGATCCTTTCCCCGCCATGGTTGGTATGGTCGAGGTGAACTGGACCGACCAGCCAAAGCAGAAAAGTCGTCACCGCGCACCAAAGCCAGGCGAGCGGCGAATTACCTTAGACCTAGCCGAGCATCCAGAGGATGATAGTCCGCGCCGGGTGCTTAAGCGAGATCGAGAGGATGGTAATGATGACACACGTCAGCCATTTCGCCGGTACACCTACAACGTCAACCTCGCGCACGAGGTCCTAGACGATCTTATTGATGGCAGACTCGTCACTGTGTCAAGGGCCTTGCCCTATGTTGAATACAAGGAGGGCCGCGTCCACTGCAAGCTCCATGACAGTTGGGGACACAGAACTCGCGACTGTTACCAGCTTCGCGAGCAAGTCCAGGACTGGTTGGACCTCAAGTATATTCGCTTCGAGGACAAAGGGGACTTCATGATCACAGTTGCTGACATCGCCTGGCCTCGCGTCGGCCAGCGCGCGATCACTTTGGACTTGTCTCCAAACGCGGGCCAACGCGACCCGCCAGGTCGAAACCGTAAGAGGCCAGCGAATGACTACACCGTTATGGCGAACCAAGGTGGGAACCACTACCCGGCAAGGGAGGTAGCCGCCAGACCACAGCCCGATCGCCTTTCAAGAAAGGATAAAGGCAAAGCTACCATGCAGGATGATATACCGTCTCCAGCTGACAACTATCAACCCATGAGTCCCAGGACTCGCGAGGAACTGGAACAAAGGATCAAGCGCCTCGAAACCTTCGTTCAAACACACTGGACTAAAGATGTGCCTACCTCTCCAGCTTCAAGCGAGATGGATATCTCCGACTCCGGCAGTGAACGCCAAGATAGCGAGGCTTCAAGCCCCAGGCGAGGTATCTTGACTGATCCCTATATTCCTCCGACATCCAAATCAGCGATCAAGGAAGGGATTTGGTACACACAGCAAGGGGGAAAGCCGGTTACCATCAGCAGATCCAAGAAGCGGAAGATACAGAAGAAGTATGGCAGCATACTGCGTGCCTTGCGAGCGGCCGATGATGGCATCATCCGACCCTCGCAGCTCGCGCAAACACCCGAGAGAATGTGGAGAGAAGCTGAGGGCTTGCGCGCTCTACTCCAAAGGCCACCTGTCACGCCTCCACATGTCTGTGCGCTGGCAGCAGCTGACCCCGCTCCAAAGGCAAATGTCTTCTGCCGCCTCACCGTGCCACCAAGACAGGATCCGCGCCCCGCGAGGTACAGATCATCTCCGGAGCCAGCAAGGAGAAGGGAGCCACAGTTCTCCCGGCACAAGCCTTCATCAGAGCCTGAGAAAACAAGGGATGTCTTACCTCCTCCAAGGCGCAAGCAGTCCCCGGAAGCCGAACGTCGAAGAGACCCGCCACCTCCACCAAGGCGACGACAATCGCCAGAGGCTGAGAAAAGACAAGAACCGTCTTCCCCAGCGAAGCGAAGGCTGTCCGCCGCATCAAGGCCAGAGCCAAGGCGCGAGCTGCCTCGGTCATCACATCCTCCGAAGCCTATTCGCCAGGAACCTGAGGTTAAAAAGGAGCTATCACGACCGGGTCCGGCCCATCCTCAACCCACACAGGAGCCTCAGGTCTCAGTCTTTCCTCCTAGGGCAGAGGACAATGCCAGAGCCCCACTAGCCGAGGATAAGCTTTCAGCCGCGGACAAACAGCCTTCGACCAAACTCGTATGGCGACCACGGCAGCCAGAGGGCAACGTCTCGCCAGGGGTTGAAAGTAGCACCTCCAGCCTAACCTCGCGGAGCTCATGGCCCAATGCTTCCGCGAGAATTCACTGAACGAGGAGACTCATTCCGAGCCTCGAATCGACTTGGGTGACGACCAAGCGGAAGGGCAGGGTGAATCATTCACCTGCAATATGCTTGAGGTCTCTACACGGCCAGAACATGAAGAAGTCAACCCGGCGGAGAGCGCATTTGCTGTGCTCGAAGGAGACAATGGACCCATTGAGACTCCACTAATCCCAGTCCACGAGCAATTCTCTTTTCAGGTCGGAATGGTTTTCTTCATATCTGAGAGATACGCTCTCCCGCCAAATACAACATGCAACGCGACAGATATTCCAGACAATAGTGAGAGTGTCTGCGACATATCGCCCCCTTGCAGCAGCGAGATGGGTCCAGTCCTGGCGGAACCTGTGAACGCTCCACCAGTGGAAGCTACGAGCAGCGTCACACGCATGCCGACTCTGACCTTCTCCACTCCGACTCTGGATATGGCCACTCACATGAGGCCATTGTATATCACGGCTGAAGTTGAAGGGATCATGATAAACAAAATCATGGTCGACACGGGGGCGGCAGTGAATGTCGTCACCACCCGCACTATGGGACTCCTTGGCATCCCACGCTCGATGATCCAGACTACGTCCTTGACAGTCAAGAACTTCACCGGACAAGTCTCCAGGACTTTAGGTTTGTTGTTCTTACGGGTCAAGGTGGGTCCGGCTTCAAGGGTTTACACATTCTTCATCGCCGAGTGTGCTTCATCCTACAGAATGATCTTAGGCCGCGACTGGATACATAGAAGTTTCTGTGTGCCTTCCTCCATGCATCAAGAACTCCTGATTTGGGATACAGCGAAACGCGAGACGGTCCTCGTCCAAGCGGACCCGCGTCCCTTCTCCATTTCCGCCAACTTCAACGACGCCCGCTACTACAATACTGATTTGGGTCCTTTGGATGTCCAAGGCATTGATTCTAAAGGCCGCCCATATGGGGTTACTGCCTCCAACTTGACAAGATGGGGACTCACTCAGGCGAGGGACGACTTACAACGTCCCTACACCATCGCAGACCCCCTCCAACCATCTTATGATTAGTACATCCTCAGAAGAAGCGCGCGAGGCTGGCGAGTCCTTGTGTGAGAGACTACTCTCATATTGGGTGGAACGCGAAGCCTATGACAGAGTCGCCACTATGGAATACGTAGACGAGATAGTGGACTATACCGATGCTGAGGAGGAAGTTATTCAGTTAGCTCCCGCTGCCTTGGACGACACACCGCCTCGAGTCCGCGATCCCACATTACAAGTCGACGTGGGAACTGCAGAGAAACCCTTATTACTTTCCATCAGTGCCAAGTTGGCGGGACAAGAAAAGGAAGACCTTCTCGCTTTACTACATGAATACCGGGATTGTTTCGCCGCGCAGTACGAAGACATGCCTTGTAATATCCCACATCGGCCAAAACGGAGAGGGGTTATGTGCTGTATATGTACATGCCCACCTCCAATCTAACACGAGGCCTTTTGGTGGCTCAGCGGCTTCGGAGGGGATGGGTACTCCGAGGTTAAGCATGTTGATGCTAGAGCAATCCCAGGATGGGTGACCCACTGGGAAGCTGCTCCTGAGCTGCCGGAAACAAAACCGTGAGGGCCGGTGGGCCCAAAGCGGACAATATCGTGTTACGGCGAAGCGGATCCTGGGATGTGACATGCCTGGCCTCTCCCCGGATTTAGTTTGTCACCGTCTGCCTACTAACCCCGACAGACGTCCAGTTCGCCAAGACGGCAGATTCATGCGAACTGAGACCCAGATCTTGGTCAAAAAAGAGATTGAGAACATGCACCGATCAGGGATCATTCGCGTGGCCAAATACAATGAGTGGCTGTCCAACATCGTTCCAGTCCGCAAGAAGAACGGCAAAACGCGCGTCTGTGTTGACTACCGTGACCTCAACAATGCGACGCCTAAGGATATATATCCCATGTCTGTTGCTGACCTCCTCATTGATGCAGCCGCGGGGCATGAAGTGCTCTCCTTTATGGATGGAACCGCTGGTTACCATCAGATTCCCGTCGCTGAAGAAGATCGCCACAAGACTGCTTTCCGCTGCCCGGGGTTCGCGGGCGCGTTCGAGTATGTTGTCATGCCATTCGGACTCAAGAACGCGGGGGCAACTTATCAACGCGCCATGAACCTCATCTTCCACGACATCTTAGGCAAATTGATCGAAGTCTACATCGACGACGTCCTGGTTAAAACCAAGACGCGGGCGACACACGTTGAAGACCTTCGGCAGGTTTTCACGCGGATGCGGAAACACCACCTGAAGATGAACCCCGCCAAATGTGTTTTCTTCGCGGAGGCAGGCGACTTCCTTGGTTTTCTCATCCATCAAAGAGGTATTGAGATCCCCAAAGACAAGGCCCAGGCGGTCATCAACGCCTCGCCTCCTACGACCAAAAAGGAGCTCCAACAATTGATCGGGCGCATCAATTTCCTCCGCCGTTTCATTTCAAACGCGGCAGGGAAGGTTCAGCCTTTTTCGCCTCTTCTAAAGCTCCAGGGGGCAACCGAGTTCGTTTGGGAGCCACAACACCAGGAGGCCTTCGATCGCATTAAGGATTATCTTGCCACCCCACCTGTTTTGGTTCCCCCTCGCCCGGGCGTTCCGCTTAAACTCTACATTGCCGCTGCTGACTTGTCCATTGGCGGACTCTTGGCACAAGACGATGAGAATGGGGTGGAACACGCCGTTTACTATCTTAGCAGGGTGTTGACCGATTGCGAGACGCGCTACTCCCCAATGGAAAAGTTGTGTCTCGCCCTTTTCTTTGCAGGTTGCAAGCTCCGCCACTACATGTTGGCCTTTACCACGGTGGTGATCGCTCAGTCCGACCTAGTCAAATATATGTTTTCCCGCCCTATCCTACGCGGACGCATAGGTAAATGGATATTGGCCTTATCTGAATTCTCATTGCAATATGTTCCCCAAAAGGCAGTTAAAGGACAGGCCATAGCGGACTTCCTCGCGCATCACCCGCCCACTGAGCTGACAGCATTCCGCGAGTTGGAAGTCGTTGCAGTCTCCCCTTCTCCATGGACTCTCTACTTCGACGGCTCGCGCACTGAACTCGCTGCCGGTGCTGGAATCGCCATCGAGAACCCTGCAGGAGACCGTTTTTCTTACTCTTTCCAGCTGGACTTTAAATGTACCAATAATCAGGCGGAATACGAGGCGCTCATTATCGGACTGGAAATCTTGTTGGACTTAGGAGTCCGCGAGGTTCAAGTCTTTGGCGACTCCTTACTGGTCGTCAACCAACTTGTGGCGAAGTTCAAGTGCTTAAGCTCGTCCATTGAACCTTACTTGCGACAAGCTTTTGATGTCTTGGACCGGTTCGACGATGTTCACATCGAACACATCCCGCCCGAATTCAACTTCACGGCGAACGAGCTCGCGCAGATCTCATCCGGTCTTAGCCTGCACGATGGAGTGCGCGAACGACTCCTCAAAGTCGAGCGACGTACACTTCCTTCTTTTCTTGCTAGGGGCAATATGACACAGAGCCTCTCCACGTCGCCGCCTTAGATCTTATTGATGAGGATTGGTGGTTACCTTTTATTGCTTACCTCGAACACCCTCATGACGCCACCCATTCCAGGCAAATGCGGTTTCTCACCCTCAACTTTGTGCTTCGCAATGGTGAGCTTCGCCGGCGCGGCGAGGACGGTAACGACTTCCGCTGCGTGTATGGCAATGAGGCTAAGCGGCTTATGCGTGAGGTGCATTCCGGTGTTTGTGGTTCGCATCAGGCTGGACCCAAGATGCGTTGGTTAATCCGCCGCCACGGTTACTACTGCCTACTATTCTCAAAGATTGTATTACTTTTGCCAAAGGATGTCAGGATTGCCAGGCTCACGGACCAGTGCAACACACTCCAAACATTCCGTTACAACCGATCATCAAACCCTGGCCATGTCGAGGTTGGGCGATAGACTTCATCGGTCTCATTCACCCCCATTCCTCCGAGCAGCACAAGTTCCTTATCGTGGCCACAGATTTCTTTACCAAGTGGGTTGAGGCCGAGCCACTCAAGGTTGCCTCCGCGACCTCGGTCCGCAACTTTATTTTCAGCAACATTATCTCCCGCTTTGGTATTCCAGAGTGCATCGTGACGGACCGGGGGGTAGCTTTCATGGCGGATTCTATAGTCACTTTCCTCACTGGTTATGGCGTCAAACTCCTGCATTCAACCCCTTATTATGCCCAGTCCAATGGTCAGGCGGAAGCAAGCAACAAAGTTATCCTCGGCATCTTGCGCAAGATGCTAGAGTTGAACCCCCGCGTTTGGCATCTAGAACTTCACCATCCTTTGTGGGCCTACCGTACCTCCAAGCGCGGTCCGACCGATACCACCCCTTATGCTCTCATGTTTGGCCATGATGTCGTCCTTCCCCTGGAGGTCCACGTCGCCTCGCTTCGTGTCCAAGAGCAGCACCAGTTGCTCGGTGACGATTACGTCCAGGCAATGTGGCAGGAGCTTGAAGACCTTGACGAACATCGCATCACTGCTTTCAACAATCTCATCCTCGAGAAGCAGCGTGTTGCACGGTCTTATGATAAAATCACTCAAGGTCGGAGCTATGCTGAAGGCCAAACGGTATGGCGTGCTGTGCTCCCCCTTGGGGAGAAAACCGACGGCCGCGGGAAATGGTCCGCGCGGTGGGAGGGACCCTTTATTATTCATCGCATATTACCTAAGGGGGCATACCATTTGCGTGACCTCGACGGTTCGCTCCATCCTAACCCTATTAATGGTCGTTTCTTAAAACGCCACATCGCTAGTGTTTGGGAGTGCGCAGACCCTCCTCCCCCCTCTGATCCCGCGACCACTGTCATTAGTGTAACGCGCCGTCACGCTTACGATCCATCACTTCACACTAGGGGGCAACACCAGGAAGAAGCATGCAATTAGTTTTTAAAACGTGCGTGGTCTAATTAACAGACCAGTTCAAGAGATTGGGGCCTATTCCAGAGGCCCTAAATATTTTAAAATTTTTTTATTCAAGTGTTTCTCATGTCATCAGTTTCTCCCTTTGTAAACGTGCGTGGTCTAATTAACAGACCAGTACAAGATTGGGGCCTATTCCAGAGGCCCTAAATAAAAACAACTTCATTCAAGTACTTCTCAGTTCGCCGACTTTGTCTGGTTGTCTCTCTTTGGTTCGCACTGGGGGGGGGGGGGCAGCGAGGTACTTAGCCATTGTCATTCCTTGTTTATCACCAAGTTGATTCGCCACTGCTAAGATTTCGCGAATAGCCTTTTTTGGAATGTAGTCAAGTCAAACGTCCACTCTAGATACATCCATGCGAGCTACATTTGCTCGCCATACAAGCAATGTAGAGCGGGAGAATGCGGGCTAGAAGCACGCGAAAGCAAAAGTGGAACAAGCGAATGCGAGCTAAGGGCAGGCGATTACATTCGAAGTTCAAGTCCAAGGTACCGAGGCGAGCCATAGAGCAGTTTGCTACAATTCACACTCCTTTTATACATGAACCTTTGGAGCAACATGAACATAAACCTCTTCAGTCATTCTCGACATTTCATAACTTCGAGGCTAGGGGGCAATGTTTACGCCTGAATTAATATTTTACTGGACAGTAAATGTCTATGTAAATATTAATGGCGAGATGGAGTTTCTCTAAGTTTATAAGTGATAGCTCGCCAGTAAGTCCACGCGAGCCATGTTAGACTTCGCGCGGAACGAACTGCATGAGAATTTGACTTCACTTAGCCCGCGCGCGGAATTACTGTTCAACGCTCCGCGAGGTGAAGCGAGATTGCCAGTCCCCATAGGCGAGGCGAGATTGCCAGTCCGCGAGGCGAAGCGAGATTGCCGCTCCGCGAGGCGAGCTGGCGAACTAGCTCGCGTAGAAGACTTCGCGAGGAAGCGACATGCGGAGCCCGCGCGCACCACGACAAACGTTGAAGACTTCGACAAGTCTTTGACATGCTTCGGGCCAATCCCTGTGGCCCATTAAATATAAAAAGCCCTTTTAAGGCTCGCGAGCTGCAATAGCCCGCGAAATGGACGCGAGCTACAGAAGCACGCGAGATAGCACCCTGTAGCAGCCTGCGAGATGAGGATGCTCCTAATTCCAGTTCGCATAGGAGTCTACAGTTGGTAGCGCGGAATGAAGTGTGCGAACTGGACATGTGTCACGAGATGGTTGGTTCGCATGGACGAAACAGTGCCCTTGTGCTATTAGGTTTTCCGAATCCAACTTGAAGTAGGATTATCTCTCTCTTCTGCCGCAAGTCAAGCTCCACTATATAAAGGGTTCGAAAGCTCTCTCAAAAAGACACAACTTCACAACAACAACTCAGAGACAACTCTCTCAAATCAATACAACTGGAACCCAGTTACCCTTCGAGCAAACATCGAAACCCTAACCCTAAGCGCCGCCGCCTAGGTCTTTCTCCAGAGCTCTCCGGACTCCGCATCCCCGCTTCTCTCTGAACTCCCTGTGATTGCTCTGCTCGCGCCGCCGTGAGTATCGACTCGCTTGTGCTCGTAAATCCTCCTCTGAGGTGGCACCTGTGACCCCCCTTTGCCTGATCAAGAAGTCAAGCGCACCCCCCATCAACCTTTTCCTCGTCCGCGAGGTGGCACGCCCGCAACTCTCCCCTCTCTTTATCTGCTAGAAACCTCTGCTCCGCATGCTGAGGATCGTGGCCAAAACAATAATTAAAAAAAAAAATTGTACTAATCATGTCTTCTCTTGATTGAAACCTAATATGTTGTAAATCAACTAGATACATATCGAGTTCAACTCCTTTTATGCTTGCTCAATTCGTGTTGGGACACAAAATATTAGCTCCATATCAAGCTGCTTGATAGCCAAATCAAGCTGCTCTGAGTAGTTGCAGTTTTTGGGGATATGAGAAAACAAAAAAGCCGCTCTGGAACTCTATTCTATTTTATTTTTGGACGATTGAAAGTAATTTCATTAAAGAGCAAAAATTACAATAAAAACCCACACAAGTTAAGCCCAAACAAACAGTAGGAGACCCAATTTAACCTAAACAACAAAATGAAAACCCTAGTTCTAAACTTCTCATCCTCTTCAGCCGCCACAAGTCTCGTCGTCACAAGTCCAATACCATCGTCGAACCATGGCCGTCATAGCTGAATTCGCAAAGGGAGATCCCAGATTGCTGCTTGAGAAGAGACCCCTACACCAAAGCCCGAGCAAAATAACCCTGGAAAAGAAAAACCAAAAGAAAACGGAGGATCTAGATACTAATTCATCATCCCCACCATCGCACTTGATTTGCAGCCATATCTCAAAGAACAAAGCTGGGCAAAGAAAACCCATCACACATAGAGCCAAAGGACCTTGGAAACAGAACATAGGAGGTGGTGCATGCACCCGAGCTAAAACTCTACATGTCTTTAGATTGGGACGCAACAAATCGTATTTGCGAAACGTCACTGCAAAGATCAAGCCAAGGTACCAAATTGAAAGAAGAAAGAAAATGTCCGGGTATCCAGATTTTGAGATGAGAGTGTAGACATATAAAATTTAACGATAATAATAGTCATTGAATAATCCAAGAAAATACGTGGCTCGTGAGTCAACAAAATTGGAAAGCTGTCGGAAATAACACATGGCAACGTGGAAATGATCGGCCGACAACAAAACCTTAAATCCCGATTGAAATCAATTATCAAGTGTCGATTGATGATGTGACTTCGCCAAGCGAACAAGACTTTGCCAGGCAAAATAGACTTCGACAGGCGAACAAGACTTTGCCAGGAGAAATAGACTTCGCCAAGCGAACAAGACTTCGCCAGGCGAACAGAACTTCCCGAGGCGAGATAGACTTCGCAAGGCGAACAAGACTTCGCCAGGCGAACAAGACTTCGCCAGGCAAACAAGACTTCGTCAGGCGAACAGGACTTCGCGAGACGACATAGACTTCCCAAGGCAAACAAGACTTCGCCAGGCGAACAGGACTTCACCAGGCGAAATGGACTTCGCGAGGCGAGCTAGGCTTGGCGAGGTGAAATTGACTCCACGAGGTGAACTTGACTTCGCGAGGCGAAATGGACTACGCGCGCGTAGATTTACATGAAGGCGAGGCGAGATGGTTCCATGCGCGTATATTAACATAAAGGCGAGGCGAGATGGCCCCGCGTAAGGGGAACCTCACGAAGGAGCTAGACGACAGAGTTCGCATGCATGCGGGGATCTACGTCCAAGAGAAGTAGTCCACGAAGTGGGATTAGAAATCACCGTTTGCTTGGAAATCAAGCTTCCTCGCGGGATACCTTCCACATCCGCGAGATAGCGTAAGGATCTTGCTCAAAACAGGACATTCAATCCAAAGCGATCTGGGCATATCTAAATCTCAAGATTTGATTGATTTGATTATGTTAAAATTGGCAAGTAAATCAGTCAAGATTCATTAATTCGATTGAGGAAATATTATTGATTCAGAATCTTCATTACATGCCTTAAGTGGAGGCATGCTAACACTATAAATACCCCCTCTCATACCAAGAGGAGGGAGCATAAAAGAAGGCAGCGAACTAGAGAGAGAGAAATCCCTCCGCGAGCTCAGAAGTCTCCCATAAACCCTTGAAGAACTATCAAGCTCCCCAGATAGCCAGTTCTTCACTAAATCCTTGAAGAACTATCAAGCTCCCCAGATAGCCAGTTCTTCACTAAACTCAAATACCTGTTACGTGATCAACCCGCGTAACCCTCAAGAACAAGTACTTGTCACCCTTGAGTTAGATTTAAATTCAGAGATAAAATCAGAGGAGTTCACAAAGATTGTAACTTGCATTCGCATTGATTAAATTAAATTATTCTTTGTACACGTGTTGTTCTGTTATTTGTTACAGATATTTTCGTGTTTACAGAGAGATGGTAGGGAAATGGTGGTGGTGGGTAGTGAGGGAAGTGTAAATTCAAGTATTATAATCAGTTGATGACACATGCTCAAGATGAATTGATTTGGAAAACAAATTGAAATTAAATCCACATAATTCGCAAGAGAGCAAATGCCATGTTTTTTTTTTTTTTTTTTTTTTTTTTTTTTTTTTTTTTTTTTTTTTTTTTATCCAGCCAATGCATATAAGCTTAAGAAGTTCAGGGTATAAAATATCAGAATTATACTTTACATTGAAATAATTTATTTCAAATGTGCACCGTATACATGAAAAGAAGAAAGTTCAAGCATATGAGAAAGAGGGGAAGTAAAGAGGGAAGCAGGTAAATTGTAGGGTATGCATAAGCTTGTCCACAAGTTCACAGCTCTGTGATAATGTGTTCTTGCTTATTCACGCTCCCAAAATGGATTCTACAACTGCTTGTATGTCTTGTGTCTTAAGAAGAGTTCACTCCGCATTACTAATGTTACATGTCCACATAAAGAAAAGAAAAAGAAGAAAGAATCCCAATTCAATAAATATAGAAACATGAAACCATGTGTAACATGTTATGCTCCAGGTGGATTCCCTAAAAGTCGCTCTACTGCAGCATGGACATTCCCGGAAGTGGCTTGCAATGCCCTAATATTCTCTTGAGTATCGAAGAAACCCATTTCTTGAAGTTGTGACAGCTGAGTTGCATAACGTTCCTCCGGTGGTACTGCAAAGTATACAAAAATTTCAGTCATGAGTAAGTTGCAACTTTTTATTTCTTCCTCAAAACCAAAAGTTTCATTTCATGAATGCAAGTTTTGCATTAAAATGAGTTGAGTGGAGAACCCTACCATTGCTGGCTGGTGCAGCCAAGCTGCCAGCTCCAAGACCACCAAACATGTTCATCAGCATCTCCAGTCCAGCACCATTATTTGGAATCCCTGGTTAGACAAAAAATAAAGCAAGTTGTATAAGCAAGAAGTCTTAACCCAACAAGGAAACAAGGCATACATATTATAAATATGTTCTAGAATTTTTATTTCCAAAGTACCTGTAGCACCACCAGTCTGAGTTGGATCCCTGGAAAGAAAGCAGCAAATGATAAGTTGTAGGGCAAACACTGTGAAAGGTAGAAGAAAAGTAAATGTACTCTGCTAGTTCAAGGTAGAGGACTCTAACCATATGACGAATTTAACAAATTTAAAAATATATCGAAGGGCACAATACACAAGAACTGATATGGATTTATAACAAGTTTGTGTAGACCCTAAAATGATTCTGTATTTAGATATAAGTTTTTGGAAAAGAAGAAATCCTGGAAACCAAGCTGGCATAGAAAGATATATCACTTACTGAGTTGATGGCTGTCGATTGGTCTGAGAAAATAGTGACTGCTGTAATGCAAGCATTTGCTGCAAGAGGGGAAAAAAAAGTTAAAGATAACTGGTGTAAACTTTAGATTTGGAACATTTCAGTTTTCCCAGCAACAAAATGTTGTCAAGTTACATTTAAGAGTGTGTGTGTGTGTGAGAGAGAGAATGAGAGAGAGAGAGAGAGAGAGAGAGAGAAAGAGAGGGAGAGAGGAAGGGAGGGAGACAGGTGGTTTTATCTCTTGAAGTAGATTGTTTTAGTAAAATTCCTTGAAGGGAAATACCTGCATTGTCTCAGGGTTTGTCAACTGACGTAGAAGCTCTGGATTTTGCATCATCTCTCTAAGTTGAGGATTTACATCAACCATAGCGCGTAGTTGTGGATTGAGGTTCAGGATCTGAAATATAAATAAAGTTGGAACATGAAAAGAAATTCACTTGGTATAACATTCACCTCCTCTGTAAAGAAATTTGTCTAATGATAGTACCTGATTCATATATTGGGGATTAGAGAGCATGCTTTGCATCATCTGGGATATTGCTGGATTCTGCATAAGCTGATTCATTGCATTAGCGTCTGGCATGCCGCCCAGCATTTGTTCCATTCCAGAAAGACCACCAAGACCTCCCAAACTTCCAAGACCTCCTAGCCCTCCAAGACCTCCAAGATTTGGTGCTCTTCCATCCCCAGCAGGAGTTGACCTGGGTGCGTTGGTTTGATTTCCTCCTGAGAATTTAGATCGAATTGTGAATATAAACATTTTGTTGGCAGACTAAACCAACCCAATTCCATAATCTATCCAGACCACACTCTTTTCAGAGAAAAGAAATATACACTAGTAAGGGACATCACTTTACTTAATAACCATTTTAAGGGCCTACAGGCAGTAAACAAGCAAATTGAAAGACACACCGTGTGGCCTTAATCATGCTAAAAAGGACATGTAGGAACATACAATGAAGAACATTCCAGCCATAAATCTAGCATGGGGGTCCTAGTTCTTAAGAATTGGATGGTCAGGAAGCTTTCTTGTTTGATTATTACTATAACTGTAATCTAAGGGATTGGTGTTAAAAAGAGGCATTTATATATGAAAAAATAAAAATTGATGACTCACCAGTAGTATTGCTCCAAGGGTTGGGAAGAGGGTTTGCATTAGGAATAGCGGAACCTGCAGTAGTTTCTGAACCGGTGGTTGAAGGGTTGTTAGTCCCATTCCTGGCTTGTGCCCCACCCTGATTCCCTAAAAGAGCAGCAAAGGGGTTTGAAGCCGCATCGTTCCCAGCATTCCCGGACATTGTGGTAGCGTTCAAAAACGGCTCCTGAACATTTTCATACATCCGTCTCAGCATGTTGAATCCCTCAGGCGAAGATTCAATATTACTCATGGCCCTGTCAGTGTTTCGCATCATCTCACGCATGAGTTCAGGGTTCCTAGCAGCTTCTAGTGTCTGTCGAAGAATGCCAGGATCATTAAGTATATGCGCAAGCTCTGGGTTCCGGTCAATGATGTCACGCATTTGTGGATTGTTCATGATCAAGCCTCGCATCAGCTCAGGGTTATTCATAAGACTTTGGATGGCAGGAGTGTTCATTATATCCCTCATCATGTTCGGGTTCTGAGTTAGTTGCTGCTGCACTTGATCAAATTCCGGAAGCCCACTCCCAAATAAACCAGCCGCTCCACCACTACCACCAATACCTAAACCCTGCCCAAATAGCAAAGACCCCCCAAGGTCGGGATTCCCAACCCCCTCGGAACCAACACCACGAGTGACACCTGCCGCAGCGTTGGGACTTGCAGAAGTAGCATTAGCAGCGGGCGCAGCTGGTGTGGTCGAGGCACCAGGTGCAAAGGCGCGAACCATGTGGACAGTATGATCTGCCTGCAAACCTTCAACAAACAAAACCAAGTACTCATTAGAGACGCCGAATCACATAAACGGTGGCTCATAACACAACAATCAATCAATAGCATTCATATCACACAATCTCATAAAGCATATCTGTAAACAACACAGCAATCAAAGCACCGACATCAAAGTCCACAAACTCTTCCAAAGTATCAATTTTCCAATAGAAATTTCATATACCCTAAAGCAAAATCCGAAATTTAGCAAAAATAACAGAAACCCACATCACAATCAACCCAGATTCGATAGAAATCAACGAAAAAAATCGCAATAAAAAACTTACCATAGCTGATGAGGGTTTGGTCATCCTTCAAGATACGACCTTTGTAAATCAATCGTTGCTGATCAGCTGGAATATCACAATTCTGAGCCAAAATCGCCTTGAAGGCCCCAACATCGATATCCAAACACGCCCTCACCGAAAACTTGGACCCATTAGAGCACCGAATATTGATAAGCTCTCCTCCTTCCCCACCTACTTTAGGCTCGCTTGAATCACCCTCAGCCCCCATAATTCCAACCCAAATCACCACCGATCCGAAACCCTAACCCTAAAATACGAACAACAATGGAAACGCTCTGGGAGTGAAAGTGAGAGAAACAAAGGAGCCCAGAAAATTTTGGGTGAATAGAAATATAGGGTAAATATATAAGGAATTTAATTTAGGGGAGAATAAAAATAAAGATTTGTAATTTACAAATTAAGAAAGGACTAGGGGAGGAGGTTGGAGAGGGATTGAGAAATAGAGAGGAAGAAGAAGAGTATATGTGGGTTTGTGTGCCAATAGAGAAGGACACACCCTTTTGTAAAGAGAGAGGAAAAGAGAGTTTAGATTCTCTGCGGTCGGGTTCGCATATTCTAGGCCTGCTGGGATTTGGAGTTGAATTCTTCACCAACATGATGAGGTCATTTATTGATTCATTTTTTTCTTATTTAGATTATAAATTTTTTGAAAAAATACTAACAATGGCACAACTATGTTGCAGTAGTAATTTAAAATGTAGTTGAACTTTATAAAACAACGTTGTTTACTAGCTCTTTGATGGTTACAATTTTGTGTGACATATAATATATATGTCTTCTGTTACGTATCATCTTTAAGAGATGTTTACCGTTTAGAATCAAAGATAACGTACACTAGTGGATCAAGCAATTGGTTGAGAGGAGTTTGTCACATTTTCTCCTCGTACTCTTTGTTATAACTATTGTTTGTACCGAGTCAAAGAGAGAATGTGTGATGTTTAAAATACTTATTTTCTAGATTAGAACAAAATGAAGAGTAATTGTGCATGTCTTCTTTTTTTTTTTTTATTTATATGCTCTAGAATAGTAGCATTTCTACTTACCATTTTGAATAAAGCCTTTATTTTGAAATTTCACTAGTAAACAGTCAATTTAGTTAAACTCCATGGTGAAGAATGGATAAAACTCACAAAATTTAGTTTGAATATCTCTGGTTGATGGATACCCTAGTTTTTTTTTTTTTTTGATTCTCTGGTCGGTAGATACCCTAGTTTGATCAAACCATGTAGCGAACTTTGGACCAAAAGTCCAAAATGACTCATTTGGCCCTCTATATTTACCAATACAGGAGCCTTGTGCCCATTCTCGATTGTTATAAATAAAGAAAAATACTTACAGTAATTTCGTCTTTTGTTCAAACAAGAATAATACGTAGTTTAAGATTCTAAGTATAGTTGTTATTGAGCATAATTGCTTAATAATTGAGTTACTTCAACTCTATGGGATATAACTCGCACAATTTAGTCTAGTTCTCCCGTTGTCACGTCCTAATTTTCGAAAGATAATTTTCAAAAATTTTGGCATGATATATCTTAAAATATTATAATCCCAAAACCTATTTCAACAAACTTTATGCAAAACTAAAACTCAAGCAGAAATGTAAATGTCACACAACTCAACACTGAGTTAAATATTACATTTTCTTGTTTACATACTTGAAAGTCAAGAAAATGAAAACACTCTCATAAGTCTACAACTGTCTACCCCAAATATACACAAAGCACAGAGTACAGCAAAACCCAACAAAACCCTTCCACTAAGCCTCCGTCTCAACCCTGCTGATCATCACCTGCAGGTCTAACCCCTACACCATGAATTGGTGCACCGGGTTGTAAAACAACAACCCCGATAAGCTAAAAAGCCCGTATGAGTAATCTCAAAAATAACACAACACTTCTAACATCCAATTTTATCACAAGAGCAAATTAGATCAATAATTAAAATCCACACTTTCAACACATTTATCAAAGTCATGTACCCATGAGTCACAGATATTAAAAAATATCTCTCATGACCTACAACAACAATTTATGTACCCATGGGTCCCAGATACCATAAAGTATCTCCCATGACCTACACCGACAGACGGACTAGACCTCTATTCCTAACCATAACCAATCACCCGGCCAAAGGCTTGGAACCCAGTTTGACTGTCCAATATCAAATCACCAAATAAAATAATAACATCATAACCGTAACCAACCACCCGATTAAATGCTTGAACCCTGTTTGACTATCTACACAACATTTCACCAAAAGAGTAGAATCATCATAACCGCAACCAATCACCTGATTAAAGGCTTGGAACCCAGTTTAACTATCTAAACCACAAATCACAATATAATAAAATCATCATCAATCAACACAAGGAGCACATCAAAAAAATTATATCCTTCCACATAGATATATTTATATAAACAAACATAGATATCCCCACAAGAATAATTTATCAATAGTCAAAAATATTATGATCACATGAACCTTAAAAATAATCATATAATAGGAAAACTTGTTTTAACTTACCTATGAGCCGTTGGCGATCAAGCTCATATATTTTAAAACCAACAAAAACATAATTTTTTTTTAATTATAATCATCATCAAAATCATCATCATCATCATCCTCATAACAGTTATCATCATCATAATCATCAAAATCAATCATCATAATCATCCTCATAATCATCCTCATAATCATACTCATAATAATTATCATAATTGGTCCCAAAATGAACCTTAGTGAGATTTTACTCACCTATATATTCCCGCTGCATCTTCACCAAAAACACAAGGAACAAGAGAGCGAAGCCAAATCACAACTTCACAAAAACACCTAAAATTACACAATTAATAACCTTAGTAACCAAACAAACTATAGGATATCAAACACCCTTAAACTAAACCTTAGCCCAAAGGAGGACAACCTTCCAAGGTCATCGAATTAAACGACCAAAACTGCTGCTTCTAATTCCCAAAACAGAAACTTAAAACCTTACATAAGTCTAAGATTAACCAAAAAGTCCTACCATGCAATAATGGTAACTAAAATCTACAACCCACATATCAACACAAACGTATCGATGAGTACTACCTAACCATCACCACAAACACCACAAACACTACCGGACGCGCCGCCAAGCGCTGCCACATGCGACTACGCGTGGGCCCCACGCGCCACCCCAAAACTTCAGAATTCAGACAAACTCCCAACACCAAATATGTAGCTCAGAACAAAGAGAGCAATTCTTATACCTGGGGTCAAGCTCAATTTGGTCGGAATTGGGTCTGAAACGTCGCCGCAAACTCGTTGCCTCAAACTGTAATTCAAGGTTTGAAAACTCAACTACAAGTTGTCTAACTAGCACAAACACACTCAGAGAAGGAGGACAACGACACTTACCTAACGCCGCTCCTCGTCGCCGTCGAACTCAAGATTCCGGCCAAAGCAGCCTTACTAGTTCCGCCACGTTAGCTCGAGCTTGGCGCCACCCACTCAGCTATGGAGGTTCGCGAGGAGACAACCACAACGAAGTAGGTCTCGTTGCCAGACGTCGATGGAGGAGGGAACTCCGACCAGAGGTGCGGTGGCAGTGACTTCCAGCTTCGCTGCGCCGTCGCTGCTTGTAGTCGACGTGTAAGATTGGCACAGTTGTCTAGGTGAGGACGAGGCGGAGCTAATGGAACCGGTGGCGGCCAAAACGACGGCGAAAATGGGCTTCTCGTGCGTCTCAGGGAGGAGGAGAGAGAAAAAGAATTGAGTTTCTGAAATTAGGGTTTCCACCCCCAAAACTTTTCTATTTAAACACTTTCCAAAACCGGAAACTAACTTCCTCTGACCGTAACTTCCTCATACAAAGTCTGTTTTATGCGTGTCACATGTCTACGAACTCGTATCGTCATGCTCTACAACTTTCGTGAAGGAAGTTTCTTGAGAAACCCAACAAATTAGAAACTCAACTCTTGACCCTTCAAAACAATAAAACCGTTACGGGTAATTTATGCATCCGAACACTTCCGCTCTTCCTTCGAACCTCAAAACACACTAACTTCTAACTCGAAAAAATCCCAAATAATATTAGAAACTAATATCAAATTTCCGAGGTATTACACTTGTAGATTTCAAGTCTAATTCTCCCGTAGATACCCTAGTTGTATCAAACCATGTAGCCGACTTTGAACCAAAAGTCCAAAACAACTCATTTGGCCCTGTATATTTACCAATAAATGGTAAGCTTTGTGACTGATGCTCAAATGTTATAAATAAAGGAAAAAATTTACAGTAATTCTGTCTTTTGTTTAAACATGAATTGTAGTTTAAGATTCTAAGTATTCGTATTGTTGTTGAGCATAATTGCTTAATAATTTAGTTACTTCAACGTTACGGTGGGGAATGAGGATACAAAAATTTAGTCTGATTTTCCTGTAGATACCCTAATTGGATCAAACCATGTAGTCGACTTTGTCTTAAGTCTATCGTTCAAGACATCCTAAAGGTTGACGTTTCAGTTCCATGCTTGTTATTTTCAACATGTTCATAGAGAAACAAATTTTGTTGCGGATAAAATAGTCTCTCTAGACTTTACTTCTTCTACTCGTCTAGTATGGTTAACTGTCTTCCCATTTCTGCTGAGAATGAGAGTTCTTCAGGGTCTTAGTATTTTGTACTAGTTATTTAACTAATCGAAAAGAAAAAATATCCTTTACTTTGATTTTTATATATAAAAGATAGAGAACAATACTACTGCAATTTTTTTTTGATACACAATACTACTGCAGTTTTGCTTTGATGATAACTATTGGAAAGGGAAAAATAACCAAAACAAACAGTACCTTCTCACATAAGAAAAATAGATAACCTTTTTTTAGGGGTTTTTTTTAAGTGTTTAGTAATTTTTATAGGGGTATTTTTTTAAGTGTTTAGTAATTTTTATATATACTAAAAATAGATAACCTTAAATATATTAATTCTTTACCGTATCCAAGCTGTGTCGGAATTATAGTTTTTAAGATTTACCGTGTCGCTGTGTCGTGTCGTCATATCTGTGTTCATGCAACATATGCCATAAGCCTAGTCTGGCCAAGCTTTATGAAACCACCTTTCCCCATAGCTCTGATGTAACTCTATAATTAATTATGGGTAAATAACACTAAAGTGTCATTTGAAGGTACAAATGATAAAAAATCATCAATTGTTCCACATGTTAAAATGGTCACCCCAAATGTTATTAGATGATAAAATTGTTACTTAATTATATATCATATAATCTAATGGTCATTATTAAGTGTCAATTATGATAAAAAAAATACATTTTTAAATTTTATGGATTTACGATTATACATTTCTGTTAGTTTCTCTCGTTCTCTTCTCTCTATTACTTTCTCTTAGTTCTCTTCTCTTAGCTTCTCTCTCTCAGCTTCTCTCTCTGTACTCGATCTCAATCTCTCTCTCTCACTCTCTCTCTAACCCCGCCGCCATCGCTTATCTTTCATCTCATCGGCGCCACTTGAGTTTCGTCGTTTGTATCCGTGACACGGTGACTCCATCCGTTCCACCATCCACCGCCTTCTAACGCAAATGAGGTCGATGCTTTGCTCAGACACAATGTTTTTGATTTCTTTCAGATTTTGATGTTTTGATTGATTTGTTTCTGTGTTTAATCGTTACAATTTCATATGATGTCGATCGATGAATTCTAGGGTTCATAGGAATTTAGGGATTTGAAACTCTTTGACTCAATCTGTGTTATATTCCCATCCTCCTAGGAATTTAGTGATTTGTCTTTGAAAAAGTTATTTGTTTGCATTGTTTTGCTTATTTTGGTTGTGTACTCTGGTGAATGAGCATAGGTGTCATGAGTTACTTGTAATCTGAAATACTGTACATATTTATGTTCAGGTACTATGGACAGTAACTATACTACAAAGCTTGTGTACTCTGGTGAAGGAGCAGCAGTTTCATTTGATCATAGCGTCTCATATTTTGATTTTGCTAATTCTGTACGTGACCAATTTCTGGTATTGGGTAGAAGCATTGTCAAGCTGAGGTATACTGTTTTTCCTAATGTTGTGTCTTATCGTTTTGAAAATGAAGATGATATGAAAATGATGTTTAGAGTTTTGGCCCGTTATAGTTCAGATTTTGTTGATGTGGATGTTTGCTCTTTCGATGTTAGTGCTTCTGGTTTTGAAAGTGTGTTGAGTAACAATGTTAGTAAAGAGTCTAGTGTTTCGTTTGATGAAAATGATTATTTAGAATGCTACAAACCAGAGGAAGCAAAGAGGTATTGTAGCAAAGGGTGGTGTGGAAGAATTATATCAAATCAAAATACGACGGGCATAACAGAACGAGTTGTAAAGCTCCGATATAGCCTTTGGTTACATATGACAGCTACATTGATGGATACAGTAGTTACATTGATGGATTCAAGTTTTTTTTAGTAGTTACATTGACAGTTACAATTATGTTGTTGGATGTTTCATTTATTTAGCTGTTGTTTTTTATTATGATAGTGAAAACTGAGTATCTCATTTTTTGCGGTGCAACGGCACGCTGCAAATATTAATGCAAACCTCATATTTTTGTTTTTCCAAGTGCTTTGTTTATTTCTAGTTTCATTGCTTTGTTTGTTACAAGTTTCATTGTGTTCAACAGTTACATGAGTAGTTACATTGCTAGTTATATGGGTAGTTACATTGCTAGTTACATCCATGTAACTATGCATGTAACTATCCATCTATGTAACTATCCATGTAACTATGCATGTAATTATCCATTTAACTATCCATCTATGTAATTATCCATATAACTATGCATGTAACTATCTATGTAACTACAGATTGCTAGTTACCTAGGTTGTTACATTGCTAGTTGCATGTAACTATCCATCTATGTAACTATGCATGTAACTATTCATCTATGTAACTATACATGTAACTATCCATATAACTATGTATGTAACTATCCATGTATGTAACTATGAATGTAACTATCCATCTATGAAACTATGCATGTAACTATCCATGTATGTAACTATGAATGTAACTATCCATCTATGAAACTATGCATGTAACTATCCATGTATGTAACTATGAATGTAACTATCCATCTATGTAAATATCCATGTAACTATCCATGTAACTACAAATTTCTAGGCAGTTACATTGCTAGTTACATGAATTTTAATATATTTCTGTTCTAATACGCAGCGGGACGCTGCCGTTGCGGTGCAGCGGCACGTTGCAATTATTATTAAATAAATGAGTTGTGTACCTACATTAAGCTACTTATCTAACTATCAATGTAACTATGCATATAACTATCCATCTATGTAACTATCCATATAATTATTCATCTATGTAACTATCCATGTAACTATGCATGTAACTATCCGTCTATGTATGCATGTAACTATCTGCATTTAAGTATCCATATTAAACATACCTACAACTACTCTAGCTACAATTTGTGGCCTATTCAACTTTTGAAAATGCTTTTCTTTCATCCAGATTTCATGTTAAAAGAGGCTATAGTAGCATAGCTTAACACCAAGCATTGTAGACACTTTACATAATCTGGCAAATAACCAAATTCACTTGTTTTGCAGATACACTTTACATAACTCTGGCAAATAACCAAATTCATTTGCTTTGCAATACACTCGCATCAAAAACAACTAAACTATGTAAAAAGAAGTTAGGACTCAGTATGGTATTTATTGTAAATCATCAAATTAAGAATACCTAGGAATTTAGTGCTAACACAACTCTTAGAACTCTGGCTTTCCTCATTCATCATTTAATACAAAATTCATTACAGAATAGAGCAGAAAGGGAAAGGAAACCATTGTTGTCACCATGCTTCAGTGCACTTAACATTGATTTCAGTATGACTTTATCACTACCTTCCTTCAATGCAATCTGCATAAGTATAAAACATAATGAAGTTGTTTGGGTGTTGAAAATAAAAAACTCAAAAACAGAAACATCAAGCTTAATTAATAGAGATATGTTCCACACAAATAATCTTTCATTTAGTTGTTCAAATACAATTGATGAAACATTGATATTAAACTTGGTGAACCTACTGCTGATGATGTATTGAGTACCAACTGTGCCTATGGTTAAGAAACCTCTTCACCACTTGTGCTCTAAACTTCAAAATATCTTCCTTCTTCAATGTTCTATCAAACGTTTCCTCCTCGGAAAGTTTGTCCATATAGTACATAACGAAAATCCCACAATCCATTCTGTTTTTCGGAAAAAAAAATTCTAGTCAAAACATAATCATTGAACAAACAGTCAATTTCTTACATAATAGTTTTCCTACGGTTAACTACATTGACCTGCATATGCATGTAACTATCCATCTATGTAACTATGCATGTAACTATCCATCTATGTAACTATGCATGTAACTATCAATCTATGTAATTATGCATGTAACTAGAGATTGGTAGTTATCTGGGTAGTTACATCTCACACAAAATGCAAAAGAAAGCAAAGAAATCCCTACAGCTACATTAAACCTTCACAACATATAACAAGAGATAATCTTTACCATCTTTTGGGCATCTTTCCATGTTTGTCCCCTACTCCCATCTGATGTTCTTCCCTTCATTGAATCTAGGTGGTAGAAATGGGGGGTTGAACTTGGAAAACAAGGAGTGTATGGTGAAACTTTGCTTCACTTGTCATCGGAAAAAAAATCATCGTCGCTTCTCCCAAATAGTCATACAACTTGTCAAGGAAGTAGTGGTGGATGTTCCTTCCGTGAAGATTTTATGTTGAATGCTATTAAAATGAAACAGAAACTATCAATGTAAATATCCATCTATGTAACTATGCATGTAACTATCCATATTATCAATTATTAATAGAGATGTAAATAGTTTCAGTCCTTACCCATGCCATGGTCTGCATAACCCTAGGAACAACGACAGACTGAGAATCCTGGTGAGAAATTTCATCAGCTATAAGGGTACCAAAACAGTCTATTACATTGCATGTCACTGCTTTGTCCATTATAACCTCCCCCAGATCAAGCTTTGTAATCTCTGAACCATACAACGGGCCTTCCCATATGAAGTCTCTGCAGGAAAGGATTAAGCTGGTTAGATTACAGGTTACATCAGCAGTTACTCAATTATCTATCTATGTAATCTTTATGTAATTATGCATGTAACTATCCATGTAAATATCAATGTAACTATCCATGTAACTATCAATGTAACTATCCATGTAACTATCCATGTAACTACAAATTGATAGTTACTTGGGTAGTTACATGCATGCTACACTTGTGTAACTACATTAACCTGCCTACATTAACACAAGGCCTTACTAGTGTGCTACATGCTAGTCACCTAGACATTTAAATAACCAAATCCAATATGAAAAACTTTATATCAAAAATGAATTTTCAAAGTGATTTGAGTTTACCCGTCATCTAAGTTGTCCTAGCAAGTTTTCTATTTTTTCTTCGTCAATGGATCCATGCACTTGAATGCTTTGAAAGTTGTCCAAACCGCCTTCTTAGTCATAGTCCATATTGGCCTCGCGGTGGTAGCCACAATCTGCATCGGCATGGGTTCCATCTCATCATCACCGATGGTATGAATTACGTCTCCATACTCGGTCAGTTCATGTCCTTCTCCTATCTTGTTCTTCCTCTTTTGCTCAAGATTTTTCTTTCTTTCTTCTGCTATTTCTTTGGCCTTCTTCTCTCTAGTCTTTTTAACCTCCCCCACCAGTATATATCATCTCTTCTTGCTGGCCTTCTTTGCTTGTTCTTGATCCGGGCCACATAGGAAAACATCCCCAATGATGATGTTGTCCTTCCAGAGTCTTCCTCTGTCAGCTCGATCTCGATATCACTCTCCTCTTCATCCAGATTAATGACAGGAATTGCTACATGTGGAGAGACAATCATATATAACTTGTTAAATGGAGAGTTACATAACCCTAAATAGTTTCACTGATAAAACCAGTAATTCATAAAGGCAGCAGTTGAGAAAATAACCATATGTTAAGCTACACCTGAAACTATCCATGTAACTACAGGTTGACAGTTACCTGTGTAGTTACATACATGCTACATAACAAGCTTCTCTTATTTTTCTCTCACAGAATGCAGAAAAAATCACAATATCATACCTGTAGAGATACGATCATCTGGTTTTTGCAGGTTCTCGTTCCATCATTGTAAGGCCAATGATCTGAGGGCTAGAGAGAGTATTGAAATTCTTCTCTTGAATGGTTATTATTCCAGTCACCAATGGGCTTTGCCAAGATACCCAGGGAGAGATTCTCAAATCAAAAGAAGGCATGTCGGTCACCGGTGTTTTCAGCAACCAACGCGCTTCTTTCGCAACCGTTGTCCTCGATGGTGACTCTGGTGGCTGCTCACAGTAAGCTGTATAGTAGAAAATAAATAATGTTACTTACCAGCCACTTCATGTCAGTTACATGGATAGTTACATAGACATCCGTAGTTACATGCACAGTAACATCTTATGATTTTGAAAACATTCACAATATAAAAAAACATTCTTTGAACATGAAACACAATTCATTCTCACGAAGAATTTTTAAAATCATACATATATATGTTTTTGAGCAAATATTTGATTCGAAAACTCTAAACAATTTATTTCAAGTTCAATTCTTGAGAATTACTCTTTGGTGTGGAAGAAAAATCCTATATATATATAGGATTTTTCTCAGCTGTTGACATCCGCACCAATGGTTTTGGTGCGGATTTTCATTTTTGCACCACTTTTCGATCGAATTTCCTCATCTCCACCGTCTAGTATCTAGATAATATTGTGTAGATCATCTCTGGAAAATTTCAGCCAATTTGGTAATCGTTAAGCCCCTCAAAATGGCGTCTTTCTGTTACAAACATGAACGGTTCATGTTTGACAGAATTCTGTAGATACTAGACGGTGGAGATGAGGAAATTCAATCGAAAAGTGGTGCAAAAATGAAAATCCGGACGTCCGCTGCTGAGAAGTGCTGTATATATATATATATATATATATAGAGGGCCCTTCCACTAAGGGATCCCTTTTTTTGACATATATGAGGGATGAGGGATTACTCTAACTTTTCGATCACAAAATCACATCTCCACCGTTCAATATGTAGTTCTATATGAGTAGATCACTTCTGCAAATTTTCAGAAATTTTGGTGAACGTTAAGGCATTCAAAACTACGATTTATAATTATAAGCATGAACGGTTCAGGTTTGGCAGATTTGGTTCGTTCATTGATTTAATCTTATTCGACATCTTAACGATTACTAAATTAGCTGAAAATTTGCAAAATTGATCTATATATAAGGACTAACAAACTGAACGGTGGAGATTCAAAAATATAATCGAAAAGTTAGAGTAATCCCTCATCCCTCGTATATGTCAAAAAAATGGATCCCTTAGTGGAAGGGTCATATATATATATATATATATATATATATATATATGTCATTGAAACAAAAACAATTAACAGTGAGATGATTGCTAAGTTTACACCAACTGAGAATCTATTTCAAACTCACAGATCCAGTACCGCAAACCAAAATCTTAAATTAATACCCAATTTCAAACTCACATACCCCTTTGTTGTACGATACCTCTAGATGAGAAGACCTGAAAATCGCCGTCGAAGAATGCGGAGGAAATAGCCGGTAAGCTAGAAACATTGGCAAGCCTTGCGTCGGAGAAGGCGGAGGAAATCGCTGGCTTGAAATGAGAGCGAGCGAGGGTCAAATAAGTATTTGGGGAAACAACGAGAGCTGAGAGAGCGACGAGAAAATAATTTGGGTTTTTGAGAAATTTATGGAAGAAATTGAGTGAGGCGCCAAATGGACGAAACCCCAAATTGACGACCCTAAATCGACTCGAACCCTAATCGAGTGACAGAGGCTTAGTCTGGATTAGGGTTAAGGTAGAGAGAGGAGAGTGCTTGAGAAGAAATTGAGTGGAGCGATTGAGGGAGGAGTGATTGAGTGTGTGAGAGAGAGGTTTTGAGCAGTGAGAGTGTGTGAGAGAGAGAGGTTTTGAGCGATATTTTTTTTTTATTTAAGTGTTAAGTCCTTCATGTTTTGACTCTAAGTGTTTTCCAAATCATACAATATAACTCCAAATTTTGATTGTCTGATATAGGCCTCATCATTTGGCCCTCGGTCCTAGCACACCCTAAAACCCGCCCTACCCTATAGGGCCGAAGCCTTACCCGGCCCTCCGTTAGGGCGGAATGACTCTAGCTCATTTCAATTAGGGTAGGGCAAAGGTCAAGCAAATGAAACCTGGCCCTACCCTACGACCCTATCATATTGAGCCTTTTAGGGTCAAGTCCGGCCCGGCCCTATCCCGGTCCTAAAAGCCCGCCCTTTAGGCCCTAATAATTACTTATTTTTTATTGTTTTTAATATGTTTCTTATTTTTTTATACAATACAACTAATATTATAAGTTTTATTTTTTTAATTTGTATTTTGCTTTGTTAAATAACGATTAATTTCTGGTGATTTAGAGAGATAGTTAATGAAATATATGAATATAACTACTTAGATTAATAATTCTAGATGTCTTAAGTTAAATATAATGTATATGTATGTTAAATATGAGTAAAAATAGGGTACGTCTTGTATCCACATATATCCATTGAGGTAATATTTGAGAAAAAAAATTAAAACTCATGAATTTATTTCGTTAAACAAAATAGTGTCATATTCGGCCACATTCGGCTCTATTTGGCATTATTAGCCCTAGCGCATTGGGCTTTAAGGGCAGGTAAATGCTTGCATATTTGAGTCCCAACCCGATCTTATTCAGCCCTAAATTTTGTTGACCAAGTCAAAGCCCTACTCGACCCTACCCTAAGCCATAAAATTTAGGGCAGGGCCGGCCCATGATGAGGCCTAGTCTGATAGATGACATCCTTAAATTGTAAGAGCGGGAGATTTCCCGCTGCTACATCTCAGCCTTAATATTTTCTCTATCCATTTTACAAATCAGACAACATAAATTGCATATTTTGTTGTTTGAGAAGAAATGACATCCTTAAATTACAAGAGCAGGAGATTTCCTGCTGCTACATCTCAGCCTTAATTTTTTCTCTATCCATTTTATAAATCAGACAACATATTGCATATTTTGTGTTGTCTGAGAAGAAAGAAAATAGAGACATTCACTTAATCGTGAGGGCGGGAAATTTCTCGCTACTTTTCATTCTAACGAGTCACTCTTTAAAATAACTCTAGTTTTCACCATATCTACCTCCTCAAGACAGGAGCTGATCCACTACTACCAACAACTACCGACATTCAAATTTAAAAGAAAAGCTGATATCATCTGTGGACATTAAAACAAACAAACTACATATGTATCTACCACTGTAACTACCTATGTAACTAAAAGATTGGTAGTTACATACAGGTTATCAGAATAGTGCAAACAGAAACAAAAGCAAAGACAACCTATCATCACAAAGAAACACATGACATATCACTTTTTCAAATTCCCAGTTACAGTGGTAGTTACACACACAGTTCAACTTTCAAATCATTTCATCGGAGAATAAAACGACTCAAATCCCTCCAAATAAAGCATACATGGATACCTATAAATTCTAGAATCTCAACAACAAATCCACAACAATATCAAAAGTTCATAACTACATGGGCAGTTACATGTAAAACGACTAATACAACTCAAATCCCTACATCACAGATGCATACATATAAACTGTAGAATCCGAACAAAAAATACACATCAATAGCTATCTTCATAATCACAAACTAAACAGAACAAAGCAATAAATAACGAATAGTAATCAAACGAAAAAACAAAGCATACGATCGGATTTCTAAGCCCTAAATTGCTCTATGAACTCAAGATATGCAAAAAATCAGCATAAATCTATATAAACCCTAAATCAGCATAAATCTATAATGAACATGTAAATTTCCACTCAAAAATTATGAACAGACCTATTGAGTGTCCATCGACTAGTAAGATCAAACATGAACATAATCACCAATACATCTTTACAAGCAATCAGAACATGACCAAACGAACTCCTATCGCCTACAACCAATTGATTTCTAAGCCCTAAATTGCTATATGAACCCAAGATATGCAAAAAATCAGCATAAATCTATCTAAACCCTAGATCTGTAGTCCGAGATTTTACCTAAGTTAAAGAATCAGCTCTGTGATTTCGTCCTAAGAATCGGCTCCTAACTTGATTTCGCAGATTGAGAGAGAAACGTGGTTTTCGCAGAATGAGAAATGAGTGGTTTTCGATGGTTTTGAGGGAGAGAAATGAATGAGAATCGATGGAGAGAGTTGGGGTAACCGCGGGGATGGGGTAACGGCGTCAGTGGCAGAATTCGTAATTATTTTCATTCTTAGGGGCAACGCTTTAAGAGATTTCAGTGGCATAGATCGTAATTGTTTTTATTTTCATGAGCAACGATTTAAGGCATTTAAATGGGTGTACTATTTTATCATCAGTGAACATGTATTAACAGTTTTATCATTTGTTATTTCTAAAGTAACCATTTTATCATTGACCCGTATGAAAACAAATAAATGCAATCAGAGAAAAAAAATTGAACCAACTGGGCCTCAGACTCCCATTAATTTTGAGGGAAGAAATATTTTCCAGTATGCTAAACACGGTGTAACAAATTCCTTACTGCAAACATGTTAGGGGATGGCTTCACATCCCAAGTAAGAAGCTGAAAATGGGGAGCACACACTGATTCATGGTCTGAGAAACCGTCATTATGTTTGCACCCGTTGCCAGCTGCAATGTTTATGTTTTTGTGGGATGGGGGTTGCTTGTTGCATCTGCATTCATCAATATTGTTGTCCTTTTTATTTTTATTTTTATTTTTTATTATTATTAGACAACACAATAACCTTGAGAATGAGATTTGAACTTGGGACTCCCCGAGGTTAACGAATATGTTCTTACGATGTTACAATGTACATGAATGCATGTCGTCACGAACATTTTGAAAAACAATGTTACAATAGCCTGTAAGCCTGATGTCACTATCCAAGCTTTGTAAGAGGGATTCTAACAGATTTTTTTTTTTTAAAAAAAAAAACAAAGAAAAAAAGATTGATTCGAACATATTTCAGTGTTCCTTATCAAAGTCCCATTGAACATTACTTTTGATACGATTTGAGGAATATTGGTTCCATCAAATGAGACAGTGATCCCTTAAACGATTAGGAAAATCTATGTACTGATGATGGTAACAGATTTGGAGCTAAGCTAGGCAGAAGAAAGAAAGATACAGAAAAGAGTCTAAGAATCTGTCTGTAAAGATTGCTTCTTTCACTTACCAGAATCAAGAATTCTTATATGTTATAACACAATACAGTATAGTTTTGTACTACATATATAGAGACAAACTTTGAAGAAAAGCTCGATTAAGAGTTCACTCAAGAATAAAGAATCAAAGTGAGTTTTGTGTAAAATGTTAAGGAATGTGCTCACATTTACTCATATGCTGCAAAAGGGCTTTAGCCTTCCTTTGAGCTCTGTTGGTTCCACATCTAGCTACCTCCACCAGATGCTCATAGACACCATACTGAAGTGCAGCCAAAGTCAAGGACGAATTATTCAATCCGAGCGCTAGAAGAACCGATGTAGCACATTCCTTGTTCTTGGGAGTTCCATTCTTGATAATTCCAACCAGAGTTTCAATGAAAGATAACCTCCCAATCTCGTTTCGGCCCTCAGGATGTGATGCAAGGAGTAACAAAATTGAGAGGGCTTCATCAGTCATGCCCAAGTTCTTATCCTCAATTAGATGAAGCAATGGCGGTATTAGACCTGCGTCAATGGCCCTTGACTTGTTGGCTTGGTTCAAAGACAAGTTAAATAATGCAGTGGCAGCATCCTTTCTACCTCTAGTTGTTCCAGTCTGCAGAAGATGTACCAGAGGAGGAATTCCATTCAAAGTCCCAATAAGTACTTTGTTCTCATTGAGCATGGATAAGCTCAACAATGCAGCAGCAGAATTCTCTCTAGCTTCATCTGTTCCATGCTGCAAGATCTCAATTATAGCAGAAATAGACTCTTCTCCTGCTATGAGTCTTTTGTTGGCCTCATCAATTGATAAATTTAAAAGAGCTGTCACTGTGTGTTCTTGAATCTTGGAATCTGGATATGACAAGAGCCTGATCAATTGGGGGATCCCTCCACCCTTAGCTATCAGAACTCTATTCTCCGGATTCTCTTTAGATAGCATTCGGATCTTAAAAATGGCTTCTTTCAAAACATCCAGCTGACATGAAGATAGATCATACACTAAGGAAGATATTTCCTCCAAAATTTCAGCAGTAGAGCCATCAGGAAATGCATTAGATTCCTTCTTAGGCAGTTCAAAATGATTCTTCTCACACCATTGCTGGATTAGATTCTTGAGGGCAAAATTTGGTGCTAGTGATATGTGATCCAATGTTTGCCCCGTCTTTGGGCAGGTGTTGTGATTGGAACCCAGCCACTTTTGTATGCTTGCTCTTTCATAAGTCTTCAAAAGAAGGCAGTGAGAACTATCTCAGTTACCATCTAAGTAATGCATTTGAGAAAACAAAACTATAATTGATGCTAAAACCACAACTTATAATCGTGGACATGAAGAAAGCATGTGATCCATGAAATCATCCCCCAAAATGTAAGTACGTGTTTTGAACATAGTGCAATAGCTCCAACAACTAACAAAAATTTACCTGTCCTGTTGCAACAATGACAGGATCAGTCATGATCTCCAACGTAATCGGGCATAGAAACTCATTTGGAATCAACGAAGACCGACACTGCCTCAGACTTTTTGTGGAAACAGGACCATCAAGCAAGAAGTCCTCATAAATCCCTGCATTTTCTTTAAACCTACCCAAAAGATCAGTGACCTGTTGAATGCTTTCAGCATTCTGCCTTGCTGATCTCCTTTTAGCTAGCTTTCTAACAACTATTGTTTCCTCTTTCAAGTCTGCAATAGTGTGTAGTTCCAACTTATTGGCTAATCTTTCAAGTATCGCTTTATCTGCATTCCTGTCATCATTTTTCTTAGAGAACACAACCATCAGATCCATTGCTAGCTCTATATCCTGCGTATCAGCCCGTTTTTTTGCTCGTTTGAGTTGTGTTCGCATTAGTTGAACCTGAAGTTAGCAATTACATAAGCATGCCAGCACCACCAAATGAATACCACAAAAACTCATTGAAGTAGATATCTTCTCCTACTTGACAGCATGTTATGTTTTACATCATCTGAGCCTAATTAAGAACTCTTATTCTCATTTGAACCTTTGATATCACATCCACGGCCAAAAACATATATCTTGTGCAATCAGAAACTATAGCAAAGCTGGTGTCTGTTGAATGGTGTCACAAATTATCTATTTCTAAGAAAATTTACCAATATGAGAAGATTGAACAGTATAATCACAATTTTGAATATGGCTAAAAGTTGAAAGGAGATGAAATTACTTGCTCTTTGACTTCATCTGAGATCCCAAGCTCAACATACGGGAAATCTTCCAAAGCCTGGCTTAGTTTATCATAAACAGCATGAAACCTTACCATCACTGCCTCACTTTCCAAAGTCTATTCATATCAAACAAACAAACAAGAAATTCCACAAAAGCATCAATATACATGATTATGATGAATAACCCATGTCAGCTAGTAAGTCACTATAACAGAGAAGGACAGAGATGACACTGACCAAGTAAATCTTACTCCCACAACTACAATTCTTGAGCAACTTCTTGGCAGAAGCAAGTGCCCTCTTCAAATTAGCCAAAGAATTCAAAGCCTGATTGGAGTAGTACTCCAATTCCCTAATCTCCTCCAACAGAGGCAGCAGCAGCTTCAACCTCCTCACCAAGCTCAAGCACTCCTTCCTGTGAGCACTTCGAAACCCCGAATACGATCCAACCCTATCAATCACTCCCATCAATTCCTCAACGCTGTTACCATCGCTTTCATCTCCACCACCCCCAACAACAACATTCTTCTTCTCATAATAACACTCCCCTCTAACTCCCTCAATCACTATCTCCCTCCCAGCCATTTCCCACCAGAACCTAACAAAGTGAGACCTCCTTAAAGAGTCTTCATAAAACTTAAATATCCCTTCAATCCTCCCCGGAAAAAACGCCGAGTTTTCCCAGAAAGTAACCCCCCACTAATCAGCTGGTTGCTTTAGCTAGCCGAAAACAGTGAACTGAGTTTTCACATTTACCATTGGATCCAATCATCTGCAAAAACCAAAGATCCTCACTTTACCAAAACAAGAATCCAAACAAAACTTAGATCATCATCATCATCATCATCATCAGCATCGAAATGGGGGTACGTGTTTGGCGGGGTTTATGGAATTACTAAACAATGAAGCAGGGAGAGCTTGAAAAAGAGTTGCATATGGGGTTTAAGTGGAGGGATGATGATACATGATGCATGGGGGCCTGGGGAAGTTGACGCGGTTTGATTGACAAAAATGACGCGCATTCACGTGCAGGGTTTTGGATTATTGGTTTCTCTATTCTTTGCTGTACTACTGACGGGTCCCGATCTGGCCTTTGCCTTTGGTTTCTGGGTGGCTGCTCTTATACTTCTCCATCTTTCTATTCTATATTACCAACAGGATACTTGGGATGGATCCCACTTCGCGCTCTTGATTTTCCTCTTAGCTTTTTCTTGGGAGAGTGATTTTAGGGGGAGAGAAATTTCAGAGCACTGGCCCAGTTTGTGCTGGAACATTGCAAGATGCATGTTCTCTATGTTTTCTGCCTTCTTTCGCTATTTTTCACAATTTATCGAACATTTTATCTTCATTTGTTAACACTATCATGGTGTCGAGAAAAGAAAAACACACACATTTCCGACTCTACATACTATACTATCTTTAGTTCATTACACAACATACCATTAACAATGTGGGGAATCATAGTTGGTTATCTTCCTGATTGGGTTACTGAACCAGACTGAAGTAAGGAGAATAAGCAAACATAAGAAGCTCAAGGCTAGCTAGCTAGGGCTTTAGATACGCTTATGTACTAGCTTGCTAGCATGTGTCATGATCTTTTTTTCTTTTGTGGAGATTGCAGTTTAAGTGAATATGGGAATGTAATTTTATCGTTGTATTTCAAATTAGTGTGATCATGTGTATGTATCTAGGGAAGATTGTGTTGGGTTGTCTAGTATGCAAAAGTATGCGACTAGCTTTTATAACTATAAGAGAGTACATGAGCCCTTGATTAATCTAATGAATAGATAAATTGCACTTGCTATATACAATCCATGGGTGAGTCAATTGGGGTGAGTGACTGGTCATTCCATACGTAATTTAAGTTTGAAGTTAGACATTTGATCAACAATTCAACATCGATGGACCTGTTCTATATATCTCTTTAAAGTCCGAGTAAGTCTCTTGCATTTTTCCATTTAAGTAGAAGCGATTAATTTTGTTTTTACTTATTTTATAATCATCGCAAGGAGATTATAATAAATTTTGATATCTCGTCACGAGATAGACCGAAAGAAAAAACAATCCAATTTATTTGAGAAAAAAAAAAATTGACATGAGATTCCATCTACTAAAAGACACTCGAAATCAATCCAAGTGAAGTAATAAAATCCATTCGAAGCTGATTAAGTGAGGTAAAATCAATTTCTATTGAAAAGATGGCTCAATTTAGGAAGAGCTTGAGAAGTTCATATTCCCTTGAAGATTCAACTCTAGCAAGGGAAGATATTTAGTGCATGTTTGTTTCTCAGTACTAATTAGGACTGTGTTAAATAAAAAGTTTAAGTTGGCTAATACCATGTTTCTATGATTTGTATTCTGTATATCATGAAGTTCAAAATTAGTCCTGCAATGCATCACCAAACATGGAGCATCACTATTTTTACTCTAGTCGCATGCAACACCAAACATGACTCAATATTAGTACAACTTAAGGCAGTCCACATGAGTCCAAGACAGTTTAAAAATTAAGGAGATATAATACAATCATGGGTACCAAACGTGCACTCAAAGTAACACTGTCGTATGATTTTGTTTTTTTCGATGATTAACTAAGGCTAAATTAGTAGCTAATGAATAACTCATAATTATGATTCTCCTCTTTGTTTGTTCCATAAAAATTGATCATAGGGTTTGGCAAAAATTTTAGTTTTCGCTTGTCTGGGGCGTCTCTGCACGTGCATTGGCTTCCCGCCTCACCGGTATAGATTGGGTACAATCCGACGAGCTGGTATGTTGTTACTCTGATGGTGGTGGATTCAAAAGCTGGAGTTTTGACATACGACAACAATTCTCTTCTCTCGGTTTAAAGAGGTTGCATCTGGGTTTGTGGGGAGGTTAAGGATTGAAGTGGTCGATGCTGGCTGGTACGAAGTCCACACATGCAATCTTGGGGTTTCAAAGGTGTACTACCGTGTTTGGGATGAAAGGGGAGGGTTGGGCTAATTTTGACCCGACTTTAAGTTTCGTTTTGTTCAGTTTATTTGTTTTTCTTTCAGAGTTTTGTTTAGGGTTGTGGTTAATTAGGTCTAACAAGTCTGTCATTTATCGAGAATTTATGTATCTTGTTCTAGTGTGCTACATCTAATCATCTATGGCGTTCTCCTGGTGATTATCAACTTAATTTCGGTGTTGTCTGGTTGTCAACATGAGGGTGGATTGTCGTTGCATGTGGCCTAATGATATTTGGATACGGTATTGAAGAAGAAGAATTGACTCGTTTATTGGTGGCAAATTGGCAATATAATATCGTTACTTTCGGATTTGGTTGTTCTTTTCGAGCGTAAATTAGATTTAGGATTTAGATCCATTTGGCTAATGAATGTTGTTATTAACGACGAACACGTTTCTATGAATCTTGACAGAAACGTGTATAGTATTAGTCACCATAACTGATGGTTCCAATGTGCTGATCTCTTTAGTTATTAATGAGTTTTATTCAATCTTAAAAAAAATAAAAAATAAATAGTAGCTAATGTGACATATCTATGCAAGAATAAGTTCAATGGGGGTCACAAGACCACATGAGACATGAGTAGGTTATAGGTTGCATGCTGCCTGGCGTTGACCTTGACTCCATATTGGGTGTCTCTTTGCAACAATATCTTGTTTGTGGGGCCACAAATCGGATTATGGATGAAAGGGAGGGGTGTACGAGTGGTTGCCAACCAGCACATATTTAGGTCAAGTCTATCCAATTTTTAGGAAAGTTCCAATATCCCTTTCACATAGGAAGGACTATGGTCACTATACGAGTATCAACAATTAGTTTCGGTGATGCACTCATAATTATTTGTCCGACCAAAAATTAGAAATCCTTCATTAATCTCCAACGTCCAACCTTGAACCTGGTTCATGTAGAAAATGTATCTACCAAAACAGGAATCTTCAAAAATACCAAAAAAAAAAAAAAAAATTTGTTGTATTTGACAAAAATTACCAAAAAAAAGAAGATACAATCATACAAATTGTAAGATATCTCACGGCTATTAGTGGAGTTCATAGTAGCATGACTGTCAAAATATAGGAAAACTAGAATTGTTCTATGAAATGGTTGATGATACATGTAACTCAAAAAAAGGAAATAGTCAATCTCATTATATCATCCATTAACACATTTTAGAAACACGATTCCTATAATCGTGTGCGAAATCCAAAAATCATATACTGATGATCGATAGTTCTAACATCGGTATTTAAGCGGGTTTCAATTCGAATTCAAAAGTTGTTTGGCTCTCCATTCTTTGGTAAATCAAATTTCAAATACCCCATCAAAAATGCAAAAGCCTAACCACAAAACATTGCACATATCATGGATTTCACCTCAATACTTTGAACCCAACAAACAATCAAGTTCAAAAGAGATTTTCTTTCCATATAAGAGAGAAAAACGAGAATGTATTTCATGTAGCGAACCACGTGGACATAGGAGGAGCTTCTTGTAGCAACACTTTCCATAGTGGTGTAGAGCGTTCGTTGTTCCTCAAATTTCCATTTCCGGAGCGTGGACATGGGCCCTGCCCGACCCGGCCCAAAACTACAGAAACATTTGAAAGGAAGCGGAGCACCGACGCAAAGAAAAAGCGAGATAGCCGTTAGGAAGAGAGAGCGAGAAGCATCGCGACCTTTGTCAAATGGTATTAAAATCGGACGGTTGAGATTAAGTAGCCGTTGTATTCAAACCCGAGAACGAACACATGCCCGTTCTCTCCGTGCCTAATTTCGCTTTTTAATTTCTTTTCCTTTTTATTCTGTTTTTGTAAATCTCTCTCTGCTCTTAAAACCCCAAAGAACAAAACCGAGTCAGAGAGACTCAAAGATAGAGAGAAAGAAGAGAGAGAGAGGCTTACCCAACTCCGCTCTCTCGGCCCGGTTCAAGATTCAAGCTTTGATTTTTGATCTCGGCGCTTAAAGATTCCAACTTTCGTCAAGGTTCGATCTGGGTTCTTTGTTCTTTGTTCAAAGTTTGAATCTTTTGATGTTTAAATGATCTGGGTTCTTGTTTTAGATCATGGGTTTTTCTGGGTTTCGTCTGGTTTTGAATTTTAGGGGTTTTGGTTTTTGGGGTTCTGATGTGTTGCCAATGGTCTTGAAGGTGATCGAGATGGGTTCCAAGGAGAACAATCAAGGACTTGTTAGGAATGCGAATTTCCAAGGTTGGAATATTTCTGAACCTTTGAATGGTCTTGAGGTTTAATTTTGGCATTGAATTTAAAGTTTGATTTTTTATTTTTTTGTTATTGGAATTTTAAAGGTCCAAGATTGGGGGACTCCAAGTTTGTGAAGGAGATTGGGCACAATCACCGGGCGGCATTAAGCAATATCACCAATTTCAAAAGAGAGGCTTCTGGGTATGTGATTTTTTCATTTATTACTTATTAGAATCTGAATCTGTTTCTGGGTTTTTGTTGTGGCATTTGATTCTTCTAATTCTAGTAGTTTTTGGGTGAATTAACTAAATTGAGATTTTGGGTATCCAGGAATGTTGCGGCTGGTGATAAAAAGTTGTCAAATCTGGGCCATAGACCCATTACAAGGTTGGAACTCAATCTTATTTGATCTCCTTTTTTTTGTTAATAGTTCTTGTTTTTTCTCTCAAGATTTGAAAGTTTTGTGCCATGATGTTTTGTATAGGAGGTTTTCTGCACAAATGATCCAGCAATGCCCAAAGGTATATTCTTTTGGCCCACTTCTATTGTTTTCATTGTTTTTGCTTATTAATACAAATTAAGATTTATTTGGGTTGTGATTATGTGTTTTAGGAATCTGAGGATGTGACTGTGACTACATTGGTTCCAAATCCTAGTGGTGTTAGGGAGTATGATCAGGGAACTAAGAAACCGAGCTCATCTACTGTCAATCCTAATGGTTTTGTGGACTGTGAGATCATAGATGTGGAGGAAAGTGAGGATGAAGATTCTGATGCTGTGCCAATGTATGTGAAGCACACAGAAGCAATGCTAGATGAGATTGATAGGATGGTATGTCTGACTAGTACTTTATTTGATTGGCAATAAAGGTTTCCTTTTTAGTTCTAGGAAATTAACAACATAGATGGTGATGCATTACTCAGGAGGAGGATGAGGAATCGGAAGATCCTATTATGGATATCGACACCAGCTGCATGAAGGATGCACTCAGTGTTGTGGAGTATATAGATGACATCTATGCACACTACAGGAAAACTGAGGTACTGTAATTATTGAGTGGTTAGCATTAAACAAGCTTTTGAAAAGACATATGTTTTATTAGAAGAGCTTCAAACATGTATAAAGTTAGCATTTGTGCTCTCATTTGGTGCTGGGATAGAATAATGGAAAGGACTTCTGTACATGGGAGAATAGTTAAATGAGGCTCTGTTGTGTAAGCAAATATTGAACCACGTCAATGGGGTATTTTTGTTGTGATGACATTACTAAGTTGATCATCTATTTCTGTTCTTTTAGGGGTTCTCTTTCTTCCTAATATATTAGTGTTTTGTTGTTGTATATGTAAATGCTGAACACCAATGTGAAAGCATGCAATGCTCATCCTTATTTCAATAATTCAGACATAAATTATATATTATGCATTCGCCAATGACCCAACAGTAGATAAATTGTTCTGTACAAACTGGTTTTGGACCATTGAGTGAGCTAAAATCAAACTGCTATTTTGTGTATTCTGTATTGTGTATTGTGATTCATGCAGTTATAATAGTTGTTTGTTGTTTAAGCCTTTTTTTTTTTTTTTTTTTATAACAGAAGTAGATGTGTTCTGACTGGCTCATTTGTAACTGTGTCTTTCTTCTATTCAGACATTCTGAAAATTTGCATCTTAATCATGCAGAATCAAAGCTGTGTCTCTCCAAGTTACATGGCTCAGCAACCTGACATCAATGAGAAGATGAGGGCTATTCTTATTGACTGGCTCATTGAGGTATGGTATTAATTCATTGGACCAATTAGGTTGATAAGTTTTAAATTTATAATTGTGTTTACTTAATGGGTTGATTTTGTTACCAGGTCCACTACAAGTTTGAGCTTATGGATGAGACGTTATTCCTCACCATCAATCTTATAGACAGATTCTTAGAGCGCCAAGTGGTGGTCAGAAAGAAGCTTCAGCTGGTTGGAGTGACAGCCATGTTACTAGCCTGCAAGTATGAGGAGGTTTCTGTCCCAATCGTGGAGGATTTTGTTCTGATATCAGATAAGGCATATACAAGGGAAGATGTCCTTGGCATGGAGAAGTCAATGGTTAACAAGTTACAATTCAACTTTTCTGTTCCTACCCCATATGTGTTCATGAGGAGATTCCTGAAGGCTGCTCAGTCTGACAAAAAGGTTAGTGATAGGAACTCATATTTGAAGATGCACTTAAACTTTATATCTCGTTTCTGATTGCTCAATCTGATAATGGTATTGAAATATTTGGTACTCTTGGAATTTGTAACAGCTTGAGCTTCTGTCCTTCTTCCTCATTGAGCTATGCTTAGTGGAGTACGAAATGCTAAAGTTTCCACCATCTCTGCTAGCTGCTGCAGCGATTTACACTGCTCAGTGTAGTCTTTCAAAGTTCAAGCAGTGGAGCAAAACCTGCGAGTGGTATACCAATTACTCAGAAGATGAACTTCAGTGAGTGTTTCAGTTTCATACATAGCAATTTTATAGTATAGCATCTGAAATCTTATCATTACTAATTGTGTGTTTTATTCTATAATTACCAACAGAGAATGCTCAAGGATGATGGTTACTTTCCATCACAAGGCTGAAACTGGTAGGCTAACAGGAGTGCATAGGAAATACAGTACTTGGAAGTTTGGCTATGCTGCTAAAACTGAACCAGCTGAGTTCCTCCTGAATCCCTGACACTTCTGCGGGGTGATGATCAAATTTAATGGGCAAATAGCATTACCAATTTCAAGGTCTTTCTTCAGTTTTCACTGAGCAACAGAAGTTGCCCTGGGGGTCTTAGTGAACCCAAATATGGGGATGATGGGTTTCTTCTTTTGTTGCCAACACAAACATCTACATGAGTGTCTGCATTCTGCAGATAATAATGTATCTCTCTGTCTTAGTCGTTTTCATGAAACCAAATATGGGGATGATGCTTTTGTTGCCAACACATGAGTGTCTGCATTCTGCAGATAATAATGTATCTTTCTGTCTTAGTCGTTTTCCATTCATTTCTAAGTTTCAAATGGTTGCTGATGTGAATATCCAAATGGTTGCTTTATGTGAATATAAATATGTTTGATCTCTCCCACATTATTGCTACCTATAGCGTAATTTCCAGGGTTTTAATTGATTTTGTTTTGAAGAGAAGGGAACCGAATAGAAGTAATTGACCTAAAGAAAGAAATTATAGAAAAGCAAATACAAACCGAACTGGTTTGATACATTATATCACCTCATCAATGGAACCTGGGATAGAAGCCTCTCTTTTGACTTTCCCGTCTACATCAGGACAGTTTTTTTCTTTATTGCTTTATTACAAATCTATTATCTATAGTCGAAGTTTACCAGTATGGGACTTATTGATTTGTGTCACCGGAGCTTCTTCAGTGTTTCTGGGTCTTTTTGATTTGCATAGCATTGAGGATTAAGGAATTGGTAAAATGTTTATAGTGATTACGCTTGTCATGTTAATGCTTCAAGTATGCCATTGGCAGTTTCAGCCGGCATGTGTTTAGGGGGAATAGATTGAGAAATGTAATAGCGTCTGAAGGGACACTGGAATGCATTGGGCGGCAAAATGAGGCTCAGTGCTTTCTCCTTTCCAAAATAATGAAATAATGTTCTTGATCAAAGCAAGCATCTCAGTTCGATCAAAGTTTTATAACAAGGTATCTGTTTGTGGGTCATTGATGGTCTTATGATTTGATTGAGAATGAAAGAGCTGAAAAGCATTATTGTATGAATCTTATGATTTGGATGCTTCTCTTGTCTACAACAGATCTCATCATTCGTTTTGGTTAGTTCTTGCGGCGCGGTTGGAGAGCAGGGAGGAGATTATCTCTATGAAACAGGGGATTCTCGCTAACAATTCTCTGTATCCTGCTTTTCCAGGCCTTATTTGCAGTCGACAAAATCAATGAAGGAACAGAGAAGAAACAGAGGAAAGAAGAAAGAGAGAATTCAGTAACGTTGTTTTGTAAGTGAACATAGCTCAAAGTGGGCAGTGTAAATAGAGCGAGTGAAAAAAGAATAATCACAATCAACTCAGATCCGCCCTTAATTTTATTTTTTATTTTTTTTGAATTAAATGGTATTATATTCCATTGAGATAAAAGATACATTATGAATCGATCTACTTTCTTGCGTACAAAACACATATAAATCGTTTGATTCACGTAAGGTAGCACCCTCATTACACAATTCTTACTCAATTGCTTCGAAATCCAGTTCCACACTCTTCTTATTCTTCAAACGAATTCCGCTCGTACCTGCACCAATCACCCACTTCTTTATTTCTATTCTCCATGGAGAAGATGACAAAATAGGCAAAGAAGGCTTACGAGGAGGTTTTGAAGCTCTAGCCATGGTTCGCTGTCGCGACGTAGACGCTGAACCGCATTGGTTTGTCGTAGCTTAACTGGTTTAGATCGATTTTTGTTTATGTTTTTGTTTTTTGAGTTATTAGAATGAGAGTTATTTGATGGGTCCACAAAGACCGATGAGTTGTTTGGGTACTTTAATTTGAAGCAGAGAATGTGCTTTGATTTGAAGTGATGAGTTAAGTAGGAGAGTGACAACGATATGAAATTGGATCTATCGATTACCAGCCTTGGTCTACCAAAAGTCTTGGTCACCGAGAAGTCGGTACACTGACTTTCGTGGCCGATTTTGGTAGTAATTTTCTGTTACCGAGCAAGAGTTGGTCGGTAGGAGGTTCACGCGGAATTTTTCGGTAACCGTACCGAATCCACCCCTATCACAAAGTGAGATAGAGGACTCACTTATCCCCACAATTTAGCTTATAATCAAAGTAGGAGATTATAGGCAATTATTCTAGCAACAAAAGAAAATAAAGGGAAATAAACAACATAGCCTTTCGTCCAAAAAAAAAAAACAACACAGCCCCAAAGTCATGGACCCAAGCCCAAAGTAGAGCCAAACCCCAATTACTCTGGACACCACACATCAACCACCACCGTCGCCGGTTCCGACGGCCGTTGGGCATCCATCGATATCCGATCTGAACCAGCCCTCACAACCTAACCAACAAGCCGCTCGAACGAAATCCGGCCAAACCTACACCGCAAGCTCAACCACCACCACGAGTTGCCGGTCTCCAACACACAAGTCATTGCCGATCCCAACGTGATCTAGATTTTCACCTTCACACCGTTAGAGACACAACGATTGCCAATCCACGTCATTGCACACGATCAGAAGCGAACTGCCGCGGTCCAAAATCAACCACGAATGTAGGGAGAAAAAATACTTATTGTTGATTTTGTATTACACAATAAGTACATTTTCTCCTTACACAGTGCTCATTATTATTTACGTATAAAAAGTAAAAAAATTTGGATGCCACGTGTCCCTACCGTAAAGCAGCGAAGCTTATAAATAATGGCACCGGCTTCTATTTACACAGCAAATATAGAAACAGAAAGAAACAAAGTGAATTCAGAGCTATGTTGCACGGAAACGGAAACGAGTTTCGGTTTCCGATACGTGGAAACGTCAAAATCAAATATAGTCCGATACGAAACGTGAAAGAAACGTCAAAATTAAAATAAATATAATATTTATTATAATAAATATAATTAAAAAAATAACATCAACAAAATAGTTTTTTAATAAAAAACATCAATCTAAATCCAAACAAGCATACATAATCAAATTACAATACAAACTAATGTCAATACATGTTGCAGACAGAATTTAGATTACCTAAAACAACTTGCAGAAGCATGCATTCTTACTCAAAATTTCGATTATCAAAACACCAAACTAGTTTACCAAAACACCAATTCACCAAACAAGGTTACCAAAACACTAAATCAATAACTGATTACACGCAGAGGAAGGAGAAAACGCACCAGAATTGGCTGAGGAGAAGAACAATAGGATCGGTCAGAGGGGACTGATGTGGTGCTCTTGAAATTCTTGATACTGAAGAAGACTCTGCAGTGGAGGAAGACGAAGACAAAGACGGAGGAGGAGACCTGCTCTGATATGAGCTCTGTCGCTTACTTGAACGGAGTTGATCGTGAAGGCCACCGGATGACGAAGACGGAGTTGATCGTGAAGACGAAGACGAAGACTTCGACCCAGAAAGCTGAAAGCGGAGAAGAGAGGAGAAAGCGGAGAAGTCGACCTAATCCCTTTCTGTCATGATAAATGTCAAAATTACCCTCGCGTTTCGGAGGTAATTGCAAAAAACGTTTCCGTTAAACATGAAACGCGTTTCGGTGACGTTTCAGAATATTGTTTTTGCCGAAACGCGTTTCGCTCGCGTTTCGGAGCGTTTCGTTTCTGAAACGTGAAACGCGAGTGTTTTCGCGTTTCGGTGCAACGCAAGTAGAACCATGGCGGAACCGGAAAAGATAGATATAGGAATCGGCGGCGAGAATCTTATCATTCTGGTGGTATTCATGGTACTATTTCTCGTTCTAATTGTCTACAAATCTACCGTCACCCCCAGGCACCGCACACCCAACCTCCGACCCGAGTTCACCGACCGTGGCCCCCGACATGGGCGTCGTCACCGGTAGCCTCCTTCTCCTCCTCCTCCTCCTCCTCCTTCTTCTTCTTCTTCTTCTTCTTCTTCTTGAACACCATTTTTGTATTTTCCTTCATCCCCTGTCCCTTGTTTTTTTAGTTCAATCTGTTCTTGTTCTTCTTTCTCTGATAAACCCTCTGTAAAACCCCTTCATTTTTGTATTTTCCTTCATCCCCTGTCCCTTGTTTTTTTAGTTCAATCTGTTCTTGTTCTTCTTTCTCTGATAAACCCTCTGTAAAACCCCTTCATTTTTGTATTTTCCTTCATCCCGTCCCTTGTTTTTTTAGTTCAATCTGTTCTTGTTCTTCTTTCTCTGATAAACCCTCTGTAAAACCCCAAGAAAGCCATCTTCTTTCTGCGTCCTTCTTCTTCCTGATCGTCAAAACAGCAAAGAAGACGAAGATCAAGAACCATGGCCGCCATGAACACCAAGAAGAACACAATGCAGGAGCCGCAGGCACCAAACAAAGGTAACCCCTCGTCCAAGAAACAGAAATCGACTGGAGAAAGTAGTGGTTCTGGTTCTCAGAAGTTGGAGGGAGAAGCTTCTGGGGAAGATGATGAGATTGGTGATGAGAACATAGAACCCAAGAAGACCATAAGTGGTGACTGCGGTGAAGACCCTAAAGGAGGTGAAATTGAAATGGGTAGCTCTAGCTTTGTTCATGAGGTGTTTTGCACTGAGTGGTAGGAGTGAAAGAGGTGATCTGGGTCTTGTGTCAACTATGGTGCGAAGAGTAGTGTGAGTCGAAAAGAGGTGGATCTCGTTCTGGTGCCAAGCTTCGCCTGAAAAGCCTGAAGCATTGCCTCAAGACGAAGCTTAATGTGGATTGAGCTACTTAATGTGGTGTTTCAGTAGTTGGAAGATTTAAGGGAAGCTGAATCAACAGCTCCTATTTCACTATTTGTTCTCACTTTAAAGATTCTTATCATTTGTTTCCTCTCATAGAATAGAGCATGTTCAGTGGTTCAATGTAATGTTGATAAAGGAAAGGAAACTGAAAGTGCTATACTCAGAAGTGTACATTCCCAAATCTACTACAGAATAAAGAATACAGTAAGTTTTTGGTGTACATCTCTGATCTCTCTTCTAGCTTTTTGAGTATATAAGCACTCCTGTAACTGTGGCATGTTTTTCTTTTAGTTCTGAGACGAATTATGAATGTGGTTCATTTCCACAAAGCCTGTAAATACAACTGAAAGAGAAAGGACTATACACAAGTAGAAAAATTTCTGGGTATTTTTTGATAAAACTCTGGTCATTTACATGTTAGCTATTCTACACTCCTATAAGGTGCAGTCCACTGTTGTATGATGGACGTGGTTTCGCCTGCCACAAGTGTAGATAACCGGCTCTCATTTGAATGAAGCACCCTCTGAGCTGTGGGATTTAAGCTGATAGTTGAGTCGCGAGTTGAGACCTCTGGCCAAGATAAATGTCTTCACTTTCAGGTGTTATTCTTTGGCCAAAATCACCCATGCTCTTCACCAAAGTTGCCATCCCTTATTTCTGCATCTTCACCATGAAATAGCAGACATGAGGAAGTTGACGGACTACATTTTCATGTCTAAGAAAGAATATTCAACCCAAAATGACCAAATAAAAACGTGCCTCAAACAAATTGATACTTTGTGTCTAATTAGATTAATACAATTGGAAAGACGAACTAAATTAATGCAAAGGACTGACATTGTCCACAATGTGAAAGTGGTAGTGGTAAAATTGGAACTTACAAGGCCGAAATTATTCGCAATAAAACCAGATTGTAATTTTAGTATATTCCAGGAGATAAGCCATAAAATAACCAAATACAGTCTCTTGCATAAAATTTTTAGCTACTCAGTTATATATTGATTAAACTCCCTTTTTATCTATTTCTTCTTTAGCTAGTCAATGCAGTATTATACGGCAACACTATAAGTCCATCATGTCAGGTTCAGAACAAAAAACCAAGGAGTTATCAAGTTTAAAATTTTCATACCTCAGCTAATGACTCACTTTCTGCATCTAATTCACGTAGCTGTTGCATAGTCATTCCAAACCATTCATCTATCATAGCAAAACAATTGCAATGGCTTTCAAAGAAATATGAATACAGTAGAACAATCAACATAGATCGAGTGTAACACATTGGCACCAACTATTATGTGTACGTTGTAAACTTCAACTCTGCGGCTCTTAGATTGTGAATTATTCAGTGGCCAATGAAAACAAACAAATGAATCATTCTTCTTGCAAACAAACTTTAATAGTAGAGTTAAACAACATGGTGACTAATGTTGAATCACGGCATTTTACTATGCAATAAGACCAGAGACATACCAATAACAAAGGTTGTCCACGTTTATAGCCCAAACCCCAATATTTGTGCATCTATGGTGACCAACTTGTAGGCTGTCATAACTGGACTCGTCCTATCCTGAAATTTAGGTGACATTGAACAGATTATAAGATAGTTTTTCCTGATGCAAACAGAAACAAAAAGCAGCGGGTGCTGAGCAATATTTGGCAATTCTACAAGTGCAATGTCCAAACATATATAAAACTAAAGTATTATCTGTTGCAAAGAAAAGAAACTGTTTTCTTCTTTTGTTTCCATTCATATACTTGAGAAGCATCTTTATGTGCAGAGAGAGAGAGAGAGAGAGAGAGAGAGAGAGAGAGAGAGAGAGAGAGAGAGAGAGAGAGAGAGAGAGAGGTAGAGAGATAAATGGAGAAAATTTCCACATCCCTGGCTGCTAGTATTTCTTTGCTTAGACCATGTACCTGGTTTGTAGATAAATGGAGAAAATATGTTAAGTTACAAATGTATTGCTTCAAATTGAGTTGTAGTTTTGATTTCTTCTCGAAAAGGGAAGAAAAGGTGAGAAAGGATTTTTAACGTTTAAGTCTGACTAGAGGGAACATAACATTAAACTTACAGTTTCGGACTGGCCATTTTCAGCCTTACGAACAGTTTGAACGGTCAAATAAAATTTGGTGAAGTATGGGCACTGCACTGCACACATACAGAACAAATCACGTTGTTTCAGCAATCTTCAAAGGCGAAGAATTTACATGGAACACTTATTAGTTCAAGAGACAAGAAATATTACCTTGATTACTGTATGATTGGCATCCGTTGCAGAGAGACCGGAGAGTCAAAACCTTGTTAGATAAAACTTTGAAGTCTGTTTAGCAAATCATATATAGAGAAATACCAAGACAAAGACATGGCAAACCTGTTTTGCATCTTGGGTATGCTTTCCAGGATTCCTCTTGCATGATGAGTGCATCTGCTGATGCAGAAGTGGTAAGCCAAGTAGGAGCTTCGATGGAATAATATGGAAGTACAGTACCTGGGTGTTGGCTGCGGTGCTAAAGATGAACTAGCTGAGTTCCTCCTGAATCCCTGACACTTCTGCTGACTGCTGACAAGTGTGGCGAAAGCAAGTTAAACAATGGACATTGAAAATGCAATGCTAGTGTTGTTTGTTGAGCGAAATCAGTAATGTGAATAAAATGTCTCCCATAATTTTTAAAAGGATTTAAAACAAAGTCCTGATTTTTCCCCCCAGTCAGATAAACATGTTAAGAGTCTTAAGACTAATTGTTCATATTAAGTATATGTATATCTCCACATGTAGCACTTGTCATATCCCCATTAGCTAACTATTTGCATATCATAGGAGGCACTTGAAAGTTCCCTATGATAGTGTTATATTAAGCTCCCTGAAAGTTCAATTAAGCTCATTATGTCTTCTCTAAAAGGAAAGAATTAGACGGATTTGGAAGAGGGCTAAAAGAGAAGTAAAGGAAACTAGATTTGTGAGTGAGATTCCACTTCCAAAACAAGTTAAACAAAGAAAGTTAATAAGGCAACGGTAGTGTTGTGTGCTGAGCAAAATCAGTAATCTGCATAAATGTCTCCCAAAAATTCTGAGAAATAGAGCAGTAAGACATGGAACTCTGTCGAAGGGGATGAGGAGTAAGGTTTTTCCAGTATAGTGTTTACAATCTATTGACAATAATAAAAAAAAAAATCACTGATAAGTGGACATAAAAAAAAAAAAATTTCTCCAATACGGCTTAAGCTTTTGCAAAATTAGTCGTCCAGATATGAAGCAGGCATTGTCACATCCCATAAATGTTTCCACCTAACACAAAGTAAGTCCTTAATGTTTTGCCCAGTCAGATAAACATATTAAGGTTTGTCCAAAAAAAAAAGATAAACATATTAAGAGTGACTGCTCAAATTGGGTATATTTTTTTCCAAATTGAAGTTTAAGAGTCCCTAACTTCAAGTTTGGAAAGAAACCTGAAAACAGAACACAAAGTTTGTTTTACTACTGATGCAATCAAAACTGATATTAAATTATGTTGCTCTAACACGCACCCACACTTTGAATCAGAAATGCAAAACTAGAAACCAATCATGTAAAAATGGACTCGTTTGGGACAACACAAACCAAAAAAGTACGTATCGATAAAATCACTGCAATTTTCATACGAAAGTTACAAGCTTTAATTACAACTAGTGAGATGGTTGTGAACCCAGATACATATATAAAGATCGAATTTCTAGTTAATTGAGAGATATAAAAGAAAGTGAGTGGTCGAAGAACATACATTTGGGCTGACGGAGGTGCTCTACGTGATGCTTCCGGCTACCGAGTCCCATCTCTGCTCTCTCAGACTCGTCGTCTTCTTCGTTTTCAGTTTTCACTGTCTGTGCCGTTCGAGCTATGTTTTTATACAACGTATCATACCGCGCGGTCGTTTCACCTAAATTAACGGCGTTTTGTCTTTGGGCATTATTTTTGATGAAGAAAATAATTAAAACGAAAATAACAACAAAAATTACAAAGAAAAATCCATAATACAGATTACACGATGAAAATCAAAATTTACATCAGTGTCTGAAGATAGAAGACATCCAACCAAATGCCTATTTATTTTGGATTATTTACATTTCTCACAAAATACCATTTCTTTTTTAACTCCATAAAAAAAAAAAAACCATAACTATCAATAATTAATCTGACAGATCAAAGTCTAAAATATCGATAATCTCGCTGGAAAATGGATAAAATATTTTTTTGGACCCCGAAACTTTTCAGGCCTACCATCTTTAATTGTTTCGTGAGATGGTTTGAAAATATCAGATTGTTTCTTCCTCTTCAGCTAATGTAGCCTACAATGATTTTGTTGTTACATTAGTCGTAGATCCTGCAAATTAATAAAGGTGCTATAATCCTCTTCCTCTTCCTCTTCATCCTGACCGTTTGAACTGGTCAGGCCTACCATCAAAACTTATGTTACTCCACCCCTGCAGGGGCATAAAACCCATCGTTGTCTTGATTGTGTTATCGGAGGATCTAGGGAAGTGGTTGTATTTTGATTTTTAAGTCAATCTAGGTTAGGTTTGTTAGCCTAATGGGAGAGAGCTACTTTGATATATACTACTTTGCTGAATATGAGATAGACTGACATGGCGTCAGAGGTTGTTCATTGTGGAGGGGAGGTCAGCCGCCGGGGACAGTGGATCTCGATCGGATGGTCGGTGCTGGCATTCTTATGCCTTAACTGAAGGGAAGAGTGAAGGATATGGGGTATGGGCTAGTGGGTCTAATCTACTTGGGCTGCAGTTTTGTGGTCCAGATGCAGTAGCCCATTTATCTTCTTCTTCTTTTTTTTTTTTTTTTTTTTTTAGTTTAGGGTTGAACAAACAAATCAAGACATTCTGAACACGAGCCGTTTGAAGTGAGAGTAACTTCTATATGCTTTCCTAAGACGCTCTAGTTGATATTTATACAACAATTGCATGGTTAGCAGATTGAACTGGATGAACATTAGGTATTCTAATAGAGGTTCTTGTTTAGGCTTATTGTTCGGTTAGCGATCATTATAACATTAATGAGTTTGATTATAGTTAGATAGGTTACCCGGTTTGTCCCGGTGTCTCTTATGTAAATTCTATTAAATTCTGACTTGTTGTCCATGAGTTGATATTGAATAAAATAAACCATTTTTTAGAATTAAAAAAATGTGATAGATTTTTTGAAGGGGAATGAAATTTCTTTCATTGATTAACGATCATTACCATCAAGAGAAATAAGTTCCTCCACATACGGAGGAATTACACAGGTAAAACCTGGAATCGTCCTAGACTGCTAATTGAGCTAAAGAATGAGCAACCATATTGGTTTCTCTTTTCACAAAAACAATTCTAGCATCAGAAGCTAGTTTCAGTCCTTTTAAGTTAGAAAGCAGAAAACCCAACCGCGAATTTTTCTAAAAGAACCATAGCATCCACCAAAGTCTAACGGTCCGTTTCAATCACAATGGGATAGATGGAGAGCAAGAGTCCACCGAATACCTTCAATCAAAGCGAGAAGTTCGTTGTGTTGAGGAGAGCTTGCAAGAACCAGTTCGAGTAAAATTCCCAAGACTATTACCTTCATGGTTTCTGAAGATGCCACATGTGCTTCCAAAATTAGGATCAAAAGCGGCGTCCACGTTGAGCTTAATAAATCGAGCTGAAGGCCTTTTCTATTTGGTCCAGAACATAACTCTTGGACCTCGATTAGTAGATTGAGCTTGTTTAAACTCAGTCCACCACCCCAAAGTTAGAGGCACTATCTCAGAAGCTAATTTAGCCTCCTCCTCCCATACTTTCAGATTTCGGTTTCTCCAAATGGCCCAAACAAGCATCAAAACAGAGTGAAATAAATCAAGAACAGTAGAAGCCAGAACTAACCAGTCATAAATATTAGGGGCACTCTGTATAGGAGGAACCTGTGCTATACCACAAAGCATTCAACAAAATGTTGGCAATCTCTCAATGCATGGATAGGTGACTGAACTTCCTCCTCGCAAAATGGACATTGGGTATCAATATCAATACCTCGTTCATTTATTCGACTTCCCGTAGGGAGGATGTTAGAGGCAGCCTTCCAAACACATACTTCAACTTTACCTGACACCGGCGCTTTCCATATTTTATTCCATAATAAAGAACTTGGATTAGGGAGTACCTCATGATTCAGAATCCTCTTCCGAGCAAGGTGGTATGTAGATTTGACAGTAAACTTGTCTTTCTTGTCCTCACTCCAAATCCAGCGATCTTGGTGCCCACAGGAGCTAATCGGTAATGCCAGGATTTTGGTTACAATTGCTGGCGAGAACAGAGCAGCCAGCCGAGTAGTATTCCAAGTTCCTAGACCTGAAAACAATTCAACCACCTTAGAGAAATTAGGTGTCCCAAACTGTAATAAGTCCACCCCTGGTAGCCATGGATCAAACCAAATACCATGATCGAGCTGAGTTGCTTTCGTTTCCTTGGAAGTTGTAATTGGGAGCAGCATTGAATTGAAAAGGCTTTTTTTTTTTGACGAAAACTGAAAAGGCTTTGATTTACCCTTTGGTTTTGGTTTTAAGGGAAATCGTCAGCAAAATGGATCCGTAATCTTGGAAAAAATATTGGCTCTAAGAGCTGGGCACGAGGGTCCCAGTCCCGAACCCATAAAAAAAAACACGGCATTATTTGGTGCAAAATTTTAGAAGTTCAATTGACTGAAATGCACAATAGAAGACATCGAAGAATTCTTGAAAATTCTTTTACGCACCAAGGTGTTAGTGAACTGAGCAACTAATATGCAATATTTTGATCCGGTCATCCACGTCACATTATCATGCATGGATTCTAATACCGTTAATAAAATTAAACCCAAAAAATGGTCCTAAGTGTTTCCAACGCAGGAGGTGAGGACCTGAGGTCGAATAAGAGATACTCTTATTATGGGCGTAATGAAAATGAAAGGAAGGAATTTAAGGTCTCTAGTCTTTATTCGATCTTCGCATACGACGATTTGAGGACTTTCACATTAATAGTGCAACTGCACCTTAGTGCGTAGAATCCGCTCCGAAGAATACTTATCAAATACCTGGATCATTGAAATGAGAAAAATACATTAAACTCATCAGGTGATACACTTTTTTGGTGGAGATGAATTCAAACAACATAATATTTTACAAGGACTAAAATTTCAGGTTTCGAGGAAATTTCGACGGGCTAAAAAACGGATATTTTGATGGAAATATCGGGAAAATATCGATATTGTTAAAGTTTCGAAAAAAATGATCAAAAGATAGTTAACTTATTAATACGTTTGCATGTTGAAAACTACCATATATCCATCTTGGTAGAGATGGTTGAGGCGTTCCGGCCCTTTCCTCATAGGGGACCAAGGTTTGATTCCCCTCACCAGATCTTTTTGTATCATTCGAAAATGGGTCTACTTGCACTTTGTCACAATTTATCGAGTATTTCGTTAAGTATCACGAAATTAAATATCGACCTATGAAAAAAACAAAAATATTGTCGATATTTCGATGATAAATTCGATTTTTAAGACCTTGATATTGTAAGTATTTGTTGTCTAAGATTGATTGAAAAACTAAATCCAAACACAATTTAACATTAATTTGGGGTACCCTTAATTTAATATTGTAACACCTGGAATATTTGACCTGCTTAATCTGAGGTCGTTCGGTAAATAGTTTGTCTACTTTGATAGTATTAAAATGGGCTTGAGGAGATTTTGAGAAATTTGTATTAGATCAAGTTCATGATTTAAGAGTTGGATAATAAAGTATGTATTACGACGAGATCGTAGGTATTTTCGGAGCGTTTTTCCGACACCCGAGCTAATTTTTATAAATTTCGGAAGATTGAAAGTTATTGGATTATTTATAAAAAGAAATTGTTTCAACATGCAATCTGGGTCGTCGAATTATCACCGTTTGATCTGGGCCACCAAATATTAAAAGGCGGTGGAGCTTTTTTTATAGGGAGACTTGGTCAAATTCGTCGGGACCATCCCTCCCGAAACTTAGAGAAACCAAACCACCGACAGTGAGTTTCTCCGGTCATGTCTCTGCCATCCTATTTCTTCTCAACTGTGCAACTATCTCTTTCTCTTCCTCTCCTTGCCTACATCGCACCTGTGGTGGTTGCTCACTCAATCGTCAATTGAGGTACTCGAATAGACGCAGACAAGCTCGGTGTGCACGGCCGGGTTTTGTGAGATTTCCGGCGACTTTGACAACCGATTCATGTGCATGTGGTATTGTGGCCTCTCCGAGTTTCTGTTCATGGTGGTTGTTTTGGTTTTCTTGGTTTATCCTTGACGTTTTGGGACTCAAATTGGAGTCGGGCAGAGCTTAATTTATTGAGCTGCATAGATTGGTGAGTTGGATATGTCCTGCCAAAGTTATTGTACTGTTCGTGGTGGTAGTCTCGACCTCCTTTGGTTAATTTTCGATTATAAATTAAGTTAGAAACTGTATTGATATTTAGCTACGCTTGGAATGCAGAAATTGAGAAATTGGTTGAATCGGTGAAGTCTGGATTGGCAAATTAGATGAAGCCACAGTTGACCGAGGTGACCTCTGTTTGTTATGTACAGAGGAACTGAACAACTGAACAAGTTTAATACTTGGCCAATTATCAAGAATTGAGAAGATGGTATCGAGGGTGGAGTCTTTCTGCCCAACGTCCATAGGGTGTTAACCCAGTTGGCTTTTGTTAATTACAAAAGGTAATTTAGAAGATTCAAAGTTGGAATTATGCATGTTAGTTGTCAAGATTGGGTTATTTACGTCATGGCTGGTATATATATCTAGATTCTAGAATGATTATTAAGGCATGATTGGTATATACTTGATCATTGATATGCTACTGTTCCGGGAATTGAAAAGGATTTAGTTTTTGGAAGAGGCATGTGTCATGATTTAGTTTACATGCCTAAGTTAATGGTTTTGAAAAGGGTGAACTAAACTTATCCCATTATTGAACTACTAGTAGCAAATGGGGAATTGAGTTATTAGTTTGTTATGATTTTGGGTAAATGAATTGTTATAATGCCTTTTGAGAAGTACAGATATTGAATCAATGTTTTGGTTAGAAACGGGATCAAGTCTAAAGAGAAAAGAAAGAGACAGCAAGAAGAGAAGCTAGCTATAGTAACGCAGCGGGAAATACAGGGGGGCTAACAAGTGTTAAACCCTAGAAACAATGGAGAGCTTACAAGCGTAAATTCATAGATAGAACTTTGGAATTAAACCAGAAAATAAGAGAAAACTCATAAGTTTGATTGATTTATTGAATTATAGTTGAATTTAATATAACATAGAGGGTGCCTTTATATAGACTCTAACTCCTAACTAAATCCTATTTAGAATACATCTAGGAAATAACAAAACCTATTAGAACTAGAAATCCTATAATAATACTAAATGTCGAATCGGAATATCTAACCGACATCTTTTAGCCTAAATCTGACGGGGCTCATTAAAGTGAGTTTGTAGATCTCGTCGTTCCCATTCTGGAAAGGTATCATGCGTTCCAAACTGATGTTCTGGCCAAAATTTGCTCAAATCCGATACAAATCCAGAATCTTTCTTTTTGCTCGAGAATCCCAATATAACCAAAAGAGTAATTTACGGTTAATTTCATCATTAAGAAGTCTATTTGAATACCAATTTTCAATATTCAAATCATTCTTCTTAATGTGACAATGCTTCTTTCATTTCGAGATTCTTTATTGAATTTGGCTAAAATCTCGTTCTGCATCATATATGGTGCCCTTAGTGAATTCGGGTGCACCTTCTATTTTTGGGAAATAAATCGTTGTTTGATTGATTTTGGCATATTCGTAATTGATTGATGAATTATTGACAAATGTTATGTCGGACGTTAGGGACTCCAGTAACCCGAGGAGCGGAAGGCTCATGGTTTTGGGCGTTCGCGAGGAAAGCAACAGATTCCAGGTAGGGGGCCCAGAACTTCCTTGATTAGCGGATTTTCATTTTATGTAAACTGTCTATGCATATGAGAAATTGCATGATGTGGTTATCATAAAAATGGTAACCAGTTTTATGAGATTTGATGGCTTGAGAGTGAGAGGGGCATAGTGACTTCTTTGGGCTTCGATTCCCTAAACTTCCGGAGGGGCTGTATGGACTGAGGAGTGTCTGACATGCTTTGAGGTGTGGCACTTCCTCTATGCGATATGGCGTAAGAGGACACTCTCTCTACATGCACTTACCAGTGTTGTACACTTATATAGTGAGGTAGCCGATAGAATTAAAAAAATTTCGTCGCCTAAGTTCGTCTTCATCGACGGAAACACAACTATCGTATATGACACCACACCTGTCGCCTAAGATCTATTTAGGCGACGAAAAATGACTGTCGAGGACTTCCGTCGACTAAGATATTCCTATTCGACGAAACACCATTCGTCGTCTAAGTTCCGTCAGTTTAGTAAACCATAGGCGACGAATATTTTCCGTCAGTAAACTTTTGTCGACTTATAAACTCTTAGGCGACGGAAGTTTACTTTGGACGCACTCCGTCTACTAAGATCTTCCTAGGCGACGGAACAGTTCCGTCGTCCAAGTTGATCCTGGGCGATGAACCATGTACATTAATATATCTTATATATATATAAATAATAATTAAGTATATATATATATATATATATATATATATATATATATATATATATATATATATATATATATATATACTCCCGTTTATTATTCATGATTTTTTTATTATATATTTTTGTTTCCTGTTATTATAGTGTACAACATGGACAAGAGCTGAATGCAATTAGGGAGGGGGTCCCCTCTTTATATGAGAGACATTTTTGATTTTCTTGAGTTTGTGCGTCTACATCGTCCTCCAAACAAAGTTATTCACATATGTTTGTGTAACAAATGTCTCAATCGGAAACCAGTAACATATGAAGACATGTATTCTCACTTGACACTAAACGGTATTTTTCCTAGTTATACCACATGGACTTGGCATGACGAAAATCAAGTTCAAATGCCTACACTTGCAGAAATTCAAGCACAACATAATCAGCAGGCATGATATTCCAATGCTAGTTACGGGGACCCTGCTGTGATGAACATCTTAAACGATGTCTTCTCGTTCGCTGCCTCAAGATATCAGGAAAATGTTGTTTATGACAACGCCCCTGACACCTTCCCTAATGTCTCCCACGTTGACTACAGCAGTGATTATGATAAGTACAACAGGCTTCTACGGGAAGTACAAACCTCATTGTATCCTGGCAGTGAGCATACTATGTTGGGTACCGTCATGAAGCAAATGAAGATAAAAAACAAGCGGGGAAAGACTAACGTATGTTTTGATGAGGATATTGCACTTATGAAGGAAGTGTTTCCCAAAGATAACAGTTGTCTGGAAAATTTCGACCACGTAAAAAGCATGTTGGCTGACCTCGGTCTTGATCACTAGAAGATAGACGCTTGCGTCAATAACTGCATCTTGTATTACAAAGAAAACAAGGATGAAGTTGAGTGCCCACACTGCTACGAGCCAAGGTATAAAGCTTCCACTTCATCTAAACAGAAAAACCCGCTCATTCCTAGGAAGGTTCTTCGTTACTTCTCATTGGGTCCTCGTCTGCAGCGTCTGTACATGTCTTCACATACAACCAAGCATATGAGATGGCACCAGGCAAGGCACCAAGGAGAGGAGAGGATAGATCCGGATAATTTCACACATCCCGCAGACGGGGAGGCTTGGAAGCACTTTGACCGTTCTTTTCCCGAATTTGCTGGAGACTGTCGAAATGTCAGACTCGGACTTGCAACAGACGGGTTCAATCCTACTGGAAACATGAATTTGTCTTACAGCATTTGGCCTGTAACAGTATTTCTGTACAATCTACCTCCCAACATGTGTATGAGGAAGGAGTACAATTTTCTTACGCTTATGGTTCCAGGGCCGTATTATCCAGGAAAGTGTTTGGATGTGTACATGAGACCATTAATTGACGAGCTGCAGGAGTTATGGGAAAATGAACTCCCTACTTTTGACAGGCATGGTCAAACTTCATTCGTGATTAAAGAAGCTGTTATTTGGACCATCAGTGATTATCTAGCTTACGGGATGTTGTCTGGCCAACAAACTAAGGGGTACAAGGCTTGCCCGGTATGCTTAGATGACATCAATTCTAGTCGCCACGTCGACAAATGTGTTTCTTGGGATCTCGTAGATGGCTTGACGAGGATCACGAGTGGCGGTGGGATGCTGAGGCATTTGATGGGACTGAGGAGCATAATTCGAAACCCCCAGGGAGGTCTAGTTAGTGGATTTTGGAGAGGCTTAACGAGCACTGGTTCAGATAGGATATTTTGTGAACGGTGTTAAGTTTGTGACGTCAGAACGAGATGAAGGCCATGTCACCCAAAACAATGGAGTCATGGTTGAGGGTCTGGGTTTCAACTACTACGGGGTTCTTGTCAGTGTCATCGAACTAATCTGCGGCAAGGGTATGCCAGCCGTGTTGTTCAAGTGTAAATTGTTCAATACTGACCCAACCAGACGAAAGAGTACAATTTTGGATTGTGGCTTGTTATCAGTGGACTCAAACAATGTATGGTATGAGAATGAGCCGTTTATTCTTGCCACCATAGCGAAACAAGTGTTTTATCTTGATGAACCAGCTATAGGTGAGGGTTGGAAAGTGGTGTAGGTAATGTCACATAGGAATATTTGGAGTGCAGCTATACTGGGAGGGGATGATGAGAGTAGGACCAGTGAATCAACAACTGATCAACCGAATGAACCATATCAAGAGGAATCTCCATATGTAGTCCCCGATACTGAGGATATTCGTGTCAACAACCAACACATTCCGGCTATCATAAGTTACATTTCAATTACTCCATCTGAACTGAACTCACTACAATGCAACCCCATTAATCATGATGACGACGGCTTCATAGATGACGAATACATAGAGGATGATGAGTATTCTGACCAAATTGAGGAGGATGATGATTCAAACGACTCAGATTATCATGAGTACGATTAATATAACCATTATTGTGGATTGCGATCGGTCTAATCTACTTGTATTAATTTGGCATAACTTCGGATATGTATTTTTAAATTTATAACCACGTACGTACGTGCGTCAAACCATTAATTATTCATGCAAATTTTCATTTTTCTACATGTGTAATTTTTAAAATGCATATGTATGCTTTTTAAAGTACGAATACTTACGTGGAGTTACAGTTGGGTTTAATTTGAAAAGTTACACGAAAATACTCAGATATAAATATAATAAAATGAGCTTAAAATTTTTAAAACTATACTTAGTCGACGAAACTTGAAGAATTTGTCGCCATAGAAGTACTAAGGCAATGGAAAGTGGACTTTCCGTCGCTAGGATCCCCGAAATATTAGGCGGGTAAATAAAATTTTATGTTACTTAGGTGACGGAAATTGAATAATTCGTCAGCTTGGTAGAACCAAGGCGACTGAAAGTGTCTTTTCCGTTGCCTAGGATCCCGAGATATTAGGCGGGTAAATTTTGCTCCTTTTATTTCTGGAAATTTCATATTACTTAGGCGACGAATATGTGTCTTAGGCAACGGAACTTATTCGTCGGCTAAGATAAAATCGATACTAACTGCCTTGCGCAATCCACAATCCCTAAATTCACACCCACAATTCCCAAATCCCACCAGAGTTGCGCCACTGCCACCAGAGCTGCGCCACCGCCTCGCGCCACCAGATCCCATCCACGCATCGGCAACCGAATCAAGTGCGCGCATCTACCCACCTCCTCCACTCATCGCCACCTCATCCACCCGCCGCTCTGATCTCGCTGCTCTCACCTTCTCACCTTGCTCCTTTTTCAGGTTCGTATTCTCTCTTTTCTCAGATTGATCTTGCTTGTTACTTCTGAATCGTATCTGAATTCGTTTGTGGTTAAATCTCATACATTAGGATTAGGAATATAAGATGAGTGAATAAAGTATCTTCTGGTTAAGTGGCTCACAGCTTTTGTTAGTGTTTTCTGTATCCCAATGCATCAAGTCTAAAAAAAAAAAAAAGGTGAAGAAAGACAAGTGCTTTGATCAACCTGTATGTATGCTTTTTTATAGACTATTTTTCATAATCTTTATCTATTACTCACTCATTTACTAACAATTATGTGTTATTCATGTGCAAGATATGATGATCATGGGGAAGAGGAAGGACCGAGCCACTAAGGTCAGTGCTTTGATGGAGTCAATAAGGAAGAGCATCGGCTCAGCTAGCAGCAACAGCCACCCTACCCCCATGCCGGCTGGGACAGTACAACCAAGGGCTCCCCACTTAATCGTGCGGCCCCCTACAGTTGACAGTAGTTCAACGGGATCTCCATCGACGTCTGCAACCGCACCTGAATCAGCAAGATGCATCGTCGGCAGCGCTCGAATCAAAGTTGGAAGCCCAACATGTAAGTGTATTAATTTATTGCCCCTCAGTAAACTTCTACTGGGGGTCAGTAAACTTGGAGTACAATATGTCTCTTTCATTTTCATGCCAATTACACACAACAGATACCCTAATAAATAACTTTATTGACCCTCAGTAAACTCAGTAGAAGTTTACTGCCCCCCAGTAAATTTCTACTGGGGATCAGTAAACTTGGAGTACAATATGTCTCTTTCATTTTCATGCCAATTACACACAATAGATACCCTAATAAACAATTTTATTGCCCCCTAGTAAACCCAGTAGAAGTTTACTGCCCCCAGTAAACTTCTACTAGGGGTAAGTAAACTTGCAATACAATATGTCTCTTTCATTTTCATGCCAATTACACACAACTGATACCCTAATAAACAACTTTATTGGCCCTTACTAAACTTTATTGCCCCCTAGTAAACCCAGTAGAAGTTTACTGCCCCCAGTAAACTTCTACTGGGGGTAGTTAAACTTTCAGTACATTATCTCCCTTTCAATTTCATGCCAATTACACACAATAGATACCCTAATAAACAACTTTATTGCCCCCTAGTAAACCCAGTAGAAGTTTACTGCTCCCAGTAAACTTCTACTGGGGGTCAGTAAACTTGCAGTACAATATGTCTCTTTCATTTTCATGCCAATTACACACAACTGATACCTTAATAAACAACTTTATTGGCCCTTACTAAACCCAGTAGAAGTTTACTGCCCCCTAGTAAACTTCTACTGGGGGTCAGTAAACTTGGAGTACAATATGTCTCTTTTATTTTCATGCCAATTACACACAACAAATACCCTAATAAATAACTTTATTGGCCCCTAGTAAACCCAGTAGAAGTTTACTGTCCCCCAGTAAACTTCTACTGGGGCTCAGTAAACTTGGAGTACAATATGTCTCTTTCATTTTCATGCCAATTACACACAACAGATAGCCTAATAAATAACTTTATTGGCCCCTAGTAAACCCAGTAGAAGTTTACTGCCCCCCAGTAAACTTCTACTGGGGGTAGTTAAACTTGCAGTACAATATGTCTCTTTCATTTTCATGCCACTGACACACAACAGATATCCTTTTGTATATTAAGTATCCTAATATATTTTCACATGTTAATTGTAGCTCCGGCTCTGAAAAAGAAGCGGGGTTTATGTTCTGGAAAGAAGGCGGAGGATATTGTTCAACAAACGGGGCAGAAGATTAAGCTGGAGTATTGCCCCCGTGTAAAAGGCCCTAGCGTGAGGGGGATAAACAGCTTGGTGGCACATGATATCGGATGCGCCATACGGAGTCTGGTGGGAATGAGGGCAAAGACGTTCCACGACCTTGATCAGACCGAGAAGTAGGAGGTGTGGAATGCAATGTCAGTAAGTAACTGAAAAGTATATAAAAAATAAATTTACTTAATTACATTTGTTTGATAACATATATATGATTGCTTATGTAATTGGAAGGCATGAACTGACTGAATTGACATCTCTCTGTTGATAAAATTTCATGTCTAAGGATATGTTTGCATAAGACTGAGTTTTTCTTATAAAGTGAAAATGTTATGGATATGTGTAAAGTATGATTGAATGTGTGTAAACTATTGTGTGTTGATATGAATTGAAATATGTGTTTTGTGATAGTAATTGGGTGTATTAATTTTTTTATTTTATTTTTCAGCGCTTGACATGAGAAATTTTTTTTATTTCTTACTTAGCCGAAGTACGAGTGGGATGAAAATGATGAGCCAATGTTCAATTGGATACTGAAGATGGCACAGGAGAGGTACAAGGACTGGAAGTACCAGTGTCACAAAGCTTATCTGAAGGAAGGGCCATCTGGCATGCCTTCAGATTTCATTGGGAGAGAGGACCAGTGGAGTTTCTATGCGAGCACTTCAAGTCAGATGCGTTGAAGGTGATTTTTTTTTAATTACCTTCATTGTTTCCCTTGTATTTTATTATTAGCTCATTCATGTATAATTATGTATTTATAACTTGAAATATGAAATGTGCAAGATGTTAGAACTAATCTATTTAATATTTTCTCATGTATTAGAGACTCTCCTTGGAAAACAAGCGGAACCGTGGGGAGAAGACTATGCACTACCACACGGGGTCTTCTCCTTTCTTCTACACAATGGAGGAACTCAGAATACAAGGTGAGCAGCTTTCAATAATCAAAGGTTTTGAGAAGACTTATGTCAGGGAGGGTGATAAAGTTACAACTAAGCATTATGTAAGTGTCTCTGCTTTTACTATTATGTAAGCTTATCAATGATTAGTCAAACATGTGTAAATCTGGATGCAATTGGTATATATATGATCATAAATTGAATGCATGTCATGTTTTCCTGCTTCTTCCAAAACAAAAAAAAGTGTTATTATCATTATCATTAATTAAGATGTAAAGTTTTAGGGTGAGAAGCTGAGTTTTCCTGTGATGGGATTGGAAACTTCCTTGTTTATGATCAAACTTATTTATAAACTTCCATGTTTATCATTATCATTATCATTTTATTGTCAACTTCCCTGTTTATGATCAAACCAGGTCTATTAATAAATGTTTATGATCAAACCATGCATTGGAAAGCTTCTATGTCTATTATTAATACAGGTCTATTAATACTTGCACTCTTAATACTTGCACATTTTATTGTCAATTTCCCTGTTTATGATCAAACCATGCATTGAAAAGCTTGAAAGGGAAGCTTCCATGTTTATTAGGTATACTTAATAAACTTGACATTTATTATGATGCATGGTTGATCAAGTCTATTAATAAATGTCAAGTTTATTAAGCTTTCCTGTATTGTTTGATCAGGTGTACCTAATAAGTGAAGCTTCCCTGTTTATTATGTAAAATGTCAAGTTTATTATGGAAATGTTGAGCTGCATGTTTTCTTTATTAATTGATGTATTTTAAATGCAGAATGACATGGTTGATGAGGTTAATAAACGAAATGATGCATTTAAGGAACAACACCTTGACGCGACAGAGGAGAAGATTATGGAAAGTGTTCAGTCCCAACAAATTGAGGTGTTGGGTATGGTGCTCAAAACTCAGAAAGGAAAGGAGATCAGAGGGATGGGACGAGTAGGCGAGTGAGACTTGAGCCATTCTTCAAATGGTTCCACTTCACGTAGTCGTCCTCCTAGAGTTGATGAGCACCATACCCAACAAATTGAGGTGTTGGGTATGGTGCTCAAAACTCAGAAAGGAAAGGAGATCAGAAGGACGAGACGAGCAGGCGAGCGAGACTTGAGCCATTCTGCAAATGGTTCCACTTCACGTAGTCGTCCTCCTAGAGTTGATGAGTAGCAACTCCAAGAGGTGCAGGAGTGCTATGAGCAGAGACTAAAGGAATCAGAGGAGCGTGCCCAGCAACAGATCCAAGAGGTCAAGCAGCGTGCCGAGTCTATGTATAGTGTTGTACAGTCCCAAGTTGCAGCCATATATGAGTACCTAGGTATGCCACCTCCTTCTCCTCCACAAGTTTCCCCACAGAACAATGACGATAGAGGCGACTTTCCAGGATTGGACGAGAATGTTTGTTGGCATGGGTGATTTTGTAGTACTTAATTCATAGTTTAGGTAGATAGTATGAACAATTTTCTAGCTAGTTCATTATTTTGTATATATGAACAATATTTGTCCATCTAGTTATCATGATCAATATATGAATATGTTTTCCAAATCCGATGCTTCCTGCCTGCTGTATCTGTATGTGTTTGATTATTGTTGCTGATTTGTAATTTTTGAAAACAGTGAATAAGGTAAAAAAAAAATATTTTATACCCTAAACAAAAATTTCTTAGGCGACGGAAACAGTAACATTTGTCGCCCAAGATAAACCATCTAGGCGACGGAAAAAAATAACATTCGTCGCCCAAGACAAACCACCTAGGCGGCGGACGTAGTAACATTCGTCGCCAAATACAAACCACCTAGGCGACGGAAAAAGCAACATTCGTCGCCTAAGATAAACCACATATCTGACGAATACAAAGATCGATCGTCGACTAAGAACTGTTATGCATTTGTCGGTTTAAAACTTTGCCGACGAATATTCCGTCGCTTAAGGACGTTGCAATATTCGTCGGTAAACATACATACTGACGATAGTTTCGTCGGCTAAGAACAATTACATATTCGTCGGCTAAGAACCTTTCCGACAAAAACATTCTGTCGAAAGAGGTTTTTATCGACGAAGTTGTTTGTCGACAAGACAAGTAAGAGTCCATCGGGTAGGATCTCTCTTAGTCGACGACTAACTTTAGTTCGGTCGCCTAAGTGTCTACCTCACCATACTTAGGCGACGGAACTTAATCAACGGATAATTCGTATGCCAAAATTCTAGGCGGCAAATTGGTTGTCTTAGGCGACGAGTTATTTCCGTCGCCTAAGACGAGATTTCCTGTAGTGGGGTCCAGAAGAGGACCGGCCATCAGGTACAGATTTATGGCGCCACATTTATTTGAAAATGAAATATTCTTTTCAAATGTTTGTCGTTCATTATAAATTTGGTTTAAGCATAATTCATACTAGAGCTCCACTTTATGTTTTCAAACTAGTCATGGGTAGTTTCCTTGAGCAGCGAGGACGAAAGCTCACCCCTACAACAGTTTGTAGATGCAGGTACTGTGCACTAGGATGAGATAGTGGCGAGGAGTTGGGTATGCATATTTATGATTGGTAATTGGGTTTCCATGATGTTCCCTTTATTTTTATACTGGAGTTTCATGTACCAAATTCTATTTTTGTTGGTCTTGTTCTGTTCTGACTTGTAATTTTATTCCCAGAAGTTCATTAATTATTGGTCATTTTATATCAAGTTTTACGCGAATGAAAGCACTACTACACATATACACATCTACGGCGTTTGAAAAACGCCATAAAAGACATTTCATGATGTTTTTGAACGCCGTCCCGTAACGCCGTCTATAGTGACACCGTGCTTTTGAAAATGGTTTTATGACGTTTCTGAAACGCCATTAAATATTTTTTTCCATGACGTTTTACAAACGCCATGAAAACTAGATTCCATGGCGTTTTCCAGACGCCATGGAAACTAGATTCCATGGCGTTTCAGAAACGTCATGGAAAAAAGATTTAATGGCGTTTCAGAAACATCATGGAAAAAATATTTAATGGCGTTTCAGAAACGCCATAATGGTGCATCCATTGTGTTTTTAAAATGCCATTAGATCTATACCATAGCGTTTGTAAAACGTCATATAATGTTATGTATATATATATATATATATATATATATATATATATATAAATTCACATTTAATCTGGACAATAACAAAATCATTCATGCATTTACAAATATGAATCAAAGCTCATTACTCCCGAATCCATACACAAATTTATATCCAACACATAACATATACCCAAATATAAATCTTACACAATACACCATTCTCATAACTTACAAATGCAGGGTCTATAATAATAAGATCATCGCATATCACAAACACAATAAATGAAAGTTCACTAACATAAAATGAGATGGACTAGCATGCTCCAAATCATGCCAATAGCCAAGATGTACTTAACCTAATCTTCATGCCAAAAGCCTCTTGCAATCTGCCAAAAGCCTATTGCAAACTGCCACAAGCCTCCAAACCCACCAAACTGTCCACCATACACAAAATCACATGAATAAGACCCATTGCCTCATGGTTCCAGTAAACAAGCTAAACCCTTACACTAAAATCATATGGATGAGAATAGATATAATTTACCTCATACTCAATCATCAAAGACAATGTACTTGATTGACCAAGCAATTGTGCTGCCACGTGCGTCCTCAAGGTTCGCAAATTCAGGCTCAGAGCGATAAAATTTTGCTCTTTCCACAAATACATCTTCAATGGAAACCCTATAACAATCAGGTCCAAGTGTGTACCCGTGCACTGTTGATTTTGGATCTATTGCTGAGAGGGAACCTCTTGCCACTACTTCATCATTGTCATTCCAGTTTAGCAACTTGCACTTGTCATTAATTGAATGTTGCTGGGTGCTTCCTTATCCAGACTACAAAATATAAATCATAGTTACATGACATAGTCAATACCACATACTGGTTGAATTATAGACGAACATAGTATTAAGCAAACACAATTACTCATACCATTGGAATTATAGTAGCCTCTCGAGTTGCACTTCCATCACATTGGACTTTATTCTATGTAATTAAGGGAAACTATAAGCATCCCGATATGACACTACAACTTATGAATTGGAAAGACACATAAACATGAACATATACCTTGGAAATTACAGGTGCATCTGCCCCACTTGCATCATCATCATCCTCCAAGTTTATTCCAAGTTTGGAAGCTAATATATTCTCCAATTTTGTATATTTTGCAGTCACTGCATTTAGTTGAGCCTCCATTTTTTGATATCTTGCATCACTTTGTGATTGAGCATATAACTTTATTTTTGTAACCCCTGCTCCAAGACCTCTAATACGACCAGGGCGCTCCTTACCAAGGACTTGAGTCAAAATATCCTCTCCATCATCATTAGTTGGAGCCTGATCAATTTTATTTTGTACCTCAACCTACACAAAAACCATACACAAACCACCATCAAATGTAATTATTTTGAAACAAGTAAAATATAAGATGATAAATGAATGTGTAGTCAACATACAATTTTAGCAGTGTTAGCTTCACTTGTCTTTTTCTTTGACACATGTGTTGTAATCCAAAATTGTGGCTTGGTCAACGGTTTGTCAGGGTGTTGTTTGTTCTGAAAAGGAAAGTCAGGAAAGCAAATTCAAAAATCACTCTAAATTCAAAGAGGAAGATAAATATTTATATAATATATATATAGTTTATTACTTTAAGCCTGACTTACATGTTCATCTTCCGTTCGCGCATACCCTTTTCGACTCATTGTGTGGGTTAGAGTTTGTTTTGCTCTTATTTCTCTCATTTTCATACTTTTTGCCTACATGAATATGTACATCACGTCTAGTTCAAATGAAGTTTAAACTAAAAACTATCAAGTAAAACAATGCTAATTACTTACCAGCCACTTATCAGACATTCTTTCTTTCACGAATTGATCTCACTCTGATGCTGCCACATCTTGAGGCTTAAGTTTGGTAAGGAGATTCATTCTCTCTGTCTTTGTTGATTTTGATTCCAGAATCTGTCTTATCTCAACCAAAAGTTCAGATTTCCAAGATCTCCATAATTTACACATTTGTTGCAAAACAAATCCCTTGAAGCATACATCGACAATGTATTTTTGCTGCAAAGTTCCCATGAAAATAGAAAATTACTACCGTGTCATAATTTGAAATAGAATATTAATTGAGGCATTATAGAAAACATCACATAGCTAACAACTAAACGAAAACATGTATGAATTACCATTAAAAGTTCCCAAAGAGTGTTCCTTGCTGGATCCTTAACTCCATGCCAAGAGTTAAAGACAATTGGCACTTGTTCACGAACTATCACGCCCATGGTGGAAGAAAATTTCTTGGAGACTTCCCCAACAGGTTGCCCCTTTGAATTCCATTGAACTAATTTTTTTTCCTTTTCACCTGTTGCCATCACTTGCAAACAGGTTCTGCCTCTTGTTCTCTTTGCCTTCTTAGTGACACTAGGATTTTCTCCTTCTTGAGTAGACTGTGCATATTGCTCGGATTGTGCACAGTCTCTCCTACCTCTCTTTGTCCCACTAGCAATCTACACAACATGAAAATGGATACTTAAAAGCAAATAAGTACATATTTTATACAAGTTAATGTAATAATAGTGCAAATAAACTCATACCTCAGCCATATCAGCAAAGTGTTGCACTGAAAGTATTAAGTTCCCCTAGAAAGTGTTCCACTCAAGAATGAAGTCTAGTAGGAACAAAATATGATTTATCAGCTTTAATGCTATAAGAATATATGAGAGGCAACCCATGCAGTAAACATACCATTTTTATATATTAGTAGAAAACACTACATACATCATATATATGTACGTATACAAAAGATTACAAGAGATTACACAACAATATCAACTTTGATCACTATCTGAGTTGTCTATGTCAAGTGCTGAAACATCTTGCGAAACATATGATGTAAAAACAGACTCATCAAAAACCTCCAAATCATGAAAGCCTCTTGGAGGAGCCTTCAGCACCACATACCAACTAGAACTTTCAGTTTCTCTAGAATAAAACACTTGTTTTGCATGTGATGCTAAAATGAATGGATCCTTTTTATCTAAACCATCATGAAGGTTAACTAAGGTGAACCCATCCTCCTTTTTGACACCACTAACAATGTTCACCCAGTCACACCGAAATATAGCCAACCGGAAAGTGTAGAAGTCTAACACCAAAATATCTCTTATAACTCCATAATAATTCAAACTAGAATCTGCTTCAATATGGACACCATAATCCGCCGTGGAGACCTTTGCATCTACTGTGTGAAAGCGTTTTCCATGTATTATAAAACCAGTATGCGACATTGCATAAAATCTAGGCCCTTTCACAAGCAACTTCAAAGTATCCGACAAAATCCCCTCTACACTAGCTTCATACATAATCTGTACATTATTCAAATAACAAGAATTAATCACTTTCAATTAGCACGTGTAGTTATTTACCATAGAAGTGACAAAACCAATTGAGTTTTTCAAACCTTGGCTTGTAACCAAACGACGAATGTCTATAAATGAGTTTTCTCTAACAAGTTGTCATCAGTAACTAAATGTGGATCTGAAAGACTTATTTCTTCTTTATGAACCCTAATAGAAATGTAAAGGTCAATTTGTAATTTAGTAATGCAAAATGCATGTATCAACAAGAACTATATGTATTATAAACTTACTGTATATATGGTTCAACTTCTGCACTATTCAGCAACACACAAAGGTGAACAACTTTGTGTACCGAATCTGATAAGATTACTGAACGCCCTTTTAACAGTGTAGACCCTTCTACAATTGTTTCATCGTCAACTCCTTCATTGCGTTTTCTTCTTGAACTAATAGCATCTACTTGTTTCATGTATTGACAACAAAACCTAACGCACTCATCAGCTAAATAATTTTCAGCTATTGATCCTTCGGGTCTAGCACGATTCTTAACATAGTCCTTAAGTACCTTCATATATCTAACAAGTTAAAGCAAACAAAAAAGTTAACACACTAAATTTAAAAAAGGAGACTTGCAAGCAAGATTAGCCAAGTGCATTTTACATAGTATATGCGAAAAAACTTTAATTGAGTTACCTCTCAAAAGGGTACATCCACCTAAAATGCACCGAACCACATAGCTTAGCTTCTCTCCCGATATGAATAGTAAGATGAATCATAATGTCAAAGAAGAACGGAGGGAAGTATCTCTCCAGCAAACATAAAGTCAATACGATCTCATCTTCCAACTCTTCCAACCTTTTTTTGTCCAATACCCTTTGACACAACTCATTGAAAAACGAAGATAGACGCTATAGTGCTTTTCTTAGGCCTTCAGGTAAAAGCCCTTTTAATGCAACAGACAACAGTTGTTGCATTAAAACATGATGGTCATGGGACTTAAGACTTTGTATCTTGCACTGTTGCAGCTTGATACAATTAGCAATATTACTGCAATACCCATCAGGAAACCTTTGAAAATACAACTTACCACAAAATTTAGATTTCTCAACCTTTGTTAATGTGTAAGGTGCAGATGGTAGCTCTAATTTATCACTTTTTCATCCTCTGGCACATCTTCCATCAGTTCTAGTAACTCAAGATCTCTACGAGACTCATTGTCAATTTTCGATTTACCATTGACATCTAATATTGTTGCTAACACGCTTTCACACACATTCTTTTCAATATGCATGACGTCCAAATTGTGACGTAAATGAAGTACATATAATTCACCAAACTTACATTTAGGTCATGAAAAATAGCTAAAATAACATACAAACAGATATAAATGCATAACCAGCAAACAACATAATAAACCTACTAACCTCCCAATATGGCAAGTCAAAAAATATTGACTTCTTTTTCAGCAATTTAGACCGGTCTCCTTTCTTATATTTCTTTTTTCTGTTCTCTTTTTTCTTGCCAAATTTATTTTTGAACCCATGTGTAGCACGTACAACAGCCAATCTAGTAAATATCTTTGGTCGTCTCCTTCTTTCCTTCGTTCCATCAAACCACTTATACTTAGAGCGGAAAGCGTGGTTTTGGGCAAGAAATATTCTGTGACACATATACACAATCTTATTTGCAAGATGTAACCATTTAGAAAATGTCTCAGGACCACACACAGGACATGCCAACTCCCCTTTTGTAGTTAGACCAGCTAGATTACCATAAGCTGGAAAGTCATTTATTGTCCACAACAAGATAGCTTTCAGGTTGAAGATCGCCCTCTTGTATGCATCATATATCTCCACCCCATTACTCCACAGCTCCTTTAAGTCATCAATCAATGGCTCTAAATACACGTCTATGTCATTCCCTGGTTGTTTGGGGCCAGGAATGAGTAGACTTAGCATCAAATTTTCTTGTGACATGCAAAAATTAGGTGGCAGATTGTAGATGACTAAAATCACAGGCTAGATACTGTGTGTTGAACTTAGATTTTTATAAGGATTAAACCCATCAGTGGCTAGTCCAAATCTCAAGTTTCGTGGCTCAGAAGCAAAGCTTGGCCACTTCTGATCAACAGTGCGCCATTGAATTAAGTCAACTGGATGACGCATTATGCCATCTTGACTGTGATGAGTAGAGTGCCAAGTCAACAGCTCACTATTATTTGCTGAAAGAAACATCCTCTGAATCCTAGGAATTATAGGGAAATAAAGCAAAACCTTTGCAGGCATTCCTTTATTTATCTCATTGGTCCGTGGATTGACATACCACCTTGAAGCATTACACTCGGGGCAGTTCTGCATGTTCTTCTTCTTTTCACCTCTAAACAGGCAACAATCATTGATGCATGCATCAATCTTCTCATACCCCAAATCAAATTCTTTCAAGAATTTTTTTATTGTGTAGTCAGATTCAGGAAAAGTATTAACATCTGGAAGCATGTCTTTGAAAATTTCAAGCAATTCATCAAATGCTTCAGTAGCAAGGCCATTATCAGCTTTGAATTTGTACAATATGAGGGTGGCTGATAATTTTGTGTACTTCTTCTTACACCCAGGATATAGAGGAACTTCAGCCTCCTCTACTTTCTTTTTGTACTCTTCCTCTATGCTTACAGGGTTTGAACTTCCTGCTCCATCAGAAAAGGGGTAGTGTGCATCTTTATACATCTGAAGCACTTTTGGAAGTTCATAGTCCACATCAAAATGATTTGAACTTTCATTATCTACAACTTGTATAGATGGACCCGTGTGTTCACCGTGTGCACACCAAATATCATAATCAGGATCAACGCCGTAGCGCATCAAATGTATCTCTAAGTCGTCATCAATTTGTGGGCTAAGGATTCCTTGCATATCGCTTGGAATTCAAGACAAATTGTTTAACCCCTTCTCGGTACTCATCACTATTTTTATCTAAGGTTATCCAGCTTTTATCTATGCTAAATGACAAACAAATCTCGGATCTCCTTACCTAATAAAATTTGAAAATTCAAATTCAACTATCAAACAATTAACAACTAATCCAAAACTATATATATTAGACAACCAAATCACATCACATAATTATGCTCCAACATTTTCAAACCCAGAACAAGATATGTACTTAAGAAACTGCTATTCAATAAATTGTATAAATAGAAATAACAGAAATCCAGAAAGAATAGCTACAATATATATAACAAAAGACTTCTCTAAGAATAACTACAATTCAGTTTGAAAAGTATCTGTGAACACCACCAACAAACACAGTTTGCAGAGGTATCAACACCACCAGCGAGCACAATAACCTGAAAAGGTAAACAACATAATAATCATAGTTATCAACAGAAAACTACTATACTGAAAAAAAAAATTAATAGTAAAGTTTCTTGATACTTTACTATTATAGTGTTCAAGATGAGAATAAGCAAAAACACATATTAGCATGAAAATGAACTATGAGATTTGCCTAGTATGCAATCAGCTTTCCAATGCACGTTATAGAGATAGACGAAGCAGGAAATCAACTTACCACACTGTCTACTGAAACACCCAAGACTTTTGTGTTGAGTGCCTCAAACTCACCATGACGGTGGTTGAAAGCAGTAACCTTTGAAAAAAAAAAAACACAGAAGTTAGACTCATCATCCGAAATCTCCATTAAAAAACTGAAAATCTGTAAGATTGAGTCGAAACAAACCTGTCGGGTAAACAAATGTGAAATCCAATGAATAGAAAAACAGAATCACATATTTCTTCTTAATGTAGTTGGACAGCTTAACCTGAAATTGCAAATCTTTTCAGTTTCAACAAATCCTGAAATAAAGTAGATATGAATTTAGGAGACAATAATTTCGATTAGATTCCGCACGTTGATGAATTCCTAGTCAAATACAGCCTCGGCCTCAAAATCCGGCGCGACGTTTCCGACCAACGGAAGCTCTGCCTATCAAAAAACCAAAACAAATCAAACTTGACATCACAATCCATTAGCAATCCAACTAGAAGTGATACAAATATGAAACTACACACAAAAACACGACAATAATTCTCTATCTGATAAATGGTAGTCAATGGATAGACATTCGTAAGGTTGAGATGCTTATGTAAAGCAAGAAATAACAGTAGGATTGTAAATTTGCAGATAACAAGCGAATCTTATTTGCCACACCCAAGTGATACTAAGAGAGAAAACCCTTGATTTAATACATAATTTCAAACTCACAAATCAATACTGCAAGCCAAATCCCTAAATTAATACCCAATTTCAAACCCTAACCTTGTACCTCGAGAAGAACTGGAGAAGAAGGTGGCGACCGTCGTAACCGGAAGGCGAAGGAAATCGGGGAAGGCGGAGGTAATCGACAGGAAAAGAAAGAGAGAGAAGAGAGAGAAACGGGCAGCTGTGAGAGATAGACAGAGTAGAGAAGAGAAAGAAAATTGAGTAAGAAGTAAAACACTAGTTTTTGGGCTCCAAATTCGACAAAAAAAAAAAGAACTTTGGGCTCCAAACGCGCCAAGGTCGCCAAAAAAGGGTGCCACATTGAAAAAATTTAGGCATGGCAGCCCATTTTTCATTCAAAAACGCCATAGATAGTAATGACATGTGACCGCGTTTGGAAACGCCATTAAAGAATGTCTTCCAAATGGTCATACAATTCAATGACATTTGTAAAACGCCATTAATATTCAAAACTTTTAATGGCGTTTGAAAAACGCCGTAAAAATAACGCACATATTTGGTTACCAAAATTTAATGACGTTTTTGCAAAAAATGCCATCAAATATACTTTAGATGACGTTTTACATAAAAACGCCATTGTTAAAGTGTCATTAATAGCTATATTTGTAGTAGTGAAGAGTCCAATCATATTGTGAGTTTGCTTTATGATACTCTTAGTAGGAAATTGTATTCCTTTGAGTTCATTATTTTTAACTATTCCTTATATATATATATATATATATATATATATATATATATATATAAAAGGTTTTGGTGAATGAAAGTACTTTCAGGAAATAAAGATTTACACCTCAAAATATTTTCATGCTTATGTTGTGTTTTTCTGAAATGTTTCATTGAATAAACTGCCTAGCATTTCTCTTGATTTTCTATTTTTAGAAATTCGCGGCACTGTGACGTGCCTAAATTGAGGAGGTGCACTTTGGGGCGTTACAAATATAATATGGGTCTACCGTAAACTTGACACGAACCAACTAAGTCGAGAGCTTTCTACCATCTCGAAACTTGGAAATGTTCGCTCAATTCTTCCACTATCTAAGTAGAAAATGCCGATCTCACGTGATGTATGAACTTTTCCCGACGGCATTCCTCTTGTTGCAAAATAGATGCAATTCCCTCGTAACTCTTTGAAATCGGTGGCTAAAAGGGAAAAGGAAGAATTATCATCTGCTAGAAATAACATTTGGTCTCCCAGATCCTGTACCCTATGAAACATATTATTGTCTGGATCAATCTTGTATACTCTAAACCATCTTGTCCTTCGATAGGGAAACTCTGGCTTGTTTCTATTGAAAAAAGATTTCAGTCGCAGTGCTTTACGTACGATTTGTCCAACCCATCCTAGAACGTTCTCATTCTGCTCATTACATTCCATGTCATTCTCATCTCCTTCTCCGTTGTTGTTGTTGTTGTTGTTGTTGCCTTCCTCATCAATCACATTGCCTTCCATGACATCTTCACCAACATTGCCTTTAATTTGATAAATCAACAACAGTTCATTGTTTGTTGTTTCGGACAAGTATGGCCTATTTTACAGTTCTTAGAACTCTTGCATAGAAAACCCTTCATCAGTCCACCATTCTAGATATACTTTGTCATAGATCACCTTCAACTCCACTTCATCATCTCCGAACTTTAGTCTGCGGTTTTCAATCCAGCTGGTTTCATCACCACAATTACTGCTACCCTTAACCAAGGCAATAGGATCCCAGTACTGGAAAATAATATATGGTAAATAAAGCCACTACTGTCGTCTTCATCTAATACTTGAAAAACGCTCCAACTTTTCTCTTTAGGTCTGCATAAAAGCAATTTTTGCTCACCAAGAGTTGTTGCCACCATACATGTTGATACATCTGGGCTAGATAATACAACTTCACAAACGGAAGAACCATCCGACTTTTCTTTGTAGCTGGGAATAGTTTGTAAAGGAGGAAGTCGGTGCTGGGCTCCTGAAACTGGATTCACAAGATATATTACCAGCTGCTCTCTTTGTATGAACAACCAGTTATAGAACTCCCACTGCAGCATAACTAACCAACCTCTGGAAGACTCGAGAAAAGAAGATGATGTCCCAAGTAGCAGCTTATTCAGCCTCGACGACTTGAAATCAGGGCAAGGTAGCCTCAACGTGAAAACTTTTCCCTCTGAGAGGCTAGAGAAGCTCAAGCTATCACCCGTTTCGGCTTGGGGTGTACTAACCATGGGAGTTGTGGACAAGTCGGGATCTTTCTTCGCATAGAAACTGACCTCCAAGACTTGTACAAACTGCTTAAGCGAACTCTACCACTGAAACTCATGAGCTTAACAATCATCTCTTGCACATCTTCAGGTGGTTCCTGCCAACAACCCAAATCCTCGTTTTCCTCTATCTTGCTGTCTAGTCTTAGCTGGTCATAATAAGTTTGAAGGTTCTTGAGAAAACCTGACATATTTAAGAGCCTTAATTTGCGTTCGTCTACAAATCCGTAATTAATCTTTCTCAGTTTTGCGAAATAGCTAGGAGATGGCTAAGATCAGTTTTATAAATGCATGCTTCGGGTTGGCCGATTTCTACAAGGAGGTGGCTTTTCGTGTACAAGTTGGATTGGATATCCAGTTGGATTACAAATTCTAATGCATAAAATTTAGGGTTCTTTTTGGGTGATGACGTCATTCTCCATTTATTCAATTTCCGAAGTCAAAGTTAAATGGTTGGTTTTTTTTTTTTTTTTTGAAAAAAAAAAAGAAGATTACCTAATCTTTAGCAGAAAGCTAGATGTGGCTTGAAAAAAAAAAGATTACCTAATCTTTAGCAGAAAGCTAGATGTGGCTTGGTGTCTTTTTGTATTATCAAAAAAATCAAGATAGTAAAATTTTTTTAAAGAAATAAAATAATAGTTATCATGAGCTTAACCGTAATACACAATTGAAATAAGGAGAAAAAAGAGGAAATGATAGTTTCATCCCAATTTTCATAGAGCAGTTATCAACAAAAAAATACAATCACCACATGTGATTGAGTTGGTAAGAGTTTAGGTTTGGAACCCCATATCCAGGTTCGAATCTCAATCAAATAAAGTTAAATCATAATTTGTTCTGAGTGCCCAGAGAGAAAGGGAAAGAATCTCTCAGCCCAATATATAAGTGAAGCTTTTCAAGTGAAACTTCTATTTTCTGATCCTCCGGTGAAAGGCTGGTCCAAAGTAAATGCCACGTTGACAACTTAACAAAATAACTAAGTTGAGGTAAATAAAATAGGTGCTCGATACGACGCCGTAGCGTAGCGGTGCCGTTAATACATAAAGCAGAATCCATCCAACAAAGCTCAGACCGAAAATGGAGAACACGACTATTCTGAGAGAGTGGTTCGCCCGAGTTGACTCGGAGAAAACCGGAAGCATCAGTGCCCCTCAGCTCAAGGTTCATCGTCTTCTTCTTCTTCTTCTCTTAAACCCTAATCTCGATTGCTCACATTTAACTTGCCTTTGGTGGTGGTGGTGATCAGAGCGCTCTCGCCGTTGGAAATCTCGAATTCCCTCTCTCAGTTGTTCAGCAAATGATCAGGTCCCACATACCAATCCATCTCACTTTTACAGTAACCAGTTTCATGTTCAATTTCACACAGTCATAAAGATTTGGGTGCCTTTTTGTTGTTGTTGCAGGATGTATGATTTTGATAGAAATGGAACCATGAGCTTTGAAGGTATGCTCATTTCATTTGCAGATTACTCTGATTCAACGTGTTTATTGTTGTTCTTAATATATGGGTTCGCTTATTTCTAAGCTATTTCCATATCTCAGAGTTTGTAGCGCTCAACAAGTATTTACTAAAGGTGAGGACTTCTATCACTTCACTAAATTTTTCAGTTCATACCCGTGTGGCTTGTAATGTTAGGAACTTGAAAAGTCCCATCTCATATTATTAATGTTCATTCATAAAACTTATATGTATCTTTCTGGGGTTATTTTTTTGTCTTATCTGTAGGTTCAACAAGCTTTCTCGGAACGAGAGAGGTGATTCAATACTTATTGTGTTTAAGCTTTTGCTTGTTGAATCTAGTAAACATGTTATTGTGATTGTGAGGTGCAGTGTCTTCAGGTCAAGTTAATATAAGGTGTGCATGATAGAATCGACCTATACCACCAGATTCATCTTACTGTTTGTAATTGAGTTGGCTAAAGTGGCCGGCACTCCTTTGGTTTTTTTCTTTCTTATATAGGGTTTGTGGTGATATGAAGAAATGAGTACGTTAAGATTTGTCTGACTGTCGGTAGTTAAGCCCACAATGTGGTTGGCACTGGCAGTCTAAGTTTTTTTCTTGTAAGGTTTATGCCTATAACCGTTTACCGGTAAACATTATTAGCTAGGCAGTTAGCTTCTCGTCATATAAGTGATATAACTGGACTGCTCAGTTCCTTTATGTTTTGCATAATTTCAGAATGTTAGGAAATTACAATGCTTAGAAAATTTTTGTTTCTTGTGTTTGATTGAGCAGTACAGTGTTTCCCTATGAACTTTTATGCTCTGTCATTTTCATTCCCATCATAGTTAAAATACACGTCACCATGCCTTGAACTGTATTTATTGATTATCCATAGTTGCTATGTTTTCTTTCAGTTCATAATGTTTGAGATCAAGGTAATTGCTTTATATACAGGTTGATGCATTTAATAACTGTTGAATTTCGTCAACTTTTTGTTCAGGGGTCGGGGCTATCTCGTTCCTGATGATGTGTATGAGGTAATTTCTAATTTCTCCGTCTCAAATGAAAATTTGAAACTCGTTTCTATTATGCTGTGACTATATCTCGCAGTTCAAGCATCTTATATGTTTTAATAGTGTTGCAGTGGGAAGACTGTGTTACCTCTTCCTTCCTATGATTTTCACCCTTTTTATTTTAAAATTTGTATATTAATTTTTAGTTTTCAATTGCTGAACTACTGTGACAGGCATTAGGGAAAATTGGTTTCTTGCTGGACTCCCCTGCTTTCTACACAGTTTGTGAGGTATACCATCTACTTCTATTTTAAAGATGAGATTTGGAAGTGTGAACGGATTACACAGTTTGTAATGTTCCCATCTACTTCTATTTTAAAGATAGAGATTTGGAAGTGTGAATGGATTACACGGTTTGTAATGTCAAAACTACACATTTGTATGCATGTTTATAGTCTGTCATTGGGCAGATATCCTGATGCCTCTAACGCTGATATGCTTTGATGAATCATCATTTTCAGACTATAACCCTTAACAAGGAAATCTTAGAAAGGCTCCCTATATTGCATGTGAATGATGTGATACTTGAGATTTGAGCATGTTGCTGATTCCTTGTCCTCACAACATGCAGAGCTTTGATCAAAAGAAGAATGGAATGTTCCGACTAGCTGACTTCATATCTCTTTGTATATTTGTGCAGTCTGCCCGGTAGGTTTCACTTCTTTTAAGTTGAACTCAGAATTAATGAGTACCACCAAACATCCTAGGTTTGATTGGAAAAACTTTTTTTCTGAACACACACATGTACTTTCTGTACTCAAGTTCCATTTTGACATGCTTGACTTATAAAGTGGACCTTTCAGAATTTGAAACTCTTATCTAAGTTATATTGGGACTGATTTAGTTTTGAAACTTTGTTTGCTGCAGTAATCTGTTCAATTCATTTGATACAGCTAAGCAAGGGAGAGTGACTCTTGATCTCAACCAATTCGTCTATTGCAGTGAGTGCCTTTTTAATTTGACAAGAAACATTAGTACATTACTGTTGTCTTCTATGGTCCTCTAGTGTCTTGTTATTTGATCAGGAAAGTGCTATAGCACCCAGACTAGCTACATCAATGCTGTGAAACTTATTGTTCAAACATAGTTTGGTTAGAAGTAGCTTCTTGTTAGTAACCCCCTGCTTATATATACTCACTGGTGTGAAGCAAATGCAATTGCAAATGGTGTAACTCGTGTAAAGCAAATGCAAATGGTGTCACTTGGTTAATTCTTGGTTGGTGGCCTTGAAGGTTGTAGATTTTTTATCCAAAAATAAATAACCAAATGTGGAAGATATCATGATTGGACATATTGTTTCATCACTAATTGTCATATATCTAGTGTGCTCATTCCATGCTTCTTCAGCTGCCAATTGCAGAATATGAACTGCAGCAGATCATGGATGATGTGGAATTGCGACGTACATTTCTATTGAAGTTTTCAATTGTGAATGTAGGACCAGCAGACTGAACAGATTATGCATCTGCTTCTTAAGATGTCACACCTTGAATGGGATACGGCAGTGTAAAAAGCATAAGCTTCAAATAGAAACTTGTACACTTCAGTGTGTTAAATATTCTTCACCGGATGGCCAGCTTCTGATGGATCCGGATTCTCTCCTCATGGTTGTCATATAATATTGCCTCATGAATGAAACTGGACCATCGACTCTTAATGTATGGTCATGATTTCTCTTACGTTCTTCAAATTCTTGTCGAGACCTCTCACGATGGCCTCAAACAATTTGATCAAAAGTAGTTTGATGTTCCAGACGCATCTTATTTATTATTACAAACTAAGTTGCAATCTAATCTCTAACAAATGTTTTCATAACAAAGGTCGTTAGTTATTGCAAGCTCTTTATCTTTTCATAAGAAAGTGACGCTGAGCTAAAGCTCAATGCTCCAGACATTTCATTGATTTGAAAGCTGTTTCAAAGATCCATATTGAATATAGCAACCCTAATCGAACTTTATACTTACGAATTTCATGACAACTTTTCAAGTTCAAATACAATAATTTTAATTTGTGCTTTCACCGCTCTTAGAAGGATGGAGTGTTTCTTCCGGTTTCATCACCGAAACTAGTATCGACGAACTCTTTGTTGTATCCTAATTTTCTTTTCAAATCAAATGAGTGTTTCCCTCTCAAACCCAAGACGTAGCGTCCATAGTCCATACTACAACCTAGTTTCCTTCTCATATCTGATCAAATGGCATCTATTGATGCAATGACCGTAATCTCTAATACTTCACTCGTCCTGGTTGATGGTGGCTCGAATTAATGCATATATCTTCGCTAGGTTTTCTTCGGAGAAAACCTGTAACACGCCACACTATTCATCATGATAAAATCCTGTCCAACTTCCTACGTCCTAAATGACATGACTGGCGAGAAGGCTAGCCCTAATGCCACGGGCAAGGGCAAAACTTAGACTCAATTGGTGTAGCATGAGCTTCAGATTTCATTTTTATTACGTTGAACTCAGAATCTATTTTAAGTCGAACTCTGATTTTAAAACTACTCAAATTTTTTTTTTTTGAACAAGAACTACTCAATTAAAAGAGAGAATCACACTCTTCATTTTACACTCTTTATTCCCTCTTTTAGTAACTTAATTTTTTTTTTTTGAATAAATTAGTAACTTATATCTTATTTTAGTAACACATGTTCTGCTTTTTTATAAAAACTTTAATTGAACAGGAAAAGAGGAAGTACATATAAGAGTGTAATATGGATTTGTTTGATAAAAAAAGATTATAGATTGTGGAATGGAAGTTTTTTCGATAACATTTGTGGAATGGAAGTTGCTAATTACTTCTGGTCTTCTTCACTTCACTTCCCTTTCTTTTTTTTTGAGAAAGCCTTCACTTCCCTTTCAAAAACAATAAAAAATAGTAAAGTTACACTGGGGTAAAATTGGTAAGAGTCACGTGGCGCCTGCGTGACTAAGAGAGTTTGAGATGGACGAGAGAGGTAATTATAACGCCTCTGTGTTTTTGGTTTGATTTTTCGTAAGGGGACGACAGACTTGTCCATTTCAGGCAACTCCACGAAGCTCTGTAAGTGCTTTCTTATTATCTAGCTTCTGTTTTCGTCATTGATCAGATTCTTCTGTTGTTCCGGCAATTTCTTATTCTGTGTTCGGTTGCTGATCGAGTGTTTTAGAGAGTATGAGTTCAATTACTTGGTTTAGTGTATTTGACTTTCATTATCCAAGTGAATGAGATCTTTTGGGTTACTGGAGATGAGTTTTTATCCATAATTCTGTTGAGTATTAATTTTGATTGGGGTGTCAAGTGATACCCAGCATCCTAATCAGACTACCCATCAAATCCATTGATCAAATTTGTTAGTTTTGGATGTCTCTACCATCAAAGACACAAGCTTTATTTGAAACCCACGTCACCCACAAACTCAATTTTCCATGACCGAAATTCCCATCACCTCCTCTTGCTACTCCACACTCTTTTCAGTCAAGAGTTAATGCTGTCCCGGAGTATTGTAAGATTGAGTTTCCGATTGGTGTTAAGGAAGAAATGACCATCCTGTGTTTTGGTGTTGTGGGTACTTGTATTTAGGGCGGTTGCGTTTCTCTGTCAGCTCTCTGTCTTTGTGCTTTGCATGAATTGTGTGTTTCAGATTTAATGTAATTTGTAAGCCTTAGTTTGCACTTTGTATTTATAATATATGTCAACAGGTCCATGCTCCTTGTCCTTGGTGATTCAGCATCTAATGTATATTTTGTGAATAAATATGCTGGCAATATTTGAGAATATATGTCAGTTAAAAGAAAACGTAGCTGATGAAGATCACACCATTTTTCTATCTCACGACCCGGTTGGCCTACACAGCTCCTACATGGGCAACTCTAACTTGTGGAGTGTTTGTACTCATCACGCTTACGCTTTCAATTTATCTTATCTTTGAACACCTTTCTGCATACAAGAATCCTGAGGTAATCATCAGCTATTGAGATGAATTTATGTATAAAATATGCATGGCGAGTACTATTTTGTAGCTGACATACAATTTTCTACTTGATTTTGCATTTACCTTTCAGGAACAAAAGTTTTTAATTGGTGTCATCCTCATGGTTCCATGCTATGCAGTAGAGTCAGTAAGCTATTTTTTTTCTCTCTCTATTCTTTCTGTAGATATGTGTGTGTTATAGAATCAGGAGGAATCACAGAATGTTTATCATTGTATATAAAAAGATGAATTTACAATATCTTAAAACCATTTATTTTTTAACTCACAATTAGTATACATGATGACGTATGTTGTAAATCACTGAAAACAGGGGTAAGAGAAGATGAAGGGAAAAAGATGAGGAAAAAAAAGGGTGGAGATTAGGTGTATGAATTGCATGCATCCCATGTGTTCTTGTAGTTGCTGCAATGAGAACCTTAAGTTAAATAACATTTTGCTGTTTATTATACATGTAAACCTTTACTTCAAGAACCACAGATATAAGATATTAATTTACTGTTAACCCTTTCATTATGAACCCTATACACCTGCAGTTTGTTTGACTATAGCATCACAATACTTAATGATCAACGATTCCGTGGAAAGTGAGTTCTAAAAGGAGAGAGTGAGAGGAAGAGAATATATAGGAAATAAGTTGAGGAAAAGAGAAGGTGGGGTGACAGTGGCGTACACTTTGCACATGTTATGTGCTTCTAGTTCGTTTTAAGGAGAATCTTTTGTCTAGAAACATTTGTTTGGTTAATCTGCACGTGAACCTTTGATGTAGAATGTTTGTTAATTCAACAATTTAAAACCTTTTCTTTCCCAACGTTTATGCCTTTGATCTATCTGTGTTCTATAAAGGAAAGTACTCTGCCTCTGATCTGTGGCATTATCGTTTCTACTTCCTAATATTGTTTTTATTGGCAGTTAGTGTCTTTGGTGAACCCTTCAATAAGTGTTGATTGCGCAATTCTGCGGGATTGCTACGAATCTTTTGCCATGTATTGCTTCGGAAGATACCTCGTTGCATGTTTAGGTATGGCTTATATATCTGAAATATTAGGCTGACTTTCTACAAGAATGATGAACTTTATTACACAGTAAATGGTTATTTAAAGTATCTCTTAATTAGTTCATTTGATGCTGGGTTGTAGCCTTTTTAGGAGCTATTGTAAAATACATATACAAAATAAGACCATTTTTATTTAGAATTTCATGATAATCTGCAAAAGCTAGGCGGCATCATAATTCAACATTCCATAGGTTTGAAATTCTCATTAAAAATTTATCATGTATTTGGATCTCGATTGTTGAATTTGTTGCACTGGGCTATGACCATGTCACACATCTTAAATAGGGTGTTTTATGTGCTGTTTCATATATTGGAGGAGCTAATCTGATATGCTCTCCAGAACTTATAATTGAAGGTTTCATAAATTTCATCATAAATTAGATGGTTATTGTGTTATTGAATCGTGATTTTGTATATAAAAGCATTTAATATGTTCTTGTTTACATTTAGTGCATGTTAATAGGAATTCAGATCCTAAAATTCTATTGCTTTTGTCGACATGACTGCATTGTTCATTTGCCAGTATGATGCAAGATTCTGCCATGTGAAAGATTCTGTTTCTGGATACACATTCAATGAACTCTGCCTCTTTGCAGATGCATGCACAAATAAATACTATCGTGCCAAAACCTAACACCAGCATATACGATGTTTTAGTTTGAATGTTTTGAAGGCTAATTGTAGTCTGTTTATCAAAGTAATCTTTTGTTTTTGTCTTTCTATAACTAAAGGGTTCTGATGGGGCAACAGATGTTCATGGTTCGTAAAGTTGCAAATTTGTAATTCTTTTATAGTTACAGATACTTATTCACTTCTCATATATATTTTGTTGTTTTGACATTTTTCCTGTCTACTTTTTTTTATTCATCTGAAGGTGGTGAAGAAAGGACAATCGAGTTTATGGAAAGACAAGGACGAGCAAGTTATAAGACTCCCCTATTAGTAGACAGTTCTGGAAACGGAACTGTCACACATCCTTTTCCAATGAACTTAATCTTGAAACCATGGAAACTTGGTCAAGGATTTTACCAACTTGTCAAATTCGGAATCGTTCAGTATGTATGTGTGCCATCACTTTTGAAAAGCTATTACTTGATGTTATTTCTTTCATTTATTTCATTTCCCTTAGATAACATATATCACTTTTTATCCTCTGGCAGATGATAACCAAGTCTCTCAGTGCTATTGTAGCAGTTATACTTGAAGCTTTTGGTGTATACTGTGATGGAGAATTCAAATGGGGATGTGGGTAAGAGAATCCCAAATTATTGCAACTTGATATTTTACAAGTAATCATAATTTATATTTAATATCTTAAGTTTATGCTTTTCCAAGAAAAAGTTAAAACTATTAGATGTTGATTTTTTTCATGGAATTCTCGTATGTCGACTGATCAGGGTTCTGTGTGGAGTTTGGACTTTGGATGTGTAAATTTATGTCTCAGAACTGTTTTTTGGCTCCTGTGCGTCTCTAGAATTGAATTGGCATGGCTCATGAATGAAACTTGTTTCTTGAAGACTTTATAAATTTCACTAAAGAGACTGTAGGTAGTGCCTGACGTATATTTTCACATTTCTCAGGCCTACTGGGAGTGTGCATGTGTTTGTAGTTGATGGATAGGGGTGAAATGGATTATGTAAACTTGCTTGTGTATGTATTTTAAAAAAAACGTAAAGACCTAGACCTTTTAAGACCCAAGTTTTCCTTTGCCATTCTTCTTTTCATTATAACGTATTACGGATGGACACAATTTTTTCTTTCTCCTGGAGAGGGTCGCACGTTTGAATTATTGTAGCTTGTGGAATGTTGTACATTTATATTCTAAGTATGCATTTTTTAGGTTAAGTATTCCTGTTATTTTGATTTGTCAATTTTCTTTTGGCTCTTTTGTTGTCCTCGCAAATGTTCTAGAACTAATTTAATTAATAAAATTGTAACTGATAAAGATAAACTAATGGCCCTGATTTTCATTTCTTTGTAGGTATCCTTATATCGCAGTGGTTCTAAATTTTAGTCAGTCATGGGCTTTGTACTGTCTAGTTCAGTTTTATACCGTTACGAAAGATGAACTAGCTCATATAAAGCCATTATACAAGTTTCTGACATTTAAGTCAATCGTGTTCTTAACATGGTGGCAAGGTGTGGCAATTGCTCTTCTGTACGCTCTTGGTTTGTTCAAAAGTCCTATAGCTCAAGGCTTACAATTTAAGTCAAGTGTTCAAGACTTCATCATTTGTATAGAGGTATTGTTTCATCGGATAAATCAATTTATATGTCATTTCAGCACTAATTATTGTGTCTGTATTCTTTTACTACTAGTCTTTTAAATGATACTCTGTGACACTTTCTGAGTGTTTTTCTTTCTATAGGAGAGTAGATTTGTGACAGTAAACCTTAAAATAAGAATAAGTGGAGTTGGCTTTGAAAACCTATGAAAATAGGATAAATGAAATCACTAGCTAGGTTGTCTAACAGAATGTGTTGTCTTGCACTCAAGAGAAGATTGATCGTCATCAGTCTTCAAAACCATAGCTAATAGGTTTTCTGCTCCTCTTTTGTTCTGCCACTAGCCTTCTAGTATTCTACCATCTTTATGTTTTACATGGTTGTGCGCATCATTTCTGTAGAACATGTCAAATCTGAAAAGTTTTATATATTTTGTTTACGCAGATGGGCATTGCTTCTGTTGTTCACCTGTATGTTTTTCCTGCGAAGCCATATGAACTGATGGGAGATCGCTTCCCTGGGAGTGTCTCAGTTCTTGGAGACTATGTGTCTGCTGACTGTCCTTTGGATCCTGATGAAGTAAGGGACAGTGAACGTCCTACAAAGCTACGCCTCCCAACTCCTGACATTGATGTTAGGAGTGGAATGACCATAAGAGAAAGCGTTCGGGATGTTTTTATCGGTGGTGGGGGATATGTAAGTTATCTTTCTTATTCCCAACATTATCATATATTACTATGGGAATATGGAACCAGTAGTAATTGCTGTCACGAGTTTACGATTGTGTTGGAGGGAATAGTGTTAACGTTTAATCTCTGAAATATTGCAAAATGGTGAAATTTTTTATTGGGCTAAAAGCAAATTATTTTAAAACAGTCATTGTCCGTAAAGGTATCTGTTTTTTTTATTTTCTGGACTGAATTTGCCTTTTTTTTTTTTGTGTGCCTCTAATACAGATTGTTAGCGATGTGAAGTTTACAGTAACACAGGCAGTTGAGCCTGTAGAGAAGGGGTTCACAAGGTTCAATGAGAAGTTACACAAGATCTCTCAAAACATTAAGAGACAGGACAAGGAGAAAAGGAAAACAAAGGATGACAGTTGTATTTCCACATCATCACCTGTAGGGAAGGTGATTCGTGGGATAGATGACCCTCTCTTGAATGGAAGTATGAGTGATAGTGGTGTATCCAGGGTAAAGAAACATCGCCGGAAATCAGGTTATACGAGTGCAGAAAGCGGTGGAGAGAGCAGCAGTGATCAAAGTTATGGTGGGTATCAGGTCAGAGGCCGTAGGTGGGTCACAAAAGATTAAGAAGGAAAGATGATCGCAGTTGTGTCATCACGAGTGTCTTACTGTCTTCAGTGGTTTGTCCCATGGGAAGTCTTGGGGTTATTTTTGTTAGGGGATTGAAAATTGTAAATGTCTACGTAGAGGAAATATTTTATCTAGGATGGGATGTAATTTTTGTTGACTGAGAATTGACATGACAGCGAAAATATGAAGTTCTCGTGAACAGTTTGCAAATTTTGACCCAAAACCCACTATTCTTTTAAAGAAAAAGACCATATGTCAAATTAGAGAGGGCGAATCAGGCAATGGTCCAAACTCCATAGTGTGTTTTTACCATCTCCTGAGTGAGAACTCGTTTCCGATTCGGGTAAGATCCAACATTATCATTCTTCAACATTACTGAAAAAAGGACAAGACCGGATGGAAATCTTTTTAGTTTTTTTTTTATCGAGTGCGGTTATTGGGACTTTTAAATTTGCTCAGTAGACCTCACTCTATTTTGAATTATTAAATGATATATACATCCTCATACACAATAACTATTAAGGACAATAATTATACAAAAGGAAATATTGTGTTTATTCTCTTTAGACTTTCTAATTCATTAATAATTGATGGGTCAATGATAAAAAAATATTTTTAGAAGTAACAAATGATAAAACTGGTAATAAATGTTCATTAATGATAAAATAGTACACTTATTTAAATCTCTTAAACCGTTACCCATGAAAATAAAAAAAATTACGATCTATGCCACTGACAAAAAACCGTTGAATCTCTCTCTCTGCCGATCGTACATCAGTGGCACTACATCTTCTCGGATCTATGGGCCACGCTCCTTCCTCTATGTCTCCGACGCCGCCGTCCTCGCCTAGGCCCGCGACCTCGAATAGAAGCTTCGCCGGAATGAGGAGGTGGGCCCCCTAGCCGGGGTGCTCGTGGCCGTGAAGGACAACATATGCACGGTGGAGATGTCGTCCACGACAGGGTCGAGGGTTTTGGAAGGGTACACGCTGCAGTATGATGCTACTGCTGTGAGGAAGATTAAGGAGCTGGGTGGGATTATGGTGGGCAAGACCACTTTGGACGAGTTTGGAATGGGCAGCACCACCGAAGGCTCCGCCTTTTAGGTTTTGGCTCTTCTGGGTTCTGTCAAAGTTTTGTTCTTTTCGAATCTATTGAAATGAAAAGTAGATGTAGTTTAATACTGAAGAAGCTAGTAGACTACTAGAAGTTGTGTTAGTGATTCATGGGCATTCTGAATGTGAATTACTCCTTTTTGTTTTGAGCATTAATGAAATGTCTATGAATGAATTAAGGTGCACACCAAGTGTTTGATGAAATGTCTATGAATGAATCAAGGTGCATGCTTCTACTCGATAGATTAGGGTAGACTTTGATGTGCTTGCGAGGGCTCACCTTCTGAAGTTCTTGAGCAAGGAAGGTGAGGAAAGAGATGCTACACGTTGCAAAGAGATGCACATTAAAGATGAAACCTTAAGAAACACGAAATTTTGCCCAGATTTTCAGTAAAATTTGATGGCAACTTGCGAGCAGCTTAGAGCGATCCAAGAAACGTGCCTTATATCAACGGAAAGCTAGAAGAGTCTAGTTTTTAGAACCTTTCGCAGATCGTTGATAGCTATTTTGTAGAGAAAGTTATGGCCATCGGAAGGAGGGAAGGTCATTTTGCCGAAAACTGGAAAAAGAAGGAGAAAAGTCTACAAAGCAAGTGTTCATGTAACTGGCAATGTAGCCGTTAATTGTGTATATAACTATCCAAGTATCTATTCAAAGCCTTGTAGCAATGTAACCGTTAAATGTGTATGTAATTATCCAAATAACTATTAAAAACCATGTAACTAGTCATGTAACTAGGGCTGGGCATATAAAACCGATCCTGAGATCCCGTCCCGATCCCGTTACAAAAATAGACGGGACGAGACGGGCTTTAAGTTGAAAATGTGCAATCCCGTCCCGGCCCATCCCGATCTGAAAAAACGGGACGGGCTTCGGGATTAACATTTTGAATCCCGTAAGGGCCCGGCCCGTCCTGAAGCCCATATTCTTTTTTTTTTTGTCGTTTATAATTATATAGATATGTTCTCTGACTTCTCTCTGCACCTCCCACGCCTCTTTTCTTGACTTCTTCTTATCTTTCTCTCTCGTTGGTCCCCTGCCTCCCACTCTCTCTCACTTCTATCATCTCTCTATCACTCTGTCACTACCTCTATCACTTTTTCTCAGTCCCCTCTCTCATGGTCTCACTCTCACTGATTACTTGGTGGTCATATGGCTTTTCTTTAATTGCAAAGACCATGTGAGGGTTCAAGATGCCAACATTGGTCGTAAGCAATCTATGATATCACCACCACACCAGCATCCTCGGCCAACCACCAACCTCAATCGATCGAGAGTCCGAGATAGTCTCCCTATTGTCACACCACCCACAACGAACGACGACCTAGATCTACCCTTTGATTCTTATTTTACTTTTAAATTTCAGGTGAATTTACATTTTAATTGTTTCTTGAGATCTATTGATCTGAGTTTGTAAATTATAATTGTTGGATGGACTGGATATTCTTCATATATATTTTGAGATTTACTTATCTAGACCATGAATGTTTGTTGGTTTTGCTTAATTTTTGTGGTGTTGGCTGTAAATCACGGTATAGGCGAGAAGGAAGCCGATCTCGGTAGATGCTCGAGGCCTTGACGACCTTTATTTTTTTTATTTTTTTAACAAGGTGATATCTCGGTCCCGCCCTGGTCCCGGCCCGATCCCGATCGGGATTCGGGCTTGTCGGGATCACTTCTGAAAATCCCTCATCCTGTCTCATCCCGTCCTTATTGAAAATTTCAGGATCGGGATCGAGATCGCTAATCCCGGCTCGTCCCGGCCTGTGCCCAGCCCTACATGTAAATGTTCATGTAACTAGCAATGTAACTACCATTTATGTTGTTAATGTAGTTACATGAGTAGTTTTGTATGTAGCTTCTTATATAGGATGTATGTAATTAGCAATGTAACTACCATTTATGTTGTTAATGTAGTTACATGAGTAGTTTTGTATGTAACTTCTTATGTAGGATGTATGTAACTACCCATGTAACTATCAAACTGTAGTTACATAGATAGTTATATGCATAGTTACATAAATAGATAGTTACATAGGCAGATACACAAATGTAGCATGTATGTAACTATCCAGGTAACTATCAATTTGTAGTTACATGGATAGTTACATAGATAGTTACATGGATAGTTACAAGGATAGTTACATAGATAGTTACATGCATAGTTACAAGGATAGTAGTTACATGAATTGTTACATAGATCATAGATGGATAGTTACATAGGCATGTCAATGTCGTTACACAAGTGTAGCATGTATGTAACTATCCCGGTAACTATCAATATGTAGTTACATGGATAGTTACATGGATAGTTACATAGATAGTTACATAGATTGATAGTTACATAGATTGATAGTTACATATGTAGATACACAAATGTAGTATGTATGTAACTACCCAGGTAACTATCAATCTGTAGTTACAAGGATAGTTACATGGATACTTACATGTCTAGTTATATGCACTACAGGAAATCTTGTCTTAGGCGATGGAAACAACTCATAGCCAAAGACAACTAATTCGTCGCCTAGAATTTTGGCAGACGAATTATCCGTCGACTAAGTTCTGTGGCTTAAGTGTGGTGAGGTAGACACTTAGGCGACGAAACTAAAGTTAGTTGTCGACTAAGAGAGATCCTACCTGACGGACCCTTACCTGCCTTGTTGACAAACAGTTTCGTCGATAAAAACCTCTTTCGACGGAATGTTTTTGTCGGAAAGGTTCTTAGCAGACGAATATGTAATTGTTCTTAGTCGATGAAACTGTCGTCGGTATGTATGTTTACCGATGAATATTGCAACGTCCTTAAGCGATAGAATATTCGTCGGCAGAGTTTTAAACCGACGAATGCGTAACAGTTTTTTGTCGACGATCGATCTTTGTATTCGTCGGATATGTGGTTTATCTTAGGCGATGAATGTTGCTTTTTCCATCGCCTAGGTGGTTTGTCTTGGGCGATGAATGTTACTTTTTCCGTCTCCTAGGTGGTTTATCTTGGGCGACGAATGTTACTGTGTCCATCGCCTAGGTGGTTTGTCTTGGGCGACGAATGTTATTTTTTCCATCGCCTATGTGGTTTATCTTGGGCGATGAATGTTACTCACTACTAGAAAAAGGTTCTAAGGTGACGAAATATTCCTAATTCGTCACCTAAGAGAACACTTTAGTGACGAAACCATTTTCGTCACCTTAGTAAAATATTTCGTCATCTAAGACAGGTAAGGTACTATTTCGTCATTAATTTTGTCACCTAAGTAAGCTCTAACGTGACCAATATTATTTTCGTCATCTAAGTCATGGGGGAGGTGACGAAATATATTTTCGTCACAAAGGTGTTCCATCTTAGGTGACGAAAATAATGTTTCGTCATTTAAGTTAAAGGAAAGGTGACGAAATAAGCTTTCGTCAACCAAGTTTGTATCACTGAGGTGACGAAAACGAGTTTCGTCATGTAAGTGGTAGGATAGGTGACGAGAAACAAAAACCGTCACTAAAGTGTTCACTGTTAGGCGACGAAAAAATATTTCGTCATGTAAGCGGTAGGCTAGGAGACGAAAAAAATTTCGTCACTAAAGTGTTCTCTCTTAGGTGACGAAAAGAAATTTCGTCGTCTTACTGGTTACTATGGTGATGAAATAAATAATTTCGTCACCTAACTGGATTTAACTTTATAACATCCTGATGCGTTTCCAGATCTGCATCTTTCATTTCAAAACACTACTCCATTCTCTCTCTCAAAATTTCATTTTATTTTCAATACCCAGTGTGAAGCCCTTCAAATCCGGCCGGGCTCTCTGAAACTTTTGATTGTCTACCATATTGATTTATAGTTTGGTATAATCTCTTTCTCCACTATATTTTTTCATGTTTTCCGATGAGTTTTCCGGCGAGGATTCCGGTCACAAGCATGTTGTTAATATTATTGGGTGATGATTAATTAATGCTTGCTGATTAATCATGTCTATATATATATATATATATATATATGTTATTCTAATTTGTGTATTAATTGATTAGAGTTAATTAGTTTAATTTATTGATTATATATATATGCTTTACTATTATTAGGTTTTGAGAAAATTATTTAATTATGTTATTAGGGATATATGTAAATATACTTAATTAATTGTTTGGTTTGAGTAAATTTTTTGTGCATTCAAATGATTATATATATATATATATATATATATATATATATATGTTATATGTTTATTTTGTGATAATTAAATATAAGAATATAAGATTATATTCTTTCATTCAGCAAAATTTGAACCTTAGAAATCTCGTTTGAGAATCATTTTGTCAATCACAACTGTGTTTGACAAAATGATTCTTGAATTGTCCCATTTTTGGACAGTTTAGGAGAACATGATTTTGTTCTGTAGTTTGTTGTTCTTGTCTTTTCGTTTTCGGTTGTGGGTATATGTTTCGACACTGTCTCTGTTTACCGTTCCTCGAGTGCATACTAGGTATAGTTATTTATGCACTAGAGGGACTGTAGGGAGATGCTGCCGAAATTTTCCCGCATCGAAATCGAAAAGACAAGAATTACAAACTTAGAAACAAAATTGTGTTCTCCTGAATGAGATTAGGACCCTAACCGGAGGCATAAGGAGGTGAAGATCAAGCAATCGAATACATGTTTTTGTTGTTGTGTTTTTTGAACTACTATTTCTTATTTGTTGTTTATATATATGACAGGACATGGACAAGAGATGGATGCAGTATGACCGGGGGAACCCTGGATACCAACAAGGAATTCTAGATTTTTTATTATTTGTACTTGAACATGCTGATGGCAGAACTGTACACAGGTGTCCGTGTGTTGAATGTCATAATACTAAGTGGAAGACGATTTATGAAATCCACGATCACCTGAATACAAGACGTATTATGCGTAGTTATACTACATGGAGTCTACACGGTGAAACATTAGATAATGAACCTACCTTGGAAGAAATCCGAGCGGGACATTTTCAGCATGCTGGCTCATCCAACGGTAGTTTCGACCCTTATGTGGATCCTTCTATGAATATTATACATGATGCTTTTCCTTCATTTGCTACAAGACATGAGGAAGAGGTTGTTTACGATACCACTGATGCAGACCATGCTTTTTCAAATGTTGACAATGATGATTACGATAAATATAATAGGCTGCTTGCTAAAGCACAAACCCCATTGTACCCTGGGTGTAATGTAACTGTCTTGGGTTCCATCATTGAACAGATTAAAACCAAAGTTGACAGCAATTGGTCGAATGTGTCGTTTAACCGTAACTTGGTGAATATCAAGAAATTGCTTCCTCTAGAAAACAACTTTCCCCACAGCTTTGATAAGGTACAGAGTATGTTGAAAAATCTTGGCCTCGGTTATCAGAATATCGACGCATGCAAGAATAATTGCGTTTTGTTTTATGGAGTTGTCAATAAAGACCTGGATTACAGTCCAGTGTGCAAAGCGTCGAGGTGGAAGTCATCATCATCTTCTTCCTCTAATAAGAAAAGGATTCCAAAGAAGGTGCTTCATTATTTTCCATTAATTCCTAGGTTGAAGCGTATGTACATATCTTCACACACTTCAGAAAAGATGAGATGGCACGGGGTAACGAGGAAAAATGATGACACTCTTAGACACCCCGCAGATGGGGAGGCTTGGAAATCATTTGACAGATCATTTCCTGATTTTGCAGCAGACATTCGAAATGTAAGACTTGGACTTGCAACAGACGGGTTCAACCCTATCGGAAACATGAATTTGTCTTATAGTATTTGGCCTGTTATTGTTATGGTGTACAACCTACCTCCATGGATGTGCATGAAGAAGAAATTTAGTATGCTGACTTTGTTAATTCCAGGTCGTTATTCTCTAGGAAAATGTCTTGATGTGTACATGAGACCATTGATTGATGAGTTAAAAGAATTATGGGAAAATGACGTCCCTACTTTTGATTGGTATAGTCAAACTTCATTCAGGATGAAAGCAGCAGTGGTTTGGACCATTAGTGATTTTCCTGGATACGGGATGTTGTCGTCTCAAACTACTAAAGGTTACAAGGTTTGTCCAATCTGCTTAGGAGACTTAAATGCTAGTTGGCATGCTGGAAAGGTGTGTTACTTGGGGAGTCGTACAGGGCTTCCGGAAGATCATCCATGGCGATTTGATGCGGCTTCATTCGATGGGAAGCAAGAGTTTGGTTTAAAACCCCAAGAGCAGTCTGGTGAGTGGATTTTGGACATGTTGAACTCTTTTGATTTCGGACGTCTTAGCAGTGATCCTGATGTGTTAGCTTGGAATGCAAAACGTCCTTTTAGATTGGAGAACTGGACGCACAAGAGTATATTTTTTGAATTGCCTTATTGGAAGAAATTGAGAATAAGGCACTGCCTTGATGTCATGCATATAGAGAAGAATGTTTGTGACAGTATTGTGGGAACAGTTTTTGGGTTTAAAGATAAGACTAAAGACACTGTGAAGGCGCGCAAAGATCTTCAACTCATGAACATACGCCCTCACTTGTGGCTAACAGCGTCGGGGTCAATGCCTCTTGCACATTACAAAATTAATCCGGCTAATCAGAAGAAAGTTTTCAAATGGTTTGAAGCTATTAAGTATCCTAATGGTTATGCAGGAAATATATCTCGATGTGTAAAAGTGGGGGAGAATAAGCTATTTGGATTAAAGACTCATGACTGTCATATCATGCTACAACGTCTTTTTCCAGTGGTAATTCGACCCTATTTGCGTCCTGATGTGGTAGAGCCGTTAGTAGCGGTGTCTAGATTCTTTCAGAAGTTATGTGCTAGAGAGCTAAAGAAGTCAGATGTCCTTGGATTAAAAGAGGACATTGTCTACATCATGTGCAAGTTGGAGCGGATTTTCTCGCCTGCTTTCTTCGACACCATGATTCACCTCATGATCCACATACCAGAACAAGCGCTGCTTACTGGTCCAGTACACTATACCTGGATGTTCCCACGAGAAAGGTACATTGCACACATTTATTGTCAGTTTACATTTACTTTTTATTGTTTGCACAATAATAACAACGTAAATTTTAGACAACTTGGGGAGTACAAAAAATATGTCGGCAACAGAGGAAAACCAGAAGGGTCAATAGTGAACGCATACCTCTTAAATGAGTGTGTAACTTACTGCGACTTATATCATAGTAACACAACCGAGGCAGAGTCATCCACAAACGTCTTCAATCTTTCAGTTGTTTCAGAAGTTGTACGTTCATTTGGTAACTTACCAAATTCGTACAAGTTAACAAAAGCTGAGCTCCGTGAAGCTCATTGGTGCGTACTGGACCACTGCTCTGAGGTTGACTACTACAAAAAGAAACATTTGGAAAAAATCATAGCAAGACAACCATATAGAGCTGAAGAGATGCACAAGAAAACTTTTCCTGATTACTTTCTTAATTGGGTAAGTTCAATCTCCGTTTTATTATTTATTGGCGATATTGTTTACATAGTCCCATCACTTATGAGTTATTCATTATTTCTTTTTCGGATGGAAGAACTCTTATGAGAGAACAACACTGATTACTCACAGGAGTTGCACAGTTTGGCATGTAAGCCGCAACATCACAGTGTACATGGGGGGTGTTTTGTTAACGGTGTTAAGTTTGTGACGTTCTACCGGGATGAAGAGCGGGTCACTCAAAACTATGGGGTCATGGTAGAGGGGGATGAAATTTGCTACTATGGGATCATACTCTCTGTTGTCGAATTATTATATGGAGTTGGTATGCCAGTTGTGTTATTCAAGTGTAAATGGTTCAACACTGACCTAAGTTTACCGAGGAGTACGAAGATGGATCATGGATTTTTATCAGTTAATACATCAACAAGCTGGTATGAGAGTGAGCCGTTTATTCTTGCCACCATGACAAAACAAGTGTTTTATCTTGATGATCTGAAAGAGGGTGGGGATTGGAAAGTGGTAAATGTGATGTCTCATCGAAACATATGGAGTGCATCTACGCTTGAAGGGGATGCAGAAGGAGGATGTGATGAAGAAGAGTTAATAAGTTATATTCCAGATACACAGACTATTCGCATCAACAATGACCCCCACTACGTACACGGGAATGCGTTCATTTCAATTCCTGGATCTCAAGTCCCACATATTGACAATGAGGAGGATGAAGATGAGAACGAAGACGAAGAGCCGCATTATGAGGAGGATGAAGAGGAAGACGAAGAGAACGATGATACGGAGGATGAGGATTATGATGTCAATGACGTTTGACTTATGTTAATTTTCTAGTTGAATTCAAACTATCAATTTCTTTAAATGAGTGGTTTTTTTTAATATGATATAAATTGTATATGAGTGTGTAATATTTTAATTAAATTTCTCAGACAATCTCGAATTTCTTGAATGACATTTGTATTATCAAAACTCTTTCTTTTTAGTGGTCAATAATTATTTTCAAAATTTCTTTAATAACATTTGTAATTATCAAAAAATTTGGAAATTCACTTAGACGACGAAAAATTAATGTATCCGTCACCTAACTACGACTTTGGTTCACTGAGATGACGAAAATTATGTATTCGTCACCTAACTTCTAATTAATATTTGGCGGGTGGAGACTTTCGCCAATTTTTTGGGCCAAATTTCGTAAACCCACTCTCAGACAGCCCGAGTCCTATACTCCTCTACACCACGACGTCTCCTCCTCCACATCGCCGTCTCCTCCTCCTCCACATCGCTGTCTCCTCCTCCGATTCCAAGCCGTCTCCTCCTCCGATTCCAAGCCATCTCCTCCACCACATCGCAGTCTCCTCCTCTGATTCCAAGCCGTCTCCTCCTCCGATTCGATGCCGCCGACTAGTGGGAAGAGGAAGAGACAGGCGGAACAGTCTCAACGATTGTTGCAGGAGGTAGCCCAGCAATATCGACGCCCCACAGAGGTCCTCTCGCGGCCTATAGCGCCTCCGTCAAGTTCGGCACCTCCTCTCCCTCCACCACTGCCCGATGTCGACGAACCTTCCTCAGATGATCATCGGACTGGCCAGTCATCTGGTAAGATCAGCGTTCGGCGTAAACCGCGTCCTGAAAATGGTAATTTTCCTCACCCGTACTCATCTGCCTCTTAATTTTCCTCACCCGTAATTTTCCTCAAATACTAGGTACAGTGGTTTCTATTTCCTGATATTGGTTTGGAATGAGTATTGGTTTGGATATTGGTTTCTGGTTTCTTGTAGTTGATGATGATGAAAACAGTGGTTGGTTTCTGAGTATTGTTGGTTTCTTATTGTTGGTTTGTTTGGTTACTTTCCCTTGAGTCGTACCGAATCTTAGCTTAAGCTCAGTCATGAAAACACCATTTGGTGAAAACCATTCGCACCTCAATCTGAACTAAGCCTATTGTTTTGTAAGGGTCAAAATGATCATGTCCTGCTGCTGAAAATGACTAAGAATTGAAAAGAATGAAACACTCCAAATGAAGCGTGTGAAGTATGAATATATCCACAAAATCAGATCTCCCCTGTGTTAATGAATATGTAGTCCATTTCTGTTGAGACCGCTATTGTATTATTTTCCTTTATTTTCCTGTTTAAGTTATAATAAATTGCTACTTGATTTGTTCTCTTGAAATATATACCATTTCCTATCTGTGTCTCGTTTTATTTAGTATACAGTGATATATATACATAGCCCATGTCACAAAGATTGCAACAGGTAGACTTGCAATCTGTATTGTTATCTGGTACTTTTCTTGTTTTGATTAGACGGTTTTGCAGTTTATATTTCAATTGCGTTTACAAAATTCCATCTTTTGGGGATTGTGAAGCTACATGTTCATATCTAATTAACCACATGTCTTAGAGAACCGTAAAATCTGCTTTTGGGGGTTGGTGCTGCTTGGAGAACTGCAAATGTAGAGCCAGGATCAACTGTGGCTATATTCGGGCGTGGTTCAATCGGATTAGCTGTATGCATTCGATCTTTGTCTAGATGTTTGATACTTTTCCTCCTGCATATTTTTAATTATGAAAAAAAATTTGAAGTTGGTAAGTGGATCTTATCAGAAGTATCTGATTTTAGTTACCTTACAGGCAGTGAAGAGCTTTATAGTCATGCCTATGTATGGTAGCGATCAATGTCCTTGGTCATAGGAGGAGGAAGCATCTAAATGATATATGTTTGTTTCATTTCGCTAGGATTTGGATGATAAAATTGTATTCTCATTTGGATGATAAAATATGAATATATGCGATCATTTACATTGACTTGAATAATCAAATCTCCATTTTTTCGCAGCACCTCCCCCTAAAACCAAGACAGGGGTGGTAAAAGGCTTAAAAGCGGAGGAGATAGTCAAGAGGACTGGACGAAAAATTAAAGTAACGTGGGACGATTTCTGCCATGGTCCGAACAGTAAAGAGTTAAGCAGCATGTTGACACACGATGTCGGCCACATTATACGGGACGAAATTTCCATGGTGGCTGCAACTTGGGGTGACACTACCGAAGATGAGCAGAAGAAGCTGCCCACTAAACTCTTTGTAAGGACTTTTTCTGTTGTTCATGTGTTCACTCAATGCTTAATTAGTTGTAGAATTATGAGATAAATAATGTTGTTCATTTTTTAACAGATCTTTTATGAGTTTGATGTTGATGATAAGCTCATGTGGAAGTGGTTGGATGACAAGGCTAAAAATGCTTACAAAAACTGGAAGTGCACTATAAATACAATTAGAAAGGAAAACCCGGAGAAGATCCCAGAAGAGTTTGAACACCGGCTGGACGAGTGGAACTGGCTCCTCAAACACTTCGAGTCTGATGGATTCACGGTAATAACTAACTATTGTTACTAATGAAAGTTTGTTGGTTTATTCAAAAGGATTAGTTTCTCCTTTATTGATTTATAGTGTTCATTTTGTGTATTTATACATGTATGTGTAGCTGCCAGTGTGGTAGTTGGTGCCTTTGTTGTTCTGCCTCGTTTTGCCTTTGTTGTTCTAACCATGTGATTTTTGGAAAACCAGTTTGCTGGTTCTTTTTTTTTTCTGGGGGTTTTGCAGACTGCTTACATATATATATATATATATTTATGTCACCAATTATTGATGATTAAGTTTGATGTTACTAACCAAAGTGTTAATATGATGAAATTACAGAGAAGATCGGCTGCAAACAAGAGTAACCGGGACAAGAAGACATTGCACCACCACACCGGGGCAAGGCCTTTCATCTACAATGTCAAGGAATTGAAGGACAAGGGTGAACATCTCTATTTTATTAAAAGTTACTCACAGGCGTATGACTCAGCTCACAACCAGAAAGCAGCTGAAAATGAAGTAAGTCGTTTACATCCTGCCTTTAAATTACTTCCTGCTTACTGCATTACTTCCTGCCTTTGAATTACTTCTTGTTTTTTTTTCTTTTTTGCATGATACTCATTAGTTAACTTGCATTACTTCCTGCCTACTGCATGGGTAACTTGTAATATATAATAATGCATGCCATAAACAAAAACCACAATAAGGAATCTATTTTGGCAGTGCATAGTGCATCTCAGACTAAGTTTCTGGACATGTTGAAATATGAAGGTTGATTAACATGTGGTGGTAATCAATATAGATGGGTTAATAATGCTAGATGAGAGCCTATGATTAATGACTTTCAACAATATAGATATTACTGCCCTCTTAATATATCTCTATTCTCCATATTAATTGTTTTTGTAAAACATATACTTCTTTTGTTAGGCTAAACTGATGGAGAAGGTTGATGAGATCTGAGACAATGTGAGGAAGGAACACCCTGGCATTCCGGAAGAAGATATTGATCTTCATTTTGACCAACAAACTGAGGCGATTGTGTTTGAAAAAACATTTGGACATAGAAACATGAATGAGATCCGGGGTATGGGACTAGTAAGCAGTTATGGTTTGAGTCAAGGGCCCGATATGAGCTGCACTTCACGTTCCCAACGAGTTGTACTTGTTGACACTTCCCTAGAGGAAGCCCGAAAGGCCAAGGAGGAAGCCCAGAAAGCCAATGAGGAAGCCCGGAAAGCCAAGGAAGAGAACAAACAAATCATGGCACGTCTTCAACAATGTGAGCAGTTTCTCTTCACCAAATTCGGCGTATGCCAGCCGGCAGTCCCACCGCAGGAGCAGCCCAATGATGATGATCATGATGATGGAGGCATTGATTCAATTGATACTTCATAGTCATTAGCTAGTTCATTTTCCAGTATATATATTTTGTATGATCAAGTACTACTCTTGATGAGTTTGTATATATAAACTTGATTATATATATGTAAATTTTTGTTATTATCCAGATGCTTTGTCCAGGTTTTTTTTCTTTTTTTGTTAATATTAAATGTGATTTTTACTGCCTAAATTTAATAAAAATAAATACCACTAAGGTGACGAAACCTACACTTTTGTGGCCTTAGCCCGAGCAAATTGGTGACGAAAGTTTAACTTTCGTCAGTTAGGTAGACGGGTGACGAAAATATTTTTGTCAGCTAAGTAGAAGGGTGACGAAAATATTTTCGTCACCTGAGAAGACGAGTGACGAAAATATTTCCGTCAGCTCAATAGACGGGTGGCGAAAATATTTTCGTCACCTGAGTAGACGAGTGACGAAAATATTTTCGTCAGCTCAATAGACGGGTGACGAAAATATTGTCGTCAAGTTAGTAGATGGGTGACGAAAATAATATTTTCGTCACCTAAGTGCTCTAATCACCGGTCTTAGATGACGACTCTAAGGTGACGAAATTTTCGTCAGTTAAGTGTTTACATGACAACAGAAGCTCTAAGGTGACGAAAAAATTTCGTCAGCTAAGAGCTTTTTTGTAGTAGTGACTGTTTCCGTCGCCTAAGAGATTTTTGTTTAGGGTAAATATTTTTCTTTTTTTACCTATTCACTGTTTCCAAAAATTACAAATTAGTAACAATAATCAAACATATACAGATACAACAGGCAGGAAGCACTGGATTTGGAAATTAGGGTTTTTATCTAATTTGATTTTGGTGTTTATTGGTCAGAATGAGCAATCGGTAGCGACGGCGACGGTGGGCAGATCGAGATGGTTTTGGTGGTGGTTTGGGGTAAATCGAGATGATTTTGGTGGTGGTATTCTGGGCAAATCGGTATGGTGGTGGTGGTGGTGGTTTTGGGGCAGATCGATATGGTGGTGGCGATGGTCATGGTTTTGGGGCAGCTCGCTATGGTGTGGTGGTGGTGGTGGTGGTGGTGGTGGTGGTATATGGGTAGATTGACATGGTGGTGGTTTTGGGGCAGATGGTATGACGGTGGTGGTATTTGGCTGCCGCAACGCAGATGGTAGTTTTGGTGGCAAGTGGTGGCTCTTTTGGGGTGAGAAGACCGAAAGAAAAAAAACATAAACTAATTAGAAAAGAAATTAATTAATTAATTAAATAAAATAGAAAAGCAAATAAAAAAGAAACTATATTGTAATCTAAAAAGTAAAATATTATTCAATAATAAAAATGAAATATTTAATGAGTTTTTTAAATATTTTTAGTTCCGTCTCGTAAGAGTTTTGGAGACGGGAATGATTTAGTCTCCTAAGTACTTGGTAGACGGAAACCATTCTGTCGCCTAAGAAGATTTTAGTAGACGGAACCTACGTTTTCGTCGCCTAAGTACCTACCTCACAACACTTAGCAGACGGAACTTAGTCGACGGACATTCCGTCTCCTAAGTACTTAGGAGACGAAATATGTCACTTAGGAGACGAAATTGTTTCATCTCCTAAGTGCTATTTTCCTGTAGTATATTATGAGGTGACCATTTTATCACGTAACATGTTTTAATGGTGACATTTTTATCAAGTGGAACATATGAAGACTATTTTATCATTTGTACCTTCAAATGGTAGTTTAGTGTTATATACCCTTAATGGATTCCATTCTTTATTATTTTGCTTATATATTTTTGTTTTCCAATTTCTTTTTATTAAAGTGTATATATAGTTTATAAGAGCTAAAAAAATAATCAAAATTGATCATGTGACGTAAAATTTTGTGATACATGTTGAATGCATATACGTACAAGGTGCATAAATATTTTTGCAAAAAAAAATTAATATCTATCGATTATAGAAAATATATATTTATTGAAATAATATATTATGAGGTACAAAATAGAGATCAAATTATTCAAAAGAAAAAAATGAAGAAAAAATAACACGTACAAAAGAGAAAAACAATTAAAAAGATATATAAAGTAGTTCATGATAAAAAATTTTCTTGCATGAAAAAAATAATAAAAAAAATGAAGGTAAAGATAATGGATGTTGAAAAAAAAAATGAAAAAAATGAACAAAGAATGAGAGGTCTATTGAGTGAATAAGAGATAATTAATTGATTGAAATATATGTCAATAAATAACTAAGGTTATATTAGGAATTTGAAATGAGATCTAGTGAGCATTCTTATATTGAAAAGTAAAAATGAGGTGTAGAGAGAATGAGAGATATAGTGAGTAAATTTGGAGGTCCCAATAACCACACTATTTTTTCTCATATGAACTTTTTAATTTTGTTAGTCGTCCAAGATGACTTATTCGAGGTCGTCGTCGTATTGATTAATCAATACAAATGAGAAAGGGTTTTTTCCAATCTCATCTGAAAATGAATACATGCAATCTTTGCTTTTCTCAACTTTCTTACTATGTTCTCATCAGTTTTTCTTCTCTTATTGTTTGGTTCTTCATCTTCTTAAATTAGATCGTGAAATATATAGATTTGGTTGTGAAATATATTTTTCAAGAATCAACCTACGTATAACTACGGTGGATGAGATTTGATATGTCAGGCGGGAACCTTTGCTTTTGATCATTATGATGGTCGTCTTTCTAGTGGTTACTACAAGCCAGGACATACCAACCACGAAATTAACCATTGTCTACGCCAAGAGCCATGCTCGTTATGGTTGTTAGTTCCGGTCGTTAGTTGATTTTTTTCAGTTCTTAATTCTTCTCCTAGCCTTCTATCTTCTTTCTCTCATTTTTCTTCTTCTTCTTAGCTTTCTTGGACCCCCATCCCCTATTTCATTATCATATTTCCATTTATCCCATCTATTCGTTGTTTAGCTCATTCCAATACCCTAATTGATCAAAACAATCACTAAATGTAAAAGATATTTGGCATAGAGGAGACGTCTAAGAAGAGAACCATATATATGGAAAATAGTACTTTGATTCTATAAGACAGTTGTTGATGGGGTTATAACTTGGATGAGATTGCATGACTTTTTACAGTGCAAATTACATGATGTATATATGATCATTTCTAGAATATGTCTTGACATATTAATTAATAGATTTACTGTGACATTACTTGAAATTCTGATAGACATGCAGTTAATCTGTTTAAGACACATCATCAACTATCTTCATAAAATCACATTTTTCGCATTGTTAATGTCAAAATGTAGTTAATTTGGTGACTTTGAGTCTTTGACATGCCATTAAGATTGCTTTTGTAAACAAGATAGACTATAGCTATTTAGCTATTGATCTAATGATATGAACTATTATTTTTCAAAAAAAAAATAAAAAATTGCTTTTAGATGTGGCTTTCTGGCTTGTCTTGCGATTAGTAGTTACTAGTTAGTACAAAAGGAATTACTATTTTACCATATCTCTTCCTATTTCTTTAGTGGTTACTTTGTTCATGATTTTATCGGCCAGTTTTTATGTTTGGAAATAAGAAGTTACCAAAACGAGAAAATAATGTTAGCATTACAGATTCTAGCAGAATATATAACTACATGTATAAAGATATACATACCCTCATCAAAAGAAAAGTATTCATATACACCAACCTTTGGAAGAACAAATGAACCATTATTGCAGATGCAAACATCGCTCGGAATTAGCCTCGCCAGCCTCGACTTAATGAAAACCGGTTAAGGCATCCTCAACCTGAAAGCCCTCCGAGAGGCTTGACAAGCTCAATGAGAGTAACTTTGGTACTTGATGAGCTAACCATGGGAGTTGTCTATCGCAGCAGCCCGGATGTCTCTTCACATACAAAGCAACCTCTCCAGTCTCCACTTCGACCACTGAAATTGTCAAACTGATCATGTGCTGAATAATCATCTCCTTGATATCTTCAGGGGGTTCCTGCATTTGTTTTGTACAAGATGAAACGATCAGCATTTTCTATTTGGACACTGGAAAAACTGAGAGATTGTTTCCAGATGTTGTCAACCTGGAGGGTCAGAAGGGGTGGTTCACTCCAAGTTTATGGTAGAGAAGACTTCTGGTTCGATTCCTTAACTTTGTATGAAATTTTTCAGTGCAATAATAATTTAGTTTACACGTACAGTACTATGTCATATAAATGTCCACAAGAATCATTCGGTGGAAATTAAATTTAACATCGATCCCTTGTCTACGATTTATTAGTCATCAAAGGCTTGAACCGACGTATCGAATCTACCAAGTTATTAATTAACATGAGTACAGTACACACCTTAAGGATCATTTGTATAAGTTTTACAGTTTATTCAATTCCATACCTGATACCCATGTTGCCCTGCAATGCCAATGTTTCTAATCATTGTTGATATATAGGCAACTAGCTTACAGCATGACGTACGTATAGAGCAATTAATGTTATGACCGATCTGCAATTAAGTGAACATGACAGCATAGAGCAATTTTAATCAAAGTTACAGGGTTTAAGGTTTAAAGTTTAGAACAACTGCAAGGTAGGTTCGAATCATTACACTGTCAAAAGTAGCCAGGGGAGGGGCTGCAATGTCTTGCTGGTTGTCCGGACCCTCAACGGATTAGTCCTTGGACCTAGGATGCCTTTGGGATACCGCGATCTTGAATCGAAAAAGAAAAAGAACGATTTAGAGTTTAGGAATTCGCTAGGGTTTCAAGAGTTCAAAACAAAACCCGCACGCATGTCGTTAACAAAACTAGAACAAGACGGAATTCTATCAAGTGTCTGTATTTACCTCTAATTATGTTCCTTTAATTATCGGAAAATTCTGCTGTGTGTATATGCACAGCAGACACACCTGCCTTTATAGGCAAATTTCCAAAACCCAGCACCTCTGCTGCACGTGTTCCCTCCCCTGTTAGTTGTATGCATGACATATGCATATATATACCACTACCAAACCCCTAATTATTAAGTGTCTGCAAGGCCTTACTAGGGTTACCGTGTTGCTTTGTATTATCTTGTCCTAGATTTATATTATTTGTGATCAAAGGCGCAAAAATTACACGAAACAAGTCGATCATTTAGGTTCCACTTAATTAATCAGTAACATGTTGTGGAGGACACTTTTGATTAAGGGTGATACGACAGTCAGACAAGCATGGCCGAGCCCAAAATCTGTCCCTTTGTCTGAGTTAGCGAAGACTAGGCCCATCAAACTTTGAAGGATTGAGAATCCAATGAAGTTTACTCTTGTGTTCCTCTCGGCAGCTCCTTACATGTTAACAGCAGTGAACCAAACATTCTCGAAACGGCTTAGCAAGAGGTGCATGCGTGGGAGCTAGAAAAACATAAGCTTCAGAAGAAGAGATTCCGGCAGTGATTTAAAGAAGGGTATGGATTAGGGGAATTGCTTGGGTTTTGCATGACATATATGTTTTCTTTGGGTTGTTCTTGAATATGAAGTGGTTAATGAGATTGGATAAGGGCTTGCGAGAGAAGCATGGTGGGAGAGATGACAGAAGAGGAGTACTAGAGAGCTTGCTAGCCTCCTCTCTTCTGGTTCCTGAACAACAGGTATTTATAGGCGATAACAACAACTAAAGGAATCTTGGTTTAGGGTTTTTTGATGCTAGGTAAAGCGGATGAGTAGAGTTAAAGTGTGTATTGGTTTTTGTATTACCTCTAAGCTTGTCAGTTTGTGTCTAAAGATGAAATTTAGAATATATAGGCTTTGAAACATGTGATTGTAGGCTTGTCAGTTTGTATTGCTAGGATTTTGTCGCTGGGACTGCTTTTGCGTGACATTGTGTTTTGGGAAAATGATTTATTATGTGGCTGAGATTAAGAATCTTATGTCAAAATGGATCTTAAAGTGTTTGGGTTTGGTTTTTGGGCATCTCTTCATATATTCGTATTAGAAGTTAGGTCGTTGGACATGAATTTTGGTCCCAATATCCCGAAATTACCAACGATCCTAAAACTAATAACGGACCTCATGCAATTCTGTTATCTTCCACACCACACCCGTTCTTATAAGCCTCAAGTGCATGAATGTGGTTTGGGTCCACATGCATGACATGCTGTTCTAGAGTAAAATTCGTCTTAAAACGTGAATTGGGCTTAAAGAATGAACTGGGCTTGATAATTAGATTTTTAGGTCTCAACACAAGTGAACTTGCTATAACAAATTAATAAAGTAATTTGTGACTCACACCTAAACTTGGTTTTTTACAAATATTTACAATATGCCCGTTTTTTTTATTGCATATTCATATTTTCAACACATCATGCTCTCATATATATAGTCGTATGTGTGTACGTACCATAATCCCCTATAATCTTAAGCTTGGAGACATGTTGAACATCGGTCATTCCTATTCCTATTTCAGTTAATATTTTTATTAATCGAAACAACACTAATTGATCACCACTTCTAATTAATCCCACATGCACACACAAAGCCAACTCCTTGTAGGAATCGGCCAAACCCGATTCATTATAAAACGGAGCTATTTGTAGACGAAATTGAGAGATTACTAATTTGTAGCTAGACGACCGAACGAAAATGCTCTCAACCGTGATTAAGACTCAGAAGAATATGCTAGACTACCTTGCCCTAACCACATCAGGTTTCCTCAAGCTTCTAACTTATTATTACCAGAGACTAGGCAGCAAGATAAACCAGGAGGAGGAGGAAGAGTTGGGTTGTTGGCAGGAACCACCTGAAGATGTCAAAGAGATGATCGTTAAGCACATGAGTTTCAGAGGTTGGTTGGTTATGCAGGAGTGGGACCTCTATTACAGCTTAATCTTAAGAAGAAAGCGGCTGGTAATGTATCTTGTGAATCCAGTTTCAGGAGCCCAGCATCGACTTCCTCCTTTACAAACAATTCCCGGCTATAAAGACAATTCTGACGATTCTCTCCTTGGTCAAGTTAAATTATCTAGCCCAGATGTAGCAACATGTATGGTGGCAGCAACTCTTGGTAAGCAAAAATTGCTTTTATGTAGACCTAGAGACAAATGCAGCTATTTGATGAAAACGACAGTCTTGGCCGTGTTATCAATATATTGTTTTCCAGTACTGGGATGCTGCTATATATGCCTTGGTTAGGGATACCAGTCATTGCCGTGCTGAAACCTGGATTGAAAATCGCAGTTTAAAGTTCGGAGATGAGGAAGTGGAACTGAAGGTGATATATGACAGGTGGGTTGATGAAGGGTTGGTTACCCAAGAAGGAGAGATTTGCAGGGCATACATGTCAGAATCAACAAACAATGAACTTATGTTGACTTATCAAATTTACGGCAATGATGTTGGTGACGATGACAATAACAACAACGGAGAAGGAGATGAGAATGACATGGAAGGTAATCAGCAGAACGAGAACGTTCTAAGGTGGGTTGGACAAATCTTACGTAAAGCACTGCACCTGAAATCTTTTCTAAATAGAAACAAGCCAGAGATTCCCTATAGGAGGACAAAATATTTTGGAGTATACAAGATTGATCAAGACAATAATAAGTTTCGCAGGGTACAAGATCTAGGAGACCAAATATTGTTTCTGGCAGAGGGTAGTTGTTCCTTGTCCCTTTTAGCTAGCGATTTCAAAGACTTACGAGGGAATTGCATCTATTTTGCAACAAGAGGAAAGGAGTATAAAACTACTATTCATACATCACGTGAGATCGGCATTTTGTACTTAGACACTGGAAGAATTGAGCGATCATTTCCAAGTTTTGAGATGCGAGAAGACTCTATACTTAGTTGGTTCATGCCAAGTTTATGGTATCAATCATTTCCCATATTAAATTGATGCTTCAGAAGTCTAATTACTTCTTGATCTTTCCGAGTCAATATATATATACAGAGCTTCTCAGCTGCGGACGTCTGCATTTATTCTTACGGTGCGGATTTCCACTTTACACTCACTTTTTAATCGAATTTTCACATCTCCACCGTCTAGTATTTAGATACTAATATATAGATTATCGCTATAAAATTTCAGCAAATTTGGTTATCATTAAGGCACTCAAAACTGCGTTTTTCTGTTATAAACATGAACGGTTCAAGTTCGACAGAATTATGTTCATCCATTGTTTTAATCGAGTTTGAGTATCTTAATGATAACCAAATTGGCTGAAATTTTGCAGAGATGATCTATACACTAGTATCTAAAGACTAGACGGTGGAGATGTGAAAATTCGATTGAAAAGTGAGTGTAAAGTGAAAATCCGTACCGTAAGAATAAATGCTGACATCCGCACTTGAGAAAATATATATATATATATATATATTGTAGTTCTATCTGTTATCAAATGTCTCTATCTTGATTGATTGTTCGTTATTTACTTCCATATCACACTCGTATAATCAAAATATATCCCATATAGCTTACGATATATCGATGACAATTAATTAAGCAACTCAATATCATATGAGGATTGATGAGGTGGTGATCAGTGAAGCCATGACAGATTCTACAATATGATCAACTGAAATTAGCAGTAAGATATGAACTTCTTATAAAGTTACAGACTTTGACAGTAGAATAAAGATGCTTGATTTCTAAGGGGATTTTCAAGATCAAACCTGGCTCTGATACCAACCAACTGGTTTCTTTGCTGGTAGAGGCAACCCTAGACCCTTCAATGGTCAATTTAATGCTGCAAGGCCCTTCAACAGTAACTTTGGTGGGATGAACAACAATGGAGGATTCAATGGTGACTTCAATCCAAACTTTGGTGGGATGAATAACAATGCAGGATTCAATGGTGCACTACTAGAAAAATATGTAGTGGACACTCTGTGTGGATACATTTTTCTAATTGCATTATTTGAGTAGAGCAAATGACACCCTTTTATATTTTTAGTATTCTTTACTTTATGGATATTGAAAACTGTGATTAAAGAGAAAAAAGTAGTCAACAAGATAATTTAATATAATTATTATAGAAAAAAACTCTTTTTCACTATGAAACAAAATACTAAATTTATGTTTTATATCTGATTTTCAGATAAGTATATTATATAGATACTGTTAAGGGTGTGAAGTGATATTATCTTGCTATTAATTTGCTTAGTTAAACATTTAAAGATTACATCTTTTTCTTTCCCGCGTATTAAATTTTTGTGTAATTAATGTTTTTTCTGTTTTTATTTTCCATTGTTGGTTAATGTTTGTAATTGCAAAGTTAACTATCTATTAAATGAAAAAAAAATCTATTAAATTGAAATACATTTCACAAAAGTTAATGGTATTCTATATATATATATATGTATATATATATATATTATAATTGTATAATAATTTATTATATCTAATAAATTAATTGCAGAGAGAGGGAGAGTTATAATTAAATATGTAGGAACAAAAAAAACGATCCGAAATTTATCAATTAGATACGGATAGCCGTATTATGCTTTTAGTAGACACTTTTTCTTGTTACCGTATCTAGTATGGTAACTACTAGGTATAGTCTTAATATCAGTATCCAATGCTAATTGTGCACCAATTTTCCATATCCAATGTATTTATTATGCACGATATTCCCTACCCAATACTAATTGTGCACTGATTTCCGTATCCAATATTTACTGTGCACTACCATTCCGTACGCAACACTAATTGTGCACGATTTTCCATCTCCAATGCTAATTATGTAGCCACTGATATTAGGATTGAGGTGATATATAAAGTGCGGTCTAGAAAAGTAAATCAAATCAGCAGAGACGAACCTGCGGTATGATTTTTTTAATTTTTTTTTCCAATTATTCGTAGTCTTTGTTCCTTATTAATTATTTGTACTCGTGAAATCAATCTTTATTTTCCACAAGACTGACTACTGGTTTTTTTTTTACCTTTTCCTATATATGCAGCTTGATTATATATCTTTGTCTAACAATATGGACAAGGAATGGATATTTTTAGATAAAAACACTGCAGAATATGAGGCCGGGCTGAATGCATTCATCAATTATGCCTTAGAGCATGCGTCTTTTGAAGGTACAATTAAATGTCCATGTAAAAGGTGTCATAATGGCTACAATAGATTGCCTTCTGTTGTTCAGCAGCATCTTATGGTGGATGGAATGGATCCGAAATATGTGAACATCCCTTGCACTGACCATGGTGAGCATTTACCAAATGTAGTTGATCCTAACTTGCCAGGAACTTCCTCATATCAACAAGATTTGAATTTGCCCGGATCTTCGTCACATCAAGTGGATTCTAATATGCAAAATATGTTGCACGATACATTCGGCATGTACGAAGCTGAAGATGATGTTGAAAAGGAGTTGTTAGAACCAGCAGCGGCCACTGAAGGTCCATCCTTGCCAAACGGCCATACCCCCGATGCACAAAAATTCTACGAACTTTTGAAAAAGGCTGATATTGATTTATACCCCGGTGCAGGAAAGAAGATGTTTGATTTCTTGATAAAGCTATATCAAATAAAAGCATTGAACAGTTGGAGTGATGCATCGTTCACCCAGTTGGTTGAATTGTTAAAGGCTTATTTGCCTCCCGGGGAAACACTTCCTGGTTCCTTTTATTTAACAAAAAAGTTCATTAAAAGTCTTGGGCTGACATACAAGAAAATCGATGCGTGTCCTAATGATTGCATGTTATATTGGAAGCTTCGTGTTAGAGACCGAACTTGTTATAAATGTGGCGCTAGTCGGTACAAAGAGGAAGAGGACACATGCCCCACAAACACAAGCTCCAAGAAGCCGGTACCAACTAAGGTTTTGCGTTACTTTCCATTAGTGCCAAGACTTCAAAGATTGTTCATGTCTCACCACACCTCTGAATTTATGGTTTGGCATTCTGATTCTGAAAAGAGACCACGAGATGGGGTTCTACGTCATCCAGCCGATTCTCTTGCTTGGAAAGAATTAGACAAAATTGACAATAATTTTAGCTCTGATGGTCGAAATGTTCGTTTGGGTCTAGCTAGTGACGGATTCAACCCTTTCGGTATGATGAGTTTGTCCCACAGTACCTGGCCTGTTATCATTACTGTTTACAATCTCCCTCCTTGGTTATGCATGAAAAAGTCATACATGATGTTGTCGTTGCTCATCCTAGGCCCTAAAAGTCTCAGAAACGATATAGATGTGTATCTGGAACCTTTAATAGATGAATTGAAATTGCTATGGACAGAAGGAGTTCCTACGTATGATGCGTTTAAGAAAGAGATTTTTCAGATGAGGGCTGCGTTATTGTGGACTATAAGTGACTTCCCCGCGTATGCAATGTTGTCTGGGTATAGTACAAAGGGATTTAAAGCTTGCCCAACTTGTGGTGAAGAGACTGATTCAATTAGGTTGCATCACGGAAATAAAGAAATCTACATGGGACTCAGAATGTGGCTGGAAGATGACCATATTTTTCGCACATGGTACAAAAACTTCAATGGATCAACTGAGCATCGTAGACCACCCAAACCAATGACTGGTTCAAATTGTTTGAGGACGTTAAATACATTGAGCTTCTAGCAACTCGGAAAAAGAAAGAAAAAAACAGCCAATCAGAAAAGAAAACGACGTCAAAAGAAAAATGTCCCAAAATACACAGGACCTTGGAGGAAAAAAAAGTATTTTTTATCAACTGCCTTATTAGGAACACTTATTATTGTGTCATAATATAGATGTGATGCATGTTGAGAAAAATGTTACAGAAAGCGTCATTGGGACTTTGCTTGGAATTGACGGAAAAAACAAAGATAGCTTGAAGGCACGGCTTGACATGGTCCTAATGGGTGTTAAGAAGTTGCTCCATCCTGAGAAGCGCGGTAACCGAACATGGCTACCCCCGGCGAAATACAATTTATCCAATGATGAGAAGACATTAATGTGCAGAGTTTTTGCATTAGCTCGGGTTTCTGATGAATTTTCATCGGATATTCGCAGATGTGTAAGAATTGATCAAAGAAAATTGGTGAATCTTAAAAGTCACGATTGTCATGTAATCATGCAGTATCTACTACCAGTGGCCATTCGTCGTGCACTAAAACCGGACATAACCAAGGTGTTATTGGAACTGAGTGCATTTTTCAGACAATTATGCACTAAAGTTGGCACTACATATCACTTTCGTGATTTGTCTAATCGGATTGCTGAAACACTTTGTAAATTAGAGATGATAATGCCACCATCCTTTTTTGACATCATGGTACACCTTGTAATACATTTGGCAGATGAAGCAGCAATTGTAGGACCTGGACAATTTCGATGGATGTACCCGATCGAAAGGTATGTCAAATAGTTTGTTCCTACATATTTTTATTTTAAACATGATATTTATGATTATATTTAAAATAATTAAAAATATTTGTGCATAATATAATACTATTTATATTTAGGGGTTTGTTCCTATATAATACTATTTATTTTTATTTATAATACTATTTATATTTGTGCAGATACTTGCATGATTTAAAAAAATATGTGCGCGATAAAAGCAAACCTGAGGCAAGCATTGCAGAGGGTTATATAATTGAAGAATGTCTATCCTTTTGCACAATATATTTGTCAGACGGAGTCGAGTCGAAAAGAACAAGGATTGGTCGTAATATGCTGATGACCCTGAGATTGTTCCTCGTGAAGGATTACCGATATTTACCGAAACAGGACGGTCAATACAATCAGGACGTGAATTCACCCAAACGGATCGTGAATGGAAACATGCACATACACATGTGTTGATAAATTGTCTTGAGATTTCGCAAAATCTAAAGCAAGTCATTATTATTTTTAATTTTTGTGCTTCTATTAATTAATATTTCGCATTCATGTATCATTGACGTGTTACCAACTTGACATTGTCAGGGACCATGTGGCAAACACACAACGAACTAAGAGTAGACGCACTACTTTGATGGAGGCCAAGAGACAAGCAAATAATACATTTTTGACATATTTTCGGGAATTGGTAAGGTTTTTTATATTTTAAACATCACTTTATAATTACTTTTGTCAAATACAAAAATGAATAATGATGTTTCAATGATACTGATAGAGAGAAGAGTACATCATGATTTTGTCGACCCAGACATAGGAGCTTTGGCTACTGGACCATCTACAACAACAAGGCGTTTCAAAAAGTACATCATGAATGAGTTTCGGTTTTTTGTTAAGTCTATTGATGCCCGGTCAAAGACTCAAAATTCTGGTGTGTTTGGTAAAGCCGGTGTAAGAAGCTATGCTACTGCGGGAGATCACAAACCAAGGGATGGTGTAATAGACTACTATGGTGTACTAACAGACATCATTGAGCTAGACTATCACCACGGTCGAAAAGTCTTATTGTTTGATTGTGATTGGGCAGAGACAACAGAGTTCGTAACAGAGCCGTGAAAATGGATGCATATGGCTTCATTTTGGTAAATTTTGATTATTTACTCCTTAAGCCGGACACTCTCATTCTTGCGTCACAAGCTGTGCAATTTATATATGTTCAAGACCCAACTGAACCAGATTGGCACACTGTGATCCGTACTCGACCTAGAGATTTATTTGATATGGGTACAGACATAGAACTAGAGCCGTATGATGCGCAAAATTTAGTTACAGGGGCTAACGATGACGGAATAGCAAGAACCGATGTAAACGGTGTTATAGTGAATGAGGTCTTAGAAACAAATTCGAACTAGTATTACAATGTTTTTTTTTTTTTTCAGTAGTCTTTATTTGTAATTCTTTTGCTGCAATTTTTATGCCGTATTTTCTTTTAGTATATTAACTATTTCGATTTGATAATTTTGAAATTTTTGACCTATAACATTTGCATTCCATATTATGATGTGATTGACTTTGTAAGATTGGATCAATTTAAATTGATTTTGTAGTCAAAGTAATCAAACCAAAATGTTAGGCATTTAGTAATTAAAATCCCAAAATTTTCTGTGAAGCATTACCCACGTTTATAGTTGTTGTATCTAATATGGTAACTACTAGCTAAGATTGATCCACATGCATATGATATTAACATCTATCCATTGATTATGTTTGCCATTTAGCAGGGTTTACATGGGATCCCAAGAAAATGAAGAGGGAAACGATCGGAATTGAGCGGGATAAATAATTTTGTTGCCGCCAATGGTTCGTCAAAATTCTTTTAAATTCGTTGATGGAGATAAGACGTGTGTATTATGCTATGATAAGCATATTAAACAACCATGTATGTAGAAGTTGAGGTCAGTATCAGAACCCTTCATTACGCAAAGCAAAAGCTTGGGGAAGGTTTAATGATCGGTTTTCAATCTCTCTCTCTTGAGATTTTGATGCTTTAGTGTTATTTATATATTTCATAGATCTTTGTTTGTTATTTTTATTGGTGTACTTTTATATGAATAAATTCTTTTTTTCATTTTAGTGTCAAATTTTTGATTTCCTTGGATTTGACAGATGAGTCAATCACTTCAAGATGAAATGGGCTATGAAGAAAATGCGTATGACGAAAGTGAGACACAAGATGTGGGTGGTTGGTTCAATGTCCAACAAGACGATGAAAGCGAGACACATGACACAGATGAACATCAGCAAAAGGACGGTAATGGTTCTTTAGAGGCTCATGAGAGAACAAAGAAGCCCCGAGGACCAAACCAAAAGAATTGGGCAAGGGAGGGTCGAGAAAAACTTCTGTGGAATCGTTTTGGACTTTCTAAGGGTCCACGATTGAAGGTTGCAAGATTCTCAAGATTTTTAGGTATTTTAGCGAAAGATTTCATGCTCTTTCCAATTAGCACACCTGACTACCAAAATTTCAAAATTGGTGATGCTGATAATCTTGAAAGGGCTTGGAAACGTGTTCAGGTAGTGTTAAATGTCTAAACATTGTCTTACATGTGAGTATTATACTAATGTATGCATATGATTTTGTGTAGGACACCATTGATTGGTCTGATCCGTTTGTTGCAAGTTTGGAAGGTAAAATTAAGAGAAGGGTTCTGAGCAAGTTAAATGAACGGTGGAAACATTGGAAGTCTCAGTTGCGCAAAAAGTGGTATAAACCATTCAAGAACTCACCACGTAGGTTCCAAAAGCCTGATGATGATCGTGTTAATGAGCGTCAATGGAAACTTTTTGTTGATTACATGGACAAGAAGAAGCATCAGGTACGAAATTTTTCTCTCATCTTCTTCATGTACACTTAATTTACAATAACTTATTGCTGTTTATTTTATATAACAAAGAGGATAGTGAGGATCAACCAAAATAATCGTTCTCAAAAGAAGATGAATCAATCAACAGGGACTCGAACCTATGCAAATGTGGCTCATGAATTTGTAAGTGAACATCCTTTCATTCCCAGCCTCTTCTATTATATGGAAAAAGAATCTTCATATAATGTGTATTTTTTTTTCTTTCATACCTACTTTAATTATACCATATGTTGCACAGGAAGTTATTCATGGTAAAGAGCCAGATAGGTGGGAGCTATTTAAATTAACACATCAAAGGAAAGGATCCCTTGAACCAATAGATGTGGCATCTGCAAAGGCAATCGTAAGGAGTTTTCTCTATAGCTTGATTTGTTTCTTTGTATACATATATTAATATATACAATGAAATTTGATTTGGTGTTGGAGAATACAGAAGCAATATATATATATATATATATATATATATATATATATATATATATATATATATATATAGATTTATACTCATCAATATATAGAAAGTACTTTGACATACACAATTGAAACATAGCTTCTACAAGTGCTTGGACATACACTTTTCAATCTTTTCTACAACCTGCTTGTTTATATGTTACGATACTTGTAGATATATGATGTCTTATTTTCTCATGGTCTATCTATTGAATTCGTTGTAGGCGGATTTCGAAGAGGCTGAACAAGAGAGGTTAAGCAAGAATATTGACATCACCACTCTAGAATTCCGTGAAGAAATGTATGCTGAAGTTCTTGGTAAGGAGAAGGGGAACAGAGTAAGGGGTTACTTGGAATGAAGTCCCTGGAATTCATGTTGAAGAGCGAGGAGTGTCAAGGGAAGTGAAACAACTGCGTGAGCAATTGGAAGAGCAAGCGAAAAAGACACAAGACAGGGAAGCACGCATGATGGAGGAACTACAAAGCAAAATGGCTGAGCAAACAAAAAAGATGGAACAAATGTTTGAAGTAAGATGTGTAGAGATGGCACTCCAACAAATGGGAGAAGTATTTAGAAGATGTGGAATAAATGTGGATACACAAGAAGATGCCATGCAAACAATGTCTCAGATTGCTCATAACATGTATCAAAGGCCATCCAATTTCGCATTTTCACCACATGATGATGTTTACCGTCCCATAATTCCATTTGATTGCCCAGATATGCAAAGGGATTAAACAAGTAAGTGTATATTTAAGTATTAGTCATGTTTTTAGTTGGATTTTTAGTTTTTAGTTCATGTTCTATCCTAATACTGTTTTCTCATCAATAACTAGTTTAATTTTGTCCATATGTACAAGAATTATGTCTTCATCAGCCCTTATGCAATGACAACGAGGAGATGATGTGTCACGCCCCGGTTCTTAAGTTATTTTACGGTTATTTACTTTGGTAATATTTTGGTCTTTTACCGTTTTAAGTAACCGTTTACTATTTAAGACTCCAAAGTTGACTTTTTCTTCCGTATGGAATTTGGGAAAAACTTTCTTCATGAAAGTCGTAGAGGATGTTATTACGAGTTCGTAGACATGCTACGCGTTAAAATCGGAGTTAGCATGTAAAAGTTATCATTAAAAATGTAAGTTTTATTGGGGTATTATTTTGGGGTGTTAAATTTTGGGAGATTGGGTTATAAGTGGTGTGGACCGGTTGGGCCAAGCCCATATATTTCTCTCCCCTCACTTCTCTCTCTTCCTCCCGATTCTCTCTCTTCCCACCCGTTTTTCTCCTCCCTCCGCCCGGAAATTTCACCACCACCGTCCGCCGCCGTCCGGCCACCACCGACCGCCAGACTGGTCCCGTTCGGACCCTTGCCTCTTCCTCTCTCATCCTGGACCGGTGCACGCGCGCGGAACGCTGCCGTGAAGGAGCGGTCAACCCCGAAAGGTTCGTCTGCCGGAAAGAGTTTTTCGCCGGAGCTCCGTCCTCCGGCCACCATAGGTCGTGATTTTTGGCTCAACTTGTAGCCCTCATCTAGGTGAGTAATTCCTCAAAAGGTTTCGGCTAAATTCGATTTCGTTAGGGTGGTTTGTATAATTGAAAGTTTTAGGGATTTATGGATGTTTTGATTCGATTACCATAGTTAGGCTTGGAATTGGTGTTTGTGCTAGTTAGGAAAGTTGTAGAGGAGATTGAGAGGAAGATTCTGTTAAATTTTGGTAGCATTTGCAGGTTGCCGGAGTTGGTCGCCGGCCGCCGCTGCCGGCGGAGCCACCGGCGGCGCCGCCGCTGTTTTGGGAAATTTTGTGGTTTTTGATGTAGAATATTAAGGGGATATTATTGATGTGAATTTAGGAATTTTTGGAGGATTTTTGGTTAGGTTTTGGAATTTGTAAAGTTTGGTATTTTTGGCGGATTAATAAGTTAAAATCCGGCCATTGGATTATTTTTATGATTAGGACGTTGGAAGGTGATTTTTGAGGATGTCGGTATTTATGGAGATTTTTGGTTGGCAGTGAAGTTAAGATTTAGGACGATAGACATGGTTGAGCGCGAGAAGCTCATATTTAATTCTGCCTATTTTCTTTAAACGTTGGGATTTTATTTAAGGAATTATTTATGTTTTGGAACAGGACGCGAGGAGGCTCGAGCAGAGGAGACCTCCGACTGAGTTCAGGCTTAGGCCTAACTTGTGAGTGGACCTTTGTTTTAAATAATGTGCATGCAATTGTTTATTTGGTTGGACCATTTGACGTCATTTTTATTTGACGATTTTACTCATTGTGATGAGTTATCGAAAATGGGATTTTCGGTAAATTATAATGTATTTTTAAGGAGAGTATGTATATAAATGCTAGCTAGCGATATGTGTCTGTCCACCTTAATGACATAGTATATAACTGCATTATGGTGTGACGTGAGCGTTGGACGCAAGCGTAGTAGCCTTATATGAGTGTTTAATTCATATAAGGGGTATGGGCACATATTTATACACCCGTCTGTCCACCTTAATGACATAGTGTATCACCGCATTAAGGCGCGACGTGAGCGTTGGACGCGAGCGTAGTAGCCTTATATAGATTATTATTAATTTATATAGGGAGTATGGGCGAGTGTAAATATATACATGTATATATTTTAGCCTGAGAGGCTGTATTTTGATATATATATATATATATATATATATATATATATATATTTTAGCCTGAGAGGCTGTATTTGGATATATATATATAGTTTTGAGCAGTAGAGGCTCGATATTTATAACGATAAGAGGATTATCGTTTAAGACATGCATTTGTTTTCTTGGAAATTAAATTGGGAAAGCATAAATATTCTTTTTATTTATTTTTGTCCACTCACTCTAATTATTGCGAATGTTTTTCCCCTGGGCTCTTCGTTTTTAAAATGCCCAGTCTGGAGAGTTCGAGTTAGAACGAGTAGGAGACGACGAGGCATAGTTACCCATTTCTCAGCCACCATTCCCCAGTAGGTTACCTGTTTAACCTACTAGAGTATTTTTCCTACTCCTCTAGTGTATAGTAGCTCTGAATACTCTTTGGGATTTATTGTAATGTTTCTGGTGGTGTGCTTAGACTTTTATTGTATTTTTTTGAATATACGAAGTTTGTAATTATTTACTCACTTTCGTATAATTGTGGGTTGATTTGGAGGATGCTCAAATTTATTTAAGAAAGTAACTCTTTAGTTTTCTAGGTTAGGGTTGTCCATTTTCAAGGGAGGTTTGCTTTTTAGTAAATTTTCCTTGGAGGTGGTCCCCGCAGGACTTACCTCGGGTTTCGGGGTGAAATTCGGGGTGGGTCTTGACATGATGGCCACTACTTCAAGTCTATTACGTATGATGTTATGTAGACCTTATGATGTATTAGGATTTGAAGTGTACTTCAAGTCTATTAGGATTTCAATTCGGCATTTTCAATTATGTAGACCTTATGATGTTATAACTATTTTATGTATCCTGGAAAAACTTAAATGTTACTAGATGATTTGATTTCAATGTGAATGTTTAGGGTATTGCGTATTTAAATTTTCATGGAATCATTATTTTTTTTGAAAGAATTATAATGGCTGATTATTTTTATAAAAAAAAAAAAAACAGAAAAATCAGAGGGTATCCATTGCATATCAGGTACTAAAGATCATTTCGTTGCTTTATTTAATTACCATAATAAGAAAATTATAATGTCAAAGAAAATATGAATGTATTTAAAAGAAAAAAGAAAAAAGAAAAAAAGAAAAAGGAAAAGAAAAAAGAAAACGACAAAAGAAAAATGAAATTAAAACAAAATAAGGAGAGAGAGAAAAAAAAATATAATACAACATTTAAAATAAAAGAAAAAACAGAGACACCAAAATCAAAAGCGTGGCCTTTGGTTAGTGGAGCCTGCAACAAAGGATATCTTTTTTCATTCCGTGGCTGCACCGTACCCAATGACCTTTAGATATCATTATTCATATCCTCTAGAGCAAAAGATACACAAAGAAAACAGTGTCCTATGAGCCCTATGCTAGTAGTGGTAGTTTCAATTCAGGCTTCAACAATGAAGCAAACAACTGTCTGACATGTCAATTCTGTGACAAAGTTGGTCATGGTGCAAGAACTTGCCGAGCTCTAGCCAATATGCAAAGGGGAGGAGGCAATAATAGAAACTTTGGTAATAATGGAGGTTTTGGGAGCAACTCTGGAAACAACCAGAACTTTGAAGGTTGCATATATACTGTGGCATGAAGAACCACAAGGTTGAAAAGTGACATTTTCTGTTTGGATTTCCTGATCAACAACAAAATGGCAACACTAGCACATGATGCAACTATAATGCTTGCAGCAACCACAAGTGCGCCACAATTCTGGCATGCAGATACAGAAGCAACAAATTGCATGTCCTGCAATCCCATGATGCTCAACAATGTCACCCCTTACAATGTTGAAAAACCAAAACCAAAGCAGTAGATAACTCAAACTTTGGGAGAATGATTCTTATTGAATAACAAAAGCAACACAACTTATATAGCTTTACAAAGAAAACGGAAAGATAAAACTGCCCATGATGTAACATCCCTACATTCATGGCACACAGTAAAGACCAATTCAAAGCTTAGCAAAACATAACAGCTTGACCTTAACTAGGCCATTATTAACATAAATTAAATGCTCTAAATTCTAACAGTTCAGACTTTCACAATTCTTAACAAATCATCCCCTAAACTGAAAATTCAGAATGCGTTTAGTTTACTTCATTGATTGACTGAACTCCAAGTGCCTCCCTGAGTTTCAAAAACACATCCAGCTTCAAAAGCTTGGTTAAGATGTCAGCTAGTTGCTCCTTAGTACCACTATGAACCAACTTAACAACACCATCCTTTGTGAGATCACGCAAGAAGTGAAACCTCACATCAATGTGCTTGCTCCGGTCGTGAAGAACAAGGTTCTTAGACAATTTTATAGTAGAACTATTGTCACAGAACAAAGTAGTACACTTACTTGGAGATTGGCCGATACATTCAAGCACTCTTCTCATCCATACTCCTTGGCATGCACATGATGCTGCTGCTACGAACTTTGCCTCAGTTGTGGATAAAGCAATAATAGGCTACTTTCTTGAAGACCATGACACTGCTCCCTCGCTAAGCATAAACAAGTAACCCGACTTGCTCTTACGGTCAGAGACATCCCCAGCGTAATCGCTGTCGGTATAGCCAATTAGTTTGTCATCAGCCCCTCTCTTGTAAAACACCCCATAATCAAATGTTCCTTTGATGTATCTAAGAACCCTCTTAGCAGCAAGAATGTGAGACTCAGTGGGAACTGCCATAAATCTGCTGATAAGACAAACTATGTACATCAAGTCTGGTCTTGTTGCTGTAAGATACATAAGGCTTCCTATCATCTGTTTGAACAAAGTAACATCCACTTTGGCTCCATCACCATCCTTAGCTAACTTACAACCAAGGACAATCGAGTTCTTTATTGCATTGCACTCTTCCATTCCAAATCGCTAAAGCAGCTCTCTAGCGTACTTCTTTTGACATATATGAATTCCTTCCACACTCTGTACCACCTCAACTCCTAAGAAGTATCTCATCACCCCAAGGTCTGTCATGTCGAATTCATGCTTCATTGAAGCTTTAAAATTCTCAAACATGCTAGCATCATTACCGGTAAAAATCAAATCATCAACATATAAGCTAATGATCAGAATCTTACCACCCTTCTCTGATTTAGTGAACAAAGTATGTTCATAGCTGTATCTTTGAAAACCTTCCTTGAGAAAGTAAGCTTCATTGCGGTTATACCATGCCCTAGGTGCCTGCTTCAACCCATACAAAGCCTTTTTGAGATTGTAAGCCTTGCTCTCTTCACCGAGCTTCACATATCCTTGTGGCTGTGCTACAAACACCGTTTCACTCAAGTCCCCATGCAAGAATGCACTTTTGACATCAAGCTGAAATACTTACCACCCTCTTTGAGCAGCCAAAGCCAACACCATCCTGATTGTATCCCATCTTGCTACAGGAGCAAAGACCTCATTATAGTCAATTCCTTGTGTTTGAGCATAGCCCTTAGCTACCAAGCGAGCCTTGCATTTGTCGATTTCACCATTCTCATTGAGCTTAGTCTTGTAAACCCACTTAACTCTAATTGTTTTTGCTCCTTTAGGCAATTCCACAAGCTCGCAAGTCTTGTTCTTTTCTATTGCTTCCATCTCAAGGTCCATAGCATGCCTCCACTTCTCACTCAATGCAGCCTCTTCATAAGAGTTAGGATCACCATTGGAAACAAACATAGCAATACTTTGAAGCTCCTGCTCCTCTTTTTCTCCAAACAAAACATATTCATTCATCCAATCTGGTTTCTTTCTGACCCTTCCTTCTATTGAAACACTGGAATTCGGTAAAACAACCTCTTCCCTCACATCACCTATGTCTTCTTCACTGGAACCTCTATTGACTTCTTCACTTTCATCACCACTGCCTCTATCATTCTTGGTATGTTCTAACTCCTCATCCCCATCTTCTTCCTCTTCTTCAACAAATACACCCTCATTCTCATCACCCCAATCTAAATTGCCTAGTTTTACTTCTTCTTCACTCCTCCCCCAATTCCAACTCTTATCCTCTTCAAACACAACGACTCTACTTACAATCACCTTCTTGTTCACAGGATCGAACAATTTGTATGCCTTAGACTCTTCACTGATGCCAAGCAAAACCAATGCAATGCTCTTGTCATCCAACTTGATTCTCTTCTTGTCTGGTACATAGACGTGTGCAAGGCAGCCAAACACCCTAAAGTACTCCACATTAGGCTTGATTCCACTCCAACTTTCTTCTGGAGTTTTATCTTTGACTGCAACACTACGTCAATTTTGCAATCATACGATAGGAATCAGACGACAGAAGTCCTTTTTACTGTCGTCTGATAAATTTTTACGACAGACATTTAAAAATTTGTCGTCTGAATGCAGGAACGCACCACTCTTAAAAAGTAGTTAAAATTAGCATGTTGTTCAGACGACAAATATCTGTCGTCCTTAAAAACAAGAAAAATAAGTAAAATAATATTCGTTTAAGACGATAGTTTTCTGTCATCTGTACAAACATACTAATCCAAACTAATTTTGTTTTGGAACAACGTAAAATTCTTTTTGGACACTTGATAAGCTTTCTCTCCCCGACAAATTCTTTAAACTCTCAATTTCCTCATTCTCAACACACACCGAATCCTCTCTTCTAGTCAACACCCTCAAACCAAATTCTCTCCTCTTGATTTGAAAACCCAAATCCTAAACTACGTCTCTGCTAGCTTCAATTTCACCTCTAGGTCTTCAATGATGACACGCTTTTTCCCCTCAGATCTGGCGAACCCTAGCTTTCTGGTATCTCCGTTCTTGCTTAATCGCTATGGGCATTTCTGAAATTGTGAAATTTTCTGGAAGGATGAGGCAATTTAGACGTGCAAATAGAGCAATTGCTCAACTTAGAGGAGCAAATGACTTGTGACAGATCTCCGCCGTCGTCTCCGTCGCTTCTCCTTCCGATTCAGTGTTATCTAATCACTTCTGTTTTCGCCGACTTTCAAGGGCAGGAATGGCGGTCGCAACAAGCACGGCCGCGGCCACAATAACTTCATCCGGTGCTCCAATTGTGGCAAGTGCTGGCCCAACGTAAGGGTTAGGGTTTGGGATTTATAGCTATGTATCTATATATATATAACACAGCATGTGAAATTGAGGCGGATTGGATTTTGAATCGACTATTTTGGATTGGAATATGACAAGGCTATTAAGAGGTTCTTGGTGAGCAACATCCATGGCTGCAATAATATGCGTTGTTTCAAAGTGAATTAAAGCTTAGTGTAGTAGTTGATTTCAGTTGCATAATCAACTTGTTTAGTTTTGACTTGAGATAAGTGGTTAGTGTAGTCTAAAACTTTTAATTTGGATATGTACATTACCTGACAATTTTTAAAACATTAGTGAGGGATGCAATTCTGAAATCTCAAATGTATAACATTTGTAATGTAGTAGTTTTGAGTTCACTATGCAATGGACTTGTTCATCACTAGTGGAACATTTATACAAGTTTCAGAAAAGTATGGAAATTGAGATTGTAAATTGAATGGATAACAAAAAGGTGGATTTGTATACTATTCACCCTTTTCTTCCAATCAATATGTTTATCGAGTGGTATATTTGGTCACAGACAATAGGTGATGCAGCAGGACAGACCAGCAAAGTAATTCAAGATGCCAAGCCCATTTCTTCATCAACTGTCGAGACCATTTCGTCAGCAGATCCTGTTGTGATTGCTGGAACTGCTGGAGCAATATTTCTCACATATTTCCTTCTTCCCCCAATTTGGTCTGCTATCTCTTTTAACCTCAGAGGATACAAAGGTAAGTACAAGCTTATTGTGATATGATGTTACTTCAAGAAAATCTATTGATACATAGACAATGTAACTTTTTCTGCTTGTATTGCAGTTCTACAATTCAAGTACTTAACTTTTGAAAGATATAAACCAGCTTAAAGAATACACATTTTCAGTTAATGTTATCATATTGAGACTACATGTTTGTCATGAAGCTGTCAGTGTAACATGCATGTACTAATAGCTAATGTGCTATGGTTGCACCACTCAGGTGCCCTCACTCCTGCTCAAACCCTTGATCTCATTTCTACAAAGAACTACCTTCTGATAGATATTCGATCAGAGAAGGACAAGGACAAGGCCGGCATTCCTCGCCTTCCATCTAGCGCCAAAAGCAAACTGATTGCTATTCCGTGAGTTGCATTAGCCTCAAACCCTTTTGTACCTCTTGTGCCTTTGTCTACATGATGACAACGAATTCTATTTTCCAGCTTGGAAGAACTACCAAGCAAACTGAAAGGCCTAGTCAGAAATGTGAAGAAAGTAGAGGCCAAGATAGCAGCATTGAAAATTGCTTACCTCAAGAGAGTTAACAAGGGCACCAACACTATCATCTTGGACTCGTGAGTTCTTTCTTCAACCTCATTCATCATTCTTGAATCTTGATAATGACTTTGGATCATTACCCTCTTTCTTATTCTACTCTTGTGTTTGTTTGGTGTACATGTACAGTTACTCTGATTCAGGTAAAATAGTTGCAGGAGCACTTACCAATCTAGGCTTCAAGAACACCTGGATTGTAGCAGACGGGTTCTTCGGAAACAAGGGGTGGCTACAGAGTCGTTTAGGCACAGATACATACAATTTCTCCTTTGCTGAGGTGATTTCACCTCAATTTCCATGGAGAGAATATGTCAAGGAGCGAGGGCAGAAATGTATACTTACTGCATTTATGCTGGGAATTCTTTAGTAATGGATTAATACATGTATATAAATGTGTTGCGATGTCTCTTATTAGTATATGTATAGGTATTTCTGGAAATAATAACTTTTTGTAAAAGATCTAGGTTTATCAATATAAATGTCAATATGAATGAATTTGTGTTTCTTAAATGTGTTGTGCAAATGTTGTTGGCATGAGTGAATAAAATATTAAATTTGACATCCAAATCAACATCAAACGACATAATATTGTCGTTCATGATAAATTCAGACGACACAAAACTGTGAATCTACACAAAACTAAACATTCAGATGATAAAAATGTGACGTTTGAGCAAATCTGAAACGAGAGACATGTGCATTCAGACGTCAAACATGTGACTTTAGAATATATTTGAGACGAGAGACAGATGCAAACATTTGTAGCTTTACTATCTTCCAATGACAGTGACTCTACACAAAACTAAACATTCAGATGATAGAAATATGATGTTTGAGCAAATCTGAAACGAGAGACATGTGCATTCAGACGTCAAACATGTGACGTTAGAATATATTTGAGACGAGAGACAGATGCAAACATTTGTAGCTTTACTGTCTTCCAATGACAGTTCACTGTCATTGTAACGTTTTCTAACGACATATCCTTTTTTTGTGTTACGAATCTGGATTCATACAGACGACATTCTGTATGTCGTGTAACCTTTATCAGACGACAGATTATGCTTGTCGACTGAATCGTTATCAGATGACAGCTCGATAGACGACACGCAAAAAAGTAATCAGACGACGGGCATTGCCGGTCGTCTGAAGGCAAAATTGGCGTAGTGCAACCATAGGGCTCCTATTGAGAATGTGTGTTTTCCATCTAACTACTTCCGGCCAGAAAGTCTTAGGTACTTGCTTCTCAAAGAGTATGCATCGGACCATGTTCATTATAGTCCGATTCTTACGTTCAGCTACCCCATTTTGTTGAGGGGTGTATGTTGCCGTAAGTTGCCTTTTTACTCCATTCACCTTACAGAACTCATTGAACTCATATGAGATGAATTCTCCTCCCCTATCACTACGAAGACAACATATAGAAGCACCTATTTCCTTCTCAACAAGAGCTTTATAGTACTTGAAAGTGACAAAAGCTTCAGATTTCTCAGCAAGAAAATAGATCCAAATCTTTCTACTATAATCATCTATGAAGCTTATGAGATACCTCTTGTTGGAATTGGATGTTGGTATAATTGGGCCACAAATGTCAACATGTACAAGTTGTAGTCTCTGTGAAGTTCTCCACACACTTTTCTTTAACATAGGTGCTCTTTGCTGCTTCCCAACCATGCAATGTTCACAAATCTTTGATGGTAGGTTGATCTGAGGCATCCCCACAACCATTTGCTTGGACTGCAAGACTCTCACATTCTAGTGACTTAAGTGACCAAATCTCTTATGCCATAACTCTCCCTTGTCATCTGATGTTGCTTGAAAATAGACTTGATCTTGTGTTACTACTCTTGCAAGAATCACAAACATCCGATTGACTGTCATTTGAGATTGCATAATCAACCCTCTCCTGGAGTGAAACACCTTGCAAGCTCATTCTTTCAACAGAATAGAGAGACCTCGTTCTTGTAACTGCCCAATACTTAGAAGATTATTGCGCAACTGAGGTATGTAGTAGACTTCTGTGATCACTTGTGTTACACCATCTACTTCCGTCTTGATATTACCCTTACACATCACTGCCATTCTCATATTGTTTACTAACTTCACCGAGTGTCTTTAAGTATCATTAATATCAGTAAACCAAACCTTATTCCCTGACATATGATTGCTGCATCCCGAGTCTAGAAACCACACACCTTCTCTTCTAGACTGATGTTGATCCACATAGGCCATTAAAAACAATTCCTCTGTCTCATCTATTTCTGCAAAGTTTGCTTTCTTCTCCCAATCAGGACACTCATATTGAAAGTGCCTTAATTTATGACACTTGTAACACTCAATTGTTTCTTTGTTGAAACCTCCTCTTCCTCGGCCTCTCCCTCGGCTTCTCAAGCCTCCTCTTCCTCTACCTCTTCCACTAGCACGTCCACCAGCTGTATCTTCCTCTAAGACCTTCAGGACTTGTTCATTACCTCCATTCCTTCGAAACTTTTGCTCATGAACAAGCAAGGAACTCTGCAACTCGTCCACAGAAAGAGCATCAATGTCTTTTGACTCTTTGATCGAACACACAATATAATTAAACTTCTCAGTTAGGGTGCGCAAAATCTTCACGTCCTCCATTTCTTCTCCATAATTGCGCATGTAATTGGCCACCAGCATGACCCTTGAGAAATAGCTTGTCACTGTTTCACCCACCTTCATCTTTAGCACTTCAAAGTCTCTTCGCAAAGCTTGGAGATGAGCTCGCTTAACCTTCACATTCCCTTGATACTTTCTCTTCATGAAATCCCACAGCTGCTTGGAGGTGTCCTTCAAAAGAATGGTCTTCAGAATTGCCTTGTCTATTGGTTGGAACAAGTAATTTTTAGCCTTGAGATCCTTCAGCCTAGAATCATCCAGGGTTTTCCTTTGAGCCGCAGTCAACAGTTCTAAATTTGCCGGCTCTCTGATACCTGTTTCAACGAGACTCCAATACTCTTTTGACCGCAATAGGTTCTCCATCAACATGCTCCAGTGCTCATAATCCCCAACAAATTTAGAAATACTTGGCTGAGCAAAATTCCCGTTACTCCCTTCAGCAGCCATCTCGCACGTACTTTAGTGTTTCACTCAAACACTCTCTCTCTCACAGTACGTGTTTCTCTCAGACTCCAAAGTGTTCTCTCACACTCTCTCAAAGTGTTTAACTCTCTTTGCACAATCAGGCCCATGAAGGGCTCTGATACCAGAATGTTGAAAAACCAAAACCAAAGCAGTAGATAACTCAAACTTTGGGAGAATGATTCTTATTGAATAACAAAAGGAACACAGCTTATATAGCTTTACAAAGAAAACGGAAAGATAAAACTGCCCATGATGTAACATCCCTACATTCATGGCACACAGTAAAGACCAATTCAAAGCTTAGCAAAACATAACAGCTTGACCTTAACTAGGCCATTATTAACAGAAAGTAAATGCTCTAAATTCTAACAGTTCAGACTTTCACAATTCTTAACATACAATGCCTCATACTTTGTTCAGAATCTTCAGATTGGTAATGTCGTAATGGAGCACAGCTGCCTATCACTCATACTGGACAAGGTGTTGGGCACCCAATTCTCTACAAGGGACTGAGTAAGCAAGGGTTGTATCCCATTCCTTTTGATCTACCACTGCTCAATAAGTCTGCAGAGAAATCTACAACAGCTGTGGCTTCCTCTCCTTCAACTCAAGCTGCTGGTTTTGTGGGAAAACTTGTCAAGTATTCACTGTGGCATCAAAGGTTTGGGCACCCCTCAAATGTCACACCCCGGTTCTTAAATTATTTTACGGTTATTTTACTTTGGTATTAATTTGATCTTTTACCGTGTGGAGTAACCGTTTATTACTTAAGGACCCTAAAGTTGACTTTTTCTTCTGTTTGGAATTTGGGAAAACTTTCTTCATGAAAGTCGTATAGGACGTTATTACGAGTTCGTAGACTTCCTATGTGTTAAAATCGGAGTTAGCATGAAAAAGTTATCAATTAAAAGAGTAAATTTTTGAGTCGGTAAAAGGAGGTAAAAATTTAGTGGGTATTTTTTTTTGTTGGGGTTTTAAGTGTTGGACCGGGTGTGAAACAGCGCAACACCCCCTCACTCTCTCTCTCTCTCTTCCTTCTCTCTTTCTCCCGACTCTCTCTCTTCCTTCTCTCTTTCTCCCGAGCTCCCCAAGCCCTTCTCCCGCCGGAAATTCCAAGCCTCCGTCCGTCGCCGTCCGGCCTCCATAGACCGCCAGACCACTTCCGTTCGGACCCCCGCCGTCCCCTCTCTCTTTCTGGGCCGGTGTCCGAGCCGGTAGCACCGCCGGAGAGGAGAAAATCCGCCGTAAACGCTGGGCAGCCTTCGTCGGAGTTCTCTCCTCCGGTCACCATAGGTCGGGATTTTTGGCTCATCTTGTAGCCCTCATCAGGGTGAGTAATTCCTTAAAAGGAATTGGTCTAATTCGATCTTGTTATTGAGAAATGTATAATTGAAGTTCTATGGCTCAATTTAAGATTTTGGTTTGATTAACCTAGTTAGGCTTGGAAATGATTTTTGTGCTATGTATGGAAGTTGTTATGCGGGTTGAGATGAGTGTTGTGCTAAAATTTGAGAAGCATTGGAGGTCGCCGGAGTACGGCTGACGGTAGAGCAGGCGGCGGCGCCGCCCCTTAGGGGCAGTTTTCATGTTTCTGGGTTTGTTTTCATGAGAGGAGTTTAATGAAGTATAAATTAGAATTTTTGGAGGGGTTTTGATAAGGTTTGGGATTTTTCAATGGTTAAGAATTGTGGCGGTTATTACATTGGAATTTCGGCAGTTGGTTTAGCAAGTTTTAAATTCTAAAAAGGTTAAATTATGGCTTTCGGTAAGTGCGAAGTATTGTGAGCCTTATTAGATTAAAAGTGGAGAAGTTGGGCAAGAAAGATGAAATTATAGGCTTCCTTTTATTTCAGAAATTTTATTAAAGTATTATCCTAGTTTGGAGGCTTAATAATTATTTATTGTTCAGGACGTGAAGATGATCCTTTGGAGGAAGTCTCGGGTCGTCGGCAGGCATAGCCGAGCACTGTGAGTGGACCTTTGATTTGAATGCTATGCATGCACTAGAGTTTATTTAATTTTCAAAAGCATATTAGAGATTTAATGTTTTCTTAAAGTAATGAGTTCCATTTATTTTTCGGAAACTCTCTTGAGCATTTTATTTGACATGAGGGACATGTTAAGTGATTTATTTTATTACGCATATTCCTAGGTACAGTTGGGAATTGTACTGAGTTCAATGGATTTTATATTATTTTTGGGGAAGTGACATTCTTGATATTTGTTATTTTACTTCACCATAAAAGGGTTGATATATATTCATTATTGTTAGCTAATCATTATTAGCGGCTACTCACCATAGGTGAGTAGGACGCTTAGCGTGGGACGCTATTATAGCCTGGGAGGCAACCGATCGGTATTTATATTTATATGTTAGCTAGCCATTATTAGCGACTACTCACCATAGGTGAGTAGGACGCTATTATAGCCTGGGAGGCTTATTGTTATGGTGAAACCTCTTCCCCATTTTTTATTGATTTATTAAGAACCGATGGGATTGATTCATTATTTTTGTCTATAATTATTTTCGGAAAGGTTTCCAGGAGTGGCATGCATAAATATTTTTTCTCAATGGAAAATATGGGAAAGCATAATTTTTGATTTCAAGGCTCTATTATTAAGTCAGTATTTTTATTATTTATTTTTGTTCACTCACTCTAACGTTTTAAATGCTTCTCCCCTGGGCCTTTTGTTTTAAATGCCCAGTCTGCAGAGTTCTGTTCGGCGAGGGTAGGAGGCGAGTCATATTTCTCACCTCATCCAGTTTTCTCTCATAGGTTACTAGTTTAACCTACTTGTATATTTTCTCATTTCCTAGTAGTTGCTCTGATAACCATGAGGTGTTTTAAATGAATTTATGTCAAGGTGTGTTAAGAGTTTATGACTCCATTTAGGAGTGATGAAAAAGAGTTATTTGGTTTGTTTGTATGAGAGATTAAATTCATGAAATTATTTTGAATTATTACTTTTGTTGAGGTGGTGGATGTTTATTTGGGGGAGCGGGTGGCTCCAAGAGATGTGGATTTAATTGTTTCAGAAGTGTTACGGTTGTGGTGATTTTCTTTCAGGTAAGGTTACTTATTTTCAAAGGAGGTTATGCCAAAATTTTAGTAGAATTTCCCTTGAGGTGGGTCACACAGGGTTTATCCCGAATTTCAAGGAGAAATCCAGGGTAGGTCCTGACATCAAATGCCATGGTTAGAGCAATGTTGAAGAAGTGTAATATTCATAGTGTAAGTGATTGTGAACAGTTTATTTGTGAGCCTTGTCTGTTGGGAAAGTTTAAGAAATTACCATTTCCTATTTCTTAGAACAGCAGCTTTGTTATCTTTTTCAATCAATATATCAAGTTTTCATCTTTTTCAAATCTCTCAATCTATATTCCTATCAATTTCATATCCACCAGATACATATCTTTGCATTAATTGCATGTAGAAATGTCATCTTTACATGTTTCTAGAGTAGCTGGTTCCATCAGTTGGTTACATTACAGTTTTACTTGAGAGGCACTAAAGAATTAATTCTTCCCCAAGCAATTCTACCCCTCTTTTCAAAAGTCTTTTGTTGACCTCATTGTCTTAAATATGTATATCCTAGCTACCAGTTTTCCCAAGTGCTTTGAACTTGAAAATAGTAGAGTGATATATATTCTCTATCTTTTGCTACATCTGTCTCGTTCATAGCCAGTTTCACCATTCATCTCTGGCAGCATTAGCTCCTCAGGTTGATGTGTATTCATAACGTATATATGCTATTAGTATTTAGCTTCTTCTGCTCACAATTGAATCTGTCACCTTAATTTAGTTACCTTATTTATTTTAGTTGAAGTCTATCTCATTTTAATTTTATAAGCATTTACCTAACTTCTCATATATATGACCAGGTGGAATATTCTTCATCGTCTGTCTGCTTAACACTTCCCGGTTTGTTTCCTTCTTGCACATCCTCACAATTGCCTGCTCGAGTAATGTAGCTACTGAAACCAGTGTTTCTCCTCCCTTAAGGCGCAGTTGCTCACATGTTTTCCATTTTATTTTCTATCTATCTGGTTTCAATAACAGCTTATGCAGGTCATGAGCAATTCTCAGACATGGCAATGGTTGTGGTGGACCTTATGGTATACTTTTCGCTGATATCATTACTTTTCAATGCTCCAATTTAGCACTCTTCACTTACTCACAGCTGCTGGCGGCGATGGCGACGACAATGTTAGCATGCATGGGTGGTGTGTGTGGTAGATTTGTTAGTGTTGTTGTATTTGTGCTTTCAGTTATAGGGCTTTTGGTCCATAGTTTAACGAGCTGTTGGTTTCCTCCCCTTTCTAGTTTGATCGAGTTGGAGACCTATGCTGTTTGCTATTAGCTTTTTAGCCTTACATTTACAGGGATTGTAATCCGGACTAGCCTTTTAATTAATGAATTATATATTCATTTCTTGACCCAAAAAGGATTGAAGTATCTGTTTCAATCTTTCATAATATTGTTCCATTGCATAATTTCGATCAGTACCGATTGGAAAGGCAATGAGGTTGATGAGGTGTTTATGACGGAGAAGGCCGGCGTTGAGGATGGTTTATGGGGGCCAAGTTGTGTAGTGTACAAAATAGATAACGAGTGCGGTAACTTTGTATGGAGAGACGAAGTATAGTCATCTACCACCGTTGGACTTGTCTGATCCTCGATCTCCTCTAGTACTCTTACACCTTCGCCATATGTGTACTTATACGATCTTTAAACATGATCCTAAGCTTGGAGACATGTTGAGCATCGGCCATGCATTCCTATTTCGATCGATCAGTTTAATATTTTGAGAAAATGACATCCCACTACCATAGATATTTGCAAAACACAAAAAAACCATCTTTCAACAAATTTAAACAAATAAGGACATAAGCTCAGGCCCGCAGTGCATAATACCACACCAAGTCAGCAATTTTTACGCAAAATACCCAAAAAACCAATATTTTCTAAAATATCTACTAAACAGCCAACAAAAAATACCTTAACAAAAAATATCTTATCTCTCTTTTTCTCCGATATATGTCATATTCACTCTCTCTCTCTCTCTCTCTCTCTCTCTCTCTCTCTCTCTCTCTCTCTCTCTCTCTCTCTCTCTCTCTCTCTCTCTCTCTCTCTCTCTCTCTCCCCCCCACCACACAACGCCGATCGACTTCGCCGTTGCTAGATCGACCTCGCCGATCAACTCCGCCGCCTGCTAGATCGACTCCGGTCGGGTCGAAAATCAGGTCAGATTGTTGGTAACAATCGGAGCAAGGCTGGCATTGGAGCTAGTTGACGTCACTGCCGGTATCCAACACCATGTAGAACTGCTTTGCCAGGCTACCGATGCCGACGCGTGTGAAGTACTCGTCGCTTCCCAAGTTGATCCCGGAAGTTACGGGGGTTGACAAGTCCTTGGGTCGGATCTCCGTCTGCATGGGCTCTAGATCTGCCCGGTTCACTCCCTGCAAAGCCAGTTGAGCGAGTTGACTCGGACCGAGTCGGGTGAGGACCAACGACTTGTAGTCCTTGTGGTTGGAGGTGTAGAGAGACTCACGAGGGTGGAGCGGGAGAGTGATGAGCGACGAAGAAGCGGCGGATGAGTTGAGGAGCTGGGCTTCTTCTTAGGCCTGGTCCAAGGGCTTGATGGTCTGTGGGTCGAAGGAGATGACGTCTTGTGCCTGCGTCGAATTGGATGAGACTCAATTAATCTTCATGTAGTAACAGAAACTTGAAAAACATGAGTGCAGTAGCATAACTACAACAAGTGTAGTAGAAATAAAAAACGAGTGATTTTTAGAACCGAACAGTAGTATAATTCATAAATGAACTTTTCCTATCAATAATAGCAGTTATAAATGAATTTTTCTGTCAATACAGCATATACAGAACATACTACTACACTAGCCGAACCAATAAAAACATGCTACTACAACACGTACTGAAAATAGCTGCTGCTGCTACATTTACTGAGCCACTAAAAACCTGCTACTATACTAGCTGAACCATTAAAACTCTGCTACTACATTTGTTGGAAGTGTAGTAACAGCTAACTCTCCAGTAAAACATGCTACTACATTAGTTGAGCCACTATAAACCTACTACTGTAGTTATTGAAGCTGTTACTACACTAATTGAACTACTAAAAATCTGCTACTGCATTTATTGGAAGTATAGTAGCAACAACATTCCAGCAAGTGTAGTTTTCCGACAAAACATACTACTACATTAGCTGAGCCACTGAAAACCTGCTACTACTTCTACTGAGATGTTAGCCTCTGCTACTACTTTTCTACTGGAATGTTAACCCCTGCTACTACTTCTACTAGGATGTTAACCCCTGCTACTACTTCTATTGGAATGTTAACCTCTGCTACTACTTCTACTGAAATTAACTGCTACTACACTAAATTATTGAAAATCTGCTACTGTATTTCATTTACTGAAAAATCTCAAAATGAGAGACTTTTCTCTTCTAAAAGTATATTTAATTTGTGTAGGGTTAGTTTGGTAAATTAAATCATGACACATGACATGTAGAGAAAAGATTGTCCTTAATTGTTAAAAACTGTCATTATTTGTTTAACAACAACACAAGTGGATTTATTTGTGTTTCAAATTCTTTTCGAGGTTGTATATGTGATTTGCTGTAATATTATTTTACCCATTAAGTTTTAGGGTTAATTAAAACAATCCTAATTAATTGTAATCACCACTTCTAATCCAACATGTACACAAAAAGCCAACTCCTTGAACGAATCGACCAATCGAAAGCATTATTTTTTAAGAAAATTAGATAAAAACTCAAAATATTAGACCTCTTTTAAGATAAACCCATACATATTTTTCTTTTATTTTACACTCATTCCACATAAGCAAACATACCATATAGAGCAAATGTCTATAATTAATAGTTTTCTTCATTTTTCGGTTTCTCTAATTTGCCTTTCAAACAGTAGAAAACTAAATTTAGTATATTTCTCAATTTTGGATTTAACTTTGTCATAATCAATTACATTCTTTAATTTATTACCTTGTTATTACTAACTTGAGTTTATATATATATATATATATATATGTTATATACAGAAGTATGTCATTTGTAATAGGATGATACTTTTCATCTTAAGCTCACATTTGGTGTCTCTCTACATAGTCGAAAAATGTCTAATTGTAAGGTACACGTTCTTGTTCTCTGATTAATTTTCTTCTTTTTAGGTATATTATTATATCATTTCACATCCTAATCGAGAGAACATTTTACTCTCTACTACTTACGTTTCTAATGTACCTATTAAGTAGGGCATGATATGATAATATACCTAAAAAGAAGAAACTCAAAATTGGGTTTAGGGTATAGGGTTAAGATATAGAGTTAGGGTATAGGTTCAGGGTATAGGGTTTAGGGTATATGGTCTAGGGTTTAGGGTATACGGTCTAGGGTTTAGGGTATAGGGTTTAGATCATATATTTTATTCATATTATATTTTACCTTATGTATAGATTAGAGAATGAATTCCTTTAATCTAGATTTTTTTCATAAAAATAAAGAAAACTACATGATTCTTGCAAATTGATTGAAAAATGTTAGTGTTAGAAAAAAAACTCATAATCAAGGTATTTAAGACATCATCAATTAAACTTATTTATTATATTAATAGGTTATAGTTGAATGGTGATAATTGTGTAAAATTTAGAAAAAATATGACATAATATTTATCATAATTAATACATTTTAAATGTCTATCAGATAGGAATATTAGGTGTGTTTTATTTAAAACCACTCTTTAAAATTGAGTGTATATGAAAATTCCCCTTATTTTTTTGAAATACTGGAAGCATTATAAAAAGGAGCATTTTGTAGACGAAATTGAGAGATTACTAATTTGTAGACGAACGAAAATGCTCTCAACCGTGATTAAGACTCAGAAGAATGTGGTAGACTACCTTGCCCTAACCACGTCTGGTTTCCTGAAGATCCTTTTAACTTATTATTACCAAAGACTAGACAGCAAGATAGAGGAAAAAGAGGAGTTGAGTTGCTGCTGGCAGGAACCACCAGAAGATGTGAAAGAGATGATTGTTAAGCGCATGAGTTTCAGTGGTCGAGTTCGCTTAAGCAGTTTGTGCAATTCTTGGAGGTTAGTTTGTATGCGAAGAGAAATCCCTACTTGTCCACAACTCCCATGGTTAGTACACCCTCAACCTAAAATAGGAGATAGCTTGACCTTCTCAAGCCTCTCAGAGGGCAAAGTTTTCAAATCGAGGCTACCTTGCCCTGATTTCAAGTCATCGTGGCTGAATAAACTAGTTGGGAGAACTACTCATCAGAGATCATCTTATTTCCTGGAGTCTTCCAGAGGTTGGTTGGTTATGCTGGACTGGGAGCCTGGGAGCACTATAACAGGATAACCAGAAGACGAAAGCGAGCAATATATCTTGTAAATCCAGTTTCAGGAGCACAGCAAAGACTTCCTCCAGTTCCCGGCTATAAAGAAAATTTTGACAATTCTCTCATTAATCCTAATGTCGTATTATCTAGCCCAGATGTATCAACATGTTTGGTCACAACAACTCTTGGTACACAAAAACTGCTTTTATGCAGACCTAGAGACAAAAGCTGGACCGTCTTTCAGGTATTTGATGAAAACGAAAGTATTAGCTGTGTTTACAAGATATTGTTTTCCAGTACAGGGACGACACTATATGCCTTGGTTAGGGATAGCAGTGAATGTGGTGTTGAAACCTGGATTGAGAATCGCAGTTTAAAGTTCGGAGATGAAGAAGTGAAATTGAAGGTGATATATGAGAAAGAAGAACGGTGGATAGATGAAGGGTTACTAATCCAAGAATTCGAAGGAGAGATCTGCACATCATACTTGTCAGAAATAACAAACAATGAACTGCTGTTGATTTATCAAATTCAAGGCAATGATGGTGAAGATGTTATGGAAAGCAATGTGGTTGATGAGGAAGGCAACATCAACAACAACAACTTCGGAGAAGGAGATGAGAATGACATGGAAGGTAATGAGCAGAACGAGAACGTTCTAGGGTGGGTTAGACAATTCTTATGTAAAGCACTGCACCTGCTGAAATCTTCTTCTAGTGATGATAATATCTATGGATCTCGTGCCATTCCCAGAGTTGTTGAAGTTAATTGGCTTCCTCCTTCTTTTGGTTGGGTGAAGATAAATTATGATGGCTCTTGGAAGCATGAGGAGAGAGTGGGTGGTTATGGTGCTATTTTTAAGGATTATAAGGGCCACTTTCTTGGTGCTTTTGCTTCAAATCTTGAAATTCCTAGTTTAATTTCAGCGGAAATAATGACTGTTATTAAAGCTATTGAGCTTGCCTGGGTTCGTGATTGGAAACATATTTGGTTGGAAGTTGACTCATCTTTGGTACTTGATTATATTCGCAGACCTTCTCTTGTTCCTTGGCCTCTTTGAATTCGATGGTTGATTGCTTATACCGAATCTCTTAGATGAATTTCAAGGCTACTCATATTTTTTGTGAAAGAAATAAAATAGTTGATGCTCTGGCAAATCAAGGTACGTCATGTTCTAAATTGATGTGGTGGGATGAGCCTCCACCTTTCATATTATTGTCTTATAATAACGATGTTAGAGGTATGCCTCAATTTCGTTTCAGCTAGTCTGTAATTTGTTTCGGGAGGTTTTGGTTTTCATCCCCCTCCTTTATTTCTTTTTTCTTTTTTTTTAATAAAATAGAGTGATAGGCGATTTATTCGCCTATCCTCAATCATTCAGCGAAAAAAAAATGATGTTTTATAGTATACAAGCTTGATCCAGACAATAATAAGTTTCGTAGGGTACAAGATTTAGGAGACCAAATATTATTTCTGGCAGAGGATAATTCTTCATTGTCCCTTTTAGCTAGCGATTTCAAAGACTTACGAGGGAATTGCATCTATTTTGCAACAAGAGCAAAGGAGTATATATGAAACTATTCACACATCACGTGAGATCGGCATTTTCTACTTAGATATTGGAAGAATTGAGCGATCATTTCCAAGTTTTGAGATGGAGGAACACTCTCGACCTAGTTGGTTCATGCCAAGTTTATGGTAGACGTACTGATTTTAAATTAAATGTTTTAGAATTTTTGAGATAAAGGAGAAAATTTCATTGATAAAAAATCATGACGACCAAACTGGTCAAGCATGAATAGTCCGAAGACCATACAAGCAGCTTACCAACTACGAATTGAAAAGACAACCTCAAAACTACCGTCCAAAAATGTGGACATTAACACACTAGAAAAGCAAATAAAACCTCTAAACCTATACAACCTCAAAGCATAGCCACTGTCCTGGTGAGTTTGACGCCTAAGACCCAATGGTGTACGTTTCCACTCAACATACTAGAAAGCCAACTCCGCTCCATCAGCAATAAAGGATAGAGATTGTCACTCCGCCAATAACCCAGCCCAAGCCAACCCAAAAAGAAGAAAGAAGGAAATGTTTTAGAATTTTAATATAAGTTACGACTCGTTTTGTCACCAAATAACGGTATGTTTTTTGGTAATAAAAGTAAATGAGTTTCATTGTGCTACATCTGGTGCGGTGGTGACGTGGTGTGGTATTTTGTTTTTCTATTTGCTTGTTGTCTTGGGTTCAAACTTCAGAGGGCGTTTGTGCTATTATTGCCCAAACATAAAACACCATAAATCTAAGTTAAACGACATCGTATGATGAGGGGGTGTAAAAACACTGAAGAAAAGCTAGAACGGTGAAAACTGAAAACGAAGAAGAGATGGGACGAGTATGAGAGAATAGAGATGGGACCCGGTTCCGGAAGCATCACGTAGAGCACCTCCGTCAGCTCAAATGTATGTTAAGGACGGTGAAGGCCTTGAGGAGGCGAAGTAGTGTGTAATGTACAAGATCGACAACGAGCGTGGTAACTTTGTTGAGGTAAAAAGTTTAGGCGAGACAACAAACTTTTTTCTTTTGTCCATTTTGGCAAGCAACATCTTCTTTTTTTTTTCTTCCTGAAACTATGTCGACAAAGCAGAGGGAAATTGCATTTATAGGAGGTGGAATTCCGGACGTCTTCTATTTGGATGATGGACAGGTGCTAACATGGTCTGGTACACACCCTGAATTGGAAAGGCTTGGTTCCTTCCAAGGTTAGGGTAGAGATCATGAAGACTTGCTTAAGCTTCTCAATCGAAAAGTTTCAAGTGCCACCAGGTGCCTTTAGATTTAGCCATTTAGGTGTCTATTTTGGATGCTCCAATGCTCCAACTATTGCGAGCTACCAGCGTTATCTGATTATTTTCCAAAAATACTCCAAGGATAATGAAGGATTAAAAATATATATTGAAGTCCAGAGCAGAATAGTAAAGGTTGGAGGAGCCAAGCCAAGCGAAAATCATTTGATATAAAGATATTTGGGTTGCATTATGAAATATAACAGTATCAAATAATTGAACTCATAATAGCAACTATAAAATTGATAGGTGCCTATTGTCATTACGAACATTTACATGTGTTTAGACCTGGACGCTTTGTTAGAATGATGTAATACTCATAGAATTGCCCGAAACTCTGCAGTTAGCAAGGAAAATTTCCGGTGCTCTGACAAGATGGAAGGGGTTCTTACTGCTTGCATTCTTGAAGTCAAGTCAGCATAGGTGGATCCTGCATCAGCCTTAGCAGCATTCAATATTGTTTGCAAGATTTGTAAGGTATCGCCATGACTAACAACTAAGACTGTGCACCTGCATAGTGAACATGTCACAACTCATTAACATGCATGAATTTATCTATCAAGAATTACAACTTCTTTCATCATTTTAACTCTATGGAAGGTGAAAATAAACTCTACATCTGTTTCAGCGGAAAGCTTTTGGAAAGTAACTTTTCTTGATCATTTAAAGAACTCTGTACATTTGATTTCATGTCTGCCAATGCCATTGTGTCTGATTAAAAGATTATTCAACTAAAGGAGGTTTCTAACAGAACATGCAAGTTGCAATTTTCATTAGAACAGATGCTCAGTTTTGCGACAAAATAAGAAAAACAGGAAAGAGAAAAGAAAATCAAATACAAAAAGTGATGCTGGATGGTTATTGCAAAAATGGATATCATGTAGTAATTCAATACAGATATAAATTACCCTTGAAATTGCGATTCCATGTTTGCCATAGCATCTACAATTCTAGATGCAACATCATCGACACTTTCTCCTCCTTCTGGCTTCATGAGTGGATCTTTCTCATCAATAGCCCATACTTCGTTATACTGCCAGCAAAAGTGAAGAAACTTAATATCGCCTCATTAGGAAGAAGATAGTAAGTTAGCAGCTCTGGTTCATAATCAAGTGGCTATAAAAGAAGCTCTTCATCTGCCACTTTAATCATCGGGAAAAAGTACACAAAAACCTGTTAATGGTTACTTTATCATGTGACTTGAGCTCATAGGAAGGACCAAAGAAGCGTTCGCGGAGGTTTTCCATCACCTGCCCAAAATATGCACTTCCTAATCAGTGGCTTAATCAGTTTGTAATTACATTCATCATAGACTCAAACAAACTTACGTAAACAAGAAAGTAATCCAACTCTTTTTCAGTGCCCCTTCTGGCACATATACAAATAATATACTGGCAGTTCGGCACAAACAAAGCATCTTACCTTACATTGAGCACCTTCAAACTGAATATTCAAGACAGATGCAACAACTTGCGCAGTCTGTCTTGTTCTCGAAAATGGAGAGTAGCAAATGCGAACATTCTCAATCGGCACATTATTTTCCTCAAGTACCTGCACATATATGCTACCCAATTATCTACAAACCTCACCGATCAAATTCTCAAATGCTTCAATACAACAATCAATATCAGCATCATGTATCCGTTTGCACACTTTACGAGTTACGACAACCATTCAACCTTTCTCTATCTCCTAGCCTAACAATTTTCTACAACAAAACTCACATTCCCTAGCTGACATTGGTTTTCTTTGTTTGTTAAATGTAAGAGCTCAGAAAGTGAAATTTGATCCAATAAACTCATACCTTTCGGAACAACTCTCCGGCCAGTTTTGCCTGATCAACACCCTCCGGCGCCAATTGATACTCCGGGCGCGTCCCATTTTCCTGCGAGGGAATTCACAGCGTGTCAAAATACGAAATAGTCGAAAAACAAAGGACCAAAATGCAAAAGAGGATAAAGGAAACGAACCATGGAGGAGACGATTAAGCCTTTCTCATTAGGAATGCTCTTGCCGTGCCTCAGTACCCAGTACCTGTTCCTCCCAAACGACGTCGTCTCCGCCATTTCCAACGCCCCCAACTCCGCTTCCGCTCTCCTTTATTTACGACTCGGAGAAGCAAGACGGCAACCAATCAAAAAATTTAAACTTTATCTTATAATAACGTGGCGTGTTTTCATTAGTCCCCTGACTACTGTTTATAAACACCTTGCTGCAGAGGACTAGAGTCTATACTTATATATCCCGGACTCCACCCTCAAAATTCGCAGAGCTCTTTTTCGACCCAAAAATAAAAAATAAAAAAATTGCAGAGCTCTTTGAAAATCTTAGACCTGAGTCTGTGGCTTCTTGAGGAAAGGAGGAGGTAGATTTCATGGCGATGGCTCTCAATCTCCGGCAAAGGCAAACTGGTACTTGCTCTCTTTCTCATTTCTAGATCTATTTTTTCACCGAACCGAGAAAGTAAAATTAAATTACTGTTATAAATCCAAATCTCAATTAGCAATCACAGAAAACCTTAAGGAATTTGTAGTGGAATTACCTTTCGAGCATCTATTCACTTAGATTTGGATCTTGTTGTTGAATTTGATCTGTAACTTCAGTTTCTGAACTAAGCTTCTTTACTTAAATGGAGGATTCGTTTTTTTAATTGCACTATTTAAATTTTATATATTTGCTTAGGTTTTTAATTTCGTGTGAGGGATTGAGTTTGATCTATAATTTTTTTCGATTCAGAATGTATTGCTCGTATGCTGAATCTGAACCAACCGGTTAATGCGACGGGTATGGCAAACGAAGAGGTTTATAAGATGTTGATCTATGATAAGTATTGCCAGAATATTCTCTCCCCACTGATCCATGTTAAGGATCTTCGGAAGCACGGTGTGACCCTTTATTACCTTATCGATAAGGAGAGAAACCCTGTCCCTGATGTGCCTGCAGTCTACTTTGTCCAACCCACACATGCCAACATTCAGCGGATCATTGCCGACACGTCCAACCTGCTCTATGATAGCTTCCATCTCAATTTCTCGTCTGTGATTCCCCGCCCACTTCTGGAGGAACTGGCATCTGGGGCTGTGAATTCGGATTCGATACATCGGATTTCAAAGGTGCATGATCAGTATTTGGAGTTTGTCACGCTGGAGGATAATTTGTTTTCCTTGGCACAGAAGTCTAGTTATGTTCAGTTGAACGATCCGTCGGCAGGGGACCGTGAGATTGAGGAGATTATTGAGAAGATAGTTAGCGGGTTGTTCTGTGTTTTGGCTACTCTTGCTGTTGTGCCGATTATCAGGTGCCCACGTGGTGGTCCGGCTGAGATGGTAGCGTCGGCATTGGATCAGAGGCTGCGTGACCACTTGTTGTCGAAGAACAATTTGTTTACAGAAGGCGGAAATTTTGTGAGCTCTTTTCAGCGTCCTATATTGTGTCTATTTGATCGTAATTTTGAGTTGGCTGTGGGGATACAGCATGATTTTAGGTACCAACCTTTGGTGCATGATGTTCTTGGGTTGAGGCTTAATAGGCTGGATATTCAAGGTGAAAAGGGCGGGATGAAGTCATATGAATTAGATAGCTCAGACCCGTTTTGGGCAGCAAATTGGTCTTTAGCATTTCCTGAAGTAGCAGGTGAGATTGAGAGCCAATTGGCTAAATATAAGAAGGACGTGGATGAGGTAAATAGAAGGACTGGCGGGACTGATGGAACTGAGTTTGATGGGACAGATGTGATTGGAAACACAAAACATTTGATGAGTGCAGTAAACTCCTTACCTGAGTTGACTGCAAGGAAGCAGGTGATTGATAAGCACACAAATATTGCAACTGTGTTATTGGGCGAGATCAAGGAGAGGTCGCTTGATGCTTTTGCCAACAAGGAATATGACATGATGGCTAGAGGGGGCATTGATCAAAAAGAACTTTTGGCTGCGCTTAAAGGGAAAGGAACTCAGATGGATAAGCTGCGGTTTGCTATCATGTATCTCATTTCATCAGAAACCATTAACCAGGCAGAAGTCGAATTAGTGGAAGCAGCCCTTAGGGAGTGTGAGGTTGATACCCGTGCATTTCAGTATGTGAAGAAGATCAAGTCCCTGAATGTTTCATTGGCGTCGGCAAATTCTGCCAGCAGAAGCAACATAGTTGATTGGGCAGAGAAACTCTATGGGCAGTCAATTAGCGCTGTGACCGCAGGTGTGAAAAATTTGTTATCTAGTGATAGGCAGCTAGCATTAACTAGGACAGTGGAGGCTTTGATGGAGGGAAAGCCGAATCCAGAAGTTGATTCTTACCTTATGTTTGATCCTCGTGCTCCAAAGCCAAGCTCGGGAAGCAACCATTTAAAAGGACCTTTTAAGGAAGCTATAGTGTTCATGGTTGGGGGTGGCAACTATGTGGAGTACGGGAGCCTGCAAGAGCTTGTACAGCGTCAACAGCCTGTGAGGCATGTTATCTATGGAACAACAGAAATACTCACAGGAGGGGAGTTTGTGGAGCAGCTTGCCCTTTTGGGTCAAAAAATGGGATTGGGTGGTGCTCCTGTTGCTGCTCCAACTCAGTGACATTGGTCCTGCAATTTAGTGCTTGTTTTTACACATGAAAGAAACTGATCATGAGAAGCTAAGAAACCATGGGGAGTGAAAATGTATAATTTTCTGCATAGTGTGAAAAAGTTAGCAGGTACTGTGATGCTCTGTGGTTCTTTTTATTAATTCTTTCTTTTTATGGCGCCTGGATGGTGGCTTCATATGTGACTTTGATCTACATTATCTCGGATCACCACAAAAAGTCAATTGGAGTCCATATTTTGTTATAGCATGTAGAAGCTTTTGTCAATCAGATATCTTTTGTGAAGAGTTTCTATTGTTAGAAAGTTATTGCCATTTTTACCTTGTTGATGTGCTTTAAAGCTGAACATTCAGACATATAACATGCTAGTTTCTTCCAAGACTATTTGATTACCCACGAGATTTGATTTTATATTGGATTTGATTTCCAAGTCTTTCAGCTTGGTTGTGTGTGAATTTTTGTGGATTCTTGTAGGTTATCTGTCCAGAAACGGGTAGACGATTTTGAACTATTTCTTCATCCGAGTTAATTTTGCTGTAGGTCATGGGCATGGATATTGGATTTGATTTCCAAGTCTTTCAGCTTGGTTGTGTGTGAATTTTTGTGGATTCTTGTAGGTTATCTGTCCAGAAACGGGTAGACGATTTTGAACTATTTCTTCATCCGAGTTAATTTTGCTGTAGGTCATGGGCATGGATATCCATATCAAAATGTCGTGCTTGGTTTTACTTTGTAAATGAATTTTTGGGTCTTGCTGAATGAACACAACCATTATCCATTTACTCTAACGTCATTTAGGTATATTTAGAAATACCATTTTCATGATTTATTTTTTTTTGACAGCATCATAATTCATAATGGCTAAACTAGTTAAAGCTGTTAGATGATTATCATTATTATCTTCAACTTAATCTTGCTATAAGAGCTATGCAGAGTGCAGACAATCAAATTTTCAAGCATTTTTTGTTTTTTTGTTTTTTTTTTCAAGGGTTTTTCTAATGTACATCATCGACTTATTGGACTCATCAAGCAGACTTATTTTATAGATTGCTACATCATTGTTACACAAGCAGACTAGTTCAATTAAGAAGACTAATTTATAACATATTATTTGTTGTCAAGGGTTAGTGTCCGCCGAGTGTTGTTCATGTGAACAGTACTCTTTTGCCCTTTTTGTGGTGCCTTGGGTATGAAAGATGTTCTTTTTTGTGCGACTCAGATTTCCTCTACTTATTCGATCTCTCTCTCGTGTGTTCACAGCTGCCTTCTTCGACAGATTGAGAAAATCACATTGAAGGCCAAAAAGTTGCCGAGTATGTCATGGGTCTTTTACTGAGCTCCTTCGAGAACACAAGTTGGATTTTTCGGTGTGATTGTTTGTGAAATTAGTGTTTCGAGAATTTGGGAATCGATGTGAGGAACTGAGGATATGGGTCTTGCATCTAGTTACCTGCACTGAGGGTGGACTACCAGTAACCCTATAGTAACTTATTTGTTACCATTTCTCACCATTGATGGAATGATGGCTCATGTCCAACACAACGAGTCAATGAATAATTTACAGTTGAATATAAGTCAACGTAGTAAAATATTACTACTCTGCGATGTTCGAGCACGCGAGAAGTAAAATATTTGACCGGATAAAAGTTACGCGCGCGCCACTTGGACATACAGCTAGACATCCAGAAGCGCAAAAGAAAGAAATTAGTCCCTGGAATTTTGTAAACAAGTCCTCCAATTTCACCCACTTTTCCGATTCCCTCCCCAACCCGCCGACCAATCACCTTCAACTCCTCTTCCTCTTCTTCAAAAGTCGACGCGACCCTTCCGCTCTAAACCCCAAAGGACACCTCCCCGTCGGACTCGGAAAACCCCAAACCCTAGCCCGATGGCCCGCCGAGCCCTCCCCATCCTCAAGCAGCTCTCCCACCGCCCCACTCTCGGATCCTTCCACCCCAAACCCGACCCGAACACCCGATCCGTCACCTACATGCCCCGCCCCGGCGACGGAACCCCCCGCTGCGTCACTCTCATCCCCGGCGACGGGATCGGCCCGCTCGTCACCAACGCCGTCGAGCAGGTCATGGAGGCGATGCACGCGCCGGTGTTCTTCGAGCGGTATGACGTCCACGGCGACATGAGCCGCATCCCGCCGGAGGTGATGGACTCGATCCGGAAGAACAAGGTCTGCATAAAAGGCGGGCTGAAGACGCCGGTCGGCGGCGGCGTGAGCTCGCTTAATATGCAGCTGAGGAAGGAGCTTGATTTGTACGCGTCGCTGGTCAATTGCTTCAACCTTCCTGGACTCCCCACGCGCCACGAGAACGTGGACATTGTTGTCATCAGAGAGAACACCGAGGGCGAGTACGCCGGTCTCGAGCACGAGGTCGTTCCCGGCGTCGTGGAGAGCCTCAAGGTATACTAATCCAGCTCCTCCGTTCACTTTTTTACTGTCAAGTTTTTACTAAGCTAGAGTTAAATTTGTTGTTGTGGATGGTGAGTTTTGTGGTGAAGGAGTGTTGTTTATTATGGCTCTGATTGAGTGGTTTGGCTAGGTGATCACAAAGTTCTGCTCGGAACGTATAGCAAAGTATGCGTTTGAGTATGCATACTTGAACAACAGGAAGAAGGTGACTGCCGTGCACAAAGCCAACATCATGAAGCTTGCGGATGGTTTGTTCTTGGAGTCTTGCCGGGAGGTTGCCACAAAGTATCCAAGTATCAAGTATAATGAGATTATAGTGGACAATTGCTGTATGCAACTTGTTTCAAAGCCTGAGCAGTTTGACGTGATGGTATGCGAGTTTTTGAATATTAGCGGTTGCATTTTTTTCGTTGTTTTCATGGCTGTCAAAAATGGTTTGGCATGAGACCAACAATTATTTGAACCATAAAAACTGTTCGATGATTTCTGATATCCTTGCTTGCAACATCAGAGCTCTAGCTGTTGAGAATCTTGCATACGATTAGGCCAACTGATGAATCTACATTTAGAGAATTGTTATTTGTTCGCCTTGGTTTGAAGACTCTTTATGTTGAGCAGGCAGTTGTAGACTTGGAGTAAAGGCTTTTCAGGATTGGTAGTGCGTAATGGACCAAGAATTTCTATCACTAGGCTACACTTTAGGCTTCAGAGCAGTTCTTTCAAGTGTTCTGCTGTTGTCAACTAGTGATGACCTTTGAAAACTTAGGAGTGTACTTAGAGAAATGTTTAGGAGTCTAAGGCCAGTGTCCAAGCATTGAATGAGATTTTAGAATATGCTGTAAATGATTAGTCTCTGCTTTGAGGTAAAAAAAACATAAAAAAAAAGTGAATGTCAACTAAGAATTGGGATGTAATTAAGTCAAAAGTCCATCTCTGCATGACTTCATGTAAGAGGAACCAAACTTGATTTTGCTAAAACTGTGTTGAGCTTCCTTGTTATCTAATATGCGATTCCATGTCAAGTTTTGTTATCTTAACTAGGATTGAAAGCTTTTGCTTCTTCCTCTGAAGTTGTCATCAGCTATTCTTCTTGTCAACTCATACTCCATTTAGTTCAGGTCTTCAGGGTGAAGCTATTTAGTCTTTTTTTTGTTGATTTAGACCGTCTATGTGCTTTGACCTGGGGAGGGGAGGTTTGAAACATATAACTGGATCTGGGCTGGGCATCATTCCCGCTGTATAGGTATGAAACAGAAAACCCCTTCTAGGCCGTGTAGTGTTAAGAGAGTGTCATGCATGGTGTGTCTTCTCCGTCTAATAAGCTCTGGCTTTCCTCTGTTTTATGTGTTTCGCATGTCCTTCATTTTTTGAAGACTATTTGCCACTTTTTTTTTTTTTTTTTTTTTTTTTTTTGTTGAGTTGTGAGCATGTCCATAATAGGATAGCTTATATACCAAAAGATCTCTCCCCGTTATCCAACTTAAAGGAATACAACTAATATAAACATGGTACTTCATCAAAATAGATATATACTTTTCTGCTGTTCGGTTAATTCAATGGTTGTTGATACTTTGCTATTATATGTCTCATCTCTTGACAGAGATTATTTGGTGTTTTGTAGGTTACTCCTAATCTTTACGGAAATCTAGTAGCAAATACAGCAGCTGGTATTGCCGGAGGCACTGGTGTAATGCCAGGAGGTACAAATTGTTATTAATAAACTTATATTCTGTGTATTTTTCCATTCCTTGCAACTTAAATAAGTACCATTCTAATTTTGATTTGTGATCAATTGCCTGAGGTGCTGATCACTGCTTAGAATCTAGTTCCTTCCTTTAGGCAGTCTCTTTTAGTTGTGTCTGATTAGGTGTTTGGTGAATTGCAGGAAACGTGGGTGCTGATCATGCTGTTTTTGAGCAAGGTGCTTCAGCAGGAAACGTGGGAAATGAAAAGTTATGGGAGCAAAAGACAGCCAATCCAGTTGCATTGCTCCTGTCATCAGCCATGATGTTGAGGCATCTCCAGTTTCCCTCATTTGCAGACCGTCTAGAAACAGCTGTGAAACGTGTAATTTCAGAAGGCAAGTACCGTACCAAAGATCTTGGAGGAGTAAGCACTACCCAACAGGTGGTTGACGCTGTTATTTCTAATCTGGACTGATTGACTGCTAACATGTCCATTGTGTTTATCTCAGCTATATACTTGATGCAATTGTTTACCCAGTGTCACACATGGTTTCGTTTATAATGGTTCTTTTACATCACTAGTAGGTTATCCTACATCTGTCGAAATGCAATGTTATTATTTTTCCCTCTTTTGGGAATGATTGGAACACATCCTTATAGTCATGCAGTAATAAAGATTCAACCTTGATTTGCTTTCTTTTCCTTTCCGACGACGAGACAAATGTAACCCATTTTTACTCTAATTTTTTGTCCCGATTTTCATGTAGTTTGGTTCAGATTGTTTGACTGTTTGAAATTGAACTAGATTGGAACATATATGTTGTCTGATTTGTTTGAGGTTTCGTTTGGTTTGTGTCTATTGTCTCGTAGTACATACCATTGGATTTTGGAGTGTTGTTTGATCATTAAGATTTTAGACTAATAGTAGGAGACAATAGACAGGACAAGAATGTTAATCAAATTATCTCAACTGTCCATTTTTGTGTATATTTTCAATTCTAGTACCCCAACGAGATTGAAGTCATTGAACTATTGGAGAAGTTATAGGGACATGGAAATCTAAAGTCGGACAACAGAACTGTGATTTGCATCCTTTTACATGAAATTCAAAGTGACCCTTCTGAAAGTAACCCTTTCCAGGATTAAAATTCCAGTTATTGCAAACTGTAATATTAAGTATCCGTTTGAATCTCAAGATTTGATAGATTGTGATCACAAACCTTATGTACTATTTTGACCAAAACCAATTTCTTCATGTAATACTTTTCTGGTCTTGGTATATGAATATACCAATCAAGAACAGTAAATTAGTAATCCAGACATCTGGTGCAAATTATGGACGATATTGAATGACTCCCCAAAGAACGTCATCAAGGAGTCAGGGTCTCAGGGATCCCAGCATTCTAGAGAGTGATAAGCAATAATTCTGTCCTAGACTTTTGCTGTGTATCCATTGATTTGTATTTCATAATAGTTAGCTTCATCTAAGGAGATATGCAGAATCATAGAATTGTAAACTGATGCAAATCAGTAGGATAGGAATTGACAGCAATCTCTAGCTTAATGTGATTGCTGATCTTGAGGATCTAAAATGATCCTCATTCTTATATATATTGCTATACTGTATCAGTAAGTAAGCAATTCTTACCAATTGTCTTTTATAGAGGCGGCCACGGTTTCTCAGCCATCAAGAGTTGAAAGGTATGCATCTTTTGTCGATCGATTAGTATAAATAGAATGGAACCCTTTCTCTATGATCTGAAACAGGTTCACGTATACTAATTAACTCAGTTACAGAAAGTGAAGTGGTTAGAATGTTATACGTACATTCCATTGGGTCATCTGTTTTATTTTGTTTATCCTTTTGATATACTATGTTGCATCTAAGGGAGGTGTGTTGTTCTCTTTGCATTACAGATATGAGATATGAGCCTATGTTTCAGACTAGTTTGGCGGGTAAACCTGTCTTCTTTTTCTATATACAAAAAACAAATTACAAACAAGAACCTCTAAAACAACTTAGATTCTACAAATCAAATAGTAAAGTCGGACATTTTTTTTTTTTTTTGAAGAAATAAATAGTAAAGCAGGATCGACTTCTGTAGGAAGGGAGAATGACCTATTCCAATTTCAATTTTTTTTTTTTCAAATAACGTACCAACTAACCTGATGGGACGAAGTCAACCAATTTATATTATGGTACATAAAATGTCAACTAGCAATGTAACACTCATCTACTTTGAGTAGTGCTGGGCATCTCACACACATCTAATTCATGCATGTCATTAAATGTCATGCAAATTATCTAAAACGTGCGAAAGAGCTTCTTGCATGCATGTCTACATTCTGGGAAAATATTCGCTCTCTGGCCTGCAAAGAATCAATGTATGTATAATCAACTTCCTATTATCCAAACATCAAGAAGTCTAAGATTACAAAAGCTCTCACTTCCTTCTTAACTTAACAGAATGCTTCATTCACCCAACTAACTACTCGATCATTTTATTTATAAATCTCTTCCACCTTCTCTTATTATATTTTTAACAGAATTGGTTGGATATAACAATTAATCTGAATATATAGAACTATATATGCACGAGTGTTATATTCGGTGGGTGCGATTTATATATATCTCATTGGGATTTTTAATTTAACCACTTCCATCTTATATGTAATGCAGGTCTCATTAATCAGAACACAATCACAAACTAGTTTACGAGTTAAGACTTAAGAGTGCAGCCATGGCAACTAGTTTGAGAAGCACTTTGTTCTTAGTAACTATGTTTTGCTGCTTGTTTGAGGAGTACTACTGCTTCGCCTATAATTACAACTACTTTAACTCGTCGTCTCTGCGGTCTCGCATTGCCACCAATTGGTACTATGCCGGAGCTACCTGGTACGGCGGCCCTGATGGGTTCGGAAGTGATGGTAATGCATTCCCTATAAAACAGTGTATATATAGTTGGAAGAGTAGTGCAAGATAGATGGAGATTTTGTAATTTAATTTGCTGCTTACAAAATCATATAGATAGTTAACCTAATCATATTTGCTGATCAACGCATGCAGGAGGGTCTTGTGGGTATAGAGATATAGTTTCACGACCTCCATTCTCTTCCATGGTCACTGCAGTTGGCCCTTCTCTTTACCAATCTGGCAAGGAATGTGGAGCTTGCTTTCTGGTATAAGAATGCTTCAACCTATATCTTCAAATTTCATGGACTTATACAGTAAATTATGTCTTTAACGTCGTGACATATGCATGAATTAAATTGTAAAACATACATATGGAAACTTACTGTTTTTCCTTTTTATTTATTTGTATTTTTTATGTTTCATGTTGGTTTCAAAAGATTTTCATCATACATATATATATATATATATATATATATATATAGACACACACACGATCCCATTTTACTTCTAGTTTTTTTGGCTTCATATTTTATAACCAACAATTTGTGACGAAAAAACTTTGTTGTCTTCAAATCATTGTTAATGTCAGGTCAAATGCACGAGACACAAATCTTGTTCTGGCAAACCAGTGAGGGTGGTCATAACAGATTCTTGCCCGGGATGTGTGTCTGATTCTGCTCACTTCGACCTTAGTGGAACTGCATTTGGTGCCATGGCACTTCCCGGTCAAGCCCAGAACCTCCGCAATGCAGGAGTGTTGCAAATCAAATTTGCACGGTAACTACTTTGAACAAATGAAACTACATCACATTATTGACGCACAAATCTTTAGGTAGATACAATTTGTGTAATATTAACTAATTAAAGTTTAATTTGTGATTCCGTGCAGCGTACCATGTAATTATTTAGGAAAAACCATCGAATTTTACGTGGATCAGGGCTCGAACCCGTACTACTTTGCTGTTGTGGTCCAATATGAAGAGGGAGATGGTGATCTTGGTTATGTTGAGTTGAAGGACAGCAGCAACAAAGGGTGGCGTGCCATGCAACGATCATGGGGTGCAGTGTGGAAACTTGATGCAGGATCGAAACTACAGCCTCCACTGTCAATAAGAATGACTTCTCGACACTCAGGCCATGCCTTGGTAGCCAAAAATGTGATTCCAAATGGGTGGCAACCTGGTGCTACATACAGATCCTTGGTCAATTATCTTTGAGTTTATGACCATGCAAGTTCTGAAGCAATAGGATAATAAGTATGAACTGGAGCAAAGAAATATGAAGTAGGATTAAAATCAAGCAGAAAAATGGAAGGATTTAACCAGTACTGTGATCCTCAATTTCTGCAAATTAATCTAGCTAGCTACATCATGTTTTCTTATTGAATACTACACCTTATCCATGGACTCGAAAATGTCCGAGACTTGTTCTTTAAGTAATGTCTGGTTGGACTCATTTTTAGACCGGAATTCATTTTTGAACTATGAAATATCACATTTTCATTCTGCTTTTCCAGTAAGCGAATCGAATGATCTAGTTGCCCCGGCCCCCGGCCACTACACTTGTAGCATCATGAAGTTTGGATTTTCTCTGCAAGGGTCAAAAAGACGTGATCTCAGGAATGAAATTTGATGCATCATGAAGAGATATTTTCTCTGCGAGGGTTAAAATGGCGATGTCAGCTTTGGAACAAAGACAATTCAAACATCCACCGGCTCTGATACCATAATTTATTTAAAAAAAAAAAATTTGGGATGTCCCTTTCTTTTCTCTCTCTCAATTTTTTTTTCTGCCTCTGCCTTCTCTCTTCCAAACCCACCCGTCTCGGTTTCTTCCTCTCTTTCTCTCCCTTGCCCGATCTAGATCGCCGATCTGGATTTATGGCTTGGGAGTTGGGGGAGAGATGAAACTCCAATTTTCCCTCTTCTTAAGGGTTGTTTGTATGCTTTTCGGCTGTCTTTTCTTTACTCTCCCCGCCGTTTCGGGCGGCGCCTCTCGGAGCTTGTCTCCGTCTTGGGCCTTGTTGGTTTTGATGGTTCCAGAGCATCGATTCTCCGGTTATTACTACTTTCATCGTCTTTTCCTTGATGGGTTCTCTTCTGCCATGATCGGCGATCCTCCCCGGTCGGATTCTTTTGAATCTGATCGGTCCCAACTCGTTTCTCTCTTTTGGAGATCGAACAGTTGCACATTTGTTCTTACAGGTGCTTCTCAAAATGAGGTCTGCTCATTATTGCATAGGGTGATGCTTCAAGAAGCTGTGTACCTCCTGGTGCCTGTTTCTTTCCTTCACAGGATTTCACCTATCCTCTTCGCCATGGTCGCGATGTTATGGATTCTCTGTTCTTGGCAGGTTTGGTCTGTTACGGTCGAGGTGATTGCTGTTTTAATTTCTGGGAATTTGATGGTTGGAATTTTGGAACTTGCATGGGTCTCTCTTCTACGCTTTCGATTTGGTTGTTCGGCTTCTTCCTTGCGTTGGTACGGTGGCATCTTCCTCCGTGTCGAATGTTGTAGATCTCTGTTTCTCTGTGTTGGTTGTCTATTTTGGGCTTTCTCTAAAAAACATCAACCGGCTATTTTTCAAAAGAAAGTTAATTTCACGATATGATATATTATTATGTATTTTCATGCATTAAGTAAACTAGTTCGTTACAGAGGTAAAACTGGCGCTTGAGACAACTTTCGTACAAAAAGACAAACATTCATACATCAAGTAGACCAACTAGTTTCACAGAGATGTAGAGACTAATATAAACTATTCAACTTGATGTATGGAACAAATCTGCATCTCAATTGTCATCCGAGCTCATTTTAATTAAAGATTTTTATTATTATTTATGAGATGTAATGAAGAATTGTAATATTTTCGAATTAACTACACAAATATGTTCCAATAGATTGGCTTGCTTTGCTACTATAGATCATGTTGTGGTTATTTTTGGATGAGGCACCTGATTTATTTTACTACAAGATGTTCTCTATGAATATATATATATTTGTGTAGTTAATTCGAATATATATATATATATATATATAAACACACACTTGTGACACAAGTGCAAGAACCATGTCGAAAATCAGTGTACATGTGTTAAGACCCCTTTGATGAGGCAAAACTTATTTAATATTATAAACAACTGGGGCTGAGTCTTCTAAATAGATTGGGTTCCAAACCATATTTTAAAAAAGAATGCCTAAAAATGATTCAAAGTACTACAACACAGAATGAATGCAAATATTTCTACAATTCAAATGGACTCATATTACTATTTAGACCAAATTCTGAGTTTTCATTGTTGTTGGACTCATTCCCACTAGGCATGTATGTCTATATATATATATATATATGTCACTCTCATATTTGATTTCACTCAAACTTCATAAACTTTAAAAAGATTTTCACCCACCAAATCCCATGTATTTGAGTTCAAAACTTGTCTATAATCTTTTCCATATATCAACATGCTCAATAAGTGGAGAACCAAAGAATACTATACTCGATGTCTCCGGCCTTCACAAGAAACCAACATAAAAAAACAAAAAATAAAAGAGGTATACCTACTAAACAAATTGCTCAAACTTAATCGGAAAAAAGAAAAGAAAAAAAAAACTGCTCAAGCATTAGCCCTCAACACTTAACACTGGTCTCAAAGTCTCAACTCTCAAGCTAAGCTGATTGACTTACAAACCTGCTCTGTCCTTAAATTTTCTGACAGTAATGTTCACCTGTTCAGTAATTGATTAAGAGATTCATGGTCAGTCACCATTAGATTTACATCCAAAAATTATAAAAATAAGGATGAAGAGTATTATTTTTAAGTTGTATTGTTTTATTTTCAACCTTTAGATTTATGATCAATTATTAAACAAGTGAACACTGTTGTAAATTCTGATATTTGATTTTGATAGCATTAGTTTGTTTTGTTTATGCATTTAATCTTTTCACCATCTTCCGTGATGAAAAGTTGGAAGCGATGCCTCCATATGTGACTACCAAAGTCAAAAATTGTGGCCGTCTTCTTTTGTTTTGATAATAGAAAAGGAAAGGATATAATTTTCGGTGAAACACATACGGCCGAGATGCATGGTGTTTCAGCTACTCAATATATATAATCACGTACTGCTTCTCCCATTTTAATTCCCATCATTCTTTGAAACTCATAACGAACATAATCCTCTTGTTCATTAGAGTATCACAGAGGGTAGTCACCATGTGGACTGAGGTGGGATTGTGTTCAGCAGCATTTCTGGTGATATATATCACTCACTGGACTATGAAATGGAGGAACCCGAAGTGCAACGGGGTTCTTCCTCCAGGTTCAATGGGTTTTCCTATCATCGGTGAGACCCTCAGTTTGATCATTCCCAGCTACTCCCTAGATCTTCACCCTTTCATCAAGAAACGACTTGAGAAGTAAACCCCAAGCCTATTAACTTTACTAGTTCCAGGAAAATAATTTTGCTCTGTTAAATCTCTTGTTTTTTTTTTTTTTTTTTTTTTTTTTTTTTTTTAAAAGTACTAGTTCTGCTTAAATCCTAAGCTGGTTCACCATTACTCTTCCATATAACTGTCTGCCTGGTTTGATCGAGATGTGTTTCTTTTTGCCTCTCAGATATGGACCGATATTTCGGACTAGTTTGGCGGGTAGGCCAGTTGTGGTATCAGCTGATCCTGAATTCAATAGCTATCTTTTTCAGCAAGAAGGAAGGTCTGTTGAACTATGGTACTTGGATACATTTTCAAAGATCTTCGTGCACGAAGGTGATTCAAAGACAAATGCAGTTGGCATCATACACAAGTACGTAAGGAGCATTTTCTTGAATCACTTTGGCGCTGAGAGGCTTAAGGAAAAGTTGCTCCCGGAAATACAAGAATTTGTCACCAAAAGTCTATGTTCTTGGTCAAGTCAGGAATCTGTTGAAGTGAAACATGCTGGCTCAGTTGTAAATATATATTTCAGTACTTATTTTCATCTTTTAAGCGCTTATGATCTACTGATGTTCATGTTATAGTTAATGCATATATCAATTAATCTCTCTGTTGCAGATGGTTTTTAATTTTAGTGCAAAGCAGATGATTAGTTATGATGCTGAAAAATCGACTGATGACTTGAGTGAGAAATATACTAAAATCATAGATGGTCTTATGTCATTTCCTTTGAATATACCTGGGACTGCATACTATAATTGTACCAAGGTAAGGCTGTAAGACTGACATTTGTTTTGTAATTAAGATAAGTTGTCTTAGCTTATGAAGATATCACTCAAATTCTAATCTTTGGTGTTTATTTTCATACAGCACCAAAAGAAGGTAATAACCATGTTCAGGGATATGCTCAAGAAGCGACACGATTCACCTGAGACCCAACATGGAGATTTCCTTGATCAAATAGCAAACGACATGGACAAGGAGAAGTTTTTATCAGAGGATTTTAGTGTTCAATTGGTGTTTGGGGGCTTATTTGCTACCTTTGAATCTATTTCAGCTGTGTTGGCATTAGCCTTCAGTTTAATTTCAGATAATCCTTCAGTCTTACAAGAGTTGACAGTATGTAGGCAAAGTTTGAGCATCAATTTTAATTATCATGAATCCTCTATTCAAAATTTTATCATGACAATATTAGTTTTAATTCAGGCTGAGCATGAAGCAATTGTCAAAAACAGAGAAGATCCAAATTCTCCACTCACTTGGGATGAATATAAATCAATGACCTTTACTCTTCAGGTTTGTTCTACAATCTCTTCATGTTTCTTCTACCTTGCAGAATAGTATTGCACAACGCACAAGTTCTATAACTTGTTGGTCTTGGAAAATATATATAGGTTATCAATGAAACTCTTCGTTTGGGAAATGTCGCACCTGGCTTGTTGCGTAGATCCTTGAAAGACATTTCGGTAAAGGGTAAGTGCTTATTTACAGATATTGAGCCAAAATCTTTTGCTTCAAACGAAGGTCTTTCCTGAAATTTAGAGTAAATGTTTGCAGGATTTACTATCCCAGAAGGTTGGACGATTATGGTTGTCACGTCTGCGCTTCAGTTAAATCCCAACACATTCGAGGATCCCATTAAGTTCAATCCTTGGCGTTGGAAGGTACTTGTGTGTAGTTCGGTTTCATTGTCATTTGTGTGAAATACTTGATACTTGGGTAGTCAGCTAATAATATCACTTCATACAAAAAATATGATGAAAATTAGGACATCGACTCTCACTCTGTATCCAAGAATTTCATGCCTTTTGGTGGAGGAATGAGACAATGTGCAGGGGCAGAGTATAGTAGAGTTTTCTTGGCTGCATTTTTCCATGTCTTGGTCACCAAATATAGGTTTGTTTCTTGTTAGCCTTCTCTCTGTGTCTCAAGTTTATATTTACATGAAGTGTGCTGTGTTTAAACTGTAAACCAAAGCTTTTAATAGACTCTAATCATCTTCTGAACTTCTCTTAATGTTCACAGGTGGACAACTATCAAAGCAGCACGGGTTGCTCGAGATCCCATTTTAGGATTTGGTGATGGCATTCATATCAAGTTCTCAGAGAAGAAAAACTGATGTCCTGTTTTGGGCTAGGTGATCCATCACTCGACTCTTGAAAGTGGAAACCCCATCTAGTATTAAAATAAATGGACTGACCTGTAAAAACATATTCTGTTAGTTAAATGGATGGAAAATAAGTTGACAGGAAAAATTAAAGGCAAGCTTGCGATTAGTAGTTATGACTTATGAGCTCTAAAGTATAATTAGTGATAATAATGTTTTTTTTTATGGGTACGGCTATTTCCACCCCAGTAAATGCTCATTTCACCCCACGTCTTATTTTTCACATTTAACGTTCCAATTCTACCTTTCAAATTTTGAGAAAATCTAGTTTTTATTTTTTTATTTTTTTATTTTTCTCAATCTGATAAAATCTAAAAATATGTACAAATATCTCATTAATATATTTGACGTAGACCTCCATTCTTCTCAAACCACATCTTATATATGTTCTCATCGATCTTTTTCTTGAGTCCCTTCTTTACGATTATGAATATATATATATATATATATGAAATACTACATTTGAAGCCATAAATAAAATAAAAATAAGAACGAACAATCCCACCACATTATATAACCACCCTGTGGAAGATTGAAGTGATTCTCAAATCTGATTTGAAAGATGTAGAGAATTGTTTTTTTTTCCGATGTAAAGATGTAGAGAATTGTTGTTGTTTGGATTTTATAGATTTTAGTTTAATATTATATTTTCACAAAAATTCTTGATTATGGGGTTCGTATTGGAATATTTAGTTTAAAATTGAGATATGGGGTGAACAAACTATTTGATGAGGGTGACAATAGCCGCACTCTTTGTCACGCCCCAATTTTCGAATGGCAATTTTCAAAAATTTTGGCATGGTCTAACTTAAAATATTGACATCCCAACCTGTTCCAATAACAACATAACACAACAACAACAACAACAATAACAAAACTCAATACAGAATAGAAATTTCCACAAGATCTATCACTGAATTAAGATTACACTTTCTTGTTTATATAAAGTGCAAAACAAGGACATGAGAACAATCACATGATTTAATACTGTCTATTCAAAACTACAACTATACAGAGTCTGATAAAAGAAAGGAGAACGCTGTCACTATGCCTCCTTCTCACCCCTGCCGATCCTCACCTGCAGGTCTAACCCCTACACCAAGAATGGTGCACCGGGATTGTAGAATAACAAACCCGGTAAGCTAAAAAGCCCGTATGAGTAAACTTAAAAGTAAACTCCACATTTAACACAACCAACAATTTAATACATCAAACATACCCCAAATAGATTTGATCAATCAATAAAAAACCACAAATTAACAAGAAATGTACCCATGAGTCCCGGATATTTAGTAAATACCCCTCATGACCTACAACAACAACATGTGTACCCATGGGTCCCAGATACCATCAAGTATCTCCCATGACCTACACCGACAGACGGACTAGAACTCTAATTCCTAACCGTAACCAATCACCCGGCCAAAGGCTTGGAACCCGGTTTGACTGTCCAATACCAATAAAATAAAATAATAAATAGTATCTTAACCGTAACCAATCACCTATTTAAAGGCTTGGAACCCGGTTAGGCTATTTATTCAACAGTCATCATATCACAACATCATTACCAACATCACAAGATTTACATCATAAAATTATATCCTTCACAAGGATATAATTATATGAACAATGAGAAATATCCCAATAACATAACTTCTCACAATTTAATAAAATTATGATCATAAGAGCCTTAGAGTAACACATAATAAAAACTAGTTTTACCTTACCTATGAGCCGTTGACGATCAAGCTCATATATTTTTAAAACCAATATTAGCAAAATATTAAATCACATCCTAAACATTATCCTTAAATAACCATCATAAATCTTGGTTCAAAAATGAACCTTAGTGAGGTTTACTCACCTAAAATACTCCTGCTGCGTTCTTCCGCAACACAAGAGTCAAGAAACCCAACAACTCACAAATCACCTAAACATAAACAAATCAAAACCCTTAGTAAAAATACCACAAGAAAATAAAATACCCTTAACTTAAAGGTTGCCCCAAAGAAGGGCAATCCTTCCTCCAAGACCTCCCAAGGTCATCGGACACTCGACAACAACCACACTACCTCCAAGACCAAATTTTTTTCCAAGTTTCCGACCTAACAAACACCTAGAAACAACTTAGCACCTACAATGCAAAACCAAAACAAAACTCAATCTACACACACCAACAACACACTAACATCAACAAACAAGGCCTCTACCCTGCCCGGAAGTGCTCCCACGCGCCGCCACAAGCGGCGGTGAGTGAGCTTCACACGCCTCCACCAAACTTCAAAATTTGGGAAAACTCAAAACATGAAACTTGTAGATTAAAGCATGGTGAACAACTTTAATACCTGAGGTTTCAACCGATTCTGACCGGAACCCGCCGGAAAACACCCCGCAAACCAACCGGGAAAACAAATTCCAAACCTACAAAATCGGCCCCAAAACTTGATTTCTAGATCACCAAAGGGGTAGAAACATCTCTAGAAGAGAGAGGTGAGCAAGACTCACCTAAACTTGGCCGAAATCGGCGTCAAAATCGCCGACTTTCCGGCGGAACAGCAGCAGCTCCGCCGCTTCGTGGCGGCCTCCAGGCGGCGTGACGGTGAGCAAGGCTGCCCCAGCAGTGGAGAGGAGACTCGTGCCGACCCAACGAAACCGACGGCGTCCAATTTGGTGACCGGATGAGAGAGAAATGGGTTGGAGAAGAGAGAGTGAGAGAGAGGGTCGGGAGAGAGAGAAGAGAGCTGAAAAGTTTTTCCAAAAAAAAACTCCTCCACAATTTCTACTTATAAACTTTCCAAACCCGGAAATTAACTTGCTCTGACCATAACTTCTTCATCCGACGTCCGTTTCATGCGTGCCGCATGTCTACGAACTCGTATTGACGAGCTCTACAACTTTCATGAAGAAAGTTTTCGAAGATAACTTACGGAAAATAAAGTCAACTTTTGGTCTTTTAAACGTCAAAGCACCTTAAATAAACTCTCAACTTCAACAACGCATAAACCAATAAGAATTTCCATAAATATTCCTTCATTAAATTGAGAATAATACAAGGAAAATAGTATGAAAATTCTAGGGTATTACAATCTACCCCCCTTATAGGAATTTCGCCCCGAAATTCAAAATTCTAATCCAAAAACAAACTAGGATACAAAGCTCTCATGTCTGACTCTAACTCCCAAGATGCATCGCCTTCATCATGGTGACTCCAACACACCTTAACCAAATCGACTTCCTTCCTTCGAAGCCTCTTGGTTGATCTATCTAAGATTCGAACCGGTTCAACAACAAAGGTTGCATCCGCATTCACCTTGATAGTTCCATAATCAATCACATGTGATGCATCTGGAACATACTTCCTCAACAAGGACACATGAAACACATTGTGTACCCCGGACATGATAGGAGGTAAGGCAAGCCGATAAGCCAAATCTCCTACTCTTTCCAAAATCTCAAAAGGCCCTACATACCTTGGAGCCAATTTACCCTTCTTGCCAAATCTCACCACCCCTTTCATAGGAGAGACCTTCAAGAACACATGGTCCCCAACATCAAACTCTACTTGCCTCCTCTTCAAGTCGGCATAGCTCTTTTGCCTGCTTTGCGCTGTTCGGATCCTGTCTCGAATAGTAGAGACCTTCTCAGTAGTCTCTAGCACAATATCAGGACCCAACAGCTCACTATCACCCACTTCCGCCCAACATACAGGAGATCTACATGGCCTTCCATAGAGTGCCTCATATGGTGCCATGCCGATACTAGTGTGGTAACTATTGTTGTAGGTGAACTCAATCAGTTGGAGGTGATCCTCCCAACTTCCCTTAAAGTCCAAGACACAAGCCCTCAGCATATCTTCTAACACCTGATTCACCCGCTCAGTCTGTCCATCAGTCTGAGGGTGAAATGCTGTACTCATGTCTAAGGTAGTACCCATGGCTTTCTGAAAACCACCCCAAAACTTTGAAGTGAATTGTGGGTCTCGATCTGAAACGATCGAAGTAGGCACTCCATGAAGTCTCACTATTTCCTTCACATACAACTTGCACAAGGCATCAACCGTGTATGTCATCGACACAGGAAGGAAATGTGTTGACTTCGTCAATCGGTCAACAATGACCCAAATAGCATCATGTCCGTGCTTGGACTTAGGCAGTCCAGTCACAAAATCCATAGAGATCTGTTCCCACTTCCAAGTAGGAATAGGTAATGGCTTCAACATACCTCCAGGCCTCTGATGCTCCGCCTTCACCTGCTGACAAGTGAGACACTTGGACACATACTCAGCTACATCCTTCTTCATCCCATTCCACCAGAACTGCCTACGCAAGTCTTTATACATCTTGGTGCTCCCTGGGTGCACCGTATAACGAGAACGATGTGCCTCCCAAAGGATCTCCCCTTTAAGATCCCTACTATCTGGAACACACAGTCTCAATCTATACCTCAACCCACCATCCAAACCAACCGACCACTCCGAAGGACAATCATCCAACAAATCCACCACTAACTCCGCCAACGTTGCACGTGAGAAAACGTCATGTGCTTGGCCTTGGATGATCCTGGAAATCAAGGTGGGTTGTACAGAGGCGCTTCCAAGGAAGATCCCCTGCTCCTTGTCTGATGGCAGGATGCCAAACTCAGACGCAGTCTCCAACATAAGCCACTCATGCACCATAACAGAGGCGACTATACCTCTAGGCTTCCTGCTCAATGCATCCTCCACCACATTAGCTTTCCCAGGGTGATACTCCAAAGTGAAGTCATAGTCCTTAAGGAGCTCCATCCACCTTCTTTGCCTCATGTTCAAATCTTTTTGAGAGAATAAATATCTCAAACTCTTATGATTAGAAAAGAGTTTGAACTTCTCTCCATACAAGTAATGCCTCCAAATCTTCAAGGCAAATATCACTGCAGCTAGCTCTAGGTCATGAGTGGGATAATTCTTCTCATGAACCTTCAACTACCTCGAGCCGTAAGCCACAACACCACCAAGCTGCATCAACACACAGCCCAAACCCCTATGAGATGCATCGCTGTAGACAACATAGCCAACACCACTAATAGGAATGACCAACACTGGGGTTGTAGTCAACCTAATCTTCAACTCCTCAAATGCCTTCTCACACTCATTGGTCCACACAAACTTGGCATTCTTCTTTGTCAACTTGGTCAAAGAAGAGGCAATACTAGAAAATCCCTCAATAAATCTCCGATAGTATCCTGCCAACCCGAGGAAACTACGGATCTCCGTAGGAGTAGTGGGACGACTCCAATTCAACACAGCCTCTACCTTAGAGGGATCCACCGAAATCCACTCCTTTGATACCACATGACCAAGGAACTTGACCTCTTCCTTCCAAAACTCACACTTTTCAAACTTAGCATACAACCTGGCCTCCCTAAGAACCTGTAGTACGATCCGTAGATGCCTATCATGATCCTCCAGGGTCTTGGAGTAAATCAAAATATCATCTACAAATACTACCACAAACACATCCAAATAAGGACTGAACATGCGGTTCATCAAATCCATAAATGCAGCAGGTGCATTGGTCAGACCAAATGGCATAACAACAAACTCATAATGGCCATATCTCGTCCTGAAAGCGGTCTTCGGAATATCCTCCTCCTTCACCCTCAACTGGTGATAACCGGACCTCAGGTCAATCTTAGAGAATACCGTAGCACCTCTAAGCTGATCAAACAACTCATCAATCCTAGGCAAAGGATACCTATTCTTGATGGTCACCTTGTTCAACTCTCGGTAATCCACACACAACCGGAGTGTATCATCCTTCTTCCTCACAAACAACACTGGTGCACCCCAAGGCGAGGTGCTAGGTCTAATGAATCCCTGCTCAAGAAGACCATCTATCTGAACCTTCAACTCCTGAAGTTCAGTTCTCCCCATCTGATAAGGAGTCTTTGATACCGGTGAAGTACCTGGTACCACATCTATAGCAAACTCCACTACCCTCTTAGGAGGTAATCCTTGAATCTCCTGAAACACATCACTAAACTCAGAGACTACTGCAATATCCGCAATACCCACGGTACCACCGATAGCCTCAAAGTGAGCTAACACTCCTTCCCACATGGCTGTGTCCGACCTATGACAACGATAGCGAAAGCTCTGCTGTCCAGGAACGTGAAATGACACGACCATATCAAAACAGTCAATCACAGCATGGTTTGACCTTAGCCAATCCACTCCCAAAATCACATATAAGAGCGGTCTGGAATCACTATCAGAGATGCAAGGAACTCTCTCCCACTAATCACTAAAGGGCAAGCACCACACAAAGTGCCTAGCTCGATAGAAACACCGAGAGGCGATGAAACACACAATGATCTAGCAAGCGGTGTCGGAGCCAAGCCTAATGCCCTCACCATCGAGCTAGATATGAAGGAATGGGTTGCCCCCGTATCAAACAAAACTGTAGCAAGAAGATCATAAACAAGAATGGTACCTTCCACACCTGCACCACGTTGACCAATGGCATAGACTCTGGCTGGTGCTGGAAGTAACTGCCTCTGCTGATTACCCTGCCCTCCAGCCTGAGGTCGGCTGTAATCCCTAGCAAAATGGCCTGCTTGCCCACAAGTGAAGCATCCCTGCCTCCTGGGCTTCGTGCATGCCGAAGAGAAGTGTCCCAGCTCACCACAGTTGAAACACTTCAGGGGTGCTGCCTGTCTAATAGGTGGAGCCCTAATAGGTGCAGCTGCTGCTCTAGCTGGAGCCAGCTGATGAGTCTGCTGCCTCTTCCCAAAACCACCTCTGTGGTACCCTGCACTGCTACTCCCTGCCAGGGCCTTGCCCTTCCCCTGAACATCTCTCTGCCTCTCTGTCTCATGCATGGCCTCTTCCTGCTCAACTGCAAGGGCACTCTCCACCGCTTCTGCTAGAGTAGCAAACCGGTGGGAAGTCACCAACTTCCGGAGTTCATGCCGCAAACCCCGAATGAACTTCCGTGCCAAATCTACTGCATCCATCTCTCTAGCGAAACGATACAGCTGAGAAAACCGGGCCTCATAATCCCTGACACTCATCAAACCCTGTACCAAGGCTATGAACTCAAGCTCCAACTGCTCCCTCACTGTATCAGGAAAATACTTCTCCCGAAAGAGCTGAACAAACCCCTCCCAAGTCAAGGTGGTCACATCTCGAGATCTCTCTACCCCACTCCACCATACTCGTGCCTCATCCTTGAGAAGAAACGTAGCAATACGCATCTTCTCAATCTTAGTACAAGTGATCATGGTGAAGTATGTCTCGATGCCCTCTATCCAATGATCAGCTATGAGGTAGTCTGTACCTCCAAGAAAGGAGGGTGCTCCTAACCTGATGATACCCTGAGCCAGCCTAGCCAGACGTAGACCATCATCCACCACCACTGGCACTGGCATCTCTAACACCACTTCCTCCTCAAGGAAGTCATCCACAGGTGGGGCTCTACCTCTGCCTCTGGCCCTACCTACCCCTCTGGCCCTACCTCGGCCTCTAGCTCTTCCTCTCGGAGGATCCATCACCTAAGGAGCAAGTAAACCTTGGTTAACTCATGCATAAAACTTAAACCAAAGTATAAGTCAAATGCGACATTTATTAACCAAGATACAAACTCAAGATGGAACGCAAAGATTCGAGAACCACTAACAGCGTATTCTCTACTCTGACATCCTATTTACCTAGAGGCGACACCTACCCTTCACATACCCAATGACATATCAATACGGAAGAGCTTATGATGGTGATCCGCTGCAGTCGGGCCATCACTCCGAAGTATTGATTATCACCAAATATGTAACCTACGCTCTGATACCAAACTGTCACGCCCCAATTTTCGAATGGCAATTTTCAAAAATTTTGGCATGGTCTAACTTAAAATATTGACATCTCAACCTGTTCCAATAACAACATAACACAACAACAACAACAACAATAACAAAACTCAATACAGAATAGAAATTTCCACAAGATCTATCACTGAATTAAGATTACACTTTCTTGTTTATATAAAGTGCAAAACAAGGACATGAGAACAATCACATGATTTAATACTGTCTATTCAAAACTACAACTATACAGAGTCTGATAAAAGAAAGGAGAACCCTGTCACTCTGCCTCCTTCTCACCCTTGCCGATCCTCACCTGCAGGTCTAACCCCTACACCAAGAATGGTGCACCGGGATTGTAGAATAACAAACCCGGTAAGCTAAAAAGCCCGTATGAGTAAACTTAAAAGTAAACTCCACATTTAACACAACCAACAATTTAATACATCAAACATACCCCAAATAGATTTGATCAATCAATAAAAAACCACATATTAACAAGAAATGTACCCATGAGTCCCGGATATTTAGTAAATACCCCTCATGACCTACAACAACAACATGTGTACCCATGGGTCCCAGATACTATCAAGTATCTCCCATGACCTACACCGACAGACGGACTAGAGCTCTAATTCCTAACCGTAACCAATCACCTGGCCAAAGGCTTGGAACCCGGTTTGACTGTCCAATACCAATAAAATAAAATAATAAATAGTATCTTAACCGTAACCAATCACCTATTTAAAGGCTTGGAACCCGGTTAGGCTATTTATTCAACAGCCATCATATCACAACATCATTACCAACATCACAAGATTTACATCATAAAATTATATCCTTCACAAGGATATAATTATATGAACAATGAGAAATATCCCAATAACATAACTTCTCACAATTTAATAAAATTATGATCATAAGAGCCTTAGAGTAACACATAATAAAAACTAGTTTTACCTTACCTATGAGCTGTTGACGATCAAGCTCATATATTTTTAAAACCAATATTAGCAAAATATTAAATCACATCCTAAACATTATCCTTAAATAACCATAATAAATCTTGGTTCAAAAGTGAACCTTAGTGAGGTTTACTCACCTAAAATACTCCTGCTGCGTTCTTCCGCAACACAAGAGTCAAGAAACCCAACAACTCACAAATCACCTAAACATAAACAAATCAAAACCCTTAGTAAAAATACCACAAGAAAATAAAATACCCTTAACTTAAAGGTTGCCCCAAAGAAGGGCAATCCTTCCTCCAAGACCTCCCAAGGTCATCGGACACTCGACAACAACCACACTACCTCCAAGACCAAATTTTTTTCCAAGTTTCCGACCTAACAAACACCTAGAAACAACTTAGCACCTACAATGCAAAACCAAAACAAAACTCAATCTACACACACCAACAACACACTAACATCAACAAACAAGGCCTCTACCCTGCCCGGAAGTGCTCCCACGCGCCGCCACAAGCGGCGGTGAGTGAGCTTCACACGCCTCCACCAAACTTCAAAATTTGGGGAAACTCAAAACATGAAACTTGTAGATTAAAGCATGGTGAACAACTTTAATACCTGAGGTTTCAACCGATTCTGACCGGAACCCGCCGGAAAACACCCCGCAAACCAACCGGGAAAACAAATTCCAGACCTACAAAATCGGCCTCAAAACTTGATTTCTAGATCACCAAACATCTCTAGAAGAGAGAGGAGAGCAAGACTCACCTAAACTTGGCCGAAATCGGCGTCAAAATCGCCGACTTTCTGGCGGAACAGCAGCAGCTCCCCCGCTTCGTGGCGGCCTCCAGGCGGCGCGACGGCGAGCAAGGCTGCCCCAGCAGTGGAGAGGAGACTCGTGCCGACCCAACGAAACCGACGGCGTCCAATTTGGTGGCCGGATGAGAGAGAAATGGGTTGGAGAAGAGAGAGTGAGAGAGAGGGTCGGGAGAGAGAGAAGAGAGCTGAAAAGCTTTTCCAAAAAAAAACTCCTCCACAATTTCTACTTATAAACTTTCCAAACCCGGAAATTAACTTCCTCTGACCATAACTTCTTCATCCGACGTCCGTTTCACGCGTGCCGCATGTCTACGAACTCGTATTGACGAGCTCTACAACTTTCATGAAGAAAGTTTTCGAAGATAACTTACGGAAAATAAAGTCAACTTTTGGTCTTTTAAACGTCAAAGCATCTTAAATAAACTCTCAACTTCAACTACGCATAAACCAATAAGAATTTCCATAAATATTCCTTCATTAAATTGAGAATAATACAAGGAAAATAGTATGAAAATTCTAGGGTATTACACTCTTTTTATTTGAAGAAAAAAAAAAGTAATCCTCATTTAATTTAATATGTAAGGAATATTCCTGACGCCTCCTCTCTAACCCTAGCGAGCGAGAGCCAAGGTTCTAAAAAACAGTCTAGGCGCCACTTAGGCGCCCCGAGAAGGGTTGCCGTCCCGATTTTAGGCAAATCAGCGAGTGTAGGCGGCCGGCCGTTTTTTGGCCGCTTGGTCGGCGCTTTGGCGGTTGGGCGGGCTCCTAGTCGGCTGGGCGGGCTCTTAGGCGGCTGGGCGGGCTCTTAGGCGGCTGGGCGGCCAAAAAACTTTTTTTTTATTTTTTTTTGAAAAGTGATAACCATGGATTCATATGAAGAAGAAGAAGAAATTATAGATTTTGAGTTTGACTCCGATACCGAAGAAGTAATTGAAGGATGTGGACAAAAAGAATTGGAGGAGTAGGCTTGCAAGAATGTATTTTTCTTTATTTGAATTGTATTTGGACATTGTTGCCTAGTTGGTGAATTGTGTTTTTTATTTTCGGATTTTCCTAAGGACATTGTTGTTTAATTGCGTTTCTTACTTGCTTCAACGACTTTGTTGTTGAATGTTGAATTGTATTTCTTATTTTCCTAAGAACATTGTTGTTAGTACATTTTTAAGGACATAGGCTATGTATTTTTATTATTTTCCGTGTTATATGTTGTTTTTTTCATTATTTTCAGACATTATAATACATATTTTAATTGTATTTATATAATTATTTGTTATTAAAAAATAAAATAAATACAAAAATACAAATCCGATTAATCCCTGATTAATCTTTTGGGCGCTGTCCGCCCGACTAGCGCCCAACGTTTTTTAGAACCTTGGCGAGAGCAACCACCAGTTTTTTCTTCTCCTTGTCCGGCGGCGAGCCTCTTGGCCGTCATCGGGCAGGGCTCTGCTACCTCTGAGGTAAGTGTGAGGCCGGGTTAGACCGGTGTGTCTCTTCAGCTTGTGAGATGACGGGTGAAGCCTAGTACTTGGGTCAAGCGGTAGAAGTAGAGGTTATCAAGCGGCTGAGATTTGCAGCGGTGGTGTTTGATTGGTTGCTGAATTTGTTCACTTGTTCGAAGCAGTGGTCGACAATGGTTATATTTACTAATCTAACAAAAATCTCATAACCAACAATTCATAGGTTCAGAGCAATTCTAACAGTGAAGGGAAAATAAATAAATATATATATATATATATATATATATATATATATATATATAAGCGGAAGCTATACGATGGACTATGTCTCGACTCCATGTACGCCCGACCTCAACTATGCTAACCTGCAAACTGGGCATTTAAAAAAACGAAGGGCTCAGGGGAAAACATTTGAACACGTTAGAGTGAGTGGACAGTAAATTTAAGAGAAATGAGCAACGATTATCTTTATGCTTTCCCGATTAAATTTCCATAGAGAAGATATGCTGCAAATGACAAGCTCAAAAGTTTTTAACTTAAAAACTAGCAATTACATGACTAACCCCGGCTAGTCTCCAAAACTTTATAAAATAGAGTCTCTCAGGCTAAAATAGAAATATATGTATGTATTTACACTCGTCATATTCCTTGTACGAATTCTATGAAAAAAAAAGTGAAAAATAGAAATTCATACAAGGCTACGACGCTTGCGTCTAACGCTTAAGTCGCGCCATAATGGAATTTTACCTCATTTTGGCGGAAAAGCACGTATGGCTAGCTTGCATTTATATACATACTATTCTCATAAATATCCATATACATATCCATCGAAAATCTCATTTTCGGTAACTCTCCAAAATAAGTAAAATTGTCAATTATTAGAAAAGTAATATATTCCAGCAGAAGAAATAAACGGATCATCAAGATATTGCATGCTTTTGATTTAAAACAAAAGTCCACTCACAGATTTAAGCCTAAGCCTAACATCGATCCGAGGTCTCTTCAGCTCGAACCTCCTCACGTCCTGATCAAAGGATACTATTAAATTCTAATCCCAATTTAAATCATAAAATTAACAAGTATGAATGAGAACCTAAATCGCTCTCCTTAGCCCACTTCCTCAAATTCTAAAAATGGTTCAGGCCGGACCCGTATAAAAGTCTTGACAATAAATTTTGATGGATTTACGCTAAATTCAAAGTTCCTCCAATAACCGATTTCTCATCTAACAACTAACAAATTAACCATTCCTCGATTAATTCCAAACCTTATCAAAAACTCCTCCAATACTCACAAACTTAACATTATTAAACTCCTCTCAATATAACAAATTTAATACCCTGACAAACTACCTAAAAGAGGCGGCGTCGCCGTCTGCTCCGCCGGCAGCCTAACTCCAGCGATCTCTAATGCTCACCAAATTTTAGCACAACCTTCCTCTCAACACGCACAACAACTTCCCCAACTGGCACAAACACCAATTCCAAGCCTAGATAGGGTAATCGAACCAAAACATAAAATTAAGCCCTAGAATTTAAAATGCCCGAATCTCCTTACCTAAGTCAAGATGGATTGAAACCTTTTGTGGTTTTGCTGCACATAAAGAGAGCTTCCAAACGAGACCAACAGCTCCTGCTATGATGGCCGGAAAAGAGATTTCCGGCGAAAAGAGAGACGTGGCTTCTTGACGGAATTTCTTCTACAAGCCGGCGAGGCATGGCCAGTGACCAACCCAGATCGATTGGGGAAGAGGAGAGCTTCCTGTCGACACCAAGATTGCAGCCTAATTCCGCCGGACGGCGACGGTCGGAGGTGAAGAAGGCGTCGAGGTCGGGCAACGCGCGGAGGAGAAGAGAGGGGCAGAAGTAAAATTTCTGATTTTCACTTTTGACTTTCCACCCTTGACCCCTTTTTAATACCCACATTCCCGAAATAGTAACTTTGGTTTTTAGACCGCAACTTCTTCATACGAACTCCGTTTTCAACGTGCCACCTGTCCTCAAACTCGGTTTAACATCCTTTACCACTTTCATGCAGAAAGTTTTCCCAAATTTTTTACAAAGAAAAAAGTCAACTTTTTGAGCTTTTAATAGTAAACGGTTACTCAAAACAGTAAAAGGTCAAAGTAACTCAAAAGTAAGTAACCAAAATTTACTTTAAGAATCGGGATGTGACAGTAGTATAGGAACCCTAGCTAGGTTTCGCACAGGCAGCGGATGCGCTCTAGGGCTACGTGGCTGTGTTTTCTCTTCGAGGGGGACATTTCGGCTTTGAAGGCAGAGGGTGGATTGGATTTGCGGTTTCTGGGTTCGAACGTCTGGGCGACGTGAAGGCGAGAGAGACTGTTTTGTGGTCAAGGTTCGTTGAATGAAGGCGGGTGTTGACTGCGCTTTGGTTGGAAGAGTAGATCGGATTTTCGGATTCGTTTTGGTGGCGAGTGTTTCAATCGGCTGGTATTGAAGGTGAAACCTCAGAGCTTCTTCAGAGGCGGCGCGTCCAGAGGCATATGGTTGTCTCCTAAGGCTCTTTGCAAGTCGTTCCCAAGGCATCTCGGTCCTGATGCCGGAGAACCGAGGTCGTCCTCCAGACGAGAGGCGAGGGTGGTGGTCCAGGGCTAAAGAGCCACCGGATTAAGTCGGTGGTGGTTGGCTCCTCCGGCAAGCACGACATCGATCTGAGCCACATGAGAGAGGGAGGAAGGAATTGGGTCGGGCCTTTGTCCTCTAGGTTGTAATTTTTGCAATCTTGTGGGCTGGGCTTCAGCCTCTTTTTTATTTCTTTCTCTTCAATGTGGGTTGGGCCTGCTTTGGGCTTTTTGAAGGAGTATTAGATTCCTACATTATCTTACCGAGGAGTCTACCCCCTTTTTGATGGAAAGGTACACCGGAAGGGTCTTAGGCCTCGATTCATTGAGCTGGGGTACTTTGTTTGGTGATGTAGGTCATTGCTTTCTAGGCCATAATAAAGTCTTCTTATGGACATTGTTTTTGAGTTAGTATGCTTTTAGTTATAGTGATTGGAGTGTCCGCCTTTTTGGGCTATAGGATTTTAGCATCGAGTCGTAGGCTTTGCATTTTTTGTTTTCGAATTGAGTCCAAAACTGTGAGCAGTGATTTGTAAACGAAACCTAGTTCGCTTTCAGCTTGACCTCAGAAGGTCGTTATTAATGGATGAGTTTATTGCCCACGTGAGTCACATCCATTTCTCTCAAAAAAAAATTAAATGCATTTCTTTATGGAGTCAAATATTATAATAATTCATTAGATTTAGGGTCACAATTACGATATTAATAAAAAAAAAATTATCTTTGTGAATCAAATAGTTTTAGACTTCTTAATTCACCATTATTTTTTCTTTTTACTTTATATATATATATATATATATATATATATGTAGATATATATATTCTCCATCGAACTTTAAAAATGAAATAAAAAAAGAAAAGAAAATCTCTATCGAATTTATATTGGGTGAACTATATATAAACAAATATATATATATATATATATGTATATATACATATATATGTATAATTTTCTCCTTGGAAAAATTATGTATGTATATATATATATATATTTCACATTTAAATTTAAGCACGAGTAATGAAAAAAATTGCTTTAAAAACATCTTTTTATATAATAAAAACAAAAATAATCTAGAGTCATTGAATATGAAAGGATAAGATTGTATTTTTACTTAAAAATGACATGACATGATTTTTTTATTTAATGATGTGAATAGGTGAATTGACATGCCACCTAAAATTAAAGTCATAAATCGTTAGCCTTAATAAGACCCTCTAGCACTACTCTTTTGAGACCCAGTTCCCAATATTATCAAAATTAAATTCTCTATCCCAGATCTCATCGACTTTCTTCTTTGTTGCTCTCTCTCTCTCTCTCTCTCTCTCTCTCTCTCTCTCTCAAGCGGCTCAGAGAAAGTTACGATGGCGATACTCCGATCTGGTGCTCTCTCTAAACCGTCCTGCGTGGTGGCCCTGGCTCTTCTACTCCGCCCAAGCTAACCTTCTCCTCCTTCGCCGGTCACGATGATGCTCGTAACTTCGAATCTCTCTCTCTCTCTCTCTCTCTCTCTCTCTCTCTCTCTCTCTCTCTCTCTCTCCCTCTCCCTCTCCCTCTCTAATAGTCACAGATCCACACGCACGTATACATGTCTATACGAATTTGATATTGGGCGAGTTTGATTGTTATTTGAAGGTGTGGCTGGTAGTCTAGGCAAAGGTGTCACGGCGAGCATCGTAGGCGTCGTTCTCAAAGCCTTTGGCGTTCGCGTTACCTGCGTCAAAATCGGTTCTCTCGCTACCCCCTTTCTTCAATCTTTGATATAAAATTGTCTACTTGTTCTTGAATAAAAGCTTATTCAATCAACTTCGTTCAAATTGATAAAGGTGAAGAATGTATAGGACTCGCATATACTTGCGTTTCTGTTTTACACTGATTTGGGATTAATTCTTATGCTTTGGGTCTTATAACATGTTTAGTTTTGGTTATATTTTCTTACTGTAGATTAAAAAGTAAAGGGCATAAATTAGGAGATAGTGAGAGATGAGACTTTGGCCATTAGTTATAATATTGTCATACACACACAAACTTTAGGTAGAATGCATGAAGACAATGAATTTAGTTTTAATACTGAAATTCCAAAGGTTATTGTTAATGACTTAATGTGTTTCATTTTTTGTGGTTCTAAGGGGGGTGTATTCAATTAAGATTCTATAGGATTTTTTTGTATTTCTAAACTCTATAGGTATTCAATTCAGATTTGAAAAAATCCTTAAAAATCTGTTGGTATTCAATCATGACTTTAAAATATCCTTCCAAATCTAGTGGTATTCAAAAGTTGGTCGATTTTCAAGGATTATATTATATCAACGACTTTGTAGGATTCTTTGTGCCTTGGTATAAATACGAAACCCCTAGAGAAATCTGACCTCAACACAAGAGATTTTCACGTATTCTGTCTCTCTCCTATCGAAGATGAAACGTCAACATCAGAAGAAGACGAACTGGCCTTGACGACCACTCCTTCAACGTTTCTCTGTTGTTCTCTGATAACAAAGGTACTTTCTCATTCTGATTTCCTCTTTGTTATTATGCTCTTTTAGGTTTTGGATTTATTGGTGATGATGATGGTTGGAGCAATGGAGCTGTTTCTCTATATTTTTCTTGTTGTTTGAGAGCAAAGCCTAATCCACGATACATTTTTTCCTTGAATGAAGATGGTTTCTCTATAAACCCTAGCCTAAACCCCCTAATCCTAAGATACTCTTTGAAGCTATTTTTTCTTTCTGTGATTTCAAATCAATTTGTGCTTAAATACAAAGATTTACAATAACTTATTTATGCTTGAAGTAGTAAAATATCAGATTGCTACCTTATCAATATCAAATTGTTTTTTTCGTCAAATATTGTCGATCCATATATCAGTTTGTTCCTTTTATTAAGTAGTCTGAGCAAATATTGGAATACCTAATACAAGTGCATGTGGTCAATATTGTTACTTTGATTTTGATATGGCTGATTTCATTACAATATATATGATTATGAAAGTAGTATGCATATGATATTCGTTTTATTTTTTAAGCTTTATCATTAGAGATTAATCTGACTCAGTGTGTACATATATTATGAAGAAAAGATGAAATATTCTAATGATAGTATACTAGTAAAGTTTAAGTAATTGAAGCAATAAGTAGTGTGTTAACCCATCTATGCTCTCAAAGTCAAGAACCAAAATTGCTAGTTTTCTTCTCTTATAATTTTTTTTGTAGCTGGTGCATATATAGCCACAGTCCTGGCTACTTGCTTTTCTGTATATTTCTATGTGTCTAGCAAATGTAATTGAAGTTCTTGTGCTAGAAGAGAGTTCAGTTTGTCCTTGTATGTTATTATTACTCATCAGATGTAATCTTGTAATTGATAGTTGCACTGTGATGTTTGGTTGTACTTATAACGTATCTTTATTTGTCTAGGGTTTACAACACCATCACATATTCACATTTGGGTAACAATTGGACAAGTGTGAGAAGGCATTTCAGGTACTTTGACTTGCCTTCTTCAGGTACTCTTATGAGTGATCTTCCTGTCTCATTAGTTATTTAAGCCATCTTTTCTGTTTTAAGTTGATAAGGTAACAATTTATACTTGTACTATTGAACCATGAATCAAGGTAATACACTCTTTTCATTTTCCATGAACTTCCAATGTATAGAAATTATTGATGGCTGAGACTTGAGCATTACTCGTTTTTTTCGTGTTGGTTTATAACTTGTTATCTTTCATTGTGTATGACTTACTAATTAATTAAAAATATTTTCAGGAAAATATTTTCTCATGGATTGTGGATTTGCTAATCGCCGCCAATTCTTAGCTCCATTACGCGGTGTCCGATATCATCTTAAAGATTTTAGGGGTGAAGGTCGTCACCCCAAAAATGCAAGTGAGTTATTCAACCTTCGTTATGCATCTTTGAGGAATGTGATTGAGAGAATTTTTGGTATCTTTAAATCGTGGTTCACAATTTTCAAAGTCGCTTCTCCATTCCCGTTTCAAACACAAGCGGAGTTAGTTTTAGCTTGTGCTGGATTATACAACTTTCTTCGAAAAGAGTGTCGCTCCGATGAATTCCTAATTGAACTAGAAGATGACCAATCTCCATCACATCTTGACATGGAATATGAAAATCTTGAATTGCTTTCTCAAAGCCAACTACAACAAAGAACAGAAGCTAATGCTTGGAGAACTAGCATTGCTAATGCTATGTGGGCTAGGAGGCCGAGGAATGATGATGATGAAGATGAAGAGGATAGCAACGAGGATCAAGACAATGGCATTATGAATAATGAGGAGTACATGGTTGGTGAGAATCAAGAGATTTATGATGTTAATGAGGTTGAAATGGAGGAGTAAGCAACATTATAATGTTCTTCTTTAATTACCTTTGTATCTTCGGTATGTGAGATAATATTCGTTGATTATTGTGGTGTTCTTTTGTACTAGACTTGCAGTGTTTATTTAGTTTGATTTTATGTGCTTGAACTGTTAGACTGAATAGATTTTGTTTATGAATGTTCCTTTGTTTGTTAGGGTATTGGAAATCCTAGATTTTGTTTATGAATGTTGCTTTGTTTGTTAGGGACTGAAAAATGACAAGTGGTTTGTTATTCATGTATGTTTTTCTATGGATATATTTTTCATAATCTTATCTATTACTCAGATAAGATTACTGTGGACTAACAATTGTGTGTTATTCATGTGCAAGATGGTGATCGTGGGGAAGAGGAAGAACCGAGCCACTAAGACCAGTGCTTTGATGGAGTCTATATGGCAGAGCGTTGACTCAGGTAGCAGTAGCAGTCACCCTTCCCCCATGCCGGCTGAGACAGTACCACCAGGGGCTCCCCCCTTGATCGTGCGGCCCTCTACCGTTGATACTACTTCAACGGGATCTCCATCATCTACACCGACACTCGAATCTGCAAGACGCATCGTCGGCAACGCTCGTTTGAAAGTTAAAAGCCCAATGGTAAATATAGGGATCCCTCTTATACTCGTATTAATTTATTAGAATTTGTCTTATAGCATTAAATATCCTAATGTTTTGTATATAAATTTTTATTTTCCATAAATGTTTTGGTAGGGCAATTGAATTATAGCTAGTGAGAGTTTGGTGTGCTTTGGTGAATTGTAGTGAATTGTAGAAGTCTAAGTGCTTTTAAGAAGTCTAGTTATATGATGCTAATTTAGAATTGTTGGCTTTATGAACAAGCTAAGAACAATGATTTGCATATGGAATTTATATATGTGATTCTGGATAGTTTGGCATGTAAAGGAGAGGTAGATGATAATAAGATTGAAGTAGAAACAGTTTGAAGAAGTAAGCAGTTAGCAAGGTGCCTGCATGCGCGCCCCTGGGTGCCAGCAGCGCGCCACAGGGCACCCTAGGGCGCGCATGCAGGCACCCCTGCTTACTGCTTACCTTTTCAAGTGTTACTGTTTTAGGTGCTAATGGAAATGTTGAGCAAGCTTGTTTAGTAATTGATGTATTTGTCTTATAGCATTAAATATCCTAATGTTTTGTGTATATATATTAATTGTAGCTCCGGCCTCGAAAAAGAAGCGGGTTTATGTTACGGAAAGAAGGCGGAGGATATCATTGCACAAACGGGGTAGAAGATCAAGCTGGAGTATTGCCCCCGTGTAAAAGGCCCTAGCATGAGGGGGATAAAAAGCTTGGTGGCGCATGATATCGGTTCCGCCATACGGAGTCTGGTGGGAATGAGGGCAAGGACGTTCTACAACCTTGATCAGGAGGAGAAGTGGAAGATGTGGAATGCACTGTCGGTAAGTAACTGAAAACAGTTTGAAAAGTAAATTTACTTCATTACATTTTTTTTTTCAATGCTTAACATGAGAATTTTTTTTTATTTGTTACTTAGCCGAAGTACGAGTGGGATGAAAATGATAAGCCAATGTTCGATTGGATACTGAAGAGGGCACAAGAGAGGTACAAGGACTGGAAGTACCAGTGTCACAAAACTTATCTGAAGGAAGGGCCCTCTGGCATGCCTTCAGATTTCATTGGGAGAGAAGACCAGTGGGAGTTTCTATGCGAGCACTTCGAGTCAGATGCGTTCAAGGTGATTTTTTAAATTACCTTTATTGTTTTTTTTTTTTTTTAAATTACCTTCATTGTTTCCCTTGTATTTTACTAATCTATTTAATATGTTTTCGTGTATATATTAGAGACTCTTCTTGGCAAACAAGCGGAACCGTGGGGAGAATTCTATGCACCACCACACGGGGTCTTCTCCTATCATCTACACAATGGAGGAACTCAGAATACAAGGGGAGCAGCTTCCAATTATTAAAGGTTTTGAGAAGACCTATGTCAGGGCCGGTGATGAAGATATGACCAAGAAATATGTGTCTTTTCTTTTACTTTATGTAAGCTTAGTAAATGGTTCAAGCATGTGTAAATCCGGCTATTGGTATATATATATGAGACCATTAAGTTGAATGTAGGCATTGTCCAATTAGAATGTAATGTTTTCCTGCTTCTTCCAAAACAAAAAAAAGTGTTATTATCATTGTCATTAATTAAGATGTATAGTTTTAGGGTGTGTTTTAAGTTTTCATGTGATGGGATTGGCGTGAAGCCTAGTTTTAGGGTGAGAAGCCGAGATTTGGTGTATTAGAGACTAGCTAGTAATTGGAAGGCATAAGACTGAGTTGTGTTTGCAGTAATTGATTAGAGACTAGTAATTGATCAGTTGTGTTTGCAGTAAGCAGGGGTGCCTGCATGCGCGTTTCAAGGTGCACCCCAGGGCGCGCTGCTGGCACCCTGGGGCACGCATGCAGGCAGCCCTGCTTACTGGTACTGATTTTTTTATTTTCAAGTGATTACTGCTTCAAGTGTTACTGTTTTAAGTGCTAATGGAATGGTATATATATGGATTTTTTGAAGGTGAGAAATTAGGTGAGAGAAGGGAGGAGATAGTGAAGAACAAAGATGTGATCTCAAAGCCTCCACGGTCAGCTGGCGGTCGCTCAACGGCTTTAACTCTCGCCTTCACATTCCCAAACAGCCTATTTTCCTACCTATTTCTTCCTCTTCCCAAACCCTAAGCCCCAATTCGTTTTTGTGTCCGATCTGTAGCAAAATCCATGGCCTTTGATTCGCCCCCCCCCCCCCCCGTCCGGCCTCTGGGTTCCCTTTTGATGGCCGTTCAGCCTCTATCCATTCTACAGGTGGTGGGTCGCCTCTACACGATCCTCTTTCAATTACTAAACCCTCTTATGCCTCTTTGTTTTCTTCTGGTGTCCCTCTTGGATTTGCCATTGATGATTTGCCGGTGCCGTCACTTGAAAATGGAGTTGTGACTATTGAAATTTCTGATGAGCCTTTCCAGAGAGGGTTGGAGAGTTGCAAAACCATTTTGGTTGGGAAGCTGCTCTCTCCCCCGAATGGAACCATGCCTAAGGCACATAAATTGGCTCAAAGGCTGCGTTTGTTCTGGCCAAAGCTCTCAAATTGGTCAGTAGCATCTTTGGGGAAGGGCTTTTTCATGTTGCAGTTTCAGACAGTTGATGATATGCAGCGGATATGGCAACTCGGATCGATCAACTTGAATCCTGGGATCTTGAGACTAATTAAGTGGTCACCTGAGTTTTCTCCAACAACCTACAAAAATACTTTTGCACAAATTTGGGTCTATTTTTGGGACCTGGGTTTTACTTACTGGAACCATCAAACCTTGTTTGAGATTGCAAGAGGTGTAGGTACTCCAATCAAATTGGACAAAAGAACTGCCAACAGAACCTTGGGTCTTTATGCAAGGGTGCTCATAGATGTTGATCTATCAAAGCCCCTGTGTGATCAAATTAGAGTGGCCCGCAATAATGGAACTGCAATCACAGCAAAAATCGAATACGAGTCGGTGCCGGTACTTTGCCAGGTTTGTGGGATTGTTGGTCATTCTGCTAACAAATGCAGAAACAAACCAGAAGTGGCGTTGAATGGAGAACAGTCTGAAAAAGTTGTTGGTGGTTCTATTGAAAGAATTGGCACTCCAAATGCTGAGCGTGGGCGTTCTGTTGTCCGGCGACTGAATCGGTCTCGTCATCGTTCAAGAGTCACAACCACTTGAGAGGCCGGAAGTGTTGGGGACAAGTATTCAGACGCAAAATACTGCCTAAGGGTCATTACAAGAAAATGCAGTGTTGATTGCTGAAGTGCATGCTCAGGATAGCCATCAATTAATTGCAGAACCTGTTTTGCAAATGGTTGGCAATGAAACTATAATGACAAGCTCATCCACGGCCTCTGCTCCACCTGGTTTCTCAGGTATTCATAAGCAACATTTGAACGTGGCTCAAGCAAGGTTAAGTGATGCATTTGAGGTCACATCGCCTACTAAAGAAACTGATGGGTTGGAACAAGGAGAGTTTACAACTGTTGTTTCAAAAAAGGTATTGAAAGCTGCCAAGGCATCTAAAAAGGCTAAGGTGACCAAAAAGCCTAAACCTGGTACCAAAAAGCCAGTCCTCCATAAGGGAGCCAAACACATCCTTTTTAAATGAGAGTTCTCTATTGGAATACTCGTGGCCTTGGAAATGAGGACACATAGAGGGCATTAACTAATATGGTACGATCACATAAGCCTTTAATTGTTTGTATTGCTGAACCTTTTGTTTTAGTTGATTCAATTCCTTTATCATTTTGGAGAGCATTAGGCTTGCGCCTAGTTACTACTAATGATCGAGGTTCTTTAGAACCAAACCTCTGGTTTTTCTGTCATGAAGCTCTAGGGTTACAGGTTATCTCAGTGGGTCCCCAACATATTGTAGCCTCTTGCACTCATGATGGGATTCACAACACTTTCACTACTGTTTATGCAAAGACTACTGTAACAGGAAGGAGACAGCTTTGGACTGATCTTAATGCTATCCATGCACAACAGGTGCGTGGACCCTGGGTGGTCTTTGGAGACTTCAACTGTGTTTTCGGAGCTCATGAAAAACGAGGGGGCAGTCCACCAAATGCAACTTCATGCTGTGAGTTCCAACAGATGTGTACTTCTTGTGACCTCATTGATATTCCTACAAAGGGGTTGGCGTTTACCTGGACGAATCGAAGAGTTGAAGAGCGACTAGACAGAGCTCTTGGTAATCAGGAATGGTTGGATTCTTGGGTTACCATGGACTGTTGTAAACTCACTAAAGCTACATCTGATCACTGTCCCATTCTCCTGACATGCTCCAGGCTTCAACAAGTTTTTAGGCCGCCTTTCCGGTTCCAAAGTTTTTGGATGCAACAACCAAATTTCTTATCTGTTGTTGGTGACTTCTGGGCCTCATTTCATTTTTCAAGTTGCCCTCAGTTTGTTTTGGCATCTAAGCTTAGAACTCTGAAGGAGAGGTTGAAAGCCTGGAGTCGAGTTACAACTGGTAATGTTCATGTACGGATAAAGGAATCGAAGGTCTTGCTAGATGCGGTGCAATATGAGATTTCTGATATGGGCCTTTCGGAGGAGAGGTTTTTACGGGAAGACGTTGCTCAATCAAGGTTCCTAAATGACCTTTCAATGTAGGCTACCTTTCTAAAAGACCAATCCAGAATTAGGTGGCTAAAGGATGGGGACAGGAACACTTCTTTTCTCCATAATATGGTCAAGTTGCGACGTATAAATAAGTCCATATGTTCTTTGACAGTAAATGATGAGATTATTACAGACATGTCTGGTATTGAAACTCATGTGGTGCAGCATTTTGAGAAGGCTTTCACAAGTGACTCTAGTATTGTGAACACTGGTCTTGTGGAACGTCTTATCCCTAGCATGGTTTCGGAGGAAGAAAATTCAGATCTCTTGGCATTACCTTCTTACCAGGAAATTCATGACACAGTTATGTGTATGGACGGCTTTAGTGCCCCAGGTACAGATGGTTTCAATGGAAGCTTCTACAAGTTCTGTTGGCCGATAGTTGATTCTGATGTTGTTATGGTGGTCCGCTCATTCTTCGAAAATGGTTACATTATGCCTCACTTCAATTCTAACGTCATCATGCTCATTCCCAAGCTCCAAGAATCTGAGAGAGTTTCTGATTACAGGCCCATCGCTCTTGCCAACTTCAGTTTCAAAATCATCACAAAAATCCTTGCAGATCGTCTTGGTCGCGTTGCAGCAAAAATTGTATCCCCTAATCAGAGTGCTTTCATTGCTGGTCGTACTATCTTGGATCCGATCACACAAACTTCTGAATGTGTGAATCTCCTTAATAACAGTTGCAAGTACGGTAATGTTGCAATTAAATTTGACATTAGCAAGGCCTTTGATACACTAGATTGGTGTTTTCTACTCCAAGTGCTTGCGGCTTTTTGTTTTCACCCAACATTTACCCGGTATGTTGAGGTAATTTTACAATCGGCTTATCTATTTGTCAATGTGAATGGCAAGGCTTGTGGTTTCTTTACTTGTTCAAGGGGGGTGCGTCAAGGTGACCCTCTTTCACCACTTCTTTTTTGTCTTGACGAGGAGGTTCTGAGTAGAGGTCTTGCTGATTTGGCCACCCGAAACAAGATCAAGTGCTTTAAAGCTCCAGGGGGTGTCACTCCTCCAACACATGTTTTGTTTGCTGATGATGTTATGATATTTACTCAAGGTCGCTCCAAGTATTTGAGGAACCTCATGTCTTTTATGGAAGAGTATGCTCAGAACTCTGGCCAAGCAGTAAATACGGCTAAATCACGATTGTTCCTTGGCAAGTCTGCAATCCCAAGACAAATGCGTATTACAAACATTCTTGGCATCAATGTGAGTGTTTTTCCTTTTACCTATTTGGGAGTTCCCATTTTTGTGGGACGACCCAAATCGGCTTTTTTGCTTCCCATTGCTGACAGAATCAAAGCTAAACTTAGTTCCTGGAAGGGGAGACTACTTTCATAAGCAAGAAAACTACAATTAATTGAATATGTTATTCAGAGTCAGCTACTATACAGTTTTCAAGTATATGAATGGCCTCAAGAGCTTTTGAAAAAGGTCCAAAGATGGGTACGTAATTTTTTCTAGAATGGGGACCCTCTAAAAGATGGTTCAGCACTTGTAGCTTGGAAGAATTGTTGCATCCCTAAGGATCAAGGAGGGTTTAGGCCTAAAGAATTTGTTTACTTTAAATAATTCGCTTCTCTTGAAACGTTGTTGGGATGTAGTCCAAAGAGCCACTCCCTCTGCTGTCTTACTTAGTGACCGGTTCTTAATTTCTGGCTCTTTTCCTACAACGACCTACAGAAAGTCAACGATTTGGTTGGGGCTTAAAAAATTGTGGCCACGGTTTCAGGAAAGTTTAAAATGGATTGTGGGTGATGGTGAACTAATACACTTATGGAAAGATAATTGGCTTGGCGACACACTTGTCAAATCTGTCAATTTTGCTCCTGAAATTCTGCCATTTCTTAATGACAAAGTTTGTACCTTCATTCATAATAGGGAATGGAGAATCCCTTGGAGTTTCAACGGGCACATCAAGAGGTAGCCGAGTTTATTTCTTCTCTTCTTTTACCAGCTTTTGATATGCCGGACCAGCAAGTTTGGCCTATGGAGACATCAGGGATCCTCACAGCTCGATCTTCATATTGCATGTTAGCAGAAGACTTACCAGTTGTGAATTGGGGACGTAAAATATGGCATGTTGCCATTCAACCTCGCAAGAGTCTGGTAACGTGGAAAGTTCTGTTGAATAGAATTCCAACTGATGAGTTCCTTCAACGTAGGGGTTCAATTATCTGCTCGCGTTGTCAGCTGTGCAGAAAGAGTTTCGAAAGCACAAATCACCTCTTTGTCACATGTGAAGTCTCTTTGTCTGCATGGAATTGGGCTGCTTCTATGTTCAGGCTTCCTTTTGACCCAGGTATGCCCCTAGTTGATCTTTTTGGGGATTATTATACTGCTACCCTTTCAGTTTCCTCTAAGCTCTTATGGTACATATTGATATGTAATTTATTTTGGAGCTTGTGGATGGAGCGAAATAGATTAAAGCATGATGGGATGAGTTTAAGGAGGTCCTCTTCAAACAAAAACTAATATTGGCACTCAAAGAATCAGGGTCCTTGGCTTTTGTTTCTACTCCCAACCCCCAGTCTACTCCTATTTTTGATTTGTTGGGTCTTTCGCCTTTAAGGCCTACAACCCCTAGAGTTGTTCATGTTTTATGGCAGCCTCCTCCTATACACTGGGTGAAGGTGAACACAGACGGATCATTTTGTGACCAGACTCACTCAGGTTATGGCGATATTTTCAGTAATCATAAGGCATCTTTTCTAGGTGCTTTTGCAGCTCGTGCTCATGTGTCTAGTGCGATTGAAGCTGAGATGTTAGCAGTCATCGAGGCAGTGCACATTGCTTGGGCTAATCAGTGGCACAATCTTTGGTTAGAGGTTGATTCGTTGTTATTGTTAACATACTTCAATGTTCCTTTGTCAGTTCCATGGTTATTGCGTATAGCTTGGGGAAATTGCATGCATACTGCTCGCCAAATGAATGTTCACATCTCACATATATACAGGGAAGGTAACTCGGTTGCCGATAAGCTAGCTAATTATGGTGCCAATTCAAATGGTTCTTCTTGGTGGGATTCTTTACCACCTTTCCTGCACTTGCCTTTCGGTGATGACCTCTCAGGTCGGCCTACCTACAGGTTTTTATAGTTCTAAAGTCTCTTTTTTAAAGGCCATTTTTGTATTCAATTACGACTTTTGTTAGTTTTGTACTCTCTGTTAGCAAGGTTTTGGTGTAGTCCCCCTTTCTTTGTATCTCTCTTTTTCATATCAATCAATTTTCGGGTAAGAGCCAAAAAAAAAAAAAAAAAAAAAAAAGAAGTGCTAATGGAATTGTTGAGCAAGCTTGTTTATTAATTGATGTATTTTAAATGCAGAATGACATGGTTGATGAGGTCAATAAATGAAATAATATATTTAAGGAACAACACCTTGATGCGACGGAGGAGGAGATTATGGAGAGTTTTCAGTCTTAACAAATTGAGGTGTTGGGTACGGTGCTCAAAACTCGGAAAGGAAAGGAGATCAGAGGGATGGGACGAGGAGGCGAGCGAGACTCGAGCCATTCTTCAAATGGTTCCACTTCACGTAGTCGTCCTCCTAGAGTTGATGAGCAGCAACTCCAAGAGATGCAGGAGCGCTATGAGCGGAGACTAAAGGAATCAAAGGAGCGTGCCCAACAGCAATTCCAAGAGGTTCAGCAGCGTGCCCTGCGTGCGGAGTCTATGTATAGCGTTGTGCAGTCCCAATTTGCAGACATATATGAGCTCCTAGGTATGTCACCTCCTCCTCCACAGTTTCCTCCTCCTCCTCCAGCTGTTTCCCCACAGAACAATGATGATAGAGGCGACAACATAGGATTGGACGAGAATGCCAATTGGCATTATTGATTTTGTAGTACATAATTAATTATTTTGTATATATGAACAATATTTGTCCATCTAGTTATCATGATCAATATATGAATATGTTTTCCAAATCCAGTGCTTCTGGTATATATGTATCTGTATGTGTTTGATTATTGTTATTGATTTGTAATTTTTGGAAACAGTGAATAATTCTTTTTTACCCTAAATAAAGCGATGGAATCAGTAATATTCGTCGCCTAAGATAAACCACCTATCCGACAAATACAAATCGATTGTCCACTAAGGACTGTTAGGAATTCGTCGGTTTAAAACTTTGCCGACGAATATTTCGTCGCCTAAGAACAATGCAACATTCGTCGGTAAACAGACATACCGACGACTATTTCTTCGGCTAAGAACAATTTCGTATTCGTCGGCTAAGAATCCTTTCGAAAAAAACGTTCCTTTGACTGAGATTCTTATCAACGAATCAGTTTGACGACAAGGTAGGAAAATATCCATCGGGTATGAGATCTTTTAGTTGACGACTAACTCCAGTTCTGTCGCATAAGTGTCTACCTCACGACACCTAGGCGACGGAACTTAGACAATGAAATATTCGTCGGTCAAGATCCTAGGTGACAAATAGTTAGTCTTAGGCAATGAGTTGTTTCCGTCGCCTAGGACTAGATTTCCTGTAGTGCATTGAAAAGGTCTATGTGTCTACTTTCCAGGGACATCAACCATTTGATCATACCTATCGTATTTAGTGAGTTATGGCCATTTTCTTGAAGTATGATGGATCTGTCCGAGAATCTGATTTTGCCAAAATAGTCAACTTTCACGGGACTTTGTGAATAGCTCCTAATGAACCAGAATGTGTGTAATATACGGTTGGAAAGCTAAATGAGCCTAGTTTCCAAAACCATTTACGGTTTGTTCATATGTATTTCCTAGAGAAAGTTACTGCTGTTCTAGTAACTGAAGGTCATGCTGCGCGAAAATCTGATTTCCTGCACGAACTTATGTTTTGAGTTCACAAGCGGCATTTTCCTCAAGATCTAAGTGTAAAAGATCATGTTTGAGGACAATACGGCATGATCTAGTTAATCATTGCGTAATGCCACATTTGAAGACATGTTAAAGAGCATTGACATGCTAAGTTATTGAAATTTCCGTGATTAGTAAGAATCAGAAAGAGCCCTATGATTGATGTAAAGATCAGGGGGAGGTGCGAACTTCAGGAGGAGTCTAGCACATACATGTCATTATCAAATGTGAAATGTGCATCGTACTCTTTTTCTCCTACAATCAAGGTTTAGTTTTTCTCCCACAGAGTTTTTGTTACTTGACGAGGTTTTTAACGAGACGACATATCAACATCACCGGCATACCGGCGCGCGGCACAAGGGGAAGTGTTCTAGGATATTCCATATGTATGTCTTGGTCTTATGCCATCAGGATATGTAGTTAGAATAAGATTATGTATTCCTTATTATTACCATATTGGTACTTTGTAATTCCCTATATAAAAGGCTCTCATCAATGAATAAGATGATGATTCTCTTGTCATCTCTCATTCTCTACTGTTCATTCTTCTTCATAATAAAAAATATTATCACTTAGTAAGTCTTAAGCGACAGAAATGCTTTCTTAATAGACGAAATTCTTTGTTTTTAATATAATGGAAATAATTTTTTACTGAAATAAAAAATATTTTCGTCGCCAATTAGGAAAATTTGTATTAATTTTGAAAGGGTTAACAATTTCAAACTTAAGTTTTGAAAATTTGGTTTTCTTTTTTATTTAAGCTCACCCTTAACTCCCTCTTTTTATCTCTCCTCTCATTAATTTCTCAAGATCTATTACTCATAGATTTTAAAAATATAAGGTAAATATATTTTTGACAATATAAGGTAAACGATTAACAAGGAAGAAAACATTTGACAATATTCGTATTAATTGCAATTAATAATTTTTAATTATGTAAATATATATAAGGTAATGAAACCTTATAGAAGTATTAATTGTAATTGTATTTATATATGTAATGTAGTAAATCTATCGATCGATAAGGAAACTAAACCTTAAATATTGTCTTAATTAGAGATATATATATATATATATATATATATATATATATATATATATATATATTGGTGGTGTATTAATAAGGGAAATAAAAAGGAATTTGAAAAAAATAATAATAATAATTAAGCGACAAATATAGTAATTTTCGTCATCTAAGTGAAGGCCCAATTGAATCAAATGGCGCGGATCGAGTTTTCAGCCGTCACCAACCAAACTTTACTGCTCAGCCTATGTAGCTTCTTCTGCATCGCCGACGAAATCAAAGAGCTCATCCCCTCTGATCTGTCCTCCGTCCTCATCAGCACGGCCTGCTCCACCATGTCCTCTTCTGTGCTCGCGCGACTCAACCCTTCAGTCTTTTCCTTCAAATCGATACTTTGGTAATCGGTGGTGGTGAAGTGGATTTGGAGTTTTGATAATAGGTGATGGTTTTGGTGGCGGTGGTGGTTTTGGGGGTGGGGGAGGGGAGATGCAGTGCCTGGGTTCTGATGGAGTGGATTTGGGGTTTTTGGTCGAGATGCGGGTTTTAGTGGTTGGTGACGGTTTTGGTGGCGCGTGGTGGAGCGTGGTGGCTCTTTTGGGGTGAGAAAACCAAAAAAAAAACTAATTAGAAAAGAAATTAATTAATTAAATAAAATGGAAAAGCAAATAAAAAAGAAAATATATTGTAAACTAAAAAGTAAAATATTATTCAATAATAAAAATGAAATATTTAATGAGTTTTTTAAATATTTGTAGTTCCGTCTCCTAAGAGCTTTGGAGACGGCAATGATTCCGTCTTCTACGTACTTGGGAGACATAAACCATTTCGTCACCTAAGAAGATCTTAGTAGACGGAACCTAGGTTTCCATCGCCTAATTACTTGGGGCACTTAGCTGACGAAACTTAGTTGACAGACATTCCGTCTCCTAAGTACTTAGAAGACGGAATGTGTCACTTAGGAGACGAAATAGTTCCGTCTCCTAAGTGTTATTTTCCAATAGTGTTAGGTGAAAACCGAACTGAACAAAACAGAACCCACCCCTATTTGCAGGGCAACAGGTGGACGTGACCAATTCACACTAATAGGCCATGTGTATGTTGTCTTTGGTGATCCTCTTGGGCTTGCTAAGTTGGGCTAGGGTTTTGCCTTTGGCTCAACCACTAATTTTTTTAGAAGACGGAATATGTCACTTAGGAGACGAAATAGTTCCGTCTCCTAAGTGTTATTTTCCAATAGTGTTAGGTGAAAACCAAACTGAACAAAATAGAACCCACCCCTATTTGCAGGGCAACAGGTGGACGTGACCAATTCACACTAATAGGCCATGTGTGTGTTGTCTTTGGTGATCCTCTTGGGCTTGCTAAGTTGGGCTAGGGTTTTGCCTTTGGCTCAACCACTAATTTTTTTAGCTTTGGTCTAATTACAATAATATACGGGAGCCCTAGTGAGGACTCTTAAATTGAGGACTAGTTGAAGACTTTTTGGTTTATGGTTTAAAAGACCAATTTTTCAATCAATATAAGTAGATCATTTTTACAAATTTTCAGCTAAATTGGTGTTCGTTAAGATAACAAACTAGATCAAATTAATGGACGAACCAAATTTGTCAAATATGAACCGTTCAAGTTCATAATTGATAAATCACACTTATGAATGCCTAAACAATTTTCAATATAGCTGAAAATTTGGAGAAATTATATACTTGTAAATACCTATAACTAAACAGTCAAGATGTGAGTATAAGATCGAAAAGCGAGGTAAGCCTAAAAGTCCTCAACAAGTCCTCAACTTAAAGGTCCTCATTAGAAGGGCTCCCTAATTTCCTAATGTTTTAGGAACTCTAGGTAGGATCTTGAAGCCTACAGATTATGATGTTTCTTTACATCTAGATAGTGAACTTTTCTTGTCGTACTTGTCGTACCGCAATTGAGCGCCTTGACGACATAAGTTTTCATGCAAAATTATCTCTATGTAGGGCTAGATTATAGCTAGCTAGGCTCATCGTCGATGAGCGACAATGTATAATGTAATGGTATGTGAATCACCTCAATTCATTAGGGTCTATATCGATGTCATTCTGGCTGCGACTATTAATATAATATATGAGTTATATGCCCGCCTTTGGTTCAAAACAAAAAAAGGTATGAGATGTATATTTAGTATTTAGTTATGTGTAAATAATATTTCTCATTACTATATCGAAAATAATTTGTTTATAAACTTGTAAAAAGTCATAGGTTGAGTAATTACCCTAAATAATACTAAATTACTTTAGTTATAACTCAAATTACCTGATTGACAACAAATTTGTTGTTATATCAATAAATAAAGGTATGAGATACATCTAGCTACCTAAAAAAATTTCTTGCCCTGAGTTCTAGAAAATGTCAACCATGTTAAGACAATGAATGAATGATAGAAGAGGAAGCTGCTGCAATTGAAAACGAGGATGAAATAATGGAAAGGAAGAAAAGTGACATAGATGCTGCAATGCAAGAAGCTGTTTGTATGCGATTGTGAACCGAACAAGAAGCAGAGTTTGTTAAGTTATTTGGAAAATGTATAAAAATGCAGTATCCGTCCTTCATCCTGGATAATATAATGACATGACTAGTTCCATCTGAGTAAGTAAGGATATTTTAAAATATCCACTGTAAGGATCATATCATCTGAGCAAGTAATATAATGACATGACTAGTTCCATCTGTGAGTAAGTTATTTGTTGGCCGCGAGGGATTAGGAAATTTTGAACAGTCTTGCGTACTACGGCAAATTTTTGCTTTCCCGCGGCTTGCTAGCTGACTGATAATTAGGTTTAATCTAATAAAAAGAAAGATGACTTATAATTAAATTAGGTTTAATCTAATAACAAGAAAGATGACTTGTAATTTTATAACTTTGGATTCGGTTTATCGCGCGCCAAGTTAATGCTCAGTTATGAATAATCTAAGAATTAAAATTTGTTTAGTCCTTGTGGTTTAAAGTCGACATCTGTTTAGTTCTTATGGTTTTATTTTAATCTAAATAGTCCTTATGGTTTTATTTTAATCTGAATAGTCTTTAAAGTCATGATTTTTCATTCAAATAGTCATTTCGATTCATTTTGTCAGTTGAGTAAAATATTGTATAGATCTTGTGGTTTGAAGTCGACATCTGTTTAGTCCTTATGGTTTTATTTTAATCTGAATAGTCCTTAAAGTCACGATTTTTTATCCAAATAGTCCGTATGGTTTTATTTTAATCTGAATAGTCCTTAAAGTCATAATTTTTCATCCAAATAGTCCTTATGGCCTTTAACTGAGAAAATTGTCGGAATGACTATTTAGATGAAAAATCATGACTTTAAGGACTATTTAGATTAAAATAAAAACATAAGGACTATTTGGATGAAAAATTGTGACTTTAAGGACTATTCAAATTAAAATAAAACCACAAGGACTAAACATATGTCGACTTCAAACCACAAGGATTAAACAAATTTCAATTCTTCTCAGTTAAAAACCATAAAGACTATTTGGACCCCCTGCTAACCCTCCACCGGCTATAGCCCCAATTCCGATCCACTCCGATCTGCTCCTATTCGGCCCAATCCGGCAGCCCAACCCCGCCTCCACCGAACAAGCGCCGACGACGTCTCCAACCACCACCGACCTTGCTCTCCACTCCAGCCCGGACCTGACCCGGCTTCTCTATCCCCAAGCTGCGCCGCCCTAGCTTCCGTGCCGACTGCCCAGCCCAGAGCTTTGACGGCTTCTCTGCGATTTCTGTGGTGACGATGGTGGTGGGTATAGGTGGTGGTGGGTGGTGACATAGATGGTTTGATGAAAGGGAGAGGAGGAGATGAGTTGTGTGTGTGGTGGGAAGAAGTACTTAAAGATGAAAGAGAGAAAGTTTTATTAGATAACAGAGATCGTTAGATCTAACCATTTAGGTCTCAATCAACGGCTTAAAAGTCGATCCGCGCCTTGCAATTTTATTGGATGCTAACTTAGGCGACGAAACTGACTTCTTTCGTCTCCTAAGTATCGTGGACAATTAATTCAGTAATTTAATGATATTCATTATCAATTTTATTTATAGAATTATATAACTATAGTATTGAATTAATTTAGGTAGTTAATCAGTCAATATATTCTGTCATTAATTATATGCTAAATTAATTTGAATAATCAATTAGTCATTAATTATATGCTAAATTGAAATGATTATTATGTTTTGCCTAAGTAAGAAATTAATGATATTATATAATTGTAGCTAACGTTATATAAAATTGTGAAAATTTATCAGAAAAAATAAAAGATAATGAAATAAATTACAACAAGTGTTTTAGAAGATGTATAATAATATAGAAAAAAAAATTGAACCCAATTAAGATTGAACCCATATAGGGAAGCATAAACGTAAATATGGTTTACCGTTTCTATCGGGGACCAAACGTTACCGGAAATATGTTATTTTTCAACCATAGCCGTATTTCACAGTACCGATCACATCCTATTTCACAAGATTTTTGAAAATATTGCTTCCTATATATAGTTGGTTCACAAAGATGTACACTTGCATATAACCTACTAAACAAGTTATACCACATTAGTAGGCACATTGTGGTTTCGATGACTAAATTTCACAAAATGAAAATTCAACCGTATGATAGGATCAGTATACTAAAATACGGTTATGGAAAAAAATTCACATGTTTTCGATAAGGTTTGGGTCTCGATCCACACAGTCAAACATAAACCAACGCCACTTATTACGTGAAAAAGCTCTTACCTACCCTCTATATGGCCTAGTTTGGTTGATTCTTCCACACACAAAACTCTCACCTAATTAAAAATTTAGGGACGTTCACCTCCCGACGATAAGGCTCCTCATAGGGAAATATAAGCGCAAATAGGGTTGACCGCTTCTATCGGGGACCAAACCTTACCGAAAACATGTGATTTTTCAACTATAGCCGTATTTCACCATACCGATCACATCCTATTTCACAAGATTTTTGAAAATATTGCTTCCTATATATAGTTGGTTCATAAAGATGTACATTTGCATCTAACCTACTAAACAAGTTATACCACATTAATAGGCACGTTGTGGTTCTGATGGCCAAATTTCACAAAATGAAAATTCAACCGTATGATATGATCAGTATACTTAAATACGGCTATGAAAAAAAATTCACATGTTTTCGATAAGGTTTGGGTCTCGATCCACACGGTCAAACCTAAATCAACGTCACTTATTACACAAATACACTCTTACATATCCCTATATGACCTAGTTTGGTTGATTCTTCCACACACAAAACTCTCACATTGATGAGATCTAACCACCTATGTAAAAATTTAGGGACGTTCACCTCTCGACAATAAGGCTCCCCATAGGGAAGCATAAGCGTAAATAGGGTTGACCGCTTCTATCGGGGACCAAACGTTACCGGAAATATGTGATTTTTCAACCAAAGCCGTATTTCATCATACCAATCACATCCTATTTCACAACATTTTTGAAAATATTGCTTCCTATATATAGTTGGTTCACAAAGATATACACTTGTATATAACCTATTAAACAAGTTATACTAAATAAAAACATAAATATCAAAACATTGGAAAAACATAAATATATATGTTCCAAATAAAAATACATAATAGTAGTTATATTACATCAAGATAAAAATTGGAAACTAATCTAGAACCACTTTTGCAGCTTTCCCATTTTTTCCCCGTCTGTTTCAGATCTGGAAACTGAATGGAGATTATAAAGTGAGTTTACTTAGGCTACGAAACATTTTCGTCGCATAAGTAACCACTTTCGTCGCCTAAGAAAAACTTGTGCAATGAATCAATATGTTCGTCGCCTCAATCTGGAACCACTTTTGCAGCTTTCCCATTTTTTTCCCGTCTGTTTCAGATCTGGAAACTGAATGGAGATTATAAAGTGAGTTTACTTAGGCGACGAAACATTTTCGTCGCATAAGTAACCACTTTCGTCGCCTAAGAAAAACTTGTGTGACGAATCAATATGTTCGTCGCCTCAGTGGTTGATAGTTTAGGCGGCGAAACCATCTTCGTAGCCTTAATGTCTACTAAGGCGACGAAAATAGTATGAGTTATTCTTTTGTCTTTTTGGTAATCTAAGGCGACGAACCATTATTTGGTTCATCACCTAAGTGCTTTTAGGCGAAGAATGAAGGTTTCGACGCCTAACTGCTTACCTAGGCGACGAAAATGTTTTCCTCGCCATGTTTTCGTCGCCTAAGTCCTTTATTCTAGTAGTGATTTTACCCATAATCTAATTTTGCGAGGCACTGGCAGTTTTGCCATTAGCTTTCATTTTGACATGATGTCAAGCTTTTACTTGATCAACCGACTAGGTCCAACTATCTAACTTCACCAGCAAGGTAGCATTACATAGTTCTCAAAAACAAAGATAATCCAAATTGTTTGCATGGAAGTAGGTGATCCTTTGCAGTTCAGCCCTTGCTCATCATCTGAAGCAATTCGATCGTCGACTTTCTCATAGATGATTCACTTCTCATTAACATACGAGACGTCTTTTCCCCTTCCACAAGCAATTGACTTTCTCCATATATTACCCACCCACTGATCCCTAGCTATGCGCCTGTTCAACGAACGGATCAAAGGTTGCCCAGAATAATATACATTTAATGATATCATTCGTAACTATATATATAGTACTACTCAGTTGTAGGATCTCAATCAGCTTCTCATTCACTAGTGTCATCCATATACTTTGTAGTGGGATAAGGTGAAGAGAGAGCGAGGGTTGGTAACAAGCTAGGTTGCCAAGTTTTTCTTATCTCACACAGTGGTAGGATATAGCTAGTTATGTTGACTGTGGTAGCATCGTGTTTAGCAGCTTTGCTAATCATATATGCAACTGGCTGGATTATGAAGTGGAGGCATCCAAAATGCAATGGGATTCTACCACCTGGTTCCTTGGGCTTGCCTCTCATCGGAGAGACCCTCAGTTTGATATTTCCTAGCTACTCTTTAGATCTTCACCCTTTTATTAAGAAAAGGCTTAAGAAGTAATCATATATATGCCCTATTTGACCATAATTCTTTTGTTGTTTCCATCGATCTGTTCGCTGATCTATCTATTTGCAGATATGGTCTCATATTTCGGACTAGTATAGCCGGTAGACCAGTTGTTATATCAGCCGATCCGGAAATCAACAATTACCTGATTCAGCAAGAAGGGAAGCTACTTGAAGTATGGTACTTGGACACATTTTCCAAAATCTTCAAGCAAGAAGGTGATTCACGAATGAATGCAGCCGGAAAGGTTCACAAGTACTTAAGACACATTTTCTTGGATCACTTTGGTGCTGAGATCCTCAAGGAAAAATTGCTCACCCAAATAGAAGCATGCGTCAACAAAAGTCTATGTTCCTGGTCTGGTCAGGAATCTGTTGAAGTTAAACATGCTGCCTCAGTGGTAAATTACAACCCCACATATTGACTTCTTCATATTAGTTTTCACTGCTAGCTTGTTATATATATATTTACACATGTTTTCTTATATCCTTGCAGATGGGATTAAACTTTGGTGCAGAGCATATGATTGGCTACAATGCTGAAAAGTCATCTGGTAACTTGAGTCAGAAGTACACTAGAGTCATAGAAGGTCTTATGTCCTTTCCAATAAACTTCCCCGGCACAGCATATTATAAGTGTCTAAAGGTAATTAATAATCATAAGTACCGTTTACTTCACATGAAATATATAATTTAATCTATTGTTTAGTTGGGATACTCAAAACTTATATAATTTCTTTTGTATGCATCAAGGAGCACAAGGAGGTAGTAACCATGTTGAAGGATATGATAAAGGAGAGACGTGTTTCCCCTGAGACACGCCGAGGAGATTTCCTTGATCATCTCATTGTTGACATGGAAAAGGAGGAGTTTATGACAGATGATTTTGCAGTCCAATTGGTATTTGGGGGCTTATTCGCTAACTATGAGTCGGTTTCACCAGTACTGGCATTATGTTTAAGTTTACTGGCAAAGCATCCTTTAGTTCTGCAACAGTTGACTGTAAGTATAGGTTGAGCGCGCATCAATTCAGTGTCCATAAACATAATTCTGTAATCTAATCATGCACTAAGATATTTTATATATCATCAGGCTGAGCATGAGGCAATTCTCAACAATAGAACAAACCCAGACTCTCCACTCACATGGGACGAATACAAATCGATGACTTTTACTCTTCAGGTCAGTGATCTACAGACTCATCTGATCACAACAGCATGCATCTATCTGCATAACTCTTTCAAACAAAAAAGAAAAGCTTATGGTGTTTGGAAAACATAGGTTGTCAACGAAACTCTGAGGCTGGCAAATGTCGCACCTGGCTTATTACGTAGAGTATTGAAAGATATTGAAGTAAAGGGTACGTTGTAAATCACAATCAACAGCTAGCTTGTTTTCCTTAAACGATGTGTAAATTTCAATATTAATCTTAAAAAGAAAAAATGGAAATGCTTTTTGCTGCAGACCTTACAATCCCAGCTGGGTGGACAGTTATGGTTGTCAACTCTGCTCTTCAGATGAATCCCAACATATTCAAAGATCCCCTCGAGTTCAATCCATGGCGTTGGAAGGTTTGTATTGCAGTCGGTTCCATTTTTCGAACAATTTCATATTCTAGTAGCAATTAGCCAATATATCAAATCACACTAGTCACAACTCACAAATGAGAATATGTTATCATGCATCACATGTAGTGAGTGACTAACTGCGGGTACGCCTCAATTGAAGTATCAGTTGCTTGCGCCAAAAGTATCAGATGTATTGACTTAATTAAAATTGTCCCAAATGATTTTTTTTTTATGAACAGAGGGGACGGGCTTGATACTCAAACCTCTATTGAGTTTTATTTAAAAAGAAAAATAAAAAAAATACAAAAGTAAGGAAGGGACATAAAGCCTAACTTCATAAAAAAAAAAAAAGCTACCAAAATGATACTAAGCTCTAACATATAGATAAACAAAACCTATATCCAACAATAAAGTAAACTATTGGAAACGAAAAATAAAGAGTCCCATATAATCTTTACAGCAATGAGATAGAATGAAATGAGGAGGCATGCAAATCCCACCAAATTAAACCATTTGAAGAAAGGCCGCAGTTAGCAAGAGTATCTACTGCCTGATTACCTTCACGAAAAATATGGAAAGAACGGAAATGCAAATTGTCCCAAATGATTTAAACTAAAAGTATAAATGGATTGAATAGTAAAGTACAAACTGGTTGTACGTACACCTTCAAGATGGTTCTCACAAAATTTGTTTGGGTTTTATTTAACAAAAATTTGCATCAACATATGAATACCAATTCAGGATGGAAAATTAAGCTTGAAGAATGAAGATCGATATGCTTGTAGGCAACCCATGCTTGTATAGGATACGATTACTTTCAATGACAGTATTTCTTTTCGAAAATAGAAAGAAAAAAAAATAGAGGACTTGAGTTAAAGGTACGGATGTAAATTGATGTTTTCTTGCATTTGTCCGATAAAACTAGGAACTGGACGGACATGTTATATCAAAGAATTTCATGCCTTTTGGTGGAGGAACGAGGCAATGTGCAGGAGCCGAGTATAGTAGAGCTTTCTTAGCCACCTTTCTGCATGTCTTGGTCACCAAATACAGGTTCGAATTTTTTGTCACTTCTAGTTTTCGATCGAATTTTTATTACTGTTTATGTATCTTCTGAAACATTTTTGTTCAAAGGTGGAAATTGATCAAAGGAGGAAGCATTGTGCGAAATCCTATGTTAGGATTTGGAAATGGCATTCACATTAAGTTTTGTGAGAAGAAAAACTGAGATAAGCAATTGTCGGTAAGCTGTAAGATGGTTGGTTAAAATGTTTAACTAACAACTTTGAAGTCATGATTCAAACCTCACTAAACATAAGGTGTGTAAGTTATTAATAAAAAATTTAAAAAATAAAAATAAAATAAAAAGTGAGATAACTCGCTCATGTGCCTTATTATCTTTGTCTTGTGCCATGGCCGTACTTCGTTGGTTCAATTCATATGTAGTACGTACTTGCTAGATTTAACTGAAATGGTATCTTGGGATTGCTCATTTATGTTGATTGTACGTACAACTTTTGTTATGGAAAGGAATCCAAAAGGGGCCATAAATTTCGTCGACAATGGGCATGGAAATAGATTAATGGCTTTTAATTGGGGTGGTATTTCAATTTCTTGGTAACTACATAAATGAAAATTGCATGTCAGATCCAATAAATCAGAATCATTCTAGTGTCAGATCCAACAATTTTTAGAGGGGATAATAAAATATGCTCATTGGATCATGCAGAATCAATCAAAATCAATCATACACGTTGAGAAGGAAGGAAATCTCCGGTGCCCAAAAACCCAGTACCAAATTTGTGCCGCATACCAAATTTTGACCCCTGTCTCCGACTTAAACATACCTTTTTTTTTTTTTTTTTTTTGGTTAAGACTTAAACATGCTTTCATCATGTTAACTACAACGTTATTTTCTAATAAAAAAATAGAATTAAGTTTGACTGTTCCTCTTTCTCTTCCCTGTTTATCCTTATCCTTCTTCTTTCTTCTTTCTCTCCAATCTCGATCTGAAACAATAACCCAGAATTTTTCTTCACCACTTCTGTCTTCTTTCTTCTTTCTCTGCAACTGTCGTGGTTTCAATTTTTGTTCTTGTTCGTAAACTCATCCTAATTTCCCAATTTATGTTCGTCGTCTGATCTTTTGGCCTTACAAAGGAGAGATATGATTGCGATGAGAGGAATTTGTTAGCGTGAGTCATGAAGTTAATTTAGGAATGTAAATTAATTTGTTATTGCTTTCTTATTTTATATGTGTAGTACATGTAGTACATAGTACGTAGGGTTTGTACATCTTGTATCTCTTTATATAGCCTCTTCTGTGGGATGAATACATATCAGAAAATTCATTCTCCAAACCTTGTTATATTTGACTTGGTATCAGAGCAAAGATCCGAAAGGACTTTGTCTCTTTGTTTTTCCGCTGCGATTTCGTTGACGTTTTTCCCAACGATTTTTTATTCTCCGGACGACGTTTTTCCGTTCGGGTGTTTTTATTCTCCGGACGACGTTTTTCCGTTCGGGTGTTTTTTTTTTTTTTTTTTTTTCCGTTCGGGTGTTTCTTCTTCAGAGAGAGTGAGAAAGAGAAAGGGAGAGCACGAGGTCCCCGGTCCCTAGCCGTCCCCTGGCTGTCATCTCCGCCCAGAAGACGTCGGCCTGACTCGCATCTCCGTCGTGCCCAGAAGACGTCGGCCTGACTCACATCTCCGTCGTGCCATCGTCTGCCCTAAGACTGCCGCCGATCCCAGAAGCCAGAAGCCGTCTTCCATCTCCGCCCAGAAGACTACCCCGGAAGCCGTGCCCTAAGTCGGCTGGACTACCCCAGAAGCCAGAAGCCGTCGTCTGCCATCTCCGCCCAGAGTCCGTCTGGTCTAGTCCAACGTCCGGCCTGATCAGCATCAGTCCAGACGCAGCCGACGCTGTCCAGTTGACGTTGCCTCTCCGTCGTCGTCTCGCCCCAGACGTGACGACGCAGACGACGCGCCCGACCCGGTTCTGCTGCAATCCCGACCCGGTTATGTTTCTTGCTCAACCCGACCCGGTTCTGCTGCAATCCCGACCCGGTTCTGTTTCTTGCTCAACCCGACCCGGTTTGAACTGACCCAACCCGTTTGTGGTATATTGTTGCTTTATTGTGGTATATTGTTGTCACTGCATAAACTACTGATTTGGCATTTGTGTTACAATGGGTTCTGGAGAAGAAAGTTATCAGGTCAATGGTGTTCAGAAGTTTGAAGTATCAGTCAAGAATTCTGAAAGTGGTTCCTTTGAGGGAACCAAACTCAATGGAACCAATTTCCGAAAATGGAAGAAAATCATGACGGCTCATCTCCGAGGGATGCACAAGATGGGACATGTAACTGGGGTGATTGAGGCTCCTAGTTTAAGTAATGTTGCTGCTTACACTAAGTGGAAAGATGATGATGGTCTTGTGATGTCCGTTTTGTACAAGGCCATGAATGAGGAAATGACATATATTTAGAATGATTTCCAATGAGCATCTTTCCAATGATTTCCAATAAACATATAAAAGATGCTCATAAAAGATGCTAATGTCTTTTACTTCCATTAGCTTCAAACATATATTTAGAGAGGCGAACTTTGTGGCGGATGCAATTGCTCATGAATGTCATATTCTTCCTAATGGACGCACTTGAATGGGTAGTTGCCCATAGGCTGCTACTAGAGCTCTTTTATTTGATGATGTAAATTTTCCCTTTATTATTTGTTTGTTTCGTATCAAAAAAAAAAAATCATGCACACCCAAAATACACATTTACAGAATTCTCAATCACTAAACTACCACCTACTAATTTTGGAATCAAAATCCTCCATCCAACTTTACACCCTCTACCAAAGAAGCTTTCATTCCCTTCCCAGTTAAAAGAAGTCAGTGAGGAAATCTTCTTAACCCCACCGAGACACCTCTCTCCCGAGACACCACTATCATAACCCCACCGAACGATCAGTGCCACCGCAACCACGGAACCCTAGGTTTTGAATCTCCAATGTTGCTTCGATGAAGTCGGATTCGACTTTTCAAGGCTGGTTGTTTTCAATTATGGATAAAGAAAGTACCTCGACAGTTGAGGATTGTCTTTTACTGTGCTGGGAGATTTGGAAACGACTCCATATTCCAATATGTTCAGTTCTTTCCTCAAGCTATTATTCTTAATGCTGCCTCTCTTGGTGAAGCTCAAAAAATATGTAAAGGTCCTAAGAACAATGGAATGATCCAACTGGCTGAGCTCATCAAGTCTCTCCTTATTCAGGTGTAGACATATAAAATTTAACGATAATAATATCGTTGAATAATCCAAGAAAATACGTGGCTCGTGAGTCAACAAAATTGAAAAGCCGTCAGAAATAACACGTGGCGACGTGGAAATGATCGGCCGACAACAAAACCTTAAACCCCGATTGAAATCAATTATCAAATGTCGATTGACGATGTGACTTCGCCAGGCGAACAAGACTTCGTCAGGCAAAATAGACTTTGCCAGACGAACAAGACTTCGCCAGGCAAAATAGACTTCGCCAGGCGAAATGGACTTCGCAAGTTGACCTTGACTCTGCAAGGCGAGCTAGGCTTGGCGAGGTGAAATTGACTCCGCGAGGTGACTTTGACTTCGCAAGGCGAAATGGACTTCGCGAGGCGAGCTAGGCTTGGCGAGATGAAATTGACTCCGCGAGGTGACTTTGACTTCGCAAGGCGAAATGGACTTCGCGAGGCGAGCTAAGCTTGGTGAGGGGAAATTGACTCCGCGAGGTGACTTTGACTTCGCGAGGCGAGCTAGGCTTGGCGAGGCGAACTATACTTCACTTCGCGTAAACTTAAACAGTGGCGAGGTGAAATGACTTCGCGTAGACTTAAACAGTGGCGAGGCGAACTATACTTCACTTCGTGTAGACTTAAACAGTGGCGATGTGAAATGACTTCGCGTAGACGTAAACAGTGGCGAGGCTAAATGACTCCGCGCGCATGTACATGAAAGCGAGGTGAAATGACTCCGCGCTTGCAGGTTTACGTGAAGGCAAGGCGAGATGACTCCACGTTGGGAAATTCGCGAAGTAGCTAGACGACAGAGTTTGCATGCTTGCAGAGATGTACGTCCAAGATAAGTCATCTGCGAAATGGGATTAGAAATCACCTTTCGCTTGGAAATCAAGCCTCCTCGCGTGATACTTTCCATGTCCGCGAGATAGCTCGCCCTTTACTAAAGAACTAAAGATCTCGCCCAAAATAGGACATTCAATCCAAAGCGATCGGGGCATATCTAAATCTCAAGATTTGATTGATTTGATTATGTTAAAATCGGCAAGTAGATCAATCAGTTAAGATTCATTGATTCGATTGAGGAAATATTATTGATTCAGAATCTTCATTACTTGCCTTAAGTGGAGGCATGTTAACACTATAAATACCCCCTCTCATACCAAGAGGAAAGGGAGCGAAACCAAGAGAGAGCATAAAAAGAAGGCAGCAAACTAGAGAGAGAGAAATCCCTCCGCGAGCTCAGAAGTCTCCCCTAAACCCTTGAAGAACTATCAAGCTCCCCAGATAGCCAGTTCTTCACTAGATCCTTGAAGAACTATCAAGCTCCCCAAATAGCCAGTTCTTCACTAAACCTAAATCCAAATCTCAAATACCCGTTACGTGATCAACCCGCGTAACCCTCAAGAACAAGTGCTTGTCACCCTTGAGTTAGACCTAGATTCGGAGCTAGAATCAGAGGAATTCACAAAGATTGTAACCCGCATTCGCATTTGATTAAATTAAATTATTCTTTGTACACGTGTTGTTCTGTTATTTGTTGCAGATATTTTCGTGTTTACATCAGGTTCGGTCAAACTCAATTTTGATGGGTGTGTACTGCAAACAATAAAGCTGCGTTTAGGTATTGTTATCAGAGATGCAGATGGTCTGGAGCTCGTCCTCTACATAATGCAAGTGTACCCATTGTTGAATGCACTGTGCTCAAGGAAGATTTGTTAGCTGCTCGATTGCTATTTTGGCTACAACCATATTCAAGTAGAAGGAGAATCAGCTCTTGTTGTCAACCTGTGTTAAGGGTGTTTACAACATTTCTTGGCGCCTCAAATCCTTAATCGATCAGAGTCATCAGGTCGTACAAATTACTATACGGGAGTCTCCATAAAACATGTGTCTCGTGATGCTAATTTTTGACGGATGCCTCAGCTGTTGTTGGTCTCTTTCTTTCTTGTACTAAAGTTTGGGTAGGGTCTGTGCCGTACCAGACTTTGTCTGCTATTCACTTAGATAACATTCATGTTCGTTGCCTTAGAGGCGAGTCATGATAATTTTATTTTCATTTTCTCTTGAAAAAAAAAAACACAAACAAATAAGGGGTGAGATTTTGTTCCAGTTCAATCACCAATGTAAACAAGTCAAGAGAACACCCGCATGCTAGCAACGCTTCACGGCACACCTAAATATTTAGAAACACGTCCTCTATAGCATCTCCAACAACTTCCTCAAAATTTTTCTAAAATAAGAAAACAAAAGCCAAAATCTTTAAAAAATTTATGCTCCAACTCCAACAGCTTCTCCATTTTAGAGATTTCGGCATTTATTACAACAATAAAAACTGCTACATGATTATTAATAATAACAAAAAAAAAGGGATTTTCATATACACCCAATTTTGAAGAGTGGTTTTAAATAAAACCCACATAATATTTCTTTGTGATAGACATCTAAAATGTATCAATTATGATACATATTATGTCCTATTTTTTCTAAATTTTACACAATTGTCACCATTCAACTATAACATATAAACATAATAAATAAGCTTAATTGATGTTGTCTTAAATACCATGATTATGAGTTTTTCTTCTAACACTAACATTTTTCAATCAATTTGCAAGAATCATGCAGTTTTCTTTATTTTTATGAAAAAATTTAGGTGAAATAAGTACATTCTATGATTTATACATCAGGTAAAATATAATATATATAAGATATCTGATTATTAAAGTAAAAGGAAGAAATTTTATAGTGTTACCGTAAGCCCTAAACCCTATACCCTAAACCCTATACCTTAACCCTATACCCTAAACCCAATTTTGAGTTTCTTCTTTGTAGGTATATTATCATATCATATCCTACTTAATAGGTACATTAGAAATGTAAATGTTCTCTCTGTTTTGGCCACGATCCTCAGCGCGGGGAGCAGAGGTTTCTAGCGAACAAAGAGAAGGGGGAGTTGCGAGCGTGCCACCTCGCGGACGAGGAAAAGGTTGCAGGTGATGCGAGATCTTGACTTTTGATCAGGCGAATGGGTTTCAGGTGTCACCTCAGACGAGGATTTACGAGCACAAACGATCGATACTCACGGCTGCGCGAGCAGAGCAACTATAGGGAGTTCAAAGAGAAGTCGGGGTAGTAGAGTCCGGAGGGCTCTGAAGAGGGGAACCTAGGCGGCGGCGCTTAGGGTTAGGGTTTCGAGGAGCTCGAAGGGTAACTGGTTTCAGTTTGTATTGTGTTTTGTATATTGTTTGAGCGAGTCTCTCTGCTAGCATTCTCCCCCTTATATAGTGGTTCGATTTGCGGCAGAAGAAATATAGCTTAGAATTCAAGTCGGACTCTGAAACCTTAATTGAAAGGACACGGTTACTCCATGCAAACAAACCAATTGGTGACACCTGCCCAGTTCGCATACTTCGCATAGGCATTGCTTCCGCGCTGCCAACTGTACACTCCTATGCGAACCGGTATTAGCAATATCCTCATCCCGTGGGCTGTCACAGGATGTTATCTCGCGTGCTCCTGAAGCTCGCTTCCATTTTGCGGGCTATTGCAGCTCGCGAGCCTTAAAAGGGCTTTTTATATTAAATGGGCCACAGGGATTGGCCCGAAGCATATCAAAGACTTGTAAAAGTCTTTAACGTTTATTGTGGTGTGCGCGGACTCCGCATGTTGCTTCCTCGCGAAGTCTCCCACGCGAGCCAGTTCGCCAACTCGCCTCGCCTACGTGGAGTGTCAACCTCGCCTCGCCTACGCGAAGTGTTGAATAGTAATTCCGCGCGAAGTCATTCCGCGCGCGAGCTAAGTGTTCCACGTGAACTACGTAGTCCGCCTATGTCCATTCCGCACGCGAGCTAAGTGAAGTCCAATTCGCATGCAGTTCGTTCCGCGTGAAGTCTAACTCGGCTCGCGTGGTCTCACTGGTGGGCCGACATTTGTAAACTTAAAGAACTTGGGCTCGCCGGTATGACATGGACCAAAAATGTAATTAATATTCACATAGACATTTACCGTCCAGTAAAATATTAATCTAGGCGTAAACACTCTCAATCAGGATGAGAAATGATATAATAATATACCTAAAAAGAAGAAAATTAATCAAAGAACAAAAACGTATACCTTACAATTAGACATTTTTCGACTATGTAGAAAGACACCAAATGTGAGCTTAAGAATGAAAAGAATCATTCTATTACAAATGACATACTTCTATATATAACATATATATATATACACACACACACACACACACACACACACACACACACTCAAGTTAGTAACAACAAGGTAAGAGATTAAAGAATGTAATTGATTATGATAAAGTTAAATCCAGCTAAATTTTAGCTCAGTATTTGAGTTTCAAATTGATGCTAAAATTGAGAAAAATACCAAATTTAGCTTTATATCGCCTGAATGGCAAATCAGAGAAACTAAAAAATGAAGAAAACTATTAATTATAGACATATGCTCTATATAGTAAGTTTGCTTATGTAGAGTGGGTGTAAAATGAAAGAAAAATATGTATGGGTTTATCTTAAAAGAGGTTTAGTAGTTTGGGTTTTTATCTAATTTTCTCAAAAAAAAATCATATATTTCATTGTAACATAAATTACCTATTTACACCCAAATTAATATTTTACTGGACAAGTAAATGTCTAGGTGAATATTAATTAAATGCATAGTCCACGTCACACCGGCGAGCCTGAAATAATTAGATTCACAAGTGATGGCCCGCCAGAGAGATCATGTGAGCTGGATAGCAGCAGAGTTCGCACATATCAAAACAGTGACTTGAGTTGCATGCGAGCTGGATGCATGAGTAGATGTGCTACGCGAGGTGATATTTTGGTCCAAGACTGCATAATAAGTTTTGGGTAACATTTGGGCCAATACCTGTGGCCCATTTAATTTAAAGCATTTTAAGTCTCACGAGCTTCAGGGGCGCGCGAGATGGAATCAAGCTTCAGGAGCTCACGGGTTGGTTTAACTCTGCGCCCCGCGCGAGGTAGGTTTCCACAAAGACTGTGACATCTCGCGGAATAAGATCATTTGAGTCCGCATAGGATTCTACAGTTAGGCAGCGCGGAGGCAGTGACCTACGCGGCTAAGACACGTGTCATGCAGATGACTGTTATAAGCAAATAAAGCAGTGTCCTTGCGGTATTAGGTTTCAGAGTTCGAATTGGACTATGAATATACTTCTTCGGCCCGAAGGCAAACTACTATATAAAGGGGCTCGAAGACTTACAGAAGACACACACTCAAAAATACAACAACACAATACAAAACAAACTTTCAACCTAGTTGAACCTCTTCGAGCTTCTCGAAAACCCTAACCCTAACCGCGTCGCCGCCTAGGTTTCCCAGACCCTCTTTGGACTCTACTCCGATCACCTCTGATCTCTCTTTGGTTGCTCTGCTCGTGACACCGTGAGTATCGAATTGCCTTGTGCTTGTAAATTTCTCGTCCGTGAGGTGGCACCGGTAACCCCCCGCTTGTTCAAGAAGTCAAGACCCGACGCACCCCACATCCTTTCCTCGTTCGCGAGGTGGCACGCCCGCATCCACACCTTTATTTACTTTTGGTGGCTAGTTACTTCTCTAATCCCTTACTGAGGATCGTGGCCAAAACATTACCCAATAAAATATTATAGATTTTTGTTCTTATCGTTGGAGCACGTGAATAATTAATATTTGGGGAATGAAGGCTTTGCTGCAAATTTAGAGAAGGAGTGCTTCTCTTTTTCTTCTCCATCCCCATTTTAGAGAATGAGATGGGAAAGCTGTTGGATCACAAAATAACCAAATATTCTCTAAAATTGATAAAATAAAAAAAATAAGGAATCTGTTGGAGATGTGCCACGTATATCTATTTCTCTATCTGGATCCGAAAAGAATAAGCACGTTGCGTTGCGTCACTCATCAATAAGTTGATCAGAATTATTGTCACGCTGCAACACGCAAGTTTGGGCAGATCGATCATCACTTTCATTTATGTATTATTACACATCATAACTAATCACCCAGAATTCTGGCACATCTGCTGTGCCTATCTGTCATACATGTAGCCATGCTCTGTTCTTCAAACCCGGCCGACTCCGATCCACACTGATGCATGATTGCATGAACATCATTTCTTAATTAATATTTGAACTCAAACTGGATAATATTTCTTAATCACAACGAGGATTTGCTTTATTCCTAACAAGTATATTGAATTTAATTGCGTTTTTCATGGTAAGTATATAAACTTCAAACTTGATAGTAATTTCTATATTCTTAACTGTTACAGACTTTGAGATCACAGTGAAGAATATACTAGTCAATTAAGCAGATAGCAGTGTGCTTCATTTTCTTTCATCGGATGCTGGGTTTGAATCACAGAAAGGAGAACTAACTAAAAATCTTTGAATTTACCAGCCCTTTATAAGTAGCCAAAACTCTCTGAATTTCATCAAATCTCAACAAGACTGAACATGCATTCCATATGCATACATTCGGAGACACATAACCACGACCACTGTGACTTCTTATTAAGTCGATGTTTTAGTTAAAAAGATAAGAAAGTTGTGGTTTCTTCGAAGAAGGTTAAGTGTCATTTCGGGTCAACTCTCCCTCATCTTCCTTTTGGCCGAGTGGTATGTAACTTTGTATTGACACGTAACAGACTTTTGTAATTCTGTGGTGTAATTTATAACCTTATTTGTATATATAAGGACAAAGCCTCTGTATGGAAAACCATACAAATTAATCAAGATCTCATAGCAAAGCTTAAATCAGAAGTGATGGGGAAGAAGGTGGCCATAATAGGAGCTGGGATCAGTGGCCTTCTTGCCTGCAAGTACACTCTTTCAAAGGGATTTCAACCGATTGTGTTCGAGGCCTCGAGCAGCATCGGAGGGGTATGGACTAAAACTATTGAGAGTACCAAGCTCCAAACTCCAAAAGCACTCTACGAATTCTCTGATTTTCCATGGCCTTCTTCGGTGACAGAGGACTTTCCAAACCATCATCAAGTTATGGATTACATCCAATCATACGCTCAACATTTCGACCTGCTCAAGCACATCAAATTCAATACCAAAGTGTGTGGTTTAGAATTTGAAGGTCCATCGGAGGATGAGTTGCAATCATGGAGTCTCTGGGGTGGCACCGGTGAGCCTTTCAACACAAAAGGGAAATGGAAAGTAACCGTCGAAGATAAGAAAAGCCCTTCAACTGAGGTATATACCCCCTCTAGTTATCTGTGTTTACCTATGTATCTTATTGAGTTTAACTAGCTATGTATTAATTTTTTTTTCCTTTTTGAACAAACTATATATGTATCTATGAAGCCGTTTTTGGTAAATATATCTTTAGGACTTCAATTCATGTCATGACCACTCTGAAAAAAGTTTTTGGATCCGTCACCGTTCACTCGTTCACATACTATGACGAATGAAGCATATTTGCTTAGCTCGTAGTAAGATGCATGAAATGTTTCCAAATTGTCAATGTTAATCTAGATGTAGGGATGCATTGTTCTAAACAAGCAAATTTACCATATAGCTAGTAAGATATAGTCGTGTTGATCATTCAGTATGGATTCAAGCAGATTTACCTGGTAGACTTTGTGGTCCTCTGCATTGGACGATTCAGTGGTGTTCCAAATATTCCCCAATTCCGTCCGAACAAGGGTCCAGAAGAATTTCATGGCGAGGTCATACACTCGATGGAATATGCTGCCAAGGATTACGAGAGCGCCGCTGAATTTGTGAAAGGAAAGCAAGTAACAGTCGTTGGGTTTCAGAAATCTGCTTTGGACATCGCCATGGAGTGCTCAAATGCAAATGGTAATGGAAATTTGCTTGTGATCACATGTGACCAAGATGTGCCACAAAATTAATTAATGAGATCAATTATTCATGGTTTATATTAAACTTCTCTTGATCCATTAGTTGGTTAAATTTTGCAGGGGTAGAAAATCCATGTACAGTGTTGTACAAGACAGAACACTGGAATGTACCAGACTATCTTCCATGGGGTGTGCCTATGGCGTTGCTATACCTCAATCGCTTCTCGGAGCTTTTGGTTCATAAGCCTGGGGAAGGCCTCCTACTCAGTATTCTTTCACCTATGGTATATTCTTTTTTCTTAATAAGCTACAGTGATACAGGTCCATTTCTAAATGCTGACACTTAATGATTAATTTGTACGTAATTGGTTGACAGAGATGGGCATTTTCAAAATTTGTTGAAACCTACATAGATAAGAAGCTCGGGTTATCTAAGTATGGAATGGTACCTAAGCATAGTGTCCTTCAAGAAATCAGTTCCTGTCTGATCTCAACCGTGCCTGAAAAATTTTATGACGGAGTCCAAGAGGGAAGCATTGTACTCAAGAAGTCTCCCAAAAGTTTCAGCTTTTGCCAAGAAGGCATATTGGTTGAAGCAGATAACTCGGGCCCTGTGAAGACAGATTTGGTCATATTGGCTACTGGGTATAGAGGTGATGAGAAGCTTAAAGACATCTTTGTGTCTCCAACATTTCAAGATTACATAGTTGGGTCACCTAAGTCCACTTTACCTCTCTACAGGTTAGTTAAGTAGCTATATATGTTTTCGCCATTTTTCGCCATTTTCTATTTGTAGGTCTAGTATAAATCTTTTGCCAAATATCTAACATGATTACATGATAGTTCTAAACCAAATTTATTGGGCTGCCCAACGAAACAAGATTAGCTTATTAGTAAATAGTAAATACAGTAATCCGATAACTTGAGTATATCCTTGATTTTTATATCAACTTGTTTTACAACCTTTAAATTACTGTAGTAGCTGCATATATTAGCCTTAGTTCAACAAGGGATGCAATCATGTAGTAGCTATTTTCCCCTCTTTTTATGGAGTATGTGTAAGCTTGATTGATTTGGTGGTACTTTTATTGCTAATGCAAAGAACTTCATCAACTCTAGTAGCTCATGCATTTTTTTTTTTTTCAATTAGGGAATGCATCCATGCACGGATTCCACAATTAGCTGTAATTGGATTCTCCGAAAGTATCTCAAACTTGTACACATCGGAGATGAGGTGCAGATGGCTAGCAGAGCTTCTTGGAGGCACATTCAAGGTACCAAGCATAAAAGAAATGGAGAAAGATGTGAAGCGATGGGATGAGTATGCCAAGCGATACACCGGAAAATACTACCGGAGATCATGCATGGGAGCGTTGCATATATGGTACAATGACCAAATGTGCAAGGATATGGGGTGGAACCCCGAAAGAAAGAAGGGTCTTCTCGCTGAACTATTTGGACTATATGGTCCAACGGATTATATATCCTCATAATATCTACTGTTATAAACTTATAATTAGACTATACACGAATAAAAACAAAATAAACACTGTTTTTGACAGAACAAAAACATTTAAATTATTGTATTGTAATTGATCAAGTTTTATGAATGAAAGTTGCTATTAATTGACAAATTGGGTTCCTTTTTTCAAGGTTTGGTTTGGCCACCCTCCTGAGTTTCTATTCTTCTAATTAAAGGGCGAGAAGTTATTATTCCTCTATTCAGCCTTTTGACAAAAATAAATAAATAAATACATTGTAATTATTTTTTTTGTTTAGAGTTTTTTTTTTAAAACATGGACGTGAAGCTTTTGAAATTGCAACGAAAAATAGCAGTTACAACTTACAACATGACTTACTCGTAAAGGCAACGATAAAAAAAGTCATGCTAGATAGTCCGAGAGTAACCTAGATGAAACTATTATGGGTTCAACCAAGCAGAAAATAAAACTAAAATAAAAAGACCATAATCTGTAGCATGCCCTAATCCTGGTTTATTTGACAGGCCTGGAAACGTCCTACACAGATGAGGTATCTCTGAGGCCTTCTTCCTCGACCATCAACGCCATAGCAAGACAAGCCCGAAAATATCCAAACCAGTGATAGCAGGCCCCAGGCCCAACCCTTCAACCCTAGAACCGCAGAATTGAGGCCCAAGGCCCCCAAAAATTCTGCATCGCCATCCACTGCACCAGAAATTGCCTTGCCGGTCAACCCAGGGTTCTTCAGCAGCCATCTCTGATAGGCATCAACACCATCACTACTCCAACTAGGCAAGATGAAAGCCGATCCCGTCGGATTCACCATCGCACACGTCGACCATGCCTTCATCCTTGCAAGATTCGGATCCAGAATGCCAACTCCAACCCGCTCGCCGCTAACGCCACCACGGAGGATGCTCCAACCCTCATCTCCGACCCCGTGAGATCCTGTGCCAATCCAGAGCACCGAAGAAACCACTCGGTAGGAGTGGGCCGGGTAAACCTCCCCTCCACCACCGCGAGGAGATAAGAAGGAAGAGAGATGGGGTTGAGTCGCAGCTCACCCCGTACCTGAAGCCAACCAGGGCTGACAACACAAAGCCCACCGCCGCCGTCGTTCCAAAACCCACCGCCATCATAGGAAGAGAAGACGAGGGCTAGGGTTGAGAAGAGAGCGACCAGACGAGAGAAAACCATTTTTTTTGTCAATAATATTATTCATTTGTTTGGAGTTGAAAAGGTCGTCCAAGATGCAATCCAGCAAGCTGCGCATGATAACATGCATATCAAGGCCGAAAGATAATGGTATCACTCAGAGTACACAATCATACTATACTGAAACAAAAATACTCCAGCACACTTGTAACAACTTAGTCCATACAACTGAGATATTGTCCGCTTTAGACTCACCAGTCCTCACGGTTTTGTTCTTGAGGTTTCATCTCAAAACGCGTTTCAATGTAAGGAGTTGACTCTGCACATATAAGTACATCAACTAGTTTCCCCCGGGCGATATTGGACGTGTGCACTTGCTAGCTTGCCAGTGTCTTCAGCACCCGCCCAGTTAGTCACCACAATCCACCCGCCTTAGGGGCCTAACGTTCTTGTCAGCACACTTCCAGCCCGGACAGGCTCTGGTACCATTTGTAACAACCTAGTCTACACAGCTAAGATATTGTCCGTTTTGACCTACTAGCGCTCACAGTTTTGTTCATGAGGTTTCACCCATAAACGTCTCTCAATATAAAGAGTTGACACTACACATATAAGTACATCAACTTGTCTCTATCACCATATATTTTTCTTTTATCGAAGTGGTTATATTACTTATATGTGATTAAAATGATAAATGTTTTTCAACATGTCTCGTATTGAGAATCAAATGATCATATGATAATCATTAAGAGACTATAATCTGATATTAAAAATGTACCACTAGAAAAAAAAATCAAAAATGGCCGAGGACAGACTATCGAGCACCGCAGAGGTTTCCGTGGCTTTTTCACTAACTGGCCAAATTACGGAGCCGTGCTGTTGTTATCAATATGACAAAAGCCAAGAGCCACCGATGAGGGGTGGCTTTCTTTTGAAGAGAAAGACTCGAAGCCGTGGCAACTTTGGACATTGATGATGGGGACGTGAGACGGGGGCTCCGCATTTCAATTGTATTTTTCTTTCGTTATTTTAGGGAAGTGAAATCTAAATTCTTTAAATTGTAATTCACACTCTTATTTTTCATTTATGTTCACTAAAATTTTGTTCTTTTGTTTTCTTATGTAAATGATGACTAAAAATAGAAAATGAGAGTGTGAATTAATTTGAGGAGTGTGGATTTCACATCCCTCCCTTATTTTAAGCAATGCAATCTATATATCCAAGTATATAGAGGCCAGCATACAACACTAGCAAAAACTTGGATCAAACTTGATGGATAAGAAGGTGGCCATCGTGGGAGCTGGGATCAGTGGCCTTCTTGCCTGCAAGTACACTCTTTCGAAGGGCTTTCGTCCCATTGTTTTTGAATCCACTAGCACCATTGGAGGCGTATGGACCAAGACTGTCGAGACTACAAAGCTGCAAACTCCTAAAGCATTCTACCAATTCTCAGATTTTCCATGGCCATCTTCAGTGGAAGAGGACCATCCCAACCACAATCAGGTATTAGAATACATAGAGTCGTATGCTCGCCATTTCGATTTGGTCAGGCACATCAAGTTCAATACAAAAGTGTGTGGCATGGAGTTTCAAGGCCCATCTGAGGATGAGATGCAATCTTGGAGTCTTTGGGGTGGCACTGGAGAGCCCTTCAGCTCAGGAGGGAAATGGAAAGTTATAGTAGAAGAGAAGCAAAGCCTGTCAACTAAGGTGTATATAATGTGATTATAGGTTTCGACTTTCTCTACGTTATATACATATATGTATATTGTCAATTTTTCAAACTGATATGATATTGTTACACTAATTGGATTTGGCAAACAGACTTATCTAGTAGACTTTGTGATCCTCTGCATCGGACGATTCAGCGATGTTCCAAACATTCCTGAATTCCCTCTGAACAAGGGACCGGAAGCATTTCATGGAAAAGTTATACCCTCCATGGACTATGCCAATATGGATTATGAAAGTGCAGCTAAATTTGTGACAGGAAAGCAAATAACAGTTGTTGGGTCTCAGAAGTTTGCAATTGACATTGCAATGGAATGTTCAAATGCTAATGGTAATTAAAGATTTTAAAAAGTGATCATTTACTCAAAGTTCGTATTTGACGTTTCTTATTCATTCTTAGTTAGTTGGATTAATTTTCAGGGATAGAAAATCCATGCACATTGTTGTACAGAACAGAACACTGGAATATTCCAGACTACTTTCCATGGGGTGTGTCTTTAGCATTACTCTACTTCAATCGCTTCTCGGAGCTCTTGGTTCATAAGCCTGGCGAAGGCTTCTTGCTCAGTCTCCTTGCAACACTGCTGTCTCCTCTGGTAAACATGTGCTTCGAGTTTACTTGCTGTAAATTCAATCAGTAAAAAATGAGGTTTAAATTTTAATTAATAGATATTCTGAAAGTATATGTTTTGAGCAGAGATGGATGTTTTCAAAATTTGTGGAAACATATGCAAGTAAGAAGCTTGGATTATACAAGTATGGGATGATACCTAAGCAAAGTTTCCTTCAAGATATTAGTTCTTGTGTGGTTGCCATAGTGCCTGAAAAGTTCTATGATCGAGTCCAAGAGGGAAGCATCATATTAAAGAAATCATCCGCTAGCTTCGGCTTTGTCGAAGAAGGCATTCTGGTTGAGGGGGATGCATCTACTCTGATCAATACGGAGTTGGTCATATTGGCAACAGGGTTTAGAGGTGAAAAGAAGCTCAAAGACATCTTTGTGTCTCCTACCTTTCAGGACTATATAACGGGACCGAAGGACGCGATATTGCCCCTCTACAGGTTAACTAGCCAGTTTTTTTACATAGATATTGTAATACATGGCAACACTTTCTTGTTGGGGACCCAAAATTTTATTGGATAGACTGCATATCTGAAGACATACATTTCATTCAGGCAATGCATACATGGACGAATTCCACAACTAGCTGTAATCGGATTCTCTGAGAGTATCTCAAACTTGTACACCTCTGAGATGAGATGCAGATGGCTAGCAGAGCTCCTTGCCGGCACGTTCAAGGTACCTAGCATAAAAGAGATGGAGAAAGATGTGAAGAAATGGGACAAATATGCAAAGCAATATGCTGGAGAGTACTACCGAAGATCATGCATCGGTGCTCTTCATATATGGTACAATGACCAATTGTGCAAGGACATGGGATGGAACCACAAAAGGAAGAAGGGAATGTTTGCAGAACTATTTGAGCCCTATACTCCAATGGATTATGTTTCCCCTTAAATTAGTTTACCAACTTAACAGTACTTGCACTGAATCTTTAATTCAAGAAAATTATTATGAGCTCCAGAATATGTGTGACCTCTTTTTGTTGTGAAGCGGCCGAGGGTTGGGGAACAAAACAAAAATGCATGAAAGATCTTTTGTGTTAGTACTAAATGGCCTTCGGCCGACTGCCGACATACACTACTAGCTAGAAAGATCTTTAAATCCCTATATTTGAAAGAAATAGCTAGATAGAGGAATATGCAACTATACTACCTTATTTCCTCCATGGTGTAATCTGCCGTCAAAATAGAATTCCGTCATGTCTTATCCTGAACTTCTGAGCGGTGGTAATACGGCCTCGTTTAGTTTACGGAAGCATCAGGAAAGAATTTATTGGGAAACGTTGGAACCTTTTAAAACTCCACACTTCATGTAATTAATAATCAAGTTAGAAATCTAATAAACAAATACTGATAATAGTAATAAGCTTAGAATGAGAAAGGCAAAATGAAAAATTCATTGAAGACAGAAAAATTGATGCCCATTTTAATGACAATTTTTTTTAAAAAGTTTATCTCAATGATTTTTATGAAAAAGACGTTATTACCCTGTGTAATTAATACCTACACAAATCTCCTCTCTCTCTCTCTCTCTCTCTCTCTCTCTCTCTCACTACAGGAAATATCGTCTTAGCCGACAGAATTTTTTGAACAACGTAGGCATAACCGGAGGCATAAGGTGAAGATTGTAGGTGTGAACAACATACATTAATATATCTTATATGAGAGGCATTTTTGATTTTCTTGAGTTCGTGCATCTACATAGTCCTCCAGACAAAGTTATTCACATATGTCTGTGCAACAAATGTCTCAATCGGAAACCTGTAACATATGAAGACATGTACTAAATGGTATTTGTCCTAGTTATACCACATGGACATGGCACGGCGAAAATCAAGTTCAAATGCCTACACTTCCAGAAATTCAAGCACAACATAATTAGCAGGCAGGACTTTCCAATGCTAGTTACAGGGACCCTGCTGTGATGAACATCTTAAACAATACCTTCCCGTTTGTCGGCTCAGGATATCAAGAAAATGTTATTTATGACAACGCCCTTGACACCTTCCCTAATGTCTCCCACATTGACTGCAGCGGTGATTATGATAAGTACAACAGGCTTCTACGGCAAGTACAAACCCCCATTGTATCTTGGTAGTGAGCATACTGTGTTGGGTACCGTCATGAAACAAATGAAGATCAAAAACAAGTGGGGAAAGACTAACGTATGTTTTGATGAGGATATTGCACTTATGAAGGAAGTGCTTCCCAAAGGTAACAGTTGTCCGGAAAATTTTAGTCAGGTAAAAAGTATGTTGGCTGACCTCGGTCTTGATCACCAGAAGATAAACGCTTGCGTCAATAACTGCATCTTGTATTACAAAGAAAACAAGGATGAAGTTGAGTGCCCACACTGCTAGGAGCCAAGGTATAAAGCTTCCACTTCCTCTAAACAGAAAAACCCGCCCATTCCTAGGAAGGTTCTTCGTTACTTCCTATTGGGTCCTCGTCTGCATCGTCTGTACATGTCTTCACATACGGCCAAGCATATGAGATGGCACCAGGCAAGACACTAGGGAGAAGAGAGGATAGATCCGGATAATCTCACACACCCCGCAGACGGGGAGGCTTGGAAGCACTTTGACTGTTCTTTTCCCGAATTTGCTGGAGACTGTCGAAATGTCAGACTCGGACTTGCAACAGACGGATTCAATCCTACTAGAAACATGAATTTGTCTTATAGCATTTGGCATGTGATAGTATTTCCGTACAATCTACCTCCCAACATGTGTATGAGGAAGGAGTACAATTTTCTTACTCTTATAGTTCCAGGGCAGTATTCTCTAGGAAAGTGCTTAGATGTGTACATGAGACTATTAATTGACGAGCTGCATGAGTTACCAGAAAATGGACTCCCTACTTTTGACAGGTATGGTCAAACTTAATTCATGATGAAAGCAGCTGTTATTTTTACCATCAGTGATTATCCAGCTTACAGGATGTTATCTGCCCAACAAACTAAAGGGTACAAGACTTGCCCGGTATGCTTAGATGACATCAATTCTAGTCGCCACACCGACAAAATCTGTTTCTTGGGATCTCGTAGATACCTTGACGAGGATCACAAGTGGCGATGGGATGCAGAGGCATTTGATGGGACTGAGGAGCATAATCTGAAACCCCCAAGGAGGTCTGGTGAGTGGATTTTGGACAGGCTTTACCAGCACTGGTTCGAATATTTGAGCACCAGTAAAGAAGTAACCGACTTGCATCCTCCCACGCCTGATGAGTTTAAGTATTGGACGCATAAAAGTGTATTCTTTGAATTGCCTTACTGGTCGACGTTGAAAATCAGACACAACTTGGACGTCATGCACATAGAGAAGAATGTTTGTGACAGCGTTTTTGGAACAATTCTGAATCTCAAAGATAAGAACAAGGACACCCCCAAAGCTCGTGTTGATCTTAAGAAAATGGGTATACGCCCTAAGCTATGGTTAGTAGAGAACAAAAAAACAAAAAAAGCCATAATGCCTCAAGCAGGCTACACAGTCCATCCTCAGAAGAAGGCGGAAGTGTTTCAGTGGCTACATGACGTTAAGTATCCTCATGAGTATGCAGGGAATATCGCTTGATGTGTTAAGACGGGGGAAAATAAGATTACTGAGTTGAAGACTCATGACTGTCATGTTTTGCTGCAACGTCTTCTTCCCATGGTCATTAGACCGTATTGGTAGAGTGATGTGGTTGACATGTTAGTGGCTTTGTCAAAGTTCTTTCAAAGGATATGCGCTAAAGAGCTTAAAAAGTCTGATGTTCGGTCATTGCAAAAAGACTTTGTTTAGGTCATGTGCAAGCTGGAGATGATCTTTTCCCCAACTTTCTTTGACATCATGATTCACCTCATGATCCACCTTCCCGAACAAGTGTTGCTTACTGATCTGGTACAGTATACCTGGTGCTATCCAAATGAGAGGTATGCACTCATTTTCTAATTAATCATCCTTTCAAATTAAGATAATTTTTTAAAATATTTATTGTAAGAGAATAAATATCTGTTTTGCAGGCAACTGGGGGATTTCAAGAAGTCGAACAAAAACAAATGTTTCCCTGAAGGGTCGATCACGGTGGCATACATTCAGGCTGAGTGCGTAACTTACTGCAGCACATATCTCAATGATGAAGACACATTGGGGGAATCATCTGGAGCAGGTAGTAGCTAGCAATTCAATCTATCAGTTGTTTCCAACGATGTTCAACCGTATGGCAGGTTAAGTAATTCTGAAAGATTAAGTAATGTTGAGATCAAAGATGCTCATTGGTCTGTCCTTCAACATTGCGACGAAACTGAGCGGTACTTGAAGTCCCATTTGGAAAGGCAGGATGGTAACGAAGTCATACACAAGAGAGATTTTCCTGATTACTTCCCTATTTGGGTACCTTCTATCTCTATATATGATATTACATAAATTAAATATATGTTGCTTTTTTATGTTACATAATGTAACAACGTTGCTCTTAAAATTGTTACAGATGATGCACATTCAATAGCAGTTTCCTGCTTCTTACGACCCGGAGTTGTACTTGTTGGCTGGAGGACCCCCAAAGCCACAGAGTTCGTGCTTGAAGTTTTGTGAACGGTGTTAAGTTTGTGACGTCAGAACGAGATGAAGGCCATGTCACCCAAAACAATGGAGTCATGTTTGAGGGTCTGGGTTTCATCTACTACAGGGTTCTTGTCAGTGTCATCGAACTAATCTATGGCAAGGATATGCCAGTCGTGTTGTTCAAGTGCAAATGGTTCAATACTGACCCAACCAGACGAAGGATTACAATTCTGAATCGTGGCTTATTATCAGTGGACTCAAACAGTGTATGGTATGAGAATGAGCCGTTTATTCTTGCCACCATGGCAAAACAAGTGTTTTATCTTAATGATCTGGCTATGGGTGAGGGTTGGAAAGTGGTGCAGGTGATGTCACATAGATACACTGGGTTGGAGTACAGCTACACTGGGAGGGGATGATGAGAGTGTGCCCAGTGAACCAACAACTGATCAACCGAATGAACCATATCAAGAGGAATCTCCATATGCAGTCCCCGATACTGAAGATATTCGTGTCAACAACCAACACATTCCGGCTATCATGGGTTACATTCCAATTACACCATCTGAACTGAACTCGCTACAACACAACCCCAAGTATGATGACGACGGCTTCATAGATGACGAATACATAGAGGATGATGAGTATTCTGACCAAATTGAGGAGGATGATGATTCGGACGACTCAAATTATCAGAAGTACGATTAATATAACTATTATTGTGGATTTCGAAAAATAAGTAATCTACTTGTATTAATTTGATGTAACTTCGGATATATATGTATTTTTAAATTTATATCTCCCTCTATGCACCATTTATTATTCATGCGACTTTGAATTTTTCTACATGTAATTTTCGGTTGCAAATTAAGTGTTTTTTGTTTTTCGATGCGTATTTAGAGTTATGGTTGAAATTTCAGTTGGGTTTATATTGAAATCTACACGAAAATGCTTGGATTGTTCATTAATAAAAAACCCTAAATTTTTAAACATCTACTTAGGCGACGGAAAATGAAGTAATTGTCGCCTAAGTACTACTAAGGCGACAGAAAGCGACGGAAATGACATTTTCCGTCGCCTAGAGTCCCAAATATTAGGCGGGTGAATTTTGCGCTTTTTTTAGCCAAAATTTAATCTGTTTTAGGCGATGAATACTTGTCTTATTCTTAGCCGACAGAAAATTTCTGTCGTTTAAGACTTAGGCGACGGAAATTGTTGTTGTCGTCGCCTAGGTTTCCGAAATATTAGGCGGGTAAATTTTGCCCCTTTTTGGGCCAAAAATTAATTTGTTTTAGGCAACGAATATTTGTCTTAGCCAATAGAAGATTTCTGTTGGGTTAGATAAAATCAATAAACACTCACTCTTATTCTAATACACACTAAACCGAGCCCTAAAACTCTAAAACCCAATTTCCTATCATCCAGAGCTACGCGACCGCCGGAACCCACTGCCTCCACCCGTCGGAGACTCCACCATCCACCAATCGGCAACGCATCGACCCGAGCAATCATCGCAACCGCATCGACACCACCCACCTCCTCCACTCATCGCCTCCGCTCCGATCTTGCTTCTCCCTGTTTATCACCGCCTCCAGTCTCGCCACCTCATCAATCCTAAATCCCCCATACTGAGGTCTTTATTCGCTCGTAATAGTTATTCTCTCAGTTGTTTAAAGATAGTTATTCTCCAGTTCTAATGGTTTATACCTATGATTTCTGTTAGGAAAGTAATCTGTGATTTATCTTGACACGACCCACCCCGAACTTCACCCTGAAACCCGGAGTAAGTCGTGCGGGGACCACCTCCAAGGAAAATTTACCGAAGGACTCGGCAAACCTCCCTTGAAAATGGACAACCCTAACTCGAAAATTCCAAAGTTCACTCTTAAATCAACACTTCCAAACATCACATAATTACCTTCAGAAATTCTACACATAAAATACAATAATCCCAAAGTATTCAGAGCTACTAAACACTAGCGGAAGCAAGAAAACACGAGTAGGTTAAACATGTGACCTACTGATGAAAACTGGCGGAAATGCGGGTGACTATGCCTCGTCTCCTACTAGATCCAACCCGAACTCTGCAGACTGGGCAATTTAAAACGAAGGGCCCAGGGGAAAACATTTAATAACGTTAGAGTGAGTGGACAAAAATAAAATAAAATATTTATGTTTCCCCAAATTAATTTCTAAGGAAAAATCGAATGCATGCCGCAAGCGATAAAACTTTTATCTCATAAAATATCGAGTCCCTCAGACTCTATAATATATGTATGTATTTACACTCGTCCATACTCCCTATATAAATTCATGGGTCTATATAGGGCTACTACGCTCGCGTCCAACGCTCACGTCACGCCTTAATGCGGTGCTACACTACGCCATCAAGGTGGACAGACGGGTGTATATATATGTGTCCATACCCCCTATATGAATTAAACACTCAAATAGGGCTACTACGCTTACGTCCAACGCTCACGTCACACCATAATGCGGCTATATGCTGCGCCATTAAGGTGGACAGACACATATGGCTAGCTAGCATTTTCTATACATACTCTCTCATAAATACATATTTATATCCACCGAAAATCCCATTTTCGGTATCTCTCCAAGAGAAATAAAAATCGTCAACAAAATTAAAATGACGTCAAAATGCTCCACGACATTAATTGTTCATTCATGAACCATAGCATGCATATTATTTAAAACAAAAGTCCACTCACAAATTAGGCCTAAGCCTGATGTCGATTTGGGGCCTCGTCTGCTCGAGCCTCCTCACGTCCTGTTCCAAATATAATATTAATTTCCCAACCAATAATCCAATATTTAATCAAAATAGGCAAAATTACCCGAGAGCCATAAATACGCTCATCATTGCCTAACTTCGATATTCTTAAATCGGGATGATCCGAACTTAAATATCATACTCATCAGTCGTAAATACAACCTCCCCAAAATACGACTTAAATCCTACGGCCGGATTCTACATTAATTAACCGTCTAAAATACCAAACTTCGGAAATTCACAAACCTATCCAAATCTCATCCAAAAATTCTAAAACTCATTCCAATAAACTCCTCAAAATTTTCTCCTCCAAAAACATTTTCTCGGCGGCGGCGCCGGCGGCGGCTCCGCCGGCAGCGGCGGCCGGCGACCAGCTCCGGCGACCTGCAAATGCCACCAAAATTTGACAGCACCTTCCTCTCAACCTCCTCTACAACATTCCTAACTACCACAAACTCCAATTCTAAGCCTAAACACATCAATCGAACACAAACACAATAAAAGCCCTAGAATTTCAAATACCGATTTCTCCTTACCTAGCTCGAGATGGAAGGAGCCCTTTGGAGGGATTGAAGCACGGGAGGAGGGCTTCCTTTTGAGCCAAGGCTCGCCGGATATGGCGGCCGGAGGAAGGAGTTCCGGCGAAAAGAAGTTTCCGGCAGTCGGAGCTTTCGGCGTCGATTCCTCCTTCACGGCGGCGCTAGGGAGGCTGCCACCGGTCTAGAAATGTAGCTGGGTTGGAGACCGATCGTTTGGGACCGGTGCGGCGGTCTGGCGCGGCCGGACGGCGGCGAACGGGCGGTCGGAAAAATCGGCAGGGAGGAAGAACTCGGGTACGGGTGCGGGAGCGGAAGAGCGGAAGGAAAGGGAGAAAAGAAATGGGCTTGGCCCAACCGGTCCAACCCATTTTAAATCCAATCCAAAATTCAACACCCCAAAAATAATACCCCAATAAAAATTACCTTTTACTAGCTAAAATTTACCATTTTTACCGTCGTCACATTTTCTTCCTTCGAATAATTCTTTCGAAATATTCGTCCCTCAATACACCTCTAGGGACTTTAGGACTATAAATTTAATGACGAAGACGGTAAAATTCTTATTACCACAATGCTAGTAATTAAGGTAAAATTTAAGAGTCGGGGCGTGACAATTCTCCCCTCCTTATAAAAATTTCGTCCTCGAAATTTACGAACACACTACTCAAAGAGATAGGGATATTGTTGTCTCATTTGCTCCTCCGATTCCCAAGTAGCCTCTTCTACTTGATGACTTCTCCAAAGCACCTTGACAAACGAAATTGTCTTGTTCCTAAGCACTTGCTCCTTTCGGTCGAGAATCTGAACCGGCTCCTCTTCGTAGGACAAATCTCTCGTCAAGCTAATCGGTTGCTCTTGCAGCACATGAGAAGGATCGGCAATATACTTGCGAAGCATGGATACATGAAACACATTATGTATCCTAGCTAACTCTGGAGGCAAGGCTAATCGATAAGCAAGTGAGCCAACTCGCTCTATAATCTCATAAGGGCCAATATACCTCGGGCTAAGCTTCCCACGCTTCCCGAAGCGCACAACCCCTTTCCAAGGAGATAATTTCAGAAACACCCAATCCCCCACTTGAAATTCAAGATCTCTCCTACGGACATCTGCATAACTCTTCTGCCTACTCTGAGCAGTCTTGAGTCTATCTCTAACCACTTTAATCTTCTCATTCGTAACATGGATTAACTCTGGGCCACAAAGTTCTTTTTCCCCTACTTCATTCCAACACAAAGGCGTGCGACACTGCCTCCCATAAAGAGCCTCAAAGGGAGCCATACCAATGCTAGAATGAAAGCTATTATTATAGGCAAATTCCATCAAAGATAGGTTTTTATCCCAACTCCCTCTGAACTGCATGGCACAAGCCCTCAACATATCCTCCAAAGTCTGAATAGTCCTCTCGGACTGCCCATCAGTCTGAGGATGAAAAGCAGTACTGAAGAGTAATTGGGTACCTAAAGCTGCCTGAAGAGCTCCCCAAAATTTAGAAGCAAATCGAGGATCCCGATCTGACACTATTGATTCAGGAACACCATGAAGCCTCACAATTTCGTTCACATAAAGCTCCGCCAATTTATCCAATTTATACTTCTTTCCCACTGGCAAGAAATGTGCAGACTTGGTGAGTCTATCCACAATCACCCAAATGCCGTCATGCCCTTCACGGGTACGAGGTAAACTAAAAACAAAATCCATGGTGATGTGGTCCCACTTCCACACTGGAATAGGCAACGGCTCAAGCAACCCAGAAGGCTTCTGCCTTTCAGCCTTGACTTGCTGACAAATCAGACATCTACTCACATAAGCTGCAATTTCCCTCTTCATGTTTGGCCACCAATAATAATCCTTCAAAATCCGATACATTTTTGTACTACCCGGGTGAGCGGCATATGCAGAACTATGAGCTTCCTCCAAAATCTCTTCCTTTAACTCTTCATTCCTCTTTGGAACACAAAGCCTATTTTTGAACAATAAAGTTCCATCTCTTCTTACCGAAAAATCCACAGCTGTTCCATTCGCTGCTCTTTCCATCAACTGAACTATGGAAGGATCATTATACTGCGCCTCACGCACTTTATCCACCAACACTGGCCTCACATGAAAACTGGCTACCAAGGCACCTACTTCATTCACCGTCAAATCCACTCCTGTAGCTCGCAACTCACCAAGAAGTGGAACTCGAACCATCCTTAGGTGAGATAATGATATGGTGGGATTTCGACTAAGAGCATCAGCTACCACATTAGCTTTTCCAGGATGATACTCAATAGTGCAGTCGTAGTCACTGATCAACTCCATCCACCTTCTCTGCCTCATATTCAACTCCCTTTGAGTGAACACGTACCGAAGACTCTTGTGATCGGTAAAAATCTGACACTGGGCTCCATAAAGATAGTGTCTCCACAACTTGAGAGTAAAAACTACTGCTGCAAGCTCTAGATCATGGGTGGGATAATTCACCTCATGCTGCTTCAGTTGCCTAGAAGCGTAGGCAATCACCCGATCATGCTGCATCAACACTCCGCCTAGACCTCGTCTAGAAGCATCACAGTAAACTACGTACTCCCCACTATCATCCGGAAGCGCCAAAACAGGAGCACTTGTCAAGCAATTCTTCAATTCTTGAAAGCTTTGCTCACACTGATCTGACCATTCAAACTTAACCCCCTTCCTGGTCAACATTGTGAGAGGAGCAGCAATCTTTGAAAAATCTTTTACAAAGCGCCGATAATAACCTGCTAATCCCAAGAAACTACGAATTTCCGTCACAGTGGTGGGTCTTCTCCAATTCGACACTGCTTCCACCTTTTGGGGATCCACACTAACTCCTTCTGCCGAAATCACATGACCCAAAAACCCCACTTTATCTAGCCAAAACTCACACTTGCTAAACTTAGCAAATAACTGCGACTTTTCCAAAGTCCGCAATATTATTCTTAGATGCTTGGCATGCTCCTTCTCACTTCTTGAGTAAACCAATATGTCATCTATGAATACGATCACGAAACGATCAAGGTATGGACTAAACACCCTATTCATGAGATCCATGAACGCCGCGGGTGCATTAGTAAGTCCAAATGGCATCACCACAAACTCATAATGACCATAACGTGACCGAAAAGCAGTCTTGGCTATGTCCCCCTCTCGGATCCGCAACTGATGATAACCCGATCTCAAATCAATCTTAGAGAAAACAGAGGCACCCCTCAACTGATCAAATAAATCATCGATCCGAGGCAACGGATATTTATTCTTCACGGTGACCTGATTCAACTTCCTATAATCAATGCATAGTCTCATGGTGCCATCTTTCTTCTTAACAAACAACACCGGAGCACCCCACGGAGACATGCTAGGCCGAATAAAACCCTTATCTACCAATTCCTGCAATTGAGTCTTCAACTCTTTCAATTCCGCTGGAGCCATTCTGTAAGGCGCCTGAGAGATAGGCATAGTTCCGGGAAGTAATTCTATAGAGAAGTCTATCTCCCTTGCAGGAGGCAAACCAGGCAACTCCTCAGGAAAAACACCCGGAAACTCTCTTACTACAGGAATATCCTCTAATCCCACAACTCCCAAACTTGTATCCACCACATGAGCTAAAAATGCCTGACAGCCTTTACTCAACAATTTCCTTGCAGCAACAGCAGAAATTATGCAACTAAAAATAACATCTCTTTCCCCTTGGAAAGCAACCTCAAAACCATCTAGACTTCGAAGCACCACTACTTTTTGAAAACAATCTACCATAGCTCTATATGCTTCCAAAAAGTCCATTCCCAAGATCACATCAAACTCCACTATATCTAAAGGAATTAAATCAGCTTCGAAGTTAACTCCTTCCACTACCACTTCACAGCCACTAAATACCCAATTTATTCTCATCACCTCACCGGAGGGTAGAGACACATGCCACTCGCCTGGAAGAGACGATGATGGCACATTTGCATGAAGGGCGAATCGACTAGACATGAATGAATGCGTGGCTCCGGGATCAATTAAAGTAAAAGCAGGCTGACCAAAAATTAATAACGTACCAATGATGACATCTGGAGAAGTACGACCCTCCTGCTGGGTCATAGCATGCAGTCTAGCGCGAGTCATGGGACGTCCACGCTGACCACTTCCCCGCTGAGAGCCACCTCTGACCGAAGCACTGCCCTGGGCACCACTACTAGAGCCTCCAGCTGAAGACTGACCAACAGGCTGAGTAGGGGTGGGAGTGGTCCTCTGAGCCAACAATGGGCAATCTCTCCTGAAGTGGTCCTGACCACCACACTCAAAGCACCCAGAGAACTGCTGCTGCTGCCCATATGAAAAAGTCTGGCTACCGGATGACCCACCATGGAAACTGCCACCCGAACCATACTGCCCAGACTGCTGCCTACCCAACTGGCTCCTAGCAGGTCTCCTGTGACGTCCTCTAACCCTGAACCGAGAGTTAGAACCTGATCCCCCACTACTGCCACTACCAGCTGATGAACCTGAAGCGGATGATGAAGCAGCTTTCTTGGACGGACCCTGACTGGGGCCACCGAAATCTCGTGGCCGAGCACTATAAATCCCCATAGACTCAATGGCCATGGCTGCATGAACAGCATCAGAGAAAGTCGGGTAATAAACACCCGTCATCTTAGCTGCAAACACTCCACCAAGAGCCCCAATGAACATCTCCATCTTGGTCCTCTCGTCAGGAACCAGATATGACACATGATAGCTCAGGGAAGTGAATCTCTCCTGGAACTCTATAACACCCTCATCATTCCTCTTCTTCATATTCAGGAAATCCGACTGAATTCTGCTGCGGTGGGCAGGACTGAAATACTGCCCCAAGAAAAGCGTCTTAAACTGCTCCCACGACATATTCAGAGCATCCTCTACATTCCTGCTAGCGAGCGACCACCAATGATGTGCTGAATCATCCAGGAAAGTCACTGCCATCTTCACCTTCCTTTCTTCTGGCAACTCTGTGCTCGCAAAAGCCTTTTCCATTTTATCCACCCAAGTATAAGCATCAAGAGGTCCCTTGGCACCCTTGAACTCTCTTGCTCCAGCCTCATAAACTTCTCTCCTTTTTACCGTATGAGGTTGTGGAGCTCGATCCATGACATCCCTTAGCATATTCCCAATATCATCAACCAGTCCCCTGACCTCATTGCCCTCATCGGCATTGGTCGAAGTAGCCACACGGGGTTGCCGTGGGCGCCTAGGAGGCATAGTACCTGAGGAAGAAGAAATTTAGTAGTCTAAAAATAAGACTAGCATGACTATCACATATACCCAATAACACATAGTATCCAAAGCATAAAATGCTAGTGAATCCGCCGCGGTCGGACCACCACTCTATAGGAACTACGTGCTTCTTAGGCAAATATGGTAGTACCAAGGAGGTAGGAAATGAAACCTAAAGCTCTGATACCAACTGACACGACCCACCCCGAACTTCACCCTGAAACCCGGAGTAAGTCGTGCGGGGACCACCTCCAAGGAAAATTTACCGAAGGACTCGGCAAACCTCCCTTGAAAATGGACAACCCTAACTCGAAAATTCCAAAGTTCACTCTTAAATCAACACTTCCAAACATCACATAATTACCTTCAGAAATTCTACACATAAAATACAATAATCCCAAAGTATTCAGAGCTACTAAACACTAGCGGAAGCAAGAAAACACGAGTAGGTTAAACATGTGACCTACTGATGAAAACTGGCGGAAATGCGGGTGACTATGCCTCGTCTCCTACTAGATCCAACCCGAACTCTGCAGACTGGGCAATTTAAAACGAAGGGCCCAGGGGAAAACATTTAATAACGTTAGAGTGAGTGGACAAAAATAAAATAAAATATTTATGTTTCCCCAAATTAATTTCTAAGGAAAAATCGAATGCATGCCGCAAGCGATAAAACTTTTATCTCATAAAATATCGAGTCCCTCAGACTCTATAATATATGTATGTATTTACACTCGTCCATACTCCCTATATAAATTCATGGGTCTATATAGGGCTACTACGCTCGCGTCCAACGCTCACGTCACGCCTTAATGCGGTGCTACACTACGCCATCAAGGTGGACAGACGGGTGTATATATATGTGTCCATACCCCCTATATGAATTAAACACTCAAATAGGGCTACTACGCTTACGTCCAACGCTCACGTCACACCATAATGCGGCTATATGCTGCGCCATTAAGGTGGACAGACACATATGGCTAGCTAGCATTTTCTATACATACTCTCTCATAAATACATATTTATATCCACCGAAAATCCCATTTTCGGTATCTCTCCAAGAGAAATAAAAATCGTCAACAAAATTAAAATGACGTCAAAATGCTCCACGACATTAATTGTTCATTCATGAACCATAGCATGCATATTATTTAAAACAAAAGTCCACTCACAAATTAGGCCTAAGCCTGATGTCGATTTGGGGCCTCGTCTGCTCGAGCCTCCTCACGTCCTGTTCCAAATATAATATTAATTTCCCAACCAATAATCCAATATTTAATCAAAATAGGCAAAATTACCCGAGAGCCATAAATACGCTCATCATTGCCTAACTTCGATATTCTTAAATCGGGATGATCCGAACTTAAATATCATACTCATCAGTCGTAAATACAACCTCCCCAAAATACGACTTAAATCCTACGGCCGGATTCTACATTAATTAACCGTCTAAAATACCAAACTTCGGAAATTCACAAACCTATCCAAATCTCATCCAAAAATTCTAAAACTCATTCCAATAAACTCCTCAAAATTTTCTCCTCCAAAAACATTTTCTCGGCGGCGGCGCCGGCGGCGGCTCCGCCGGCAGCGGCGGCCGGCGACCAGCTCCGGCGACCTGCAAATGCCACCAAAATTTGACAGCACCTTCCTCTCAACCTCCTCTACAACATTCCTAACTACCACAAACTCCAATTCTAAGCCTAAACACATCAATCGAACACAAACACAATAAAAGCCCTAGAATTTCAAATACCGATTTCTCCTTACCTAGCTCGAGATGGAAGGAGCCCTTTGGAGGGATTGAAGCACGGGAGGAGGGCTTCCTTTTGAGCCAAGGCTCGCCGGATATGGCGGCCGGAGGAAGGAGTTCCGGCGAAAAGAAGTTTCCGGCAGTCGGAGCTTTCGGCGTCGATTCCTCCTTCACGGCGGCGCTAGGGAGGCTGCCACCGGTCTAGAAATGTAGCTGGGTTGGAGACCGATCGTTTGGGACCGGTGCGGCGGTCTGGCGCGGCCGGACGGCGGCGAACGGGCGGTCGGAAAAATCGGCAGGGAGGAAGAACTCGGGTACGGGTGCGGGAGCGGAAGAGCGGAAGGAAAGGGAGAAAAGAAATGGGCTTGGCCCAACCGGTCCAACCCATTTTAAATCCAATCCAAAATTCAACACCCCAAAAATAATACCCCAATAAAAATTACCTTTTACTAGCTAAAATTTACCATTTTTACCGTCGTCACATTTTCTTCCTTCGAATAATTCTTTCGAAATATTCGTCCCTCAATACACCTCTAGGGACTTTAGGACTATAAATTTAATGACGAAGACGGTAAAATTCTTATTACCACAATGCTAGTAATTAAGGTAAAATTTAAGAGTCGGGGCGTGACAATTCTCCCCTCCTTATAAAAATTTCGTCCTCGAAATTTACGAACACACTACTCAAAGAGATAGGGATATTGTTGTCTCATTTGCTCCTCCGATTCCCAAGTAGCCTCTTCTACTTGATGACTTCTCCAAAGCACCTTGACAAACGGAATTGTCTTGTTCCTAAGCACTTGCTCCTTTCGGTCGAGAATCTGAACCGGCTCCTCTTCGTAGGACAAATCTCTCGTCAAGCTAATCGGTTGCTCTTGCAGCACATGAGAAGGATCGGCAATATACTTGCGAAGCATGGATACATGAAACACATTATGTATCCTAGCTAACTCTGGAGGCAAGGCTAATCGATAAGCAAGTGAGCCAACTCGCTCTATAATCTCATAAGGGCCAATATACCTCGGGCTAAGCTTCCCACGCTTCCCGAAGCGCACAACCCCTTTCCAAGGAGATAATTTCAGAAACACCCAATCCCCCACTTGAAATTCAAGATCTCTCCTACGGACATCTGCATAACTCTTCTGCCTACTCTGAGCAGTCTTGAGTCTATCTCTAACCACTTTAATCTTCTCATTCGTAACATGGATTAACTCTGGGCCACAAAGTTCTTTTTCCCCTACTTCATTCCAACACAAAGGCGTGCGACACTGCCTCCCATAAAGAGCCTCAAAGGGAGCCATACCAATGCTAGAATGAAAGCTATTATTATAGGCAAATTCCATCAAAGATAGGTTTTTATCCCAACTCCCTCTGAACTGCATGGCACAAGCCCTCAACATATCCTCCAAAGTCTGAATAGTCCTCTCGGACTGCCCATCAGTCTGAGGATGAAAAGCAGTACTGAAGAGTAATTGGGTACCTAAAGCTGCCTGAAGAGCTCCCCAAAATTTAGAAGCAAATCGAGGATCCCGATCTGACACTATTGATTCAGGAACACCATGAAGCCTCACAATTTCGTTCACATAAAGCTCCGCCAATTTATCCAATTTATACTTCTTTCCCACTGGCAAGAAATGTGCAGACTTGGTGAGTCTATCCACAATCACCCAAATGCCGTCATGCCCTTCACGGGTACGAGGTAAACTAAAAACAAAATCCATGGTGATGTGGTCCCACTTCCACACTGGAATAGGCAACGGCTCAAGCAACCCAGAAGGCTTCTGCCTTTCAGCCTTGACTTGCTGACAAATCAGACATCTACTCACATAAGCTGCAATTTCCCTCTTCATGTTTGGCCACCAATAATAATCCTTCAAAATCCGATACATTTTTGTACTACCCGGGTGAGCGGCATATGCAGAACTATGAGCTTCCTCCAAAATCTCTTCCTTTAACTCTTCATTCCTCTTTGGAACACAAAGCCTATTTTTGAACAATAAAGTTCCATCTCTTCTTACCGAAAAATCCACAGCTGTTCCATTCGCTGCTCTTTCCATCAACTGAACTATGGAAGGATCATTATACTGCGCCTCACGCACTTTATCCACCAACACTGGCCTCACATGAAAACTGGCTACCAAGGCACCTACTTCATTCACCGTCAAATCCACTCCTGTAGCTCGCAACTCACCAAGAAGTGGAACTCGAACCATCCTTAGGTGAGATAATGATATGGTGGGATTTCGACTAAGAGCATCAGCTACCACATTAGCTTTTCCAGGATGATACTCAATAGTGCAGTCGTAGTCACTGATCAACTCCATCCACCTTCTCTGCCTCATATTCAACTCCCTTTGAGTGAACACGTACCGAAGACTCTTGTGATCGGTAAAAATCTGACACTTGGCTCCATAAAGATAGTGTCTCCACAACTTGAGAGTAAAAACTACTGCTGCAAGCTCTAGATCATGGGTGGGATAATTCACCTCATGCTGCTTCAGTTGCCTAGAAGCGTAGGCAATCACCCGATCATGCTGCATCAACACTCCGCCTAGACCTCGTCTAGAAGCATCACAGTAAACTACGTACTCCCCACTATCATCCGGAAGCGCCAAAACAGGAGCACTTGTCAAGCAATTCTTCAATTCTTGAAAGCTTTGCTCACACTGATCTGACCATTCAAACTTAACCCCCTTCCTGGTCAACATTGTGAGAGGAGCAGCAATCTTTGAAAAATCTTTTACAAAGCGCCGATAATAACCTGCTAATCCCAAGAAACTACGAATTTCCGTCACAGTGGTGGGTCTTCTCCAATTCGACACTGCTTCCACCTTTTGGGGATCCACACTAACTCCTTCTGCCGAAATCACATGACCCAAAAACCCCACTTTATCTAGCCAAAACTCACACTTGCTAAACTTAGCAAATAACTGCGACTTTTCCAAAGTCCGCAATATTATTCTTAGATGCTTGGCATGCTCCTTCTCACTTCTTGAGTAAACCAATATGTCATCTATGAATACGATCACGAAACGATCAAGGTATGGACTAAACACCCTATTCATGAGATCCATGAACGCCGCGGGTGCATTAGTAAGTCCAAATGGCATCACCACAAACTCATAATGACCATAACGTGACCGAAAAGCAGTCTTGGCTATGTCCCCCTCTCGGATCCGCAACTGATGATAACCCGATCTCAAATCAATCTTAGAGAAAACAGAGGCACCCCTCAACTGATCAAATAAATCATCGATCCGAGGCAACGGATATTTATTCTTCACGGTGACCTGATTCAACTTCCTATAATCAATGCATAGTCTCATGGTGCCATCTTTCTTCTTAACAAACAACACCGGAGCACCCCACGGAGACATGCTAGGCCGAATAAAACCCTTATCTACCAATTCCTGCAATTGAGTCTTCAACTCTTTCAATTCCGCTGGAGCCATTCTGTAAGGCGCCTGAGAGATAGGCATAGTTCCGGGAAGTAATTCTATAGAGAAGTCTATCTCCCTTGCAGGAGGCAAACCAGGCAACTCCTCAGGAAAAACACCCGGAAACTCTCTTACTACAGGAATATCCTCTAATCCCACAACTCCCAAACTTGTATCCACCACATGAGCTAAAAATGCCTGACAGCCTTTACTCAACAATTTCCTTGCAGCAACAGCAGAAATTATGCAACTAAAAATAACATCTCTTTCCCCTTGGAAAGCAACCTCAAAACCATCTAGACTTCGAAGCACCACTACTTTTTGAAAACAATCTACCATAGCTCTATATGCTTCCAAAAAGTCCATTCCCAAGATCACATCAAACTCCACTATATCTAAAGGAATTAAATCAGCTTCGAAGTTAACTCCTTCCACTACCACTTCACAGCCACTAAATACCCAATTTATTCTCATCACCTCACCGGAGGGTAGAGACACATGCCACTCGCCTGGAAGAGACGATGATGGCACATTTGCATGAAGGGCGAATCGACTAGACATGAATGAATGCGTGGCTCCGGGATCAATTAAAGTAAAAGCAGGCTGACCAAAAATTAATAACGTACCAATGATGACATCTGGAGAAGTACGACCCTCCTGCTGGGTCATAGCATGCAGTCTAGCGCGAGTCATGGGACGTCCACGCTGACCACTTCCCCGCTGAGAGCCACCTCTGACCGAAGCACTGCCCTGGGCACCACTACTAGAGCCTCCAGCTGAAGACTGACCAACAGGCTGAGTAGGGGTGGGAGTGGTCCTCTGAGCCAACAATGGGCAATCTCTCCTGAAGTGGTCCTGACCACCACACTCAAAGCACCCAGAGAACTGCTGCTGCTGCCCATATGAAAAAGTCTGGCTACCGGATGACCCACCATGGAAACTGCCACCCGAACCATACTGCCCAGACTGCTGCCTACCCAACTGGCTCCTAGCAGGTCTCCTGTGACGTCCTCTAACCCTGAACCGAGAGTTAGAACCTGATCCCCCACTACTGCCACTACCAGCTGATGAACCTGAAGCGGATGATGAAGCAGCTTTCTTGGACGGACCCTGACTGGGGCCACCGAAATCTCGTGGCCGAGCACTATAAATCCCCATAGACTCAATGGCCATGGCTGCATGAACAGCATCAGAGAAAGTCGGGTAATAAACACCCGTCATCTTAGCTGCAAACACTCCACCAAGAGCCCCAATGAACATCTCCATCTTGGTCCTCTCGTCAGGAACCAGATATGACACATGATAGCTCAGGGAAGTGAATCTCTCCTGGAACTCTATAACACCCTCATCATTCCTCTTCTTCATATTCAGGAAATCCGACTGAATTCTGCTGCGGTGGGCAGGACTGAAATACTGCCCCAAGAAAAGCGTCTTAAACTGCTCCCACGACATATTCAGAGCATCCTCTACATTCCTGCTAGCGAGCGACCACCAATGATGTGCTGAATCATCCAGGAAAGTCACTGCCATCTTCACCTTCCTTTCTTCTGGCAACTCTGTGCTCGCAAAAGCCTTTTCCATTTTATCCACCCAAGTATAAGCATCAAGAGGTCCCTTGGCACCCTTGAACTCTCTTGCTCCAGCCTCATAAACTTCTCTCCTTTTTACCGTATGAGGTTGTGGAGCTCGATCCATGACATCCCTTAGCATATTCCCAATATCATCAACCAGTCCCCTGACCTCATTGCCCTCATCGGCATTGGTCGAAGTAGCCACACGGGGTTGCCGTGGGCGCCTAGGAGGCATAGTACCTGAGGAAGAAGAAATTTAGTAGTCTAAAAATAAGACTAGCATGACTATCACATATACCCAATAACACATAGTATCCAAAGCATAAAATGCTAGTGAATCCGCCGCGGTCGGACCACCACTCTATAGGAACTACGTGCTTCTTAGGCAAATATGGTAGTACCAAGGAGGTAGGAAATGAAACCTAAAGCTCTGATACCAACTGACACGACCCACCCCGAACTTCACCCTGAAACCCGGAGTAAGTCGTGCGGGGACCACCTCCAAGGAAAATTTACCGAAGGACTCGGCAAACCTCCCTTGAAAATGGACAACCCTAACTCGAAAATTCCAAAGTTCACTCTTAAATCAACACTTCCAAACATCACATAATTACCTTCAGAAATTCTACACATAAAATACAATAATCCCAAAGTATTCAGAGCTACTAAACACTAGCGGAAGCAAGAAAACACGAGTAGGTTAAACATGTGACCTACTGATGAAAACTAGCGGAAATGCGGGTGACTATGCCTCGTCTCCTACTAGATCCAACCCGAACTCTGCAGACTGGGCAATTTAAAACGAAGGGCCCAGGGGAAAACATTTAATAACGTTAGAGTGAGTGGACAAAAATAAAATAAAATATTTATGTTTCCCCAAATTAATTTCTAAGGAAAAATCGAATGCATGCCGCAAGCGATAAAACTTTTATCTCATAAAATATCGAGTCCCTCAGACTCTATAATATATGTATGTATTTACACTCGTCCATACTCCCTATATAAATTCATGGGTCTATATAGGGCTACTACGCTCGCGTCCAACGCTCACGTCACGCCTTAATGCGGTGCTACACTACGCCATCAAGGTGGACAGACGGGTGTATATATATGTGTCCATACCCCCTATATGAATTAAACACTCAAATAGGGCTACTACGCTTACGTCCAACGCTCACGTCACACCATAATGCGGCTATATGCTGCGCCATTAAGGTGGACAGACACATATGGCTAGCTAGCATTTTCTATACATACTCTCTCATAAATACATATTTATATCCACCGAAAATCCCATTTTCGGTATCTCTCCAAGAGAAATAAAAATCGTCAACAAAATTAAAATGACGTCAAAATGCTCCACGACATTAATTGTTCATTCATGAACCATAGCATGCATATTATTTAAAACAAAAGTCCACTCACAAATTAGGCCTAAGCCTGATGTCGATTTGGGGCCTCGTCTGCTCGAGCCTCCTCACGTCCTGTTCCAAATATAATATTAATTTCCCAACCAATAATCCAATATTTAATCAAAATAGGCAAAATTACCCGAGAGCCATAAATACGCTCATCATTGCCTAACTTCGATATTCTTAAATCGGGATGATCCGAACTTAAATATCATACTCATCAGTCGTAAATACAACCTCCCCAAAATACGACTTAAATCCTACGGCCGGATTCTACATTAATTAACCGTCTAAAATACCAAACTTCGGAAATTCACAAACCTATCCAAATCTCATCCAAAAATTCTAAAACTCATTCCAATAAACTCCTCAAAATTTTCTCCTCCAAAAACATTTTCTCGGCGGCGGCGCCGGCGGCGGCTCCGCCGGCAGCGGCGGCCGGCGACCAGCTCCGGCGACCTGCAAATGCCACCAAAATTTGACAGCACCTTCCTCTCAACCTCCTCTACAACATTCCTAACTACCACAAACTCCAATTCTAAGCCTAAACACATCAATCGAACACAAACACAATAAAAGCCCTAGAATTTCAAATACCGATTTCTCCTTACCTAGCTCGAGATGGAAGGAGCCCTTTGGAGGGATTGAAGCACGGGAGGAGGGCTTCCTTTTGAGCCAAGGCTCGCCGGAGGAAGGAGTTCCGGCGAAAAGAAGTTTCCGGCAGTCGGAGCTTTCGGCGTCGATTCCTCCTTCACGGCGGCGCTAGGGAGGCTGCCACCGGTCTAGAAATGTAGCTGGGTTGGAGACCGATCGTTTGGGACCGGTGCGGCGGTCTGGCGCGGCCGGACGGCGGCGAACGGGCGGTCGGAAAAATCGGCAGGGAGGAAGAACTCGGGTACGGGTGCGGGAGCGGAAGAGCGGAAGGAAAGGGAGAAAAGAAATGGGCTTGGCCCAACCGGTCCAACCCATTTTAAATCCAATCCAAAATTCAACACCCCAAAAATAATACCCCAATAAAAATTACCTTTTACTAGCTAAAATTTACCATTTTTACCGTCGTCACATTTTCTTCCTTCGAATAATTCTTTCGAAATATTCGTCCCTCAGTACACCTCTAGGGACTTTAGGACTATAAATTTAATGACGAAGACGGTAAAATTCTTATTACCACAATGCTAGTAATTAAGGTAAAATTTAAGAGTCGGGGCGTGACATATCTTCTTTATATTGAATCGATCCCATGTATGTACAACTGTGTTTCCTGTTATATCCATAGATATATATAGCAATGTATAGCAATGTTAGCAATGTTGAATCTATTTTGAGCTGTTTAGCAATGTTGGTAGATGATTAGAGGCTCTAACAGGTTGGAATAGGGTCACTTTGCCAGGCATACCAACCTAGGAGTTTTGTGCTTCCAGCTATCAAGCCTTCTTTTAACTTTTGTTTTGGCCACGATCCTCAGTTTGGGATTGAAGAGGTATTTAGCGGTACCAAAAGTAAACTAATGGTGTGGATGCGGGCGTGCCACCTCAAGGACGAGGAAAGTGATGTGGGATGCATCGGTTCTTGACTTCTTGAACAAGCGGCAGGTTTCCGGTGCCACCTTGCGGACGAGGAATTACAAGCACAGGGCGATTCAATACTCATGGTGTCGCGAGCAGAGCAACCAAGGAGGGATCAGGGGTGATCGGAGTAGAGTCCGAAAGGGCTCTGAGAAACCTAGGCGGCGGCGCGCTTAGGGTTAGGGTTTTCGAAGAGCTCGAAGAGGTTCAACTAGGTTGAAAGTTTGTTTGTGTTGTTGTTTGAGTTTTTTGAGAGAGACACAGAGAGAGAGCTTCAACAGGGAAGCGAAAGCAAAGCTCCGGGGAGCGCTTGGAAGTTCAACTGGGTTGAAGATTTTGTTGTATTGTTGTTTTTTGTTTTTTGAGAGAGACACTTCTGTAAGTCTTCGAGCCCCTTTATATAGTAGCTTGCCTTCGGCTTGAAGAAAGATATTCAGAGTCCAATTCGGACTCTGAAACCGAATACCACAAGGACACTGCTTCATTCGTTTATACTAATCATCTGCATGACACGTGTCCAGCCGCGTGGTCCACGACCTTCGCGCTGCCCAACTATGCTGACTCAAACTAGGAAAGTCCTTATCCCGCGAGGTGTCACAGTCCTCGTGGAAACCTATCTCGCGCCGGCCGTGGACTCAAACCAACCCGCGAGCTCCTGAAGCTTGACTCCATCTCGCGCGCCCCTAAAGCTTGTTTCCATCTCGCGCGCCCCTGAAGCTCGCGAGACTTAAAAGGCTTTATATTAAATGGGCCACAGGTATTGGCCCAAATGTTATCCAAAACTTATTATGCAGTCTTGGACCAAAATATCACCTCGCGTAGCGCTAGCGGGTCATCTCTTGTGAATCCAATTATTTTGGGCTCGCCGGTGTGAGGTAGACTAAGAATTTAATTAATATTCACCTAGACATTTACTGTCCAGTAAAATATTAATTTAGGTGTAAACAACTTTATCCACTAGGCTAGCTGAAGTCTTTTTAGTCGGTCTAGAATGAATTAGTTCTCAAAGGTTTGTGTTTCTTATTTCAAAAAGAATGATGTAGTAATGTGAATTGCTTCCTTAGTCCTTACCATACACCAATTGTTTTAGAAATGATTGTCCGCTCCAAATAAGGATAGAAGTCATCATAGCACTTAAAAGGCAGTTGAGTTACCTTTCCTCGTCCAAAACTATTCTTCAAAGCAGAATTCAACACATAGGCAAAGCATATATAGCAGTTGATTTGTTTTTCTCGATGTATACATACAAGCATACCCTTTGGCCTTGGTCTTCTGCTTCATGTTGCAAAGTCCAAGTCTTCAAAACTATTTGTTTTCTTAGCAATGTGCATGTAGTTGTTTCACCACCATTACATCTTGCCATACATACATGTAACACTTACATATCATAGTACCGGAAAACTATATCATATTCTTTATACTAGTTTGGTTAGCATTCTTTCTTTGTTTCTTTAGCATCTCATCATTTCAATAGACAGACCATGAATTATTTTAAAATTTCCTTCTTTGGTGGGCAAAGATGAGAGTAGATGAAGTCCTAATTTCTTTTTTCTTTTTTTCTTTTTTTGGTGAGAAGTCCTAATTTACACGTTGAACAAGATGAACTTGATTGAGTTGATTCAGTTAAATTAGTACTGTGAACCATGTCTACTCTTTTTCTTTTTTTTTTTAAGTGAGAAGAAAATAAGGATGTTTTGTTAAAGGAAAAGAGAACCAAGTACATGCAGCGAGATAAAACAGAGGAAAAGAATGATGTAGTAATGTAGGATGCTTTGAATCCATTTGCATATGTTGAAGGCATATACATTAAGTCTATGCTTGTTTGTTTTATCATATATGTATGCACCTTTCTCTTATGCCTATGCTTTTCTTGTTTGTTCTATCATATATATATGCACCTTTCTCTCATTCCTATGCTTTCCTTGTTTTTTTTTAATTATCCAAAAAAAAAAAAAAAAAACCAATATCACATTGTATCTTCTGCTTAAGTGGGTAACAGATTTTGTTAGTGTTTTTTGTATCCACAATGCATCAAGTCAAAAAAAAAAAGTGAAGAAAGACAAGTGGTTTGATCAACCTGTATGCTTTTCTATGGACTATTTTTCATAATCTTTATCTATTACTCACTCATTTACTAACAATTGTGTGTTATTCATGTGCAAGATGGTGATCATGAGGAAGAGGAAGGACCGAGCCACTAAGGCCAGTGCTTTGATGGAGTCTATACGGCAGAGCGTCGGCTCAGCTAGCAGTAGCAGCCACCTTACCCTTATGCCGGCTGCAACAGTACCACCAGGGGCTCCCCCCTTGATCGTGCGGCCCCCTACTGTTGACAGGAGTTCAACTACATCTCCATCGACGTCTACAACCGCACCCAAATCTGCAACACGCATCATCGGCAGCGCTCGTTTGAAAGTTAGAAGCCCAACAGGTTACTTATTAATTCCTCTTATACTTGTATTAATTTATTAGAATTTGTCTTATAGCATTAAGTATCCTAATGTTTTCTCATATATTAATTGTAGCTCCGGCCCTGAAAAAGAAGCGGGGTTTATGTTCTGGAAAAAAGACGGAGGATATCGTTGCACAAACGGGGCAGAAGATCAAGCTGGAGTATTGCCCCTGTGTAAAAGGCCCTAGAGTGAGGGGAATAAACAGCTTGGTGGCACATGATATCGGTTGCCACATACGGAGTCTGGTGGGAATGAGGGCAAGGATGTTCTACGACCTTGATCAGGAGGAGAAACTTACGGTCGGTAAGTAACTGAAAACAGTTTGAAAAGTAAATTTACTTAATTACATTTTTTTAATTTATTTTTCAGTGTTTTACATGAGAATTTTTTATTTATTTGTTACTTAACCGAAGTACGAGTGAGATGAAAATGATGAGCCAATGTTCAATTGGATACTAAAGAGGGCACAGAAGAGGTACAAGGACTGGAAGTACCAGTGTCACAAAGCTTATCTGAAGGAAGGGCCCTCTGGCATGCCTTCAGATTTCATTGGGAGAGAGAACCAGTGGGAGTTTCTATGCGAGCACTTCGAGTCAGATGCGTTCAAGGTGATTTTTTAAATTACCTTCATTGTTTCCCTTGTATTTTTTTAGATTACCTTCATTGTTTCCCTTCTATTTTACTAATCTATTTAATATTTTTTCGGAGACTCTCCTTAGCAAACAAGCGGAACCAAGCAGTATGTAAGTGTCTCTCCTTTTACTATTGATCATATATATACCTTTTACTATTTGATTGGGGGTGAATAATCATTACAACATGTTTTAAGCAGTAAAATAAATCTTTTCAACATCTTTTCTTTTCAGCAGTTTTATGGTTTCTGTTATGCATATATAAAAATGCATGTATGATTGAGTAACAGTAAAATAAATAAATCTTTCACTATTTTAGAATACCCTAAAATTGTATTTTTAAGTTGATATATATATGATCAAATTAGCAACTTCATTCTCAGTTGAATAGCAGCTTTGCATGACTGGGTTGCTTGATTCTATTTATTGGCATGGTGAATAAAATGTTTTGATTTTCTCTTTTCTCTTAAACATGAACTGTTAAAACAAATTTTTTTTGAACAAGTGTTTTGATAGGGCAGTTGAATTATAGTGAGAGTTTGGTGTGCTTTGATAATCTAGGTGAATTGTAGTGAATTTCTAAAGTGAATTGTAGGAGTCTAAGTGCAATTAAGAATTGTAGCTGTGTTTTAAGTTTGATCAGTTGTGTTTGCAGTAGCTTCATTCGAAATGGGTAATGATGTTATGAAATTGTACTTGGTTTAAGCTAGTTTGGAGTTGTTTAGGTTGGATGACTTTTAGTATAATGATTGTGTTGAACCAAAATTGGGTTTGTCTCTGTATGGATTTGTACTAGAGTTAGTAAGGAGTTATGCAGAATCCATCAAGGGAATTCTGGCCTTTTTCTTGTAGGGGTACGGGCATTCGCGCCCCAGGATGCACCCCAAGGGTGCGTGCATGTGCGCCCAGGGGTGCACCCTAGGGCGCGCATGCAGGCACCCCTGGCATGCCATGGGCGCGCTACTAGCACCCCGGGACGCTCATGCTAGCACCTCGGGACGCGCATGCAGGCACCCTGGGGCGCTGCATTTTTGTTGTCTCTTATTTTTGTTTTCTTCTTGTTTATTAATTGATGTGCAGAGACTAAAGGAATCAGAGAAGCGTGCCCAGTAGCAAATCCAAGTGGTCCACAGCGTGCCCTGCGTGCCAAGTCTATGTATAGTGCTGTGCAGTCCCAAGTTGTAGCCATATATGAGCATCTAGGTATGCCACCTCCTCCTCCTCCACAATCTTCTCCTCCTCCACAAGTTTCCTCACAGAACAATGATGATAGAGGCGACAACATCGGATTGGACGGGAATGAAAATTGGCATTATTGATTTTGTAGTACATTCATAGTTTAGCAGCTAGATTGTATGAACAATTTTCTACCTGGTTTATTAATTATTTTGTATATATGAACAATATTTGTCCATCTAGTTATCATGATCAATTAATATATGAATATGTTTTCCAAATCCAGTGCTTCCTGCCTGATTATTGTTACTGATTTGTAATTTTTGGAAACAGTGAATAAGGTAAAAAAAAAATTGTAACTTTTAAAAAAAAATCACTTAGGCGACAGAAACAGTAACATTTGTCGCCTAAAATAAACCACTTATCCGACGAATACAAAGATCGATTGTCGACTAAGAACAGTTATGAATTCGTCGGTTTAAAACTCTGCCGACGAATATTTCGTCGCTTAAGAAAAATGAAATATTCGTCAGTAAACATACATACTGACGACAATTTCGTCGGCTAAGAACAATTTCATATTTGTCGGCTAAGAATCTTTCCGACACAAACGTTCCGTCGACAGAGATTCTTATCGACGAACCAGTTTGTCGACAAGGCAGGAAATGATTCGTCGGGTAGGATTTCTCTTAGTGGATGACTAACTTTAGTTCCGTCGCTTAAGTGTCTACCTCACGACACTTAGACAACGGATAATTCGTCTGCCAAGATTCTAGGCGACGAATAGTTAATCTTAAGTGACGAGTTGTTTCCGTCGCCTAGGACGAGATTTCCTGTAGTCTCTCTCTCTCCAAACCCAAGAAGACGCAACAGCTAGACCACGACCGAGATCAATGACAGATGGCGGTTTCCACAGCAGCTTGACGGCGGTCTCATAATGGACTGGGAACTCGAGATCGGATCGAACGATTCAAGACAACGACAGCGTAGCACCCTGTGGGGTGAACCATAGAGCCATGATTTTATGCCAACAAGAAACTGACAAGTCCGAAAAACCTCCTGATAACCCGCTAACCTAGAACCAAGGCATCAACAAGTCAAGAGAACATTTTAGTTTTCACAAAAGCAAAACAAAGTTAAAAAACGAAAATGGTGCTTAAAAGTATAACTTAAAGCATTTCAAACATAAGAGAAGTACTATGATACCCCACAATCTAATACACAAGTGTAGGATATATGACTTAACAAATAAACACACAAGTACAAGATTTGCATGTGAGATTCACAAAGGCACTTAATAAACAGACACTCAAGTGCAAGGTTTGAAGTGAAACTAGCTAGGATAAAGATTCAAAAGGAAACAAGTCACCTCAACAACATATAAAGACTCTAACATAGTAATCATACGCCCAAGCTCCCGTATTAGTACACATGCAGTATTTGCATCCAAATCTGTTGTATGGGTAAGCGTTAGTCCTTACTTTGCCAAATAGGGGCCAGTTAACCAAGCTAGGAGTGAATAACCATGTTTACGATAAAATAAATATACGCCAAGAACAAGCCAAAACAATTTCACGATCCTTTAATAAAACAGTTTAAAAGACAAACTTGGCATAATCCTGCTTTGATATTTATAAAACGATGTACGTGAAATGAAAAAGGTTTAAGCTCAGAAATCCATACCTGATCAGGAGATGTATAAAATATCATGTGATCGTCACTACGATTTGTCTTACTACGCAAACCTGGTCAACTACCGTTCATGGCCAAATCCAATAATTAAAATACTTTTCTTTTCTTATAGCTATCACGAGTGTCCATTCACTGGCCTTGCTCATGTGGAACTCACTGTCAATTCCCTACGTACACTACAACACGAGTACGACACAACATATGAGCACTTGACCCGTAAGAAGTTCACGGTTTCAACACCGTACATAGGATATGCTATATCCTATCACTCTCGGGTATACATTATCACATGATCACTTGTACAGGATCAAATCTCTTGTACCGGTCTCTGAATCCAATCTCTCTTGAATGGGTTATGTGTTTGTTTTGTTCTTCCACACAAAGAAAGGAAGGGAATCGAATCTCTTTGACTAAGGAAAAGAGTAGAGTGAAAGAGGTCAGCTGCCATAGTGTTAGAGAAACGGACGCCAATTTGTATGAAGGGTTTTGAAAAGACATGAACAGACGATTATACCCCTGACAAGTTAACTTAACAGAGGAATGGATTCGAGATACCAAAAATGGGTCAGGTTCAAAAACTTGAGATACACTGTTTTAGTATTTCATAAAGTTGAGATATCAAAATTAATAGTCAAGCAAACTTGGAATATTGTCTGGATGATCTTTCCTTACAAAAATTAGCCGCCCACATATAAGTTGAAAAATCAGCTAGCTCAGCAAAAACAAATTTCTTGTTTTTTGGAAGACGACGTACACTACTGTGAGTACTGTACTGTTATGTATGGCCTTCCAGACTTGACCGCAAGCAGTATATATAGAATTCTCTTTTGTACTATTATCATCATCAATCTTGTTATGCAGAATTGCAGATCAAGCCGCTGCATGTTCTTTAATTAAACCTGACATTATTGAAAAGATGAACAATTCATTTCATATAGTAAATCAGGAAACTGAGTTGTTAGTAGTACTTGGTACTATGATGTTTATATTCTATTACGAAGAATCTTAAACATAAATGATTAATCGATCTGTTCACCGATCATCGTGTTGTGTTTATTGATGGTATACATGAACAATGTAAATTATCAATTACAGAACAAATTTATAGTAATAATGAAAAATCTGTATGTGCAGCCCAAGAGTATCATTTTAGTCCACGAAAGAAGACGATAACTGTTGGCTTCCTCGTACTCATCCTCGTATCAGTCGTATAAACATATACACCTAGCTAGCTATCGCTCAAAGCACATGGTACAAAACACTGGTTACAGAAACTGAGACTACAAAGATCAGAATGGAGAAGCAGTTAGCCATTGTAGGAGCTGGAATTAGTGGCCTTCTTGCCTGCAAGTACATGCTTTCAAAAGGCTTTCGTCCCATCGTTTTCGAAGCCTCAAATGGAGTTGGAGGCGTATGGACCAAAACTGTTGAGACAACAAAGATACAGTCTCCTAAACCATACTACCAGTTCTCAGATTTTCCATGGCCATCTTCAGTGACCGAGGACCATCCTAACCAGAATCAGGTTTTGGATTACATCCAATCATATGCTCGACATTTCGACTTGGTCAAGCACATCAAATTCAATACCAAAGTCTGTGGTATAGAGTATGAAGGACCATCTGAGGAGGAGATGCAATCCTGGAGTTTGTGGGGTGGCACCGGAGAGCCGTTCAGGTCCGATGGGAAATGGAAAGTAACCATTGAAGACAAACAAAGCCTTTCAACTGTGGTATCTACTTGCATACATACATAACATCTTGTTTCTAGTTATTAGTGTAATAATATTATGTTTTCATTAGACTGTTAACGATTTCGTGAGGGTGGCAAACAGGTTCATGTAGTAGACTTTGTGATCCTCTGCATCGGACGATTCAGTGATGTCTCAAACATTCCTGAGTTCCCTCCAAACAAGGGCCCTGAAGCATTTCAGGGAAAGGTTATAGACTCGATGGAGTATGCCGACATGGATTATGAAAGCGCTGCTAAGATTGTGACCGGAAAGCAAGTAACAGTGGTTAGGTTTCAGAAATTTGCTATGGACATTGCAATGGAGTGTTCAAACGCAAATGGTAATAAGTTATGTGATCATTACTTCATTAGCTTTAAGGTATATATTAATATTTACTCAATTAACTTTTGTGATCTTGAATGATTCATTGAATTAATATGCAGGGGTTGAAAATCCATGCACAGTGTTATACAAGACAGAACATTGGAATGTTTCACTAGTAGAAAAAAAAGGCTTAAGCGACGGGCACTTTCACATTTCGTCGCTTAAGCAAATTCTAAGCGACGAAAAGAAATATCGTCGTTGGAAATACATATTTCGTCGCTACAATTTTCTGAGGCGACGAAATGTTTTTGTCGATTAAGTTTCGTCGCCACAGGTCCCACTAAGACGACAACAAGGTTTTTGTCGCAAAAGATTTATGTAGCGACGAAAATGTTAACACTTAAGTGACGAAAATGTTTGTCGCATGATATCCTTCTCTTAACCGACAAATTGACTTATCGTCATCTTAGGTTTAAACTAAAGCAACGGAATATTTGACATTAGAGCAACGAAACTCTTTGTCGCATGATATCCGTCATCTAACCGACAAGTTGACTTTTCGTCGTCTTAGGTTTAGACTAAAACGACGGAACATTTGACATTAGAGCGACGAAATTGTTTGTTGCATGATATCCTTCACCTAACCGACGAATTGACTGTTCATCGTCTTAGGTTAAGACTAAAGCGACGGAACTTTTACTTTAGAGCGACGAAAATGTTTGTCGCATGATATCCTTCACCTAAGCGAGGGAACTTTTTGACTTAAGCGACGAAACATTTCGTCGCTCAAGTGAAATCTTCTTTATATCCTCTGCATCATTTCCTAAATACTTCACAAAATAGGTGTGTTTTAGTTTCATGTTTTTACACGAGAATTTCATGTGTTTGTGATTCAAAAAATTAACATGTTTTGATGTTTTTTCAGGTTGCAAAGTTGCAAGAAGAAAATAGTGTACACTACAAACCCGAGTTGTTGTATTTGGCTGGTAAGCCGCAACATGTGAATATATATGTTGCTTGTGTAGTCAACGGCATTAAGTTTTTGACATTGCATCGAGATTATGGTCGAAAGACACAAAACAGTGGCGTGATGTGTGTGGGTACGAAAGACGGATCTGAATATTATGGAGTCGTTATATCTGTTGTCGAGCTAGTCTACGCAACTAGTATGCCAGTTGTGTTATTAAAGTGTAGATGGTTCAACAACCCAAATATACCGAGGAGTACTAAGATGGATCATGGTTTGTTATCAGTGAATACATGCACAAGCTGATATGAAAATCAACCGTTTATTGTTGCCACAATGGCAAGACTAGTTTTTTATCTTGATGATCCAAAGGAGGGTGGGGGTTGGAAAGTTGTTAACGTGATGTCACATAGAGGTATTTACACTGCAACTACATTTGAGATGAGTATTGCAAATAGATATTGAGAATGTGACTCTTGAACCATATCAAGAAGCCTCGATGTCTAATATCCCTGACACGGAGACTATTCGCATCAACAACGACATCCACTTCCAACCCCGCGAGTATGTTCCCATTTTTAATTTAGAGTTTAACTTCGGTTCACTTCCATTCATTCCATGCCACCAACTGAGGACTTCATTGACGACGAAGAGGAAGACTCAGACGATCATTCATATGAAGTGAGTGAGGATGACAGGGACTACGATGATAGCGATTGAAAACTCATGATGTGTTAAAATATCAAATTTTCGATTTAATTATGTCATGAATTTATTATATTAGTTATGATATGTATTAATTTCCGATTGATTTAGTTTTATACTTTACTAACATTTTACGAGTATTAATTAGCAAAAAGTGAAATATAAATGATTTTCCAACTTGAGCGACGAATTTTGTCATGTTCGTCGCTTTAAAACGTATATTCTTTGGCGGAAAGTCAAAAATTTAAGCCACTTAGGCGACGAAAAAAAAACAATTCGTCGCTTTGACCCAAATATTTGGCGGGCTGCTTTTCATTCCCAAATTTTGGCCCAAATTTGAACGAACTTAAGTGACAGAAGCCATAAAGATATTCATCGCTCAGTTGTTACTATATATTGTTTCAGCATCACTGATCGAGAACCTTAATCGATCCCAAACTCCCTCTTCCTCCTTACCGGTCCAATTCCCAAACTCCCTCTTCCTCCTCTTGCCCAACCCCTTCCTACTGATCGAAATCCTGTTATCCCACTTCGCATTTGACTTCAACCACCTCCTAAATCCCTAAATCCCCAAATCCTTAAATCCCTAAATCCCTAAATCCCAAAACCCAAATCCCTTCCACTTATTCGTAATCCCTAATAATATCACCTCCACCTCCTTCACCACTCACAAAACCCAGCCACATCCTCCTCTAACTACCTAGATGCCAGCGGCGCTCGGGAAAAGGAAAGCTCGGGAGGAGGCGGACGAGCGTTTGCGATTGGAGTGTGCGCAACAATATGGCTCCTCTTCTGCCGGATCCAACTAAGACACTCTGACGACGGCGCCTCCAGGATCCCTTGCTGAATCGGCTCCCCTCTAACCGACGACGATGATGAGTCAACGACCCAAGTAGCAGAAACACCGTCTGAGGGTGCACCCAGGGTTGTCAGTGCTCGCCGGAAACCGAAGAAAAGCGAAGGACCTCCCCAGAAAGACAACGGGGGTGTGGTGAACAACGCAAAGGTGTCTGATATTGTGAAAAGCACGGGGAAGAAGATCGACTTGGACTTTTATTGGGACGTTATTGATGGACCTCATAATTCTGATGTATGCAGTCTGTTTGTCAATAGTATTGGAAGCATCATACGAAAAAAAGTGGCAATGAAGAAGGAATCGTGGTATGATTTAGACAAGGAGGAGAGGAAGAAGTTTTTTGACGGTCTCACTGTAAGTTAAGATAACTTTCAGTTCTTTTTTTTGGTATTTTGATTCCCTGCATCATTGTAACTTAATTATAACTTGTTTTCTATGTCTTGCAATGTTTTTTTATCATTGATTTTAATGATATAAAAGCCATTAAATGGATCAATAAAACGGCGGCAAGTGTATTCTGTGAATAGAAGCACGACTTATCCGAGATTCACAAGCTCGGGGGAGAGACGTGATTCCAAAAGAGCTTTTACACAGGCGGGATGAGTGGGAGTGGCTTTGCACGCATGTTGATTCGGACAAGTATAAGGTATAAATTTAGTTTTGGTTATGAGATAGAAGGAATACATGTACAAGGTATAAATTGAGTTTTGGTATAAGATTCTGGTTATGATTATGTGGTATATAAGTATCTTAAAACTTGGTTACTGCATATAGTTGGGAATTTGGATTAAAATTTGATATGATTGTTGAGTTTTGGCCTTATGTTTGTGACAATGAAGTTGGTACTTTGACTGCTAATTTAGTCTTAGTAGTGTATAGGTATATATAGGTAATTTCATAGTTCTATGATTGAACTTGGTTTGAGCAACCAAGATAGAAACTTATGAGAGCTTGAGGATCAGATTTTTAGAGAGTTATTTTTACACCCTGTTTTGATCATGTACTTGGTCTTGTGCAGAGACGATCGATTGCCAATTCCAGCAACCGTGGTAAGAAGGAGTTGGCAGGGAGGAAATCTATCATTTACTGGGTGGCCAAGCTTAGGGATAAGGGTGCTTCATTACCGGTGGATGACGTGTACCCGGTGACATACGACATCAACCAGCCTAAAGCTGCTGAGCATTATGTAAGTATCAGTACCTAATGCCTTAAGGATAATGATTTAGTGTTAAAATATAAATTGTTTGGATTCAATGACAAATAATAATGGTTTGGGTTTTGGTGTATTTGCTATTTGCTATTCAAATTCATATGTCATATGCATTTTCTGCTTTTCCTTTTTGGAAAAATCATTTGAGAATCTACATTTTCAGAAAATCTTGTAGACATAAAATTTAATGATAATAATAGTCGTTGAATAATTCAAGCAAATACGTGACTCGTGAGTCGACAAAATTGGAAAGCCGTCGGAAATGACATGTGGCAACGTGGGGATGGTCGGCCGACAACAAAACCTTAAATCCCGATTGAAATCAATTATCAAGTGTCGATTGTTGATCAGATATCAATTAAATTAATTATCAAAACAAAGAAGTCGGACATCCCCAATAATAACTGGTGATGGTTCGCCGAGGTCAAGCGAGCTAGAAAGTAGACTTCGCGAGGCGAACCGGACTTCGAGAGGCGAACTGGACTCCGCGAGGTGAACCAGACTCCGCGAGGCGAACTGCACTCCATGAGGCGAATTAGATAGTAGACTTCGCGTAGACTTAAACAGTGGCGAGGCGAACTAGACTGCACTTCGCGTAGACGTAAACAGTGGCGAGGCGAAATGACTCCGCGCGCATGTACATGAAGACGAGGTGAAATGACTCCGCGCGCGTAGGTTTACGTGAAGGCGAGGCGAGATGACTCCGCGCGCGTAGAGTGACATAAAGGCAAGGCGAGATGGCTCCACGTTGAGAAATTCGCGAAGTAGCTAGATGACAGAGTTCGCATGCTTGCAGGGATGTACGTCCAAGATAAGTCATCCGCGAAATAGGATTAGAAATCACCGTTCGCTTGGAAATCAAGCCTCCTCGCGGGATACTTTCCATGTCCGCAAGATAGCTCGCCCCTTGCTAAAGATCTCGCCCAAAACAGGACATTCAATCCAAAACGATCGGGGCATATCTAAATCTCAAGATTTGATTGATTTGATTATGTTAAAATGGCAAGTAGATCAATCAGTCAAGATTCATTTATTCGATTAAGGAAATATTATTGAATCAGAATCTTCATTACTTGCCTTAAGTGGAGGCATGTTAACACTATAAATACCCCCTCTCATACCAAGAGGAGGGGGAGCAAAACCAAGAGGAGCATAAAAGAAGACAGCGAACTAGAGAGAGAGAAATCCCTCCGCGAGCTCAGAAGTCTCCACTAAACCCTTGAAGAACTATCAAGCTTCCCAGATAGCCAGTTCTTCACTAAACCCTTGAAGAACTATCAAGCTCCCCAGATAGCCAGTTCTTCACTAAACCTAAATACATGTTACGTGATCAACCCGTGTAACCCTCAAGAACAAATGTTTGTCACCCTTGAGTTAAACCTATATTCGGAGATAGAATCAAAGGAGTTCACAAAGATTGTAACCCGCATTCGCATTGATTTAAATTAAATTATTTTTTGTACACGTCTCTTTCTGTTATTTATTGCAGATATTTTCGTGTTTACAAATCTGAATAGTCTTAAATTAGTAATAGTCTTGTCGTAGTTGTGTGTGCAGTCTTGAAGTAGTCTGAATAGTTTTGAAGTAGTCTGAATAGTCTTGAAGTAGTAGTAGTCTTGAAGTAGTAATAGTCTTGAAGTAGTAATAGTCTTGTAATAGTCTTGAATAGTCTGTTAAGAAATAGTCTTGTAATAGTCTTGATTGTGTGTGCAATCTGAATAGTCTTGATTGTGTGTGCAATCTGAATAGTCTTGAAGTTGTAGTAGTCTTGTAATAATCTTGAATAGTCTGTTAAGAAATTGCTTGTATAACCTGTGCACATGCATTCTTGTGTGTGCAAGCACACATATCATTCGTATGGGATTTGGTTGAAATTTCTCTACATTTTCTTTTCTTTTCCAATTCTACCTGCAATAAGGGATCAGTTTAAAGTTATTCATTTACTCTCATGATCCACCTGTCTCTGGTGAGTAATTGGCTGCAGCAGGGCAGGATGCTTGCTTACAGACATGTATAAATCTCATCATGATGATAAGAAAGATGACATATTATTGATTGTCCTTTGATTTTCTTTCTTATAATGTGACCTTCTCAATGTTAAAACCCCAGACAACATTAAGAGTAAAGCATGTGTCTTACCCCTCCTACTTGTATGAGAACAAACTTAGAAATTTGGATTCAGTTTGATGGACCTTTTATTACCTGGGAAGCATATTCTTTAAGACAAATGAGAGAGTTGATAGTTTTGGCTACTGTGTGTATTGTGTGATATGTCTAGTTGTTTGATTTGTGTGTATTGTCTAGTTGTTTGATTTGTGAAGTGAGCTACTGCATGTGTATATTGTGTATGGTGTATAATATTGAAAATAACAAGGTTATTAGCATGCATTTGGTATCTCAGCATTATAATTTGAGTTGTGTATATTATTTTATAATTGTAGGAAAAGTTAAAGGAACAGTGTGTTATTTCCAAGACTTTGCAAAGCACTCAACACCCGGACATCCCACCGGATCAGCTACCTCCTTTGGACTGGCCAACTCAATTAAGTGTTGTGAAAAACGTTATGGGAGAAACAAAAGGGTCTTACCTTCGTGATATTGGACGAGCAGGTGTCTCAGAGAAGAGCAGAATGTCAACATCTTCCCCTTCACGCTCTCGACCGAATAATGAGGCGATGGAAGAGATAGTGGCTGCTAGAAAGGAGGCGGCTGAGACACAAGAGAGGGTCGAAAAAGCTCAGAAGATCGCTGAGCAGTCTGCTGCTGATTATCTAGTATTGAAGTTGCAAATGGATCAAATCATGGCTCGAATAGAGCTACAGCTTATGTGTTCACCCTTGGTCCCAAGCTAACAACCTCGAGACGACAATGATGATATGGGCCTTAACACTTCTCCGATTAGTTTAGGAAATCAGTAGATTTTTCTAGTTTAAATAATTGTACAAACAATACTAGCTAGTATTTGTTTTGGTCGGTACGATAACTTTATTAGTAATATAAATATTTCGGTTAATTTATTTTGGTTTTACAGTAATTAATTATTTATTTACAGTAATATATTTTTGAGTTATTATATCTCTTAATAATAAAACTAATATTTTTTTTTTTTCAAAAAAACTAAAACCTAAGCGACGAAAATTGTGTCCCCTAAGATGCTTATTTTTGTCGCTTAAGGGTAAAAATTACACGCCAAAAGTTGACAGGCCAAAAAGTGTTCTGTCGCTTAAGGCTATAGCGACGGAAATTATTCGTCGCATTAAATCTAGCGACGAAAACAAACTCGTCGCTAAACTAAAAAGTTTCGTCGCTTAACAGTAAAACGACAGGATTCGAAATGTCGCTTAAGGTAATTATTTCGTCGCATTAAATCTAGCAACGAAAACAAGCTCATCGCTCAACAGTAAAACGACAGAAGAACATACGTCGCTGAACAACTTAAGCGACGACAATAATTCATTGTTTAGGGTAATTATTTGTCGCCTTGGTCTGTGGCGACATAAACAATCCCCGTTGTCTATTCCATTTTCTTAAGCGACGGATAAAATGTTTTTGTCACCTAAGTGCCTATGAGACGCATCATATACGACGAATCTTAAGCGACGCCGGTTTCATCGCTTAAGTTGTATGGCGACAAAAATAGGCACTTAGCCGACAATTTTTTCTCGTCGCTTAAGCTTTTATTTCTACTAGTGTTCCTGACTATCTCCCATGGGGTATGCCACTGGAATACCTATATTTCAATCGATTCTCAGAGCTCTTGGTTCATAAGCCGGGTGAAGGCTTCCTATTTAGTCTCCTTGCAACACTTCTTGCACCTTTGGTATACTTCATCCATTTCACAAAACTTAACACTAATCAAATTGCACACACTTCAATGTTATTAACTAATCTGCAATTACTGAACAGAGATGGGCATTTTCAAAATTTGTGGAAACCCACATAAGTGACATAACTAAGAAGCTGGGGTCAGCCAAGTATGGGATGGTACCTAAGCATAGTTTCCATAGGGGGTGATAGGGCTCTCAGCTCTTGCTCGACATCGACAGTGCCTGAAAAATTCTTTGACCGAGTTGGGGAAGGAAGCATCATACTGAAAAAAATCCCCCTGCAGCTTCAGATTTTGTCAAGAAGGCATTTTGGTTGGACAGGAAGTCACCCCTCTGAAGACTGATTTGGTCATATTGGCTACAGGATTTAGAGGTGACAAAAAGCTCAAAGACATCTTTGTGTCTCGCACCTTTCAGGACTACATAGTTGGATCTCAAGATGCCATCTTACCCCTCTACAGGTTCTAGCTCCTTTCAAAACTTATCAACAAAATTCTGTATAAAGTAGTGTTCTATTGGTGGATACCAAACATGTAATTGTTACCTTCAATCACTGATGAAAATGAGAATCTAACAACTTAATTAGAGAAGATTTTCACATATATAACCATAAGTGTGCTTATGTTACCAGGGAATGCATACATGGACGAATTCCCCAGCTAGCTGTAGTTGGATTCTCTGAGAGCGTCTCAAACTTGTACTCCTCTGAGATGAGATGCAGATGGCTAGCGGAGCTCCTTGCAGGCACGTTAAACGAGCATAAAAGAGATGGAGAAAAATGTGAAACAATGGGATGAATACGCAAAGCAGTACGCCGGAGAGTACTACAGGAAATCTTGCATTGGAGCACTTCATCTGTGGTACAATGACCAATTGTGCAAGGACATGGGATGGAACCACAAAAGGAAGAAGGGAATGTTAGCTGAACTATTTGAACCATATGGTCCGATGGACTATGCTCCCACAGCAAAAACGACATAGTGCGTTGTAAAAACAAAGTTCCTTACCTCACACCAAGTTTTTCCCATTACGTATTTTGTTGCGTAGAGATCATGTTTACATTGCTGTAAAGTAATGAAATAAAAGTAATAAATGTAGTAGTTTGGTTTCATTGAATGCTGATTGAGCTCGGCTTCTCTATACTGAGTAGCGTTTTGGTTATACTGGCTGCTAAATCCCCAGATTCAGGGGTGATTAAAACTAGAAGAGATTTTTGTGTCACCCAAAATCTACAACTGCACTTCTAGGTTAAATAATGGTTTGTGTCAACTCTGTAACTTAGGTATATAATCGTGAAGGTGTCCTATAAAAAGATCCTAGGAAGCTGAGATAGAAGTATGGCTTAGCATCGATCCTCAATGTGTAGCATTCAGTTATACAAAGACTCTTCACCGATTAAAATACAAGATATACATGACAACACAAGAGCACGCATGCATAGGCTGGAGGTAAAAACTTAAATGGGAAAGTAGAAGCAGTGGCCGTTATAATAGGAGATGGGATTAGTGGTCTCCTTGCCTTCAAGTACACCCTCTCAAATGTGCTTTGCAGATCCTCTCAAACGGCATGCGACCATTGTGTTCGAATCTGCAAGCGCCTTTGCAGGTGTATGGATCAAAACTTTTAAGACCACAAAGTCTTAAACTCCAAAGTAGAACTCCCTCGAGACGACACGTTTAGTTAAATTGGCTACTGGGTTTAGACTTTTTAAAAGTGATAAAAAGCTCAATGACATCTTTCTGTGACTGTGTCCCAAATTCCACCACTACATGACTGTAAAGCTAAAATGCCTTACTATTTCAATCAGAGAATGCATACATGGATAAGTCCAACTAGCCGTGAAAGGATTCTCCGATTGTTCCAAACTCGCATGTCCCAGAGATGAGGTGCAGTTGGCTAGCAGAGTTTTATTGGACGCGCAGTTAAGCTACCAAGGATCTCAGAGTTGGAAAAAAAATCTGAACCAATGGCACGACTACGTACACAAAGTGATACTCCAGAAAATATTACCGGAGATCGTTAATCAGCGTCCTTCACACATAACACAATGCAATTGTACAAGGATATCGGATGGAAACCCAAAAGAAATGACTGTTTTCTGAATAATTGGAGCCTTATGACCCAATAGATTATGTATATTCTTAGAGTGAGTTCATTCCCATTTGCTTAAAGAAGTAACCCCAGGACGTACATAGTGCATAGCAGTAAACACTGCTAGCAATACTGAAACCCAAGTTTCCATCACTTTCTGTGTAACATGACTCTATATTAACTTCCTGAAGAGGAGAAAAATTACTTTCCGTTTTTTTTTATTACTGAAAATTACTTTCCGTTTGCATCAATGGAAACCCTAAGATCAATCTTCTACGGTGTACTGAAAGATAAGAACCACAAGCCAGATGCTGTAAGGAAATAGCGAAAACTCTACTGAACCGAGTGACATGATTACTTTAACAGTAAAAAAATAATAAAGATCTTACTTAGTATATATACACTGAAAGAATATCGAGTTTGTTCTTCTGTTTTTATCCTATGAGATGTTACCAATTAATCATAAATTGTTCAATCGGCAGATGTGACTAGGGAATTCAGAGCTGCAATACAGCTGCTACCTTTCTCCAGGTTATGAAAGATACTCATCCTAGGATGTCATTCAACCAAATCCAAATTTTGCCAATATCAACTAGTTACAAGCTAACAGGAAAAAAAAAAAAAAAAAAAAGATTAAGCAGTATAGATATTCTCCATAAGAAACCCCTTCCCTCAAATTTAGACTAGAACAAGAAATCCATGAAAAAATAAGGGAACTGAGACAACGGTTTCATCGACACATTATGCCTAATTTGAGAAACATAAATCAATACATCAACTCGGAATCCATATTTGAAGACATGCATATATTTGAAATTATTAGAGACTCGCCTAAAACACACATATATTATGAATGTCCACTAACCTGAGATGTCTCAGTGTGCCTGTGGAGGAACCACCATGGACCTGATTTTGAAAGTAATCTGAAAGAAAAGAAGGTATGTAAGAGAAAGTTAAAAAAAAACTACAAAGCAATAATTGCAATGATAAATCCATAAAGCATATATGATTCCATTTATTAAAATCTATTCAAAGACAATGCAAACTGATTATTCCAGAGAAAAGGCTGACACTGTTGTAGATATACAATTAGCAGCCGGTAATTTATTCCCATGAGAGTCATAACCGAGAAACTTTCTTAAAGGTAGGATGGGGATAAAAGAGTATAACAGCCAAAAATTTGATAGTATTAAAAGTCACCTGACAAATCCAGCCACAGCACGCAAGCCCATGAAGAGAGTCAAACCCAACCAAACCCCAGAAAGACCCATAACAGAAGGAGCATATAGCAGAAATCCGGATGATATTGCACCCACAACCATCTATTATTAAACAAAAAAAATGTCAAATAGATAATATAAAAGAAACACATAAAACTATCATTTGCATCACTGAACAGTTCTGGATTTCTTTAGAGCAGCTTACCATGGCACGAGCTGCATATGCAAAATCTGAAACACCATAATGGAGACCATCGAAAACATAAGCTAGAGAAGTCAAAGGTTGACTAGCACTGACAAACTGTGGCAAGTTTGACAACATCAGCATTGTTATAAAAGAGCAACTGTGGCATCTCAAGAAGCTATACCAAGAAAATCACTTATCATGAATTTTCATACATACCAATACCCCAGATCTAAGAATCTCTAATACTGCAGCATCTTTGGTGAACAAGGTTGATATAGAACCAAAAGATGTTCCCAAAATTACAGCCAATGAAACACCTATGAACAATCCTATCTGGAAAAACATCCACAATAAGCAATATGAATGGACGATAAGATAAGATCAGTGAAACCTGGGAGCATCCATCTACTAAACAGGCTATATACCATACAAGAAAGTTTACCTTCAGCATGAAGTCAGTAACCTCTTTAACAACTTTGTATTCACCTTTGGATGAATAACTTGCAATCAGGGCCTACAGACAGAAATTTAGCTTTAAGTTTGATGAGATATGCACAAAAGGGACACGTTTTTCACGAAAGACTAGAGGTGTTTAGACTGCTTAGGAAACCTAGTTCCATAAGCTCTTTAACTCCTAAATTATTCCTCCAAAACCCAATGTGTAACCATAGGCAGGGATGTCAATTTAAATCGTTATCCAATTCAGATAAACAAAAATCTGAGAAACTAGGATCAAGTGAAATAGGAAAACAATGAAAAAATTTGTTAAGGTAAAACCAATAGTTACAATTTACTAATTGATTTAACTACATCAAATAGGAATGAATTTTGATGATGAATACAAAGCTAATACCTGACCAGATGTAGCGAGCGCATCAGTTAGAAGGGATACAGCCAACCATACTTGTATACATATCTGATGAGCAGCCATGGCCACTGGACCTTGACGAGCAGCCATCGATGTTCCTAATGTCATGGTTGTGAGAACAGCAAGAGTTCTTCCCAAAAGAAAACCACCTATATCATCCCATAGTTGCAAATGAAGGCAATCAGGTAAAGGAGATTGAAAAAATATCGTAGCCGAGAAGATTATTTCTGAAGAAATTAAACAGTTCTACATGTACTTCAACCACAATACAATGAGAACTGAAACATCAAAATACTACATTCGGATTACTCAATCTGTAAGCAAAATCAACTGCTAAGATAATTGTTGTATTGCTATTTATCCAATGATATAATTCAAATAGAACACTGGAAAAGCTGGTAATTTCCTCGATGATTTTTGGCACTGCATAAATAAAAAGAGAAATTTCAAATTTTCTAGTTTTCCTTTGCAAGTTTGAATAAGCTCATGGATTTCCGTTGAATACAACTCTCAGTTGTGCTGCATGAATGAAGTCATAGTCTTCTCTTGAAGTCTATTTCCTTCTTTGCTTCAAGCATTTTGTTAAAAAGTTCTTATCATCTAGATTGTATGGTGGTAAGAATGTAAGATGACTGTTATGATCATATCACAGATGCAGATGGTTGTGTAGAACTCTACAAAACCAAGCCTTATAAAGCATATATCTTCCTGTGTGCCTAACGGAAACCCATACCTTGCCCCTGAGAATACCAAATTCCATTTATAATCAGCTCACTTACCTTTACTGTATTTATTTTTTTAAACCATACCCCACCCCACCCTTAATGGAGCTAGAACACATGACCACCCAAATGGGAACCACTGTCTTGTGACCCCACCAAACACACACACCCAACAGCAGCCTAAGTACATGAATCATGGCCAAGATGATACTGCAGAGCTTTATGACTAAACTTCATTGGAAGGGTTTGTCAGGAAGAGTGACAGAACTTACCAGATTTTATGTATCCACCAAATTGCAATGATCCCATCTTTGGAGGCAGTAGAACTGCTTTCTTATTTAAAAACCAGATCATTAAAAATGTAACAGTGTATCTGAAAACAAAAATTTGATACTGTTCAGTTACCAAGTAAAGCCAAAATAAAAGAGTACAAATGAGAAAACTATCAAAAATCACATACTGAGATATAACAGTAGACATGGCTGCACCAGTTACACCCAAACGAAAGTAATATATAAGGGTTGGTAACAAGAACGCGGCAAAAAGATTACCGATACCTGCACATGAAACAGACAAACATCAATTAACAGTGAATATGAAAAAGCAAACAGCAAATAACAACACGGCGATGAAACTATAAAGAGTTCTTCCAGGGAACAGGTATATTAGGCTCGCAAATAAAATAGAAAGCTGAAATTCCCACACTAAAAGCTGTACACTTTTTTACTACCAAATCAAAGGTGACAGCCATTACACTATTTAATACATATGTATTATTAAAGAATGTTACTCACTACACCTTCCCAAAAGAAAGAATGTGACACTACTCAACATGCTCTGATAATAGATCAATGTTTATGCACTTCATCAGTAGCATGATGACATTGATATAATCAAGTTATTCTTTCTCCAATCAGAACTGAAGAGAATTATGGGGATATGATATAAATATAAAACTTAAAAACGTTTAAGTTAAATGATCTACGCATAATGCTATCTACAGAGTAATTTGTCAGTTAGAATAACTAACTCACACAAACATATCTAAACACTTACCTAGACATAATACTGGAGTTTTTGTATCCTTAAAACCACGGAAAACTCCTTGAAGAGCCAAAGATGCTACAACTGCAGGAGCACCAAACGCTCTTATTATGAGAAACCTCTTTGCCGGAATGTGCATAGGAGAGTTCTGTGATATTAGGAAAGGAAAAAACTTTCTTAGAATTATAAACTCATGTGCTCAAAAGTATATCAAAAAAATATAATAAAAATAATAATAAAAACCAGAGCACTCATGAGTTTCCCTCGGCCAAAAAAGAAGTAAGAAAGTTCCCATATTATACTATCAGATTTTACTCAAACTGTGCATAAATTAAAACTTAAAAAGACAACTTTGTATTTTATGTACACGGTAAAAGGGATCAGAAATGGCAGATAATTAATCATGATAGATGTAAGTTTATAGCACAAAACCTACCGATGATATCCCCATCATATTCAGAAACAATCCAGATCCCAAAGACAAGGCTACAGCCTCAAACAAGCCAATGCCAAGTGCTAAAAGTAAGGCAGTTGACACTGAAGATAATTGCTTTCTCTCGGTAGGTACAGATTTTCCATTAGTATTTCCTTCATAACCATTTTCTGTACACAGTAAGCCTAAATCAGATACTCACGCTCAACCAGATTTATGTATGACAAAGATGGCCACAGAGTTAACCAAATATTCAACTTCACCTATACTGGAAGCTTTGCTTGCAGACTTTGCAATGTCTTCAGCCACAAAAGATGTAGCAACACTGAGGAGAGGAATATTAAAAAGCTTTGAAATATAATTAAAGATGTTCATTGAAACACCAGCTGAAGCCAACTCCACAGAGCCTATGGGGGAAAAAAAGGATAAAAATTATACACAACAAAGAAAAATGAAAAAGGAAATATAAGAGCTGCAAATTAATATAAGTTTAGTCATTCAACTTGTTCCAAGAAGTGAAGCATACCCAATCTACCAATATAAGCAGTTTCCATCAGCATTGCTATGGGATCAATTGCCTGACCCACAATTGCAGGTAAGGAAAGCATCAGCAGCTCGCGTTTCACATTTGGAGAATATGCTTCTGGGACAGGAATGTCACTCAACTCACTGTGATTGGTGCATCGAGGGGGAAAAGTGAGAAACATACAAAAGAATCATAAACACAAAATATGAAAATCAAGGATGTCATAAGAAGGCAGCAAAGTCTATATCCTGCATTACCTAATACTACCTAAAGGATTTCAGGAACTAGCTGAAATAGACAGGTCCCCAAGAGCTTTTACTAGTAATGGTTTTCAGATCACCTCCATAGATAAAATCAGATATTTTACAGATGCTAATGAACTTGAAAGAAAAAATCAGAAGTTCTTTTTAAGGGAAAGGTAGTACATTCGTATATGTATTTCAATCTTATGTCCAAATTGTGCATGCCAACAATATATTAGAAAAAGTGATGTAAACTATTGAGTTAAAAAGCAGCAAATATGAAGAATAAAAAGGATGCAAACTGATAAAAGCAGCACTTTTCAAGAGACAGAAGCAAGCAAAAATTTAAACATAACAAAACTCAAGGTCTTACGGTTCATCACGAACAACAGTTAGGGGAGCAATCACTTCCTCAAGAATCACCTTTTCCTCAACCTCAGAGCAACTGACACCATAATCTGAACTCAATTCACTAGCCACCACCGGAAAATAGGTCCTTCTGCGATGAGTAACTAGCCGCGAGTACAGTGATCTATGGGTAGACGAAAGATTGCAGCCCCCCAAAGCATTTGCATTGCTCAAATCCTTTCTGTTACTTAGTGCCACAAACTTACGAGCTTCAGTTTGGCGCAATGAACTGGACACCCAATCTCTCTTAGTAACGGAATTGAAATCACCGGTTCTAGTCCTAAATCCAGTAGAAGGTGCACCACCTCTAAATTGGGTAGCCGGCATTTTCATCAATTCTTCAGATATTCACATAAAAAATTCAAAATAACATGTCAGAATTCTCCAATATTAAGACTTCAACAATCATAATCCATAACACCATACCCAATTCCACAATCCACACATTCAAACATTACTACCACAAAAACAAAAAAAAGCAACGAACTTTACACACTAAAATGATCACAAACACTAAATACTACACGCAATTCATGTCCATAAAATCCCAAAACTCCTTTCCGAAACAAAACAGAAACACATTTGAAAACAGAGCATACCCGCAAAACCTTCACAGCAATGCTTATGAACAACGCAAAACCATAAAGTGGCAACCAGAAATGAGAGCATAGAGACTGTTCTTGATTCCCATGAAAACTTATTCGAAAATTACGAAAGGATAAGATAAAGTTTTCACCTTTTTGCAGAGCGAGTGACAGAGAGAGAGGCTCAGAGTCAGAGAGAGAGAGAGAGAGAGAGAGAGAGAGAGAGAGAGAGTGTGTGTGTGTGTGTGTTAGGGTTGGAGTGAGAGAGAGATGATGAAGGGAAGAGGGTTGGGAATTGAGGATTCTAAGCCTCTGATTCTCTGACTGCAAAAAGGTGACTGCAAAAAGGTGGCGCCGCTTGCAGTTACTTCAAACTAGAGAGAGAAGAACCCAAGTTTCTTTTTGGGTATTTCTTGTTGCAGTTTACAGTGTCATTTATACAGAGAAGCGAGGACTTTCAGTTGCAAATTTACAGTTTTGCATTTCGGATTTTACTTGGGTCCGATATTTGACCCGATACGTTTTACCCGGGTCATGCCTTCCTTACGAGTAACGTTGGGTGACAATTTTCACACCTGGTACTATAGAACGAGTGAGGAGAGTTCAAGACAATCTTTTGTTCATTGTTTACATGTAACCTCTTCTCGGATTCAGGCGCGATGGTAATTTGGTTTTTCGAGGAATAGAATTTGCTTCTAAACTCCCATTAATTTGTCTGATACCTTAGTTTGAATTCAGTTGCATACATACAGAGCATTTTAGACCTAGGCAAAACAGAGTGTGTTCCATACAGAAGGGAATATGATAACATTTAAGAATGGCATTGCTACAAGATGAGTCCAAAGCATGTTTTAAACAAGGTCGTATTTGATTCCTAACAAAAGGAAATCTACTCTAGGAAAGGCATGATCATGCATGCTTGCTCACAAATTTGACATGTACTTGTACAGAACGGATGTACAGAAGAATTGCACCACATCAGTCTGCTTCCTCATCCTCCTAACACAAACAAAAATCGGACAATCTCGTACAAACTTACACAGACATTTCATCAAAGAAGATGGAGACAAAGAAGCACCAAGTGAACTGCTACGAAAAAAAAGTTCCAGCTGGAGCCGTGTAATCCCATCTTTGAAGCGGTGTTGGGAGCTGTTGGGGAATGAAAAGCACAGATCAGTTTGAATCGATGATAACCACAGTTATTACTAATGTCCAAGAGTCCAACTAAATCAAGGTCTAGCTGAACATGTATTTTTGTTTTTTGTTTTTTTGAAATGGAATGACTGATCATGTTATATAGACAAAATTTGGGTAATGTAAGTGTGGAGTTATGTAGGATGAATTAGCTTCTTGCAGTCACACTGTCGGTGAATTCATATCAACAATGATTGAAAAGGTAATATCAAGTTCAAATCAGTCGAAATGAAAGGACATCTACCTGGCCCTCTCTGATAAGGATTTGATGAATTATTTTATGGCGACTATGCCATTGCTAGAAGAATGTTCCAGGACCTAATGCATTTATGTTCAGAACTACTATCTAAACTGAAGAATTTTTTCCCTTCACTAGGGCCAAACTCATGAGTTTGTCTAAAAATAATGTGCAGAAAATGGCCCATGATTTGGAATTAACAGTTCTTAACATATATATGTATTATGCAGCGGGTTAAGGTGTACTTACTTGAACAGGTGGACTGAGCTACCAGCTTAGTAAGAATGGTGTTGGTATTGTAACCCGTATAGGCACAAGTTGTTTGATTGCAGGTGGAGGAGGTAGTGTTGCCTATGTATAACTGATTTGAATCTTGGCATTGCATCGAAGGGCATGTTTCCCAGAGAGTTGAATTAAGATATGATGGCTCGCATTGTAATCTGGCCACAAATGAAAATTGCAGAGACTTGATGAGAATTCTCCAAATGAAAACAGACAAACAAACTGGTTCAAAGTGCACTCACGTCCAGTTGTTCGCAGAACTACATTGACACTTCACGCAATTGTTAGCAGTGAAGACGTATGTGTTATTAGAAACAAGTAGCGGGGAATCTAATGAGTCATTTGATACTGACGATGCACAAGCTGCCAATCCACATTTGAAACATCAGTCATTTTATAAGTGAAACTAATGATACTGCAAAGAGGTGAGGTAAAAATGACTTGTCAAATGCAGTAGTATCTCGTATCAAACACAACCTCATCAGTTTCTTCAGGCATGTCATGAAACTAGCAATAAAGTTCACACATAGTATTTGTAGGAGTACATTTCCCTATCAATAAACAGCTATTTGATTTAGCTGTCTATATATTTAGCTATTGGAGTCCCCACAAATCAATTATAGACATGATCACATGAAAAATAAGGTAAGCTAACTTTCTATAGAATATCTCTGAGACTGTGACTACACCTCCTCTTCTTCCTTCCACAGTTTCACCCTACCAAACAATTGTAGTAAAATAGCTTTCCACTCTATGTCTACAGTTTTCTATCCCAAGTTCCTAACAAAATAGTCAAAGTAATTGGTGCCCTTACAGATGGCTTTGGGAATTTCCCAGAAAAGGACAACCCAATCCATGATGACCCACATCCACTTAAACCAACTCTTGGTAATTAGTCCTAGTTATCTTAATCAATTCTATATCAAAATCACTACTATAAGAACAACATATAAACTGCTATTACTTAATTGGCAGCCCCTTTAATTAAAGCCATTAAACTGATGCAATATCCAACCCTATCTAGATTTTATAATGGCACTTGGTAGAAAACAAAGGTTTTCTTCTAAATATCTGAAACCCAAATCCAATAACCTGCCATAGAAGACTATAAAGCTTAAGACCCAGTATGGGATAGCTTAACTTACATTCTATAATCAGCAAACACTTTTTTGCTACATAATTTATAAATTATACAGTATCCTGCGCACCCTTTTGATCGATATTCACAAATAATAGCTTTCTGATTTTGCAAAAGGTAGAAAATGAGAGGTGAAAAGTGAAAAAGGTTTTTACCTCTGAGAGGAACATCAAGGACCTGCCCAGCCAGAAGTTTGTTCGGGTCAGGCATCCCATTAATCCTGAGGAGCGTCTCTTCGGTGGTCCCGTACTCTTCGGCAATCCCCTGCACCGTCTTCCCAGCCTCCACCACGTGTCCGTAATGCACGACCTCCACGCCGTCCACGTGGTCGCAGCTACACGGCAGTGGGATCCACAGCTCCTGCCCGACCTCGATCAGATTCGGGTCGGGTATGCCGTTGACCTGGGCAATCTCCTGGAAGGTGACGAGGCGGGAGAAGAGGCTGGCTATGTAGTCGAGGCCGTCGCCGGCCTGGACGGTGTAGATGGGACGGTGTTTGGAGACGCCGGAGCCGTTGAGGCAGGTGCAGGGGAAGGGGACGAGGAGCTTGCTGGCGGCGGGGACGGGTGAGTCGGGTCGGGTCGAGAGGAGGAGGTTGTTGGCTCCGAGGAGGGTGCGGAGGTGGGTGATGTTGAAGAGGGTCTTGACGGCGTTGAGAGTGGTGGCGTTTGTGGGGACGAAGTCGATGAGCGCGTGGCAGTTGGAAGTGGCGTTGGTGGGGGTGGTGCAGTTGAAGGTGGCGGCGGAGGAAGGGGCGGTGAGAATGGAGATGAGGGTGAGGAGGAGGAGCAGGGTGAGTTTAGAGAAACCCATTTCGGGTTTTGGGGATTAAGGATTGAGTGAATGTCTGGTTAGGGGTTTAGTAATAAGGGGAAGCTGAAGGTGTGGAAAGAAGAAGAAGAAGAGACAAGTGGAGGTTTGAGTGGCGTATGGTGCGGATCAGAACTGGGAGAGGAGAGAAGACCTTGACTGCAGTGAAGAGTGGGACACACAGGGGGAGACTTGGATGGTGGTGTTCTGTTCCTTTGGTGGCTATCTAGGTACTCGTCGCAAAAACTGACAGGGTATCTGGTCCTTTTGTGTTTCGAAGATGCACTGTGTGGAGACCATGTTAATAGACAACTGGGATGATAGTTCATTATACGAATCATACCATAGTTGTTCTTGACCTACTCGACACGGATGTTGGAACAGCACATTTTTGTGTTTCATCCTTTCAATGATAAAACATGGTCGAAGTTGATGATCAGTTATTCGTTCCTCAGCAGGCGGAGTTGACTTCTATAGTCGTCAATCTTTCATGTCTTCGGAGCCACTGCCCATTTGGTATATCGATACTTCTATACCACTTCGAGCATGTGATGTTTGAGTCTCCTAGGTCTTCATTATCAATTTTCTTGCCTCATGGTGTATTAGAGTTCCTGTAGCTCCATTAGGAAGATTAAGGTCGAGTCTTTTGTTTAACGTTTGTTATAAGTGGTCCGTCAGTGGCTCTGATTATCGTTTGTAACTTCTTCCACATGAATACAACTCATTTAATCAAAAAAAAGTAAATGATCTGTTATGTGATTTTTCCTTATTTTGGATATCCTAGTAGGGTGAGGGCTTTCACCTAAATAGTCTAATTCTAGTTTTCCGAGGTCTTCACCTGATGGTAAAGGCCGATCTGCACCGTCGGCAGTGGTTTTTCTCTTTAGGTTTTTCACGGCCTTTAGAGGTGGTTGACAGGCCACTTTCCACATTTGAATTGATCGGAATTCCACCTTGCAGTTGCCATTTCACAAAACTGTATGATGATTTAACTAAACTTGTTAAGAATAGACACCAAGCTTGAGACTCGGATCTAGATATTCTTCAATTTGTTTGATAATCATATGATCGTTAAATACTTAAATCTAAAAGATAACCTATGACGAATAAGTAAAGACCGCTATTGCACGGCGGCGTCTGTTATTGTGGTATGAAATGGAGAAGTCGATCACTGCGGTCTGCTTCATAGTTGTGCCTCAAATATGAAAAGGAACCTTAATTCTAAGTTTTTGAATGATCGGCAGGAATCTTCATTCTGTTGAATAAAGATTCTGCCAAACAAAGTCAAGTCTCCATTCGTAAGTCAAGGGCTCTCATTCTAGTGGGATAGATGGCCGTGTTTATGCAAACAACCTAAAATTGATGGTTCCATTTAGAAAAAAGATGGAATGAAAACTTTTCTACTCGATCATTTTTAATAGCTCAACAGAACACAAGAAAAAAATATAAAAGAGCTTAAAAAACTTTGCGAAAACCCACAGAAACCGAGCTGGATACACTTCCCATACACTTCCCATATATTCAAGACACTAACTGGGCAAGGGAGATACTTATATATCATCATTTAACTGTATTTCTAAGGACCAGTTATTCAAATGAAGAGTATGGAGTGTAGTACATGCAACAAGTTTAAAATGAACCAAGACTAAACACAAAGACACAAATATTACTTTTCCTCTAGGCGTCGGAGCATTGACTCAGCAAAGCTTTGTTGCCTGCAAACAGAAGATCATTAATGAGCCCCATGATTATGTGCAGCATCTGTATATAAAATGTAAGTTGAGATTGCAAATGAAATAGTTGCTGTAAGAATTGTCTTTTCATTCGTTTACTTACTTTCTTTCTCTGTGCTTTGGGCTAGGGCGGGAATATTTCAGATACCCGTCCCACGGAACCATCTTCAGTCCTGCTCGAACAGAAATTATCTCCCTGACCCTGCAATGAAGTATCCAAATAGGAGGAGATAAAACAAGATCAGATCAACCTAGGGGAAAGCACTTTGTTCATAATCACAAGCCCAGGAAAGACTAGTTACCTCTCTGCAAATTCAATGGGAGTCTCCCCATGCCTGATATTTTCAGGCTCCAAATACCACACATCACAAACAACAGCCCATGACGTCATAAGCTGTAGAAGATGCATTGTGAAGGACTGCCTGCAACAATAACATATTATATAGACCCTTGCAGTAATGGACAGCATAACAACACCCCAAGTATTGCTAAATGCTTCCCAAATCATGGATCTAAAGCCCAAAACTATAAAAACAGAGCACCATCAATGGCCAGGTCACAAGGATTGGACTATTACGATTACGTTTACTTGCATTGAAACAATTCATGCTTTCTAAATACTAGTTTCAGAGTACAAAATGAGAGTAGCCAGACTATCTTGGTCATAATAAGAGAGACAAGTCAAGGAACAAGCCCATTCTCCAAATAATTAAGCAAGTCTTAGTGCATGTTATATTACTGTGTCAGAATTTGGGCTTACTTTCTGCTGTTCCAGAATGCATCTACAAAAATTTTGTTGTACTTGATTGCGACAGGGCATACTGAGCAGCCAAGCTCAAAAGCTCCCTAACCATTTAAAATATAAAAGAAAAAGTTAGATGAAACAACAAAGACCAAGAACTTGATAGAAACAAGTTCAGACATATAAGTCCTACAGTCGAAGACAGAAATTAACACACTGATAACTGAGCGATACAAAATCTCAGATACAGACCTTCTTAAACATAACAGTGTAGTGATTGTTTACACAAGTTCCTTCGGGAAATATAAGGAGAGGGTTATTGTCAGGCCCCACAACATGATCCCTTAATCTGAAAAGGAGGCATAACTGCACAAGTTCATATACCAATGACACAGACAACAATTCAATACAAAAATCCAGCTTGCTCTTTCTGTTTATACTTACTTCTTCGCAACAATTTCTCGATCCTTTGCCTCTGAACGATTGAACCATATACATCCTACACTCTCTAAAATAGTTTTTTGCAACAATCCTTCACATGAGGCACAAACAGAGGGAATAATCAGTTTGATTCCATCTTTCTCCAAGAAAATGAAAATCATAAGGATTCCAATTTGTGCAAATGCAAACTTTGATTTTTGCCAATCCTGACTGTATGATGTTTGTGGTAAACAAAAATAGAATAGATCCAAAAGGCAAAACCCTGTGTCTTCACTTGGCAACGTTTACAAAAGATTTATTGATAAACACGAAAATATGATGACGGTACTAAATTCATTTCTTTACCCAGGAAAATAAAATAAAATCATGCAAGGCCATAAAACTTCACTTCCATCAAAGGCCTGAGGAACTTACATGCAAGATGGATATTTGTAGTAAAGACACTACATAAATTAGGCAAATCTTACATGAGTTTTCAGTGATACAAACAAGATAAGTACAAAACTTTGTGGATGAAAGAAACACAAATTTCCTTGGAGATTTCGGCAGAATCACTTTTAAAAATAGAAATGCAATAAATAAAAACAATATTAACAATAACACTTACCAACCCATCCAGGATGCTTTTGCATAATTACAGCAAATGCCGTCATTTGTTCTAGGATGATGAAATCAATCATGGAAGTATGATTGGCCACAAAAACCTGCTCAGACCATGAAGAAAAGATAAGAACGGGCAGTCGGGCGCAAATAAATATTGGTTATATAAAAATATATAATAAAGTTACAAGCACCTGCTTTGGCCGCATGCTAGGCCGTGGCCCATGGTACTTCACAACCCCAGTCCAAGATGCAACAAAGAAGCTACAAATTAACTCCACCAAACATCTCTGAAGAAAGAAGAAAAAATAGGGCAAAATAAGTACTACAGGATGTTTAAAATAGGAAACAAGAACACATGAAGGTGCATCAAGAGCACAAATGTATTATGTACTATGCAATAATAGAATAGAACTGCAACACCCTGAAGATTAAGCATATTTAACACTTGCTGGAAAGAGACGAGAGAAAAAGGTAAAATACCTTCTGTAGAGAGCAATAGCAAAATACAGTTCAACTATTTTTCAGAGAGCATAAAAGATAATATATGCATAACCCAATCTATATTGTAGCAGTCTGAAAGATTACACAACACTACCTCACTGAACCTGATGCTTATAAAAAGCAATCACAAAAATCCACCCTTATTTTAAGACAACAGGAAAAAAAATTGAGCTACTGATTAATCCAATGTACATGATAAGTATAGAAATGTAATAAAACAATCTGCACCTCTAAATATTTTCTCAACTTGTCGTGGCCTGTGAGTAATAAGTGCACAGGAATGAATGCCGAAAGGAAAATTATCCACCCAATTGTCAACACCAGTACCCTGCACAATAAATTAAAACCCTCAGTAGCTAAAAAGACAACAAAAACCAATTACAATGGCAAGCACCATCAACTAAGAATCTGTAAACCAATAACTTCAAACCAGCACATTTCGCTGCTCAATGGCAAAAATGCATGTGATTCTGAATATGTAAGCAGAAGATCGAAACTCTAACCTAAGTGGAAACAGAACAAAGTAGCGAATCACAACACCGAGACACCACAAAGGGAACAAATAGACATTCCAATTCCACGGCTCCGGCGGATTCGACTTAAAGCACCGCGTGAACGAGTCCTGTTTCATCCAACATTGCACGATCAATCACTAAAATTTCAAATCAACCTTTAACAAAATCAGTGAGATTACAGAGCAAATTGTTACACATAACAAGCAAAGCTTCTAGTCAAAGCAGTCAAATTATGAACTCACATCGATAATGGCGCCGGCGGCCTCGGAGAGGGCGGGAGAGATGTCAAGCAAATCACGGCTGAGATTCAACAGAGTGTGAAATGAGTTGAGGAAATCAAAATCAGAAGAAGAAGAAGAAAAGGAGAGTTTGAGGGGGAGTTTTATACAGGTGAAGCTTGCCGTCGGGTTCTTGCTGGATGGAGGCGCCGGAAGGGAGGTAGTCCTCGAGGTTGGGGCGATCCAGGTCCAATTCGGAGCTTGAGGAATTGAGATTGCCGGGGACGTTCATGGTTTCTGTTACACACTCTCGGATTTGCTCTGGCTGGGTTTCTGTGGTTCTCTCTTCTTATTGTAACATCAAACTAAAGCACACAGAGAGATGGAGCTCAAGTCACTCCAGGATGTGACGCTCGTTTTTATCATCTTAGTAATTTTTAAATTCACCATCTTGTTCATTTTTTACCCGTACTGTAATGATCAGTTTCGCAATTACAAAAAAAAAAAAAAACACAAAACTAAAATAGAAAAGAAATAAAAAAAGGTAACTTATAAAAGGTAAAAGTAAAAAATAAAGAAAATACCTAAGAAACAGACGATTTTGAGTAGCACCACCGCAACACCACTAGACAGTGGCGGACGCACCTAGAGGCAACTGGGTGCAGCTGCCCCAGTTGGTTTCTACATTTGTTGTATTTCCTTGGTTTCATATTTTCCACAATCATATCATAGTAACTCATTAACCTTTTCCTATCTGTTTCTTTATTCATTTGTATTAAGAGACTAATCAACACCACACCACCGTACCTCTGCTCTAAAAAAAGGTACCTTTGCACTAGAAGAAGACATTGGGTGTATGAAATGATCAGATAATTAAACATGTCTAGTGTGGATTGTGATGGTTTTATTCTCTCTCCAGTGTGGGATTTGGGTTTGATTTGATGCAAATTCCTTCACTATACTTGTGACTCAAGTAGAAAGGACTGGTCAAGCAAAAATCTCTTTACTACGTGAATCGTACTCATTACAAACTAGTTGAGAATTGGAGAAGTGCCAACATACTTCAACTGTTTAGAGATTGGAGGCAATTGTAATTACTTTAGGCTTAAGAATTATATCATTGCTGCTATAGAAAGCATCCTAAAATATCATAGTATGGCTTGCGGTAATATATATTTTAGTTTTTGATATGAAAGATTGAATTGTTATTGATTTATCATGATATTCAAATATAACTTATGGTAGTTTGATTTTTTGTTGCTTGACGTATGTTAGTTTAGCTAGCGAAATGTCAACGTTGACTTTTCTATATCAGAAGAGTTGAATGTAAAGGCCTTTTTTTGCCTCGGCTTTCAAAGCTTTCTGCGTCCGTCCGCCACTGCCTGTAGAATGTCGTTAAGAATTAAATCTCGCACTTCGGGAGAATGATGCAATCTTGCTCCTGCACCATTGCTGGCTTTGCTGCTATCGAAAGAAATTTTACTCAAAATTACTAAAGGGATGTGAAATCCACACACCTCAAATTGAAATTTACATACTTTTTTTCCTTTTTTTTGTTAACATATTCACAAAAGCACAAAATTTAAATCTCTAAAAGACAGAAATTTTATTAGCACATCCATAAATACTAGATACATATCTCATACTTAATACACCACCAGTTATGCAAGCTACGAAACATCAAGAAGAAGATGATTTTGGGTTTGGTGTAATTGTAGCAGATATTCAGCATGCTCTTGCTGAGTTAAATTCTTCTTTCTTTTCTCATGTTTTTAAGGAGTCTAATTTGGTTGCTCATAAACTAGCTAAATTGGCACTTCGCAGTGCTGATTCGGTCAGTTGGGTTGGTTCCCCTCTAGCTGAATTGCAGGGGTTTCTAGCCTCTTCTTGTAGTTCTTAATCTGTCTCAATAAAATTCTAACGTCTTTGTTTCAAAAAAAAAAATACACCACCAGTTAAATTTATTATTTTAGCATTTTACTAGTTACACATCACTAAACTTCTTAAAATACCCTTAGTGATAATACACAATATATTCTCTAAATACACATCCCTATTTTAAATCTACTACTTAATTGTTTTCAAAAAAAAGAAAAAAAAACAAATTGTTTCTCAATTGAAGTTATAACATTCACTCATACGACTAGAATAATTTCATATTAATGAGATTTTTCTCAAACGGTTTCATCTTTCCTTGAATTGTTTCCCCTTGTTAAGATCTTCCTCGACTAATTTTCTCTTATGGGTTTTCCTTGACAAAATTTCTTCTCAAGAACCCTTTTAATTCATATCAATTTCAAAAATATTTTCACTTACCGAGTAAAAATAAAACAAGACAATACATCACCAAAGTTTTTAACGAAACTTTCAATAAGAGAATGCTCAATCATGCGTAAGCGTAATACTAAATTGATCGATTATTAAGAATCGTTGCATAATATTCATATATGTCAAAAATATTGGTATCCAGCTCAAGCTACAAATTAAAAAATTAATATTGAAACATCTCAACTAGATTTCTTTATTTTTATATGAATGTCTCATTTGGTAATTTTACGTATCCACAAAGTTTTATATAATTTGTATGAAAAAAGAGATGTGTATCTAACAATTAGAGGTGTGTGAATAAAATTTCTCAAAGACAAAATTCAAGTTACCAAAAAGAGAAAAAATATGTGTGGATTTCAATCTAGGGTGTGTAGATTTCACAACCCAAAAACTCTTACTAAATCTACTTAGATGAAGGGACCCCAAAACCCAATCCTAAATATCATGTAATCATGAGGTGGTGTGCACTGTGCAGTCTGTATAATCATACCAGATGGGCTGATGTGGGGTTTGGGCTGTCACTCCCGTGACATGTACACTATTTTGATGTGATTAGTTTACATGAGCTACCTAATATCATAGTATTTTGGGGAGATTGTTCCCAACACGTATGGATCCGGATCCTCTTCTAACCTCCTTAACTAGCTGAGCTTCCTAAACTTTTAACCACAAGCTACCACGTGTCCGAAAATGCATCTAATGGCTCATATCTCTTGATACTTAATCATTTAGAGGAACCAAATTTTCTTCTTCTTTCTCCGCCTATTCTCTCTCTCGTCGAGGCGGGAATGGTCGAAGCACAACTGAAACCCATTTTTAATATCAAGGTTTCCAAACTTTTCTGGCAAACCCATCTTCTTAACATCTTCTTGTTAAACCTATCCAAACATCGCCTTCAAACCCGTCTTCTCATCACCAAGATCATGTATTTTGCATGTAAAAATTGCGGCTTTTTGATGAACAAAATGGTGAATTTGATCTGGGTTTTGATCAAGTAGGAATGGAGAACAGTGGAGAAGCTCGTGGTTTGAACTTTGAAGTGAAGGTCTATGCTTTTTTCCGTTTATTTTGTCTCAGTTTGTGCAATTAGTAAAATAGCATCAAGTATGTCAGTGTTGCATTCCCTCTAATTTGAATTATTGAAGTCCTAGTTCAATTTATGTTATTCAAATAACTCATTTGAAAATACACCATAGAGAGTTTTGATGTCGTATTGTTATTAAAGCTGATGTAGTCATGCTGAGAAAGCTTTGTTCCTGGCATATGCCCCCGCGATTGGATTTGAACTGGCACCAATGATGAACTTCTTCTTCTATGTTGAATTTCATCAAAAACTCATTTGACATAATTGGTTGTTGCATGTGTCGGTAGTGATAAACTGGTAAATTAGTTAAAGAAATTGAGGGATGTACGAAGGAAAGAAACAAAGAAAACATATACAGTAGGTAGAGAGAGAAGAAGATATTGGTAAAACAGCGATCTTCTTTTTCTTAGTTGTTCATATTTTTCTTCCTTTGATGTTCTTTTATTCATTCATTTGTCCCATCACACTTCAAAACATCACTTGCATAAGTAATTGAGGAAATATAGATGAACTGAGGATAATACAGATGAAAAAAAGTGTCTGCACAATTGTCTTCACCTCTTACAAACAATTGCATTCTTCCATTAATTAAGTCTTACAAAAATCATAATAGAACCCTGCACAATTGCCCCATCAAAGCCTTCACATTGCCTTCTCTTTTTACAAAAACAAAACAGCAAGCCTGCACAACCAGCTAAAGCAAACCAAATAAGTCATTACATTATATAATACATAAACAACCATGTAATGAAATATCATTATTTCTATTAAAACCAGACGCACCTTTTATATTCGTGGGCCATGACAATATATATAAACTCATCTTCCTCCTTAATATTTTTCATAAATCTTGACAAAATACCTGTGATTCCACCTTCATCTGTCAAAAAACTGTGTCCATGCTTTATGGTTTTTTGCATCATTAGAGATAGTACAAACAAGTCCAATTTCCCAATCAATACATTAGAGACGGTAGCTAGATACAAAAAGAGATGGAAACTTGAATGAATGGAAAAATAGAAAACCCAAAATCAAACACCCAATATGAAAAGAAAACCCAACCTGCTTACTTGTCCCAATGACAACCTGCTGTTCATATAAGAGACAAGGTGAAATGGAAGAATGAAAGATAAAATTCTCAACTTTTGGTTCAGAACATAAGAGACAGTTGAGTTTCCTCAAAGAAAAACAAGAACAGCTAAAGAAAAGAAGATCGCTGGAGAGATAAAGTGGCTGAGAAGTAAATGAAGAATTTGTGACCATCAGATCAAGGTTGTCCATGTGTCGTCATCTTAGGAGAAGCTTCAATAGGTTAGGTAGTTTATCAGGTTAGAAGAGGATTTGGATCCAACACGTATTGGTTGATCTAAAGTCTAATCTGCAATCCATTTATTTATATCGACTAGCTAGCCACTAATTTCATAATACACACACACACACATAGTTCCTATGAAATTAAAGTGTGAAATTCCTTATTTGACACATTTTTCGATCATATTTCCACATCTTCACCGTTTAGTTTATAGAACCAAATGCATAGATCACTTATGCAAAATTTATTGAATTTGATGATCGTTTGAGTGTTCATAATCGTGATTTACACAAACAATTCTGGTTAAACATATTTATAGTCCGTTCATTGATTTAACCTAATTCGGTACATAAACGATCATCAATTTGAATGAAATTTTGCATGAATGATCTATACATTAGTATTAATAAACTGAATGGTTGAGATATTGAAATATGACCGAAAAATGTATCAAATAAGAAACTTCACACTTTAATTTTAAAGCGAAGCGCTCTGGATATGAATTATATATATATATATATATATATATATATATATATATATATATTTCAGATAGATTACACAAAATAAATAAAATGTGGTTGTTCGATACATACTCTCGAATGTCTTATTGTATACAAAAGAGGCCAAGGATCAGCTAATGCAGCTAGCTAATGCATTTGTAACTCATTCAGTCATTTGTAACAATTTTATCTAGCTCAAACTTTTCCGATCTCTTGCAAAATAGTTATCCTTTGGCAAATTGTCTCGTATTACTAATTGACTGTCAATTTTTTCTTACTATACCAGAAAGTGTTATCAAGTTAACATTGCACAGACGAACAACTTGTGTGAAAAACAAGTACAACATGCGAGGTCCTTATTATTGCCCCATCTTTTGGAAGTAGTTTGTTGCAATGCTCTTGTTGCACTTGTTTTCCTTTCTCTTTTGAGTTATGCTTGGAAGGCTATTTGTTTTGCTTGCACGTCAAAAAAGGTACGTGAAAGACTATATACAACAGCACCCAGATAGGAATAGATGGTGATATATGTTCTAGCATATTATACCCATGAAAATAGTATGATTATACTCACCTTAATTGCCAAGGAATGTCACTTGATGTTTTACATGAAAGCCAACAAAGAAAGAAGAAAGAATATATATAGAAAAAAAAAATTGTTTTTCACCCAACCATCCTTGACACCTCTCTATTAAGAGGAACTTAATTAATTTCCTTTCTTTGTCTTTTATTCGGATATATTAATGATATTTCTCTTTTTATAATAATAATAATAATAATAATAATAATAATATGTTCTAGGATATTTTGCATCCTTCTAGGATATTCCTTATGTGTGTCTTGGCCTTATGTCATCAGGTTATGTAGTTAGAATATGTGACTATGTATTCTTTATCATTATCATATTGGTACTTTGTAATTCCTTATATAAAGGGCTTCTATCAATAAATAAAGATGATGATTCTCTATTCTCTTTCTATCTCTCTTTGTCTCTACACTTTATACTTCATCACATTATCATGCACTTTGTTCTAACCCTAGAACTAATAGCCCACCATTTGCACCGGCCTTCTCTCGATGTCTCATTGCCCCCCTGCAATGCTCATTACTCGTTTTGAAAGCCTATTCTTTAGCTAAATCACGTTATCATGCACTTTGTTCTAACCCTAGAACTAATAACCCACCATTTGCACCGGCCTTCTCTCGATGTCTCATTGGCCTCCTGCAATGCTCATTACTCGTTTTAAAAGCCTATTCTTTAGCTAAATTAGGAGTGAGACCCTCCTACGTTAAATGACACAAAAGTGAACATTTCATTCTTACATCAAACTATGTAGATAGATACAACCAACTTGCGGACACTTTTTTATGCTTTATGGTGTTGGTTGAAGTGTTAAACTGGTCACGTGTTACACTATTATCTACTATTTATGTTGTTTATCCTTCTACGGGCTCACTACCCATTCTTTAAAGAAGTTTATCGGGATATAAGTTGAAATGTCCTGTACCTCATGTTCACACACAATACGGTTTCACCGAGGCTACGACCAAGCAACTTTAGCTTGTCGCTCGAATATTATTGATGCGCACCAATCTTTCTATTGCATCTTAGGGCTATGCAATATTTGCATTCAGCTTTACTATTCATCTACGACCCACTATCATTGAATATTGTTGTACTACAGCTCGTGACTGTGTACCAGAATTGACACTAAATTGCAATCCCCTAGCTCAAACAGGATTGAAACGGATCTCCAATCCTTGAGCTCGGCTATATGTTATTTCTAGGTGCCAAATCGCACTGCCACTACGTACAATGATGAGTCATTTGAGATGAATAAGTACTTAGGTTGGTTATATATGAACCTCCAACTATTTAATCCGCCTATGTAGAAACCTTGTCAGGCGATCTTTTTCACCGTATTATTGCGGATTGTCACTTTGATGAGACAGTATTCCCGCCGTTAGGGGGAGATAAGAACACAAGTGTTCAAGTGGAACGACGTGAATTGTCGTGATTTGTCCCCACTAAGTCTCATCTTGATCCCAAATGCTTAAAGTGTTAAAGTGACGAAATCACATGCTGCAAATATGTCTGCAAGGATTGATGTCCTATCAAGAGGACATGGCGCGACCAAAAGAAGTTGGCCTTGACGCCATCACCATAGATGGTGAAATGGTGACGCCATATAATGGCAAAATTGGTGTCACAAGGCCGTGTGGCTCCCCAAAAGGAGGGAGACCCTTAAGTTCGATATTTTCTTGCACTAGGAAGAAAGCGAGCTTGGCAAAACCTGATCCATTGATCAATGATACTCAAATCCGTCTCATGAAGTCTAAATTGTGATTATCGTTCGGGGACGCCTGAATGTCAAATCCAATCTATATAGAGATCTCTACAAGTATTACACTAGTGTACATGAGGACGATGATGAGTCTACTATCGAACCACCCTTCGTTGATGGATATCAACTTAGTTGATTGGCCTAATGGAAAGATGTGATCCAACATTAACAAAGAGATAGGTCATTGGGTAGGTGATGCCAACACCGCAAGCTAAACCCTATCAACTATGCCTTTGTTAGATAGCGTAGTGAGAACAAGAGCTTAGACTCACCTTATGGTGCAAGGTCTCTCACTAACACGCACTGGGGTCGACTACGATGAGATATGCTCTCGTAATGGATGTCATTACACTCCACTACTTTGTCATTTTGGTAGTTTCCGAATAACTGAACATGCAGCCTATGAATGTGGTCATAATAACATCTCTATGGGATCAGAGATATACATGAAAGTCTTAAACGAACTTCATTCATCCAAATCAAGTGGCTCCAGACCACAGGAGCACGCGTTTGCTAAAGGTATTGGAACACATATGGACTCTACTTGATTTGGAAGGGATATGGTGAATTATGCCTTTACGTGTTCATTCCAAATTTACATGGACTCTTGATGGATCAAGAGATGCCAATATGTATCAACATCTGAAGTTAGAATGAAAAAGATCTTGGGAAGACACGATCTCGATAAGGCACTCGATAACTATATTGATGATAATTTTCCATCAATCGGCTTAGGCGCTCTATAATTAGTGAGGCCTACATATACTCCCATGATTAGTCAAAGTCTTTGATCTAAAGAGAGATCCGTTGTTTTGTCTAAAGTAAGATGAAAAATATGTGTTAAGAGATGGAGTTCCCATCTAAGTAGAATAAGACGCATCAATGTACTCAACACAATACGAAAGACTTGACATCTTATTCGCTATGATAAGTTGTAAAGCTAAGTGTAGCTATACGCCTACGCAACGCCAATGTAATGGAAGTAACTCTTTTTTCAATACTTAATGGTATGAAAGGTTGAGGCTTATTCTATCCCTACATAAGAACGACACATTAAAAGCAAAGTCAGAATCTGTCAAGTTTTGTAGGTAAACTTCCACGGGACCTATAGGAAATCTCACTTACTAGAAAATGGTGAAATTAGTACCATTGGAAAGGTCTATGTGTCTAAGTTCCAGGGACATGAACCATTGGATCATACCCATCATATTGAGTGAGCTATGACAGTTTTCGTAAAGTATGACGAATCTGTCCGAGAATCTAATTTTGGCAAAACAGTCAACTTCGACGGGACTTTGTGAACAGCTCCTGATGAACCAGAATGTGTGTAATATACGGTTGGAAAGCTAAATGAGTCTAGTTTCCAAAACTGTTTGCTGTTCATTCATATGTATTTCCTAGAGAAAGTTACGACTGTTCTAGTAACTGAAGGTCATTCTGCGCGAAAATCTGATTTCCTGCACGAACTTATGTTTTGAGTTCATAAGCGGCCTTCTCCTCAAGATATAAGTGTAAAAGATCATGTTTGAGGATAATACGGTATGATCTAGTTAATCATTACCCAATGTCACATTTGAAGACATGTTAAAGAGCATTAACATGCTAAATTATTGAAATTTTCATGATTAGTAAGAATCAGGAAGAGCCCTATGATTGATGTAAAGATTAAGGGGAGGTGCGAACTTCAGGGGGAGTCTAACACATACATGTCACTATCAATTATGAAGGGTGCGTTGTACTCTTTTTCTCCTACGATCAAAGTTTAGTTTTTCTCCCACAGGGTTTTTTTTACTTGACGAGGTTTTTGACGAGGTAACATATCAGCACTGTCAAGACCCACCCAGAATTTCACCCTGAAACCCGAGGTAAGTCCTGCGGGGACCACCTCCAAGGAAAATTTACCGAAGGGCTCGGCAAACCTCCCTTGAAAATGGACAACCCTAACCCGGAAAATATAGAACACCCTCTTAACCAAAAATATTAATCTTCACTTTAATCCAAATAACAGAATAAAATAATACACAATTATTTTTCCGAAAATATTCAGAGCTACTATAAGAAAGACAACGGAAGCTGATAGAAATCCTAGTGGGTTTAAACAAATGACCTACTGGCGAACAGTAGTGGAAATGTGGGTGACTATGCCTCGGCGCCTCCTTCTAGACCCCACCCGAACTCTGCAGACTGGGCGATTAAAAACTGTTTACGCATGAATTAATATTTTACTGGACAGTAAATATCTATGTAAATATTAATTATTTCTTGGACCAGGTCATACCGGCGAGATGGAGTTTCTCCAAGTTTACAAGTGATAGCTCGCTAGTGAGACCACGCGAGCCAAGTTAGACTTCGCGCGGAACGAACTGCATGAGAATTTGACTTCACTTAGCCCGCGCGCGGAATGCCTTCGCGCGGAATTACTATTCAACAGTCCGCGAGGCGAGGCGAGATTGCGAGTCCGCGAGGAGAAGTGAGATTGCCGCCCCGCGAGGCGAGCTGGCGAAGTAGCTCGCGTAGAGGACTTCGCGAGGAAGCAAACATGCGGAGTCTGCGCGCACCACGACAAACGTTAAAGACTTTGACAAGTCTTTGACGTGCTTTGGGCCAATCCCTGTGGCCCATTAAATATAAAAAGCCCTTTTAAGGCTCGCGAGCTGCAATAGCCTGCGAAACGGACGCGAGCTACAGAAGCACGCGAGATAGCACCCTGTAGCAGCTCGCGAGATGAGGATGCTCTTAATTCCAGTTCGCATAGGAGTCTACAGTTGGTGGCGCGGAATGAAGTGTGCGAACTGGACATGTGTCACAAGATGGTTGGTTCGCATGGACGAAACAGTGCCCTTGTGCTATTAGGTTTTCTGAATCCAACTTGAAGTAGGATTATCTCTCTCTTCTGCCGCAAGTCAAGCTCCACTATATAAAGGGTTCGAAAGCTCTCTCAAAAGACAGACAACTTTTACAACAACAACTCAGAGACAACTCTCAAACAAACACAAACTGAAACCCAGTTCCCTTCGAGCCTTCCTCGAAACCCTAACCCTAAGCGCCGCCGCCTAGGTCTTTCTCCAGAGCTCTCCGAACTCTGCATCCCCGTTTCTCTCCGAACTCCCTGTGATTGCTCTGCTCGCGCCGCCGTGAGTATCGACTCGCTTGTGCTCGTAAATCCTCCTCTGAGGTGGCACCTGTGACCCCCCTTTCTGCCTGATCAAGAAGTCAAGCGCACCCCCCATCAACCTTTTCCTCGTCCGCGAGGTGGCACGCCCGTAACACTCCCCTCTCTTTGTCTGCTAAAAACCTCTGCTCCGCGCGCTGAGGATCGTGGCCAAAACATTGGCACCCCCAGTGGGACAGGGAGTACAAGCAAATACAACATTGGGAAGCCGGAGGAAGGGCCGTACCGAAAGCCCCAGCTTTCTTGTCTCAAGCACAGATCGCTACGGTACAAGCCCCATAATAGTGCGGCTTGCCGATCCCTCACCCAAGAGTAGGTTCTTGCTCAGTTCGGTAATCCGGATTACAGCGAGACCGCCATGGTAGGCTCTCAGCCGACCCGAGATACAGATTCTGCTCCATCTATGGAGAAAATCGTCCAGATGTTCACACAACTCACGGGGCAGATCCAGGGTCTGTCAACCCAAAGCTCCGCCACCCAACAAAGCCTCACCGACCTTGCTACTAAGGTCGACGGCCTCGCTGACCAAGTCAAAAGGGACAAAACCCTTTGGGAAGCGGACCAGCACAACCTTACCGTACTCACTGAGGACTTCAACCTGTTTGTCAGCGAGATAAGGGAAACCAAAGGCTTGGTCGAAGGAAGCCTGCAACAGATCCGCTTGGAGCTGGATCAGAACATGGAGACCGTGAAACAAGGCGCGGAGACCGTGAAGCAACATGCAGAGGTCCTGTCGCTCACTCGCGCGACAGTAGACGAGCAGACCCGCCGCCTGGACGAGCACGACACCAAGCTACATGACCAGCAGAATGCTTCCTTCTTTGGGAGTAAGAACAGTCTAGAAAAGCTAGACGAGTTCAAAGACAAACAGGACCGGCTGAACCTACGGGTCCTTGAGGTTGAAGACTGGATGAGGGCGCAGGCGCCAAAAAACCCTGCCCTAAACCCTACCGGCCCAAACGCGAGCGATGGGACAGCCAAGTATATTCCTCCCAATGAGCGCACCAGGGGAAACCCTAAGGTCGGGACTCCGAAGTCCCCGCAGTTCGTGCCAGGGACGTCAAAGAGCCCGCTCCCGCATGGCTCGTTTGCCTCCCCTAGGGGGCTAAATGGTTCTCTACGTCAAGGAACCGGGACACCCGATGACCCGCTGCTCGTTCGTGCCAGCCTTACTCCCAAGAACGGCGGACAGGTCGTTAGTTTCTCTGCATGGCCAAACCATGGGGAAGGGGCGGAATCCGCGCCCGTGACCACAGCCGACTGGCGCCAGCTTATCCCCTCCATTGTCAAGGAGCAAACCGGACACGGTGATGCTAACTTGCAATATTGCGACCCCTATCCAGATAGCGTGGCGCAATACCCCTTCCCGCATCGGTTCAAGAACGTAGTGTTCACTACCTTCTCCGGTGAAACAAGGGAGGACGCAGCAACCCATATGGCCCGCTTCAAAGTCCAGTGCGGCCAGTATGGGAACAACGACATCCTTAAGCTCAAGCTCTTTGGGACCTCTCTGTCCGGAGCTGCATTTACTTGGTACTCCAGGTTGAAGCCAGGATCCATTGCAGACTGGCCTACCATGGAGAAGCTGTTCCGGGAGACCTACGGTACCATTGAGCCAGAGGTCGGCCTTGACTCCCTCACTCAGATGAGTCAGCAGAGCATGGAGTCAGGAGTCTCCTTCTCCAGCGGTTCAAGATCCAACAAGCCAAGTGCGACTTTCTCCTACCCGAGCAGGAAGCCATTAAGTTGGCTGTCCGTGGTCTCGAACACCGCCAGCGGCTGAAGCACCATGGGGAACGCTTCATGTCTATAGGCGACCTCATCAACAAGGTCGGCAGCTATGAACTGATCCTCAATGAGATGGACGAGAAGGCGAATGCCTCCAAAGGGACGTATGTACCGGGGAGGAACAGGATAGACGGGGCGTTAAACCTCCAATCCTCCACGTTCGACCCTTACTACCAAAGGCAGGAGGAGAATGAGGCCGCGCAGGGGTATGTCGACGACGTCGGAGCAGTCGAACTGACCGGGAAGCCTTTGGCTCACAAACTGAAGAATCTCAAGATGACCCGCGAGCCAATCACCATTCAGTCCTTTGCATGGACTAAGCCCGAATACGAGTCCTACACGTATGATGCAAAAAACGCCCATCTTGTCTTTAATGACTTGATTGAGGCGAGCTACGTGCGCTTGGACCATAAGATCCCGTCCAAGGAAGAACTAAAGGACAAAAAGTATTGCAGTTTCCACAATGCTTACAATCACGACACCAAGGACTGTGTCAAACTCCGCGACCAACTGCAGACTTGGTTGAATTCGGGCGCCCTGAAAATGAAGACGCCAGGAAGCACAGCTTCTTTGGTGGACGTGGATCCTTTCCCCGCCATGGTTGGTATGGTCGAGGTGAATTGGGCCGACCAGCCAAGGGAGAACAGCCGTCACCGCGCACCAAAGCCAGACGAGCGGCGAATTACCTTAGACCTAGCCGAACATCCAGAAGGTGATAGTCCGCGCCGGGTGCTTAAGCGAGACCGAGAGGATGGTAATGATGACACACGTCAGCTATCTCGCCGGTACACTTACAACGTCAACCTCGCGCACGAGGTCCTAGACGATCTTATTGACGGCGGACTCGTCACTGTGTCGAGGGCCTTGCCCTATGTTGAATACAAGGAGGGCCGCGTCCACTGCAAGCTCCATGACAGTTGGGGACACAGAACTCGCGACTGTTACCAGCTCCGCGAGCAAGTCTAGGACTGGTTAGACCTCAAGTATATTCGCTTCGAAGACAAAGGCGGCTTCATGATCACAGTTGCTGACATCGCCTGGCCTCGCGTCGGCCAGGGCGCAATAACTTTGGACTTATCTCCAAACGCGGGCCAACGCGACCCGCCAGGTCAAAACCGTAAGAGGCCGGCGAATGACTACACCGTTCTGGCGAACCAAGGTGGGAACCATTACTCGGCAAAGGAGGTAGCCGCCAGACCACAGCCCGATCGCCTTTCAAGAAAGGATAAAGGCAAAGCTACCATGCAGGACGATATACCGTCTCCGGCTGACAACTATCAACCCATGAGTCCCAGGACTCGCGAGGAGCTGGAACAGAGGATCAAGCGCCTCGAAACCTTCGTTCAAACACACTGGACTAAAGATGTGCCTTCCTCTCCAGCTTCAAGCGCGATGGATATCTCCGACTCCGGCAGCGAACACCAAGATAGCGAGGCTTCAAGCCCCAGGCGTGGTATTTTGACTGACCCCTATATTCCTCCGACATCCAAATCAGCGATCAAGGAAGGGATCTGGTACACGCAGCAAGGAGGAAAGTCGGTTACTATCAGCAGATCCAAGAAGCGGAAGATACAGAAGAAGTATGGCAGCATATTGCGTGCCTTGCGAGCGACCGATGATGGCATCATCCGACCCTCGCAGCTCGCGCAGACACCCGAAAGAATGTGGAGAGAAGCTGAGGGCTTGCGCGCTCTACTCCAAAGGCCTCCTGTCACGCCTCCACGTGTCTGTGCGCGGGCAGCAGACGACCCCGCTCCAAAGGCGAATGTCTTCTGTCGCCTCACCGTACCACCAAGACACGATTCGCGCCCCACGAGGTACAGATCATCTCCGGAGCCAGCAAGGAGGAGGGAGCCACAGTTCTCCTGGCACAAGCCTTCATCAGAACCTGAGAAAAGAAGGGATGCCTCACCTCCTCCAAGGCGCAAGCAGTCGCCGGAAGCCGAACGACGAAGAGGCCCGCCACCTCCACCAAGGCGAAGGCAGTCGCCAGAGGCTGAGAGAAGACGAGAACCGTCTTCCCCAGCGAAGCGAAGGCTGTCTGCCGCATCAAGGCCAGAGCCAAGGCGCGAGCTGCCTCGGTCATCACATCCTCCGAAGCCTATTCGCCAGGAACCTGAGGTTAAAAAGGGGCTATCACGACCGGATCCGACCCATCCTCAACCCGCACAGGAGCCTCAGGTCTCAGTCCTTCCTCCTAGGGCAGAGGACAATGCCAGAGCCCCACTAGCCGCGGATAAGCTTTCAGCCGCGGACAAACAGCCTTCGACCAAACTCGTATGGCGACCACGGCAGCAAGAGGGCAACGTCTCGCCAGGGGTCGAAAGTAGCACCTCCAGCCCTAACCTCGCGGAGCTCATGGCCCAATGCTTCCGCGAGAATTCATTGAACGAGGAGACTCATTCCGAGCCTCGAATCGACTTGGGTGACGACCAAGCGGAAGGGCAGGGTGAATCATTCACCTGCAATATGCTCGAGGTCTCTGCATGGCCAGAACATGAAGAAGTCAACCCGGCGGAGAGCGCATTTGCTGTGCTCGAAGGAGACAATGGACCCATTGAGACTCCACAAATCCCAGTCCACGAGCAATTCTCTTTTCAGGTCGGGATGGTTTTCTTCATATCTGAGAGATACGCTCTCCCGCCAAATACAACATGCAACGCGGCAGATATTCCAGACAATAGTGAGAGTGTCTGCGACATATCGCCCCCTTGCAGCAGCGAGATGGGTCCAGTCCTGGCGGAACCTGCGAACGCTCCACCAGTGGAAGCCACGAGCAGCGTCACACGCATGCCGACTATGACCTTCTCCACTCCGACTCTGGATATGGCCACTCACATGAGGCCATTGTATGTCACGGCTGAGGTTGAAGGGATCATGATAAACAAAATCATGGTCGACACAGGGGCGACAGTGAATGTCGTCACCACCCGCACCATGGGACTCCTGGGTATCCCACGCTCGATGATCCAGACTACGTCCTTGACAGTCAAGAACTTCACCGGACAAGTCTCCATGACTTTAGGTTTGTTGTTCTTACGGGTCAAGGTGGGTCCGGCTTCAAGGGTTTACACATTCTTCGTCGCCGAGTGTGCTTCATCCTACAGCATGATCCTAGGCCGCGACTGGATACATAGAAGTTTCTGTGTGCCTTCCTCCATGCACCAAGAACTCCTGATTTGGGATACAGAGAAACGCGAGACGGTCCTCATCCAAGCGGACCCGCGTCCCTTCTCCATTTCCGCCAACTTCAACGACGCCCGCTACTACAATACTGATTTGGGTCCTTTGGATGTCCAGGGCGTTGATTCTAAAGGCCGCCCATATGGGGTTACTGCCTCCAACTTGACAAGATGGGGACTCACTCAGGCGAGGGACGACTTACAACGTCCCCACACCATTGCAGACCCCCTCCAACCATCTTATGATTAGTACATCCTCAGAAGAAGCGCGCGAGGCTGGCGAGTCCTTGTGTGAGAGACTACTCTCATATTGGGCGGAACGCGAAGCCTATGACAGAGTCGCCACTATGGAGTACGTAGACGAGATAGTGGACTATACCGATGCCGAGGAGGAAGTTATTCAGTTAGCTCCCGCTGCCTTGGACGACACACCGCCTCAAGTCCGCGACCCCACGTTACAAGTCGACGTGGGAACTGTAGAGAAACCCTTATTACTTTCCATCAGTGCCAAGTTGGCGGGAAAAGAAAAGGAAGACCTTCTCGCCTTACTACATGAGTACAGGGAATGTTTCGCCGCACAATACGAAGACATGCCTGGCCTCTTCCCGGATTTAGTTTGTCACCGTCTGCCTACTCACCCCGACAGACGTCCAGTTGGCCAAGACGGCAGATTCATGCGAACTGAGACCCAGATCTTGGTCAAAGAAGAGATTGAGAACATGCACCGATCCGGGATCATTCGCGTGGCCAAATACAATGAGTGGCTGTCCAACATCGTTCCAGTCCGCAAGAAGAACGGCAAAACGCGCGTCTGTGTTGACTACTGTGACCTCAACAATGCGACGCCTAAGCATATATATCCCATGCCTGTTGCTGACCTCCTCATTGACGCAGCCGCGGGGCATGAAGTGCTCTCCTTTATGGATGGAACCGCTGGTTACCATCAGATCCCGGTCGCTGAAGAAGATCGCCACAAGACTGCTTTCCGCTGCCCGGGGTTCGCGAGCGCGTTCGAATATGTTGTCATGCCATTCGGACTCAAGAACGCGGGGGCGACTTATCAACGCGCCATGAACCTCATCTTTCACGACATCTTAGGCAAGTTGATCGAAGTCTACATCGACGACGTCGTGGTTAAAACCAAGATGCGGGCGACACACGTTGAAGACCTTCGGCAGGTTTTCACGCGGATGCGGATGCGGAAACACCACCTGAAGATGAACCCCGCCAAATGTGTTTTCTTTGCGGAGGCAGGCGACTTCCTTGGTTTTCTCATCCATCAAAGAGGTATCGAGATCCCCAAAGACAAGGCGCAGGCGGTCATCAACGCCTCGCCTCCTACGACCAAAAAGGAGCTCCAACAATTGATCGGGCGAATCAATTTCCTCCGCCGTTTCATTTCCAATGCGGCAGGGAAGGTTCAACCTTTTTCGCCTCTTCTAAAGCTCCAGGGGGCAACCGAGTTCGTTTGGGAGCCACAACACCAGGAGGCCTTCGATCGCATTAAGGATTATCTTGCCACCCCACCTGTTTTGGTTCCCCCTTGCCCGGGCGTTCCGCTTAAACTCTACATTGCCGTTGCTGACTTGTCCATTGGCGGACTCTTGGCACAAGACGATGAGAATGGGGTGGAACACGCCGTTTACTATTTTAGCAGGGTGTTGACCGATTGCGAGACGCGCTACTCCCCAATGGAAAAGTTGTGTCTCGCCCTTTTCTTTGCAGGTTGCAAGCTCCGCCACTACATGTTGGCCTTCACCACGGTGGTGATCGCCCAGTCCGACCTAGTCAAATATATGCTTTCCCGCCCTATCCTACGCGGACGCATAGGTAAATGGATATTGGCCTTGTCTGAATTCTCGTTGCAATATGTTCCACAGAAGGCAGTTAAAGGACAGGCCATAGCAGATTTCCTCGCGCATCACCCGCCCACTGAGCTGACAGCATTCCGCGAGTTGGAAGTCGTTGCAGTCTCCCCTTCTCCATGTACTCTCTACTTCGACGGCTCACGTACTGACCTCGTTGCCGGTGCTGGGATCGCCATTGAGAACCCTGCAGGAAACCGTTTTTCTTACTCTTTCCAGCTGGACTTCAAATGTACCAATAATCAGGCGGAATACGAGGCACTCATTATCGGACTGGAAATCTTGTTGGACTTAGGAGTCCGCGAGGTTCAAGTCTTTGGCGACTCCTTACTGGTGGTCAACCAACTTGTGGCGAAGTTCAAGTGTTTAAGCTCATCCATTGAACCTTACCTATGAAAAGCTTTTGATGTCTTGGACCGTTTCGACGAAGTTCACATTGAACACATCCCACGCGAGTTCAACTTCGCGGCGAACGAGCTCGCGCAGATCACATCCGGTCTTAGCCTGCGCGATGGAGTGCGCGAACGACTCCTCAAAGTCAAGCGACGTACACTTCCTTCTTTTCTTGCTAGGGGGCAATATGACACAGAGCCTCTCCACGTCGCCGCCTTAGATCCTATTGATGAGGATTGGCGGTTACCGTTTATTGCTTACCTCGAACACCCTCATGACGCCACCCATTCCAGGCAAATGCGGTTTCTCGCCCTCAACTTTGCGCTTCGCAATGGTGAGCTTCGTCGGCGCGGCGAGGACGGTAACGACTTCCGCTGTGTGTATGGCAATGAGGCTAAGCGGCTTATGCGTGAGGTGCATTCCGGTGTTTGTGGTTCGCATCAGGCTGGACCCAAGATACGTTGGTTAATCCGCCGCCACGGTTACTACTGGCCTACTATTCTCAAAGATTGTATTACTTTTGCCAAAGGATGTCAGGATTGCCAGGCTCACGGACCAGTACAACACATTCCAAACATTCCATTACAGCCGATCATCAAACCCTGGCCATGTCGAGGTTGGGCGATAGACTTCATCGGTCTCATTCACCCCCATTCATCTGAGCAGCACAAGTTCCTTATCGTGGCCACCGATTTCTTTACCAAGTGGGTTGAGGCCGAGCCACTCAAGGTTGCTTCCGCGACATCGGTCCGTAACTTTATTTTCAACAACATTATCTCCTGCTTTGGTATTCCAGAGTGCATCGTGACGGACCGGGGGGCAGCTTTGATGGCGGATTCTGTACTCACTTTCCTCACCGGTTATGGCGACAAACTCCTGCATTCAACCCCTTATTATGCCCAGTCCAATGGTCAGGCGGAGGCGAGCAACAAAGTTATCCTCGGCATCCTGCGCAAGATGCTAGAGTTGAACCCCCACGTTTGGCATCTAGAACTTCACCATACTTTGTGGGCCTACCGTACCTCCAAGCGCGGTCCGACCGATACCACCCCTTATGCTCTCATGTTTGGCCATGATGCCGTCCTTCCCCTGGAGGTCCACGTCGCCTCGCTTCGTGTCCAAGAACAGCACCAGTTGCTCGGTGACGATTACGTCCAGGCAATGTGGCAGGAGCTTGAAGATCTTGACGAACATCGCATCACTGCTTTCAACAATCTCATCCTCGAGAAGCAGCGCGTTGCGCGGTCGTATGATAAAGTTACTCGAGGTAGGAGTTATGCCGAAGGCCAAACGGTCTGGTGGGCTGTGCTCCCACTTGGGGAGAAAACCGAAGGCCGCGGGAAATGGTCCGCGCGTTGGGAGGGACCCTTTATTATTCATCGCATATTACCTAAGGGGGCATACCATTTGCGTGACCTCGACGGTTCGCTCCATCCTAACCCTATTAATGATCGTTTCTTAAAACGCCATATCGCTAGTGTTTGGGAACGCGCAGATCTTCCTCCCCCCTCTGATCCCACGACCACTGTCATTAGTGTAACGCGCCGTCGCGCTTACGCTCCATCGCCTCACACTAGGAGGCAACACCAGGAAGAAGCATGCAATTAGTTTTAAAACGTGCATGGTCTAATTAACGGACCAGTACAAGATTAGGGCCTATTCCAGAGGCCCTAAATATTTTAAAATATTTTTATTCAAGTGTTTCTCATGTCATCAGTTTCTCCCTTTGTAAACATGCGTGGTCTAATTAACAGACCAGTACAAGATTGGAGCATATTCCAGAGGCCCTAAATGAAAACAACTTCATTCAAGCACTTCTCAGTTCGCCGACTTTGTTTGTTTGTCTCTCTTTGGTTCGCACTGGGGGGGGCAACGAGGTGCTTAGCCATTGTCATTCCTTGTTTATCACCAAGTTGATTCGCCACTGCTAAGATTTCGCGAAGAGCCTTTTTTGGAATGTAGTCAAGTCAAACGTCCACTCTAGATACATCCATGCGAGCTACATTTGCTCACCGTACAAGCAATGTAGAGCGGGCGAATGCGGGCTAGAAGCACGCGAAAGCAAAAGTGGAACAAGCGAATGCGAGCTAAGGGCAGGCGATTACATTCGAAGTTCAAGTCCAAGGTACCGAGGCGAGCCATCGAGCAGTTCGCTACGATTCACACTCCTTTTATGTATGACCCGAGCTAATACTATTGGCTTTGGAGCAACATGAACATAAACCTCTTCAGTCATTCTCGACATTTCATAACTTCGAGGCTAGGGGGCAATGTTTACGCCTGAATTAATATTTTACTGGACAGTAAATGTCTATGTAAATATTAATTATTTCTTGGACCAGGTCATACCGGCGAGATGGACTTTCTCCAAGTTTACAAGTGATAGCACGCCAGTGAGACGACGCGAGCCAAGTTAGACTTCGCGCGGAATGAACTGCATGAGAATTTGACTTCACTTAGCCCGCGCGCTGAATGCCTTCGCGCGGAATTACTATTCAACAGTCCGCGAGGCGAGGCGAGATGAGAGTTCGCGAGGCGAAGTGAGATTGCCGCCCCGCGAGGCGAGCTGGCGAAGTAGCTCGCGTAGAGGACTTCGCGAGGAAGCAAACATGCGGAGTCCGCGCGCACCACGACAAACGTTGAAGACTTTCACAAGTCTTTGACGTGCTTCGGGCCAATCCCTGTGGCCCATTAAATATAAAAAGCCCTTTTAAGGCTCGCGAGCTGCAATAGCCCGCGAAACGGACGCGAGCTACAGAAGCACACGAGATAGCACCCTGTAGCAGCCCGCGAGATGAGGATGCTCCTAATTCCAGTTCGCATAGGAGTCTACAGTTGGTGGCGCGGAATGAAGTGTGCGAACTGGACATGTGTCACAAGATGGTTGGTTCGCATGGACGAAACAGTGCCCTTGTGCTATTAGGTTTTCCGAATCCAACTTGAAGTAGGATTATCTCTCTCTTCTGCCGTAAGTCAAGCTCCACTATATAAAGGGTTCGAAAGCTCTCTCAAAAGACAGACAACTTTTACAACAACAACTCAGAGACAACTCTCAAACAAACACAAACTGAAACCCAGTTCCCTTCGAGCCTTCCTCGAAACCCTAACCCTAAGCGCCGCCGCCTAGGTCTTTCTCCAGAGCTCTCCGGACTCTGCATCCTCGTTTCTCTCTGAACTCCCTGTGATTGCTCTGCTCGCGCCGCCGTGAGTATCGACTCGCTTGTGCTCGTAAATCCTCCTCTGAGGTGGCACCTGTGACCCCCCTTTCTGCCTGATCAAGAAGTCAAGCGCACCCCCCATCAACCTTTTCCTCGTCCGCGAGGTGGCACGCCCGCAACACTCCCCTCTCTTTGTCTGCTAGAAACCTCTGCTCCGCGCGCTGAGGATCGTGGCCAAAACAAAAACGAAGGAAAAGCCCAGGGGAAAATATTTAATCACGTCAGGGTGAGTGAACAAAATAATCTGAACGACAATAAATATTTCCCCAAGAAACACTTTCAAGGACACGACTAGTTCTGGCTAGTCTCCAAATCTAAAACAAGTACAGCCTCTCAGGCTAAAATTATAAAATTATATCAGTATTTATTCACACCCGTCTACTCCATGTATGCTATCTATGAATAAGCTTGAAGGTAGATAGTCATACCAGGCTAGGACGCTCGCGTCTAACGCGCACGTTACCCCATAGTGGCATTTTTCCTCAGTATGGGGGGGGGGACCGGGTGGTATTTATACGTGCTTATTCCCTGTACGAATTCTATGAATGAATCTAAAAATATAGAATGAACTCGGAAAGTAGAAAGTCGTACAGGGCTAGGACGCTGGCGTCTAACGCTCACGTCACCTCATAATGGCATTTTTTCTCATTATGAGGGGAACACGTATGGCTAGCTAGCGTTCTCTCATATACATACTATACTCATAAACGTTAAATAAAATGAGTAAAATCACTGAAATTCTCAATTCAGGATAAATTCCAACAAAAGAAATTATTCAACAATAAAACATTATTTAAAAACAAAGGTCCACTCACAACTTAGGCCTAAGCCTGACGTCGGTCGGAGGTCTCCTCTGCTCGAGCCTCCTCGCGTCCTGTTCCAATACATAAATAATTCCTCAAATAAATCCCAACGTTTTTAAAGAAAAATAGGCATAATTAAATATGAGCTTCTCGCGCTCAACCATGCCTATCGTCCTAAATCTTAACTTCACTGCCAACCATAAATCTCCAAAAATACCGACATCCTCAAAATCACCTTCCAACGTCCTAATCATAAAAATAATCCAATGGCCGGATTTTAACTTATTAATCCGCCAAAAATACCAAACTTAACAAATTCCAAAACATATCCAAAACTCCTCCAAAAATTCCAAAACTCATTCCATTAAACTCCTCATAATATTCTCCACCTAAAACATTTTCTCGGCGGCTCCGCCGGCAGCGGCGGCCGGCGACCAACTCCGGCGACCTCCAATGCTCACCAAAATTTGACAGCACCTTCCTCTCAACCTCCTCTACAACATTCCTAACTACCACAAACTCCAATTCTAAGCCTAACCATGTCAAACGAACACAAACACACAATAAAGCCCTAGAATTTCAAATACCGATTTCTCCTTACCTAGCTCAAGATGGAGGGAGCCCTTTGGAGGGATTGAAGCACGGGAGGAGGGCTTCCTTTTGAGCCAAGGCTCGCCGGATATGACGGCCGGAGGAAGGAGTTCCGGCGAAAAGAAGCTTTCGGCAGTCGGGGCTTTAGGCGTCGATTCCTCCTTCACGGCGGCGCTAGGGAGGCTGCCACCGGTCTAGAATTGTAGCTGGGTTGGAGACCGATCGTTTGGGACCGGTGCGGCGGTCTGGGGCGGCCGGATGGCGGCAGACCGGCGGTCGGA